>OU452280.1:1266480-2532961 GCA_911728535.1 Pammene fasciana
ATGTGAATATTCTAGAGAAATGCATTCCACAGTATGTGATAGGGCATTATGAGAGGGTGGACAGCATCAGGAAGTACATTCAGGACCATAACCTCCCTATTTCCGTTGTTGGGAGCAGCTATGACGGGGTTGGTATTAATGATGTAATCTTTTCTGCCAAAAAGCAGGTGGGGGGATGTGTTTAAGTCTGAATATAAAAACAATTTTATTATGTGGATGTGGGTGAAAATTAATGTGTAGGTGAATGGTGAATTTGTCTTCCAAAATGAAGTACATGAATTATTTAATTAAAGCATTTATATATTTTGATGATGTTGAATACCTAATAAGTACCTACTCTTGATAAAATAAAGATTTCTTATAGCTTATAATCCAAAATATTTAATTTATTCGAAAACTTTGGTCCTCATCCTAATATTGGAAATTACTATCAATATTCAATACACCTATACTATACCATTTTTTTAAGTTAGGATTCAACTTGAACTGTTGAATGGAACTTTGTTCAAGGATTTGGCCAGAGAATTTTAACCCTTTGACCGCCAAAGCCGTCATATCACACGCACGGAAAGTCGTGCCGTCAACGCCAGGACGTGATATCACGTCCCAAATATAACCGGTTTGCCTTGCGCGCTCGCCCGCGCTGGCGCTGAGGGCACGATTTTTCCGTCCGATGCTTGGCGTTCAAAAGGTTAATACATGAATGATATTATAATTTTTATTTTATCGAAGTTACCTTTTCATCATGAATGATTTTGGCATGATATATTTATGAAGTTGCTTGACAGAAAGAGTCATAGAAATAACTTACGCTAGCCATACACGATCCTTCCTATCGTCCAATCGGCATGATTTGGATTTGCATGACAGATATAACTGTCACGCCAATCCACTTCCACACACGGTCAATTCTAACTGATCCGGTAGCGTCATGCTGATTGGACGATAGGTAGGATCGTGTATGGCCAGCATCAGCTAAGAAAACAAATTATTTCAGATGCAAAATATTTTATTTGGTTACAGTTAACTGGTACAATGTTATGTCTGTATTTAATGGTGCATATAAAATATGAAAACGTTTTTATACAGCATTTTACTATAAATAGATAGAAGTATCTCACAAAGACAGTCCAAACATATCTAAACTTATTATCACTACACGCGGCTCTACTCACTTGTGTTTATTCACTACGCGCGACATGTTTCGGAGAGCTAAGCTCCTGAGGATGGAGACCTAAGCTCTCCGAAACATGTCGCGCGTAGTGACTAAACACAAGTGAGTACAGCCGCGTGTAGTGATAACAGTGTTAATATGTCTCACGAAAGTTTAACTCAATATCTAAACTTTAACCGAAAAGTATGTTTTTTTCTTAATTGGTGAAATTCAAATGCAGACATATTTCTCAAATATTTACTTGGACAAACTATTGGAGATGATTACAATAAGTAATCAGATAAGTCAATAAAAAATAAATTGCACTTTGCACTAATCTAGTGTAAGTAGGTACTTGCTACAACTAGCATTTTAAAATAATACGAGAACTCTTGCCTAAACTAAATAATGTGTCATCACTTTTTTTCACTTCATAGTTGATATAATCGTCCTATTTGTCAAAAAGTTGATTTTATATATTTTTTTATCAAATTTCCACATTTCGCACAGAATGGAATATAAGACGCGTAAAGACAGTCTGCAAAACAATTGCAGCTCAAGTTTAGCAGCTTACCTAGATTTATGTTTTGTGGTGAGTACCTGAATTATTAAAAGATGACTTTAGACAGTTTAGACAAGCAGAATTTAATTAAGTAATCTAATCTATCAAATTCGAGGCACTGTACACATCATTTGAATTCAAATATGGGGTTTCCGGAATCGATTTTTTTTACCAGGTGGTATGTATGTATGTATAAATTCTTTATTGTACAAAAAACACGTAAAAACAACACAATAAAACAAAAGTAGTACAAAGGCGAACTTATCCCTTTAAGGGATCTCTTCCAGCTAACTTTTGAGTAGGTACCAGGTGGTGGCACTGTGACGAGGTATTTTTGACAGCAGCTATCAAAATCTACGATAAAAAAAATCTGATTAACCATGATTGATGGATTATGACGGCTAGACCCATAGAGTATATTGAATAGTATTATTATTCATTAGCAAGACCTCTCCCACGGTGCTGCCGCCTGGCGAGAAAATCGATTTCGGAAACACATTCTTTGATCATGTGACTAACGTCCTGTCACAGAGTATATTTTTAATTGAAATTTAAATAAGGTGACCTTTTGTTATGACAACACATCATCGATTCTTATTACTATTCTTGTAAAGCTATAAAAATAAATAATTTATGAACTAAATTCTCTCGTACACTTAGCTTTTGACGTAAGAATGGAATTTCGTGAGTAATTTCATTTAGTTAACAAGCATAATACATTTTAGGCACACCATTTGTTTATAGTTGAGCTTTGATATCGACTACAAACTATCCTACCAGGATACAATATAATATTTTTACTAAAACATAATTGTTTTAAATAACTATTCTAAGATTATTCCAATATAACTCCAGTGAGTATTGATATACAGTATAAATCTAGATACATTTAACATTTTCATATACAAGCCCAACGCTAATAAAAAAACTAAGTATGTACAATGTTTAGAAATAAAGGAAAAGTAGAAAAATCCACTGCCTCAGGCGAGACTCGAACTCGCGACTCTGGGAAACATGCCCATCGCTCTGCCAACTGAGCTACTGAGACTATAACTGATGGCTGCGAATTTCTCCACCACATCCTTTATTTTATATTCGCGCCTTAGGGTGACGCCTAGCGACATCTGCCGACGAAGTCTTACACTTCTTAACCGGCCATCGGAGTCCCAAGTTGTATTGAGAATTCACCGATAGCCTGAGGCAGTGGATTTTTCTACTTTTCCTTTATTTCTAAACATTGTGGTATCGTTAGCAGACGTTCTGCTTAATACAAAAATAAGTATGTACAGTCCATCAAATATATCTGAGCGGCACTTGTACTTTATTGCCTTGACAATAGAGGCGTTTTTCGGATATTTATGACCACCTTAGCAGCTCCGATATATCTGATGGCAACTGTACTTAGTCCTAATAGTCCTTGATTCAATATGAAAGTATAAAAATGTGTAAAGCTGCCAGCAAAATTATATATGCATGAATTATCGTTGTTAAGCGGCAGTATGAAAGATTACTCTTTCATTTTGCAAAAGCACTTTTCATCAGCAAACTCTTATCACTGAAAAACCTTATCGCTACCATCAAACAAATGCGATCCGTTTCTTCATACTCCTAGTTTCAAGTTCGGTTAGCCAGACTATATTTAATATATTTATGTAATATAAAGTGATAGATGGCGCCGATGATGATGATTGAGATTATTAGTTACAACATCAATAATATTTCGGAAGGTGTCGCGGTGCCTCCTGAGGCCAGTTTTATAAAGCTACAAGTTACAATTTACAAGCGGAAGTCTCTTTCTAACACATGGGGTAGCTTTATAAAACTGGCCTCTGACAATACATGGTTAGTTACAGGCTATAGTTTTGCTTTTACTAGAGCACCGTCACTTCTGGGTACTTTGGCCAAATTTAGGATACTTTGGCCAAATTTAGGATACTTTGGCCCATATAAAAACATTTAGAAGGGTCTAATAAAAAAGATAAAAACGTTTGGGTTAGTTTTAATCAACCTCACGGCAATGTGCCATTTCAATTCATTTATAAAACCTAAACCAAGTAAATTCCAAGACCCAAAGTTACCTTCCAGAAGTAAAGTGCCCTGAGGTTACAGTATAAATAGAGAGAATCTTGCTCTTTTTGTTGTTTCCGATCAACTCAAAAAGAAGACTGGGAAAAAATACTTTTAACGCCATATTATGTTAGAACTAAGCGAAAGGCTCCGTTGAGATTTTTAGTTTCACATGACAAAATATTTTACAAGCCAGCCGAACCCACAATCCCCAAATCCAAATACATGAGAGTGTAGAGGGTGTGGGGTGTGTCCCGCGGAGCCCCGGGCTGCGGCACGGTGTTGCGGTACGAGTACTCCACGCCCAGCGCGGTCCGCGCCGCGCCGCCCTCCGCGGCCGAGCCCTCCGTGCTCAGCTCGAGGCGGAGGGCCAGCTTGTTGGACTTGCGCCATAGGATTATGCTGGAAATTCACAAATTTACTACGTAACTAAGAGCCTTATCACATCACACTTGCGATTTGCGAGCGAGTTTTATATGGGAGCGAACACGCAGCGAGTTCGCCGCGTACGAGTTTCGTAACTTTTGTATAGAAATCGCACAAGTGTGATATGGCCCTAACATTTGATAGGTCTATCGCCTAATTTGACTGGTCATTGCAGTCATTAGTCTTTTTTAGGGTTCCGTAGCCAAAATGGCAAAAACGGAACCCTTATAGTTTCGCCATGTCCGTCCGTCCGTCCGTCCGCGGTCTAGCTCAGTGACCGTTAGCATTAGAAAGCTGAAATTTGGTTTGAATATGTGCATTAACCAAGCCGACAAAACAGTAAAATAAAAACGCGAAAAATATATATTGTTAGGGTACCTCCCGTACACGTGAAGTGGGGGGCAAAAATTTTTTTCGTTCCAACCAAGTTGTGTGGGGTATCGTTGGATAGGTCTTTTAAAAAGAATTAGGGTCTTCTATGACAGTTTTTGGATAAAACTAATACTTTCGGAAATAATAGCTCCGAAAGTTTAAAACAGGGCGTCCCCCCCCCCATCTAACTTTTGAATCGTGGGTCCTAAAATTTTGAAAAAAATCATGAAACTGAAGCCTAATGAGTACCTTCAATGAAAACTATATTGAATTCAATTGGTTAAGCCGTTTTTGAGTTATCATTCAAAAACCCATAGTGAAAGTAAAAATGACGTAAGCGCCGCCAAATTTCCCGTAAGAAACGACCTTTTGCATTAATGGTCTCAGTTTACGGAACCCTACACTGAGCATGGCCCGACATGCTCTTGGCCGGTTTTTAAATTAATATTTTGCTGTGGTGAGTTTTGTTCATGAAGGTATATATACTCTGGAGGGCTCTCACGAGCAAAAAGTGAGACCAAAGAAATCAAAATGGGACAGCATCTCGTTTTTATTAAATGAAATTAAAAACTTTGTTAAGGAAATAATTACATTTTTGAACAATAACGCCAACATTTTAGAGACCCTCTTGAATAAAATGTGTAAAACAACTAACTGGCTGGGCTCATGTCGTGCGTCATTGTCATACTCGCCCGCGTCATCCCTGGGCGCGAGCGTGAGCGTCACAGCCGACAGTGTTACTTGCATTAGCACAGTTAGTGAAGCTAAATAAATGTGTGTATGTACTCACTGGCTGGGCTCGTGTCGTGCGTCATCGTCATACTCAGCTGCGTCATCCCTGGGCGCGAGCATGAGCGTCACAGCCGGCGGTGTTATTTGCGTCAGCACAGTTAGTGTAGCTAAATAAAAGTGTATATAAACTTACTGGCTGGGCTCGTGTCGTGCGTCGTCATCATACTCGGCCGCGTCATCCCTGGGCGCGAGCGTGAGCGTCACAGCCGGCGGCGTTATGTGCGTTAGCACGGTTGGAGGCTCTCTGGGGTTCCAACTCGGCTCCTGCTGTAAAAAAACGCCTGATATTGTACCTTCCGTATGGCTGATCTTCTATCTATCTATCTATACATTAAAGCTGAAGAGCGTGGAAAGTCTGTACATGAAAGATATTCGAAACAAGTTGGCTGGGATACTTAGAATCAATAACAGAACACGTTCCACTTTTTATAATTTTTGTCTGTTTGTCTGTTTATTTGACCGCGCATCACGTAAAAACGGTTGAACGGAATTTGATGAATCTTTGTATAGAGATAGTTTGAGTCCCGGGAAAGGACATAGGATTGAAAACAATTCCGAAAATCAACCATACCACCGAAAATAACCAAAAGAAATTCCGAAATCAACCCTGGAGGGGATGGAAAGGGGGGTTGAAAGTTGGTATGGGGAATCAATAACTGTTGAGCGCTGGAGATAGTTTGAGCTCTGGGAAAGGATATAGAATAGTTGATATTACTAATTCCACGCAGACGAAGTCGCGGGCAAAAGCTAGTAATGGATTAATTTGATTCGTCACTGACGTGAAATGTGGATGAGTTTAGTGCAAGAGCCCACTTTGTCGATTTACAAGGATACTTCATTCAGCCTTCATTCGCGTTCATTAAAATGAGAGCGTACGCTAATTCCTGGAATTAGGTTACCAAACGGACCCTAAGATCCAATGAGCCATGGCAGAAAATCCGAAAGAAACGCTAGGAAAATGATGATAAAAATCAACTCAGTACTGTTTTTTGAACTTGATCTCGTGGGGCGTGGGATTGGCCAGCTTCAGGAGTAGGGTGGACTTGCAGCCGGGTTTGATCAACTCGCACGAGATGATCTTCACTTCTGGCACGTGGTAACTAGAAGGGAGATGAATATCTGATGGCGACTAAATATTGAATTTCCATACCTTTTCGATCTTCAAGCTCTTGTCCAAACTCTTCTCCAGGCTGGTATCCTTGCTGGTGTCCTTGTCCTCCTCCTCCTCAGGGATGTCTGAGGGCTGCAGCAGCCGCAGCGTCATCTCGTGGGGCGTGGGGTTGGCCAGCTTCAGGAGTAGGGTGGACTTGCAGCCGGGTTTGATCAACTCGCACGAGATGATCTTCACTTCTGGCACGTGGTAACTAGAAGGGAGATGAATATCTGATGGCGACTAAACATTGAATTTCCATACCTTTTCGATCTTCAAGCTCTTGTCCAAACTCTTCTCCAGGCTGGTATCCTTGCTGGTGTCCTTGTCCTCCTCCTCCTCAGGGATCTCTGAGGGCTGCAGCAGCCGCAGCGTCATCTCGTGGGGCGTGGGGTTGGCCAGCTTCAGGAGTAGCGTGGACTTGCAGCCGGGTTTGATCATCTCGCACGAGATTATCTTCACTTCTGGCACGTGGTAGCTAGGGAGACGTAATTATTAGAGATGGGCCGACTAGTCGGGAAAGCCGACTATTCGGCATCATTTGTAGTCGGCGATTAGTCGGCGACTAGTCGGCAAAAAATGCCGAATATTCGGCACTTTAATATCTACAGGAAAATAAGAACTTGGCAGAAGTTTAACCCTTTTCTTAGTTATGAATATCTAAATTTTATTATAGTGTTTGTTTTCTTTTTGCCTTCAAACACGCCAGCGCTGGTCATGAACGCGTGATAGACAATGGCACGGCGGACGAAGCGAAATGAGCGTTTCCGATTGCACCCGAACTTAGCTAAAACCTACGATCGGCATTGCCGACTAGTCGGCCGATTAATCGGCAATTTGAAAACCGATTAGTCGGCCGATTGTGTAGTCGGCAAAAACCCTAGTCGGCCCATCTCTAGTAATTATTTAATTTTAATTAAAGCGTTCTCTTCTTAATGCTGTTTGCCAACGACTGATATATCCGTCATATGATACCATACACTTTACTCTAAACTAATGGTATGGTTTTGCGTATAAATTAGTGCATGGACATTTGTCAAAGCGTCGTTAAGGTTAAATAGTACTATAGACCATACGGGGAGATTCGTTACGGGCCGGACACGGACCGATAAGGACGCTGCTATTTGTTAGAGTGCGAGAGGTATATATCCTAAATATAGCTATCATACTCTAACAAATAGCAACGTCGTTATCGGTCCGTGGTCCGACCCGAACCAAATCTCACCGTCTGTTCATGCACACAGAGTGACTAGAACTTTTATCATAGTGTATCATCATCATCATTCATCATTTCAGCCGAAAGACGTCCACTGCTGGACATAGGCCTCCCCCACTGAACGCCACAATGACCGGTCCTGTGCCACCCGCATCCAGCGGACTCCAGCGACCTTCACCAGGTCATCAGTCCACCTTGTAGGGGGCCTACCAACTCTTCGCCTTCCGGTGTATGGTCGCCATTCGAGAACCTTAGTGCCCCAACGGCCATCGGTTCTCCGTGCAATGTGCCCTGCCCATTGCCACTTAAGTTTAGCGATCCGACGGGCTATGTCGGTTACTTTGGTTCTGCTACGGATAGTATCGTTTCTGATACGGTCACGCAAAGAAACTCCTAACATAGCCCTCTCCATTGCTCTTTGGGTGACTTTAAGCTTTTTAATGAGGCCCATTGTGAGCGACCACGTTTCAGAGCCATAGGTCATCACTGGCAACACACACTGGTCAAAGACTTTCGTCTTGAGACACTGCGGAATATTGGACGAAAAGATATGTTTCAGCTTCCCAAACGCTGCCCAACCGAGACGGATTAGACGATTGACCTCTTTCTCGAAATTGGACCTACCTAGCTGGACTGTCTGTCCGAGGTATACATAATCGTCCACAACTTCGAGCGTAAAGTCTCCGACTGTAATAGGGGTTGGTACTACATGGGCGTTAGACATGACTTTCGTCTTATCCATGTTCATCCTTAGACCAACCCTCTCAGAGCCTTTACTGAGGTCGTCGAGCATCGTACTTAAGTCCTCCATGGTCTCAGCCAGGACTACGATATCGTCGGCAAATCGAAGATGAGTGATGCACTCGCCGTTGATGTTGATGCCAAGCCTTCCCCAGTCCAAACCCTTGAAAATGTCCTCCAGGGCAGCGGTGAACAGTTTTGGAGAAATTACATCTCCTTGCCTGACTCCCCGCTGCAGCGGTATGGATCTCGAGTTCTGGTCCTGGAGTCGGACTGACATAGAGGCGTTCTCGTACAAACACTTCATTACCTCGACATAACGGTAGTCCACTTGGCACCTCTGGAGAGCCTGTAGTACAGCCCAAGTCTCGATCGAATCGAAGGCTTTCTCGTAGTCCACAAACGCTAAACAGAGGGGCAGGTTATACTCCTCAGTCTTCTGTATAACCTGACGCAGCGTATGAATGTGGTCTACGGTACTGAACCCTCTTCGGAAACCGGCTTGTTCGGGAGGCTGGAAGTCGTCTAACCTGTACGAGAGTCGATTTGTAATGACTCTAGAAAACAGCTTATAGACATGGCTCAGAAGTGTGATGGGTCGGTAGTTCTTCAGCAAGGTGCTATCACCTTTTTTGAAGAACAACACCACCACCCCTCTGTTCCATGCCTTTGGCGTTCTCCCTTCAAGTAAGACGGAATTAAACAGCTTCTGAAGGGCCATAAGGACCGGTTTTCCACCCGCCTTCAGGAGTTCGGCTGTAATTCCATCTTCACCTGGCGCCTTGTTATTTTTGAGCTGCTTCAGGGCCATTCTGATCTCGTACAAGCTGATGTCCGGGATGTCATCGGTATAGTGTCGGGTAAGCCTAGCTCTATGGTCATTCGCCAGGCTAACTTCGGGTCCACGAGTTGATCTATATAACTGCCCATAAAAGCGCTCTATCTCTCTCAGTAGCTCGGGTTTAGATGAAACCATTCTACCATCTTCAGTCCGTAATTTAGCGAGCTGGCTTTGCCCAATAGACAGATCTCTTGAAAATACTTTACAGCCCTTGTTCCGCTCGATAGCTTCGTGAATACGGTTCGTATTAAATAAGCGAAGATCGCAGGTAATGGACTTGGAGATCCGTCTATTAAGCTGCCGGAGTTGTATCGCATCAACTGAAGATTTTAGAACCATTTCGTTCCTCTCCTTCATGAGATTCTGAGTAGAGTTAGAGAGCCTCTTAGTCCTACTGGTGCGTTTCGTTCTAAAGAACTTGGACCCAGTGAAATGGACAGCTTCTACGAACCCGTCGTTATATTCGTCCACATCGCCGCCTAGGCAATCGAAACGGTTTTGAAGTTCCAGCTGAAAGCTCTCGGGATTTTGGTATTCGGTAGGTGCTGGACGGAGCGTAGACTTCACCAGTCGAGAGCGCTCTAGCTTGATACATATATTCAATGTGCCTCTTACCAATCGGTGATCACTCCCAGTTTTGACTGTGTTGATCACAGATACATCATTGAATATATGCTTCTTCGTCGACATGATGAAGTCAATCTCATTTTTTGTTGCACCGTCGGGGCTCATCCAGGTCCATTTCCTGTGCTCACGTTTCCTGAAGAAGGAGTTCATCATAAAGAGTCCCTCCTTCTCCAGGAAGCCGGCCAGCAAATGTCCCCGATGATTCCGCTTCCCAATTCCAAATTGCCCCACTTTCAGCTCGTCACCGTCTCTCTTGCCCAGTCTCGCGTTGAAGTCCCCCATCACAACGGTGAAGTAGGTTTTGGAACTATGCATGGCTCTAGATATGTCCTCATACATAGCCTCCACCTCGTCGTCGGAGTGTGCCGAGGTCGGTTCGTAAACCTGTATAACCTTCAACGAGTACCTTTTTGATACTCTGAGTATAAGGTACGCTACCCTGCTCGACACACTCTCGATCTTCACCACGTTGTTCACGAGGGACTTGTGGACGAGGAACCCGACACCTCCTTGGGACTGTTGATCGCCCTCCCGGAAATAGAGCAAGTTGCCGGATTTGAGAGTTATCGTGTCCTCCCCCTCTCTTCGGACTTCCGATAACCCTACTATGTCCCATCGCAACTTGCTCAATCCTTCCTCTAGTTCCAATATCTTTTCGTCGGTCCGCAGTGTACGCGTGTTATATGTTGCCAGGGCCAGTTGTTGTTTGGTGTGGTAGCCGGATAGGTACCGGTGATTTTTAGCACCCCTTGCCCTGTTTCTCTGGCCGCTACCGGAGCCAGGAAGCGCAGGACTGCCGGGCACTAGGGGCCTGGGCTTATTTTTAATATTCATGGGGGGGGAAATGCCATAATCGCCACGCTTGGCATGCGGGTTGGCGATCGCAGTAGGATGGCTTTGTTACACGGAGTGCGCTGCTGCCCGCCCTCCGGTCATAGTCCCTTAGTCGCCTCTTACGACACCCACAGGATGCAATGGGGTAGTGCTATTCTAAGCCGGCACCACACGGCTAGCGGTTCATAGTGTATAATCTCGAAGATTCCCGATGCTTGATGGTTGGAGGTTATGTTTCATACGATACCATTCACATTTTAGAGATAAAGCAATCAGTAAACTCACTATGCCAGCAACTCTATGATGGAGCCCAGGTTGTACTCGGGTTTGGTCAGGTTATGGTCGCAGGCCCGGCATCACTGGGACCTCTTCACTGACAACAGTTTGGCCAGAGTATGTAGACGGGATACTTCAGTATACATATCTGATACTCACTATGCCAGCAACTCTATCTTGAACTTGATGGAGCCCGGGTTGTACTCGGGTTTGGTCAGGTTGTGGTCGCAGGCCCGGCATCGCTGGGACCTCTTCACTGACAATAGTTTGGCTATGGGATGAAGGCGGGACACTTGGGTTGGCTGCCATTCGGGGGCCGCCAGCCGTTGAGGCATACTGGTTACTGAGAAGAACAAATAATATTATTACTATAATTTTAAACAAAAAAGAACCAACTTCATTTAGACTCCACGTTTTCAAAAGCAAATGCCCGAGCTATATATAGCCCGCCCAACGAAGGAAAACTTAGAGGAAATAACTGCCTCGCCAGGATATTGCCGCGCGCGGCAGTTCGGCTAGTGTGGACCTGCCTCGGCCGAGGCATTGCGGCCGCGCGTGCGTTCTTCTCGGGCGAGGCACGTCCACACTAGCCGAACTGCCGCACGGCCGTTCGGCTTATAGCCGAATTTTGGTGTAGTTGTAGACAATGGTGTCTTATACAACATACTTAAAGTACCGGTGGACAGGGGCGCCGATAACGGGGAGAGGGGTGTAAAGGTCCCTCTTTTGGTTATTCGTAAATAACTCTGTAATGCTGGCGCAAGAGTGAATCCAGCTAAGGCGAGACTGGAACCCTCTGCTGGAGTTGTCTCCAACCGTCTCCCTGCGGTACTCGGCTCCTATCAGACCTGTCTCGTTATTTACTCACTCTGGTTCAAGTTGACATCTTTAGTAAAGGCATCCTCTGGGAGTTCATCAACCTCCTCACTGGCTACCGCGGGAGTGAATCCAGCTAAGGCGAGGCTAGAACCTTCTGCTGGGGGTAGCCCTGCGATGCTGCGAGCCATGGCTCCCGTTAGGCCTGTCTTGTCCTGCAATCATGTTTTATAAATCAATAACATTTTTTTACCGACTTCAAAAAAGGAGGAGGTTCTCAATTCAACTGAATTTTTATTTTTCATATCTCAGATTTCGATATCTCCGTGAATCGTGAACCGATTTTCTGAAAATTGTTTTTAAGAAAATGGGTATAACCCCCAGATGGTCCTGTTGGCACCAAGTCGGGTTCTGATGATGGGATCCTGGAAAAATCGAGGGAACTCTTCAAGTATTATAGGCACACAGTGATTCCACTATTTTTTACAGCAACTCGGCCACTTCCTCATGGAATAGCGGATCCTAAGTGAAGTCCGTTCTTTTTTTGTTTAAAATTATTATCTTACCGACTACAAATAAAGCACCACTCAGAGATGTTGATGAGAGATGAACCCACAGTTGGCAACCCTACATAGAGCCCAGTTTCCAACCCATGGATGGGTCAACTTACAGTAAGTGTGATGTATTTTCCCCTCACAGCGAACTTCTTCCTCTCTCGTTCTATCTTTTCTTGCTTCTCCTGCTGCAGAACTGCCTTGTAATAGTCAAGCAGCTGGTTGACGCGCGTCGCGTGCGGGCTGGTGCGCTCAGGCCACCCACCCGACGCTGAAATTACAAATATAAACATAAAATACTTCACAATTAATGAATGAATGAATGAATAAATGCTTTATTGCACACCTCAAAAATTACAACACAGTAGAAAAAATTAACAAAAAAGAGGCAAACAACAGGCACAATCCTCATTATTAAAGATGGCGTTCCGAAATGAATGTATTAGGGCGTCAAGATTTGATGAACAAGATGCGAATTTGCCTGTTAGCGAAGACGTGGCGCTTATATAGTGTGCAAGGGATTCGCGAATAGCGCGCTAGTAGTGCACTGTCAGTTTAGGATGCACCTTTAAAAAAAATAAGAAGGCAAAGTAAAACATTAAGTACATATGTGCTCAAGAAAAACAATGCTTGTGCATTTACATTTCAAAGATCCTCTAATATTTTTTTGTAATAAAAGCAGGCCTTTAAGGATTTCAAATTTATAAAAGCATGGGTTGTTATATTAAAGAGACAATCCATTTAAAACAAGATGCCTTGCTGACTACAGCAAATAAAATTAATCTGAAAGCAAAATACTCACCTACAGGTTGATCTGGAATCCCCACATCCCTAGCAGTCCACCTGCAGTTGAAGCAGGACAGATAATACACCCTCTTGGCCTGTTTACCGTCCCCCACCTTCCCGTCCCCGCCCGCCCCAGCTGCCGGGTCCTGCCGAGGCTGGGCCAGTGTGGCTCGGGTGGAGAGGGTGTGGAAGCAGCTGGGGCAGTCAAAGCAGCTGCTGCAACGGTTCTTCTTCAGCCTGGCTTCTGATGAAGGCATGTTTTCTAGACAGTATGCGCAGTAGTGGGAATCCACCTGTGATGTTAAAGAAAGGTAGGAAAAAATATTTATATAGAAGAGATTTTAAGAAAAGACATTCTGGCCTAAAAAGAGCCTGTTTTGTTCAATTATTTTGATACTGGAATAAGTACATAGTTTTTACCAAAATCAAGAACAAACTCAAGATGATTTTAACATGGAAAACAGAAAATTTCCAAATGACTGATTAAAGCTATGCAAGATAACCACAGAAAAAATAATACTTTGCTTACTAGCTATACCCTAATCAGATGGGGCCTGCTCATCAAGCCTATTTATTTGAAAAAAAAAACATGACAAATTAAATTTATTTTTATTTTATTTACCCTTGCATTACAAAATTCTTACAAACCATAGAACAATCTAGATTAAATCGTGATATAATAATTTACTCTGATGTCTAATAAAACAGAAGTAAACTGTTGTAACACAGTTTTTTTCTTTATTATGATATGATTTACGGTATAAGAGCACCTATACAGTTCATAGCAAAATAGACCAGGAAGTAGCAACAACCGCAGCCAACTATCCGGTATACCATTGTTAAAGAATTGGAACACGGTAGGCACCACAATAGCGAGGGTGTGTCCAAGGTTTGGCTGCAAGTAGATGACATACTTTAAAGACCTACTACAATAGACACGACCTGGTTTTTAAGTATATATGATAACTTATATGAAGTTGAGAAGTTAATGGTCTATTTTCAAAGGGTCTTTCTATGTTTAAACAGTTTGTTACCTCATGACAAATGCAGAAACCGCAGCGTATCTTCAGGCAATGTCGGCAGAAATAGAGGCTGGTGATCGGCTTCAGTTGGCCGCAGGAGCATTTGTACTTCACGTAGTCGGGCTGCGTCAAGTAAGCCATGGTTTCGCTTGACTTCTATTGAGTTTGTTACAAAATATTCTAAAACCCACACAAACTAAACGAAAACCTTACGCCGTCGTATTGAATCGAAGTGACATGACACAGCTGTCAAGTGTCAAATTGACAGCCAACAATGACATCATTATTCATTAGGCTTGTTTGAGATAACATATAAATAGCTTATGCAATATTTGGACCAGATTTTAATATAAAAGTTTGTGTCTTATATTAAGCTGTTATTTAAATATTACGGGACAATTGCATTAATTAAGTTGGATTAAAATTGTCGAAAATTAATATTATATTGTAAGCCTGTAATTTAAAACACAAGCCAACCCGTTCGCTACGCATGTATCACATGTGATACATAAATGTAATCTAATATTATGGGCAATGTACGCAACCGTCTGTTGATTGTCCGCATTAACCGAGTTATTTACTAATATAGCATAATATAATGAACACAATTATAGTACATTACGCACCTAGGGCGGTAAAATAAAGAACGGCTCAGATCGCGGATATTTGTGGCCCGAACCGAAGGTAAGGGCCATAGACAAGCGATCTGAGGCCTTCTTTATTACCGCCCGTGGTGCGTACACAATTTTACGTCTTCTCCTGGGTGTAAAGTGAGATTTGCCGCTACGCCCGTGGGCGTAATATCTCACTTACCGCCCAGAGTGACGTAAAATATATTAATAGTGAAATATCCTCAACTTTAAGTTTACTTCTACATTTGAATTAACCGAATGCCTAAAAGTCCGTCATTTGTGCTTATGTACTATTATTGAGCAATACCTAAAGTTTTAATAAGAACGAATAATAAAATACGTAACCTATTTATCCACAAGAAGTCTATTTCATCCTTCCATACGCATCATCGGCATCGCGTAACGGGCTCAGCTGCGGTGTCGCGTGCTGATAATGAATTCCAATTTTACAGCCGATGCACCGCTTTGCCGTTACTGTATAGGACGATAGAAGATAGGACACGCTAGAGCTGGGGTGCGTTGATACTTACACTAAAAATAAGCTGCTAACGTTTTAAATTCGTATATAACGCCTTTGAAGACCAATTTTGATAAAATTATTTACTTAGGTAGTTATAATATAAAAATTGTAAGCACCTACCTACACAAGAAAACCTTAACAACCTGGCCTAGAAGTTACTAAATCCATCTATCATCCTGCCGTTTTCCTTTTGCTTCTCCTCGCTAAGGAATTAAGCGTCTGGGGTCCACTCGGCAACCGAATTCCAAATATTGGCATAGGCTCTAGTTTTTACTAAAGCGTTGATTAATGATTACATATGATACTAAACGCAATTCATATATAAGAGAAAACTTAAAAAAAATATGTATATATTTAAGGTTTCTTATGCCAACCCTAATTCCAACTTCATCAATTGGGTCAATTGATGGAAAATGTGTGGCCATTGTTGCGTTTAAATGTATTAGCGCAGCTTATAAAACCCTCCTGCGAACACCGACCCTTTTCAATACAACCCCGGCCGTAAAATGAGTCTGACGAAGACAAAAACGTGCGAAAAGAAAATTAAAACTGCAGAACTGAAAGTTTTAAAAATATTAAGTAAAATCGATACATTGAAATTGAATGATTCAAATATCGTACGTTTAGAAGTGGACATGAAGAGAGTTCAGGCCAACTTTTTGGCGGGATATTTGAAATGTTGCGTGTTAATACCAGTAGCTATTTCGGCATTAATTTATTCTTCGTGGTGGATTTATACTCAACTGTCGACACAGGTGATTTTTTTATTATTAATCATTTTAATATCTAACATGCACCGATTCTTTTTTTGATAAAAATGGAACAGATTATTATTATTTATTAATTTATTGAACCAACAACCAAATTACAGACAGAGAACCTACAAAGCTATCTCAATAGTTTGACTGCCGGAAAGAGTTAAAACTAAACAGACTAATTTTTATACCTTAGTTCCACACATATATGGCAGTGCTTAATAAACAAAACCTTAATTTTCTATTAAAAATACGTAGGTTTTACCTTCGCAGATGCCCTCAGGTAGGCTATTGAGTATTTACGGCAATCGTTCTCTTAAGGTTCCACAGCGCAGCGTGTTATCAAGTACGATTTCGTCGCAATTTTTAGTCTCTCAGCTAATATCAAGCGATCAATAATTACTGCACTCCCTCTAATCTAATCTGGTTGTAATTTTGTTCCCCAGAACTGTCTCCTCTCCCTGCCTTCATCATCTAAAGCCCTGTTCCGTCCCCCTGAAGACTGCTCTATGTGCATCGGTATTGATGACGCCGCGCGCCTGTCCAACATCTCAGCGCAAGACTTTGAGTATATGTACGCGTACAACACTGTGCCGGTTATTGTTACGGATGCAACCAAAGATTGGAGGGCTATTAAGGTAAGGTTCTTAAAGGGTAGGTAACGCGCATGTGAATCCTCTGGGGTTGCAGGCGTCCATAGGCTACTGTAACTGCTTACCATCAGGCGGGCCGTAAGCTTGTTTACCACCGACATGGTATAAATAAAAGAATGTGTAGGTATTTAGGTCCCTTCCTACGACTTAAAGTATTATAAAAAAAACTTAAAATTCATATTTTAACCGCAATGTGTAAATATAATTTATTATCATAATATATTTTGGAAATTGCTTTTACATACTTATTCAATGTATATTTTAGTATAATTGTGTAATTTAAGAATTATAAGATATGAACTTATTGTTATTAGTTTTTTAGGGTTCCGTAGCCAAAATGGCAAAAACGGAACCCTTATAGTTTCGCCATGTCCGTCCGTCCGTCCGTCCGTCCGTCCGTCCGTCCGTCCGCGGTCTAGCTCAGTGACCGTTAGCACTAGAAAGCTGAAATTTGGTTTGAATATGTGCATTAACCAAGCCGACAAAACGGTAGATTAAAAACGCGAAAAATATATTTTGTTAGGGTATCTCCCGTACATTCCAACCAAGTTGTGTGGGGTATTGTTGGACAGGTCTTTTAAAAAGAATTAGGGTCTTCTAAAACAGTTTTTGGATAAAACTAATACTCTCGGAAATAATAGCTCCGAAAGTTTAAACAGGGCGTCCCCCCCCCATCTAACTTTTGAATCGTGGGTCCTAAAATTTTGAAAAAAATCATGAAACTGAGGCCTAATGAGTACCTTCAATGAAAACTATATTGAAATAAATCGGTTGAGCCGTTTTTGAGTTATCATTCAAAAACCCATAGTGAAAGGACGTAAGTAAAAATGACGTAAGCGCCGCCAAATTTCCAGTAAGAAACGACCTTTTGAATTAATGGTCTCATTTTACGGAACCCTACACTGAGCATGGCCCGACATGCTCTTGGCCGGTTTTATTATTTTAAGTTTACCTACTTTTCCAATATGTTGCTAATTTTTCACGTAAGTGCTTTGGTGTAATACTGTTAACTTATGTGTACCTCCATATTTTGATGATTAGGTACTTATAGCCAACCCTGAAATCTCGTGGATTGTGCTACCTCCCTCTATTAATTAAGTGGCTATTAAAATAAGGGAGCAGCTAGCCGATGAAAATATGATGCCATAAAATGTTTGTAACGTACGATGATTCGATATCAATGAGTAAACTTTTAAATTATGTTATCCTCAGGAGTTCAACTTCAACTTCTTCCGTGACTTCTACGGACAAGGCTCGCTGGGGCGGCAGACTGGTGACTGCTCTTTCTTCGCTTACAACTCCGGGTTGCGGTCGCTCAGCGATGTGTTTGCCATGGATGAACGCCGAGCAAACTTATCTGGAGAACCCTGGTGATGATTTTTCTTATTTTTATAGCGCACATCTCAATTATACCATAATAATTTTGTGTCATTCTATCATTCAATCTTTAATCTCAATCATTATTTGCCTGCAGTGAGTTTAATTGAAAATAATTTTAAACAAAAAAGAACCGACTTCACTTAAGTTCCGCTATTCCAAGAGGTTAGTGTCCGAGTTGCTGTAAAAAATAGTGAAATCACTATAGGTGTGCCTGTAATAGTTGAAGAGTTCTCTCGATTTCTCCAGGATCCCATCATCAGATCTGAACCTGGTGACAATGGGGCCAACTGTGAAGAATACTCTTTCAAACAAAAAAATAATTTTCCAAATCGATCCAGCCGTCTTCGAAAACACAAAGATCACGACGAATAGATAACCTCCTCCTTCGAAATCTTGAAGTCGGTTGAAAAAAGTAGGCAGATGTAGGTTATCATAATATCTTTTTGAACCCTCGATAGTAATTCTTGCAAAATTAGACCCAATCAGGGAAGTACAAAAAAATCTTGTAATTACGTCGTCTCCAGGTACGTCGGTTGGAGCACGTGTTTGGATGGGGAGACGCGAGCTCTCCGCGAATACTACTCGCGGCCCTACTTCCTGCCAAGTGCTGCCGAGAGCGACGCTACCGACTGGCTGTTCATGGGTGGCCCGGGCCAGGGCGCACACATGCACGTGAGATGATAATAACATACAGGGTGTTTTTTCAATAACTAGCCATAGTAGACATATTGTGATAGGTGATTAGGTAAGTTATACTGAACAACTATTTCTACGGGATCAACCCCGAAATCCAAAAAAAAAAAATTACCTGCCCGTGGCCTCCCCATAGAAAACGTCAACGTCTAATCGGCCGAAATGTATGTAACAGCCAATTTTTTCCGAGTTTTTGGAGTTGGCCCCATAATTAAAGTTGTTTAGTATGGCCTACCAAATCAGTCAAATCACCTCACAGAATATGGCTAGTTATTGAAAAAACTCCCTGTATATTCTCTCCATGACTAAGGCTACCCTGTATCAGCAGTGTTCAAAATAAGCATGACACAACTTAAGCGAACAGGAGCATATCAAGATCATTTTGAACAATTCGCCCGCTAAGATACTTCTGCTGTTGACTGTAAGACAGACCGTGATGGGTCAAATTTATCACCTCGCTGAATGAAGTACCCTTGAAAATGACACATAATAAACCCTTTACCGCATAAATATAAAAAAATATTTCGTCAAATTTGAACTCTGATACCAGTCAATAGAGTTGAAAACAATAACGGCCATATATGGCTTCGTATGCGGTAGAGGGTTAAAACGGCTATTACACATTGCAACCTGCAGGGTCCAATCTGTCAGGTTGGAAGGTGTAATGAAAGGTAGGGCCCGTAGGGAGCTGAAGGAGGGACTGGGAGAGGCAGGGTACACAACAGATTGGGCCCTGCAGGTTGCAATGTCTAATAGCCGTTTAAGTCTTAAACATTATTAAAATATCGTTGTGGGCAGGTGGACTCGGTGCGGCACGTTTCGTGGCAGGCGCAAGTGCGCGGACACAAGAGCTGGCAGCTAGCGCCACCGCCGGAGTGCCTGTATCAATGTCGCTGGATCACTTTCACCGTGAATCCCGGAGAGATACGTTTGTATACTTACAATTATTGACATGTATTTGTATCATATGTGACTCATAGCCAACGCACTTGTTAAAATGCAATAAACGATTGGACTCGATGCGGCATGTGTCTTTGATGGCTCCTCTACACGATGGGCTATCATAGGTCTAATGCAGCTATGCGTTACGGGATCTAACGATATTGCGATCTCGTTCCGTCGTATAACTGCGTCCCTATGGACACAGCTATACGACGGAACCTACACTTTACCATCAACCCGGGAGAGTTAATATGAGACTTTTTCATTTGTAATCAGTCAATCATTTCCAGTACCACTACCTGAAAACGGCGCAAAATTCATAAGCCGGCGGAGAGGTAGACCGTTCACACATTTCATTAATTTACCAGATTATTCTTGATACCAACCTTGTTTTAATATGTATCACATATGACTCATAGGCATTGGGCCTGTTAAAAATAACTAAACATGAACTAATCGGTTATTTTTTTGTTAACGACCGTTAATTATGTAATTTATTTGTATTCAGTGGTGGTGGACACGAACCGCTGGTACCACCGCACCACCGTGCTGCCCGGAGACATCAGCATCACCATCGGCGCCGAATACGACTAAACAATTTTTTTGTAAACACAAACACACGGAAACCCGCAACATTGTCTACGATTATCATGCTTTTACAGCCAGAGCTTGTCATTTTCCGGTGTTCAATGTAGGTACCTATGGGCTCCTCTACATGATGGGCCATCATAGGGACGCAGCTATGCGTTAGAGGGAGCTAACGATATTGCGATCTCGTTCCGTCGTATAGCTGCGTCCCTATGATGGCCGATCATGTAGAGCCAGCCTTAAGATAAGATATATTATGGCCTCTACAATCGGCGTAATTTTGACACAAAACTCACGCGCGATTTCGAGACGTTGCCGTCTAGGTAGGTGCAATGACATCAATCGATGAAACAAAAACCGCAATGTATTAAAAAGCGCAGGTGACTAGTCGCTTACGTTTGTAGAGGCCTTTAGGTTGCCTATAGTTGAATTATCGAGAGCGTGGAATTGCATATGTAGTGGTTGTACCGTGTTGTGCCTCTTTGTGTGCGGATTCAAATATAGAATGCCTGTACACAAACAATACTACTACATATGCAATTCCACGCTCTCGATAATTCATCTTATTCATCTATACCGAGGTTCAGTGGAATGACATACTTATTCCGAAATAAGGATGAAAACACACCTAGCGGAATTAAGCAAATTCATAGACAAAATGTCTATGGTAGCGGAAATTTGTCTATGGTAGCAGATTTTTTGTATGGGAGCCATAGACAAATTTCCGCTACCATAGACAAAATTGTCTATGAATTGGCTTAATTCCGCGAGGAATTCCGCTAGGTCTGTTTTGACCCTCAGATTAAGATTACAAAAGCAACTAGACACATAAATGAAATGAAACATATATGTACTTACTTGTGATTTTCTCCAGATGTTTATCTAATAAAATAAAATATGTTTTTGTTAGCGTATTTAAATTAAGTTTGACTGTGATATAACCATTTTCCATGCCGCACGAATCCAGCAGATATTTTCAAAAACATCAAATATCTTCAAAATACGTTTTGGTGATTTATATAAAGGCAAGCATCATTTTTCGATAGTCCACCCACATTTAAACCTTAACATACATACATACATACAATCACGCCAACTTCCCAAAAGGGGTAGGCAGAGATCACGGATTTCCATTTGCTACAATCAATATAGCAAAACGGCTCTCCGTGAGCTACTACCACGAGCCGACGAGTCCGTGAGTTAAACCTTAACTCCAAAGATTAAGGTTTAAATTATATTGCCACGGATTTGGTCAATATACGTACTATACTTGGGAAAGGGTTAATAAAATCCCTACTGATTTCGTCATTTCTTAAAGCGTATTGTTGTGCATTTGGCTTTCTTTTTTGTCTTAAGAACGTTAGTATTTTTCTCTAAGAAGGGATCTCGTTAGGTTAAAATAAAACTATATTTCATTTGCATTCTACATAAAACATTTATTAACTGTGATCTACGCAACATGTGAGCTACTGAACTACTGGAATGACTCCTGAACTACGTAGTCTACTTTAGAGAGAGCACACCAATACATCAGATTAAGTACAAGGGTTGAAAAATACAAAATGATTAATTCACACATTTATTGCCTAATACATCGCAAATAAAAAAACATGTACACAATACAAAATTGGCTACTCTGTACCATAGACAAAGAAATATTAAGACAAGTAGAATAGTGTTAAATATTGAAGTCACAAAGACAACGGAATTATATGGCGAAATACAGCTTTATGCGATACCTAAGGTTATTTAAAAAAAAATTCAATCCAGTCAAATTAAATATAATATTAATACATTCCTTTTCCTACACAAATCGACCTAGTCCCACAGTAAGCTCAATAAGGCTTGTGTTGTGGGTACTAGACGACGATATAATATAAAGATATATACTTAAATATATAGAAAACATCCATAGCTCAGGAAGTAGCCATGAACATGATAAACACACAATACATGCCCTGACCAGGATCCGAATCCGAGACCTCTTGCTTCGTAGAGACAGTGTCACTACCGACTAGGCTAGGAGGCGGTTGTGTTATACCCCTAAGTTGCAACTACAATATTTCATACTACTTTACGCGTCTTAAGTATTCTTTGATCTATGTTTTACACCCTTGAGAATGGACTGGTAAAAAAATAAAAAATTTAGTAACAGCATTTACCATTTATCATTTCAAAGATTATTCTTATCTAAGTTATAAGAGAAGCGAAAATAACACCAATAAATACATTACACTAGGTTCAATATGGCTTGGTGCCTTTAAGTCCGAGGGTCTAAGAGACCTAACATACTATCTTACATCGAGTCGGCTAAGCAACTATGGAATCAAACGTTTTACTTTATTTTGACTATGCTTCAAGAAAATACATTATACTGACATTAGTGATATCAATAGACAGTTAATTTAAGTAGTTTTCTTTATTTTTAAACAGTAGGATAAAAGGTTTTAAGTCAAACTGTTTATATATATACCTGTATGTCTAAAAGCATTTTTAATTTTATAGGTAATTCAATTTCTGAAAAAAAAAAGTTCAGTTTTATTAAATTATACCCTTGAAGGCCCAAATCTGGTCAATAAGTTCAATTCAAACTTGAAAATGAAATAACTGCCAAAAAATATAAACAAACTAAAAAATTACACATATCGAGAGGTTATATTCACGTATATTTAACCTTTCGGACGCCTAGAACTAAAGGTATAAAAGTGTTATGGCGTACGCTGTAAAAAAAACATTTTAAATAAGGTTTGTATTGGCTCGCTTGCGCCAGTTAGTCTTCGTGCGACGTTTTCACATGACGTTGAAAGGGTTAGAAACATATATAATGAGTGGTAAAGTAAAGTCTGGTCTATCGTGCCTCGCCTCAAGTGTAGTTTACTCCTCGCTCTGACCGGCCGAGTCCAGGATGATCTCGAAGGAGAACGGCTGGAACAGGTAGCCCTCGCCCGCGTAGAACTTGCTCTGGAACTCCACCCTGCAATAACAATAGTATTATTATGTTGCCCGTATTACCACGTACAGTCGACCAACAATGTGGTTTACCACCCAGTTGAGATTCGTTTGAACGTCATAAGACAACAAGGTCGTGCATGTTTTAAACGCCGTTAGAAATGTCAACCCTAGCGATCGTAAGATCTCGCAGAAACTTTTGTCAAAACTGGTAGACCATTTTCTTGGTCGACTGTACAGGAGGATGCCTGAGTACCACCAGTGTTGAGAGAGGCTGTGGTGTGGTGTGCTACAAGGGTACGGACCAGTGCAGACGCAGCGTGTGCAGGAAGGCGGACAGGCCCTCCATGAGCACGAGGATGGACACGGAGATGGCGGCCCAGCCCGCGAACACCACGTACAGGAAGATGCCGCCCATGAAGCCCGTCGACATCAGACCTGCAACACGCACAATACGAGAATTACTCACTAACTATATATTACTGTTTGATAAGCTCATTTTTACTGATGTAGAAAAAGAGGCGCCAAACCTAGGAAAAGGTGGATGGATTGTGTGAGAGATGATATGAAAACAAAGGAGGTCAGTGATGAGATGACGGGTGACAGAGATGTATGGAAAAAAAGACATGCTGCATTTCGGACCCGGGGTATGTCCTTAAACTACGTCCGGACACGGGTATGTCCTTAAACTACGTCCAAAAGAGAGGTATGGGTACTGCGAATGTCATCTCGCTATGTGTGGTAGGGCACAGCACAGCGAATGTCATCTCGCTCAAATCTGGAGCAGAGCCCGACTGGGGAAGTACCTCCACCTTACAGAAAACCACAGCCAGGTGGCTGCTTACCATCAGGTGGGCCGTATGCTTGTTTGCCACCGTCGTTGTATTAAAAAAAATAAAAAAATGCTGCGCCGACCCCAAGTAAATGGGACAAGGGCAAGCGAATGATGAAGCTCATTTTTACTGACTGAGGCTGCATTTCCACCATAGATGAGCGAGGAATGTATTTAATAAGAACCAATCCTGAAGCTGCGCTGTGCGAATATAGGCAAATAAATTGATTTTATTGGTTTTTAACAAACACTTTTGTTATCCAATCCCACCTAGAAGTTTCATCAAGCCATATTTAAATAAAGCTTCCATATTGAATATCTCCTCCAGGAGACATTTGCATCTTGCAAGCATTGTTAGGCGTTTTCAATAACAAAAACCCCGGTTAACTTTACTCAAAAATATATATTTCATATTTTCACAAACGATAAGGCACAAGATCCGTTCGACGCTGCCTTTTGGAAGTACACCCACACAGAACTACTGCATTTACAGGCTGCGTTCGGTATCCCGCAATCAAGTGTTGGAACAATGTCCCCCCACCTGTCAGACGCCTTAAGACAAAAGCATCCTTCAAAAGATGTCCTGTATAATGTGAACTACGAGTCAGTTACCTTTCCTCAGCAACATGTTCCAGGCTACTTCGGCCAGCTGAGCGTGGGCCAGGGAGAGGGCCCACAGACGCAGGTACGAGGCCGTGTGTGAGATGCTGCCCAGGACGTATTCGATCGTGTGGATAGCCTGCGAAATATAGTATCATCATCATCCTGGCCTTTTGCCACGGCTCAATAATGTTGAAATATTGTAAAAAGGTTAATAAAATGCGTAGATGACACTGCAATCGTAAAAAAATCTTATAGATTATGCTTTGATATGTACAATCCATACAGTCTGTGGTAAAAATTCTGAAAACGTATTTCGGGAGTCAAAAAATTAAGAGTCATTCTATGTATGGATGGGTACATTATTATAGATTAGATATTTATAACTCATATTCCCTTTCTCATAGTATCTCGCTGCAGACTTGTGCTAACCGTGCTGATATAAGCCTACTTTTCATATATACATTCTATTTTGTACTATGGGATCATATTATGGGGAAACCCAACTGATTTTAAACGTATTCTAAAGTTGCAAAAATACTACAAGAGTACTGGTTAGTGCGAAATATGTGGAAGAGTTTCGTGCAAGGGACCATTTTTGTCGATTTACAAGGACACTTTTTTCTTTCACTAATAGATAGTACATATTGCGTAGGATTAGAATTTACTAGTAACTCCATATCGACAAAGCGTTCCTTTGTCCATACACTGCCACATATAGTAAAGCCTGGAGGTGGTACGTGCCTGGTGGATGAAGACCTCGGAGATCTCCTCGTCGTGGTGCGGGCCGGCGGGCACGGGGGCGCCGCCGGCGGTGCCGTTCTCGGCGCCCGCCTCGATGCTGTGGTGGCCGGCGCGCTGAAACGTACCCACAGTTACTGCAAGGATTGCTACTTCGTTCCAAGTTAGAAACGATTGGTATAAACCTTTGTTATCGACGTTATCGTACGAGCGAACGTAGGGAAGCGAAGTTCTTACAGACAACTTCGGGCACAACGGGACTGTCAGCTGACTACTGGGACGTCCTTACATTCTGATGGGATTTTGATTTTGAATAGTTGTTCCGCGATAACTTTAGTAACGTTTTACTGATCTTTATGAAATGTGTTGGGGTTGTAGCAGAGAACAATATAATTCGAGAGTTCTTATATGAGTAGGATCGATCAAGGGGGTTACTAACTAAACTAGAAGGCGGCATTTTCATAAGGATATTATTTCATTGGTCAAAACGTTTGCAAGCAAATCGCGAGTTCTCAGTTCAAGGAGGAGCCTACTCGTGTTAAAATTAATTAAGTCCTTTTGGTAGACTTTATTTCGCTTATTGGATTAAATAATTATTTCGTTTCATAATTCATAAAAACTCACCTCCAACTATCCATACGAGAGCATTAAAAAGATTTGAAAAAATGTGAATAAACGCGCGTATTCCACTATTATAGACAAAAATCAGCCGATCTGAAATTTGTCTAAGGTGGCTGAGTTTTTGTATTCAGCCGGAAGTTTCCGCTCTTCGGCTGATTGTCTATGATAGTTGAAATCCACTCAAGTGAGTGTTACGCCTTAAATCATAAGTCATAACCCCATCGAAAAAAAGTGTGATGTATCCCCCCTCTCCCCGACACGAAAGTTTTGCATACGACGGGGGCCATAGTATAGGTGCGGCCCACAAGATTTTTTGTGAAGAATTTTTTTTTCGTAATATTTCATCAAAATAAAAGTTATCTATTGGTGTAATGACTTGTATTTTATTTATAACACATACAGGCACCCATACGTACTAATTTTCTAATGAAATTATGGTTTATGGTTTAAGAATTTATTTCTCTAAAAGAATTATAATTCACTTAACTAGAGAAATTCACAACATTATAGAAATTATCTTAATTATACGAGTAACAGTGTACGAACAGCAGGTAATTTAAATTTAAAGTGATACAAAGCAATTCTTATTTCTACGTAAAAGTGGGTACCAAAATCGTTCACATCGGTTAATAAGTTGGCACAAAGTAATTGTCACTGCGCGAGCGCGGGCGGCCCAAACAATTGCAATGTCCAGTTTAAAGTGACCCAGATATACAACAAAACAAGCGTAAGGGATATGCGCGCCTATACTGGTTCGTCTAAGCGTTAAACCGGTCCGTCGCACTCGCCCAGTGGTTGGCGACAACAGACATGGAGAGATGCATTTGCGGGGTTCAATTACGTAAATAGTTTAAAGTCATAGCGATTGAATATTAAATTATGTCAATGTAATTTATTCATAATATTTATAATTATCAGCTTTTTTGTATTAAGTTGTACGTGCAATTATTGCAATTATTTACAATGATTTAGTTATTTAGATTAGATTTTCCTACATTACATTATATTATATTCGCTTATCTTATTTTATTTTATGCTGACATCCTCGTGATATTATAATATTAATTATTATTGGTTTACCAGGTTTTTTTTTGTATAATTTTTTAAGTTTACAGTTTTAAGTATAATTTTATTTACTCATAACATATTTTATATAGATATATTTTTTTTTTACATGCGTTTGTTATTTTGGTTAGTATTTTAGCGCTTTAGGAGTGTTTCATGCATTTTTTTTTTTATAAATATAAATATTTCATTCTTGTTGCAATTGCCAATGTTATTAATTATTGTATTATTATATCATTTATAGTTATGTAAATTCAGAGTATTCGTTTGAAATGTATTTTTTTAGATGCTTTTTGTATGTAAGTAATGATTTAGCTTCTTTTATGTGATTAGGTAATCTATTATATAACTGCACGCCTCCGTACATTAAGTTTCTTTTACCATAAGTGTCTGTACGCGGTGATTGAAGGCATATGTGATTACCTCGTCTTAGTAAGCGTTTTCTTACCTGAGATTTTGTTTTAAATGATATTTCTGTGTGCATTTGTCTATTTAGGATTTTGCGGACCAAAATACATGTATTATATTTGTACAGTTGAGATAGAGTCATTAATTGAGTTTCTTTGTATACTTTCTTAGTTTGCGTTAAGTAGTGATAGTTGAAAAGCAGTTTTATAATTTTATTTTGAGCTCGTTGTAATGGCTTTAAGTTTGTCTTAGCTGCCGTTCCCCATATCTCAATTAAATATTCCGCGTGTGACTTTATCAATGAATTGTAAATAATGTATCGTACAGACTTAGGAAAACACTTTACTGTGCCTCTGAGCATTCCCATTAGCGATGACAACTTAGACTGAAGTTTCTCAATATGTGGCCTCCAAGTTAAGCGACTGTCCAGTATAAGGCCAAGGTATTTCTCTGATTTTACTTTAGTGATTTGTTTATGGTCTATGGTCAGTGGTTGATAATGAAAAGTTTTCTTGTTTTTAGCACTGAAAATCATGTAATTCGTTTTTGCTATATTAATAGTTAGTAAATTTGTTTTAAACCATTCTTGTAGGGTGTTTAAATCATCTTGAGCTTGGTTTAGTACAGATGTTACTTCGCTACCAAAATAAAATAGGCTAGTGTCATCGGCATACAGAGAAATAGTTCCATTCAAGCGTAAACTAGTTATATCATTGATGTACGTTAGAAAGAGTAAGGGGCCAAGAATGGAGCCTTGAGGGACGCCATAGGTAATATTTTCGGGAGCACTTTGGTTTTCGCCTATTTTTACTATCTGATACCGATTTACAAGGTAAGACTCAAGTATTTTAGCGGCAGCGCCTTTTACACCTATTGTACGTAGCTTTTTTAGCAGTAGTTTATGGCTTATTGTATCGAAGGCTTTTCGTAAGTCGATAAATATACCTAGGACTAGCTGTTTTTGGTCTATTTTATTTTTCAGGTTTGTGACTAAGTCTATACACGCTGAGAGAGTATTTGATTTAGGGCGGAAGCCGTATTGCTTGGAAGACAAAAATGAAATAGATTGGAGGTATTGTTCTAAACGGGTATATATTACTTTCTCCATGATTTTAGAAATGACCGGGAGCACAGAAATAGGACGGTAGTTACCGGGATCAGTTTTACTTCCTGATTTAAATATTGGAGTCACTTTGGCAATTTTGAGTGAATCAGGAAAATAACCGCTTTTTAGGCAAATATTTATGCATTTTGTTATCTCTTCCGCAATAAGGTTTTTGATCGATTTAATCGACTTACAGGTGATCCCGTCGAGCCCTGTACTTGTATTTGAATTTAGGCTATCAATTATCTTTCCAATTTCGTGAGTCGTTGCAGGCGCAAATTCAGATAACACCGACGAAGTACTGCACAATGAGGCATCAGTAAATGTATCGTGGTATTGCGCGGGTATTGCATTAGCAAGAGTAGGGCCTACATTAGCAAAGAATCTGTTAAAGTGATTACATATGTCTTTAACATCCGTAATATCGCCAGTGTCGGTTTCAATTTTCTGGGGAGGACTGCTGTTAGTTTTTTTGTTATTACTACTGAGTTCATTTATTAAATCCCACATTTTGAGGGGTTTTTTTAAACATTTTTGGAACAGATTTTGGTAGTAAGTACTTTTAGCAGCTTGGATGGTACTTTGGACCTCCTTTTTTTTCTGTAAGTATTCTTGTTTTGCTGGTTTATTGTGTACTAATCGCATGTGTGTGTATCCAAGTTGATTTCGTTGATTTATAGCCTCTATTATATTTTTATTTATCCAGTCACTTCTGGGTGGGTTAAGTATTTTCGTTTTCGTTATCTTGCTCTTTCTGATTCCGTCTGCGATAATTTTCTCCAATTTCTCATATTCACCGCTACATTCACTAATATTTGCTGCTTCTAGTTCCCTCTTGAGATTGCTGTAATCGATTGCTTGATATGAGACCTGTTTGTTCTTCTTGGGCTTGAATTTGTGTACTTCCAAATATAGCTGTTTATGATCTGAAATCATCGATTCCACGACTGCGAGGTGACAGGGAATATTTTTGATGTTAGTGTAGACATGATCTAGTATTGTTTTCGTGCTTGGAGTCTCTCGAGTACAGTAGTTCGATTCGATTTTATTTATTACAGTGAAGCCATTTTCTAGAAGCATGCGTTTGTAGGCTAAAGTAGGTCGACTTCGTTTTAGCAGATCGTAGTTGAAGTCTCCGAATACCAGTACTCTCTTACGAGCTAGCAACTGGCTTGAGTATGTCTCTAGAAACTTTTCATTATTTGTTCTCTCAGGTTTATATACTGCACCGATGTCTAAAGAGAATTTGTTTAAATGTATCCATAAGTAGTGATTATCATCTATGCATGATCCTTCAATGAAATTATGCTTGAGATCATTGTGAACAAATATTGACACTCCTCCTCCTCTTGCGTTATTTCTGTAGTTATAGTAATGTGTATAATTGGGCAACTGTATCTTTTTGGCTTCGGTTTCAGATTTTATCCAAGTTTCAGTGACAATTATAACGTGTAGTTTGTTAACTGTAGATTCTGAAATAACCCTTAACTCGTCCAGCTTACCGGGTTTAACAATGCTGCGTATATTGGTATAAAAGAATGTCAAGGCCTTGCTATCTACAGCGATATTATGGTAGTTATTCGATATTTGGTATGTTACTTCTTCGGCGGCAAATTGTTGTCCGGTGGATTCTCGGCTAGGAAGTTTTTTGGAATGGCTTCAATTATTTTAGGAACGCCTTTGATGTACTTTATGGTCAAATTTGTCTCTCCATTATCAGTTCGGTGCTTAAGCTCATCATTAAGGTTTTTCATAGTTTTTTTCTGTAGTGGTGTTTCATCGTAGTAAATTTTAATGTTTGGTTTCTCATTCTTTATGGCCGACCGGTTCCTTAATACTGATTTAGCTGTATCGGAAGATGTGAAACAAGCTTTTATAGGGCGGTTTTTTTCTTTTGTAAACTTTCCTAACCTTCCAAATTCCATAATTAAAACCAAAAATCTTTGTAATTTACTAATAAAATTTGTGAGGGTGGGGAGGAGAGGGGGGACCACAAAACTGGCTGGCAACATCTGTTAATTGGATGTCTGGGATCCATACAATATATATCAGAAGTCAGAATGAGGTCCGCAATTTTTGCAAACGGGACTCCACTGAGAGTCCGGTCTAATAGGCTTACGTCGTAAGTTATACAAATTCTATTAGACTAATTTAGACGATCACAAATAGGTGAACTATAGTAAACACGGATCTATAGAATGTGTATCGTAAAAGTAAAAGCATAGAGTAACTAATATAGTAGAGCAGCACAGCCTACGAACTTTTTGAAGCTCAAGTCAATTGCGCCCTCTGTCCGAAAGCCCCCTAAAGATACCGAAAATGTAAGAGGAAATGTCACCTGCACTGCTACTCCACCTGTAGCTACTAGTGTACTACCAGTACGCTATTTGTTACTAGGTGGAGTAGCAGTGCAGGTGACATTTCCTCTTACATTTTCGCTATCTTTAGGGGGCTTTCGGACAGAGGGCGCTAAATACTTGGAGCCTCAAAAAGTTCTTAAACTATGGCCGTCTATTATATATTTAAGTATATGGTAAAAGGTACTCACGGCTCGTTTCTTCTGCTCCTGCATGATGAAGTACGGCTTGCCGAACAGCATGACGGGCACGCACAGCAGAGCCACGATCACGAAGAACTGGAACAAACCGCTAACGTTAGGGATACTGGCAGTACTGGCAGGGCGGTCACTAGGGTGGTCCTTATTTTCTCTCTTTTGAAAATTTTGCGGGGCATCCCCTCATTGTGTTCTTTGGCATTAAAGATGATACCTGTTTTTTTTTTGAGAATTTTTAGAAAAGTTTTAGAGGTCGCTACCGCATGTAGAAATTTTTTAATTCTCCTACTAAGAGTAAAAAAAAATATTTTTATTTAAGTTTTTTTTACACTAGTAGACGTATTAATGTCTGTCTTTGTAATATATGATGTTAAAAAATACCACAAAAATTTTTTTAGAATTTTGTATTACGGTTTTACGTGGCACCCCAACTAGCAAAATAGTCCATTAAGGTAATCGTTTATCACTAAAGAGTCATTTTAAAGCGTTATAAAGGTATTCGTTATGACCATGTGTTCTATAAAAGTATCTTATATAGCTATTCAGCTGTATAATTTTATAGAGCACTTTAGTACTATAAAAAAGTGATGTAAACGTTTACATTACATCCTTAAATCACACCTTTAACGCAGCACTATAAATGATTCTGTTTTGCTATTATAGTGCTTCCTGGTCCTATTAAAGTTATATAAGGTACCACTTTAGGACACAATTGTGTTATAGTCGCTTCCGAATGATTATTATAGTACAAGTGTTAAAATTGTTACATAAACTCTATTATGGGATAATAATGCACTATAGTTGATTTTTGCAACACTGATATGTGTCAAATTTGTGCAATAAGTATTTCCGAATCGCTACTTTAGGACCGATACTATAGTAGCCCCGAGTACGCTGTTTTAACACTGAATGGTGCTAAAATGAGTTTTTTGGGAACTATTACCTCACATAGTTTCGTAATGGAGTTTTTATTACTTTTAATGAGCTTTTCTGATACATAAAAGTAGCATTTCACGGCTTATAATCAACCGAAATGTCCAAAAGTGGAAAATATTAAATCTTTTATATAACATGATAATTGACAACAGTAAAGTGAAGAGAGCGAAACAAGGCCGGGTTCCGTACAAAATAAATATTTCGATTAATCCAGCATGTAATGTGTTTGCTCAAGATTCTATCAGTATTAGTAACGATAGTTTAAATATTTTAAATTGTTAGGTTGGTTCAGTTGGTAGTCAATGTAGTCATCACTATCTGAACCCCATTTCGTAGTTAACTAGGAACCTGTATCCTTTTCTACGTTTTCGTAACGGCTTCCTTCATTTACTTTACGTTTTATTGCTTAGGAATATTAATAAAATTAACCTTATGGCAATAAATAACACGTATGATCATGATCAATATACTGAATGTAAACAACACCACCGTAGGTATGTAGTAGTAGTGGGTCGGTAGAAGAAAATCTCCAATCAACATTATTGATGGTGACACATACTTAGAAATTCATAATAAATATTCGGCGAATACGAATATTCGTAAAAACACTGATATTCGCCGAATACGAATATTGGTATTCGTTGCATCACTAATAATTACGTGATGATCGCCCTTCATTTTGGTGTAACAGTTTATTCACCCGACACCAATTAAAAAAAACACACCAAAGTAAGTATGACATCAAAGGTTTCTCATACGGTTTATCTGGTGTTAAGGAACCCTATTTTTGTCATGGCGGCAAATGACTGACCTGACAGATAGTCATATACTAAGCCTATAGTAAGCACAAAACGACTTGTTTACCATCGCTAGAGACATTTATAAATTTTTATTATTATAATTCAATAAATACTAATAATTCAGGGAGCGCATGAAAAATTTGTAATAATAATAGTATACTTTTTCCATAAAACTTCAACCGCAAGTAAAAAAATAGCCGTGTAGAACATTAACACTGACTTTACAGACAGTAAGCGGCCATCATGTTTTAAATACTCAATCACTTCACTTTACTTCATTCCCACAGAAACTTATTTTTATTATGTTGGGAGCACCGCGCACCGTTGCGTCGCATCAAGCTTACCGATGAACTATAGTAGCTCCATGATCTTCATTACGGGACTAAAAAGTCCATTAACAGCACCGTGATTACTTTTTGGTATCTTTTTAGTGATGTAAGCGGCACAACAATCACTGTTAAAACCTTAAAAAGTGTTACAGTAACCATTATAGTACGACTATGGTACTAATATGTGATGTATGGAGCCGCAATAACATCGTTATGTCACGGAATTGCGATATAATTGTGCCAAAACCTGGTTTTGTAAACGTTTACATCAACGTTATAGGACATATATGAACACTAATGGTGTTTCTGAAAACGTTCTAGTTACTTTTATAGTACTTACTTTTGCTAGTTGGGACGTCCCTAAGGAATTTCTGAAATTATTTTTTTCTTAGGGACGTGCCACGTAAAACCATAATAAAAAATTCTAAAAAAATTTGTGGTATTTTTTAACATCATACATTACAAAGATAGACATTAATACGTCTACTAGTGTATAAAAAACTTTAAAAAAATATTTTTTTTTACTCTTAGTAGGAGAATTAAAAAAATTCCACATGCGGTAGCGACCTCTAAAACTTTTCTAAAAATTCTCAAAAAAAAACAGGTATCATCTTTAATGCCAAAGAACACAATGAGGGGATGCCCCGCAAAATTTTCAAAAACAGAGATTATAAGGACCACCCTAGCGGTCACACTGTGTCTGTCTCTGCTGTGCCGGTCTTTGCCGCACATGAGGTAAGGATTGGCATATAGCTTATCACTTTTTGGGTTCGTTCGAGAATAGTCGAAGGAGTGGAGCGTAAGTGAAGCGAGTTCTTACAAACAACTTGTCGCTACTGGGACGTCTCGGCATTTCGATGGCTTTTTAATTTTGAGAGTTTGTTCGACGTTAACTTTAGTAACGTTTTTCTGATTTTCATGAAATTTGTTGGGATTGTAGCTATTTATAATTTCGTATATGAGAAAGACAATAGATGGACAATAAAAGCTACAACTTGGAAAGGCCCAGTAGGCAAGAGGAAAAAAGGAAGACCTAAAGAGCGGTGGGCTGACGAAATATTAGAAGTGGCCGGTCAAAACTGGACGGAGATAGCCAAAGACAGAAGGCCCTGGATAAAATTGGAGGAGACCTTTACCCGAAAGGGGCCTTAAATAAAATAAAACAAAACTTTAATTCTCTTCAACTAATTTAAACAACTATTTTATGAAATATACAAAACATGTAACAGTAGATTATTTTCTTAAGGAATAAAGAAGGTTTATAATATAATATGAGAAAGATCTATCAAGGGGTTGTTGACCTAAACGGCGTGAAAAAATCATTAAAAGGGTCTCATTATTGGTTAACTCGTTTGCAAGGAAATCGCGAGTTCTCAGTTCGAGGCGGACTACTAGTTTTAAAAGTCATCGAGTCAATGCTATGAATATTTTCAAGGTAGTCAAAGGGTCGGAAAGGTACCTTCTGCAGACCGAGTTGCCCGGCGTACATGGTCATGTTGGGGCTGCACATTTGCCTGGTGGGGTCGTTCTCGTCCACTTTGAACAGCATCATGTTGATGAACGTGATCAGGATCGAGGGCGCGCAGAATGCACTCGTCTTCACGTACTCTGTGGAACAAATACACGTTCAATATATAGCACTGAATAAATAATAGAACGGCCACACTACGCCCCACCCCCCATCGGAAAGACCTCACCCCGCGACGGCCGATTGGTAGGGAGCTAGTAGGCTAATGCGTGAGGTTGGCAGCGCATTGATAATAATTTAAAACAAAAAAAGAACCGACTTCACTTAGGATCTGCTATTCCAAGAGGAAGTGGCTGAGTTGCTGTAAAAAATAGTGAAATCACTATAGGTGTGCCTATAATAGTTGAAGAGTTCCCTCGATTTCTCCTGGATCCCATCATCAGACCCTGACTTGGTGACAATGGGACCATCTAGGGGTTATACCTGTACGATTAAAAAAAAAATTTTGAAAATCGGTTCACGATTCACGGAGATATGGAGTAACATACATACAAAAAAAAAATAATGATGATAAAAAAAATAAAAAAATAAAATCTGTCGAATTGAGAACCTCCTCCTTTTTTGAAGTCGGTTAAAAAGCAAAATGGTGGTGTATTGTCAAACGTCATTTGCGACAGCGGAAACAGCGCCCTAAGACGCACGCACACATTGAAGCGTGTACAGATGAGCCGTGCACACAAAGACGCGAGTTTTGTAGTATGACGTGACTGCCCTGTGATCTAGGTAAAGTGCAGTAACAGTAGAAGTAATAAGCAATAGTCATCCATGTTTGTTGGTGAGAGTATAACTTAAGAAAAAGACAGTATGATTCTCTGACTACGCTTGAAGTAAGACAAACCCCGGTCAAACTAAATAAATAAATAAATATTTGGGGACAATCTTACACAAATCAACCTAACCCCAAACTAAGCAAAGCTTGTACTATGGGTGCTGGGCGACGATATACATACTTAGATAGATAAATACATACTTATATACATAGAAAACATCCATAACTCAGGAACAAATATTTGAGATTAGCACACAAATGAATGCCAGGATTCGAACCCGGGACCTCCAGCTTCGTAGGCAGGGTCACTACCAACTGGGCTATGGAGGCCGTTATATAACTTTGATTGATATTTTTTCATCCACTCAGGGCGCTCAAAGGTTGCAGTGTGGTGACGACGGGACCCTTTTGTCCCTTACGCCGTCTCAGTGAATACTCCTTTATAAATGGGTCAGCAACGCGCATGTGACACCTTTGGTATTGTAGGCTTTCATAAGGTACGGTAGCTGAGCGTTTTCACAAAAAGTTGTTAGTTTTCACATTTTTGAAATTTTAAGAATTTTTTGCATATTCTTACTCAGAATCGTGAGTAATATCAACTCCACTATGAAATTAAAAGTGTCCTGTTCCTCTTACGCTACTTTTCTATGGGCACTTATATGAAAGTAGCGTAATGGAACATAAAAATTGTATGAAAATTTTGGGACACTTTTCATTTCCTAGCAGAATGAATAGTACTCTCGATTCTAAGGAGGAATATCCAAAAAATTCTTAAAATTTCAAAAACACGAAAACCAACAACGTTTTGTGAAAACGCCCAGCTGCTTACAATCAGGCGGGCCGTATGCTTGTTTGGCACAGCTGCAACTCTGATGGTGTCACGTGGGCGTTGCCGACCCTTTACAATCCTTTTTTTGGAAGAGTCAAACTGTAGTATATTGGGAAAAACTTGGCAGAGTTCATTCCACAGCCGGAGCAAGCGTGGAAGGAAACTGCTCCTATATATGTAGTAACCTGGGTCTCCGAAGTGCGGCGGGGTGGAGCCGTAGCTGGTCCACTTGATGAACATGAGCAGCACCATGTAGAAGAACAGCAGCACCAGGAACACGATCTGCGGGATGAACTCCACGTAGATGCTGATGCGGCGCTTGAAGTACCTGATAATAGAAAAAGATAGCATATATACTTAATGGAAAACATTTACAAAGAGATAAGCTTTCGTAAGAATTTCAGCCCACAACACTATTCGCTATGTGCGAAGGGCGTGGTGGGGGTAACGAGAACGATCGCAGTGCACAATGTGACAAGAAATGAAACTGCAAAAGCCCCTGTCAGCTGTCAAAATAGTGTGACATTTCATATAAGCAAAGACTTAAATATATAGTAGACGGCCATAGCCTAAGAACTTTTTGAGGCTCCGAGTATTTAGCGCCATCTAGTTCAGAGCCACCTAAACAGAGCCAATATGTATGAGACAAAATCAGCGCCACCTAGTAACGACTAGTGCACTACTAGTACGTTATTCGTTACTAGGTGTCGCTGATTTTATCTCCGTTTAGGTGGCGATAAATACTCGGAGCCTCAAAAAGTTCTTAGGCTATGGCCGTCTACTATATATTTAAGTCTATGATATAAGCAAGGAATGCTACCAATTTATAAAAAAAGAAAAAAAGAGATTGAACACCTGCCCAAGAGATGGCACCACAATCATGCACACAGCGAATAAATAGGTTCTTTTATAGCCTACATTGAGCGGTATTTTTTTTATTAGACTTCGCGGGTAGAGATATAACGCATGACTACACCGTGGTCCGTAATTGACTGCAACGGCGGACATGTCTTACGGTGTGGTTTACCGGTAAACGCTGCGACCGTTTTTGTGGCTTCACAATGAGAGTTTCTTCGATCGATTTTGTCACCAGGCGGCGGCAGTGTGACGAGAGGTATTTTTGACAGCAATGACAGCAGCTGTCTAAATTCACCAATCAGAAGAGAGACCTCTCGCCTTTGAGGTCTTGCGGCCATCTTGGCGAGCAAGTTGGTTTGGTTTTGTGATTAACTTCTTCTTTCTTGTTCATTTTCGTGATTCAGTGTGTAATATATAGCTTATTCTGCAGTGATTTAACGAACTAGTGTGCAACTAATGAAGAATTAATCTCAAAACAAGTGTAACCCCTGTTTGAGTTAGATATCCGTTAGTCCACGTGCTGTTTGTAGGAAGTAGCTATCTCCTTATAAAAAGCCTAACCTCACCGTACAACGTCCAGCTCTTGGAGCGAAATTTTAACTAATTAACCGTACACTTGTCGTCTCTATTTCGACATTGGCAAAATTGTCCCAATATTGTGGACAGAATGCCATTTATTTTTAAAAATTGAATTGACCTCTCGCCACTTCTGCCACCTTGTGAAAAAATCGATCGAAGTAACCTTCATTAGCACACCATCAAATAGTAGGTTTACTCCCAAAACTAACTTATGATTATGACGTTATTTCGAACTTATACAATACAGAGTCATAAAGTCAGCATTCGCTCGGCTCTTTTTGACAAAAAGGGTCGTATTAGGAACCCTTTTTCTGTGCCTTTTTTCTGCTGAAATAATATTAGCTCTTATGAACTTAAACTGCACTCACAGATGGTTCCATAGCGACATGCAGACTCCGAACAGCATGTGGAAGACACCAATAATAATGGAGATCTTCATCTTGTAGGCGTTCATGAAGATAATCTTGTTGGCTTCGGCGAGCTGCCAAACAAAAATAATAGTATTATCGTATGGGACTGGGCAGGACATGGTTGAGTGCATGAAAAAATGCATAAGACATTGATCATGATGATGACTTCCTTATCCCTCATTAGGGCTCGCAGAAGAGTGTACTTGTCCAAAATGTTGTTGCAAGAGGGACTTACTTGCCATACGGGATCAATCCCGAAGGGGTACGGCGTCTGCGTGTAGTCCTCGGAGTCGGGGTTGAGCTGCAGCATGGCGCTGCCGCTCAGAGTCTTGTTGTCGTAGTTGTTCCTCCACGAGGAGCCGAAGATGTTGAGGCTCTTGGAGAAGATGTCGTTGTAGATGAGCCCGGTGTACATGGAGAACAGCCCCATGAGGAGGATGATGTAGCGCCCGCCGAAGAATATCGTCCAGATCTGTAGAAAGATAATTTTAGGTCTAAACATTGAGTGACAGGAGATGACATTTCTAAGATTTTTTTGTCCCAAAAGTTGTAGTGAAAATCACTACTCTTTGATTCTGTCACAGCTGTCAACCGCCAAACATGGCGCGTAAAATTTGTTCTAGATGTCACATCTAGTAGAATACATTATAAATCAATGGGTCTAAATGTCATATATGTCGTAGTAGTGAAAAATATCCTTGAAAATATTCATGTACCGTAAGCGAGCAACAATTTTCATGTCCGATCGCGTCCTAGGTGGTAACTTGTGAAGTGATAAGGCGATGTATAATGAAGCCTCGTGAAGGTCAGTTACAGCTCCGTTGGCGGGTTAAGGAACGACAGCCATTCAATCACTTAAAAAAATCAACGCGTCACGATTGAATATTGGTCAGAAGATACTGATGATAGTTTATATGCTCTTTTAACATGAAAAATCGTCAGCCGGCTGTATGTATGTATGTATGGAAAGACCGTCAGCTGATGCCGTGAAGACCAGCTGACGGTCTATGGTCCCTTGATAATTAGAACTATATAAACAGTCAAACAGACAAACACACACACGTACATTGGTGGTTTGACACGCGGTCGTGGCAAACCACCAATGAAGGACGACATATTGTGTCAAAAAGCCGGCGAGAATTGGATGCAGATGGCAATGGATCGGGAAGCATGGAAGAATGGAGAGAAGGCCTATGTCCGAAGACGGGCGCTTTAAAGGCTGATATTGCTATAGATAGATAGAGGAACAGTCAAAATGTATAATTTATAAAACGCTTCTAGTTCAGTTTTTGATTGCTATTTATGAAACTATACATTTAATCATTCTATAAAACTAACCTACTTATTACTATAACCTATTGACACACTTTCGGCTATCATTATCGTACGTGACTTTTTAATAATAAACTTAAAGATAGTTTCCAACAAATATCAATTAAAAGTGTGCAAGTGCGTTTGATGAAATTTCTTAATTATTTCGTGCTTACTATCAGCACATTACCTTCAATAATATCTATACATGTTTGTTCGCTGTACCATTGTGGTAAGGTTGTAAAGTGTATAGATATTTGTCTGTCTCCTAAGTCCCTCCTGACCATTATGTGTGTGAAGCAATGTTGTTGTGTTTATATAAAAGTAAGCATGAATCTGTGTGCAGCATAGTTCGGAACTATGGTCTGTGTTAGACTTCTTTTCTTGGCTTCGATAGCAACCCTGTGCGAGGTAAGTGCATTTATTTTTTATAGAAGCTAAAACTAACAATTTAAATCTCAAGATTTATTTTTAAGATTGCTATTATGCCCAAATGTAATGTAATTAGCAGTGATCGGCGAAAAGCATTCCACACAGGGTGAATGACGTCAATCATTATGCTAGTATGGATATGCCGCGCCATTTGCGGGATAGAAAAATAAAATTACAGTAATTTTCACAAACATTTGTAATTAAGTATTTTCATGAAATTATTTATTTCGCATATTATTTCTTGTTCTTTTTTATCTCTATAAAATTAAAATAACAAACCAGTATTTTACTGGTCAACGAGCGAGTTCTTAGTTCGGGGCGGACTACAGTTATTACAAGTCGTAACCGACACTGATTCATTGTATTAAACATAATACAAACACGTATATTTTCGAGCAGTTTCATTGGTATCGCGGGCGAAACGGCGCATCCATAATACTATGTCTAGTTGTATTCCCGCGGTGTGGAATCCTTTTCGCCGATCACTGGTAATTAGGATAAAAAAATATACATTTTTTTATTGGATTTACGTACACTCGAGAACAAAAGTTTCGGGTCACTAGCATTTTCTTGAATATCTTTAAAATGAATATCTTTTGATATTCAAGAAAATGCTAGTGACCCGAAACTTTTGCTCTCGAGTATAATTAATACTTTAACTATACTCTATTCTTCCCTGTCTTAGCACGTATAACAAATGTGTGTGCGAAATCTCTTACACTTAGACATAGTAATGAGCAGTTATTTTGGCAGTTACTCGTTTGTATTAATATTATTGAAGATTTTTTTACTAGAAATTATATTTTTCGGTGGTTACTTGGTTGAATTGAAGGATGAATAGAGTATATAGACCAGTGGCGGCGCGTCCATTGAACACGATTCCCGTTGGTTTGCCTAATTTTCAGGCACCTGAGCAGTTTTTCTATAGCTCATGAAGAAATTTTAAGCCAAATTAAGCTGCGACTTGCCTAAGAAAAAATATAACCCACCGCTACTGATAGTACTGATATAGACTAGAATATGCCTAAGTGTAAGGCCTGAGTGGACGCTCGTGGTGGGGCGTGCAGCCGGGCGTGCAGCGGGGCGGGCGAGCGTCCATACACTTTGTGCAGCGTCGACTCAGGACACCAGTACGAGTGTCCTTTGTTTGACATGCACGCCGCCCGCCCCGCCCCGCTGCACGCCCCGCCACGAGTGTCCACTCAGGCCTTACACTAATGCATTCCACTCCTGAAGGGCCCTTGCCCTTAGGCTAATCCCACACTAGCGTCTTTCGAGCGTTGACGTCGCCCGAGCGCCCGCGCCGCGCAGCGTCGACGCTACGTCGCCCGAGCGCCCGCGCTAGTGTTGGGTAACTCATTCGTGAGGTACCTCATTTGAGCCCCTCGTTCTGTTATTTTGTCGCAGTACTTCACACCGGGAAAATGTCTTACTTCATTTCTATTGAGCCCCCTCTACTCATTCCTTCACTCACTCACGCTAATCGCATACAAAAAATACACACACTGCACATTCTTCCAAACACTCTCAAACCGTCACACATTCATTCATTCATTCGCGGTACTCGCGCTCGCCGGCAATCAACACATTTTGTCACCTCGTTTGTGTACCTCACCTCATTTGAAGTAAGACATTGTACCACCTCATTTTTTTAAATGAGGTGCTCACTCAAACTCATTTTAAATTGATGTCCTACCCAACACTAGCCCGCGCAGCGTCGACGCTACGTCGCCCGAGCATCGAGCTAGTGTGGGGTTAGCCTTATATTCAATTGTTTTTCTTTCGGATAGCAGTTTTCTTTAAGTGAAGTGTTTCTTTACGCAGGTTGCAAGGGGTGCATATAAACGCAGAGCGTGCGAGCCGCCCTCGTCCTACTACGCCCCACCCTGCCTCACACGCCCTACACCATGTTACTACGCCGAAAGTACCCTGGGGGAAATCGCTAATAAATTGACTAATGCTCTGATCTATATAACTATACATAATTGTGGCAAAGGGGGTGGTACCGGTGGTACTGGAGGAGGTACCGGTGGCGGTACGGGTGGTACCGGTGGTGGTACCAGTTGTTCTGGGGGTAGCGGAGGTTTGTTACCCGGAGTTGTAAACGGTGTTACTGATATTCTAGGCGGTGTTACGGGAGGTGGTACTGGAGGTGGTACCAGTTGTTCTGGGGGTAGCGGAGGTTTGTTACCCGGAGTGGTAAACGGTGTTACTGATATTCTAGGCGGTGTTACGGGAGGTGGTACTGGAGGTGGTAACAGTTGTTCTGGGGGTAGCGGAGGTTTGTTACCCGGAGTGGTAAACGGTGTTACTGATATTCTAGGCGGTGTTACGGGAGGTGGTACTGGAGGTGGTAACAGTTGTTCTGGGGGTAGCGGAGGTTTGTTACCCGGAGTTGTAAGCGGTGTTACTGATATTTTGGGCGGTGTTACGGGAGGTGGTACTGGAGGTGGTACCAGTTGTTCTGGGGGTAGCGGAGGTTTGTTACCCGGAGTGGTAAACGGTGTTACTGATATTCTAGGCGGTGTTACGGGAGGTGGTACTGGAGGTGGTAACAGTTGTTCTGGGGGTAGCGGAGGTTTGTTACCCGGAGTTGTAAGCGGTGTTACTGATATTCTGGGCGGTGTTACGGGAGGTGGTACTGGCGGTGGTACCAGTTGTTCTGGGGGTAGCGGAGGTTTGTTACCCGGAGTTGTAAACGGTGTTACTGATATTCTAGGCGGTGTTACGGGAGGTGGTACCAGTTGTTCTGGGGGTAGCGGAGGTTTGTTACCCGGAGTGGTAAACGGTGTTACTGATATTCTAGGCGGTGTTACGGGAGGTGGTACTGGAGGTGGTAACAGTTGTTCTGGGGGTAGCGGAGGTTTGTTACCCGGAGTTGTAAGCGGTGTTACTGATATTCTAGGCGGTGTTACGGGAGGTGGTACTGGAGGTGGTACCAGTTGTTCTGGGGGTAGCGGAGGTTTGTTACCCGGAGTTGTAAGCGGTGTTACTGATATTCTAGGCGGTGTTACGGGAGGTGGTACTGGAGGTGGTACCAGTTGTTCTGGGGGTAGCGGAGGTTTGTTACCCGGAGTTGTAAACGGGGTTACTGATATTCTAGGCGGTGTTACTGGAGGTAAGTAGTACCGGTGGTTCAGGAGGTACCGATGCATCTGGATCTTTGTTAGGTGTAAAAGTGAGCTTGCTTGGAAGCGATGCTGTGGGAGCCAATGTTATGCCTGGCGTATTGGGTTTATAATCATCAAATGAGCCAATTTGTTATGCTCTTCATATAACTAAATATTGTTAGACGTCGTTTATAAAAGACTTAAAACTTCTTGTATTCACATAATTTTATTGAAGATTTTGTGGCTATTAAATTTTTTCTTAACTTGTGAAAAATTACTTTGACATTCTACCTATAGATAATACTGTATCTAGCTGTTTACCTGTGTGTGTGTGTTGACCTTTCAATAAAGCATATAAATGAATTTGCGTGTTTATTTGATTCCCTTATCAAGTAGTAAATATTCTTTATTGCCCCAATAAGTAAAACGAAAATAGCAAAAGAGATTTTACAAAAAAACTTTTCACTGAGTAACATCAGGTCTTAAAAGCGATCTTTTCCAGGCAACCTTTACTATATAAATTATTATCGTATTGCGCTATCGATCTTCTTGGTCTGCATAGGCTTAATGTAAGCACATCCAGAAGCCGAAGGCGGCCATCACGCAATACCCTAAACCCCGAACATAACGGCAAATAGGAGCGAATGCATCGTATGTTGTTAGAGACTTACCTCGCTGTCAATCCTCTTGGCTTGCAGAGGCTTCTCTTTGTAGCACATCCAAGCCGAAGGCGGCCATCACGCAATAGCCTAAACCCCGAACATAACGGCAAATAGGAGCGAATGCATCGTATGTTGTTAGAGACTTACCTCGCTGTCAATCCTCTTGGCTTGCAGAGGCTTCTCTTTGTAGCACATCCAAGCCGAAGGCGGCCATCACGCAATAGCCTAAACCCCGAACATAACGGCAAATAGGAGCGAATGCATCGTATGTTGTTAGAGCCTTACCTCGCTGTCAATCTTCTTGGCTTGCAGAGGCTTCTCTTTGTAGCACATCCAGAAGCCGAAGGCGGTCATCACGCAATAGCCTAAACCCCGAACATAACGGCAAATAGGAGCGAATGCATCGTATGTCGTTAGACACTTACCTCGCTGTCAATCTTCTTGGCTTGCAGAGGCTTCTCCTTGTAGCACATCCAGAAGCCGAAGGCGGCCATCAGGGCGCCGTGCCCGAGATCACCGAACATCACCGCGAATAGGAACGGGAATGTGATGATGGTGTATGGAGCTGAGGACAAAATCGTTCTTAAATGTACAATTCACATGATACACAAACTTTCACATTCAAATTATAAAACGAAGCGAGGTCTCAAGGTAGGATATGAACTTTAAAATCTTACCAGGGTTGACCTCGCGGTAGGTGGCGACACCGTACGCGTAGATGAGGTTCTGGAAGGCTGACGTGAACTTGTTGGTGCGGTTGTACGTCGGCGGATCCTCTAGAGTTTCCATACGGTTCAGGATCGGTGGCACGGAACTGCCGGAACGTTCCTGATAAACAAAAACATATATTAAAGTGACTTTTAAGTCGAGAGGCGATCTCATTCGGTGCTTTTCTGGCGAATAAAAGGCCTAGCCACGGAATATCTATTAAAAAAACCTGATTATATCAATAACACGTCATTGCCTTAGCTCCAACTTTGAGAGGACCTAATTTTTCAGTGACCCATTTTTTTCCCAAAGTTTCTGGATAGTTTTCAATTTCCAAAACACTCAGTAATAAATAACAAACCTCTGCGTCACATCCAAAGTAAACAACTTGAACGCTTTATAACCGTTGACGGATTAGTTCTTGATTTTTCTCTAAACAGCTCCTACTCTGCAAGGTCACTGTGTCTTGATCTAACTAAATACAAAATATCTGATATTTCCTTACCGTTCCTCTCCTTAACGCCAGTTGAATGGTCTCCAGGTCAAGAGCCGGCACCCAGCACTCGGCGATGAGGCACTTCTGCGTAACATCCAGGTTGAACAGGTTCAGGGTGTGGTAGATGGCCTTGATCTTGCGGACCTTCACGAACCAGTTCTTGATGTTCTTGGCGGCGGCCACGAGCACGCGGTGACGGTGGTCCTGGGTCTGCCCTAATACCTGGAGGGCGATAGTCAATATTAGTACACAAGATACAACTTAAAGCAAAACTTTCATTTTACAGAATGTTTACTTATTATTTCTACATGAGGTGAATACTTTTACTGCCCGTATAAGACTAATGCGCGGTATAGGGCGAATAAGAGCCCACGCCGAGAGCGGTCCAGACTTCTGAGTTCACAGTAACACGTTCTTTCTAAAGTACAGAATCCTTAAAGAAAACGTACACAGCAAAAGCCAATTTGCAAACGAAGTTCATTCTATTTCCCAGTCAACAGCAAAAGTACACACAGACGCTATAGGTTAGCAGTACCAGATTGTAATAGTTCAGCACTTAGGAGGAAAAGCGCTAATAACATGTGTATTACAATCTTTAATAAAATACCAGTAGAAATAAGGACATTACCTATTAATGAGTTTAAAACAAAATTGTACAAAATATTGATTGACAATTGCTTCTATAGTGTTACAGAATTTTTATCGAAAAATTTTTAAAAATGACATGTAAAATTGAAATGTATGTAAAAATTGATAATGTTGACATATAACTATTTATATGGACTAAAAATTTACTTATACGTTTTCATTAATTTAACGATGTTATTGACTTTGAATTAATTACCGTTGTTTATTCAAAATTATTATACTTTATTATTATACTTATATTACCAATTCGCTCTCTAACGACTTTCACATGTCTACACAGACTGAATATATCAAGGGAAGCACTGTAAATAACCTACCAACATTTTATGTTACCATATGTTCTTTGTGAATAAATATTTTCATTCATTCATTCAAAGTAGCTTAGCGGATAGGGTGTTCAGAACGAGCTGGACACGACTTTATTGTTACGAGAATAGGATCGTGTGTAGGTCATTTTGAACACCTTACCAGCTTATCAAGCTGGTAAGGTGTTCAAAATGACTGCTGCTGACTGTCCAGTTAAAAACAAGAAATGTGTTAATAGTCTAAGTGGAAATCTTGGGACCGACGGAAATAATAGTAAGGGCCTACGCAATTAGCCTATAATAATGGCCGGTACATGTTTCACGTGACAATGGTGTCAAAGCCGTATATTTTTTTTAACGATCGCACTCGAGGCTACGTCGCAGGTAATTTGTCTAAGCGTTTAATATATAACGGCCTGACCCCAATTCGTTAAATGCGGTATTTTAATAATGTATGAGGTGTTAACCGTTTTGATATAACTTGCTGTGACAGGCCCTTCGTACTGTACCATCGCCCACACTGTTAACTGCCCGTCAGTGGACCTTATGGCTTTTGTAATAAGGTCCACACAGTTAAGAGTGATGCTGTTTGTACTTGTCGAGGTGTAAGTAATTAGTTGAACCGTAATCAAAACCGCAAACACGTTTTCTTGGTCATTTATATGAAATACATTTTGCAATAGGGAATATTACGCAAAACTCTGAGTAGGGGGCGGCACTAACACAACCAGAGGGCCTACCGCGAAACACGAAAATAAAAGTTTCGTTACCTGGTTCTCTGTCACTCTTACATATTAGAGCGATAGAGATGCAGAAGTCAGTATTTCGATTCTTTCGTTTCACGATAGGCCCTCTGTAAACAAACCGTCTTGGTGCACAAATGACATATTTATTCGTTATAAATTATCTATGAAAACTTGTAAAAAACGGTTTAAGGCCTAGTATGTATTAAGAACTCTATGGTTTACCGGTGTACTAGTGCTGCACTCTGGTGGCAGAATATTGCAGTAATATCCCCTATTCCTTCAGAAACCAGCTTATAATGTGTGTCACTTAATTTGAAAGCAAGAAATGCAACAATAAGTAGGTCTCTAAGTTGCCCAAAAACACTGTAACAGATTCCCCAGGAAAAAAATATCTCAACGTTCAAATGATCATCAAGGACCGCATTGCCATTTGTTTGTTGGTCCGTGGACTCCGTGGGTACTTTGCAACAAGGTTACGGAGTGGAACTCCTCTACTAACTAGTCGAAAAAAATACCAAACGGGCATTTCTTAAAAGGCACGAGAGTGAAAGCCCATTTGTAATACGATATTTTTGGAGGTCTACCTATTTTACCTATTTTTGTTAAGTCTTAAGCTTTCTTTGTTTACCGTGTTACGATCCTCTATCTGCGCCAGACCAATGGCCACCTTTCGCCGCGCCGGTCCGCTGGTGATTTATAAAACTATCTTCGACATATAAGTTCCCAGGTTCACTATATTGAGGACTAAATGCTGTGGATTTTTAGGGAGTTTACCTTTTTCTTTCTATTTTTGATAAGTATTTGAAGGTCTTACCGTGTTAAGATCCTCGATCCGTGTCATGACGCCCATGGCCATCTCCCGCCGGTCCGCGGGAGCCTCGGGGCACGGGTAGAGCGTGGCGCGGAAACCCTCGCAGATTTTCTTGACGCGCGTCTTCAGCTGGTCGCCTTGGAAGAAGATGATGAAGACGGACTTGTACACCTGGTCGGACTGTGGAGAATATAGGGTTTAGTTAGATATATGGTAAACTAAAGGGAATATCCCAGAGAAAACAAATAGTAGTGGCAGTAGTTGCCTGTGTTTTTTGACACAAGGTGCCACTTACATTGACGATCTAGTTATGGTCGGCAGAAGCCATGGATGAAGCCAAGAATGGCTAGAATAACTTTGCCATTAGCTTTCACAATGACAGAATGAAGTATGGATACAGTATAACCAGAATTGCCCGGTGGCAAATGCTCGTCCTACCATTAGCTAGGGAAACATTTGATATTGGCAAATTCACCTTGCCTCTATCGAGGAGTAAAGGGGGGCACAAAAAACCTCTGATACGACCAGCTCGAACCACCTGGCATATAGGCAGTGAAGAGATCGGGCCGCCAAGACATCTTAAAGACAACATGTATCATAACTTACAGAAGACGGGTCCTCGAGCGGCGAGTCGATCTCAGCCTGCCTGAGGAAGACATTGCCGCGGCACGCGCGCCACAACATGCGCTCGAACGCGGGGATGCGCTCGCGCAGGATCACGCCGGCGACGAAACTATACAGGGAACCACGTTAGCATATATAAGTGGTTTTCTAGTCGGGTGTTCATGTATAAACACTCAATTGTCTCAAAATATGCATGTAGGAGAATGTAGGACTTTATATCTTGACATTGGGTGCTATCGATAAGCGCTTTTTGCATATTTTACTCAATATCTCAAACAACAGCGACTAAGAAGTGAGCACTGCAGATATTTCATTGCATATCATATCTTCGATATATTGAATGCTTATACATTTAACAGCTTGAGCTAGTGTTGGTAAAGACTCGAGTCATTCGAGTCGCCATATCCAAGACTAGACTCAGTTTTTTAGACTCTAGCCATTAAATTAAGCTCGGGTTCTTGAACTTGCGGGGGGACTTGAGCTTTCTATAAGGACTCGAGTCTTCTGTATTTGACTCGAGTGTTTCGTTACGCTCAAGTCTTTTGAAACAACTGAGTTATTATATGAACTCAACAGAGCTCACTTGAGATTACTTACGCGACTTTGTCAAGTACCTAGTGTAGCTATTATTATTTTTTGTTTTGAATTGTCTGTCTGTATGGTTTCCTTCATTTATTACAACACCTATTTTTTTTACCGTGTAGGTATCTTATGAGCGTTATTGCTGGTAAAATAAGAATCTATTTTGACGAAATGAAACAAAAATAGGAAATGACTTGGTATTTCATTAACCGACTTCGCGAATCTTTCGGAATCTTCGAGATCGTGAATCTTTGTTTTTTTTAAGAATGTTCAATGATTACTCAGAGACTATTCAGCCGATTACAATTTTTTTTTTGAAAGGGTAGATTTCATAGTCGGTCCCATTGCCACTGGCAATGCAACCCTGATCTGCTGGCAATTTGCCAGCAGATCAGGGTTGGATCACGAAATCTTCGAGAAATCGAGGGAACTAGGTACTTAAAACTGAAGGCGGTTTTTTCGAATTTTAATTGTGCCTAACTGGATGACAGCGACTATTTTCTACGTCTAGAACTATCGGGTATTTTTTATATAATCTTCCTCGGATCTCTAACTGTGTGAAGGTATCCACTTCATCTGGTTTATCGTGGTTCAAACCATATGTCATTTTCATGTTTGTTTGATTTGTATATAAACTTCAAAAGTGAGTCTTCATTATAGGACTCGAGTCACTTAACAAAGACTACAATTGAAAAGGACTGTAAGATATTATGATGACTTGAGTTCTGACTGTAGGACTCGATTTAGACTACAAAGAGGACTCGACTGACGACTCAAAAGGCTCGGAAGTCTTTTAAGCTCAGAGTCCCTTAAATACGAGTCGAGTTCTTCAATTTAGACTTAAAGAACTCGAGTCTTTACCAACACTAGCTTGAGCGGTAAAAATCATGAGCCAATTTATAAATGATGGAAACATAGATATAACCAAGAAATATTTTATTGTAAATTTCCACTAATGGAAGCCCTTTAAATGTCTGACACAACAGTGTTTTTTTAAGACTTTCCACGTGAGAAATAATTATATATTTTTTGGTTATGATTATGATGCCCATGATTAAAATATATTATATTTTAGGATCATGCTTTAAAGTATGTTTATAATAAGATGCTATATTTATTCCGATTATACAATATCGGATTTACCTTTGTCTAAAAAAATCTGTTGTCGTTAGGTAAGTACCTGTACATTCTTTTTTTTCACAAGTCTTAATTTAACTTTCAAGACCAGGAACCCGCTAGGCGGGCTCTCCGTTCGTAGGCGCTTTCCACTATAAAACGGGAAAACGCTAGGATCGGCTACGAGCGTAGCGCGTAGCGAAGTGTGGTACGGAAAGTGTTAAACGAAAATCACACTTTCATGAAATAAATTTCACCAAAAATACATCCTTTTAACGTTAAACATTCATCTTCCGGTTTGAAAATACTTCAAAAGGATGTATTATCATGGATCAGGGTATTATATAAAAAGAAGACGTTGCCAATTATTAAATACGCGTTTATTTTAGTATATTTGTACTGAGAAACGGCGCTTGAAATGGGTCTTGTCGTAATTTATTAAAACAGGGGATCAATGTTACTCTGCGTCCGTAGGAAACACCTTAGACAACCCTACACGTGATCCCTGGGTGGTGCTAAAAGAGTAACAAACTTGGCAGCTGCACTGTCCCATCTGGACCTCGCAGCACTCACTGGATTTTATTCATCATTTGCTTCCCCACTACTTCTATCCCAGAGAAGAATTGCCTATCTATTTCCAACGACATGTAGCTGATGTAGCCATACGATAAATAAAAAATTAAGATAATACGTCAAGAGCATTCATTAAATTTTATCACTATAAAAAAAAACCACCACACATGGTATTAGTTACCATTGTTACCCTAACCCCGTTCGATACCTGCATATACCGCAAGGGCCTACCGCGAAGTTCGAAAATCGACAAAACGATGGTCCTGTCTCTATCGCTCTTGCATATACGAAAGAGAGGGATGCAAATAGCCGATTCGATGAACGAAGTGCTTCGCGGTTATAGGCCTGAGTATGTGCAGGTAAGCTGTCGATTAAGTAACTCAAAAATCTTACATCTCACATATCAGTTTTATTATGTTGATAGTTTCATAATGACGTCAATGTCAACGCACCCCTGAAACCAAACTCAGGGGCAATAGCAAAAAAAGGTCGCAGCAAAGAGGAGCATTTAGCAGTTTCGTGCAAACTATTATTTTATTAGGCTACATAAACAGCGATGAGTGACGGATGATGCAATGAGGGTTTCCGCGATCGAGATTTTCACTAGATGGTAGCACTGTGGCGAGAGGTCGTTTTGACAGCAACTGTCAAAATACACCAATCTTTTTTTTTATTGATGGATTTTGACAGCTTGTATTGGTCGATTCCCGCACGTCTCCTCTCATCTCCGCTTCAGTGGAAAGACAGCCTAGATTTTTTTCTAATTCAAGTACTCTAACGGCCACCTATCTAAATACTGAGCGAATTCAGTTAGATTTCCAACAAAGATAAATATTGTATCATGCAATCATGCTTTGACTTCCGTGTCTATAAAATCCCTACGCAAATCCTTCATGAAACATTTTTTCCATTGTAAACGCTAAGATAAGGGGTAAGACATTGTAATTTATTCTTATTGATATTGATAACGGTTATCGTTGCGTACGGTGGCAGGTAACCGTTAAAATTTTGTAAATATTGTATATTATAGACGAGTGAATGTTGACGTCCAAAAGGTGTCATTGAAAACCTATCTTATCGCATTACAGATATAAATAGCTAGAAAACAGTTAACTACATAATTACTAGTAGTTCGCCCCGAACTGTGAACTCGCGAATCTTGTGTTTCGCCATAAATGTGCAATAGTAGAATTACTACAAATACCAAAAATAGGTATCGGGTATTTTTTTCTCAACTAACTATCACGGTGAAACTAAACGTCCATATTAAATTGTGCGGTTGATGCGCAAAATTTTACCGCGACGAAATCGCTTCAGATTTGACAGTTTTTGTCTCATCTAAATTTAAATCCACCTCTCACATGCCTCTCACATGTCGTTCTCATCTGTGGACCACCTATATAGGTTTCGGTCACCATCATTATGCGTCTATGGTAACTCTCTCTAACTAATGTGTTAATGTCAGTATGTTGATGGCCCTAGCAGCCAAAGCTCTAATAAATTTAAAAAAAAGTCAGTTGTCAAAATATTTACACCAAAATCAAAACATAATTGAAAATATTTTTTGAAATCAATTTTATGTTGCTAATTGTTATGAAACAGTAAGCAGTTAATAAGGATTTGACGAGAGTGTTAATCAATACCTTTCGTTTGATACCAAACTCAACCATACTTGCTCGTAAAAGTAGCAAATAAGATGACCAATGTAACAGGACCCCTTTACAAAACCTTTTTAGGCCTTCTAATTTCAGAACCCCCGTCTCAATCCAGCTCATATACGAACTCGCAAATTTTGTTGGTCTCTGCTACAACCCCAACAAATTTCATAAAGATCGGAAAATCGTTACTAAAGTTATCGTCGGACAAACTATCTAAATCAAAAAGCCATCCAAATGCCGAGACGTCCCAGTAGCCAGGTGACAGTTGTTGTTTGTAAGAACGATCTTCGCTTACGCTCCGCTCGTTCGATAACGTAATGAATTGTGTGTAAATTCGTAAAATACTGTCAATTATATTTTTTCGCATTTTTAAATTTGTTAGATACCCTAACCATTTGAAACCAGGACAAACACAACCTTCGTAGCGTATATAGCAATCGTTGTTGCAATCAATTCTCAGCTCCTAAACGGGGCATCATTCACCACAAATGAGCAATACGTCTATGCCATCCTAGTTAATTTACCTACCATTCGTGATCCTTATTACAAGGACATGAAGCCTACCATTAGCTAGTTAATTGTGTTGCTGTTTATACAGACTATTAACACACCTGATCCGGTGAATCACTTTATGGATGTGTGAACCAGTGATATGAAATTCACCCGCACCAAAATGGCCAGTCGTCAACGTTCATGCCATTCTTAGATGTGATCGTACCGCAATTAGTTGTATAATCGCTTGTAAAGCTTGGGGGTTACGCCAGTTTGGTTCTGCAGTGGTAGCTGATAAACAGTGTCATTATTGTGACAATGCCTTGGTCCGATCACTTGGTTTACGCATGTTAGGAGAAAGGATATAGATACATCATTCATTCCAACTCGTTTTGTAACATGAGTTTTGGAAGGTCGAATAGATGGGGCTCCCCATTCAAAACCGCGTTGAAACTTGAAACGCGTCGCGGGACTATTACGTTATTTCTTATTTTCATCATACGCGTGCATAACGGGAGTTGTAGAAAAGTGGAAGTCCCTGGCAGTGGTAGTGGGTTAAAAAAAATCTTAGCCGGTGCTGATTTTGCCTTTAAATTTATTCATGAGCGGTAGGAAAAATACTCAGGCGCCTGAAACTTACGCAAGCCGACGGGAAACGTGTTCTATGGACGCGCCGCCGCTGGTCCCTAGGGAGTTATGCAATAATTTGTAATTTTTTTGTCTTAAAATTTTATTTTTGTTCGCAAGTTAAGTGTGTGTCACTCCCTCCGAGTTAAAATATTAAAAATGAGCTAACGCAAAGAGATGCAAAGGAGAGTTTAATACATGACCGAGATCGAAGCCGAAAGCATTTATATCTCATGTTTTTAATATTCTAACTCGGCGTGAGGCTCGAAAGGTATGCAATTGACACGCAAAGATGGCGCCACGATCGCAACAAAAAAACATATTCTTGGTTATGATTTGTAAATGGCAAATCCATAACAGTCTATTGATTTAATTTATTACTTTCTCTGTCTCCGAGTCTTCTAAAGACTCAAAGACCTCAAATAAATTGTTCTTAAAAATAAAAAACGCACCCATTATAATATGTGGGTTTTATGCTCATTTTGAACGATTCAACCAAATTGTAATTTGTGGAATTCAGGGGAGTGTCTATTTTGCATATGTATATTTAATTATACATATTACGATTTTTTCATTTGTAAAATACTAATTTCTATAAATATAACTCTGCGTGTGAGTATTCGCGTTATCAATATTTGGTCTATGTCTTTTGACGTGAACAAATAATAGCGTAATACTTCTCATAACGTAATGCAGATATTACGTATAGTTATTTAAAAGTATAACGTTAATAATTTAAACAAAAAAAGAACCGACTTCACTTAGGATCCGCTATTCCAAGAGGAAGTGGCCGAGTTGCTGTAAAAAATAGTGAAATCACTATAGGTGTGCCTATAATAGTTGAAGAGTTCCCTCGATTTCTCCAGGATCCCATCATCAGATCCCGACTTGGTGACAATGGGACCATCTAGGGGTTATACCTGTTCGATTCAAAAAAAAAATTTGAAAATCGGTTCACGATTCACGGAGATATGGAGTAACATACATACAAAAAAAAAAAATGATAAAAAAAAAAAAAAAAAATTCCGTCGAATTGAGAACCTCCTCCTTTTTTGAAGTCGGTTAAAAAGAAACGTCATAAATAAAACCAGAAACCCATTATATTTGCTATGTGGCTTGTGTGCATGATAGTGGCGCCATCTTTAGGGCCAGGGCTCAATCTTTTTTTTGTATGAAGAGTTAATACTGTTTGCTTATATGACATGCTTCTGGCTGATTCACTATTTACTGAGTTTACGCGACACTAGGCGACATAAGTGATGTCAAATATAATTGAAAATTGATATTGACAAGAGCCCTGCTGGCCTTATATGGTCGAGTTTTTATCGCCTGTCACCATAGCTGTCACGTTCTAACAAGTATGTAAGTGCGAAAGTGACGCATGACGCGATAGGCGACAACCATGGATGTCCTTCTGGACAGGCTAAAAGTATGGAAACAAACATTTCATTGTATACAAATTCAAAGATTTCAAACATTTTTTTTTGTGAAACAGGTGCTCAAAATTCACATCACGCTTCACCAAAAAATTAAACAACACTATAAATTTTAGAAATTGTTATAAATTATTAAAAAAGTAAGTATTAAAAAAACGGACTTATCGCCAAGTTTTGAATGTATGGTAAAATTAAGAAAAACTACATTATTTCCATTTATAAAACCGAAGTAATATCTGTGTACTAAGTAATAAAACTTTTACTGGATAAATAGGTTTTTTATATTTTTTCTGTCATATTAAGCTCGTTTAGAAATAAAATAAAATAAATAAATATTTGGGGACAATCTTACACAAATCAACCTAACCCCAAACTAAGCAAAGCTTGTACTATGGGTGCTAGGCGACGATATACATACTTAGATAGATAAATACATACTTATATACATAGAAAACATCCATAACTCAGGAACAAATATTTGAGATTAGCACACAAATAAATGCCCTTACCAGGATTCGAACCCGGGACCTCCTGCTTCGTAGGCAGGGTCACTACCAACTGGGCTATGGAGGCCCATTCCATACTTTAGGTCTAGGGTGTATATTATAGCTGCGTTCTTTCGTAGCCTAAACTGCTTCCTAAGCCTGAGTGGACTCGGTTGGAGAGCGATGGTAATACCACCTAGCTAGACGATACATAGTGTTTACCTTGGCGCAGTGCCAAGGCAGAGATATGAGTTTTGGATTGGCTGGAATGTGTCTAGATATTTACGGCCAGCGATTTGACGAACGTTTATTACGTTTAGTTCAGTCGATAGTTGAAGCTGGTGGTCCTGAGTACCAATTTGGATAGAATATTTTTAGACCTCCTTATCACAGGCGGTTGGCGATTTAGGCTAACCCCACACTAGCGTCTTCTGAGCGTCGACGCGACGTCGCCCGGGCGTCGGCGTCTCACCAGCGTCGACGCGGCGTCGACGCCGACGCCAGGGCGACGTCGACGCTCAGAAGACGCTAGTGTGGGGTTAGCCTTAGTTGTGTGGTGGCTTTCTTATTGGGGGCAAGATTTTAATTACAAATTTGTATATGATTACAATTTATAATAAATTTAAACAAATGCGCGGATCAAACCTTAAACTACTGATGTTGTCAACTATAATAAGTTTTCTTAGTGTAGATTGTTTTGTGTTATAATTATTCTGTACCCATTTTAAACGCTGATTTGGGATTGATTTTTTAGGGAAAATAATTCATACGATCTTTTCAAAATGTCAACATAAAATAAGTCTGAATTGAGGTGTCGATTGTACAGTCACCGGCAATAGTATCTTCCTACACGTAGGCCGTAAAAATATGTAACACGCTCTTATTTGTAGGGCCATAGAGCGTGACAAATATTTTAAGAAGATACTATTGCCGGTGACTGTCCATTATGGATTGGATTCACATGGCACTTCTGTGTGGGTAAGGATCCTTTAAGATTGGGAACGGACGACTAAGATAGCAATAACTAGGTACAGTCAGCAACGATAGTTGCCGAAATAAGATTACAGAGCTAGACCTAATATGACACAATTTACTGAACAGCGCCTCAAAGAAGTGTTTGATCCGATATTCAGCAACTTATGTAAAAGTATTCATGTGTCTAGTTACTTTTGTAATCGAGTTTCGTTCAGCAATTTTCATTGCTGACTGTACTATAGGACAGTCAACGATAAAAAGGAGCTAGGCAGACGAGGTGCTCAAATTTTTTTTTACTCAAGTGTACCATTCAAAGGATAAGAGTGTGAAGATTATTTTGAACACCTCACCGGCTTAGCTAATTCTGCACCCGGCTATATGACTGGTGGAGCAAAAGCCCTAAAGTACTATAAAGTATTCATACGTTATTACTGAGTTTCTTCTCTTATAGTTTGTCCGGCGCCTTAATGGTAAATACGCCATACCCATGTAGTATGGCTTATTTTATTTATCCGTTGGACAAACAATAGTTATTTTGCTGTTATTTATCAATCACTATACCTGTTTTCCGGAAACAGCCAATAGACAATAAATATCTTGACGGCGTGACCACAAAGGAGGATTATCTTTTACGACAATAGCAACGTCTTCTTCTTATATATCTTATAAAATACGTGTGCATGTAGGTTCGTGTTATTCATTCAAATAGCCATACAAATTATAGTCATAAAAATAATCACAGAATAATATTTCATTGTGTGAAATATAGGTTACGTAATGCTAAACATGCCCAGCCCAGCACATAATACCTGATTTCAATACAAAAAATAACACAGCAATTTAATTGCAACAGCCAAAAAAAATTCTGAAGCATAGTTTTAATTTTCTTATTAATCGACAGTGTTTTTTCTTAACTATACTAGTTAAACATACCCCAAATTGGAAACAGATCACAATGTAAAAATAACTATGAAGGACCCTGGAACACCACGGGATTCGAACCCGCTTCATAAGGAATGCCAGTCCAACGTGCTTCCAATTACACCAGACGGTCCTCTATCGATCACAGCAAATACGACTACTACTTATAATAGTTACTATACGATAGTTTACAATTCATGAAGCAAATAAGAAAGTTAAAATCTCACAATTTAAACCCCAGATTTTCATCCGACATTTGCCATAATAATCATGATTGTTGTTATGTAAATTGAACAATACAGAATACTGATAAGCAACCGTACGAAATATATAGAATCTGATATTGAATCAAGAGATTGCGCAATGGTTTTTTCGATCAAATACCTCCGAAATAATCTTGTATAAAATCCCTCATTATTTCTAATGAGTAATTTAGATGTTTTAATTCGCAGATACTATTGGTGGGCACATTTATATTTTACTAGCAGTTGCCCGCGGCTTCGCCCGCGTACATTATGATTAATGCAGATTTCTACTCTTGAATAAAGTTTTTCCCCGCGATTTCCTTTGCGTAGAATTAGTAATTGACCCCCCTTTTTACCCTCTTAGGGAATGACTTCTGGGATAACTACTATGTATCCATCCCCAGAACTCAAACTATCACTATACCAAATCATCTAAATAGGTTCAACGGTTATCAATTCCCCATATAAACTTTCAACCCCCTTTTCACCTCTTAAAGGGTTGATTTTCGGGATAAAACTATCCTATGTCGTTTTCCGAGACTCAAACTATCTCTATACCAAATTTCATCTGAATCGGTTCAACTGAAAATAATTCTCTATAAAACTTCCAACCCCTTTGCTATGCACCCCCGTAAGCGTTGTTTTTCGGGATAAATATAATTTTGCCCCTTCCCGGGACCCAAACTATGTCCATACCAAGTTTCATCTAAATCGGTTCAACTTTTAAATATGCCCCATACAAACTCTTAACCCCCATTTCATCCCTTTAAGTAATGATTTTAGGAAATTAAAAAAACCAGGCAAGCACGGGTCTTACTTGCGCCTCAAAGGTTTCGTACGAACAACTTTTTTATTACATTTTTGAAAAAAGACGCTTTCAGCATGATTTCATGAGAATTTATAGGGCGGCTGAGTGCGAATCGGACTCGTACCCCGATTTTTAATTTATTTTTGTCTTAAGTCGGACTGGTGCTTGACTGCACTCTTATTAGTTTTCCTGTAATTTATACGTAAATAACTATTATATCTGTAATTTATACAATTTTTTCTGTCGGACAGTTTCCGATATTGATTAACTTTATGTTAAAGTTATGTATGTTAAAATTATACTAATTAGAGATCCTCACATTAAGCCCTTTTATTTGATACGCCACACAATAAAGTTATTTGATTTTTGATTTGTCATTTATCTACCCACAAATCCCCCCCCCCCCCCCTTCATGTTTAAAATTCATAAATTGGCGTTACATGCCTGCCTTTAGGTCACTGACTTACAAACAAAGTCGCACCATAAGGGTTCCTTTTCTACCATTTTGGTACGAAACCCTAAAAACATCCTTTTCGCTTCCCGGGACTCTCTATACTAAGATTTATCAAAATCGATTCAGCTGTTAAAAATTCCCCATTCAAACCTCCAACGCCTTTTCATCCCCTTAACCTTAGGGTTAATTTTAGAAATAAAAACTATTTTTATGTCCGTTCTCGGGACTTAAACTATCTTTATACAAAGTTTCATCTAAATCATTCACGTTTAAAAATTCCCCATGCAAACTTGCAACCCCCGTTTCACCCTTAACCTTTAGGGCTGACTTTCGAGATATAAACTATTTTATGTTCCTTCTCGGGACTCAAACTATCTGTATTCTAATTAGCATTAAGTTTCATCTGAAATGGTCCAGGTGTTGAAAATTTCCTAAACAAAATTCCAACCCCTTTTTCACTCCTTCAAGGGATGATTTTCGGAATAAAAACAACCCTTAGTCATTTCCAGGTATTCACACTTACTATATACCAAGTTTCGTCTAAATCGGTTCGACGGTTTTAAAATTCCCTATACAAACCTGCAACCCCCGTTTCACCCTTAACTTTTTTACCTTTAAGGGTAGTTTTCGGGAAAAAAAACTATTTTTTGTTCCTCCCCGGGCCTCAAACTATCTGTATACCAATTTTCATCTAAATCGGTTCAGCTGTGAAAATATCCTATACAAACTACCAACCCTCTTTTCAAACTACCAACCCTTAGTCGTTTCCCGGGATTCAAACTATCTATTTTATCAAGTTTCATTTAAATCGGTTCAACGGTTAAAAATTCTCTATACAACCTTCCAATCCCCTTTTCACCCCCTTAAGGGCTGATTTTCGGTGCAGAAACTACCGTATGTCCTTTCCCGGAATTAAAATTATTTCTATACCAAAATTTCGAAATTGATGCCATTTTCGTACTTATTTAACGTCCCAAAATACCAAAAATCGACTCCCATATTGATATTTAGTAATTTCAACCCTATCGCACCCCAACAGGGGGATGATATTTCACGCCCGCCACGTTGTATCATAAAATCATTGGTGTTTTCGTAATCAGCGACCCGATAAACCATAGAAACGATACCCTTGTTGATTTTCAGACTTTGTCACCCCCATTTCCCCTTTATGGGGTTGAATTTTCAAAAAACCTGAAACACGTGTTTACTCATTTATTGTTAGGAATACTCCTGTGAAGTTTCAAATAAAACAGTCTAACTAATCTTGTTTCCCTATACAAACTTTGGACCCCCATTTCACCCCCTGGGGGATGATATTTTACACCTGCCACGTTGTATAATAAAATGGTTGTTGTTTTCGTAATCAGCGACCCGATAAACCATAGAAACGATACCCATATTGATTTTCAGACTTTTTCACCCCCATTTCCCCCTTTAAGGAGTTGAATTTTCAAAAAAGCTGAAACACGTGTTTACTCATTTATTGTTAGAAATACTCCGATAAAGTTTCAAATAAAATAGTCTAACTAATCTTGTTTCCCGATACAAACTTTGGACCCCCATTTCACCCCCTGGGGGATGATATCTTACACCTGCCACGTTGTATAATAAAATGGTTGTTGTTTTCGTAATCAGCGACCCGATAAACCATAGAAACGATACCTATGTTGATTTTCAGACTTTGTTACCCCCATTTCCCCTTTATGGGGTTGAATTTTCAAAAACCTGAAACATGTGTTTCCTCATTTACTGTTAGGAATACTCCTGTGAAGTTTCAAATAAAACAGTCTAACTAATCTTGTTTTCCTATACAAACTTTGGACCCCCATTTCACCCCCTGGGGGATGATATTTTACACCTGCCACGTTGTATAATAAAATGGTTGTTGTTTTCGTAATCAGCGACCCGATAAACCATAGAAACGATACCCATATTGATTTTAAGACTTTTTCACCCCCATTTCCCCCTTTAAGTAGTTGAATTTTCAAAAAAGCTGAAACACGTGTTTACTCATTTATTGTTAGGAATACTCCGGTGAAGTTTCAAATAAAATAGTCTAACCAATCTTGTTTCCCCATACAAACTTTGGACCCCCATTTCACCCCCTTACAGGGTGAATTTTGAAAAATCCTTTCTTAGTGCACTCCTAGACCTTATAAGGGACCTACGTGCCAAATTTGGAAACTCTAGACCCAGCGGTTTAGGCTGTGCGTTGATATGTCAGTCAGTCAGTCAGTCAGTCAGTTTCTTCTTTTATATATTTAGATTACAAGTGATATTCCTCGGGCCAAATTCATTGCTGTAATTTTCATGTTTAGACTGTCAAGTTCACATTTGTACGTAGTCGCATTGTCTTGTGAAAACATATGAAATTATTTCAATTTAAGTTTGATAATAATTACTATAGAGTAGCTTTTGCGTTCAGCTTGTCTTACCTTATTTGATTGTTCTGTGCTTGAATCATAAGGAAAATACGAGACTAAATTAACTTTTTTACATTCCAGTCTAACATTACTAATCCAACCAACCGGTTGTTCGTTAAGTTTTGGATTATATATAAGTGAGTATGTGTTACTTCTTAGTTCTTTACTCGCAAATCAAAATTCGCAGACTTTTTGTATCACAGTCCACTTGTATAATGACTTCCAAATAATAGGTACCTTGGATAATGAAAATTAAAAATGATTTATTTGGGTAACTTGATTACAACTTTTTACATGGATGTACATTTAAAAACTTTAGTTGGTATAATTTTCGCAGGATTAGCCTTGGATTAGTGTCCCGAGCCCTAAATTAGGTAACCCTGTCTTATATAGTTATATAATAATATAGACACAATCAAATTCATAAAGGTTTGAGAACGGATCTTTATTACTACAGTCTCTAGGTCTAAAATAAATAGGTATCAATTTGCAATGCCAACATGATTCAAATGTTATCAGTAGTGTTATCTATACTGGACGTGCCAAAGCACAGTCCTACTGATTTTTGCTGCTTGTTTCTACCTATACCCATGTTAGATAACTGAAAACTCCTTTGAAAATGCCATAAATTCTGCCCTTGTAGCTCTTTGCATGCGTAATAGACCACTGGTATGTTTATTTAGTCGTAAAATTGGCTTTAAAATGGGAATGACCAATAAAAGGCTGGAAATACAATACCCGTCGGTTATTTCTTATAATAACCCAACGTGGAATATATTAATATTAATAAGAAACCATAATATATTATATTTACCTTTTTAAGAGTTATCATTAATATCGAAACTTATAAATTACAGATTTCCATCGTCCAATAACGATGATTTTCAGTGATCGATAATGCAACACTTTTGGCGAAAGTGTTTTACTTTTCTTCTGAGGAAATTTTAATTGGAGAATTTCAGCAGGAAATCCGGTTTCCCAATACTGTCATTTATTTAGAATTGACATATAGATCATTTCCAACAACGGCGCTAACGACTGATAACAAGCGTATACGAGGAACACAAATATTTTGAGAACTTTTACTATTAGCAGTACCAGAACTCGACAGTCACGACCGTCTCAAAGAATCGCAACATTACACGACCTAAAAAACCAAAGTACATTTATTTTACACAGGATTATATTCCTAATTCCAAGAGACCTATAACTTAAATTAGCGTACTTACCTCATGTACTTGGATCACATTGGGTATACGACGCTTATTGACAGTTACGGTTTTCTGCCATAATTGTTTAAAAGTCGTAAGTGACCTGGTTTACATATTTAAGTCGACATTCTGTAGTATAAAAGGTGAGGTTGAATGCACGGATACCGTTAAGTGTAACAGAAGCCATATTATTAGCATTTAGCGTAACGATGCTACTATTTCAGTGCTAAGTTGAAGTCTTTATCGAGTCTTCGGAATATTAATCCACTCAGACAGTTAAAAAATATTCACCTTTATTTACTGAATGTAATTTGCTAAATAACAAGTTTAGTATTCTTTTATATTGTATTATGTTGTATGTTAGAAAATGTACAAAATAGGTCTTTAGATCGTTTTATCAAAAATATTTTAATTAAAATTGTTACCAAACAATTTTGGTTTCCTTTCAGAAAAATATATTGCACGTTAGGTTCACATTAAAATCACTACGAAATCATTCACATAGCATCAGGTCGGATTATATGAGATATACGATATCACACGTCTAGACACTGTTATGGTTTTTATCTTGAAGCATAATCGATGGATCCTACGCAGAATCGATTGAGATAAAATCTTTATTCGTTTGTATCATATCCTCATGTTTTCTGTTTCTGTGAAGAGTGATGCAGATACTGTAAGCAAAATAAAAAGCTTACGAATCATTTCGCAGCAGAATATTTTTTCGAGCAACCCATGTGTATGGAACCTAAAAATTCTGGCCAATGAGTGTTTATCATTTGCTCAATTAAAGCGGAAGTGAATCAATCAAGTCTGCTTTCACGATTCAATTGTATTGTTTGACAATCGTTTGTATATTTTGATTTGCAAGCAGCATTTATACAGTAAGAATTAATTCTACAAAAAGGTAACATCTTCTGTATTCAAAAGAAATTATTTGTTGTAAATAGATAACGTATTTCCAAGACATAAATTCATTTTCCCTGTTCTCATTGGATTTTGCGTCTTCAAATAATAGGTACAAATGACTAATGTGCAAATACCGGTTAAGGGAAAACCGATTAACGCGGTCTTGTGACTGTGACGTCATTATGTAGGAATTATACGCCTGTCGAGGTCAATGACGAAAGTTCAACTGTTCCTTTTGTAGCCTGTGTATGTGTGTATAGCCAACAGGTTTCACCAGAAGTGTAGCTGAAGAGATGATACAAATTATCTTATAAAGCAGAGTCAAGATAATTTTGAACAGGTCACCCGCTTAGCTAATGGCTGTATCATGCGATGCGATATCTTACACCACCATCTATATACACTGTAAGATGACAATATGTAAAACAGACAGTGAGGTAAGTTTTGCTGTTGAGGTATATAGGATGTATGACACAAACATAACTTATTTTGCTTTTGGTATCCTTCTTCTTATTAATTCGAATATTTCAGATTAGAATATTTTATCCCAAGACTTGGTCAGAATTTTTGTAAATCGTTACGAAACTTGACAGTAAAATTAATATAGGTAATGTTCTAATAAACCTTACTTTACCGTTACTTTATTTTGAGATATTTACTTTTTTACAATCATTTAAGAACGCTTTAAGTGATCCGTTGTGACTAAGTGTATTATGTACCTATTTTAGAGATATTTTCAGTCTATATTATACTTACAAGAATAATTGAGCAGTTCTAGCGTAAGTATCTTTAGTGGATTTACTCTAAAGGTTCATGGGCTGGATGTATGTAGTCTATACTTCAAGACACCATCCGCTATTTCAACAATATGAATATTATTAAAATATCGTATCATACATATATTAGCTTATGTGAATGAATAACACGAATAAACTGAAAAAGAAAATACACAAAAAAACATATAATCTAATATTAATATCTAAGGCACTCGTACCAAGACGCTGTTAGAACCTTTTCAAAATAACCCACATATCTCTTGACATAAAAAATATATTATAAATGCAAAAATGTCAAGAAATAGAGAGGTTTGACCGGAAATTGACAGCATTTACAATTCGCACCTAAGTTCCACATCTATTCTTGAAGTCCAAGTTACCTTAACGCACATATATACAGGTATATACACTTATATATACAGTGAAGTTTTAGTAAGCGTAGTGAGTGTTAAAAGTTATATAATAGTAGAATAGAATCTAAAATCATATAAATAGACGACACGTTAGGGACAACATTGAGAAATTCTTCAAAGGCTATCCATATCCAAATATCGATATTGCCAAGATTTTATAAGTTATTTTTCAGGCAATGCAGATCGCTTACTTTTAGTATAAAAATAACTGGTTTTGCGTTAATAACAGATTTTCTTACTTAAAGTAACCTGTTTGCATTCCCTACTATATTTTAGTACTGGAGACAGTGGAGACTTAGTACTAGATTCTCTGCCATATAGTGCAGCAAACTACAGCAGCTGTAGTTTGCGTTTCGTTGCTATTTTAACATTTAATCTATGTTTTTAACTTATAAACAAAATTGACAGTTGATTACCCTTATTTTTTGTTACATCAGAAAATTGGGCATCGAACTGTCGTTTTAATTGTAGGATAATTTTAGGATAATTAAGTCAATTAAAAAACAAAAGACCTTTGTAGATTTGCGTAACAGTTTTTGTTCAAATTTCTCAATGCGTGTCCCACCCATACACAGCTCATAAATTACCCAACTACAGTGTAAATTATGTATTACTGACCAAGGTAGAAATTCCAACGACTCCTGCTTATCCCGCATACTAGAGAGCAAGCAAGAAAATGTTAGCTCATTTCTACAGCAGTTAAACTAATCATTCGTTGTCAATTCAAATTAGACTTTACAGCAAAGGTTTACATGCATCTTAATTGGTTTGGAAAACTCGTATTTTTAGGCCAAATTAATGTATGTAGATATTAGTGAAGTGTTGAAAATGATCTGGTGTTTTATTCTTGACTAAAAAGTTGGGTAAAGCTCAATTTAAATAGCTCGCCCTCCCGCTTTGCTGTCTTAAGCTGCCTGAAGCGGAGATGATCGGGATGACGTGCAAAAATCAACCAAGAAGCCGACTTTCCAGTGATGCGGATTGGGCGGCAGATGATGCTATTGTTTGATTCCCGCACGTCACCTCTCATCAGCGCTTCAGGAAAAAGTCGGCCTTAGTTATACGATCAACGTTTATTTAGTTATTCGAACACGCAATGTATTCCGAAATTGATTATGTCTGTAGGGGACAAGCAATGGCAAATAGACGGATTTAGTTATTCTTATTACATTTACACGGAACCGTTGACATTCATTTTTTTATGGGATGCAGATATTCAATGTAAGTTAAACCAGCAGCTATTGAATGTAAAGTTTGAGGATTTCCACTCGTACCCTCCTCGTAGATATTTTAATTTTCTGTCTAATACTAAATCCCAAAATACAAATAAACGGACACAATCTACGAAAGAAGTCTAATTAAATTAAAAGTAATTAGCAAGAGTAATATTCATTTGTGATTTGAATACTGTAAAAAATTATGACGTGCTAACTTTTGAAGTTTTGGATGTAACACAACACGAGTTTTCCAAAACAATAATGTAAATCTTCAATCAATTGTTATATTTAAAAATACGAGTACGTCACAAGTATAAAACTGGTGTTCACACAAACCTGATGATGTACCTACAGCAGAGCAAATATTAGCCCGTGCACGCGACCTCTCGTCAAATAATAAAAGTGTCAGGTTTATGTAAACGGCTTGATCGATTGTCGGTACGTCAGATGTGAGGTGGAACTTTAGACTGGAGAGCGATGCGCGACTCAAGGCTAGCATTGTTTACGAGATATTGAACATGTTTATTGAGGTACTGAGTAGAAATGGGTACTTTGGTCATCGCAATAGATAAACTTACAATAAGTGTTTGCACTGAATGTAATTGATTGCCAAGATGGAGGACGTTACGAAGCGGTTAATTTACTTAGCAATAAAATTATGTCCTTTGATTATAATTTATAATAATTCATTTTGCTTTGTAAAGTATGCTATTGTTGTCCTCAACTATGACGGCGGCAAGCAAGAATTTAGTATCTCGCTGTTAGACTGTGTGGACCGTCCAGGGGCGACCTCATTAGGGGATTATATTTCCTAATAAACGAATAAATTTCTGTACAATCCTCAGTGTTAAGTTGAAGTTCTATTGATTACGCTACTTTTGGTCGTTGTCACATAATTTCATTTTGCGTATTTTATGCTTTATTACCTAAACGGCAAATGGTGGTCTTTTTCCGTTTAGGTGATGAAGCCAAAAGTAAATAATATAAAAGTATGTCACATAGATCATAAGTTGCGGAATTAGTAGGACTACAACTTAACATTATGGATTATACAGAAATTGATTAGTTTATTAGGAAATACAGTCCCCCAATGAGGGCACAGTCTTAAGCGATCAAGTCTACGGACCCGACTTTACCCAAATAGCTCCGTAAGATGAATCGTTGTCACACAGCGCTCTCACAATCTAAACGTGATTCTAAACGTCACAAGTGTCACACGTAACAAAAACATAAACATTACGTCAATATTGACGTGGCATCAACATGGCATCAAGCATTGACAACCGACAATCAGAGGGTTCCCTAGCGACCGCCACGCAACTTTCAAGACTTTGGTGAGCTGCCAAGCCTTGGGTTTGGACTGTAATAGAAATAGAGTCTGTCCGAAAAGAGAAGTGCCGTAGAATGTATGAGCTCCCATATAAACAAAGGCACTTCTATTTCCGAACAAACTCTACGAATGAATGAATCATAAATCGTGAATTGGGTCTGTTCGGTGAAAATAGGTAAATTACGTAAGAGTTGAGTCTAGCGGATTATTTAGATTTTTACAGTCTTATGAGGAAGTTTTTTTTATGATATTTGTTAGAAAATGAGTTTAGGCCTGAGAAAAAATACAAAGATGTTTAATAACGAAAAATTTAGTATCTCCAAAACCTCACTGATTATATTAAATCTACTGAATGTAGTTTAACTTTTACGTCATTTATTATTTCTAGTAGGTATATAGACATGTATTATATAACGCTAGAATGTATTATATATTCGATGTCATCATAAATTGTATATAAAAGCAAGTAGACTGTAACTTCAATGCACTCGTAATATAACGACAAAACTACCGTTGGAACAACTCTTCCAGAATCACCACAAAAACTTTGTAAGATTAAGAAATACAATAGTACGTGATAACCTTACAGTTTTTTAGTTAATCGCTTCACATACGGATATAGCAATTTTGTGGTATGCCGCTGGTATAAATAGCACTAGAAACCGGTTATTTTCAGAAATAAAAATACCCGGTTAGCATTCCCTAGTCTTAAAAGCTGCGTGTGGTACAGTATCTGTGTAATTAGAGAACATCGGTGCCGTATGTACACGCATACGTACCCCAGTTGGACGTGACCAACATTTCTGTTCTGGTCGTCAGATATCAGCGCCCGCGTCATCGACTCAGTGGTCCCGGCCCCGCCCTCGTGCTAGCGGACAAACACACACATCAACACAACATCGCCCCGTAAGCTGTATGCCTCAATTCTTCACTATGGTTCCGATCGGCGACTGGGGCCACCGAATCCCAAAATTCGACTACCGTTTGAACCTCAGTTTCTTGGGATTAGGTGTGCCTATAGGTACCTGTTGTAGTAAAAAAATAGCACCAACTCGGTGCCTAGCTACTAAGCGTTTGCATTGTTAGTCGTGACTATTGCTGTCGTGTTTAAAATACAGTGTATCAAAATCTCGTGTTCTACGACATGAATAAAATAAATGACATGCACAAACGATACAGAAAGCATGACGGAATGGAAACAAAGGAACCAGTTGACGAGACCTATGGACTTCAAAAATAAAGTATGTTTTCGTTAGTAAAATCTCACTCAGGCAGCTTGGTTAGCACGCACTCTAAAGGGCTCTTTCTCTAACATTATTGGAAGAATGGAGTGGTCTACAAGCTCATTCCACACAGTTGTCGTGTTACGTTCATGATATAGGTACTATAAACCGGCGGACTCCAATGCTTGCCTGAGTGGTGACCGGTAGACTCCTGTATCAGCGTCACAGTACAAGCGCTGAAAAATAATATCGCTCTTTGATATGCCTTGACCTCCGACAAGTATCGAGTGCAGTGAGTTATCATTATCGTGTAACGTCGAGGAAGTCAACGCATAGAGAGCGTTGAAATGTTAATGGCATACCCCAGCTTGAGCGCTTGCCCGCCCGCCATGAGCCCCTCCTCCCCCAACAGGGTCACCTGCTCCTCCTCGCGCGACGGGTCCGCCATCTTAGGCACACACACGCCAAAATGGCGTCAAGGTCAATGACATACAACCAAAGTCACATAAGCGTTAAAATTTTGATTGATTGAAGGCTAGGCGGCCTTGGCGTGAATCGATTTCAAGCCTTTTACACAGTTTTGTTTGACAAATTGGCAACAATGGAACGGCGGCATTATCAGAGTGACGTAAAGAATAAACAAGAATGTGACATTGGCTGCGTGTGATGTTATTAAGTAGCTATTGTATAGCGCTATTCACCTTCGCAGTCTATAGGTACTTTTGTTCTAAATAGTTTTTGAAGCCCAATTTTAATGTTCCTCGAGCGAAGGTAAAGGCAAATTGTTAAGACCCACAACCTTTTTAAAAGAAAATTGTTAAGATTTATCAGGAAAATCAAGTGTAGGAAAGTATGAATTATTGTTGTTCTGTCTTAACATTAAAAATACTATTTCAATTTCGAGGAAATTTACGCAGAACAACGTTGATAGCCAATAATTAGTAGACAATTTCAAGTGTACTAAAGTGTAGAACAATCAATTAGTACAATTGTCATGTGCTTGTGAATCTTACATTTATATTAATACAGACTTCATGAAACACTGACCAACCAAAATATAAATAAAAAAGAAGATGGTAAAAATAAACAGTATAAAGTATAAACGTCTGAAGGTGGGGCTAGTTTTTTTCTACAACAGTCCGACCTTGTGATAAAACAGTCATTAAACTTTGTCGTATCATCTGTTTTCAGTTCTGGTCAAAGGCTGTAAAACCAATTAGATACAATACAATTCATGCAAACGGTTGAACGATTAGCCTCTTTAAAAATTAAGATAAAGGCTCCAAATTGGATCTAGCGCCAATTAGAACTAGTGTATGCAATACCGGTATTGCTTGTATGGGCTAATACCAGAATTCCGGGATGGCCCATACAGGCAATAGCGGTATTGCATGCCCTGGTATGTAATTCAGTAACAAGTTATGGAGGTAAATCATACATGTTTTGCAGTTTTCATGGTTGCCGCGGCTTGTGTCTGTATCTTATCGCTATCAAGCCGTAATTACCTCGTGTAATCAATATCAAAAAACGTTACGTAGGTAATCGATCTTTTTGCGTATCATGTGACTACGGATAGTACAAAAAAATTAATCGTAGTGGCGCTGAGGTCGTTAGGAAGCTGCGGTCATTTAAGGCGATTTGGTTGTAAATGTAGTTTTAATGTTTGTCAAAACGGCGAAGAGCATTATATTTTGGAATACTTTGTTAGAAGAACGTATCAACTCGTTTACCGCCTTTAGTATCATTATCTAGCTGGCATTTCATGTCTTCGTTTAGAAAAAACGGCTATAAGCGATTTATCAAAATGGTCTCTGTCGTCATGTTCGTCATTTTGATTCTCGTCAGGTTTTCTATACGTTTTTTATAAAGTCTATGAATAAAGACAAGTCTAATTTGAAAATCAAATTCAAAGCGCAGAGTTCTAACGCCCCAGCCCCAATACGTGGTCAAAGTCAGTCTGTCACTGTCATATCATATCAGTGAGAAAAGGAGATGGATGGTGATTCTTACCTCGTCGAAGAACACCTGCGTTTTCCTGAGGATGTGCTTCAACTCCGTCAGTTCAAGGTAGTTCCTCTTCAGGGCCTCGGCGTTCTGGTTCACTTCACGGAGTTCATTCTCCAGCTTTTCGAAGGTGGCCTGAGAAAATAATGGAGTTTTAATACTTAGAATAATCTGAGTTAGCAAGACAAAGGCTCTTAATTTATAACCAAACAATAGAGATCATAAATACAATATCAAGGTATTAAGTCAATGCCTCTAACTAGGTACCTAACTTATTTATTTATTTATTTAATTAAACTTTATGGCACAATAAAAAAAGAGTACAAACGGCGAACTTAATGCCAAAAGGCATTATCTACCAGTTAACCGTCGGGCCAAACAGAGATTAAAAGAACAATTAACTTGTACTTACTGAATCGAGATTTTTAGAAATTGCATATTATATCTTATAGTCTCTCTCTCTCTCTCTGTCTCTTATAGTCTCTTATAGTCTTGTAGTCATCTTATAGTTTGCTCTCATCTGCTCAAAGGTTAACTGGAAGAGATCCCTTACAGGGATAAGTTCGCCTTTGTACTTTGTTTTCTCTTTTATCATGTTTTATTGTAACTTTTTTATGTACAATAAAGTGTTTACATACATACATACATAGGCTAAAGCTAAACTAAGTTTTCATCTAAAAAATAGTTTCTAGGGTTCGTTACTATAATATTGCATTGAAATCAGTGCGATATAAATAGGTAAGTAGGACACCAAATTCAAGCCCAGTAAACCGTCAGGCAGGAAGATAAAGACATACTAAAATATTTAGTAGTAGCACTTTCAAGTTTGACTCAAAATGACTGAAACATATTGGTTTTATTACCTGGCTGTTAGCCAGGTAAATAAAATCTTGTTAAAAATGTTGACGGATGTCCTACTCACAGTACACACGAGTCACACGACTTTATAATTACAGCAGTACTGTTTGCTGAGAAAAACCGGCAGCGTGAATGTAATGCTATTGTAAGTGACGTCACGTAGTTGTAATAATTGAGAGGTAATTAAGACCTGTTACATGTTTTCGTAGTCTGAGATAATTGTCTGATAGACGGAGAGCTCATCATTAGCCACGCCATCTTGACACACGATTAGTGATCGGATTTCAGGGCACAACACGGCGGAAAACACAAACTTATTTTGCGAATATAGTCGTTAAAACGATAAAATGTTATTGAAATGTATTTATTATAACTAAAATAAGGAACGAGTGTCCTAAAATCCTGAAAATTATACATTTTAGCATAATTTTTGAGGTAATAAAAAACGTGTTGCACCGTAAAACCCGATCACTGCAGATGATTGTTACAGCGTGTCGACTGGATCAGTTGATGGTGCCAGTACATCATCTTCTGTGGAGAGCTATTAGTCTATGATGTGACGGACCACGATTTTTTCACTAGTTGTGACTCTAAATAGCGACAAATTGTGACAGTAAAAACAGTTATTGTTATGGGATATCATTAAAGTTAATGATGATGACTTAAGAACGATCTTAACAAAGTTTTAGTATTGTTCGTTCAAAGCGGAAACAGAACGGATCCTGACGGATAATTATCTACTGTTAATGAACGGAGCAAGTTGAACTTTGCATTGTGGTGTGCGTTTTGTTGTCTCAATATCGATCATGCCACGACATTATTTGAAGTGACAAAACAAACACAGTAGAAAAACTCTGAAGCAAGTCTCCTGCCATGCGCTCACCTTAAGGTGCTCTTATACGGGCGATAAAAATTGCCGAATTGCCGCAATTTTGACGTCACGGCCATATCGAGCAATTTCAAGCAATTCGAAATATTGCTCAATATGGGGCAATTATTGCTCCAGTATGGCGCCATTCTGGCTCCATTTGAATTGCCCCATATAGTAGCAACTCGGGAAACTAGGCAATACGTTCATACACGAGAAATACAGTGGAGCAATACGACCGCGTCGTTTCCCCCCCTTGCACTCACACCGCGCCGCACTCGCCCCAAAATCAGAATCTCTCTGAACTATGGACGAGGTAGTTCTAGCTGAGGAAGCTTGCAGTGCATTTAAAATAATGACTTAAAAAAAGAGAAATAGATGCGTTCATATCTTGCAGGAAGAGAACTAATTTTCAGAAACAAGTTTGTAGATTCTTCCTGTTGTTTACACACGAATGACACGAATGCCTAACTGGATGCCACAACTTTCTAGGTCATCTGGATGTAGTCAATAGTTTTGATGATGAGTCAGTGGATCAGTGAGCCAGTCAGTCAGTGGTAAAAATAGTGATTTTCGGAGGTCAACATCTCGTGAATGGTTAGAGATTAATAGCTGAAATTTCTGGATTCAGTGGAAATATAAGTATAGCCTAAATGGGTATCAAGTTCTTAGGGTTTAATTAAAGTTTAAAACAGGGCGTCCCCCCTCCCCCCCCCCCCATCCCCCCCCCCATCTAACTTTTGAACCGTGGGTTCAAAAAATCCGTAAAATTCACGAATGTGAGGCTTAATTAGTACTTTCAATGAAAACTATTTTGAATAGAATCGGTTGAGCCGTTTTTGAGTTATAAGTCAAAAACACATAGTAAAATGACGTAAGCGCCGCAAAATATTCCTTAATAAACGACCTTTTGAACCGATTTACTGTAACAGGCCGTTTCCCCTCCCCCTACACCTGGACCGCGCTCGCCCTACTAGAAAAAGAATGGGACATGCATATATGTGCGTACGGGATAGAAATACAAATTGCCTTGAATTTTCCAATCGTCTGGATATACCGGCAATTGTAGTCGGCAATACAGAGCAACACGGAAATGTATGGAGCAATACGGGAAATGATTGCCGAAATAATTGCCGCAATATCTAGAAATTGCCTCGTATTGCTCAATTAATTGCTCCATATTGCTCCATTCGTTTCGGCAACGTATCGCCGGGCAATAATTGCCCGAAAAATCGCCCGTGTAAGAGCACCTTTAACCAACTTACTTCTAAGCATTCTCCCGAGGGTCCAGGTCTCCTGTTTTAATAACCAAGCTAAGGCTTAGCACGCACTGCGGTTTTTTTCTTGCGGTTGCGGTCTGGCCGAAAACGCCGAACCGCCGAGGAACTCGCACTGCGGTTGCGTTTCCGCGGTTTTCACGTTCAGTATGACAATGGATTTCCTCAGAGCAGTATGTGTGTGCCTTAGTTTTAAGAAAAAAAAAATAGAAAACGTCGTCGCCAACATAAGTACTGGGTGCATCCTCTAACAGATCAAAGATATTTGAAGGGATATTTTTGTAAAATATACAGCAATGTACGAAACAACAGAAACAATTTTTTTAACTACTACAGGATGTCAATTAGTACTTTGGATAAATGATTGCGAATGGTTGGCCCACATCTACAATTTGAAAATACAAGCTCCTCCGACGACATAATGCAGCGCACAGCACACCTCACTGCTCCGCTCTCTGAGCCGAACTGACGAAAAAACCGCTTTTTGCGAGCCGCAGTGGGGGCGCTGCTATATATGAAGTATGGGATACATAAAAACGCGCGGTTGCAAACCGCGAATCAAAATGTAGCAAGTTGCGTTTCTAATCAGTCACTAAAATAAATCGCAAGTGCGTGCGCTTATAAAGAATGCCGTACGTTACATTTTTTGCGGTTGCGGAACCGCTTTTTAAAAACCGCAGTGCGTGCTAAGCCTAAGTAAGGAGTGCTCAGCTCAAGATCGATCATCTTCCTGGGTTACCTCTGGGAACTCTCCCGGCATCTCCCAACGTGGAGATACCGTCACTATAGATCTCCTGGTCTAAGTATTGGCCTAGCTACATTAGGAGTGCTCACCTCAAGATCGATCATCTCCCTGGGTTGCGGTGCCTCTGGGTTCCCCGGGATCTCCTGCATGGGGATCCCTTCCCGGCGGATCTCCTGTTCTAAGCCAGCCTAGCTAAAAAAGGAGTGCTCACCTCAAGGTCGATCATCTCCCAGGGTTGCGGTGCCTGTGGGCACCCCGGGATCTCCAGCATGAGGTCGCGTCCCGGCGGGTCTCCTATTCAAGCCAGCCTAGCTACAAAATTAGTGCTCACCTCAAGATCGATCATCTCCCTTGGTTGAGGCGCCTCTGGGCACTCGCCCGGGATCTCCAGCATGGGAATCCCGTCTCGGCGGATCTCCTTCTCCAGGTAGCGGAGTTTACGTTCCATCTCATCGCAGCGACGGACCTCATTGACGAATTTGCGTTGGAAGGCATTTACGTCAGGGTTTAACTGTGGGAGAAAGTTATCAAATTAATATTTCATTTATATTTAAAATTGAGCGTGTTTTTAACTGAGATCATAATGAGTATTGCGATAATAAATATCCATTATTAAATCAATGTATGTAAGCTTAATGACTTCACTTTAGTTATTAAAGTATTATTATATTTTTCGATATGAAAGTAGGAGGAAATATCCTTCTATTTCAGATGAATTAGTTTATGTTTCTTTCAATAAAGTATTTTCACATCATGTAAGGTATTCTCTATAATTAATTACATTAATTTAATTACCTATTATGCTACTTAAAACATCTGAGAAAGATGAAAAGGCCTATTATTAGGAATTAAGATATACTGCAGATAAATATTTTACTAGGAGAGGAGCATCATAATTTTAACTAATAATTATTGTAATTTGCCTTAGGGTAACTAATTAATTACATACTTATAAAACGATTAAATCGCAAACTCCACAAGTAAGTACTTAAAATGATTCATTTGAATGTTCAATGATTCACTACTTCGTCACGAGCTATCGAGATATCTCTTTGTTATGTGAACTAATTGTAGGTAGGTAGCATACGTTGAAATACCAGATTCACTTATAAACATAAATGCCATAAAATAGAGCATAATCGTTTAATTCTGACTTATTGGTATGATATCGTCTACACTGCAATGTTAAAGCCTTTGGGGAAAGAGAAGTGGCCTAGGGTTCATTAGTTACCATTAAAATCACGATATTTTTCCTCCTAAAAATACTGACAACATGCACTTAAACTCTATTGCAAGGACATAAGACATAACAGATAAGCCTCAACGGTGATCAATCGGAGATATAAATATTATTTGTTAGTTAATTTAAATTTTTATGTGATAATACCTATGGATAATGTTTTTATCTGAAATAATTCACACTGAATTGAATTGAATTAAAAGTGTTCCTGTTTGTACAGTCGACGGCAAATATATGTTTATACTTTTGCGCGTTATTACAAAGGAGTAGGGTGCAAAACTGTACAAAACATATCTTCGGCGTCGACGTACGGTACGGTATTATACATATCGGAAACGAGTCGAGTGATGTGGGCAGTGAAGTGATTGAACCGCACAAGCTATTGAAGGTCACTTAACTTGAATACTCGATCATTGATGACATTTGGATCAATTTTTATTTATCAGAAGTGGGATCCTTTATGGGCTATCGATCCTTCTAGTCGTTTCGGTCTACCGTGGGTAGCAGTCTTAGAGCTTTAAACCAAGGGGAGTAGCCATTGACAGGCGTTCCCCTCTGCCGAATGAGTATGACCAGTGGTCATACTCATAGTATGGATTTCGCATACATTTGATGTTCCCCTCCCCCGCAAAAAACGGCAGACTTTTTCCGATAGAAATGAGAGCGCGTCTCGCATCCGGTTGGTTTAATAATCAAAGGTAGCAGTGGTGGGTCAAAACTTTTCTTAGGCAAGCCAGTGCTGAATTTGGCTTAAAATTTCTTCATGAGCTGTAGAAAAACTTCACAAGCGAAGGGAGTCTTGTTCTATGGACGCGCCGCCGCTGATGGGTAGTTTACTTACATCATATTGAAAAAAAAACCTACCAAAGTACGTGAGGACTAGGTATTTTATGTACAGTCAGCGTCAAATATCCTAAATAGCCAAAGTGATCAAATAGTTCGTCACATCATGTATTCTGTATGGTGTGACGAACTATTTGGCTACTCTAGCTGATGCGATATATATGACGCTGACTGTACCTACTATTGAATGTCTTCTTAGTTCTTACTTTTACAGCTAGAAATGCCTATCATTTTTAGATGACTGAAAAGCTTCGAAATCTTCGAATATTGGTGTAAGTACTAAAAATAAAGATGACACTTGAACGACTTCAGATAGATGAGATTTGTCAGTATGACCCACTTTTCACTAGGAATTTAGGTTCCTTGATAACTTGATAAGATCCTAATCTTAAGTAGAATCTCAGGGCACTTCAGTTCAGTAATACAGCACCTGATAGTTTTTTCCCCATAACAGTTAGTAATACAATTCTTTATAGTCACTTCACTTCCGTGAAAATTAAGCGTAACAAATAATAATCGGGTATGGTGTCCGCCACGTGTATCCCTTGCTTTTAGATTAAATTGAGGGCTTCTGCGCTGCTGTCTCCGGCCCCACGCAAGCCTACCAAAGGTCCGGGGCCCTATGGTCCGGAGATATGGAAAAGACATACTAATAATAGGTATTCGTGCAAAAGTGACTTTTGCTCATCGATAAAAGCGTCCATCATACCTACATCCTCTGGAATTTTCAAGCATCACAATTATCACAACGATGATAATGAAGGGAAATTTGAGGTTTTACGGGTTTTTATTTATTGAATTCTATAAAACTAAAACCATACAAAATACTTACAAATGCCTTCTTATATTATAATACCTAATTAAGCACCCTCTCAAATAATTATGCCGTTGCAGGTGCCTGTGCCACAGACTAAATCATTCGATGGTGAACAAATTTTCTTAGGCCAGCCGGAGCTTAAAATGGCTTCAATTTTCTTGATGAGCTGTAGAAAAACTGCTCGGGTGTCTGAAAATTAGGCAAGCCGGCGGGAATTGAGTTCTATGGGCGCGCCGCCACTGCTAAATATATCCTCAAACTGCTTTTTAGCCTTGGCCGTGACTACTAAACAGGTCGCGTAATTACATTAGACAACAATTGAGTTGAACTGGTCGGCGTTACCGCACCATAACTGGTTTATCAATGACTCGCAGCATCTAAATTAATGAGCGGCTTCTACTGACACTCAATTCAGTTGGCGAAATTAAAAATCCTGCACCTAATCCCTATTACAATACTAATTATTATAAATGCTAAGGTAAATCTGACTGTCTGTATAAGGTACCGCACAGTGGCGTTGGGCAATTTTTTTGCAAGCCGGTGCTGAATTTGGCTTAAAATTTCTGCATGAGGTGTAGGGAAATTGCTCCGGCACCTGGAACTTAGGCAAGCCGACGGGAATCGTGTTCTATGGACGCGCCGCCACTGGTACCTCATTACGTTTAAACAACGTTTTGAATCCGAGATCTCTGGATTGAAAGTCGGACGTCTTACCGCAAGGCTAGGTACCAACGTCTTTTTTTTGGCTGAACTTTGGGTAAAGGGTCCGGGTCTTCATAAATCATAAACTATGCTTTAAGCAAAGTTTAGCACTTGATATGTCCAATACATACCCATTTAGTACAATATTTAGTTTGCAAGAATTGAGGCTGTGAATGACTCGCAAGCTCCATTAGCACAAATGTGCGAGAATCACTTGTTAAATGCTGACATTAACAGTTTCAAGTTATGATTTATTTACGTTTAAAATTTGCTTAACATAAAGTTTTATTACTGTAATAATTTGTACTGTAAAAATGTCTCTTAACATATTATTTTAAGAAACTAGGTCATAAACATAACTATGTTTAGATGTGACTTTAGTGTCAAAAATATGATGAAAAGGAGTTAAGGTTAATGCATCTTTTCTGTAAACATTATAATTTTCATGCTAAGTAAGTCATTTATTTTTGTATTAAGCAGAACGTCTGCTAACGATACCACAATGTTTAGAAATAAAGGAAAAGTAGAAAAATCCACTGCCTCAGACGAGACTCGAACTCGCGACTCTGGGAAACATGCCCATCGCTCTGCCAACTGAGCTACTGAGACTATACCTGATGGCTGCGAATTTCTCCACCACATCCTTTATTTTATATTCGCGCCTTAAGGCTTGGGCTAACAGCCGGCGGGGCGCAGCGCGACGTCCGCAGCGCGTGACGCCGACGCGATGACTGTTCAAACAGGGCGCGCGCGGATCGCGCCGGCCTCGCGCCCTCAAGGCGCGCGCGGACGCGGCGCGGACGCGCGTGAACGCGGCGCGGACGCGCGTCCCGTACGAATCGTACGATTGTGAGCCTGCGCGGGGCGCGGGGCGCGGGGTAGCGTGCCGCCGCGTCCGCGCGGCGCAGCGCTGCGCCCGCGCCGAGTGGACGCGCGGGGCCGAGCGGCGCGGGGCGGGACAGAAGCGGGGCGCGATGCCGGCGGGACGCAGTCTGTTTGACGTCGCTAACCTGTTAGCATGTATTTAAGGACGCCGCGGTCGCGCGGCGCGACCGCGGCGCTGCGTCCCGCCGGCCTGTTTGCCCAAGGCTTTAGGGTGACGCCCAGCGACATCTGTCGACGAAGTCTTACACTTCTTAACCGGCCAAATAAAGGATGTGGTGGAGAAATTCGCAGCCATCAGGTATAGTCTCAGTAGCTCAGTTGGCAGAGCGATGGGCATGTTTCCCAGAGTCGCGAGTTCGAGTCTCGTCTGAGGCAGTGGATTTTTCTACTTTTCCTTTATTTCTAAACATTCTAAGTAAGTCATATTTAGTTGAATATTATAAGGCTCAAAACACACCTAGTGGAATGGAGGCAGTAATGTATGGAGGCCATAGACAAATTTAAGCTACCATCGACAAAGCTCCATACATTACTGCCAAAATTCCGCTAAGTGTGTTTTGAGCCTTATATACCTATGTTGTCACCATATTTGTATATTACAATATATGTTGTTGCCATACATTTGTGAAACAATACAAACTACATAATTACATAACATAACAATTACAATGTATGTTGGTAACAAGTCACATGCTTTTAACGCACATTATCAAAGTATTGATTAAACATTATCAGTGTTAATTCATTGATAAATAAGGATTAGTATATTATCTGTATAAAGATCAATCAAATTCTGTATTTCAGAAAACTTTAAAGAATAAAGGGTAGGGCTTTATATTAAAACTTAATACTTAAAAATGCGTATCCGTCTGTAATTCCTGTATCCTTTTTACAGCTCTAAATTAGTGAACATCTGACATTGACGGAATTTGGCCTGCAAAAAGCTTTTTACAAATAAATAGTAATATTATGGAAAAAATCTTAAATATGGCAAAAAAAAATTGCGAAATAAAATAATTTGGTAATGATAATTAGTTAAATTTGTTTGAGTAAAATGAATAAGAAACATTTAGAAGTCATACTTATCTCAAAGCAAAATGAATTGCAAATGGTCTAGCACAGGGGTTCCCAAACTGTGCACTGTAAAAGCTACAGAGGGGGCGTGTGACAATCCTCCATACTATACAAATACTTGAAAGTGTGCCGCGGACTGCAAAAGATTGGGAGCCCCTTGTCTAGAACAAAGATTTTTTTTTTACTTTGCTCATTAAAGCCATACATTTACAGGCAGATAATAGAGTCTCTAAGTAATGCAATGCCTTTTCAAGAAAACTAGATTTACAACATACAATAAGTCAACTTAAACAACTGCTGACATTGTTAAATATGCCGCTTTACAATATTCTAAGTAAATCATTGTCTTTCAAATGAGATTCAAAGAAACATGACTGAAAATGTAATCATCTGGTAATAGAATGCCAAATGGTTTATACAGTTGATACGTTTTATAACAACTTCAACGGGTCCATCATATTTTGGCGTTAAATCTGATATTCCATAATAACCAGTGTTATTTTAATATAAAAGTTTGCCCAGAGATTTATTTCTTGGACGTAACATCCAATATATCATTATAATTGATGTTGTTATAAAAGTTTTCGACTGTAGTATCTAAAAGAGTTTTGTTTTGTGTTTTTTTATTAGCTTTCTAGTAAGCAGGCTAGTGTTCCTAAAGATTAACACTTTAGGAATATTGATAAGGGATCATCCATTAATTACGTCATGATGATGACGATGATTTTTTGACCCCCCATGTCACACTTCATCACAATTAACTGCACCCTCCCCCCTTAGTGTGACGTCACGTTTAGATTTTTAGTTTAGTAAGGTAGAAATTACAACATCACTTTGAAATTAACTTTTTATGAGGATTGCCAGAAAAATAGTATCAAATTTATAGGGAACGAAAGTATTCAAACGAATCCGAGTATGTAGAAAATTAGTTTAGTACACTGTTTGCTAACAAATGATTTTTTTTTAAACTTAGATTTTGTAAAAAAATTCTATGTGAGGATTGTGAGGTCACAAACATGGAACTCCTCCCTCCCCCCAGTCACGATATGTCACATTTTGTGGACCCCCTCCCCTCCCCTTGAGGTGTGATGTAATTAATGGATGATCCCTAAATGCTAATACTGATGTTTCTATAGTAAACTTTTTAAGGCTTATTCATATAGCTCTGTCGATAAAGTTTACCCCGTTTAGGAGAAATTTTAATTAACACAGGTTTGCTTAGTTTTGAATCCCTAATGCAAATAGAGGGGTGTTACAAGTTTGACCGATGAACAAATTTAAATGCATTTTTTTGCGTTTGAATTTTTAATAGTTCCTTGAAGAACCTTCATCATTCATAACCTGCTGTCTCTCCACTTCTCTAGAATGTCTCTAACATACTACTTAAAATAGTAAAACCAATACCACTCTTAAGCTGTTCATATTACATACATGACTTCATTGTGAAAACCATCTAAGCTAAGGTAACAACGATATTGTTTGTATTACTAAAAGGAAGTGGCAAGCATACATTCCAATCATGTATGCAAACCTGTTATTTTCATTATTTTTGGAATATTGAGATTTCCGCTTGGCAGTAATAAATACTAATTCATAAATTAAGTAGGCTTACAAAATTTGGATTTACCCGACTTTTAAATTAGATTATGCTCTAATCTAAAATTGAATTAACTCCATTGAGCTGGAAAATATCTTTATAATACTTGTTTTTGTTTAAATCCTTGTTGCATAATTATACCTACCTACAAATACTATTATAGTATGGTTGTATCTACCACGGAATGAGCATAGCGGGCCTATTCATATCTAGATTATCTAGAAAATATAGCACTAAAGGCGTAAGCGAAAGTAGGTCAGAGATTAGCGTATGACTTAGGAAAATCCGTTAACTATGCCCACAAGGGGCGTACGGTTCCGCGGATGACAAAGCTCATACTTACATCGCGGAACTGTACCAGTCCCAGTTCACCCAACTCCGACACGCAAGCATAAGCAGCTTCACTCTGCAGGAAGAGCTGACATAATGTCATCTCCTCGCTCCGGAACAACGACCCCATATTGCACGTTTGTCACCACACACTACAACTAAACTACACACGGCTCCGTCGCATCAGTCGCGACTGACTTTGGCGACGAAATAAACGGGAACGAAATCAATCGATATCTCCAGCGCGGCACGTCATCCATGCGCGGTGCGACAGCTGTTTTGGAGGGCCAGCTCAAGATTGCAAAAACCACTGTCTATGGGATTGCCCAATGGCCTTCGCAATGTGTAAGTAGAAAAATCAACTTCCCAACGTCATGTATTATTTTAATAAAATAATAATAATCTGGGAATAAAGTTACTCAAGAAGTTAATTAATGAATGACAAGAAAGAACAGTATTTAAATGCAATACTTTCTAATTCGGATTAAAATTTTGCTCAATTTGTGGGAAAAATTCTTAACCGGCTACATTTAATATTCTTTTTCCTTCTTTTTATTCGCTGTCTCTTTCACTCAATTGATTTGATACCGTTTATGAAGTTAGTTTCTTAATAAGATACCGCTTATTGTAAAACTATTATCTGGTTTTAGTAACATGAACATAATTTTGTAATAAAGATTTTACAAAAAAATATTGATGTTTGTTGGAAAAATATTCGCTTTTAGTATGATTTCATCAATTATGTTGCTAAATGTTACATAAATTAAAATTTTTAGCTATACTCATAAAGACAATTTTTTTGCTACTCCACTGATAAGAAAAGCGATTATATGTCAATGTCATTCTAAGCTGTCTCTCTCTATCAACAGATATATTGTATAGCTAGCCTTTTCTTTGCCTATTTCTGTCATTTTGAAAGGGCTCTATCAAATGGTTGGATTATATTTGTGTGGGTGTAGAATATTGAGGTTATAGCGATTTGAATTAAAAATAATTTATTGAATTTAGACTGTATAAATAACTACTCAATGAAAAACCGTCTAAAATGGTCAGTACATACGTTAAATTATATCACGCTACACGGTTTACCTCATAATTATAACAAGCGTTTTATTTATTTTTAGGCTCTCCTAGGCGCTCAACTGGTTATAACTCTTATAATGGTCTCAGTGATTCAAAAACTGGGGAGTTATTCATTCGCGAGGTGGCTATTATGTTCGACAGGGCTGCATCGATATTTGTACCCTGACAACAATGAGTTGAAGACCTTGGCTGGGGTACCGAAGGACAAGCCTAAAGGCAAGAAGGGGGGGAAGCATGAGCCGAACGGGAAGGCCGAGACGTTCCATGTTCCCCGCAGCCTCGAGATCCAGCTGGAGACGGCGCCGGTGACGGCGCTAGACGTGATACACTTGAGATATTACACAGAATACCAGTGGATAGTCGATTTTTCGCTGTACACCAGTATTGTGTATATTTTGTCAGAGGTATGATATTGTACCTTTTTAAAAATACTACAGATAGACAACTTGTCCAACAACCTGTTAGTTAATCCAGGGATCACTTTCCCCATAGCCCATTCTAGTAGTGTGCAATTGGCACTAGTGTCTGACCAAAATTTTTGTTTGGCCAGAAAAAATGTTTATTATTTAATTATTTATTTAAACTTTATTGCACAGTAAAATATAAGTACAAATGGCATTTTAGTGTCATCAGAAACTGAAAGTCAACCTAATATGGTTTTCCTCAAAATCAGTATTCAATACACACTAATTGGCAGTTTTTAATCAACTATTTCAGGTTTCTAAACAAACATTAACTGATATGTTTGAATTTCAGATCTACACTTCAATATTCCCACTAAAAGATGAGTTCAACTTAAGTATGGTGTGGTGTCTGCTGGTGGTGCTTTTTTCATTGTATCCTTTAGAAATTAGAGTTAGTAAGGTTCCCAGAGAGCTCAGACAGGAAGCCGTGTATTGACTGTGGGCCCTTTGGCCGTCAACATAGTGAATCCTCCATATAAAAAGGTCCCATACGGTAGCTGCTTATAATCAGGCAGCTGTATGCTTGTTTGCCACCGTCTTCTTCTTCCTCCTAGCATTTGTCCCGGCTTGGGGTCCGCTTGACAACCGAATCCCATAAATTGGCATAGACACTATTTTCAGACCTTCCAACCTAAAGGGGATACAAGGCCTTTTTGTGATTAAGTCCGGACGGTCGTCGTATAAAAAGAAATGAATGCACATATGTATTTGAAAATCATTGCCTTTAACTCTTACCCAGTAAGATCCTGCTAACCCTCACGAAGCAGTACTTCAGCAGCGAGGAGTCCATCGGGGAGCGCTCCACCTGCATCGTGGCGTTCTGCGTGTTCCTGCTGGTCTCCATGGCGGTGCTGATTGTGCACGAGGGCTACCTGGAGGTTGGCGTGGACCCAGCTTATGACAGCTTTTACGAGAATGCATACAAGTTCCTGGAGAATCAGGGGCTGTCTTCTGTGTAAGTGTTTATTTAGGGTTAGTCCACAAATTACGTCACACCGATTCCATGATTCTTGACCTCATTGTTACAAATTGTCACATTTGTTCAACCCGTCCCCCCTAGTGTGACGTCACATATTTAGAAATTTTATTTTTTTATAATGCAAATACGGTTTATTATAATTTCAATATCTTAAATGAAATAAACATGAGAAAAATAAAAATAAATAAATATTTCAAAGTGTTTGACTGAAATGACGTCACATTAATAATATGGTACGAAATGCATGAGTGAGCGAGATTTTCACTCATTACTTTTTTTTTGTTTTCTTTGATCATCACTATCGTCAGTCTCGCAGCTGACTGCTATCTGTGATCAGGGTACAAGGTACAAGTTGCTAAGCTTAGTGTTCGCACACGCCGCGCTAAGTCAATATTTGATAACTAATAGCCTGTACAGTCAGCATCAGCAGAGCATAGTTAAGCGGGTAGGATGTTCCAAATGAGCTTGACACGACTTTTTTGTTAAGAAAATAAGAGCGCGTGAAGGTCATTTTGAGCACTTCACCTGCTTAGTAACTGTTGCTGCTGCTCACTATACTAAACTTATGATAAGAAAGAAAAGTTTGTGTTATTTAGGCGATTATCACACTGGCGCTGAAACCGAATGCGGCGACGGTGTGCAAACGTGATAGTGCTATCTCGTTCGCGCACCGGTGCCGCATGCGGAATCGGCAAAAGTGTGAAAACCGGCAAAATCTGAATTATTTTATACACTCCAGGGGCCCGGCATCAAAGTTGATCTTGAAGTTTTCATTCGCCGTGTGGGCGGCCATCATTGGGACCCTGTTCACGTTTCCTGGGCTCCGGGTCGCCAGGATGCATTGGGACTCATTAAGGTAACAGTGGGTTGTTTGTAAAGTTAACTTTATGATCATGATAATAAGGTAGTGTAGCATTGTTAAGAGAGATACGCTTTTACGCTTATTTAATTTAAAAACCCAATTTTTCATTTTTATATTTTTGCCAACATTAAATATATAGGTAATAATTGTACAGAGCTCAATGTAATTATTGTAATATAATGTATGTACAGTCGCCATCAGATATATCGGAGTGACCAAAGTAGTCAGAAATATCTGAACGCTATTATCAAGGCGATAAGGTGCACGTTCAGATATTTTTGAGTACCTTAGCAGCTCCAATATATTTGACTGTACATACCTACTTGTAACCCTTAGATGTTTTGTAGATACTACGGCGACAGCAAAGTAAAGAGTTTCCTTCTGAACGCCAACTTCGCTATGCCCTTCGTGCTGGCCCTGCTGTGGGTTCGACCCCTGACCCGGCACTACCTCACCGTGCGCGTCTTCAGCGGGATGGAGAAACCTTTGTGAGTGACACTTTTCAGATGCGTAGTGGGGACGGATGGGAATCGATTTGTTCACACTTGTCCCCACTATCGGCTATGCCAACTTCGCGATGCCCTTCGTGCTGGCCCTGCTGTGGGTTCGACCCCTGACCCGGCACTACCTCACCGTGCGCGTCTTCAGCGGGATGGAGAAACCTTTGTGAGTGACACTTTTCAGATGCATAGTGGGGACGGATGGGAATCGATTTGTTCACACTTGTCCCCACTATCGGCTATGCCAACTTCGCGATGCCCTTCGTGCTGGCCCTGCTGTGGGTTCGACCCCTGACCCGGCACTACCTCACCGTGCGCGTCTTCAGCGGGATGGAGAAACCTTTGTGAGTGACACTTTTCAGATGCATAGTGGGGACGGATGGGAATCGATTTGTTCACACTTGTCCCCACTATCGGCTATGCCAACTTCGCGATGCCCTTCGTGCTGGCCCTGCTGTGGGTTCGAGCCCTGACCCGGCACTACCTCACCGTGCGCGTCTTCAGCGGGATGGAGAAACCTTTGTGAGTCACGCTTTTCAGATGCATAGAGGGGACAGAATTTGTCCCCTCTATCGGCATACCGCACGACCGCAACGAGAATAGATGGGAATGCACCACTGACACGCCTTTACTTTTTAATAAGTTTTTGGACCAAAAAAACTACAAGATTTTAGACGTCTTTCACACTACTGCGGTTTCCGCATGCGGCGCCGGTGCGCCAGCGAGATAACGCTCTGCATGTGTATAGCGCTGTCACGCTTGCACACCGTTGGCGCATGCGTTATGCAAAAATCATTTACTGCTCAGCGAGCTTGCATTGACATTATTATTGAAAACCGTCGTGTCACCAAAATAACAGTTTTAATTTATAATGTAATATGTATGCTAGTCTTTAAGGTATTTATCTATGGGCCACTAGTTGCCTGAAAATAAACGTTTTTCATTTCATTTTCATTCATTATTTGTGATGGCGTCGAAAAGGTTAACAATGAAATCTTAAACTCCTTTGCAGAATGACAGGGGCCGCATTCGACACCCTCCGTCTAACCCTTATAGTGGCAACAGTGGTGCTACGTCTGTGTCTGATGCCGCGGCAGCTGCAGGCATATCTCGACATGGCTCAACGGAGACTGGACGCGCAGAGAAAAGAGGCTGGGAGGATCACTAATGTGGAGCTGCAGAAGAAGGTACACTTTAACTCTGTAGCAATAAGGGTCACATTCGACTGACAATAGTGACAACAGTGGTGCTACGTCTGTGTCTGATGCCGCGGCAGCTGCAGGCATATCTCGACATGGCGCAACGGAGACTGGACGCGCAGAGGAAAGAGGCTGGGAGGATCACTAATGTGGAGCTGCAGAAGAAGGTACACTCTAACTCTGTAGCAATAAGGGTCACATTCTACTGACAATAGTGGCAACAGTGGTGCTACCTCTTGTCTGATGCCGGGACAGCTGCAGGCATATCTCGACATGGCTCAACGGAGACTGGACGCGCAGAGGAAAGAGGCTGGCAGGATCACTAATGTGGAGCTGCAGAAGAAGGTACACCCTAACTCTGTAGCAATAAGGGTCACATTCGACTGACAATAGTGGCAACAGTGGTGCTACGTCTGTGTCTGATGCCGGGACAGCTGCAGGCATATCTCGACATGGCTCAACGGAGACCGGACGCGCAGAGGAAAGAGGCTGGGAGGATCACTAATGGGGAGCTGCAGAAGAAGGTACACCCTAACTCTGTAGCAATAAGGGTCACATTCGACTGACAATAGTGGCAACAGTGGTGCTACGTCTGTGTCTGATGCCGCGGCAGCTGCAGGCATATCTCGACATAGCTCAACGGAGACTGGACGCGCAGAGGAAAGAGGCTGGGAGGATCACTAATGTGGAGCTGCAGAAGAAGGTACACTCTAACTCTGTAGCAATAAGGGTCACATTCTACTGACAATAGTGGCAACAGTGGTGCTACGTCTGTGTCTGATGCCGCGGCAGCTGCAGGCATATCTCGACATGGCTCAACGGAGACTGGACGCGCAGAGGAAAGAGGCTGGGAGGATCACTAATGTGGAGCTGCAGAAGAAGGTACACTTTAACTCTGTAGCAATAAGGGTCACATTCTACTGACAATAGTGGCAACAGTGGTGCTACGTCTGTGTCTGATGCCGCGACAGCTGCAGCCTGGGAGGATCACTAATGTGGAGCTGCAGAAGAAGGTGGACTTTAACTTTGTAGCATTAAGGGTCACATTCAATCAATAACTAGAGGGGAATTATTCTCTATTTTTGCAAAGCTTAAGTTTTCACCACATCCCGCTAATAGGTATAAAAATCATACATACTATAAATCGTGACGTGATGGAATGGACATTTTTGACACTTTTTTTACTGGTTTAATAATAAAAAAAGCAGAATGAAATCAGAAAAAACTAGTTCTAGAAAAAACAACGTTTTTTTTAAACACTCAACAACTTACTTTAATCTTTAAAAAAGTTTGTTTATTCTTTACAGGTGGCCTCAGTATTCTACTACCTCTGCGTAGTGGCCCTCCAATACATCTGCCCCATCATAATGTGCCTCTACTTCGCCCTCATGTACAAGACTCTAGGCGGCTACGGCTGGGCCGACTTGTTCTACGAGAGAGACGAGGTGTGCTCCCTGGAGGACAGGAGTGTGCTGCCTGAAGGACCGGCCGTGGAGCAGTATCAGATGGCTTGGGAGAATCTTAAAATGGTGAGTAAGGATTAGAGAAATGGGTTTTTCCAAATGAGGTATCTATAACAGGTTTTTAAAGGAGCGAAAACGCGTATGTGAAACCTCTGGGATAGCAGACGTCTATGCAGTTGTGGAGCATCTTTAGAAATGTGGGAAAGGGGTGGGCGACGGTAAGAGAGGGGTGGGAAATAGTGAGAACTGGAGTGGAAAATATTGAGTAATGGGGTGGTAATATTGAGAATTTGCGTGGATAATAGTGAAAAGTAGGGTAGGAAATAGTAAGAAATGGAGTGGGAAATATTGAGGAATGGGGTGAGTAATAGTGAGAATTTGCGTGGAAAATAGTGTGAAGTGGGGTAGGAAATAGTCAGAAACGGGGTGGATAATAGTGAAAAGTAGGGTAGGAAATAGTAAGAAACGGAGTGGGAAATATTGAGTAATGGGGTGGTAATATTGAGAATTTGCGTGGATAATAGTGAAAAGTAGGGTAGGAAATAGTAAGAAATGGAGTGGGAAATATTGAGGAATGGGGTGAGTAATAGTGAGAATTTGCGTGGAAAATAGTGTGAAGTGGGGTAGGAAATAGTGAGAAACGGGGTGGATAATAGTGAAAAGTAGGGTAGGAAATAGTAAGAAACGGAGTGGGAAATATTGAGTAATGGGGTGGGTAATATATAGTGAGAATTTGGGAGGAAAATTGTGCGAATTGGGAAAGAAGAATAGTGTTTAGGCAAGAAAAGTACAGTCTTTGTCAAAACTTGTCTAAAACTTGTTGTTTTGTTCGCAGGTATTTACGCAAGAAGTATACCGCGGCGTGTTCGGTTTCGCGACGTGGTGGTCCCTGTTCGCGTGGTTCGCCACCACGTCGCTCGGGCTCGCCTACCAGACGTACTTCCGCATTTCGTGATACCCTGGTACCGCTGACTCTATTTTTATGTATAAACGTACCATTTTGAAGCTTGTTTCTTAGGTATAAGGTCCAAAATGTGGTGAAGAGTAATTTATCTAGCTATACCAATCGGCGAAATTTAACTTGGCCAAATAATAGTAGGCTCCAAATTAATAAAAAATTGCTCTTTCATAGAAATTGTATGGCTAACATCAAAAATCACTAATCTTTTGAAGTATAGAGCTACGTCGCCCGGGCTCGCCTACAAAATGTACTACCGCATCTCCTGATACCCTGGTACCCCTGACTCTATGTTTTTGTATACACGTACAATTTTGAAGCTTGTTTCTTAGGTATAAGGTCCAACAAGTGGTGGAGAGAAATTCCTATGGGCCAAATTTAACTTGGTCAAATATAGTAGGCTCCAAATTAATAAAAAAATTGCTTTTTCATAGAACTCGTACGGCTAACATCAAAAATCACAAATGTTTAATATGAAGTATACAGCCACGTCGCTCGGGCTCGCCTACAAAATGTACTACCGTGTCTCCTGATACCCTGGTACCCCTGACTCTATGTTTTTGTATACACGTACAATTTTGAAGCTTGTTTCTTAGGTATAAGGTCCAACAAGTGGTGGAGAGAAATTCCTATGGGCCAAATTTAACTTGGTCAAATATAGTAGGCTCCAAATTAATAAAAAAATTGCTTTTTCATAGAACTCGTACGGCTAACATCAAAAATCACAAATGTTTAATATGAAGTATACAGCCACGTCGCTCGGGCTCGCCTACAAAATGTACTACCGCATCTCCTGATACCCTGGTACCCCTGACTCTATGTTTTTGTATACACGTACAATTTTGAAGCTTGTTTCTTAGGTATAAGGTCCAACAAGTGGTGGAGAGAAATTCCTATGGGCCAAATTTAACTTGGTCAAATATAGTAGGCTCCAAATTAATAAAAAAATTGCTTTTTCATAGAACTCGTACGGCTAACATCAAAAATCACAAATGTTTAATATGAAGTATACAGCAGGGCTTGTAACCGGTTACAAATAAACCGGTATTAAAGAGGTTAAACCGGTTTTTTATTTGGGTTACGTTCGAACGAAATGATTGGGGAACGTTATGTCGGAGCCTTTTCTAACCGGTAATTCGGTGTTTGGATACGGGAGCAATGACCGTTGACGCGCCGGCAGCGGCGGTGGCGCTCCCTGCGGCAATAACGGACGATAGCATACGATAGTCAACTGAATGAAAAATCAAATCTAATACCATAGCCATAGCAAACAAATCAGGTAAAGCGAGCGCCGAGCGGTCATTCACCCTAGTCTTCGGTCACACGGAGAGAGCGCTCCCCTAACCGGTAAAAGAATTTCGTTCCCTGCGAGCGTAACCTTATTATGGGTTAGGCTCTCAAAATGTGGCTCTAACCGGTACGAAAAATTTACCGGTTTACAAGCCCTGGTATACAGCCACGTCGCTCGGGCTCGCCTACAAAATGTCTACCGCGCCTACCGCGTCTCCTGATACCCTGGTACCACTGACTTTGTGTGTATGTATAAATGTACAATTTCGAAGCTTGTTTTTTTTAGGTAATAAGGTCTGAAGCAGGGCTTGTAAACCGGTAAATTTTTCGTACCGGTTAGAGCCACATTTTGAGAGCCTAACCCATAATAAGGTTACGCTCGCAGGGAACGAAATTCTTTTACCGGTTAGGGGAGCGCTCTCTCCGTGTGACCGAAGACTAGGGTGAATGACCGCTCGGCGCTCGCTTTACCTGATTTGTTTGCTATGGCTATGGTATTAGATTTGATTTTTCATTCAGTTGACTATCGTATGCTATCGTCCGTTATTGCCGCAGGGAGCGCCACCGCCGCTGCCGGCGCGTCAACGGTCATTGCTCCCGTATCCAAACACCGAATTACCGGTTAGAAAAGGCTCCGACATAACGTTCCCCAATCATTTCGTTCGAACGTAACCCAAATAAAAAACCGGTTTAACCTCTTTAATACCGGTTTAGGTATTTGTAACCGGTTACAAGCCCTGGTCTGAAGTGTAAAATATGGTGGAGAGTATCGTTACGAGAAATAATAAGGAATTCATTCATTTTTGAAAAATATATTATTTAGTGAATTATTCTACTACCATTTTTAAGTTTTACAAAAAAACGCTCAAAAATCACTAATCTTTAATATACCACACTGGAGTTGCAGGCGTCCATAGGATACAGTCTACGCTTGCCATCAGGCCGCTGCGTGCTTGTTTGCCACCGCCGTTAAAAAAAGAATATGTCATTGATTTGTGTAACCTTTATTGCACAAAAGAAAATCTTAAAGTACAAAAGGCGGACTTAATGAATTCTCTACCAGTCAACGTTAAGGCAAAGCAGAGAGCGTATGTGTATTTTCAAGTCTGTTATATTTTAAAATAGGTATTCCTATAATGTTAAGGAAATTTTGCATTTGATATTTTTGTGTGGAAAACGAAATTGAACGTGGAAATTGAAAATCTCTATTTATTAGTGCTTCTAGTCATATCGTACAGTCAGCTATAGAATATCTCAGTATAAATAACTTAAATAAAGTTGATATTTACTGCAAACATTATTTTATCGTTGACTGTGCTGTTTGTGTGGATATAACTCTTTCATCCTTTATTATTTATTTTATCTATGTTTTTTTATGTTATATTACAATGTAAATTGTGAGAATGTAGCTAGCATTACAATTACTCTTTGGTAAAACGTCACTTTTGAGAATTGACATTACGCGAAACTTCCAATTCGCAAAATACTTCTTTTTAAATTATGTCCAATTTTCATAATGTCCTGTTTGCAAAATGTCACTTAGTCTTTTAAGGATTCCGTAGCCAAACGAAAAACGGGACCCTATTACTAAAACTCCGCTGTCCGTCCGTCCGTCTGTAACTAGGCTGTATCTCATGAACCGTGATAGGGGGCTATTAATAAATTACGTCATTTCAAAATAGGGGGGAGAGGGTCTGGACATCGGATGATGGTACGTAGCATAACGTAGGAGGAAACGGGGCCATTCGAAGCGTAATCTTTTGATGATTTTTCAAAAAAAAAATCAAACAAAAAATCAAAAATCGGTGACGTAATTTATGGACATCCCCTAGGTAGACAGTTGATATTTTCACAGATGGGTAATTCCACGAGACTGTAACGTCAGTTACCAATTCTTTCGTGTGTTCTTTGATTAATTCAGCAAATGTATGTTTTTATATATATTCCCTATACCTACAGGTAGATAAATTAACATTTAAATTTGCTTAATCAATCAAAGAATACACGAAAGAATTGGTAACTGTCGTTACAGTCTCGTGGAATTACCCAGATGATGTATTTTTATTGCCGCTATAACAACAAATACTAAATAATAGAATTAGAGATGGGCCGACTAGGGTTTTTGCCGACTACACAATCGGCCGACTAATCGGTTTTCAAATTGCCGATTAATCGGCCGACTAATCGGTTTTCAAATTGCCGATTAATCGGCCGACTAGTCGACAATGCCGATCGTAGGTTTTCGCTAAGTTCGACTGTAATCAAAAACGCTCGTATTGCTTCGTCCGCCGTGCCATTGTCTCTCACGTGTTAATCTTTTGTCCAGTTTTGTTTACGAACCGGCGCTGGCGTGTTTGATGGCAAAAAAAAACAAATACTACTAATAAGATTTAAATTTCATAACTAAAAAAGGGCTAATCTTCTGCCATGTTCTTTTTTTCCTGTAGGTATTAAAGTGCCGAATATTCGGCATTTTATGCCGACTAGTCGCCGACTGATCGCCGACTACAAATGATGCCGAATAGTCGGCTTTCCCGACTAGTCGGCGACTAGTCGGCCCATCTCTAAATAGAATAAAAAAAATATTTTAGAGGGCTCCCATACAACAGACATGATTATTTTTTGCTGTTATTATAGATAGTGTTAAGGATGTTATGCGAAAAATAACAACTATAGGAAAGAATCTTCCATGCATGCATGTGGGTCGTTATTTTACGCAGTGACTATTTGTTACCGATACTTAATGAGGTCCAAAGGGGAGGCCTATGTTCAGCAGTGGACGTCTTATGGCTGAGATGATGATGATTTGTTAGTGGTTGATGCCGTGAATGTTCAAAGTTAGGAAAGTTATAAGACCATTTTTGCGTAACGTCGCGGTATCTGCTAGCTACCCTCACCGACCAAAATCCATCCTGTATTTGCGGGGATGACAAATCGTATATCTACACTGCCGACTGTACTTGGTTGTGTCTTTTCCTGCCTTAGGTACAATAGGACGCACTCAACGCCGAAAATATCCATACATTGTTGCACCGTACTCCGTACTCATATTATGAGCGTTGTCTGTACACTGCCAAAACATTATTTCTATTGGGCACCGGTTAGTTCTTGGTGTACAGTCAACGCCAAAAAAATTTATATAAAGGAGTAAGGTGCAAAGGTGTAAGCATAATTTTGGCATCGACTGTACTAACATGGCACGAATCTAGTTAGTGTTAAGCATTTGTATTTAGTAATTTTTATTGGACTGTTTTTAATAAATATTTGAGTTTTTAAAACGTCTTTTATTCTTATTTACTTCCTATTGCCTATTTCTTTCATTCTAATTAGTCACAACGTTGCACCATTTTATGAATTAATTATTCCAAAGGATGGCACAATACTTATAACCTACGTATAATTAGCTAATGGTACCTATTGAAAGAGAACTCAATTATAAAGGTGTCAAGTTTTCCACGCTTTTCTTTATTTCCACTTCAAACTAACGTTTTCTGGTACAGTCAACGCCATAAATATGTATACACTTTAGCACCTTACTCCATTTTAATAATGTTCAAAAGTGTCTTTATATTTTAGGCGTTGACTGTACGCTGTGATTTTAAGTGAGACAGGTATTCAAATAAGAAATCAAATTCCTTTTCAGCGCCAATCAGGACACGTTTTCGTCACGCCTCTACGAAGCATTTTCGCTACACAGCGGAAAACACATGTTACCTGCTGTGGCGTAGCGCGAAGCATAGCGGCGAATGCGCTTAGAATTTTAGACCGCATCATTGGTGCAAACTTTTAACGCACATGTGCAGTGCAACGTATCAAAATGTCTGAAAATTATGGAGCCAGAATCAAATTCTGTTGTATCCGGCCTTTTCCATACAAACTGCAAGATATATCACATCCGTACAAAATTCTGGTTTGAGGATATGGAATATCCTATAGAATTTAAAAAAAACGAAATAATTAGGACTTAGGTAATTTTGCGTTGCTACTTAGGCACTAAAATAAATTAGAATAGGTAGTTCATTTTATACAAAATCACTCAATGAAATGCAATTTAAACTCTGTAAAAGGAACCACTTGTAAAACTGCCACTTTTGGAACACCTTTATAAAAAAAAACTAAAGGTAACTTACAAAATAAAAAATAACGGTAACCTTGGTAGGTGCAATTACCTAGCGATTAATTGTAAGAAAATTATCAAGGCGTCAGATTTTCCAATCGTTTTTCTTTGTTAAATTGGTTTGAATTATTTAACAGGCCGTCTGACCGGGATTTAATTACCTTCTTTTATAAGTGGACCACGACTTGCAGCCATTTATTCGCACTACTTGCGTCTTCATTACCGCAAGTATGCAAGGTATCAAAAAGTCGCGAACTATGAAGCCCATAAAACTCTATCAGGCTAATCGCACTTACGGCCTTATCCACAATATCTGCAAAATCATATACTGGTGCTGCGGTACTAATTTCTGGTTCGAAGATATGGGCTACCCCGCTAAGTTCATGACCATCTACAACGCAATATCTCGAGTTCTCGAAGTAACAGTCGCCGTTTTTCTAGTTTCAGACTGGGGCGCTTTTTGGACGCAGCCGAATTTGACGGAAAAACAAAGCAATGACCGGTTGCTCTTCGCGTTTTCTCATGTCGTTATATATTCTGTATATATCAGTGTTATTTATTATAAGGGGGAGCTCAGGGAATTGGTGAAAATGCTGGCTGTGAGGTTAAAAGAGGCCTGCAACGACGAGTTGATTGAGAAGATGATGTTGAAATCGACGTTCCGCTATCTAACGGCGCTTGTTTTGATGTGCAGTTCAACATTATTTTCTTATGGGATCAAATCAGGGATTGCAGCCCTTACGTCAAGTAAGTACTTGTACGTATACCGTTACGTTGCTACACTTGCTACCACTTTCCCTGACTTGAGAAACATTGTTTTCTTCACCAAACAGCTATATCTTATTCCTGACATACGAGAAAGGCGGCCATCTCAATAATATGCTATTAGCTACTAGCTGTTTAGTGAAGAAAACCATGTTTTGCAAGCCAGGCAAAGCTGTGCATCGTAGGCAAAGTTGTAGCACCTTATAGGCATATTATCTGAAAACTTTAATAACGAATAGGTAACTTAAAGAATTCTTCGATGCTTAAAATTTTCCAGATGCGACTTTCACCACAATTATTCCTGTATGGCCAGATGTGGAAGACCGCAGTCTCATCGCTGGAGTGGCCCGTATTGTCCACTACATAGTCTGGTGGATATTCGTCGTTCGAGTCCTCTCCATCTACTTTATCGTCCTTACAAGCACCATTGGTCTCGTTCACCAGTTTAAGAACTTGTGCAAATATTTTGAAGATCTGAACGATATATTTGAAGGCAGCGGAAGTCAGGAAGAAAAGGAAAGGCGATTTGAGAATGCATTCAAAGTTGGAATTAAAATGCATTCTATTACATTATGGTGAGACTCTTGATCTCCTACGAGTCCTAGGGCAATGGTCCGAACTGCGGCCCGCGGGCCGGATCCTGCCCGCGAGCCTGGCAAGTAAGTCGGATAAAACAACAAAATTCTATACAATTTGGCCCGCTAAGAGAAAGTGGTAGCCTACCGTAGCGCTAAACGGTAAAAAAAGTTTAGAAACCCATGTCCTAGGGCATTTGTGGGAAGTAAAGTCCAAAATTTCCTGAATATGTTAAATGAAAAACCAGTAAATCCTACCTACCTGAAAACGCGCGTCTACAACCGTAACGAGAGCTAACGAGTTTTTTAAAGAAGAGGATCCACAGCAGAACGCATACGGACGACAAAAAAATAATATAATGTCTTGCTAAACATATTATAAACGCAGTTCTGTTCCTTTGCATGCAATTGCAATCGCGAATTGAAGATGTGGTGCGCGTAACGAGCGTCTGACGCTGACGTGGGTAGTCAACCGACATCTAGGCAATAACGACGAACTTGCCATTGTTCCGAATTCAGCCGGCTTATTGGTAAATGGCTCCTCTACATGATGGGCCATCATAGGGACGCAGCTATGCGTTAGACGGAGCTAACAATATTGCGATCTCGTTCCGAATATTGAGCCACTTGCAGGCCACTTGCCATTGTTCGTAATTTAGCCGGTTAATGAATGACCGTATGACCGATGTTATGGCTCCTCAACATGATGGGTTCGTGTATACGACGGAACGAGATCGCAATATCGTTAGCTCCGTCTAACGCATAGCTGCGTCCCTATGATGGCCCATCATGTAGAGGAGCCATAACATCTGTCATTCATTAACCGGTTAAATTACGAACAATGGCAACTGGCTCAATATCCCCGTGTGGTGACTGTTCTCCCAAGTTAGTCGCATCAGCTGTTTGCGAATGTGCTGATTGCAAGTTGATGTGCAGGTGTGCGCGGCAGACGCAGCGGACGTGCGGCCTGGCGTTCAGCGGGCAGGTCATCATCAACATCTGTGTGCTCGTGCTGCTCATGATTCAAATGATGGTTGGTATATTTCATTCGAAAATTGGCTGCAAAAAATTAGGATTAACACATTCATTTCATTGCCACCCAAGCCAGACAAAACTTCCGCGCCAGGCCGCAAAAATATCTAAGTAGTCATGTATAGCTGTAGTACCAAGATCCCGCTCATTTATCATTGAATGAATGCTATTAGTCCTTAAACCCGGGCCCATATTACCTACGTAACCTTGCATATACCTGTTATGTAGGTACATCTATATTTTGCTATGTATACAAGCGGGTAGATCGAACTCTTGTACCTATCGTTTGGCATTCCAAATATAACCGTTGAACTGTGACTGTGTGTTTGCTTCCGATTCCCATATACTTCAATACCTACACGGGAAAATTCGACCGGTGCATTCCTGGCCAGGTGGCGAAATTGGTTAACGCGTCTGCTGCGAATGCAGAAGACGCTGGTTTGATTCCAACCTTGGGCGCCGGAGGCTTTGGTCACTTTTTCCTTTGTATATGACATCTATATACCTATTATACGTTTATTATTGAATTATCTTTGTTTTGTTCAAGTTCACGGAACGGACCCTGGTCGCCGTGATACCGCTCGTCTCCTTTGCCTTGTCTGTTATGGTCGGCTCTGCAGTATTTCTGTGGAACGCTGGCGATGTTACCATCGAGGTGAGTGACGAAATGGCCAAATGATAGCGTTTGCGAAACAAGGCCTAGTTTCCCTTCTAGGTTGAATGTCAGATGGCAGTCGCTTTCGTAAAAACTGGTGCCTAAGTCAATTCCTGAGATTATATAGGTTGCCGAGCGGACCCCAGGTTCAATTGAGCCGTGGCAAGACCGGGGCAAACGCTAGGAGAAAAAAATCTTAATTTTATGCGTAAGTAAACTTGCCTTGAGGCATTTTCCTGATTTTCTACCAGTCAATATGCCAATCAAGCAGGACAAAGCAGAGCAGATTCATACATTATTTTTATTTTTTTTCCAGGCGACCCGGCTGCCGAACGCCATGTTCCACTCGGGCTGGCACCACTGCACGAGGCAGGCCTCGGTGCGTGTGCGCAAGCTGGTCACCACTGCCATCGCACAAGCTCAGGTTTCTTCATTGTTATTTGCCAGGCGACCCGGCTGCCGAACACCATGTTCCACTCGGGCTGGCACCACTGCACCAGGCAGGCCTCGGTGCGTGTGCGCAAGCTGGTCACCACTGCCATCGCACAAGCTCAGGTTTCTTCATTGTTATTGTTGCCAGGCAACCCGGCTGCCGAACGCCATGTTCCACTCGGGCTGGCACCACTGCACGAGGCAGGCCTCGGTGCGTGTGCGCAAGCTGGTCACCACTGCCATCGCACAAGCTCAGGTTTCTTCATTGTTATTGTTGCCAGGCGACCCGGCTGCCGAACGCCATGTTCCACTCGGGCTGGCACCACTGCACGAGGCAGGCCTCGGTGCGTATGCGCTAGCTGGTTACCACTGCCATCGCACAAGCTCAGGTTTCTTCATTGTTATTTGCCAGGCGACCCGGCTGCCGAACGCCATGTTCCACTGGGGCTGGCACTGCACGAGGCAGGCGTCGGTGCGTGTGTGCAAGCTGGTCTCCACTGCCATCGCACAAGCTCAGGTTTCTTCATTGTTATTTGCCAGGCGACCCGGCTGCCGAACGCCATGTTCCACTGGGGCTGGCACTGCACGAGGCAGGCGTCGGTGCGTGTGTGCAAGCTGGTCTCCACTGCCATCGCACAAGCTCAGGTTTCTCCATTGTTATTTGCCAGGCGACCCGGCTGCCGAACGCCATGTTCCACTCGGGCTGGCAGCTGGCACCACTGCACGAGGCAGGCGTCGGTGCGTGTGCGCAAGCTGGTCTCCACTGCCATCGCACAAGCTCAGGTTTCTTCATTTGCCAGGCGACCCGGCTGCCGAACGCCATGTTCCACTCGGGCTGGCAGCTGGCACCACTGCACGAGTCAGGCCTCGGTGCGTGTGCGCAAGCTGGTCACCACTGCCATCGCACAAGCTCAGGTTTCTTCATACTTATTTGAGAATTCTTAATGATATTACCTATATAACATTTTAAACAATCTTTATTTGACCGGCAACATAAGGTCCACAAATTGTTAGTATTGTATAGGTACTTAATCGAACGAGCGGAGCACAAGCGAAGCGAGTTTTTACAAACAACTTCCGGCTACTGGGACATCTCGGCATTTCGATGGCTTTTTGATTTTGGGAGTTTGTTTGACCATAACTTTAGTAATGTTTTTCTGTAGCCAGAAGTTGTTTGTAAGAACTCGCTTCGCTTACGCTCTCATTCGAACACTTTATCGAGTACGTAACATATAGAGTACTTATATGATCTATTTTATGTATATGATGTCTGTTTGTTTTATTATTAGTACGTACTTACTACTTAAACTGTGAATAAATGTATACATATTCGCAGAAAGAGAAAGTAAATATATTAGGATCTTAACGGTGACCGAAGATCTGGCGGTTTCCTCGCACAGCGTATCAGCATTGCGATACAACGAGGAAATGCCGCCAGCATCCTTGGTACAATGCCGCAAGGGCCTAGTTTAGATTTGAGCTAGTTATTAATTTAGTTTAGTATTTGTACTGTAGTACCTCTGAATATTTAGTTATGTAAATAAATGTTTTTAATTAAGGTTCTTAATTTAATGAAGGTTTCTTTAATTTTAATTACAGAAACAAGTTTTAATAAAAGGGTTTGGATTCATCGAACTATCATACGAATTCTACGTTTCGGTAAGAATACTAAGCATACAATCATAGACAAAAACGCGTACCTATAGTCCAAAATACTGTGGGTACAAGTCGACCAAGGAAGTGGTCTACCAGTTTTGACAACAGTTTCTGCGAAGTCTAACGATCGCTAAGGTTGACATTTCTATCGGAGTTTAAAACATGCACGACCTTGTTGTCTCATGACGTTCAAACGAACCTCAACCGTAGGGTGGTAAACCACATTTTTGGTCGACTGTACCTATATTAATTTATTTGTTATTGTAGATAGATATAGATAGCGCTGTAAGGAGTCACACAATTGTTAGTAATAGCCCTTACCTGTTAGGCCCTGGGTGTTCTGACCACCCGTCGCCGGCGGCCGGCGACCGACGCCATACAAACATCCGATCGAATCCGATGTTTTGTATGGCGTCAGTCGCCGGCCGCCGGCGACGGGTGGTCAGAAAACCCAAGGCCTTAGATTTGTCCTAAAATGCTTGATTTGTTTACGACAAGTGTAACCGCATTTAGCAAGTAAAATTACAATTATGTATATAGCCATCAGATATATCGGAGCGACCAAGGTGGTCACAAATATCTGAACAACGCCTCTATTGTCAAGGCGATGAAGTGCATGTTAAGATATTTTTGAGCACCTTGGCCGCTCCGATATATTTGATGGTGACTGTACCTACTACTAAAGTCAAGTTAAGTTCCTAATGCTAATTAAGACACTGAAAAAATTAAACTTATAACACCGCTTTTAGTTGTAATTCACGGAGTTTCGGATACATAAAGATTGAGAAATTATGAGAATGGGATTGTTACTGCTGGGGAAAGGGATCATCCATTAATTACGTCACACCATTTTCTTGAACCCTCCCTCCCCCTTTTCACACTTCGTCACAATTAACTGCACCCCCTCCCCCCCCCTTAGTGTGAGGTAACATTTAGATTTTTAGTTTAGGAAGGCATGAGCATTATCGACTTATTACATACAGTCGCTATTTCGAAAACAATAAATCGTTAAACTGGGCCAGAAAAATAGTGTCAAATTTATAGGGAACTAAAGTATTCAAACAATTCCGAGTATGTAGAAAATTTGTTTAGTACAAATTTTTTTTCAACAATTGAAATAATTTTTGTTAAAACTTTGATTTTGTAAAAAAAAATTGTATTTGTGGATTGTGAGGTCACAAACATGGAACTCCTCCCTCCCCTCTGTCACGATATGTCACATTTTGTGGACCCCCCCCCCTTTGAGGTATGATGTAATTAATGGATGATCCCAACAAAACATACCGGGGAATAAGCTACAGAAAAAAAGTCATTGGTAAATTTTGCGAATGGAAAGATTACTATCAGAAAAAAAAGATTTTGGCAAAAATATATTTTTATTTGCTCTCACGTTGGTGTTACAGAATATCGCCATGCTCGCTTGTTTTGTCCTAACATGAATTGACTAACCTATTTTCTGTTCCAGATTGTCAAATCATCGTACTCGCTGTTTTCAGTAATATATTAAAAGGGATAAATTACAACAGTTAATGTTAGTAACGTAACGTCATCATTTTAATAAAAATTTTAAACTAGGTTATCACCTAATATTAAAGGGATTACGTAAGTATTTCCCCTTTGCAGTAATTAATTGTTGTAAAAATATACAAGTATATTAATTTTTTTCTCTACTTTAGACCAACATTTCAGCTACAGAAACAATAAACCTATATATAAAACTAAAATAAACTTATAAATAAAAGATGCTCCCCAAGTCGCCTTCATGGGTTATTTCAGCTACTTTATTATATGTATTATGTGAAACATATATGTATATGAAAAACGCAAATAAAACATATTTTTTTCTTCGTCGTTTAATAAAACTAAATTCCTGTAAGTAGTATAAATTTTACATCAGGTTGACCAAAATTGCAATAAAAATAAACGAGCACAGTAACACTTGACTTTTTATTAAATACCCTCCATTACTAACCCTGAAAACCTGAGCACTGGTTTTCATATCGTCACACGACATTTTTATCGACTGCAACTGTCTACTCTTACTATTAAAAATAGGTTTCGCGGCCGTACAAGTCCTATTTTGTATATGTAATAACCATTCTCCTCCAGAAAAATGGATATAAGCGAAAGAATTCCCCATGGAATAGATATTTCCCAAAAAGTTGTTGCTCTGAACTTCCTTACGTTGCAGCCGCAGAGTGGAACTGTTCAAGGGAGTCACCGATATGGAGCCGCCGACGAAGTCAGGAGTAAACACATATTTAGGCTCATAGTTGTTGGGTGTCGTTGGAATGTCGATGGTGCTTTGCAGAGGTAGCCAGTAGCCGCTTTCTCCGGAGACGTCCTTTTGTAAAGCGTATGCAGTTTTTCCCTTCTCGAAAGTTCTGTAACCAATGATCATAATATATTTAACGGCCTCTTAGCCTAGTTGGTAGTGACCCTGCCTATGAAGCAAGAGGGCCCGGGTTCGAATCCTGGTCAGGGCATTTATTTGTGTGTTTATCACGGATATTTGTTCCTGATGTTTTCTATGTATTTAAGTATTTATCTATATCTATCTATTATATATATCGTCGCCTAGTACCCATAACACAAGCCTTATTGAGCTTACTGTGGGACTGGGTTGATTTGTGTAAGATTGTCCCATTATATTTATATTTATAATAGGTATAGTCGACGTCAAAGATATGTTTACACTTTTGCACCTTACTCCATTGTAATAAGGTTCAAAGTGGAAACATATTTTTGACGTCGACTGTACCTACTAAAGAAAAACATCGAAGTATAACTTAAGGTGCCACTACTAATATCAGTCCGTCGGACGACATCGGTCTGTTAGTTGTTCGGGGCTTTTTTGTTCTGACAGACCGATCGTCCGACGGACTCATAGTGGGGGGCCCCCTTTCAAGTACCATCACTGGCGTACCACCTAAGCTTTGCTGAAATATGAAACTCCCTAGGGTGGAATCGTTCACTTATTTCCACTCGCTTCATTGATTATTACAATCTTCTTTCAGAGCATGAGAGATGACTTATCTAAAGTTTAAGATAAGTTTTTATTTAACTCGATGATTAATTGATTATCGACAAAAGGGATGTTATATTTTTATTTTATTCTCTTCAAGTGGCATAAGTCATTTATATGTTGTTGGAATTTTGATTTAATTTCAATTATTCAAAATTCAAATTTAAATGACATGACGGTCGGCAGCTGACCGCCTGCCACACCAAGGGATTGAAGTATTGAGGAAATAGTTTTACTCACTATATGAAGGAAAATTGTTTTACTCACTTAGTGGTTTTTACTTGGACAATTGTAAAATGTCCCACGTCGCCTCTCAGGACATTAGGAGTCGGCTCCACTCCCTCTGATGTGAACGGAAATCGTTCAACCATAGACTCGCTTAAAACGCGGCTTGGGGAAAAAGTTTGCGATCTTGTAAACACTGAAGTTGTAGATTTCTGCTTCATTTGAGGCAGCTCATATGCTGACACTGCTGAGTTCCCATAAAATTGCAGGGTTACAATCACGAGTGAAAATGACCGTAGAAGACCCATCTTTGCGAATGAATACAAACTGCCCTTGCCTGCCTTTTATACATTTTGGCCTGAAGTTCAATTCAGTTTCCTCCCTATTAGTACATAATACATACATACCTAGTGTACCGACCTAAATTACGCAATATTACAACAATATAATTTTAACTATAATCTAGTCATAATGTGGTTAATTTTGTACTGTAGGTACTTATAGTCACGTATGCGTTTAAGGTTATTGCACACAAGTTCACTTAGATTCATCACGGCGCTTAGATTCATCCATACGCCGAAAACTGGCCAGACACAGCGCAACGCAAGGCATCCTTTTTACCCGACTATGGCGTAGCCAAAAGGAAGGTTTATGAGACTTATGAGTTTAGCAGCCTAAAGTAATTATGTATGTTCCTCCGCACTTAAAGTATTTATCCGATGTTGATAAAAAAAGGTGTATTAACACCTTATACCTAATGTAAAACGTTCAAGAAGTTTTTTCTGTAGTGTAACCTCCAGTTTTTAAAACTGTTGACTTCTCGAAAATCATCTTTCTCGTAGGGAGCGCAGCACAGGATCCCCCTCCTGGCCTATAACCGCGAAGCACTTCGTTCATCGAATCGTCTATTTCCGTCACTCTCTTTCGTATATGCAAGAGCGATAGAGACGGGACCATCGTTTTGTCGATTTTCGAACTTCGCGGTAGGCCCTCTGTTCATTTCGATTTAGATCACCAGGTCAGGTGGTAGACCCTCCAATGCACATTGCGCATGTTTCACATTCTAACCCCTTCCTAAAGCTGATGCCGTGCCGAAGCTATATTTCGACTTAGAGCTTGGCCACGTCTGGTATTACCTAGTCAATAATGAGAGCAATTAAACCTGTCTAGTACGATTGCTTTGCCATTTTTATTGTTAGATCCGGGCATTTGGTAGCTTTTAATAGGTGGAGGTCACAGTGTCAAACCGACAAAGTTTTCAGTTGGAAAAAAGAATATCAAAATAGGTAAACACTGCGGAAGCTGTGTCATTTAGTCTAATAGGTACTTAAATGTTAATGCTGCGCACCAGAGGCCAATTTTATAAAGCTAGAAGTTACAATTTACAAGCGGAACTCTCTTTCTAACCCTATGTGTTAGAAAGAGACTTCCGCTTGTAAATTGTAACTTCTAGCTTTATAAAATTGGCCTCTGATGATAAGTGAGTGTTTACCTTAAAACACTACCTAACAATAACATAACATAACAACATAAATACTCTTTATTGCACACCACAAAACATACACAATGTGCATTGTTTATATTATATGGTATTAATAATTATTTGATTAAATATTAAATTTATTTGAATCATAAATTACTTGGAAAATATAAACCACATAAAGCGCTTGAAATTTTATACCTACCTATTGCGTCAAACAAATTCATAAAAAAAACATGATCCTGATGATGAAATACGGTAAAATGCTTTAGAATGTACGATTTAATACGGCCTTTACACCTGGTTCGACCCCAGCCTTGGGCACCGGCGGAGGCCTAGGTCTCTTTTTCCTGTATATGACATATATACAGGGTGGCCAAAATAACTAGGAACTTAAATTTCCGTTGGCTGTAAAGTTTTGGGTTTTGGGACGCAACCAATCTCAGATCGATTTGATGTTTGGATTTTTGTATGGCGATTAAGCGGCGGCGGTGAGTACTTACCTAATGGCCATACAAAAGTCCAAAAATCATCAATCAGAGAGGTTCCAAAACCATCTAGGGAGGATTGCTTGCGTTCCAAAACCTTGCAGCCAACGGGAATATAGTTCTTTTTTGGTCATCTGTATAAGTTTATATTTAATCATTTTTAACCGACAAAAAGGAGGAGGTTCACAATTCGACTGTTTTTTTTTTTTTTATCATTATTATGTTTTTTTTTGTATGTATGTTACTCCATATCTCCGTGAATCGTGAACCGATTTTCAAAAATTTTTTTTTATCGAACAGGTATAACCCCTAGATGGTCCCATTGTCACCAAGTCAGGGTCTGATGATGGGATCCTGGAGAAATCGAGGGAACTCTTCAACTATTATAGGCACACCTATAGTGATTTCACTATTTTTTACAGCAACTCGGCCACTTCCTCTTGGAATAGCAGAAGCAGAAGTCGGTTCTTTTTTTGTTTTTTAGTATTTTTACTAAGTATTGCACGTTTTTGGCGAACCGCAGGATTCGCAAGTTCTCAGTTTTGGTTGTGTACTAAATAATTAGCTATCGTAAAAGAAATATACTTATGGGGGCCATAAGTATATTTCTTTTACGAACCGCCTATCAGTCCGCCTGACGATATCGGGCGGGGGTTGACGTCGCGTCGACGCTGGGAAGACGCCGACCCTCGGGCGACGACGACGCTCACAAGACGCTAGTGTGGGGCTAGCCTAATAAGTATAAATATAAGTGTAGCTGCCACCGGGGCGTGCAAGAAGATCAAACCCAACGCGGGACACTAACCGGCTGTCTGTGACTACACGCAATTTTATGAAATCGAGAATGCTAATAATGAAGTTAGGTCCTTTTTCGCCTTATTTTTCTTAGCTTACATAAACTATAAGAGATTAAGCAACATAACTAAGTAAAAAATATGGTATTCTGGTTTATCTAAAAAGTCACAGAAACAAAATTACACAAAACTTTATAGATTCTCTTATTTATCGTATTTTAGTCAAAAAGTCTGATCCTTAAGAGCGCTGCATCTCTTTCTTTCGTGCACGGGAGACATAAACGTGTCTCTAACGGATGGGCGTGGCTTGTCCGAATCGAGGAACGGCCTTAACTTGACCCGATTCGCCTCGGCCTACCCTATTCACTATGGAACCTAAAGTTAAGTGGGTAGGTACTTGGCTAACGTCACCGGTAACGTTGACTTAACCAACGTCAATTAGACGCTGAATAAAACATTAACCCGATGACGGTCATCATCGTTAGATCGTTAGGTCGTGGAGCCCGCCATCTGACGGTTATTAGCTGTGATTATGACTATTATACCACCACCGTTTTAACTCTTACCGCTAAAAGCACACAAATTATAAGCTATACTAGAAATGATTGTATTGTTATTAACTGGTATGTATAAGAATATTAAGTACACTCAGAGTAGATTTCTCTAAAAAAAAACTTGATCCTATTTAAGGCGTTCTAAAACCGAACACAGCGGAATTCAGCGCTAAATTCAGCTACTTATTCTAAAACAAAATCTGGAAACTGACAAATTTCCGCATTTCTGGCAGACTTTGTCTATGAATAAGTAGCTGAATTACGCTGTGTGTGGAGCGCCTAAGTAAGGTGAAAAGTGAGCCTGTAAGTCCTTATCCTGTGAGCTTGACAATCTTCAGAGACCGAGGGTAGGCCCGCGAAGTTTGAAATCCGACAAAACCAAAAAGCAAGTATCTCATAGAGCTGAAACACCCGTATCACCGTAAGGGATAGAACACACACAACGCGACTAATTTGGAAACGCATTTCAAGATGGCTGATAGCATACTGTAGGTAGCCTACATAATTTAGTCGGTTTCATTGTTACCCTTCAAAGAGCGGTGGAGGGTGATAAACGTTTCTATTGTACTTAGGCCCTTATGGAAGTAAGCAATAATCACAAGGGTAATTCTATGATAAGGACTAACGATAATAGCGCCTTCTCTGTCATATCTATGGAAAGTGTAATAAGACTATCCCGTTCAATCTTGGTATTATTAGTTCCGTGTCAGATCTATGGGTGGTATATCTATGGATGATTATTAATTATAAGAACAATAATAAAATTATACTTAGTCCTAGGCCTATTTCATAGCTGTTAACATTTTAGGTACTCCATATTCAATAGATAGTTAGTTCGAAGAAAATTACTGTCAAATTAAGTAATTAAATAAGGCACGTAATCCTTGCCTCGCAATTAAACGAGCTTCAAATTTTAATGTCAATCTCGGCCAAGTGTCTCAACCTAACGCTTCAAGAAAATGGAACGAAATTATCGAAAAAATAAAACCACACAACTATTCCACAAGTTGGATAAAGTCATCTTCTTCTGCAGCGGCATGAAGTTCTGGGTTGATGACAACGGTATACCGGAGTTAGTCTTTAAGACATACAAGAAAATATCAAAAGTGCTGAACGTAGCCCTCATTCTATTCATGGTAGCGGAGATGGCCTCGTTCTTTACGCAAAAAAACTTGACGGAGAAACAGAAATCTGATCAGATTCTGATGACGTTCTCTCATATCATTTTATACTCTTTCACCTTCTCTCTGACCCATCATAAGCACACAGTTACAGAGATATTGTTTTCGTTAGCAGTGAACTTAAAGAAGGATTTCAATGATGAGGAGACGGAGAAGCATATGCTAAAACTTACTAAGGTCTACGCGTGTGCGTTTGTATCTTTGTGCTATAACGCGCTTATATTTTACGGCGTTGACGGATTAACACAGGTATTGTTTTCAGGTAAGGATTACGAGTAATATTTAATTATACATGCCGTAGCTACCAAACTACTAGCTACGCCACTAGGTAGACTTGACAGAGGGCTTACCGCGAACTTCTAAAATCATATTAATTTCGTTGCGGGAGATAACAACACTTCAATTTTTGACGTTGACGACCCTTTAAAAATTTCACCATCCCTTTTTTGAAGAACCCCATAGGGTTGGGAAAACCTCGGCAGTTCATTCCACAGCCGGTTCATTTCAGATGGTACCTTCGTCACCATGATCACAGTTTGGCCTGAGGTTCATGACCAAACCCTTGCAGCGGGCATCGGCCGCGTCGGCATCTACGTCATGTGGTGGTTCTGGATGATCCGCGTGACCGCGGTCTATCTCCTCGTCCTGACTGTCAATATTTCCCTCAGTCATCAGTATACGAACCTGCAGATGTACTTCAAGAGTCTCGAGGGAATTTTCGAGGAGAGGATAAGTCAGAATGATAAGGAAAAAAAGTATGAAAGAGCTCTGAAGCTTGGGATACAATTGCATACTACTACGATTTGGTAAGTTTGTTTATAGGTCTATAATAAAATGTGACATTTTTAAGGAAGAGGACATCATTGTCAGTTGTTAATAGAGTTTATTTCTAAATGAATTATTATGGCAGTAATGCCTCATTGAGTGTATCTTTTACTTGAAAACGCCACAAGTAAAGGCACAGTTATAAATGACATATTTGTGGTAAATTTTCAGGTGCGTGCAGCAAGTGCAGAGGACTTGCAGCAACGTGTTCAGCGGACAAATTATTGTCAACATATGTGTACTTGTGCTTCTCATGTCACAATTGAAGGTAGCTAACTTTTATCATTTGTAGATTAGTTTTCTCTTATTATTCTATATATAGGTATGTGAAGGGCTTTAGTACATTTCCACCGTACGGTATTGTTTCGTCTGTAACGGACAACTCGGCGAAAAGGTGCAGCCAGGGCTCGGAAACCGGTATTTGCTGGATACTAAAATAACCGGTATTTTTGATTCATTCTTTCGTTTACTATTTCATATTAAATCCAAAAATCTTATCTTATAATACCTATTTTTCATTATCTAAATTGTAATAATATTGAGTTCTACATAAAAACCATAAAATAATTAAATATATTGGGTTATTTTGCAAAAACCGGTGCCGAGCCGATGTTAATGAGTACCTACTTTTTAAAATGTTGCAGCATACCGACCGCTCACTGAGTCACTTATTGCCCATCGTAATTACCGGCGTGAGCATGCTGTTCAGCACTGGAGTCTTCATGTGGAGCGCAGGGGACATCACCGTTGAGGTAAACACCGTCTCTTAGGGTGCGGTCACGTATTGCCTATCGTAACTACGGGCGTGAGCATGCTGTTCAGCACTGGAGTCTTCATGTGGAGCGCAGGGGACATCACCGTTGAGGTAAACACCGTCTCTTAGGGTGCGGCCACGTATTGCCTATCGTAACTACGGGCGTGAGCGTGCTGTTCAGCACTGGAGTCTTCATGTGGAGCGCAGGGGACATCACCGTTGAGGTAAACACCGTCTCTTAGGGTGCGGTCACGTATGGCCTATCGTAACTACTGGCGTGAGCATGCTGTTTAGCACTGGAGTCATCATGTGGAGCGCAGGGGACATCACCGTTGAGGTAAACATCGTCTCTTAGGATGTGATCACGTATTGCCCTTCTTAATTACCGGCGTGAGCATGCTGTTCAGCACTAGAGTCTTCATGTGGAGCGCAGGGGACATCACCGTTGAGGTAAACACCATCTCTTAGGGTGGGGTCACGTATTGCCTATCGTAACTACTGGCGTGAGCATGCTGTTCAGCACTGGAGTCTTCATGTGGAGCGCAGGGGACATCACCGTTGAGGTAAACACCGTCTCTTAGGGTGCGGTCACGTATGGCCTATCGTAACTACTGGCGTGAGCATGCTGTTTAGCACTGGAGTCATCATGTGGAGCGCAGGGGACATCACCGTTGAGGTAAACATCGTCTCTTAGGATGTGATCACGTATTGCCCTTCTTAATTACCGGCGTGAGCATGCTGTTCAGCACTAGAGTCTTCATGTGGAGCGCAGGGGACATCACCGTTGAGGTAAACATCGTCTCTTAGGGTGTGGTCACGTATTGCCTATCGTAACTGCACCGGCGTGAGCATGCTGTTCAGCTGTGCTAGTGCCGCCCCTTACGCAGAGTTTTGCGTAATATTCCCTATTAAGTCAATTATCCAATAAATACGTGTGCCTAAATAATTTACTTGTAGATAAATCATTTTAATGCTATACGTTTTCACTTTTCAGGCAGGCAATTTGCCGACGGCCATCTTTTTGTCAGGATGGCAGAACTGCACGAACATGTCGTCTTACCGAATCCGGCGATTGATGCTTATTGCTATGGCCCAAAGTCAGGTAAAATTACTGATAAACAACCGGAAATAGTTCATTCATATACCTATGAAAAAATAATATGGAAAATTGTTCTACACCCTATACAAGATGACGCAATTAATGGACGCCCCCAAATGGTACCTTTTGACATAGACTGTCACAATTTATTAAATACACATAGTGTAACAAAAATACTGGTGATCCGTTTAAGGGCATATTAGGAATCGTATTGCGACCAAGTCGGAGAAAAATATTTGGAGGCCAAAAAAAATTTAATGGAGGGTTGGCCAGCTGGGACGCCGTGGACCATACAAAAAAAATTCGCGGTTTGTGCTAAGTACTTTTTTTAGTCGTAGTCGTAACTCGCAATACGGATCACCAGTATTTTTGTTACGTACATATTACATCCAGGGGCCTATTTAATAAAGCTACAATTGACAATTTACAAGCGGTAGTCTCTTTATAATACATAGGGCTAGTAAGAGACGTCCGCTTGTAAATTGTCATTTGTAGCTTTATAAAACTGGCCTCTGTAATTTTTTTTAGAAACCTGTCGTCATTACGAGTTGCGGTTTCATATGGTTGTCATATCAATCATATTTATCGGTAAGCTTCATGATTTTTTTGGCAAAATTTAAACAGGTAATTGCATGGTGGCTACTAGATACTTAAAACTATTTTTAATTTAACGTTTTCCTCTAGTACCGATCAAATGAATCTAGATTGATTTTAAATAAATACCTACCTACATATTTTGTATAAATCTTTATGATTGCAAAAGAGTACATATTATTGTAATTTTACATCAGTCAACAGTGTCAACACACAACTTAACTAGGAACATTGCTGCCGTTCGTTGTCGTTTCCGGTGCAAAAGTGCCCATAAATAACGCTAGCGGCATTACCCCGCTGAATAGCCACCTTTGCACCTGAAACGACTCGGAGCGGGGGCTTGTATAAATTATTACTCATGTTATTATTTTTACGTGTTTTTAAAGTGGTGCATTCCACTCAAACAATAGTTTGTTATTAAATCAAATACAAACTTTGAAAACATTGAAAAAATAGTCAACCCAGTGGGACTCGAACCCTACATCGATATGCCTTGCCGGGGCTCGATCGCTTTACCAATTAAGCTATGGGTTCAGTTACTAAGTTGACGAAATTTTCAATGCCTTCAAACATCTTTTTGTATTTATTTACTTTCGGCTTTACAGCAGCCGTTAGCGATATCTAGGTGCTACTAGACGTAGACACCTTTCCCGCCGACACTATCGCAAGTGTCACAACGGAAATTATAGATGGCGCTGCTTTCAATACATTATTATTTTTACGTGTTTTTAAAGTGGTGCATTCCACTCAAACAATAGTTTGTTATTAAATCAAATACAAACTTTGAAAACATTGAAAAAATAGTGAACCCAGTGGGACTCGAACCCTACATCGATATGCCTTGCCGGGGCTCGATCGCTTTACCAATTAAGCTATGGGTTCAGTTACTAAGTTGACGAAATTTTCAATGCCTTCAAACATCTTTTTGTATTTATTTACTTTCGGCTTTACAGCAGCCGTTAGCGATATCTAGGTGCTACTAGACGTAGACACCTTTCCCGCCGACACTATCGCAAGTGTCACAACGGAAATTATAGATGGCGCTGCTTTCAATACATTATTATTTGCTTTTTTTATTGGTAAAGCGATCGAGCCCCGGCAAGGCATATCGATGTAGGGTTCGAGTCCCACTGGGTTGACTATTTTTTCAATGTTTTCAAAGTTTGTATTTGATTTAATAACAAACTATTACTCATGTTGTTGTTTTACTTATTCGCAGCAAAATTAATTAATTGCTTCGCAGCAAAATTAATTAACTGTTCTATTTTCAGATTGTGAAGACGTCATACTCCATATTCTCAGTTTTGTATTGAAAAGAAGTAACATATCTGCAGCGTAAAATTGTAGTTGAGTAGCTATGGGAGATGAAAAGTAATTAAGTTAGCTTGATAGATGAATTACAAGTAAATCCCTTCTATAAAATTTTATTTACTTACACTTATTCCGTTTACATTCCTTCCCGGGACTCAAACTCTCTGTATACCCCCTAGGAGGTGAATTTTGAAAAATTCTTTCTTAGTGCACCCCTAGGCCTTATATAGTTATTTGTTATACAAGGGGTGAAAGTTGTATTTTACGTGCGAGTGTTATTTGAAACACGAGCTAGCGAAAGGATTCTATTATTGACCACGAGCGAAGCGAGTGGTTCAAAAATAGAATCCTGAGCGTAGCGAGTGCTTTAATACACGAGACGTAAAATAACTTTCACCCGTGTATAACACAAAACTTTTCACCTCACTACAGCGAGGAAAATAAGAAAAAGGGTGCATTTTGCTCGGTTTCCCGTAATTCCTCAGGTGTTTAATACTTCTTTATCACTCGAATCAATAATTTTTAACAAAACAACCTAGAAAAACATGCGAATATTTAACGTTGATATGATGGATGAATTGAAATGAAAAGAAAAGTTTGACGTAAAAGGTTTTATTAAATGTCAGATGCGTTTTGTTCGTACGTAGACTTATTCGGCTGTCAGAACAATTTATCCGTTTTTACAAAAAGAATGAAGATTAATGTTGAATGCTGATATTTATGAATTAAAATAAAGTTGTAAGACTGTATTAAGTGTTTATACTCGATGCAATTCATTAATTGCGATGTTAAAAATTCTGCACTTTTAACGTTTTACGTTTTGTTAGCTGTCAAATGTCACTTAAGCCACTTGTCACTTATGTCAAAACTCTTTCACCACATGTGGATAAAAAGCGATTTTCACAATAGATATTAAACAAACAAAAAGGGCTTTCCGAGCTAGTGAGGTGAAAAGGGAATTACGTGCCAAATTTGGAAACTATGTCCGTCAGTCAGTCAGTTTCTATACTTAGATTATAAGTCGATAAGAAAAATCAACACATCGCGAAGAGTGCATGAGCAATTGGGCAAAAAAGAAATACTCAATATTTTTAGTGATATATTTCTCAGTAATAATAATAATATACAAACGGCAATACAAAATTATTTGATAAGAAATCTATAGGATAACTACAACACTTCGAAAATAAATGCTTTTCACCTCACTAGCTCGGAAAGCCCTTTTTGTTTGTTTAATATCTATTGTGAAAATCGCTTTTTATCCACATGTGGTGAAAGAGTTTTGACATAAGTGACAAGTGGCTTAAGTGACATTTGACAGCTAACAAAACGTAAAACGTTAAAAGTGCAGAATTTTTAACATCGCAATTAATGAATTGCATCGAGTAAAAACACTTAATACAGTCTTACAACTTTATTTTAATTCATAAATATCAGCATTCAACATTAATCTTCATTCTTTTTGTAAAAACTGATAAATTGTTCTGACAGCCGAATAAGTCTACGTACGAACAAAACGCATCTGACATTTAATAAAACCTTTTACGTCAAAACTTTTCATTTCAATTCATCCATCATATCAACGTTAAATATTCGCATGTTTTTCTAGATTGTTTTGTTAAAAATTAGTGATTCGAGTGATGAAGAAGTATTAAACACCTGAGGAATTACGGGAAACCGAGCAAAATGCACCCTTTTTCTTATTTTCCTCGCTGTAGTGAGGTGAAAAGTTTTGTGTTATACACGGATGAAAGTTATTTTACGTCTCGTGTATTAAAGCACTCGCTACGCTCAGGATTCTATTTTTGAACCACTCGCTTCGCTCGTGGTCAATAATAGAATCCTTTTGCTAGCTCGTGTTTCAAATAACACTCGCACGTAAAATACAACTTTCACCCCTTGTATAACAAATAACTATTTTGAGTCTGCAGTGACATTTTGGAATATACAACTACCTATAACTGCTGGAATTATACAAACAGAGATACATAAAACGATATTTGTACAAAAAATGCTATTTATCTTAAAACTAATAAGTGGCACCTGATTTCTACACGATTACGTTTTATTGCACTATAGTTTTATTAATATTTGTAACTGTAAGTGCATAAATTCATGAAACCCTGTTTTGCATTAATAAATAATAATAAATATGAACCAACCAATTACACTTTTATGACAATAACATTTTCAAAGCCTTTATAACAACCAGGCCAGGCCTACCGCGAACCACTTCGTTCATCGAATCGTCTATTTGTATCACTCTCTTTCGTATATGCAAGAGCGATAGAGACGGGACCATCGCTTTGTCGATTTTCGAACTTCGCGGTAGGCCCTCAGCTCAGGGCATGACGGAACTGCCAGTAGCTGCTCTACCCGCCTTTTATAAAGTTTCAAAATGGCGGGAACCGACAAGCAAAGACAATTTAGCTTCTTTAAAAGGTTACTTAATAAAAAAAGTTATGTTATTGTGAAGTGTTAATAAACCAATATAACAAGACCCTTTTGAAGATCGATTTTCGTCTTTTAGCTCCATAAACAATCTTGCTTATATACGAACTGTCAAATTATACGTACTTATATCGGCTAAAACCACAATATTTCATGGAGATTAGATAAACATTGAAGTTTTTTTTTAAAGGGTTTTAAAGGGTCGGCAACGCACATGTGACACCTCTGGAGGTGCAGGCGTCCATAGGCTACGGTAGCTGCTTACCATCAGGTGGGCCGTATGCTTGTTTGCCATCGTCGTTGTATAAAAAAAACAGTTAGGTATCGAGATCGAGGAACGAACGCTCAAAATCAAAAAGCCATCGAAATGCACTGACGTCCCGGTAGCCAACTAACAGTTCTGTTGTTGTGTTGTGTCCAAAGTTGTATGTAAGAACTTCGCTTCGCTGCGCTCGCTTATCGTACGAGCGACGATAATTTATGCTTAACTAAACTGCTTTTCATAATTAATTAATTAAATTCCATCAAATCTACCACTGTGTTGCCAGTAAAATGAAACGTTTTTGTTGCGGCCGATAGACTAATCTGCGTGCGCATGTACCCGGCAACCTATAATGAATGACAGCAAGACACATAAAAAAGGATTGTCTATGTCAATCTAGGCATTCTTCCAATTTCTTTTACTCATTTTACACGAGCTATTATAATTAAATAAAATATAATGTTAATAAACGCAAACTTCTTATTTCATGTAGTTATTAGCTTACAGTTTTATTAATAGTAAGTATATTATCGGAGGAAGAAGCACATACGTAAATAATTAACTACTAATTTTAAATAAAATATTTAAATGCTTATTTTAAATAATCAGTCTTATAAAAAAAGCAGTGCCATTAATTAATATTGAATTATAACTATTTTGAGGTAGAAAAGTTCGTATTGAATTGGTATTACTTCAGGTCTAAACAACATTTGGTATTCCGTTTTAATACAATGACATTATCGTGGCTCTTCAAGTGGCATAAGCCATTTATACGCTGTTGGAATTTTGATTTTATTTCAATTAATCAAAATTCACAACGTGACAGATTGGTGGCAGAGAGGAAAATGTGGCGTAAGATTCTGGGGCGAAGATGGAAGCTGGAGGCGTAGGAAGAATAGGGAGTTAGAGGAGCTAGTCGCTATGCCCAATATAGTTGGCGAAATCAAAGCCACACGATTCCGCTGGCTTGGACACCTGGAGAGGATGGGAGAGGATCGAGCTGTGAGAAGGGCGTATGTGGGGCACCCGGGTGGAAAGCGTCCGTCTGGACGCCCCAGATACCGCTGGAGCGACGAAGCCCTGAAAGATATATCCGCCCTTGGAGTACCGGACTGGCGTGAAGTGGCGCAGAACAGGGCAGAGTGGCGTTCTCTTGTGTCAGAGGCCAAGATCCGTTTTGGGTCACTGAGCCAGTGAAGGAAGGAAGGAAGGAATCAAAATTCAAATTTAAATGACATGACGGTTGACAGCCGACCGCCTGCCAAACCAAGGGAAGATGTGCGTATATTTTTATACCTTAAAACGTAAATTCAAAAACGACAAGTAGAGGATAGTAGAATATTTATGGCGGCCGCCTGCCACACCAAGGGAAGATGTGGGTATATTTTTATAAATACCTTAAAACGTACTATATTTAAAAACGACAAGTAGAGGGTCGTACAATATTTATGTCGTTGGCTGCGTTTCATTAAAGGTATAAAAAATGGAGTCTATACCGTAACCTCGGGGTACTTTAGCCCTGGAGGGTAACTTTGGCCTTTGGAATTTACTTGGTTCAGGTTTTATAAATGCATTGAATTAGTGGCACATTGCCATGAGGTTGATTAAAACTAACCGTTAACGTGTTTATATTTTTTATTAGACCCTTAGATATGTGATTTTTATATGGGCCAAAGTATCCTGGATTTGGCCAAAGTACCCCGAGGTGACGGTATTTTGACGTAACTTCCATATTCCATACAAAAAGGGATTTTATTAAGTACGTTCTTTACCTTCAGTTAGATATGGTGACATCTGATTCGTCATATTGACGTTGACAGATGTCATTGTTACAGTGACATTTCTTGGTAGATTTGATGGAATTTAATTATGAAAAGCAGTTTACAAATACTACAATAAATAGATATGATATAAATATGTGAAGTTAAACTTTTGAGTAAGTAATACCTAGAGTTCCTCGCTTTTGGGAGTTTTTGGGGTTGTCAAGCACAAGAACAAGAACGTTTATTTAATAGGTACAGTCAAGTGTAAAAATATGGTTACAGTGAAATTACTCAAAAACATGTCCTAAAGCTCTTACACTGACGTAATAAAGTCTTCTGACATATAAATTTATGAGATGATGGTTTCGATACTTATTTTTGCAGCTGACTGTACCAATTATGTAGGTATATTGATGAAATGAAACTGTTTTATTCGAGATATTATTTTATTAATATTCAAATAAAATAAAATTATATATCAATTATGAACTATAAAATAAATAACATTTATTTTTTGTTTGTATTGTGTTATTTTCAATAAATTATACGTTTCAATTTGAATAACTACTTATAGGTAATTTAACATTGTTGACATGAACATTTATTTATAAGAACAATAATAATATTTTTTTTTTTTTTTGTTTTTTTTTTTCTCCTGTACTGGTTTTGTTTGTTTTTGAGGTGTTCAATAAAGAGTATTTGTATTGTATTGTATTGTAATAACATTAAAACTTAGTCCTAGGCCTGTTTCATAGCTGTATTTATTTTTCCGCCCTAATCAATTGATACTCGTAGTTATTTTGAAGAAAATTACTGTCATTAAGTAATTAAGGCACGTAATCCTTGCCTGGCAATTAAACGAGCTTCATAATCTCAATCACGGCCAAGTGTACTTAGAACGCCTGCTCGATGAAATAAGGGCTTGTGCACAAATCACGCGAGGTTTTTTTGGCTACTTTTTGACCCCCCCCTCCCCCCTGGTGATCTTTGGTGAGGTTCTAAGCTCCCCCTCCCCTCCCCCACCTAACCTCGCGTATATTTATTGAATTTTTTTTACTCGACCTAATTTTGAAATTAAATATTCGAAAATCTTGTTTATTTTTCTATTTTCGCAATTAATGTGATGTTATATTTGCCATATATTTAGTATCCGTTGATGCACAAATGTATTTGTGTAATTTTTACTACTATCTCTGAAAAGTTGACTCTTATTTTGAGGTAATAGGTATGGTTTTTCAAAGTTCTACATTCGCCGATTTAATTTTAGCTTTTATTACATTTATATTACAGGTGCTACTGACGGGTACAAGAAAAAAAACCGGCCAAGTGCGAGTCGGACTCGCGCATGAAGGGTTCCGTACCATTATCTATAAAAACCGGCCGTAGCTACTATCGAATAAATTAATATCGCAAGGTCGTATCTGCCTAAGTAGGTAGTTTTTTGGAGATAACTCAAAAATGTTCGTTGAAAGAATATTCAAAAGTGTATCTTCTTGAATTTTTCCATAATATTTGGACTTAAATAAGGTTCAATTTTTTTTTACTTTCGGAGTCATTATTTCTGAATATATCCACTTAATCAATTTTTTTTTAAAAACCTCAATGTTATTTTTAAAGACCTATCGATTGATGTGCATCATGTTGATATTTGGTAAAAAAATATTTTTTGACAATTACTTGCATGTATGGAGTGCCCCCTCTAAAATGATTTTTTTTTCAGAAATTTACCTACATATCTAAGTAGCAGCACACAGAATACACTTTATGTAAAAATTTGATAATGATACGTCTTATAGTTTCCGAGTAAAATGGCTGTGACATACGGACGGACAGACATGACGAATCTATAAGGGTTCCGTTTTTTACCGTTTGGCTTATAGCGCAGTAAAATAGACATATTTATTAATATAATTAAACCTGTTTTGAAATTAAATCATTCGTCAGTCCAGGGATTGTTCTGGTCCGTCTCTAAACGTTACAACAGGGCACACATCTTCAGGCAGGCAGGTAGCGGGCATACATCCTTCGACATCGTCTTCGTCTTGCCACACGACACGACGTCGTCGTTTTCCCGCATTACACAAAGAACTTCCCTTTGGGATCTCGCTATAGTTCGCCGCGTTAGAATGCGCGTTGGTCGGCCTATTTTGTCATTACGATCCCTTAGTTTTTTATGTTTTTCACGGCTTCGTTCATTATAGAAAATACACGTGAGGTCTCCATGTACCCCCCCCACCCCCCACGTGATCTATCGTGATTTTTTCGGGACCCCCTCCCCCCCCCTTTCGAACCTCGCGTGATTTGTGCACAAGCCCTAAGTAGCGTCGACCGAGACTGTATAATACTAGGTGATATGAATATAGATGATTCGGAAAGCGACATTAAACTAGAACTGAAATATTTATATGACCTCCTTGCGACGCATGATTATAGAAACGTAGTGAACTTTCCAACAAGGGTCACAGCCACTACGTCAACAAACCTCAACCATGTCTATTGGAACGGGGACTGCTCGGCGCTAAGTGCCGCGCCCGTCAACACGCACCTCAGCGACCACCTGTACTGGCCGTGCGCGCCGAGCTGCTGCGCCCGCGTCCCCCTCCCGCGCCCCTTACCCGCCGCGCAAGGGATTTCTCGCCGCGATGCTACAACGATTTTAGAATTGCAATGCAAAGCGTGGATTGGGATGAAATAATGCACCGCAACAACGAATCCGTAAATAAATTGATAGTGTCCTTGATTAACATACTTAAAAATAAATTTGAAATATGTTTCCCCATTAAAACCTTTAACAAAAAAAAAACCAGACTCATGGGTAACAAGTGATATTTATGAACTCAAAACATTATTATTCGAAATTATAAATTTATGGTCACGTATACCCAATAACATACATATCACCAATCTTATCTCTAGTATGAATACAAAATATATCAGTCTCTTAAATTCTAAGAAAGCATTGCAGCATAAAAGCAAAATTATTAACAGCGCTGTCAAATCTATGTGGTCGGTAATAAATAGAGAAAGAGGTAAGTCACCGCGCACCCGGGTTGATTTCACTGAGCTTATTACCGATGCAGACGGAAAAAAAAAATAGCAAAAAGGCTGCAGCCGATGCGATGAATACTAGACTTGCAGGCGCAGCGGCTGCATGCGGAGCGGCACCCGCCGACATACCACACGCGCTTGCCCTGCTCGGCGCTGCTCGCCTGCCCGCAGACCGTTGTATTAGGCTTCAATTATTTACTCCAGACGAGGTAGTATTATCACCTCCAGAATAGCTAAAAAAAAGACTCGAGATATATACGATCTCTCGGTGATGCTCGTAAATGCCTCTGCAGCAGAATTGTCTCCTATAATCACCATTATCTATAATAGGCGCCTACGCGAAGGAGTGTTCCCCGATCCACTAAAAGAAAGCCGCATCTCTCCGCTGTACAAAGGTAAGGGGAAAACAGAAGATATCGATGCATACAGACCTATTGCAGTCATCCCAGTGTTAGCAAAGATCTTTGAGCATGGACTTAGTTCGAGATTGACAGAGTTTCTAAGCTCGACGAAGGCCTTATCATATAGGTAATATGCATATCGAAAAGGTCGTTCTACTACCACGTTAACACGAGCCGTAGTCCGGCAAATATTGGACGCCCGCGAACGCAAGAACCAAGTCGCTCTACTATGTTGCGACTTGTCGAAAGCATTCGACGTAGCCGATCATAAAGTCCTTATCAACAAGATGCGTCACTATGGCCTCGAAGGTTCTACACTGGCACTGATGGTCGACCTATTGCGGAACAGGACTCAAGTTATTGTAGCAGACAGTGGTCAAGTGCGATCCGACGCGGTGACTACAACTATGGGCGTAGCACAGGGCTCCTCCGTCTCAAATATCCTATTCTCAATGTTGTTGAATGACCTTCCGGACGCCATTAACACAGGAGAGACGTACATGTACGCTGATGATGTAGCTGTGGTAGTGGTCGCTCCGACATATGACGAACTGGAGCATAAATTGAACTTAACCGCTGAATCGGTCTCAAAGTGGTTTACTGCTAACGGTCTCATTTTAAATACTAAAAAGACTCAATTCATGCACTTTGATATGTCGGGCCGACCAGCCAGGCAATTGTCAGTGTTCGCTAATGGTAAGGTCATTAACCAGGTCCAGAGCTTAACATTTCTGGGATTCGAGCTGGATAGCGGCCTCACATGGAGTGGTCAAATTGACAAAGTATGCAAGAAACTGGCCCCATCGTGTTTTGCACTAAAACGACTGGCACGTATACTTCCGACGGAAATGGTAAGAGCTTGCTATTTTGCTTCCATACATGCGAATCTCCAATATGGGGAAGAACTGTGGGCAGGAGCAGCCGGTCGGGAGAGGGTTCTTCGTCTACAAAAACGAGCAGTGCGAGCTATAGTTCGCGTCCCTCAAAGAGACTCTGCAAAACCGCCTTTTAAGTCACTAGACATTTTGACGCTATCCTCACTCCCTATCCTACAAATGGCGGTAACCATACGTAAAGAGGTAGATGTAACGCCTGAGAACGTATACGTAGCCCCTCGCAGGTACCCGACCCGCCGCGCGCTCTCTGGGAAACTACGTTGCGTGTCACACCGACTCAAAAAGTCAGGAAAGCTCACTCACATCATGGGTCGCAAGGTCTATAATCAGGTCCCTAGTGAAATAACAGCTGTGTACAGTACACAGGTATATAAAAACAAACTAAAAAAATGGCTTCTTGAGCAGGCGTTTTACGACCAAAAGGAGTTATTTTGTACTAATAATAATAGTAATAATATTTATTAATTATAGTTATTATAATAACAGTTTACAATTGTATACTGAATGTTTAATATAATTGTGTTATAATTTATTTAAAATGTACTCGTACGAAATGTTGACTTGTAATATATATTACCAATAAATGAATATGAATATGAATATGAGTGTTATAACCTAACGCTTCAAGAAAATGGAACGAAATTATCTAAAAAATAAAACCACACAACTTTTCCACAAGTTGGATAAAGTCATCTTCTTCTGCAGCGGCATGAACTTCTGGGTTGATGACAACGGTATACCGGATTTAATCTTCAAGGCATACCAGAAAATGACAAAAGTGCTGAACGTAGCCCTCATTCTTTTCATGGTAGCGGAGATAGGGTCGTTCTTTACGCAAAAAAACTTGACGGAGAAACAGAAAACTGATCAGATTATGATGACGTTCACTCATATCATTATATACTCTTTCACCCTCTCTCTGACCCATCATAAGGACACAATTACAGAAATATTGATTTCGTTAGCAGTGAACTTAAAGAAGGATTTCAATGATGAGGAGACGGAGAAGCATATGCTAAAACTTACTAAGGTCTACGCGTGTGCGTTTGTATCTTTGTGCTATAACGCACTTATATTCTACGGCGTGGACGGATTAACACAGGTATTGTTCTCGGGTAAGGATTAATAATTATACTTTAATAAGTGCGACAACGAGCGAAGCGAGAAGGAGTGTACGTGTTAGGTGAACTGCGAACTAACAGTGCGCGTAGCCGGGCGAGCGACGCGAGGAGCGCACCCCGGCAGTGCAGTGGCCGGCAAGCGCCAGAACCGACTTCTATAAATAGAGGAGGTTTTTTGTTGGTGGTTAATATGTTTTATAGGTGATCGTTTTCATATTCATATATGTAATTTGCCGGCAATTTTAAGTAATTTTTTAATAATTATTTTGATATTATTTGGTGGTACAATTTTGTAGCTGATCTATTTAATTATTTTTCAGTTTTTCCTTTCAATTATAAATCTTATCTTTTTTATTTTATTATATTTTTATTTTTGAAATAAATTATTATTTTATCAATCTTATTTATTAGGTCAATCGACTTCACATTTATTGGACTACTTTTCGTGAGAACGCTGTGATGATACATTTAATTAATAATCATCCGCATGGCGGTGATGCGATACGCCACCCATCACGTCTCGTTCTTCACGGGGGCGAGAATCGGCTCACGGAGAACCGTTTTGCTACATTGATCGTAGCAAATGGAAATCCGTGATCTCTGCCTACACCTTTTGGGATATAGGCTGGATTGTATTTATGTTGTATGTATGTACATTTATTTGGTGATCGATAAAATCATACCTTCTATATATTTTACTTAGGTACACAGATATAAATAATATCTTAATTCAAAACGCAAAACTCTCTTGCACGCGGTTTCTTAAAGAGAGTAATAAATACCTTAGACCAATAAACATGACTTGAGTTAAAAATATCATGATTTTTAAAAGAAGAATTAAAATTATTTAGCTTTATCTTTACCCATTTTTAAAGCGATTTAAATGATTTGAGATAATAATTATTTACGGCAAAAAAGCACCACAATTTTCCTTTAACAGTTTTATGTGTTTACGTAAGAGCGATTAGTTCTTGGTTTGATGTTTTCAATCTACAGCTAAGAGCCAAAGCTAATTCAAAGAAGTAGCACGAAAAGTTTGATTTGAGATTTTGTAAGTTTTTAGGCAAGAGAGATTAATTTTTGCTTTGATGTTTTCAACCTACAATCAAGAGCCACAGCTATTCCAAAGAAGAAGCACATCATTTTTGCTTTGAAACATTCAAGTTTTGGACGTTAGTTACCCTGCGCATCAATAGATGTCTCTGCGTGTAGGTTAGATCGCGCGAACGTTTGTTCGACGTAACTTCATGACCCTCGGCGCTTTGCCCGGGCTTATTTGAGATTCACAATAGCAATCCCAGCTCTAGTTAATACAATTATAAATTGTGAGTATATAAATAATCATAATTTATATTTGTATTAACTACTTTTAGTTAAACTTCCTTTCTTGGGATCAGTACCGAGAAACACAGTTTCTCAATTTATTAGGTTAAGTAATAAACTTTGAAACATTTTATATCTTAAAGCAAGAAATTTTATTTTTTCCTTATATGGGAAACTGGATATCTCTTGATTCAAATAGGTTTCTTTGGTTGAAGAGATTTTTTCTATCTGTGTACCTATAGCTATAATTTGATTAATGTTATTTTGTCAACTAGAAATAGAACTGGCTCTAGATCGAATAAATATGTAGGTATTTATAACCGGGTATGTCCTTAAACTGCGTTTGGGCACGCGGGTATGTCCTTAAACTTCGTCCAAAAGAGAGGTACCCAAGGGTACTGCGAATGTCATCTCGCTATGTGTAGTAGGGCACAGGACAGCGAATGTCATCTCGCTCAAATCTAGAGCAGAACCCGACTGGGGAAGTACCTCAGCCAAATAGCCTAGACCCAACTCATAGTGTGTTGTATTCCTGTTTGTGTTGTAAGTAACGTTGCCAAAGAGTTCAAAGATGACCCAGTGTGTTGACGACGAGTGACCTTTTTGTTGATTTGTTAGATGTATTTCCCAAACGCACATTTTCCTTGCAGCTAATTTTATTTTCGCGTTTTTTCCCGAAAGCGATTATTCTAATCGCTTTTTTCCTCTGTAGCTTATTTTCACAATCGCGTTGTTCCCGTTTCTTATATTTTTTCGCTTAGATTTTAACCTGCAGCTAATTTCTACATTCGTTTTTTTAGCATGTTGTGTTTTTTTTCTGTGTAGGTAGTTTTTGTCCACAGCCAGTTTATTTCACTGTTGCGATTTTTCTTTGTCGTGTTATCTCTGTCGCCTTGTTTCCCGCAGCCAGTTTTCATAAGTTCTTTTTACTAGATTTTTATAGTTTATACTTAACTTTTAACCACTTTATGAGATATGAACTTGAACAAAACAAAGATAATTAAATAATTATTCATTTATCCTTAAAAAGGACAAATATGCTGCCCTCCTCTTTGTCCCGCTAGTGGTTGAGACATCGGGGTGCTGGTATTTGTTTATCGTATTGCTACACGTCACTGGATATAGAGAGGCATTCGTACGATAATTTATGCTTACAATAAATAGATATGATATAAATATGTGAAGTTAAACTTTTGAGTAAGTAATATAGTTTCTCGCTTTTGGGAGTTTTTGGGGTTGTCAAGCACAAGAACAAGAACGTTTATTTAATAGGTAGGTACAGTCAAGTGTAAAAATATGGTTACAGTGAAATTACTCAAAAACATGTCCTAAAGCTATTACACTGACGTAATAAAGTCTTCGGACATATTTATGAGATGATGGTTTCGATACTTATTTTTGTAGCTGACTGTACCAATTATGTAGGTATATTGATGTAATGAAACTGTTTTATTCAAAATATGAATATTAAAATAAAATAAAATTATATATCAATTATTAACTACAGAATATATAACATAGTCAAATGGGACTTTATTTTTCTGGTGTGTAAATTTCAATAAAATATACGTTTCAATTTGAATAACTACTTGTAGGTAATTTAACATTGTTTACATGAACATTAATTTATAAGAACATTAATAACATTAAAACTTAGTCCTAGGCCTGTTTCATAGCTGTATTTATTTTTCCGCCCTAATCAATTGATACTCGTAGTTATTTTGAAGAAAATTACTGTCATTAAGTAATTAAGGCACGTAATCCTTGCCTGGCAATTAAACGAGCTTCATAATCTCAATCACGGCCAAGTGTTCTAATTAACCTAACGCTTCAAGAAAATGGAACGAAATTATCTAAAAAATAAAACCACACAACTTTTCCACAAGTTGGATAAAGTCATCTTCTTCTGCAGCGGCATGAACTTCTGGGTTGATGACAACGGTATACCGGATTTAATCTTCAAGGCATACCAGAAAATGACAAAAGTGCTGAACGTAGTCCTCATTCTATTCATGGTAGCGGAGATAGGGTCGTTCTTTACGCAAAAAAACTTGACGGAGAAACAGAAAACTGATCAGATTATGATGACGTTCACTCATATCATTATATACTCTTTCACCCTCTCTCTGACCCATCATAAGGACACAATTACAGAGATATTGATTTCGTTAGCAGTGAACTTAAAGAAGGATTTCAATGATGAGGAGACGGAGAAGCATATGCTAAAACTTACTAAGGTCTACGCGTGTGCGTTTGTATCTTTGTGCTATAACGCGCTTATATTCTACGGCGTGGACGGATTAACACAGGTATTGTTCTCGGGTAAGGATTAATAATTATACTTTAATAAGTGCGACAACGAGCGAAGCAAGGAGTGTGTTAGGTGAACTGCGAACAGTGCGCGTAGCCGAGCGAGCGACACGAGCGTATATGTACCCCGGCAGTGGCCTGCAAGCGCCAGAACCGACTTCTATAAATAGAAGAGGTTTTTTTGGTGCTTAATATGTTTTATAGGTAATCGTTTTCATATTCATATATGTAATTTGCTGGAAATTTTAAGTAAGTTTTTAATAATTAATTTGATATTATTTGGTGGTACAATTATGTAGATGATCTATTTAATTATTTTTCCGTTTTTCCTTTCAATTATAAAACTATTTATTATTCTAGTGGCAAATCTTATCTTTTTTATTTTATTTTATTTTTATTTTTGAAATAAATTATTATTTTATAAATCTTATTTATTAGGTCAATCGACTTCACATTTATTTGACTACTACTCGTGAGAACGCTGTGATGATACATTCAATTAATAATCATCCGCATGGCGGTGATGCGGTACGCCACCCATCACGTCTCGTTCTTCACGGGGGCGAGAAGCGGCTCACGGAGAACCGTTTTGCTGCATTGATCGTAGCAAATGGAAATTCATGATCTCTGCCTTCACCTTTTGGGATATAGGCTGGATTGTATTTATATTGTATGTATGTTCATTTATTTGATGATCAATTAAATCATACCTTCTACATAGTATACTTAGGCATTACCTATAGCTATAATTTGATTAATGTTATTTAGTCAACTACATAGAAATAGAACTGGCTTTAGATCAAATAAATATGTAGGTATAACCGGGTATGTCCTTAAACTACTACGTTCGGGCACGCGGGTATGTCCTTAAACTTCGTCCAAAAGAGAGGTACCCAAGGGTACTGCGAATGTCATCTCGCTATGTGTAGTAGGGCACAGGACAGCGAATGTCATCTCGCTCAAATCTAGAGCAGAACCCGACTGGGGAAGTACCTCAGCCAAATAGCCTAGACCCAACTCATAGTGTGTTGTATTCCTGTTTGTGTTGTAAGTAACGTTGCCAAAGAGTTCAAAGATGACCCAGTGTGTTGACGACGAGTTACCCTTTTGTTAATTTAGCCGTCAACACAGTAAATCCTCTTTTTTGTAAAGGGTCGGCAACGCGCATGTGACACCTCTGGAGTTTCAGGTGGCAGCTGCTTACCATTAGGCGGAACGTATGATGTTTGCCATCGTCGTAGTACTTAAAAAAATATAGTTGAGACTTGAGACTTTCGCATAATGTTGGTAGAATTAACAGAGGGCTTACCGTAAACTTCTAAAATCATATTAATTTCGTTGAGAGAGATAACAAAACTTCTATTTATAATGTTCGTGATATGCGTTGACGACCATTCAGAAATTTCAACATTCCTTTTTTGAAGAACCCCATACAGTAGCCTCCTGGGAAAACCTCGGCAGTTCATTTCACAGCCGGACTAAACATTTCAGATAGTACCTTCGTCACCATCATTACAGTTTGGCCTGAGGTTCATGACCAAACACTTGCAGCAAGCATCTGCCGGGTCGGCATTTATATCATATGGTGGTTTTGGATCATCCGCGTGACCGCGGTCTATCTCCTCGTCCTGACTGTCACCATTGCTCTCAGTCATCAGTATACGAACCTGCAGATGTACTTCAAGAGTCTCGAGGGAATTTTCGAGGAGAGGATAAGTCAGAATGATAAGGAAAAAAAGTATGAAAGAGCTCTGAAGCTTGGGATACAATTGCATACTACTACGATTTGGTAAGTTTGTTTATAGGTCTATAATAAAATGTGACATTTTTAAGTAAAAGGACATCATTGTCAGTTGTTAATAGAGTTTATTTCTAAATGAATTATTATGGCAGTAATGCCTTATTGAGTGTATCTTTTACTTGAAAACGCCACAAATAAAGGCACAGTTATAAATGACATACAGAGTGTTTCCTGTAACATGAGCAATAAATTAAAACGTAGATTCTACTCCTCAAACAATAAAACTTTTGTTCAGCAACTTTTTTTAAATACTTATGTATTTTTTAGATTGTTTCTTTTTCATACAAACTAAATAGTATTTTAAATGTGCGTTAAAATCCGTCCAATTTACATTGCTTGTCAGCCTTGTCACCCTACAGACAGTATAATCAATTTCGGAATACATTGCGTGTTCGAATAATATTTAAAGTGAAATAAAAATCAAATCATAAGTTATTTTTAAAAGTTGCTGGTATTTGTAGTAATATACATTTTCAGGTGCGTGCAGCAAGTGCAGAGGACTTGCAGCAACGTGTTCAGCGGACAAATTATAGTCAACATATGTGTACTTGTGCTTCTCATGTCACAATTGAAGGTAGCTAACTTTTATCATTTGTAGATTAGTTTTCTCTTATTATTCTATATATAGGTATGTGAAGGGCTTTAGTACATTTCCTACGTGCGGCATTGTTTCGTCTGTAACGGACAACTCGGCGAAAAGGTGCAGCCAGGGCTCGGAAACCGGTTATTGCTGGATATTAAAATAACCGGTATTTTTGATTCAATCTTTCGTTTACTATTTCATATTAAATCCAAAAATCTTATCTTATAATACCTATTTTTCATTATCTAAATTGTAATAATATTGAGTTCTACATAAAAACCATAAAATAATTAAATATATTGGGTTATTTTGCAAAAACCGGTGCCGAGCCGATGTTAATGAGTACCTACTTTTTTAAATGTTGCAGCATACCGACCGCTCACTGAGTCACTTATTGCCCATCGTAATTACCGGCGTGAGCATGCTGTTTAGCACTGGAGTCTTCATGTGGAGCGCAGGTGACATCACCGTTGAGGTAAACACCGTCTCTTAGGGTGCGTGCGGTCACGTATTGCCTATCGTAACTACGGGCGTGAGCGCGCTGTTCAGCCCTGGAGTCTTCATGTGGAGCGCAGGGGACATCACCGTTGAGGTAAACACCGTCTCTTAGGGTGTGGTCACGTATTGCCCTTCTTAATTACCGGCGTGAGCATGCTGTTCAGCACTGGAGTCTTCATGTGGAGCGCAGGGGACATCACCGTTGAGGTAAAAACGTCTCTTAGGGTGTGGTCACGTATTGCCTATTGTAACTTTACCGGCGTGAGCATGCTGTTCAGCTGTGCTAGTGCCGAACCCTACGCAGAGTTTTGCGTAATATTCCCTATTAAGCCAATTATCGAATAAATACGTGTGCCTAAATAATTTACTTGTAGATAAATCATTTTAGTGCTATAGGTTTTCACTTTTCAGGCAGGCAATTTGCCGACGGCCATCTTTTTGTCAGGATGGCAGAACTGCACGAACATGTCGTCTTACCGAATCCGGCGATTGATGCTTATTGCTATGGCCCAAAGTCAGGTAAAATTACTGATAAACAACCGGAAATAGTTCATTCATATACCTATGAAAAAATAATATGGAAAATTGTTCTACCCCCTATACAAGATGACGCAATTAATGGACGCCCCCAAATGGTACCTTTTGACATAGACTGTCACAATTTATTAAATACACATACGTATAGTGTAACAAAAATACTGGTGATCCGTTTAAGGGCATATTAGGACTCGTATTGCGACCAAAAAGTAGGAGAATAATATTTGGAGGCCAAAAAAAAATTATGGAGGGTTGGCCGGTTGGGACGCCGTGGACCATACAAAAAACAAAATTCGCGGTTTGTGCTAAGTACTTTTTTAGTCGCAACTCGCAATAAGGATCACCAGTATTTTTGTTATGTTATGTACAGTATATATCCTGTATTTTTTTTTAGAAACCTGTCGTCATCACGAGTTGCGGTTTCATATGGTTGTCATATCAATCATATTTATCGGTAAGCTTCGTTTATTTGTGATTTTTTTGGCAAAATTTAAACAGGTAATTGCATGGTGGCTACTACTTAAAACTATTTTTAATTTAACGTTTTCCTCTAGTACCGATCAAATGAATCTAGATTGATTTTAAATTAATACCTACATATTTTGTATAAATCTTTATGATTGCAAAAGAGTACAAATTATTGTAATTTTACATCAGTCAACACACAACTTAACTAGGAACATTGCTGCTTTTCGTTGTCGTTTCCGGTGCAAAAGTGCCCATAACGCTAGCGGCATTACCCCGCTGGATAGCCACCTTTGCACCAGAAACGACTCGGAGCGGGGGCTTGTATAAATTATTGCTCATGTTGTTGTTTTACTTATTCGCAGCAAAATTAATTAATTGCTTTAATACTGTTGTATTTTCAGATTGTGAAGATGTCATACTCCATATTCTCAGTTTTGTATTGAAAAGAAGTAACATATCTGCACCATAATATTGTAGTTGAGTAGCTATGAGAGATGAAAAGTAATTAAGTTAGCTTGATAGATGAATTACAAGTAAATCCCTTCTATAAAATTTTATTTACTTACACTTATTCCGTTTACATTCCTTCCCGGGACTCAAACTATCTGTATACCCCCTTAGGAGGTGAATTTTGAAAAATTCTTTCTTAGTGCACCCCTAGACCTTATAAGGGAATTACGTGCCAAATTTGGAAACTATGTCCGTCAGTCAGTCAGTTTCTATACTTAGATTATAAGTCGATAAGAAAAATCAACACATCGCGAAGAGTGCATGAGCAATTGGGCAAAAAAGAAATACTCAATATTTTTAGTGATATATTTCTCAGTAATAATAATAATATACAAACGGCAATACAAAATTATTTGATAAGAAATCTATAGGATAACTACAACACTTGGAAAATAAATGCTTTTTTAGTCTGCAGTGACATTTTGGAATATACAACTATAACTACTGGAATTATACAAACAGAGATACATAAAACGATATTTGTACAAAAAATGCTATTTATCTTAAAACTAAAAAGTGGCACTTGATTTCTACACGATTACGTTTTATTGCACTAGTTTTATTAATATTTGTAACTGTAAGTGCATAAATTCATGAAACCCTGTTTTGCATTTCTGATACAAATTAAGTAGACAACTATTACCTATAACGAGTGATCATAGTTAATAACTGTTAATAGGGTAGCACGAGGCGAATAGGATCAGCCAGACTATACCTAATACTTTGACTAGACCAAAACAAAACTTTCAAATTTATTTTGTGCCAGTATTTTTTTAGGCAACGTACCCAAACTACGTGACCAGTTTAGAGGGGGAGGGGGGTCGTCAAAATACTACTCTAGGTCACAGGGGGGAGGGGGGGAGTCTTAGGTTCTGTCACGTAGTCAATAATTATGCTCAAATATCGCGCTTTGCACTTTTGGCGTCACGCGGCCAGTGTCGAGTAAATAAAAGGCAATAAGTAGGCAAAATTATGTTTTTTTGCTTTCTATGTCCAAAACATCACTGTAAACTATATGTGCGAGTTTTACTACGTGACAACTAGGGGGGAGGGGGGGGGTCTTGGCAATTACTACGGATGGTCACCGAGGGGGGGAGGGGGGTCAAAAACTGAAAAAAACGGGTCACGTAGTTTGGGTACGTTCCCTTACCTGTAAAAAGTTTTAATACAGCAGCATGCTAGCATGAGAGTACCATGTGATAACTAGGTGAAATCGCCAGTAACTGGGCACCGTTCAGTAACTGATCAAGTGATCATCTCATACTAAAATGAACTCTGTTTACCTACAGACAGAATTCGTTTTAGTACAACTTGGCCTGTTGTTGAAAGGTGACAAGTCATTGAAACCTTATACTAAAATGAATTATGTTTATAGGTGCACAGAGTTCATAATTAGTATGACATACATACATACAATCGCGCCTATATCCCAAAAGGGGTAGGCAGAGATCACGGTTTTCCATTTGCTACGATCAATGCAGCAAAACGGCTCTCCGTGAGCCACTTCTCGCCCCCGTGAAGAACGAGACGCGATGGGCGGCAAACCGCATCGCCGCCATGCGGATGACTATTAAGGGGCTACTTTGAAAAATTATAGGTTTTTTCAAACGCTCTATTGACTAAACGGGAAAAAGGACTGAATTTATTTTCGAATATATATTATTAGACTATATACTCTTGTTTTTGGCACAAGCCGAAACACGATTGCTGAAAGTTGCCTCGATAGAAAAAAAATCCGAAGTTGGGTCCTTTTTCCCCTTATTTTTCTTAGCTTACGTAAACTATAAGAGATTAAACAATATAACTGAGTAAAAAATATGGTATTCTGGTTTATCTAAAAACTCACAGAAACAAAATTACACAAAACTTTATAGATTCGCTTATTTATCGTATTTTAGTCAAAAAGTCTGATCCTTAAGAGCGCTGCATCTCTTTCTTTCGTGCACGCGAGCCATAAACGTGTCTCTAATGGATGGGCGTGGCTTGTCCGAATCGAGGAACGGCCTTAATTAAATGAATCACCACAGCGTTCTCACGAGCAGTAGGGATCAGAGGTTCCCTTATCCCTTAGTCGCCTCTTACGACACCCGCGGGAAGAGACGGTACCGCGGTGGTACCGCGGAATTAGTATGAGGTGGCCAGTTACTGAACGGTGGCCCGTTACTAGCGATTTACCATAGGTACATATCTGATTATGAAATTCCATTTATCCTTACTTTATTTTCCACCATTTTGGACCTAAGTGTATTGTAATAGAATTCAATGTTCATTGTAAGTTAAACCAGCAGTTAAACTTGATCAAGTACCTATAAAATAATAAGTACATTATTATTTTCAATACATTTTGTTTGGTTCTTCATAGTTAATTACTTGGCATAGTTTTGATACCATGACGGTAGCAAACAAGCATAAGGGCCTTTTGAGGGCCAGCCGGGCCGGCTGCCGCTCCAGAGGTGTCACATGCGCGTTGCCGACCCTTAAAGTAGAATTCACTGTGTTGAAGGAACAATAGGGTCCCCCGTCAACAGACTACATCCTCTCTGGCCAGTAATCGAACAAGCAAAGCGTAGCGAAGCGAAGTTCTTACAGACAACTTCGGTGTACAGTCGCCATCAGATATATCGGAGCGGTCAAGGTATACAAATATCTGAACATCGAGGCGATAAAGTGTATGTTCAGATATTTGTAACCACCTCTGCCGCTCCGATATATCTGATGGCGACTGTACTTCGGAATCAACAGAACTGTCAGCTTCTGGGACGTTTGTGCATTTCGATGGATTTTGGATTTAGTTCCGCGTTAACTTTAGTAAAAATCATAAAAACTTTACTAATTTTATCGTTATCGCAGAACAAACTTTCTAAATCAAAGAGCCATCGAAACGGGCGTCCCAGTAGCCAGTAGTTGTCTGTAAGAACTTCGCTTCGCTAACGCTCCGCTCGTTCGATTATTCAAGCGGCGCGCCTTCACCTTACGCCGTCTGTGTATAAATTCGCATCGGTAATAGGCGTGTCCACACCTGAAGCACCGTCTCGCGAGGCAATTGCTGCGCGAGGAAGCTCGGCTAGAATGAACATGCCTCGCCCGAGGCTTTGCGGCCGCGCTTGCGTTTGCCTCGGGCGATTTCCTCGCGAGGCGGAGCGTCAGGTGTGGATACGTCTAGTAACATATCCAGTTTAGAGTTTGGAGTCAAAGTCGAAGAACTTGAGCTCCCTATCCTCCGGAAGCTTCTTGAAGAACTCCTCGACGTAATCAGCGCTGACTTCCGCGAGGGTCGCGGGCTTCCACCTGGGATTGTTGTCCTTGTCTATCAGGAGAGCTCGGACACCTGCAATACGTATACGTATGTATTTTCGCCACTCCACCTCGGAAAGGCGCTCTTTATGGTGGGGAAAAACGCGTTTTATCCACAAGTTTGACATAGTTATTTGTGCAACAAGAGAGGAAAGTTGGTTTTTCTTGCGAGTGTTGATTTTGAGTCCCGAGTGAGCGAAAGATTGTATGATTCTAAGTTTGAATCTTGAGCGTAGCGAGGGATCTCAAGAACACGAGATGTAAAAAAACTTTTCACCTCAGTAGTGAGAACATATTAAAGTTAAAAAAACACATTTATTTACATTCCCGAATGAAAGGCATCATCATTATGACGAAAAGCTTCTAGAAACAAAATTTCACTCCCTGGAGTGATGAAAGTCGCACTTTCGTCACTCCAGGGAGTGAGGAAAGTAGTCTTGTTCGAACTGCTGAGGTGAAAAGTAATTTAATATAAGTTTAGACTTGGTTTTTTCACGTTATCTGGCAGGATGGACTATAAACAGATGATTTTAAAGAGGTGACTGTAACACGCAACTTGCCCCAGTTCTAGTTGGGTGCTATTGTAACGCTACACTGTATATGATGTGCAGTGTCCTGCTTCCCCTTCCCTTCCTAAAGAATAACTCTCCGCCATCGTTCGGGAACGCTCGGCCGAAGTACTCTCGGTCCGACGCTGAGGCACGACGCGCGTGTTTCGTTTGGAGCGTCCCGAAAAGAACTGAAAGGGGTGAAGTCTCTCATCCCCCGGCTTCGCGAGTGGCTGCCGACGAGAACAGCCCCGAAACACGAGTGGTTGAAGTGAACAGTGCACTGTGGATTTTGGATTATAAAATAACAGCTGTGACCTACTTTCATCCCTTCTTACCTCCTACACATTGTCACGACTGTCATAGTAATACAGAAACTTATTTGACTGTAAACCTTATCTCGTTGCACTAAGGTTCAGGTAAAGGCTAAGTTTGGGTTGGGCGGCAATGTACCTTCCGGGAAGTCGTGGGCCTCAGTACTGCGGCAGGCGACGCGGTACTCCATCCTGAGGCACTGCCCCAGTTCTAGTTGGGCACCTCGTTGCAGCGCGCGCAGTGTGATTTTGAGGGAGCCCGGACATACTGAGTGCAGAGTCTGAAAAAAGGGTTTGAGAGTCAACATTTATAATTTTGATATTTATAGAACGAGCGAACACAGCGAAGCGAGGTAGCTTATTCATTTAAATGTTTGCTCCGTAATAACTTTAGTAAGGTTTTTTTTTATCTTCATGAAAATTGTTGGGGTTGTAGCACGTATAATAATAATAATTAGAGTTTTTTTATGAGCTGGATTGACTGGGGGGGGGGGGGGGTTCTGGAACCAGCAGGCCTAGAAGAGTTTTGTTAACCTTTTGACCGGCAAGCGTTGAACAAAAATGACGCGCCACCGACGCCACGTCATCGCGTTTTGTCAAGCGTAATTGAACTTTGCGGAAGCCCGCGTAGGTCCCTATTGCACTACACTACAAAGCCTGTCGGCTGTTGCCGTCGTTGGCATCCAAGGCAAAAGTTTTTGATGTCGGCCACAATCGACTGTGGCGGTCAAAGGGTTAAGGGGTCTTGTTATACTGGTCATTACGTTTGCAAAAATCCCAATTTCTTAGTTTGAGGCGGACTACTAGTTAAAAAGAACCTATTCTTACCTTCAATGTTTTATTGGACCAGTCATTATTAACTTTCTGCAGCCTCTCAATAATTTCTTCAACACTGCCAGCAGCAAAGCAATAGTTGATATGCTTGATATTCTCAGCCAGCGAGAACTCCTCGGCCGGCTCGTTGAACTTGGTGAGTAAGGCTTGGATCTCGTTCTCGTTGGTGCAGCGAGAGAGTAAGGTTTCTAGTTCGTAGAGTCGGGAGGATGGGACGAAGTGTGTGGCTATGCCGGCTTTGACTACGTCTTTGCCTTTAAGTCTGTCGCCTGGAAACAAAGTGCTACATTAATTTTTATATTAAGCTGAGCTATCTGTTAATGATACCACAATGTTTTGTTTTTGTTTTGTCGTGATGAGTCCAAGGCAGTAGATTTTGTTATTTTTCTTTTATTTTTAAACATTAAGAGTCGCCAGGACGCTCGCGTGAACTCGTGTCCCCATACAAACGTAGTTCAGCTCTCATTTTAAATCGACGTTGTTTAGAACCAGGAAAATTGGCATGGGCATTCTAGCAGTACAGATCTATGTTGGTAATTAATTTTCGTTGCTAAAAATTGTAATACAAAGAAAATATAGCAAAAATAAGTTTTGTATGTAAATCTGTATCTGGCTGTATTTTCTTTGTGTTACAATTTTTAGCAACGAAAACGAATTACCGATAATGTTAGTATTAGTGAATTTACATTGCTGCTAAACCAGCAGTAGAAGTAGTTCAAAATAATCTGGGCCCAACTTTATTGTTAAGAGGATAAAATCGTGTCCCAGTCATTTAAAAAATTGGAGGATAATTTAACACAGATCTACTTAATCCCAAAGTAAGTAAACTTATGCTTTAAGTTTATAACCATGGTATAAATAAACCATGGGTTCTATAGGCGACCAGGAACAAATATTCGTGATAAACACACAAAACAAATGCCCTGACCAGGATTCGAACCTGGGACTCTCTAGCCCTAGACTAAGCTAGGAGGCTGTAACCTATAACTTAAAAACCTATAGCTTCTCTCATTTCATACTACTACTGTTCCTCACCTGTTAATCCTAAATACCATCCTAAGTTAACCTGCAACCTCGGCAGAAAGTATGACCCTCCAACATCCGGGAACAGCCCAATCTTCGTCTCCGGCATAGCTATGAGTGTCTTCTCCGTCGCTACTCTATACCTTCCATGCACCGACAGTCCTAGCCCTCCTCCCATGGTAATACCATTGATAATCGCAATGTACGGAATCTTGTATTTGCCGATTAAGTAGTTTACGTTGTACTCTGTATGGAAGAAGATTGGTCCTTCCACTTTGTCGATAGCTGCTTTGACGTCCCCGCCTGCACAGAAAGCTTTGTCTCCGGCACCTTTGATTATGACACAAGTCTTCGTATTCTCCCATTCTTGGAGTTGCGGTAAGAGTTTGGTCACCATGGAGGTGTTTAGGGAGTTTAAAGCTTTGGGACGGTTGAGTGTGATGACGCCAGCATTGTTCAAGGTTTCAAATAATACATCCGATTCTTGTGTTGACATCATGCGCTTGATTGCCAGGGCATTTGATAACTTGATTCTTAGTTTAAACATCTGAAAAACAATTTACTTGTAGAAGGCTTAGTATGTATAAACAAAAACTAGTGTGATGCTATGTTTTTTCTACTCTTACTAAATAACACACACAATCAAGCATTTTTAGAGACTGTCCGGAGAAAAAAGGGTCATAGAATGCATGAGCTCCCATATAAATCATGACACTTCTTTCCGGGCAGACTCTATACCATATTAAACTATGTAATATTACTATAAATATTAATTTCATATTATGCTGATTATTTATATGTTTTAAAATTATTTTAAGGTATTAACTTGTAGTTACAAAGTGTTAACACGCAAAGGGTAAATAACAAAGTAATGTTTATGAAACAGAATTATTCTGAAATTAAGATAACTTAACTGTATTTTTGATGCTGCAACATAAGTTATTTTATAATTTGTCCTATTTCTTATTACATTCCATCTACATCCTCCATTAATTAATTGACATTAAATCGTAGTTAGCTATCAATGACAAAAACAAATGCAATTCAAAGGTTGCGTATTACATTGTATCTGTTAATCCTTAACATTCAATATGTTATCATTTGATAGTTCGGTATGCTAACGTTTATAGGTTGGTTTAAAAACACGCCCAAGAATAACAACAATAATAAAATGGTTAAAAACACCAAAATCCTATTTAAAAGATCATTTATTTCTTGTCATATGATACATGTACAATACAAGCACTAATTAATCAACAATGCGTAAATTATTACATAAGAACTTGCCTTGAACCCTGCCAAAGATGTTATCACTAAGTAAACACAATACTTTAAAACTTATCGGTAAGGCGAGGCTGCCTATGCCTAGTTCTTAAAGTTCAAACAAACACCACACAAGCATATGCTAATAGTCGTGGATTAGATTTTCCAATAGCGGCGAACGTGTTTTAAATATGCATTAATTATGGGTACTTAGCAAATACACTAAAATTGACCTTTGAATTTTATATCCCGGCAGAGAACGGGCAGAGACGTAAGTATATTTTCGGCTGTTCTCGGCAAATCGCCTCGGCAACGGCATGGAATTGGAAATGACGTTTAATTATTTAACGTTCCGATTTCCGATTTTAGAATAGTGATTCTCTAGCTGTTTTGTGGACCTCAACTCAATGAAACGGAACGCAAACGTCGCAAAAGTCATGTTAATTACATGTTAATTATGACATTTCACGTCAAGTTTGAGGTTATGTTACTAGAAATTTAACCCAGTATATTTATTTAGATAACTTTAATAATACTGTCAGTGACTGAGTTAAACAATGACTGTAACTAGAAAAGTTCTCAACTGGTACGCCAGGCTGTCTCCAAGCCGTGGCCATGTCACGCCTCCTTACAATCATGTCGTGCAGATTGGAGATCCTAGATTACGTAAAGTTTCCGAGCCGGTACCTCCGGAATCGATCAAAACTGAGCAAATTCAGACTATACTTAAGAAGCTAGAAGTAGTGATAAACAGATACGGCAGTCTTGGCATGTCAGCGCCCCAAATTGGCGTAAATATGAGGATCTTTGCCATGCAGCTAACTGCTCTAGAAATTAAGACAATGAGTCCAGTTATTGTCAAATCCCGTGGTATGACTGTAGTACCATACACTGTGAGTAAGTAAATAAAATCAGCTTGAAATCACGAATGAAATAATTCTGTACAAGACGTTTATTTTATGTATTTTTAATATTGTTTTAGGTGTTTATCAATCCATCATTAAAAATAGTTGACTATCGCAAAGTCGCCCATGCTGAGGGCTGTGAAAGCGTTAGAGGGTTCTCTGCTGAGGTCCCTAGGTATAAAGAGGTTGAGATTTCAGGTAACTACTGCAGTTTATTAGTTGGACTTGACTATTTCTATTTGACTTTATGGTTCGTATTAGTAACATTTTGAACAGTTTATATCCTCCTCCACTTGTAGAAAGAGTAAATCTAGAATAATTTTATTCTTCTAAGTTGAAACCTCATGTCTGAGAATGTCACCACCATAAATGGCTTTGTATTATTTTATTGCTCTCCATTAATGCCAAAGAGTTAGTGTAACAAAATACAAGAACTACCATGTTAAAAAGTGTTAAAATATTTCAATAATGCTTCAGCTATTAAGTCTGCAAGGCATTAAGTGCAATAATCGAACTCGTGCAGCGTAAGCGAATGGAGTTCTTATAAACAACTCCAGATCGAACGTCACCTGGCTACTGGGACGTCTCGGTATTATGATGGCTTTTGATTTCGATAGTTTGTCTGACGATAACTTAAGTTACGTTTTTCTGATCTTTATGAAATTTCTTGGGGCTGTAGCAAAGATACATAAAATTTTTAAGTTTGTATATGAGCAGGATCGATCAAGTGGTTATGGAGCTAGAAGGAGAAAAAAAATCCTCCTTGGGGTCTTGTTATATTGGTCAACTCGTTTGCAAGTAAATCTCGAGTTCTCAGTTCGAGGCGGGTATAAATGAATAACTTTAAAACTTCTAAAAATCTGTATATTTCAGGTCTTGGTCCACAAGGTGAGCCCAAATCAGAAAAGTTTAAAGACTGGGCGGCCAGAATAGCACAGCATGAGCTAGACCACCTGGATGGCAAGCTGTATACAGACATTATGGACAGGAAGACCCTCAGCTGTACTTGTTGGGAGGAAGTCAATATCTCGCAGGGGAAACTGGCTATACCATTTACACCACAATAAAATATAAATAAATACATATTGCGTTTTTTTTTGTAACATACCTCTAAGCTTTTATACAGGTTTTAGTACCTAATAAACCTACCGATCATGTTTTATCAATTTATCATTTTTGAAAATATAGGAGACTTTGTGGGTCGTACAAACTAGGTGGCAGCACTGATGAACCGGTTTCTCAAAGCAAGCATTAATAGAGACCGCACACGTGTACCCCCGTATGGGATAGATATATAGATGCCCATAATCACTTCTACAGCATAAAACAGAACAATTTACCAATCTTTTCCTTAGCCGACACAACTTTCTAGGAAAACTAACAGCTTTTCTCGTAGCAATCACAGAAATTCTTGAAGAAATCGCGCATTATATCTGTTTGTTACCCTCCACTGCTAGAAGTAACGCGTGGAGGGTAATAGAAACTATGACAAGGACCAACGATAATAGCACCTCTCTGCCGTATCTATTGAAAGTGTAATAAGACCATCCCGTTCTATCTTGGTATTATTAGTTCCGTGTCAGATCTATGGGTGGTATATCTATGACCGGTTTTGTCAAATACATGCCGTTCCAAAAGCAGCATTTTATAAAATTTATAGAAGTAATTAATTTTACTTTGTTATATTATTAAGATGTTTTATATAAAATGGTACTTATAAGCATGTAAATCGCATTTTTCAGAATTTTGAATGATTACGAATATTATTTCTTTATCATTTAACCGGTTAACATAATATATAAATTTAGTATTTGAACGGTCTTAAATTGACAATTGACTACACTTTGTACCCTTTGTACGCTTTCTATCTATGCTTTCTATTGCCATCGCGACGCAACGCGTTATAATATCCTGTTTAGCTATTGGTTGAAACTATCGTGTCACAAAATTATGCCGCAACGGACCAATTAGATTCGTAAATTGATTTAAAATATTAACTGATGCGTGCAAGTCTACAAATAAAACATGCTTATAGCAAGGGTGTTGTCCGGCTTGATTTCATGATCTTGGCAACGCCAGCGTAATGATCAAACAATATTATCCACTTTTCTGACTAATAGTTAACACGAATATTACAGATATTAGTCCTAATTACGAATTTGAACCCAGTATGAAATTATGATGAGTAATTTTGTATATTATTTCGTTGTGTTGCTTTGCTATAGCATTACGAAGTCGGAAGCAGGTATGTTTACACGCCCAACGGATTTTTATGTTAATATTTAAGCTTTTCTCTGCTCTATCTTCCAAGTACAGCTCTTAATCAGTATGCACAACCTATTCATTGTAAAATTACGCAAACCAGTTAGAATCACATTCTTATTAGTACTATGATGCCTAAGTCCTACTCTTATTTTAGCTACTTAAGTTTAGTCTATAAAGTTGAGATTTCCTATATCTTAGTACGAACAATACTTACTTGCACACTTCATATAGAAAATTTGTTGAAATTATAGATGGACATGCTTGATGAATAACAATGAAATAAGTATCAATTGTTTCAGAGTACGCTAGATATTACTTTGACTATGAATGCAATGAGCCTCTATTAGCTAATGCGAAGCTCACTGCCACATCCAGTCTAAGAGAGAGGGGACCAGACAATGCTAAATTATATGGTAAGTTCATGTAAAACCAAAGTAAAGAACTTCATTTGAATACAATAGTTAGATTATGTTGATTTTATACCCCATTATGTTATTTCCCAGTTTTCTTTAGTTATTTTTGTAATTTAGCTGTGAGAAGTTTAAACCCAGAACCCAAACAGTAAAAATTTAACTTTGAATGCTGCTTTCAGTGTGTTAAATACTCTTAGATCTTTATTTTGGCTTAGTATTGTGTAGCATGATGTGACTTTTTTTTGTGTGATACAAAATAGTTGTTGGCTGAAAATATGTGTTACTATAAAAGTTCATAAAAGTAATTATTAATGAAAGAATTGTGGTGAAATTGGGAGCTAAAAAATAGGAGTAACAGGGTTCTTCATCTACAGGTCCACAATTACACTAAACTCAATATACGGACCAAATTTACACTTCCTCCGAAAAATATACGTACTTATTTCACGCCAAAGATGGCTGACTTTAATGTAAGATGGGCATTTAACATAAAAACCTGGACACCTACTTACAATGAAATATTATCAGCAACCAGTTACATACAGCCAGAAGAGAAAGAAAGATTGGACAAATTTCATTATCAAGATGATCTAAAATCGTCACTTGTAGGGAGGCTGATGATGCGCAAATTTGTGCACATGGCTACTGGGATCCCGTATAATGAGCTGAGATTTGCACGGGATCAGCACGGCAAACCTTACATAGTAGGTGCCGGGGATAACCTTGTACACTTCAATGTTTCACATCAAGGTGATTATTCCGTTCTTGCCGGACATAAGCAGAGAAACATCGGGATAGATGTTATGAAAATAGAACCTCCAGCTAACAAGAATGTTCCAGAATTCTTCAGACTTATGACGAGGCAGTTTTCTTCACACGAGTGGAGGACTATAAGAGAATTTCCGACTGAAAAGGAACAGATGAAATGCTTTTACCGAATCTGGTGTCTAAAGGAGGCTTATACTAAGAATATTGGTGTCGGAATAACAATTGCTCTTAACAAAATCACATTTGTGATCAATTCTCTTGATATGTCCGTTGGAAATATTGTGACTGATACACAGTTGTACGTAAATGACGTTTTAAAACCTGATTGGAAGATGCAAGAGACACTTCTAGATGATAAACATTGTGTAGCTGTCGCTATGCAAGTCCCTAGAGACACTGTTATAGAACCGGCTTCTTTTTTCTTCTTGAGTTATGAAGAATTGGTTAAAGAAGCGAAACCGCTACATCCTCCGGACTCAACTTTTGCTAATAGTTTTCTAAAGAAAGCAATAAAACATTTTTAGAATTAAGTAAAACTGTAACTTGTGTGCTTTTTATAGTGTTGTAGATTTGATTTGTCTGGTATTAGGTGCTGTAGAAATAAAATCAAAACATACTCATTGACATTTAATTTTACATAACATTCCAAAACTACTAACAATGTGGCTGCATCATAAAAATCATCAGCAACTCATGAATGCTGCGTAACAGCCGATCAACTTTTTATGTATCTTGGACAAACAAACACTTTATATGAAACAGTATGAAGTCCCTTGAACAACATTAAAAAGTTGATTCGCCGGCTTATCAAGCTTGCACCATTGTCAAGGTCTCAACGCATGGACGGCTAGTGAGAACGATTTCGACCAGCAACTTGTCATCAACCTTGGCACCGTGAAGAACATCACTCGGGTAGCGACGCAGGGCCGGCAGCACTCGAGGGAGTACGTGCAGGAGTACCACATCAGCTATGGCACGAATGGGCTGGATTATGTGCGGTACAAGGCCGCGGGGGGCGAAGTTAAGGTAATAAAGGGCGACAGCGAACATGCGACTTGCGGCAAAGTTTATTCAGGGTGTCAATTAATCTACTAATGTATGAACTTTCGTATCTCTTTTCTTCTTTTAGTTTAGTTCAATAAATTCAAACATAGTTACTGTGTTTTTTGGGGACCTTACATACATAAGTGTTTATTTTTACGTTTGGGATGTCCACGTGTTACTTTGTGCCAAAAAGTTTATACCAACACATGTATACTTTGGCTGCCGAAGTTTGATTACGTAACTGATAATTACAGTTGCGTAGAATTGGGTGCTTGTCTTATTTAATCTTCAAGTTTTTGGTATTATTTCATAGCTTACTGCAGTTGCAGATACCAAAGCCAAAACGCTTTGGTAGCCGCCTTACATCAGACAAGTCACACTCTTGTTTGTAACAATTGGTTTACAAAATCCCATAAAAATATAGAAGTGGGAGGTGGTAAAACATATATAAAAATACCCAGATGTAGTTATTGACACCCGGCCTAAAGTTTTTCTTTAATCTCATTATGGTTAAATACATAAAGATAGAGGCTACTAAAGGCATACTTATAAAACATTACACACACAACTAACGTTCAGGGCTTTTGTCATCTATATACTCATATTTAGGCTCAAAACACACCTAGCGGAATTTCGGCAGTAATGTATGGAGCTTTGTCGATGGTAGCGGAAATTTGTCTATGGCCTCCATACATTACTGCCGAAATTCCGCTAGGTGTGTTTTGAGCCTAATAGTGCTTAGTCTTCTAGTAACTTACTGGTTAACTAAAGGTGATGTGTCATAAACATAAATACTTATTACAGAAAAATATCTGTAATATACTCGTAGTTATTCAAAGGCAAATCAGCCTTAATTTGGTTTTAACAACTTTCGAGAAGTGTGTACTTAATTCAATCATATTAAAACAAGGTTATCCAAATAGATATTAATATTATTCTCTTATTTCATTTTGCAGTCTTATGTCAAGTTACCAATTGGTACAAGCATTTTACATTAAACTTTGCAATTTAATATAGCTTTTATCTCAAAGAAACAAGGCACAAAATGATCACCAATATTGAACTTAGAGAGAAGCTATTATTTTGTTAAATATTTATAAGAATTGATATTAATGTTACTTGAATTGGTCCATATTACTAAATAGGAAAAGGGGTAACGGGTCACTAGACTAGCAACATAATACTGTAGTTAGTTTGCATGAAAGTATTTGGCTTGCATGATTGTTTTTCGCACTTATTTTTTTAGTTATTTGTTTTATTTATTCCCTTTCGGTATTGGTTTTGGTTTCTTAATAAGTTAAACTTATTTATAATGGTATTTTATGGTGAATTGGAAAATAAAGTCTGGCCAGACGTTTATTTTAAAGGTACCACTTGCCACAGAGGTTAGCCGTTCAATTATTAGGACATTGGTTAGCTTAAATAAAATAAATAAGTTTTACATAATCAGCTTTTTTAATACTCGCATTAAAACCTCTATAAGGGTAAGTGGTCCCAGCTATCAAAACTCGCGCCGTTTTTTTGTACACGATTATCGTTAAAAGTCGAAGTACAAACAGTAACACTCTTAACTGTACATCGGTGGACCTTATTACAAAAGACCTAAGGTCCACAGATGGGCAGTTAACAGTGTGGGCGATGGTACAGTCGACCAAAATGTCGTTTACCACCTTACGGTTGAGGTTCGTTTGAACGTCACAAGGTCGGTTTCAAACTCCGTTAGAAAAGTCAACCTTAGCGATCGTTAGCTGTCGCAGGAACTTTTGTCAAAACTGGTAGACCACTTTCTTAGTCGACTGTACATCGCATGTTTAACACAGCGCGGCTATATAGCTGTCTCCCTTCCAAGTATATTGGTTCCGTCGCGTGCCAGGGACCGTATACCGGGATTATATTGATACAAATCGTGATACATTTTTTACAATTACGCAATGCAATGGATGTAGAGTCGCCATCAGATATATCGGAGCGGCCAAGGTGGTTACAAATATCTGAACAACGCCTCTATTGTTAAGGCGATAGAGTGCATGTTTAGATGATTTTCAGTACCTTGGCCGCTCCGATATATTTGTGGGCAGAGGTCAGTTTTATAAAGCTACAAGTTACAATTTACAAGCGGAAACTCTTTTTAACACATAGGGTTAGAAAGAGAGTTCCGCTTGTAAATTGTAACTTGTGGCTTTATAAAACTAGCCTCAGGAGTCACGCTACGTTACGAGTGCGATGTACGAGTATTTCGACTTTTAGAGAACGATTAGCCTGTACATTATAAGCGTTTCGTTCGTTCGTCCCAATTCTAAATACTATTATAACGAATCTATAACTTCACTGACGTCTGGCCACCACACTAACCAACTAACACACAAGGCAATGGGGCATGGACGGCCACGGAGAGCTCGTACTACCAGCACCTGACCATCAACCTACGCTCGAGGAAGGAGCTTCGAGCGATCGCCACTAGAGGGCGGTTTGCCACCGACGAATATGTCTCGGAGTACACGCTACAGTACTCTGATGATGGGGAGGGTTGGAGAATGGTGGCGGCCGCTGATGCATATACACAGGTAAGAAAAATGTATAAAGATCATCTGACCATCGACATATAAAATACTACTATTGTTCTATGAACTCTGGCATAAAAGATTGGAATCCAGGCCAGAAAAACAAGGATCGACACTAATAGGGCATATAGGTTCAACCTATGCTGGCGCCATCTGTAAATATTTTCGACCGTCCAACCCATTGAAGCACCATACAAATTATTTAGGGTACGTATTTTTCTATTTTCCTCGTAATCTGTATTCTAAAAAACCCTAAAACGGTGATGGTGCACTCTTTTGATTTGAAGTGAATACTAACGAAAAGTAACTTAAACTTTCAGCACTTTATTTAAAAAAATGTGGGAACTTAATAAGTTATTATTTTATTGATCTGATTGTATGAATTCTAGACATTCGACGGCAACCATGACGGTAACACCGTCAAGAAGAACGAATTCGAGGTGCCCATCATTGCGCAGTTCATTCGCATCAACCCTATGCGGTGGAGGGACAAGATCTCCATGCGGGTCGAGCTGTATGGGTGCGATTATGGTACGTAATGCTTAGACGATAAGGTTTATTATAACTTAACCATTTGAGCCGGACTTGCTTTTATGTAATGGAGATGATAATAGACGAACAAACCCAAAATTTACTTAAAATATGGCTCAGTAAAATATGGCAATATTCAACAAGTTTTTTTTTTCTACCGCGAGTGCTTGACTAGTATATCATGACCTCCATATTTACTTTAACTTAGGCTGATCTAATTTGAACGAAGCGCCTTCCGCCGCGGCCTTTGTGATTGGCTCTTTCCTCAGAACGACCGGCTCTCGTCGGCAAAATAGGTCGTATAAGGACACCGTTTGCTCTGCCACTTTTTCCGTGCTGATTTAAATTCTGTGTATTAGATATGAGAGTAAAAAACACCTTGATGTCAGTTACCGTATTCAAATTTTTCTTTAGGTGTTGCGAAATAGTTATAAATCAAGAACTTATTTTTTGAACAGAGGCCAACACCATGTCCTTCAACGGGTCATCGCTCATCAACGTGGACCTCCTCCGGGATCCGATTTCCGCCTCCCGAGAGACCATCCGGTTCCGGTTTAAAACCAGTGCCGCCTCCGGCGCGCTGTTGTATTCGCGCGGTACGCAGGGGGATTACATAGCGTTACAGTTGAGGGATAATAGACTGGTTTACAATATTGACCTCGGTGAGTATAAGAAACCATTAATATGTAATTAAAAAAGATGGAAATAAAATAAAACCTTGAGGAATATCGATTTTGTTAACAATTTTAAAACAGCTTACCTTCTCAGTACTTAAGGCGTTTTGATTCTCGCTTCTGCGAGACTGCACTGCAGTCTGTCACTGGCAGTCCGCACTGGCAGGCAAAAGTCCCTCTTTTAATTCTATTAAACGGCGTTGCTTTGAGCCACAAGCCACAAATATGCAACAGAAATAATGTTGGAGAAAGTATGGTGCCTTGCGGGACACCAGCGCATATTTCCAAGCTTTTCAAACCACTGCCGTTTACTTTATTTCTTTTATATCTGCCGGCCTAAATATTAAGAGACATAATCCTTCAGGGTTAGAACGGAAGGTAGTTTTATTAAAAAAACATCTAAGTAGAATGTGCCTAAATTGAAGAATAAAACGTTACAGTTATTGTTTAAAGTTTTATAAATAAAGGTAAATTATGTATCTTTCCCCAGGATCCGGTACCGCAACCTCCCTCTCCGTCGGGAGTTTATTAGACGACAACATGTGGCACGACGTGCTCATCTCTCGCACGAGACGTGACGTCATCTTCTCCGTCGACCGAGTGATTGTGGCCGGACGAGTCAAGGGCGAGTTCTCTAGGCTCAATCTTAACAGACAGGTATGTTTCGGCAGGCTTGTTACAAGATGTCTTCAACAAGGGTTGAAAACACCTTGTAGCTGTATTGGACAAAATTAGACGAAATATCCTGGTCACGGCACCAAATTGTAACTACACACAGGAAACATGACTCCGTTTTCATTTTCAGTTGACCTACTTTTAATTGCAACCTGAATATAATGTTAATCTTAAAGAGTCATTACCAAGGACCGGAATTCTTCATAGCAAAAATCAAAATGTCAGAGGGATTGACCATGATGTTTTATCGACTTATCGATAAATATTTGTCACTTAACAAAACAAAGCTAAAGTAATGAAATCAGGCTTTTGGATATACACACAAACAATTTGTTTATCGTTTTTCTTTTAGGATTAATCATTTTAGTAACACGGCACGGGAATCAATTATGAAAACTCAAGTGACATAAATGACATATGTGACGTTGACATAATTTATTTTAATATGGAGATGCAAGTTGCTTATCAAAGAGGTCAAATGTTACAGAATAATCTTTTAAGATGGTAATGGATACCTAATGCGATATTATATTATTCCGTAACATCGATAAGTCGATAAAACATCATGGTCAATCCCTCTGACAGTTTGATTTTTGCTATGAAGAATTCCGGTCCTTGGTCATTACACTATTTTTTCAACCATTAGTCGTATTGAAATGAAATACGTTTATTTTCAGGCAACTAGATAAAATACCTTAAGTTTAACATACATAATATTAACTAAAACTATTATTTTGGTGACACCACGATTTTCTATTGAGCCACCTGCTCCGCCGTAGACTTTGTCAGCGTTTTTATTTTTTTATTTATTAATTGTTTGTAGTATTTTAGAAACACAATGTAAATAAATTGTCTTATCTTACAGCTATACATTGGCGGTGTTCCCAACTCCCAAGAAGGCCTAGTAGTCAACCAAAATTTCACTGGTTGTATCGAGAACCTATACTTGAACGCCACGAACGTGATCTACGAGTTAAAGCAAGGATATGAGACCGGCGAGTCGTTCAAGTACCAGAAAGTGAACACTCTCTACGATTGCCCAGTAAGTGAACAGTAACTACAGGTTTAAGTATTAATTCACGGTATTGAGGACCTGACTTATATCGGCTAGCATGCGAAGTTTTTTCTTTCAAATTCACTTCTTTTAAGTTGAATATTGTCTTCGTCGTTAAGCCAATGCGAATAGGCAGATCCACACATTCCACACTGAACGAGTCGCCTCGCGAGGAAATTATGTATTTAGGAAATTAAATTATTAGGTTTAGAACCATAAGTAATTTTTCTGACGTTCTTATGAACGTCAGAACGCATCGTAATGTGCCTAAACTGCCTAAATAAAAAAAATATCAATTTTTATTTTTTATGTTATATTTACAGGAACCGGAAATTGTCCCCATAACGTTCTCGAAAGAAGGCTCTTACGCCAAGCTACGCGGCTACTCAGGAGGAAACCAGCTCAACATATCACTGGATTTCCGTACATATGAGATGCATGGCCTCATCATATACCACAAGTTCAAGTCTGAGGGGCATGTTAAGGTACATATTTTCCTCATCCCATATTATATTAGAATGGCGAAGAATTGTACAACGAAAGTGATACTGCTAATTGACCACGACACTGCAAAGAGTACAACTACTAACAAAGAGAGATATTATAGGTTTTGGAGATCTAGCCTAGTTGTTAGGGACCTAGTTTAGACGGGAGTAGAATTTACTGGAATGTTATATTAAAATTCATACTTTTAGTAACAAAATTAGATACACGGAGCTGTTGTATTACTACTTGCTATCCAACACGTGCTTATGAGTTAAGTGTATAATCGTTACTGAATATAGTTCATGCAAAAGTAACTGTCGATCTGTCTGCCTGTCTGTGTTTGTTACCTTCAAACGTAAACCACTGAACCGATTTAGATGAAATTTATTTCGATGGAAAGGATAATTTTTATCACTTTGGTGCTTTGAATTGAATGTCGTCCATTATATTTAATTTAATTTGCGGGTAAGTAGTAGCTGATAAATGTGCTTTCACACATTATTCTAAATTGAAAACACTGTTTAATACAGGTATACCTCGACGAAGGTAAAGTGAAAGTGGAGCTCTTCACCGAAGGCTCTCCCAAGGTGAAACTAGACAACTACCCCGATGAAATGTTCAATGACGGCCGCTGGCACGCTCTCATGCTGACCATGGCTATAGACAGCCTGACCCTGGCCATTGACCATAGACCTGTGAAGACTACTAAGAAGCTGAGGTTCTTTACTGGGAGCTCGTACTATATTGCTGGTGAGTTATATTATGTGTCAGTATTAGGATAATAGTACATTTCGATATTAGTGCGGAAAGTATGTCATTACTTCACGAGTACCGAGATATCTCCGAGATAGACTCGGGACGAGTGAAGAATGACATTTACGCACGAGTATCGAAAGACGTTTTTTAATACAGTTGCGAAAAAATTATAAAATTGACAATTATTCACTTTGAGGTTACTTTAGTACATGTATCCGAACGTTCCGCGCGGTGCGGTGCGGCGCTGTGATTGGCTGTCTGTCACTGTCATTAGCTGTGATTGGCTGGAAAAGTAAAAAGCACTAGTGCGCGATATCAAACTTTCCGCACGCTAAACCACTACAAGAAAAGCACTTTTTTGAGCAACTGTATTAAAAAGTACTGTTAAAAGTTTCCTCGTAGAGTTTGACGTTGTTCTTCATCAGCTGCACAATTTTTCGTTAGATAGCTTTAGCTATCAATATTACACATATAGCTACGTATATAGCCGCGTCTACATCTGACGCACCGCCTCGCGAGGAAATTGCCGCGCGCGGCAGCTCGGCTAGTGTGGACGTGCCTCGGCTGTGGCATTGCGGCCGTCAGCGCGTTTGTCTCGGCCGAGGCACGTCCATACTAACCGAGCTGCCGCGCGCGGCAATTTCCTCGCGAGGCGGTGCGACTGGTATTTAGGATGACTTGACCATCTTAATGGGGCCCACCCACTATCAGTCAGCCTGACGATATTGGCCCGTCAGTTGTTCGGAGCTGTCAAATTTTTGTTCTAATTCACAGGCCGATATCGTCAGGCGGACTGATAGTCGGTGGGCCCTCTAAGTTTCTGTTCGAAGTCAATTCGTAGTATGCTTATAGATGTTCTTATCATGACATATTATGTTTAGGTGGTAAAGGCCCTCCGCGCGGTTTTGTGGGCTGCATGCGTCGTATCGCCGTCGACGGCAACTACCAACGCCCCACAGACTGGAAAAAGGAAGACTACTGCTGCCCCAACGATGTGGTGTTCGACGCCTGCCAGATGATCGATAGGTTTGTTTAATACCAAATGTTTTCATCAACTACTTATCAAGCAATCTAATAAAAATACTATATAGTTGCCCCAACGACGTGTTCGACGCCTGTCAAATGATTGAAAGTTACAAATATCAAATTTTCCCTTGATCCACATTACGAGTATGTAAAAAAATCCTATAGGTCTATATTAATATTAAATACCTCATCACGGACTAAAAGAGTAACATCATTGCTGTCCCAGAGCGTAGTGTTTGACGCCTGTTAGATAATCGACGAATAAAAATATGTTTCTCTCTCTCAAATCATCTCAATGCTGCTCATGTCATCTTATTCCTTTTAGAATAAAAAAAATAATAAAGAATTGAAAGTTAATTTTATGTCATCTGTTAAGACCAGGAGGCGGGCAAATATTTCAATCTGGAGTTAAATGACACGTTTTTTTGGTGCAGATGCAACCCGAACCCATGTGAGCACGGCGGCGAGTGCACGCAGACCGCGGACGAGTTCAACTGCAACTGTCAGGGCACCGGCTACGCGGGCGCCGTCTGCCACTCATGTAAGCTATCGAACGAGCGGAGCCTAGCGAGAAGTACTTACAGACTTCGGACACAACGGAACTGTCAGCTGGCGACCCTGCATTTCGTGGGCTTTTTATTTTAAAAATTATTCCGCGATAAAGTTTTTCTGGTCTTTATGAAATTTGTTGGGGTTGTAGCAGAGATCGCGAGTTCTCAATTCGAGGCGGACTACTAGTTAACTACGAAACTACACAAAAGATCCCTCTGGGTCGAAGTGTATCCATATGGGCCCCCGAATACATTAAGATTATAAGATAAGTTAACTACGAAATAGCAATCATCATCCTCCTAGCGTCTGTCTCGGCTTTTTGCGTCAGCTCAAAACCTGGACTAGTTTTTCCGAAAGCTACTTACTGCAATCTAAAATTTCAATTCGGAGGGGAAAGCTGCCCTTATTGGGATTGGGTAAACAATAAAAGCTACTGGTATCTAATGATATTTCGTACACAGTTTTCGAAGTCAGTGGTTTGAGTCGGGCTCTCCGGGTTAAAAGTGGGCCGTCTTACCGTCTGGCTACCCAGCGCTACTCGAAAGCGCAAATTACAAAATAGCAATGTCATTGAAATAAGAAAACATATATAAATGAACATGTTTTTGTTTCAGCGGTACATCCTCTGTCGTGTCAAGCGTATAAGAACGTGCAAGCAGTAGCTCGTGCGGCCGACATCAGCATCGACGTGGATGGATCCGGGCCGCTGCCGTCCTTCCCCGTCACCTGCCAGTTTTACTGTAACTATACCGAATAATTATGATTTACCAAATTACGAATTATTTTTTTTATTAGCTAGAGAGCAGGGCCCTATTTAATAAACATTACAACCCGACAAATATGTCAAAAAACGACAAATTTGTCCAATTGTGCTCAAATTGCGTTCAATAAACTTTACTGATTTGTCACAGGGTGACACGTGAACTCGTGTCAATGTAGCTGGTAAATTTTGTTTAATAAAATTCTGACGGCTACAAAATTGTCATTGTCAACTACAATTCAAAAATTGTCATGAATTTCTATAGAAAATGAGCCAATATACAATTACATATGACAATTACAACGCTTTATTAAACACGATTATGTCCAACTGTAGTTACAATTAAACAAATTTGTCAAGTGTGATAATGACATATTTGTGGGTAGATTGTAATTTTTAATGAACAGATTTTTGAATTGTATTTGTGATTTGTAATTGTGGATTGTAATGTTTATTATTTAGGGCCCTGGCCTCGAAATGCCACTAGTAGATTGCAAACCAAGGAATGAAATGCACCCATTTTCAACAAAATATTGGTATTGACGAGTGAATTGCATTTCACCCCACTTTCAGAGCGTCTCATACAGTCAGCAGCAGATGTCGCTAAGCGGGTGCGGTGTTCAAAATGACCCTCACACGCTCTTATTTTCATGGCAATAAAGTCGTACCAAGTTCATTTTGAACCTCACCCGCTTAGCTACTTCTGCGGCGGACTGTACATAGTGTAACAAAAAAAAAATTACCTCTTCCATTATCATAGCTTATCCCATTACTGAGGTCGAGATAGGACCTCTAGCGCCCTCTATCGATCTTCCGGCCCATCGTATCGACATTTTGCGCGAACAGGATGTCGGTACGGTCTGCCGACAGATGGCGCTAGTGTGTGCGCCCTCGCATAATTAAGTAATTAAGAATTTTCATTTTGAGAAAGGCAAAATTTCGAATAGAAATTAAAACAAACTAATTATTTCCTTGCCTTATTACCATATTTAATTTAATTGTTAAATACGTATCGAGTATTCTGAAAGCAGTGATTTGTGTCCGCAGCCGACGGTCGGGTGCTGACGACCGTTCAGCATTCGTCATCGTTATCACAGAGCACCGTGGTCGATGGCTACCAGGAGCCGGGCAGCTTCAAGCAGGTTGGTACAATCACTCTAAGACAAATGATTAACCCTTTAACTGCCATCGTCTGACCGAACGAGCGAGAGCGTAAGCGAAGCGAGTTCTTACAAACAACTTTTGACTACTGGGACTTCTCGGTATTTCGATGGCTTTTTCACTTTGAGAGTTTGTTCGACGATAATTTTAGTAACGTTTTTTATCTTTATGAAATTTGTTGGGATTGTAGCAAAGATACATATAATTTGAGAGATTGTATGTGAGCAGGATCGATCAAGGGGTTGTGGAGGTTCTTATATTGGTCAACTCGTTTGCAAGTAAATAACGAGTTCTCAGTTCGAGGCGGACTACTAGTTTTAACGAAATCAAAGTAAAGTGTTCTGTTTAACTTTCACACAGGACATAACGTACGACGCGTCCCGCGCCCAGTTGGAGGCCTTACTCAACAGGTCGAGCTCGTGCTCGCAGAAACTTGAGTACATGTGCCGTCACTCGAGACTCCTCAACTCGCCTAGTAAGTATTTCTCACAGGACATAACGTACAGTAAGCGTCAGAGATATGTGACCCCCCTCCAGCAATAGACAAATGTGGTCGCTAGTTCGAACCCCAGCATAAGAATCACACTTTTTGCTTTTTTTTTACTTTTGTTTTATAATCCTGGTTTTAATATTTTTTTTACATTACCACAAATATTTATTTTATACGTTTTGTTATTCCTTATTACCTACTCAGTTATTAACTCGGAACATTAAAATTACCCTTTTAATCCATTTTTAACTAGAACAATAATTTCGTTAACTTCACAAGAGTCCGTGCAGCGTCATGGATAGTGTAACAGACTAGTAAACACTAGGTTCGCGGTTCGAATCTACGTAGAGGATACTTTTTGTATTTTTATACTTGTTCTTTTTTATTAATAATTTATTAACATCCTATTTAATATAGTAAGTTTAATTAAAATAGAAGTTAAAATCTTTTTTTTAAGGACTAATAATGAAAATTCCATAGTCACTGGTAACTTTTTATTAACTAAAAAGTAGGTATTTAAATACTATTATATTAAATATTGTTTACTAACTGAATAATGGGGTAATATATATATATATATATATGACAGTAGATATATTATGCGTGTTCTGTAAACTGATTACTATATATTTTACAGCTAAATATTTACTAGTTAAATTATAATGTGTAGTCAATTATACATCAGTGAAACTTAAAGTTAACAAGTAAAATACCTTTAGCTTAACTCTTACTGTTTAAAATTGTGGTATTGGTGGTCTGCATGCTGTTAAACTTTATAAGGCATTACACTTTGGTTGTTTACTTTAGATTATACCTACATTTTACTTCATTGAGTAGAACCGTAAAAACAAGTCGGGTCATAACTTTTTTTATAAGTAATACCAAACTACTCGGTTAAAAGTGAAATGTATAGTTTCCCTTTTCTTTGATTATAAATTAATATTCTTATTGCATTTAACACAATTTTTCAGTTATACTTTAGACAGAGATGGCGGGACACAGCGGTGGGAGTTGTGGAAATTGCGGGAAGCGGCTTTTAAGTATAAAATGGGCTATTCAAAAAACAATTTCAAAAATGAGTATAGGTTAGACCGCCCCTCGCCCTATTAGTCTGTATGCCATTATCAATATGTAATACGTAATCTAAACCAGCTATTTAACGTTGCAAAGAGAAACGACATGTTATCAAAGATAACAATAATTCATCTCTTAGCCCGTTACCAATGCAATGCAACCTTACCACAATCTTAGTAAGCATAGTGTATTTCCCCACTAATTAGGTCGAATTCAAACAGCTCCCATTAAAGTTACATTGAAATTTCCTATTAACAGAAACACTTTATTCAGTCATGTCACATCAAATTGACTTGAAATAATTAGAGATGCAACGGATAGTGGTTTGGCCGGATACCGGATACCGGATATTCGGCCTGACGCTCAGCCGAATATTCGGTATCCGGCCGCCGAATATTCGGCCGGCGGTACTATACCTACAATTTGAGTTTCGCAGGTGCGCGTCGTGCAAGTTTCGACTTGATTCCTAGTGAACGTTCGCGCGGACACATTTCTAGGCAACAAAACTAGTTTTATTATGTCAATACGGAGTAACTTCTTTCAAAAGTACACATGCGCTCGCATATTTTTGTGTAAAAAAATAAGTTTGTAGTGTTATCGTGAGTAGTGAGTGACTCTTGACTACATCCGGTATCCGGCCGGATAGTACGAAGATATCCGGTATCCGGCCGGATACTAAAATAAAGGCCGGATAGGCCGGATACCGGATAGTAACCGGATATTCGGTGCATCTCTAGAAATAATACTAATGAAGAAGAATCCATGTTAAAAAAACTACATTAAATGGCTAACAATATGTATGGTTTTTAAGGTAGAAATTAACGAGTTACCTCTTGGAAAAGCCTACTTGTTTAAGCACTATCTTGTTATTTGCAAAAAAAAACAATATAATTTGTTAGACACTACTTATACAATAGCATTATACCTACTCATTATTTTAAAACTTGCATGGAGTAAATATTTGCCCAATAATGGAGAAATACCAACAACACATTTTTTTTTACAATTTTTACTAATAACATAGAGGAAAACCTTTTTTATCTTCTACCTGTTTTAGCCGGCTTTTCATGCTTGAAACCATGTTTGAACATACATTGGTGTTCCTCATCAATTCCCACTTTCTATAAACTTCTTCGTCTAAGTTTTGTCTTGATTTGACTTGTGTAGGGTCCCAGTTAAGCACCATAAATTCTCAATAGGATTAAGGTCAGGGCTTTTAGAAGGCCAATCTAATACAGTGATGTCTGTTTGTAAGGCTAACCACTCTTTCACTATACGGGAACGATGCACTGCACTATTGTCATGCACCAATGATTTATGTCTTGCACTAAATAAATTTGTCCTTCGGGATAGGCGACGCGAACGGAAGGCAACATGACGTCACGTAACACTTCGAGGTATCGCTCGCTGTTCATTCGGCCTCCAACTTCAACGAGCTGCTCGGGCCCCATAGATGACATCCAGCCCCAATACGCTAAAAAAATAGTTATTTGTTATACAAGTGGTGAAAGTTGTATTTTACGTGCGAGTGTTATTTGAAACACGAGCTAGCGAAAGGATTCTATTATTGACCACGAGCGAAGCGAGTGGTTCAAAAATAGAATCCTGAGCGTAGCGAGTGCTTTAATACACGAGACGTAAAATAACTTTCACCCGCGTATAACACAAAACTTTTCACCTCACTACAGCGAGGAAAATAAGAAAAAGGGTGCATTTTGCTCGGTTTCCCGTAATCCCTCAGGTGTTTAATACTTCTTCATCACTCGAATCACTAATTTTTAACAAAACAATCTAGAAAAACATGCGAATATTTAACGTTGATATGATGGATGAATTGAAATGAAAAGTTTTGACGTAAAAGATTTTAGTAAATGTCAGATGCGTTTTGTTCGTACGTAGACTTATTCGGCTGTCAGAACAATTTATCCGTTTTTACAAAAAGAATGAAGATTATTGTTGAATGCTGATATTTATGAATTAAAATAAAGTTGTCAGACTGTATTAAGTGTTTTTACTCGATGCAATTCATTAATTGCGATGTTAAAAATTCTGCACTTTTAACGTTTTACGTTTTGTTAGCTGTCAAATGTCACTTAAGCCACTTGTCACTTATGTCAAAACTCTTTCACCACATGTGGATAAAAAGCGATTTTCACAATAGATATTAAACAAACAAAAAGGGCTTTCCGAGCTAGTGAGGTGAAAAATATCATGAGCATACCATAACTTGAAAAACGTAAAACTGAAATCACAGTTTTTTTTTAAAGTGCAGGTAATGAAAATTGTATACTTAATATAATATACCCACCTAATGATATCCTTCCGCTTGTTCTAAGGTCTAGCATATTTTTGGGGTCAAATCGCTCTCCACTTCTGCGCCACAATATTTTTCTTCCATCTTTGTCTGACTTAAAATATTTCTCGTCAGTAAATACGATATAACGAATCTCACCCATCTGCGAATCGTATTTCTCTGCAAGTAAAAATAGTATTAAATTTGCTCGTTTATGATGATAAAACTTAAAAAACTCAAATAGCTTTAAAAATAAACATGGCTCTAAGACTATACCTATTACTTCACATAAAAAAGCTGCCGATTAAAAGACTTTTCCGTTAAATATATTTTTCTATCTTATCCCATATATAGGTAAACACACGACAGTAAATCCTCACAAACAAAATCTGGTGGATTAACTTATTGATAACATTTTACTTTTTTTACTAAAAAATAAATGTCCCAATGGAGTCACAGGTTACAAACTTACCGTTATATTCAGTACTCGTGTGCTATTTGTTTAATACTTTTGTTCTCTTCCCAAAGAACCACAATTTTATCGAACCATATTGTCATTGAAACACAAAAAAACGGACGGGGGCAGTTATTCAATTGCTTGAAATGCAAAAGGATTGTCGAGAGATCGTAATTGCGTTGCGACACAGGTATGATTCGCACACGCAAATTATGACTTACCCTCAGACAAATTTTCTCCACGAAATAACTAGACGCATTTACTCCAGTAAATTAAACCTTAAAATGTAATTGGTAAAAGTCGTTGTTAGTCGTCTGTGGAAATAAAATGAATAAAAATGAGGGTAGGAAAATATTGATAAACCAAAGACATTACTCATATGATCCAAGACAAGCTTGCAAAACAGGGACGAGTATAGATATAAGTAATAGTTGGAACAGAATATCTATGTTAAGGGACCTCGATGTCGATGGCGCTTACGCCATTATCAGCGATGCTCCAATAAAAATGCAACGATGCGCAACCCGATGCGGCGTAAGCGCCATTGACAATAAAGTCCATTTTTATAGATTTTGTCATAGTTCTCTATTGCCGGTCGGAACTGGTTCATATTTTTGTTGTGTAGTCCATGTGTTACGATAGCCCAGCGGAAAAAAGCCGGACTAATGTATCAGTGAAGCGAATGAGTGTGAGCCGAGGCCCCAGGATCGATCCCAGCTTAGCTGACAAGCAGATTTGAGATATTTCATTTTTGAAAGAATTAAATGACAGTGTGGTAAATGCCGATTCTCGTGTCGAACGAGAGTTCCAGTTTTACACCTAGGGGGGTCACGTATCTCTGACGCTGACTGTACGACGCGTCCTGCGCCCAGTTGGAGGCCTTACTCAACAGGTCGAGCTCGTGCTCGCAGAAACTTGAGTACATGTGCCGTCACTCGAGACTCCTCAACTCGCCTAGTAAGTATTTCACACAGGACATAACGTACGACGCGTCCCGCGCCCATTTGGAGGCCTTACTCAACAGGTCGAGTTCGTGCTCGCAGAAACTTGAGTACATGTGCCGTCACTCGAGACTCCTCAACTCGCCTAGTAAGTATTTCTCACAGGACATAACGTACGACGCGTCCCGCGCCCAGTTGGAGGCCTTACTCAACAGGTCGAGCTCGTGCTCGCAGAAACTTGAGTACATGTGCCGTCACTCGAGGCTCCTCAACTCGCCTAGTAAGTATTTCTCGTCAAGGAAGTAAATTATAACCTTGTTACTGATGATTTCTTAATATTTGTTCCATGAGTTGTTCGGTACAAGTGTGTGTGTTCTGTCTTTGAGAAAATTTAATCGCCCTTCAAAAAATACTTACTTGCTATATAAATATTTTTTGATGTTCAATTAGTATTTTAGTTCTTGTATTGATGTACCTTTAAATATTATCTTTTTCTGTTGGGATTTCTGCGTTTTAACTGTATTATTATTTCTGGTACTATTTTTAATCTTTTGCTATAGTAAATAAAAGCTCTAAGACCTACTCGTTTCCAGGTTACCGATAATTGCTTACAAAGACGCGTCTGAGATTGCGAAATTATTTCTCACTCGATATGATATTTCCATTATTGTTAAAAAAAACTTGAAAACGGAGGTGATGATAAAGCCGATTACGTTTCCAAAAAGATTGGTATTGTTAAGACTATAATTAGTGATCGGAATCACCGGAGTGAAACGATAGCAAAACTTGTCAAGCTGACATAAAAGAGTGCTTAACAGCCATAATAATATTCATATCTCTACCCAGACATTATAAATTAGAGATTCCAGTTTGATTCGAGATTCTAGACCAGTTTGCTAAAAATATTTTTATTTTCCTTGGTTGAAACTTGTCCCCTACACGTTTTGTTATCGTTTCACTGAGTATAATATTGATGCTGGGGTATTGTTTGTTTATTGTAAGGCGAGGAAGCCAACTTCCACCCGTTCGCGTGGTGGGTGTCGCGCGCGGGGCAGCGCATGGACTACTGGGCGGGCGCGCAGCCCGGCTCGCGCATGTGCGCGTGCGGCGTGCTGGGCGCGTGCGTGGACCCCACCAAGTGGTGCAACTGCGATGCCGAGTACACGCAGTTGAAGGCCAACGGTAACTTTCTAAAAGTATTTTTTCTTTCAGCAATTTAGTCTAATTTTGTATATCCTAATGTTTTAAGATTTTGATTGAAGGTCGTACTCGAGAGAAAATGTTCGGAGACCACGCAAATTACTGACGACATTTTAATTATTTTGTCTTATTTAAGTGAAAAATAAATTTAGAATTTTAATGTTTCTTTAATTTTTTTTTTCATTTAGAATTCCAAACTGACGGAGGTGACATCACAGAAAAGGAATACTTACCAGTGAAAGCACTTCACTTCGGTGACACGGGCAGCCATCTTGACGAGAAAGAGGGACGCTACACGCTCGGCCCGCTGCTGTGCGAGGGAGATGGTAATTCACTTACTAAGACTTCAGGTGTACTTACAGCAATTCAGTAATTGGCAATTGGAAAACCTTTACCTTTATAATGTGTTCAGAAGAGAGAAGACAAGTGTTGTAGTGCAAAGGATGTCTATAGCTATCCAGCGCGGTAATGCCGCGAGCGTCATGGGCACTTTTCCAAACGGTATCAATTAATGACTGTAGCTTTATGTCAGATGATAAACAAAACGCACAAAGTACTACCACAACTTTATAGCCATAATGAGCCATACCAGCAACATAATAAGGTTGATTATCGTTTAATTATTTTTTTGTTACTAGTGAGTTTTGCTTGTCACCTGATGATATGGTTAAACATATTGTGATTTTGTTAGAAGAGAGATTGGTAAGTCACTATTATTGTTCCTAATTTTATTTTCTTCTACAATAAGTCTTAGTCTACAACTAACTCAGTCAAAAATATCAGAAACCCATGCGAGCATTGCGAAATTATAATATTCATATTACAGAGAAAATTTTATAGGGATAAATTAAAATAAGTGGCTCGTCGAACCTTATTGTAGTGTAGTGTAGTGATTGAAATTCATATGATTTTCACTATTTTTCTTTTTATAAAACGAGAATTCATCACTTTTATTATTTTCCTGACTTATTGTAGTAGACAGTCATGTATAGAACGTTAAAATTCCGCCGACTCCAACCGCTTGTCGCGTATCGTACATAGCAATACGTTTGTTCTGCAGACCTGTTCGGCAACGCGGTGACGTTCCGCATCGCGGACGCTTACATAGCGCTGCCTACATTCGATCTGGGCCACAGCGGAGACATCTACTTCGAGTTCCGGACCACTAAGGAGAATGCCGTGTTGCTGCATTCTAAGGTAATTTCATACGGGAAATAATTATTTGTGTGTAAAATTACTGCGCCTAAAATTTTCAATTGAAAATACTTCCACCATATATCACAGAAAAACGTATAAGTAATTTACGATCAAGCATGAGTGGGAAAAAAAATGCTAAAATAGTGTGATGTACGGAATCCTCGGGGCGCGAGTCCGGTTCGCATTTGGTGGGTTTTTATCATCAAGAATTATGATTATTCGAGTGACGTAATGATCCGAGTGTGGCATACTACCATCATTACCATACATCGTTATCGCGGGTGCAACTACGATTTGACAGAACTCAAAGATTATGATAAACAAGAAATAACAGAAGTGTCAGTAGTATCAAATACGTTTGTACCTACGAGATCAAAATTATTCATTTTTTTTCTAATATCGTACTTACTTGATAATTAGTATCTACATATTAATATTTTTAAACAAAAAAAGAACCGACTTCGCTTAGGATCCCCTATTCCAAGGGGAAGTGGCCGAGTTGCTGTAAAAAATAGTGAAACCACTATAGGTGTGCCTATAATAGTTGAAGAGTTCCCTCGATTTCTTCAGGATCCCATCATCAGACCCCGACTTGGTGCCAACGGGACTATCTAGGGGACCCATTCGATTAAAAAGAAATTTTGAAAATCGGTTCACGATTCACGGAAATATCGAGTAACATACATACAAAAAAAATAATAATGATAAAAAAATTCTGTCGAATTGAGAACCTCCTCCTTTTTTGAAGTCGGTTAAAAAGATTAGCCACGCAGCCCTAACGGCAACCTCTTCTGTCACCTGTTATTCGAAACATTTTTCATTCTTGATCGATTTATGTAGACTTGTAGATAAACGATTATTTTAGACTTAGGAACAATTGGTTCCCCCTAAAGTTACGGTTACTCGTTATTTTCATAAAAAAATGTGAAACGAAATTTCAACTCAAAAAGGCGCACTTTAAGGAACGTAGAAAAGGCGCAAGATTGAGAAGAGTTTGATTGATCATTTCCAGCAAAAACATTATATTAAGTTCTTCATATCTAGATATGAAGAACTTCTTAGAGGCTAAGACGCGTAGGTAGAAATACTCTGTTTATATCAAACGGACACTCTGTTATATACATTCTTCAACATATTTGTTTTTGCACCCGCGATAACGACGTATGATCATTACGTCACTCGAATAATCTCTTTTTAATACCACTATGGTATCAAGCAAGCATACGGCAATCAACTGCTGAGATGTCACTTGCGCGTTGTCGCTCCTTTAATATAAGGCACACCACACACCTGAGTTGAATTCAGCAAATTCATAGACTAAATGCTTAAATTTGTCAATGGTTGCTTAAATTTATCTGTGGCCTCCATACAAATTTAAGCAACTATAGACATATTTAAGCATTCTGTTTATGAATTTGCTGAATTCAGACCAGGTGTGTTTGTCAAAGGAGGATTCACAGTGTTGACAGCTAAAGTGGCAAAAGGGTCCCCCGTCATCAACACACTGCTTCTTCTGAGATACCGGTACTCACTAGATAGATAGACGGTAGATTACTCACCGGTAGGACCTCAACACTATAAATAGGGTCTTCAGACAATTATATACTCCTCCACATCGATTTCGATGACGGCGACCCCAGCAAAAAATAAGGATTTAAGCCTTTTATGAGCTCTTATGTGGCTGGCCAGGCCCAACGTGCTCTTAGAGACTATTCTGCACTCGTGGCAGTACAATTAATAATGTGATGAAACAGGGCCCTCAAGACTACATAAAGCTGTCAATCATCGGCGGAGACCAGCTACAGTTCCAGTTCCAAGTGGGAGACACGCCACTAGGTGTCATGGTGGAGACCAGTAATCGACTCGCTGACAATAAGTGGCACTCCGTCGCCATCGAGCGGAACAGGTACGTTTATCAACTTTATCAACGTGATTTCAGTTCTAAGGGCGCTATACTATATGTATAGACGGAGAGCTGGCCACGTCAGGTATGACACAATAATGAGAGCGACGCCATCCATGTAGTTAGTTTGCTATACTATGCTTATTTTTAGATCCGGACATCTGGCAGCTGTAAAGTGGTGGAGGTCAAAGAATGCAAATAACTTGAAGAAAACAAATCCAAGACCTCTGAATTTGATCCAATATTATAAAAAATTATGTAATTAATTAGAATGTATCATATCCAAAAGTTTCGATTACGGTTACGATCGGGAGAAGTAGTGCCAAATGATGTATAATGTAATTTTTGGTTACTCGCCTACTGTTTTTGTTTCCGCAATAATACACAATGTTTTTTGTTCTTATGTTAAAATATAGGCCCTGTTCTCTATAAATGACACAACTAAGCAGTTTTTATCTATTTTGGTATTACTTTTTTCCAACTTGAAAACTTTGTTGGTCTGTCACTCTGATCTCCACCTATTAAAAGCTGCTAGATGCCCGAACCTAGCAATAAGGATTGTTATGCAATTGACTGGACTTGTTACAAAAGTACGACACCTTTCCTAAATAATCCTAATAAATGAAGTATACAAGTGTACCATAGAGTGATCACATTTTCCCAACAGGAAAGAAGCCAGAGTGGTAGTCGACGGCGCCCTGAAGAACGAAATACGCACCGCGAAGGAACCCGTTCGCGCTCTGCAGCTGTCATCTCCGCTCATAATCGGGGCCGCCATGGACAGGAAAGATGGATTCGTCGGATGCATCAGGGCTTTGCTGCTGAACGGACGGCCGGTTGACTTGCTGTCGTATGCTAAACGAGGTAAATACAGCTTTATACTTTAGTAGTTCGAAGGAACCTGTCGCGCTCTGCAGTTATTATCTCCGCTCATAATAGGGGCCGCCATGGACAGGAAAGATGGATTCGTCAGGTGCATCAGGGCGCTGCTGCTAAACGGACGGCCAGTTGGCTTGCTGTCGTATGCTAAACGAGGTAAATACAGATTTATATTTTAGTAGCGTGAAGAAAGTTATTCTCGTTCTGCAGTTATCATCTCCGCTCATAATCGGGGCAGCCATGGACAGGAAAGATGGATTTGTCGGATGCATCAGGGCGTTGCTGCTGAACGGACGGCCGGTTGACTTGCTGTCGTATGCTAAACGAGGTAAATACAGCTTTATATTTTAGTAGTTCGAAGGTACCTGTCGCGCTCTGCAGTTATCATCTCCGCTCATAATCGGGGCCGCCATGGACAGGAAAGATGGATTCGTCAGGTGCATCAGGGCGCTGCTGCTAAACGGACGGCCGGTTGACTTGCTGTCGTATGCTAAACGAGGTAAATACAGTTTTATATTTTAGTTTTTCAAAAGAACCTGTCCGCGCTCTGAAGTTATCATCTCCGCTCATAACCGGGACCGTCATGGACAGGAAAGATGGATTTGTCGGCTGCATCAGGGCGTTGCTTCTTAACGGCCGGCCGGTTGACTTGCTGTCGTATGCTAAACAAGGTAAATACAGTTTTATATTACTATAGCCTGGTGGAAGTTGTTCTCGTTCTGCAGTTATCATCTCCGCTTATAATCGGGGCCGCCATGGACAGGAAAGATGGATTCGTCGGATGCATCAGGGCGTTGCTTCTGAACGGCCGTCCGCTTGACTTGTTGTCGTATGCTAAACGAGGTAAATAGCACTTAATGATTAAGTAGTTCATAGCTTAACAGCTCAAAAATTGGTATGCACTTATGTTGTCTTTGGACTCGTTTTAATGATGTATCTTGGTAACAGGTCTATACGGCGTGGCGGCCGGCTGCGTGGGCAAGTGCGAGTCGTCGCCGTGCCTCAACAACGGCACCTGCCTCGAGGGCTACGACTCCTACTCCTGCGACTGCCGCTGGACCGCCTTCAAGGGACCCATCTGTGCTGACGGTGAGTTATCCTTTCTCGTGGTATACGACATTTTAGACTTTTTTAAAAGACAGTATTTTGTCAATGGATTACCACCAGGAGTTGCCATAACGGTAACCCTTAATACCATTTCATCATTTAAGAATATATGACGCCAACTGAGCTTGACGGCTACTATTTTAAAAAGGGTTCCCCTATCTTTGGCATAACTTTTTTTGTGATAATTCTGCGTCGCATAATAACTTTAAGCATAAACTACTGTTGGCATAAACTCTACTGGCATAGCCAAGTTCCGCATATGTACTCTACGCATAATTTTCATCAAACGAAATAACGTTTGGCATAAAGTTGTTGTCCGAATCGACGCAAGATATATTTTTTATTTCGCATAATTTTGTTTGTAATAATTTAACATTGCATAAAACACTTTAAGCATAAAATACTGGTGGCATAACATTTTATAGCATAATGAGGTTTCGCATATTTACAGTACGCATAGATATATTTAGGCCGAATAATCTATACATATAATAAATATGATCCGAATCATCACGTGGAATACCCAGTTTTGAACAGGGACCGGAACCGGTTACCATAACCTGGGTATTTCATAAGGTTATTTTTGAGGTTGTTTTAAAAACCCTGATATAACGGTAACCTTATGATGAGGTAACCGTATTGATACGGTTACCGTATCGATCAGGTTAACCTAAGGTAACACTAACCGCATTAAAAACCCAATCAATTCGGTTACCGAATCATGGGGTATTGAGGCAGCTCAAACGAATGTGATCTTTACGAACACTCAGATTAGGCTCATTATTAAATTGCTGTAGTGGCTTTGAGCACGGGGCTGGTCAACTAAGCTCCCAGTACAAACAAACAGGTTTTGCCGGAAACGTCGCGCGTCGTTTATTGTGTTCATCTTTAACAATATTTGTACTTTTAGGTTGAATTGAAATTGGAGCGCGGCTGCATTTCGTTTGGTTATTTTGTTTTTACATTATTACTATACTAACTTTGGAAAAATTACGGATACGGATTCGTGCATAATGTGCATATGAGTTAAAATGTATTGTTGTAATTATCAAGTATGTACATGTATGTGTACAATAAAATATGAATATATTTTTTTTTCTCCAATGTGCTCGGAAATTTTCAGCTTACTGTATCAAAATGAGTACGTGAAGTTCTTAATTTTTTACCAAAACGAATAAAAAAATCATTATTTACCTGTTTTAGCGGCCGTGAAGTAATTTGTCAACGCCATAAATATGTATACACTTTTGCACCTTACTCCATTGTAATAAGGTTCAAAGTGTATATATATTTGGTTGTTTAATCTTGTATCTGTTGCATAAAAGGAGCATATTTAATACTGTCTGAAATAGCTTTTGACGAAAATTTCTTTTTAAATATTATTTGAATGAAAATTGGCAGTATACATAGTTCTTAATACTTTAAAAAAAAATTATAGAGGGAAGCTAATTCATGACATTGCACGCTAATAACGTAACCAAAATCTGTAATTTATTTCATTTACTTTATTTCCTCGCACATTTAGAGAAAAGCACTATATATGCCTCGGCGGGAATAGAAATTCGTGGACTAGTCTTATTTTTTCGGACTCAGCTGCGCTTCGTCCGAAAAAATCGCTCATCCACGAATTTCCCTTTCCCGTCCTCTGCAATAATGTACTATTTTTTTGTTAAAATAAAAATGAAATAAAAATAGAGTAAAAATAGAATAAAAATAGAATAAAAATAGAATGAAAATAGAATAAAAATAGAATAAAAATAAATTAAAAATAAAAATAAAATAATATAAAATAAAAATAAAATAGTATAAAAATGGAAAATAATAATAAAATATAATATAAAAAAAGAATAAAATAGAATAAGTAAAAAATAAAATATTGTATTATAAAATTTTATTAAAATATATTCAATGACATGCAATAGAAACAAATTTTTTATTTTTATTTTTATTTATTATTATTTTATTTTTATTTTATTTTTATTTTATTTTTATTTTATTTTTATTTTATTTTTATTTTATTTTTATTTTATTTTTATTTTATTTTTATTTTATTTTTATTTTATTTTTATTTTATTTTTATTTTATTTTTATTTTATTTTTATTTTATTTTTATTTTATTTTTATTTTATTTTTATTTTATTTTTATTTTATTTTTATTTTATTTTTTTTTTTTTTTTATTTTAGTTTTATTTTATTTTTATTTTATTTTTATTTTATTTTTATTTTTTTTTTTTATTTTTTTTTTTTTTTTTTAATTTTTTTTTTTTTTTATTTTTTTTTTATTTTTTTTTTTTTTTATATTATTTTTATTTTATTTTTATTTTTTTTTTATTTTTTTTATTTTATTTTTATTTTATTTTTATTTTATTTTTATTTTATTTTTATTTATTATTATTTTATTTTTATTTTATTTTTATTTTATTTTTATTCTATTTTATTTTATTTTTATTTTACTTTAAAATTTCCTTTTTTTTTTCATTCTTATGATATTTTCATTTATTTTTATTTTATTTTATTTTTACTTTACTTTTTTTTTCATGCTTGAGCAACGCGACTACTACGATAATAGCTCTATACGGGTAGTTAGCTAGTTTCATTAAATGTTAAATCTCGACATTAGCTTTCAATAGTATTCAAATGTAGGAAAGAAAAAACAACCCAGGTTAGAATAACCCAATAAAAACCCTTAACAAAAACCCTATCGCGATGGGGTTTTGAGGTTAACCGTGTTAGAGGTTACGGTTACCGCTTCAATACCTGTTACCACTATGATTCGGTAACCTCATGATACGGTAACCGTATCATGAGGTTACCAAATTGATTGGGTTACCGAAATGATAGGGTTAAGCCTAAAGAGGGGTTTTCCGGTCCCTGGTTTTGAACTAAATTTAATTCAAGTTCGAAACTTAAATTTCAAATCAAGCATGTTTCTTCATTTTATTTAACCATTCAATTTCTGGTTCGCAGCTGGACTACTAGTTGTAAATGGATATATTTTGGTTATATTTACCTAATTTAGTTTATTCCTTGAGGCTTGCCATTAAAACCTATTCGTATTAACCTAACATACTTAAGGGTCACAGTTCTAACCTAACCTAACCCACTTTTCAAGAGCCGTTTGGGCTGTTTGAGGCTCACAGTTCTAACCTAACCTAACCGACTTTTCAAGAGCCGTTTGGGTTGTTTAAGGGTCACAGTTCTAACCTAACCTAACCCACTTTTTGGGAGCCGTTTGGGTTATTTAAGGCTCACAGTTCTAACATAACCTAACCCACTTTTTAAGAGCCGTTTGGGCTGTTTAAGGCTCACAGTTCTAACATAACCTAACCAACTTTTTAAGAGCCGTTTGGGTTATTTAAAGCTCACAGTTCTAACATAACCTAACCAACTTTTCAAGAGACGTTTGGGTTATTTAAGTCTCACAGTTCTAACATAACCTAACCCACTTTTTAAGAGCCGTTTGGGCTGTTTAAGGCTCACAGTTCTAACATAACCTAACCAACTTTTTAAGAGCCGTTTGGGTTATTTAAAGCTCACAGTTCTAACATAACCTAACCAACTTTTCAAGAGCCGTTTGGGTTATTTAAGTCTCACAGTTCTAACATAACCTAACCAACTTTTTAGGAGCCGTTTGGGTTATTTAAGGCTCACAGTTCTAACATAACCTAACCCACTTTTTAAGAGCCGTTTGGGCTGTTTAAGGCTCATAGTTCTAACATAACCTAACCAACTTTTTAAGAGCCGTTTGGGTTATTTAAGGCTCACAGTTCTAACATAACCTAACCAACTTTTCAAGAGCCGTTTGGGTTATTTAAGGCTCACAGTTCTAACATAACCTAACCAACTTTTTAGGAGCCGTTTGGGTTATTTAAGGCTATCAAACTGCTGCGGTTTCCGCATGCGGCGACAGTGTAAGAGCAATATAGCGCTCTGCTCATGTGTAGCGCTGTCTCGTTTATTCTTCCTCTAAGGCGCATTTCATACTGGGGCTGTGTCCTGCTCCGGTGAACGAAACAGCAATACACACTACGCATAGGTACCTGTCATCATTATGCATAGGTACCTGTATAAGTACTAAGTAGTATTTATATGTAGTTCGCGCAGAAAATAATTCTGCTAATTGTACCTTATGCATAATTCGTTTTCTGCCTTGCAAACATTCTGCTAAAATCTATTATGCTAAGCAGATTATGCTAATTGACAGCTTCGGACAATTGAATTGTATGCAAAACAAAATTATTCTTATCAAAAAGCGGCCGTGTGAATATTAGCCGATTTGAAATTCGGATACGCAAACATTTAGCCAATTGTATATTATGCGAACTGATGATTTCTGCAATGTTAATATTCTTCGAAAAACAATTATGCCAAATATGTTATGCCAGATGCGTTTCTGGCCACAGAAGGTATGCCAAATGGATGGAACCCTTTAAAAAGTCTTCACTTCAGAAGTACTGGCGCATATAAAATTTGGTATATAAAACTAAAAATCATGAATTATTTTTTATTAAGCAAAAAATTCTGCAAATGATGTTTCAACGTATGAGCAAAAGCGTCGACTGCTTTTTTTGAACTAGACCAATTGCATTGTAAAATAAAATAAAAGTCCCAATTGGGAAAATCACACATGTTGTGATTTCGCCAAAGTAGAGGTTTTTCGGGAAATAATTGTAGTTCCATTGCCTAGGCTAGAGACAGTGGCGTAACACGCTAAGTAAGGCCCGTGGCAAATTCATCTCATGGGGCCCCTTTTACAGAAAATGTTAAGATCCTCCTTTAGTCGTAGCTTCTCACACTGGGGGCTCCTCGAGCCAGCGGTCCGTGGCATTTTGCCAGCTCTACCACCCTATAGTTACGCCACTGGCTATAGACTCCTAGTGTGCTGATGATATTTATTTATAAAGCATTATTGCACGTAAATAGAACTAAGAAACTTCGGATATTTGGGCATTCTCTGAGGCGATTATCACACTGGCGACGGGGTGCAAGCGTGACAGCGCTATACACACTTCAAGCGCTATCGCTCGCGCGCCGGCGCCGCATGCGTAAACCGCAGCAGTGTGAAAGTCACCTAATTACTGATTTTTCGTCTTTCCGTCAGAGATCGGCGTGAACCTCCGCGCCAACTCCATGGTGAAGTACGACTTCTTCGGGTCGTGGCGCTCCACCATCGCCGAGAGCATCCGCGTCGGCTTCACCACCACCAACCCCAAGGGGTTCCTGCTCGGGTTCTCATCCAACATCTCCTCGGAGTATCTCACCATTATGCTGACCAATTCTGGTGAGTAAAGTAAAAAGGAAACTGGTAACAACACTAAGAGTGTTAAAAAAAGGTTTAGTTTAGACAATCTCTGACTGACGATTATGCTTACTATTTAATAGGCTAGATGAATTTTTTTCATGCGTGGTATCATTCGATTCGTTTTGTTGTGAGGATCAAATGTGTATATGGGGCCCAATTGCCTTAAATCAACATAAAAGACAGAAAAGAGACTTAAAGTCTGAGATTTGCATTTGTTTCTCAAAACGCTCCTAACAAAATGATATGAAGCAGTGACGTCACGGCTTCATATTTGCCCTGTTTAAAGTATGGAAAAATTATGAAATTGCTATCTTTACAGTGAAATGTTGCGTTTATGTATATGGTTGCTATACAATTTATTTCACAATAAAATGTTAGAAATCGAATGGTGTCATTGGTTTTTTTAAATATCGTACTTAAAAAAAATTAAAAAATTTGAAATTTTGAAGTTACTATTAAATCTTTGAACCATTTCAATAGTTTTTTTTAAAGTTTACTTTATTTGGATATTTTGATCATTTTGCATCCTATCAACTAAATTTTATTGCATAATTCAACATGTGTCATCACCCCTATTATTAATAACTAAGCAGAAAAGAAAGGAAATGTTTCTTAAGAACCTCACAAGACTCTGAGATTATGAAGTTACAAAAGGATGTGGCGTTTCTTAGTCTCTTCGAAGGACCCCAAATAAAATAGACAATTGTTCTTTACTTAAATTTCTTTACTACAATGTAATACTTGAAGCTTCTTTTGCGCGAATGACCGTTTTAATTTCAAGAATATTCTTATTTAACCTAATCACTACATTAAATCTTGACTCAAATTGTCTATCGTTACTGAATTTCCTCATAATATCAGCCCAGAGTCAAGGGCAGATGATTCGTAACCATGGTACGTCGTTAATGTGGCAGTACACTTTAATAAAATGTTTTATTCCCAGGGCATCTGCGAGTGGTATTCGACTTCGGGTTCGAGCGGCAGGAGATCATCTTCCAGGGCAAGCACTTCGCCCTCGGCCAGTACCACGACGTACGGTTGTCGAGGAAGAACAGCGGCGCCACGATGGTGCTACAGGTACATATATTATACGTATGAAACATAAATAAATTACACCTGTATTATTTTATTTGTGAGAATCTTGGAACTTATTTGATTTTTTTTGGCAATTTAACTATTTTTTTAATTTGGTAACGGCCTCCATAGCCCAGTTGGTAGTGACCCTGCCTACGAAGCTGGAGGTCCCGGGTTCGAATCCTGGTAAGGGCATTTATTTGTGTGCTAATCTCAAATATTTGTTCCTGAGTTATGGATGTTTTCTATGTATATAAGTATGTATTTATATATCTAAGTATGTATATCGTCGGCTAGCACCCATAGTACAAGCTTTGCTTAGTTTGGGGTTAGGTTGATTTGTGTAAGATTGTCCCCAAAACATATTTATTTATTTATTTATTTTAATTTAAAGCTATTTTTAAAAGACACACTAGAAGTTATAATAGGACTTCAAAATTTTTATTTAAAAAAATAAGCGGATTTTACCTCAATATGCTGTTAATCATCGTTTGTCCTTATCTACCATTTTGACATTCCTAACCTAACCTAACCCCAAAGTAAGCAAAGCTTGTACTATGGGTGCTAGGCGACGATATACATACTTAGATATATAAATACATACTTATATACATAGATAACATCCATAACTCAGGAACAAATATTTGAGATTAGCACACGAATAAATGCCCTTACCAGGATTCGAACCCGGGACCTCCAGCTTCGTAGGCAGGGTCACTACCAACTGGGCTATGGAGGCCGTTGAATAGGGGTGATGACACATGTTGAATTATGCAATGAAATTTAGTTGATAGGATGCAAAATTATCAAAATATCTAAATAAAGTAAACATTAAAAAAATCTATTGAAATGGTTCAAAGATATCGGGCTTCAAAGTTTCAATTTTTTTAGATTTTTGAAAGTAAGAAATTTAAAAAAAACCAATGATACCATTCGATTTCTAACATTTTATTGTGAAATAAATTGTATAGCAACCATATACATAAACGCAACATTTCACTGTAAAAATAGCAATTTCATAATTTTTCCATACTTTAAACAGGGCAAATATGAAGCTGTGACGTCAAGGCTTTATATCATTTTGTTAGGAGCGTTTTGAGAAACAAATGCAAATCTCAGACTTTAAGTATTTTTCCTGTCTTTTATGTTGATTTAAGGCAATTGGCCCCATATAGACATTTGATCCTCACAACAAAACGAATCGATTGATACCATGCATGAAAAACATTCATCTAGCCTATTGCCATTGTTTTATGAAAATATAGGAATAAGGTGTATTCGGGTGATTCCTAATGGATAAAAGTGGCTAATAATTCCAAATTTAGGCTCTAAATAAGATCGATGGAGTGATTTCTAAAAGGCTTTTGTTAAACCGAATTTCGAAGTTACCTTCACACATCTTCAATGTCTAATCTTCCTTCTCAGGTGGATAACTACGAAACACAAGAGTACAACTTCAACATAAAGGCGTCTGCCGACGCTCAGTTCAACAACATCCAGTACATGTACATCGGGCGCAACGAGTCCATGCACGAGGGGTTCGTGGGCTGCGTCAGCCGCGTAGAGTTCGACGACATATACCCGCTCAAGCTCATGTTCCAGCAGGACCCGCCGCCCAATGTCAGGAGTCTAGGTAATTACTATAACACTTTTTTTGTAGCCTACATTGTCTTGAGTAAAGCAAGTTCATTAACCCTTTATAGGGCACCGGTCTCAAAAAAGACCACCTGTAACAACATATTTTTGTATTTTTTTCTTGTACAGAATTTTTAGGACTATAGATTGGCGATGAGGCTAGAATCGAGCATTTTTTTCAGTCTTGCCCGTTAAAGGGTTAAATAATTTTAAACAAAATAAATTTTAAACAATAAAAGAACCTACTTCACTTCGGATCCGCTATTCCAAGAGGAAGTGGCCGGGATGCTGTAAAAAATAGTGAAATCACTATAGCTGTGCCTACAATAGTTGAAGAGTTCCCTCGATTTCTCCAGGATCCCATCATCAGATCCCGACTTGGTGACAATGGGACCATCTAGGAGTTCGATAAAATAAAAAAATTGAAAATCGGTTCACGATTCACGGATATATCGAGAAAACCTCCTCCTTTTTTGAAGTCGGTTAAAAATAGCCATAACTCCCGTGGGATTATGATGGGTTATGTTATAATTCTCACTACGCCTGCGTTTACTAGCACGCTTTATGTAAAATGTCGTTTAATCGATTTATCAAAATCGACTCGGTTGTTTTCAAACTGCGATTGAATATACGACACAAATATATCTTTTCTTACATACACAAGTAACTTCATAATAAATAACCCTTCCTTTTGGCTTTGGAGTAGTCAGGTAAAAAATAATAGTCCGAAAAATCTTGACATCTTAAAGAATCTCAATGCGTTGCGAGTTCAAGGAAACCATTATTGAGTACAGCACTGTTTTAAAATTAGATCGCACGCACGGTAAGCGGTTCAAAACTAAGTTACCGTAAACGCGCGTATCGGCGCGGACGCATTTTTATTTTTAATTGTGTTTAAAATATTATGTTGTGTGATTAAAACTGGTTTAATATAGTGAATTGGTACAGCCACATGCAATAGTATCTTGCTCAACGAAAGCCGCAAAAATATCTGCCACAATCTTATTTAAGAAAGAAAGAAAATACAAGCATTAATAAAATCAAAATACAAAATACAGTTCTAGTTTGGAATGCACCAAACAACCCGTGTAAACTGTTTAACTTTGTTTGAAATAATAAATATTACTTACTTACATTTATTTAACGTCACAAATACACAATAATTTCCTCCCGCGAACGCTCCGACTGTGGAATGAACTCCCTGCCGAGGTTTTCTCAGAGCGCTATAGTATGAGGTTCTTAAAAAAAGGAGTGTATAGGTTCTTAAACGGTATTAGGCAACGCGCATGTGAATCCTCTGGGGTTGCAGGCGTCCATAGGCTACGGTAACTGCTTACCATCAGGCGGGCCGTATGCTTGTTTGCTGCCGTCGTGTTATTAAAAAAAACTGTCAAAAACAAAACAAGAAATAAAACAACTCGAAGACATACGTAGGATCTCAACACCACCATTTGTAGGGCAATAACAGTGTACAAAATACAAATAATTTATTGAGAAAAGTATAGTACAGTGTGTCATACTCATATATTTTTGTGGCCTTCGTTGAGGAAGATACTTTTGCAGGTGATTGTACTATACATTATATTTTGAAGAAAACATAAAGGCCTGTTACTTATTTAATAAATGATAATCCATCCATAAAAGTGATTAGGTCCGTTGTAAAATTTTCCACAATATAGTATTTTATAAATGAATGGATATTTTGTTGCTAATTATGATGAAGTTATTTTAGCAATAGAGGTACATACGAGTATGTAAGTGGGTGACCTATTTTTGTATGAATCATTTTTGAGTACGTAAACATTTGAAGCGCTTTGTCACTGAAATACGACTGTTGTCATCTTAATACCTGCTGCAAGAATGTGTTTTGTTGCCAAAAATAATAGTAATATTAGTAACTGTATTACATTTATAAAAAGATAAAAAAGCTAAAGATAAAAGATAATTTATTATCACACACAAGATACATAAAAAAAAAAAGGGAATCACAGACACTTAGAAACACAACATATCGATAAGTATCTATAATTTTATAAACAATTACAATGTATTGTGACCATAGGGATGAACTCAGCGATTGCTCTGGAACGGCCTGCCTGCCACAGCGCTGATTTTCAGCCCACCCCGCTAATTACTAATACAGTTACAATAGAGTAGCGGGTGTTTAAATTACAGTTTATGTGTTCTTATCTACCTAATTGATTAACTAACCTATTATGAAAGTTTACTCGAAAAGGTACCATTTGACGGAAGGGGCTTACGTCGTACGCAGTACATATTTAATATTGTATTCGAGCAATAAAAGCGTAAGGGCTTCTCGTCTAATAGTACCTTTTGATGTAGATTGTCACATTTGACAAATACTTAAAGTTACTCTCGTAAGAAGTTTTTATGTAAGTTGATTTTGTGTTGTGCAAAATATTTGTACAATGTTCGCAATTTTTTGTTTTGAAATTCATTTTATTCATACACCTTGTAAAAATGTATACCAGAGGCCAGTTTTATAAAGCGGAAGTCTCTTTCTAACACATAGGGTTAGAAAGAGTTCCGCTTGTAAATTGTAATTTGTAGCTTTATAAAACTGGCCTCTGGTGTCAATATGGCAACAATCGTACTTTCACATTATTTAGAAACATAACCGTAGATTTGTTTATAAATAAAAAAACACAAAGATTGGGTCTATCCGTAAAAAGTTTCTTTTGTACTAAATCTTATTATTCTATTGTGAAAACTTAGATCCACATTTACTAAACTGTATCTATATTCAGCTGGAGTCCTCAACGAAGACTTCTGCGGCGTGGAGCCCGTCACTCACCCTCCCGAGCCCGTCGAGACCAGACCTCCTCCGCCGAGGGACCCCGCCGACGACGACATGCATACCACCGACGAAGCCATCCTTGGCAGTAAGTAACTTGCTGAACCAGTCACTTACCCTCCCGAGCCCGTCGAGACCAGACCTCCTCCGCCGAGGGACCCCGCCGACGACGACATGCATACCACCGACGAAGCCATTCTTGGCAGTAAGTAACTTGCTGAACCAGTCACTCACCCTCCCGAGCCCGTCGAGACCAGACCTCCTCCGCCGAGGGACCCCGCCGACGACGACATGCATACCACCGACGAAGCCATCCTTGGCAGTAAGTAACTTGCTGAACCACTCACTTACCCTCCCGAGCCCGTCGAGACCAGACCTCCTCCGCCGAGGGACCCCGCCGACGACGACATGCATACCACCGACGAAGCCATTCTTGGCAGTAAGTAACTTGCTGAACCAGTCACTCACCCTCCCGAGCCCGTCGAGACCAGACCTCCTCCGCCGAGGGACCCCGCCGACGACGACATGCATACCACCGACGAAGCCATCCTTGGCAGTAAGTAACTTGCTGAACCAGTCACTTACCCTCCCGAGCCCGTCGAGACCAGACCTCCTCCGCCGAGGGACCCCGCCGACGACGACATGCATACCACCGACGAAGCCATTCTTGGCAGTAAGTAACTTGCTGAACCAGTCACTCACCCTCCCGAGCCCGTCGAGACCAGACCTCCTCCGCCGAGGGACCCCGCCGACGACGACATGCATACCACCGACGAAGCCATCCTTGGCAGTAAGTAACTTGCTGAACCAATCACTCACCCTCCTGAGCCCGTCGAGACCAGACCTCCTCCGCCGAGAGACCCCGCCGACGACGACATGCATACCACCGACGAAGCCATCCTTGGCAGTAAGTAACTTGCTGAACCAGTCACTCACCCTCCCGAGCCCGTCGAGACCAGACCTCCTCCGCCGAGGGACCCCGCCGACGACGACATGCATACCACCGACGAAGCCATTCTTGGCAGTAAGTAACTTGCTGAACCAGTCACTCACCCTCCCGAGCCCGCCGAGACCAGACCTCCTCCGCCGAGAGACCCCGCCGACGACGACATGCATACCTCCGACGAAGCCATTCTTGGCAGTATGTACACCCTTTTCACTTTAAAGTCCTTTTGAAAGCAGTAGTAGTCGTAATGTTCAAGTAGAGAAGGAAAGATGATGATACTAATTGAAAGGATGTTTACAAAAACAACATAACTGCTTAGAGCGGTTGACACTTTTTTAAGAACATTGTTAATCGTTTTAGGTGTCAACCAGTGTAGTCAGTTATTTTGTTTGTGTAAATATCCTTTCAATTGATTAAGATTGACTTTCGCAACGAGAGCACGCCATCTATTCCAATCCTGCGCAACTTGCCAGTTATTGACGCGAAGCTCCAGCAGATCCGCCGCCACACTGTCTCCCCGCGATACTTGGGCCGACCCACTGGACGGCGACCAGCCTTATGGTGCAGTGGAGTACAACAACGCCTTTTTAACCTATAAAAATGACAAAACTCACAAGTCCGATTTTATATTGTGCCCCGTTAGAATACGTTAAGTACTAATGACAAATATTTTCTAACAATTGTGAGCATTGCGCTAGGTATAATACACGTATTTGTTTGCTACATAAAGAAAAGATTATGCAAGTTTTATTTTTCTCTACCAGACTATCGCTTTTTATTATTGCTACATAACTTCAAATTTTATAACGGTTTTGTCAATAGCATTCGTCGTCTTAGCCATTTGTCGTTCGTTTAGAATTCAAGGTCACGCATATTTTTACAAATTGTTTACGAATATGCTCACATAATCTATTGACCAAACTGTTATAAAATGACAGATGATATTGAAATAGTTGAATGCAATAGTGTGGTAAAGAAAAATGTAATTTGGATAATCTTTTCTTTGTGTTATTAACAAATATCTATATAATACCTAGCGCATCGTCAATAACTGTTAGTAAATATTTTTTACTATGACTAATTATATTATATTCTCTAACTAAAAATGAAAATCGCACTTGTGAATTATAAAAGTTCAAAACTGTTCCTGTACCGTATTATTAATGAAGCTACAAAATGGTGTATTAGAAAGAGACTATCGCTTGTAAATTGGAGTCGTATAGGCCACAGTCGGTCCTCCCAGAACCCTCTTTTGACAGCCCTACCCTATCTTCGTCTATTCTCTGTAGATGTATAATGGCAGGCGCACACGCAAGCGCCAGTCGTGCGTGCGCACTCGCTGCTCAACTCCGTGCTCGAGGCTCAGCCTAGTTGTGATTTGTTTGCAAGCGCGATTGGACGATTGATGACCGAGTGCAAGAGAGTGATTGAAAGAGAGATGCCTGCGAGTAGCATTGAATAATATTTGTAATATTTAATATTAATTTATTTATTATATTATATAATTAATGTCTGAATTTGTGCCACTTTGGCGTTAGCTGTTTAGGTACAAATGTATTTTTCACATTAAACAATAAACAATGGTAAACGTTTGTTCTTGCAGCGGTCCTAGCATTCATTTTACTGCTGCTGATCATCGTGGCCGTCGTGTTGGTGCGAGCTCTATCGCGGCATAAGGGAGAATATCTCACGCAGGTAAATTACTCATTCTTTTCATTTATTTACACATTATTTCTATATCTGTACATTATTTTGTTTATTTTACAGCTCTAGTTCGATGATATAATTGAAAACACGTTTGTTTAATATGTAAGATTATAAGTTTAAATGCGTTGGAACAAGAACTTACCTCGTTGCGAAAAAATGTGTATTACTATTTTGAGTAACAAAAGTCCAGTTTTATGAGAAAATTACTTGAACTGAGAGTTCGCGATTCACTTGTAAACGTTTTGACCAATATAACAAGACCCATATAAACAATTTTCGACGACTCCTTGATCGATCCAGCTCATAAACGAACTCTCAAATTGTATGTATCTCTGCTACACAATCCTAACAAATTTCATAAAGATTAGACAAACGTTACTAAAGTTATCGTCGAACAAACTCTCAAAGTCAAAAAGCCATCGAAATGCCGAGACGTCCCAGTAGTCACAAGTTGTTTGTAAAGGCTCGCTTCGTTAACGCTCCGCTCGTTCGATTAAGAGCCTGATTAGGTATGACAAATCCTGGAATAAGTAGAACAGTTGCACAATATTGTACAGTCCGTGAGCTCTAAAAAGAACCTTCGGGTTTTAGAAAGAGACGTCGGCTATCAATCAACAGTGACACATGAAAAAGCAGAACAGCAATATTACCTTCGTGTGTCATCGCTGATTCCCGAAGGTTCCTCTTAAAGCTCACGGGCTGTGAGGGGGTGTGTGTACTGTTTGTGTGACCTCACCTGATGTGACGTCCCTGGCTCCCCGCGCAGGAGGAGCGCGGCGCGGACGGCGCGGCCGACCAGGACCAGGCGGCGCTGGCGGCCGCCACGGGCCCGCGCGTCACCAAGCGGCGAGAGTTCTTCATCTAGTACCCGCCGCGGTCGCGGTTCGTGTCCTTCCGGGTCCTCGCGCAGGTACTCAGCACGCAAGTCAGGGTGAGGGAGGATTAGCCAATAACTGGAACAATATGCCTACGATACTTAGGTATCTGAATCAAGCTGGTGGTGTGTGCGTCACCAAAAGACGGGAGTTCTTCATCTAGTACCCGCCCAGATTTATGTCCTTTAGAGTACTCGCGCAGGTACTCACCACTCAAATCAGGGTGAAGGAGGGTTAGTTAATAACTGGAACAATATGCCTACGATACTTAGAATCTGATTTAATATCAAGCTGGGGGTGCATCACCAAGAGACGCGAGTTCTTCATCTAGTACCCACCTAAGTTCGTGTCCTTCCGAGTACTCGCGCAGGTACTGAGCACTCAAGTCTGGATAATCAATAAAACTAACTAGAACTATACGTGACCGCTATAATAATTGGCCACTGATATAGTAACAGACCGCTAACGATAAGAAAAAGCAACAAAACAATAGAAGCATGCACTGGAATGTGACCAAATATTTAACCTGTGTTTGTCCTGCTTTTGTTTTAGTCCATGGCCAATGACTATATCAATGGGGTTGGCAACTGTCAACGGTTTGCCCAGATGGCGCCAGCATAGCTAGGTCCCTTTCACTAGTATTGTTGGCTTAAAGGCTAACCCATCCAGGTCAAAAAAATTAAAAAAAAGAACAAAATTTTGACACTATTTGTAGGACTGACAGGTACCAGCTATGCTGGCGCCATCTGTAAATACTTTCGACCGGCCAACCCCATTCCCAATAACTATAGCGATCACCCTATATGTCTTTGATACTTAAGTATCTATCAGTTTTACTATCGAGCTGAAAATCCGTGCGGCATTTAAAGGAAAGGATTATTCGTCTAATGCTCGCAAAAGATCATGAGACTCCTAGTACAGTTGCCATCGGATATATCGGAGCGGCCAACGTGGTCACAAATATGTGAACAGCGCTTCTATTGTCAAGGCGATAAAATGCATGTTCAGAGAGTTTTGTGTACCTTGGCCGCTCCGATATATCTGATGGCGACTGTACATGTTACACAGATTGAAAATAGAACAAAACGATCTACAAAACGACTTTCGTAAGAATGTTTTTCATTGAGTGACAGAGTTAAATCTGTTTATGAGTCATAAAATGTTACTAGAATAATGAATCTAAAGAAGTTTGTACATCATAGTAATATGGAAATTATCAGAATTATAATGACTAGACAGGAAACCCGCAGTTTATAATATAACATTTATTATCCTCGATTAAATAAAATAGAATATCCTTTTATTCACAATTTGAACTCTCTAGCATTTAACAGTATCATCCATTATCCATCCAAAAGTATTACAAGCATAGTTCTTACTATCAGAAATGTTCATCTTATCCTACTTATTACTCTATAAGTCTTCCCTTAAAAAGTATTATACTAATTTCTATGCCAATGTATTCTTACTTAACTATCGTTGTCATATTTATTTTATGGCTTAGGTAAATGATACATAAATGCATTCACGCATTTTAACGTAAAGTATTCCAGTGTAATTTTTATTTTATTAAAAAGGCCTACTATACGTAAGCCTCGCATGTATTGTATTTCTACATCATGTAATATGCATACATAAAATCAACGCAAGGAAAATTGCCTAAATAGCACATTAACTTCAGTCCATAACATCGGTTAATTTTTAATAGGGGATATTACTGCAATGCTCTGCCGCCAGAGTGCAGCACTAGCAGATCGGTAAACCATATAGTTCTTAATGCATACTAAGCCTTAAACAGTTTTTTTACAAGTTTTCATAGATAATTTATAACGAATAATTATTTCATTTGTGCACCAAGGCGGTTTGTTTACAGAAGGCCTATCGTGAAACAAGAGAATCGTAATTTTGAAATTGCCTCTCTATCGCTCGAATATGTGAGAGTGACAGAGAACCAGGTAACGACATTTTTATTTTAGCCTTATAATATCCAAATGTAATTTAATAATAAATAAGTGATATTATACATCAAATGCCTATTACATTACAATTTGTAATATTAACAGATCTCTTTCGCATTCCTTTTTATTACAAAGAGAGTTCCGCTAATATTACAAGTTGCTAATTGTTATGCAACCCCAGTTACCGTCGCGTGCTACAACTTTGCCTACGATGCACAACTTTGCCTGGCTTGAAGAACATGGTTTTCTTCACCAAACAGATATTTATATCTTATTTGTGAACTGGGAGAAAGGCGGTCATCTCAGGGATAAGATATAAATAGGTGTTTGGTGAAGAAAACCAAGTTTTCCAAGCCAGGCAAAGTTGTGCATCGTAGGCAAAGTTGTAGCACGTGACAGTACCATGAACATGTAATGTCAATCGCACGGAAAGACAACTTAGTCGCTTTTTATACTGCCTCGTCTATTCTATGGATTCTCTACACATCTGTTGTTTATGGACTGCTCATGTCATTCTAAACTTTCTCTCCCGTCGTGCCATTTGGCTTTCATATGATTTCATACTGGTATATTATAATTAAAATTAGTAACAACATTAAAATACCATGTCTGACCAATATCTCTCAGTTGCTTAAAGGTTAGCTGGAAGAGATCCCTTAAAGGGATAAGTTCGCCTTTGTACACACTATATTTTTGTTGGTCATGTACTTGTTTTGTGCAATAAAGTGTTTTACTTTACTTTAAAATCAATAAAAGAGATTAGTGAAAGTTGGTACCGTTGTTATCAGATATATCTGAACAACGCCGCTATTGTCAAGGCGATAGAGTGCATGTTGAGATATTTTTGAGTACCTTGGCCGCTCCGATATATTAATGATCGTACCAGTGTTTGTACCAGCTGTATAAAACTTTTTATAAATAGCAATGTGAGTTGGAACGATTTGATCTTGACAAGGGGTTTATCTAGTTACAGTGCCACTTATTTAATTTGTATTGGCTGTGTGCATGAGTGTGGCGCCATCTCTTGAGCAGGGGGTGAAAGGGTTTTTTTCTTTTATATTAATGGCATATACTCCTTGCTTATATGAAATGTCACTGGCTGATTCACTATTTTGACAGTTGACCCTACGGGTGATGTCAAATATTCTGAAATGTAATATTGACAAGAGCCCAATGGGGTTGGCCGGTGAAAACTTTTGCAGAGGGCGCTGTTCCAGATTCCATACAATAAGAGAAAGAGATACAAACAATGATAGAAAGAAACAGACGATGAATGGTCCCTAACTTGTATGCAGGCATACAGCTTTTCTTAGGCAAAAACCTTCCCTATGGCGTTAATCTACATCATTTTAATTTTAGTATATTCCAAAAACGGATGGATTTCAATTTCGGAGCAATTCGAGACAAAACAATGAGTCATTTTCGCGAAAATAAATAAAAACTACTTCGCGCCATACAAATTTAGCTTTTCTAGGGACCAATTTTGAAGATGTCACTTTGACAGTTGCCAACCCCATTTCTTGTTACATTGTGCGCTGCGATCGTTCACGTTACCCCCACCATGCACTTCGCACATAGCCAAATTGTATATTTTTTACATGAATTTTATTATTATGATATCTTATCCATGCATTCATAAAATAACTTACTGCCTGTTTTTGGCAATTCACCATATTTTGAATCTCGCTTTTGCTAAACATTAGTATATACATTATTTTGAGAAACAAGCAAATAAGTTTGCTACATACCTCTATATGAAATCTTATACTAGGTGTAACAAAAATACTGGTGATCCATTTAAGGGCATAATTGGTATCGTATTCTTATTGTGAATAACTATAGGAAAAAAAAAAACACGCGAAAAAATTTTTTTGTTTTGTATGGAGGGTTGGCGAGCTGGGACGACTCGACCCATACAAAAAAAAATTCACCTCCAAAAAATTTTTCTTCTACTTTTTCCTACTTACAATACGACACCAATTATGCCCTTATACGGATCACCAGTATTTTTGTTACACCCTGTATGATCTGATGATCAAATGTGTAATTTTCAAGTAAAAGTTACATCATTGTCGGTTGTCAATAAGGCGATACTGCTATAAAATTCATTTAGATATTAACTCTAACAACCTAAAAAATGAACCTTTTACTTGAAAACGCCACAATTAGCTGCACTTATATTTGTTTTAGACTCAAGATTGTCGATTTTTGTTACGACAGAATACGAATCTCACTCAATTTTGTAAGAAAAGATTTTAAATTGTGACAAAAATACAAATTAGCGAGTAAGACTTAGTTTTTAAGTCGTCAGGTATCTCATATTATTTTCCATAGTGCCGTAAAGTTTGTATTTAGTTGTAGATATTTTTTTATTTTTTTTCCGTCCAAAATGAATTATGTTGCGTGATTTTTGAGTTAATTTACACATTTATAATGAATTTAATTGTGTGTTTTTAGACTATGTTTAGTGATATTATTAATGATAGTTTTTTATCCATAACTGCAGATATTTTAAAGGTAGCTTTACATGAAATTAAGTATTTGCTTTTTAAATATTATTTCTGAATATATTCGCCAATATCTGCAAATATTGTGTAAGCGTACTTCGAAGATATTTTTACGTAATGTAAAGCGAAGTTTTGTATCATGTATCATAAAATTCATACATTTTGTATATCGTAATTATAGAAATGAGTTCAAGGAGGCACTTTTATATTATCTTAAATAAATTGAAAAACTATCTCAACAAGATTTTAGGGTCAAAACACACCTAGCGGAATCACAGCGGAATTAAGCCAATTCATAGACAAAATGTCTATGGTAGCGGAAATTTGTCTATGGTAGCTGATTTTTTGTATCGAAGCCATAGACAAATTTCCACTACCATAGGCAAATTTCCGCTACCATAGACAAAATTTAGCATTTTGTCTATGAATTGGCTTAATTCCGCGAGGAATTCCGCTAGGTCTGTTTTGACCCGTAAAAGGAACATTCCAAGCATTCCTTAAAAAAAGTCATGGGTCAAACTATCGAATCTTATGATTTACTCATCCACATCTGTCTACCAAGATTAAGTCCCCTTTTGTATGAAACTGTACACATGTGTATGTGTAATTTTTTGGAAAAGGTACTATTTGACGAAAAGCGCTTACGTTGTCATTGTTCAGATTCAATAGTATCCGAGCAATAAACGCGTAGTCGCAAGCCAAATGGTACCTTTTGATTTAGTGTATCACATGTAAAGGTGCCTCCTGGGATCGCCAGGTGTCGTGCCTTAGCCACAGGCGCCTAGAGTAACACGTCACGTAGACTGTAGAGTTTTTATTTTAATACTTATTCACAATAAATTCTCCACAAATAATTTCAGTGTTTTATTATAACGCCTAATGTTCCTAATAGACCTATAGTTAATATACACGGTGCTCGTGAGCATTGCGAGGGATTTTAACAGCGTATTCCTGATCGTAATTGGAGACTAAAATGTCGTGCAAACTTTTCTGGAATTTGCCTAGTTTCAGAATTATTACCAATTAAATAAAAAACTTTGATTATTGTAACTCCGTGAATAACGCTTTTTTGATAGAGATTTCATTCTTTATGGGGTCTAGCCTAGACATCCTTATTGACAGATATCAAAATGCGAAGGAATACTTCTCGTGAACCATTTTTTTACCGTTACCGTTACCGTTACCGTTAACTGACTCAGCCAGCCAGCAGTTCTGCTGCAAGGACTCAGAGGCGTGGTCATACCAGGGAGGGAGGGACGGAGAGACTCAGCGACAATGCTCAGATGCACGTACTGGTACGGTTCAGGCCCATCGGTCGGAGGTGTATAGTACGGCAGGTTAACAACCTCCGTCCAAATTAACCCACTCCGAAATAGGACGTGTATCCGCGCCTTTTCTTGTGATCTTTCCGTCGTCAGCCACCCCGGCATGCTCAGCAGACCCTCCTGCCCGAGGCACCGGCGATTCAAAAATACAGGATGGGTGTGTAGGGCTTGTGCAGTCAGGAGAGGATAGATAGGAAAGTAAGAACCAGGCCGAATACCAGCATCGTACCCAGAGTAGGGAAAAAATAAATAGATAAGTGTGTAAATATGTACGATAGGATAAAGACTGCGATATTTTATGAATGTGCTTGTAACGTTTTTTTCAATGACGACTCGACGTTCTGATCATTTGCGGTCTCGTTTTCGTATATTTCCCTTGGTTTATATTCTGTGTCTGTTCCGATTGCTTATACACTTGGTTCACTTTTCCCTGTTTTGAGCAATGGATTTATTCTCGTGAACCATTTTTTTACGAATAAAAATGTACCAATTTATTTTAGTCGTTAGTTTTATCAATAATATAATTTTTTTATGTTTCAAAATTTCGAAAAAGAGCAAAAAAAAAATTTTCGGCGAAATTGACCTAACTTCATATCACATTTTTTACTCCTTATGGCCTCAGGAATTCGTGGTTAAAATCTCTCGCAATGCTCACGAGCCCCGTGTATATATAGTTTGGCGTAAAAAAAAAATACAACCAAATGAATAACCTTTGTAGCCCCACAAGAAAGAGTTCAGTCGTTGACGGACGTCCGGACGGACAGACAAGCAAACAGATGTAGTATGATGTAGTGTAACTAAAACGATGTTTTTTCACTACGAGACCCCTAAAAATGTGTATATTTAGGGTTTTTGATGGAGCCTATAGACAAAATTCAGCCGGAAGTTGGATTTTTCCGTCTTACGCCTAGTTTTTGTCGATGATAGCTAAATTTCACACTGAATTCAGCTCAAGTATGTTTAGCGCTTGTACGTGTAGTGAATCACGTATAAAAGTCCCTAGAGCTAACCTTGGCCCGCTGAGGCACTCGACGTCAGGTGCGCCGCTTAACCCGTATGCGGATCGCTGATGCAGCCCTAGAGGAGAGCTCGATACACTAGGGAAGCGACGGATAGGTAAGTATCGATGTCGATGTATGAAGATTTCCAGTTAGTTAAAGTTATCTCCAGTTCTTGTCCTCGGTATATCGGCACGATATTGACAGACGTCTACGATAATTTTGACGTCCACGTCAAAATTAAGCCTTTGACCGCCTAAGACGTCAAATCACGCGCACGTAAAGTCGTGTCCTCAGCAACAGCACGTGATTTCACGTCCAAAATATAACCGGGTTGCCTGGCGCATGGATGCTTGGCGCTCAAAGGCTGTAACAATGTCATACATTTGGCTCCCCTGCAAATGCCGTGACGTTAATCGTCGAAGTCCATGGAAAAGTATAAAAGCGACGATTTCTTTGCCACGAACTTACTAAATCATTATTCGTGTTTTCAACTCGGTCTCTCTAATATTGCAAAAGCGATAGAGATACGTAATTAATTCAACTCTTTTACTTTGACTACTAATAATTAAACTTTCCTCGTAATGAAAGAAATACTATATCGATATCGACTATTTTAGTAAAGTTCCTTAGACCTAAGCAGATGCAACAAGCTAAGAAGATGTTTTCTGATTAAGTACTTCGATGCCTACTTTTTGTTCGACATCGATATCTTCAATGTTCATGTCCCATCACTACAGCCCTATTGTAACAGAGTGCCGATTGACCTAAAACGGCGGATCGGCCATCGAGCACGCGCGGTTAGTGGGGCAGGTGCCTAATGGCTGTGAAGGGCGTAATACGCTCTTTCTGTCGTAGCTTTTTATTTAGAAATTTCGGTGAAGGAAAACATCGTGAGGAAACCGGACCTTATCTCAATAAAGCCTAGTTGGGTTGGAAGGTCAGATATATGGCAGTCGCTACTTACTAATGCACCAATAGCAATTCATGAGTTTAGGTTGCCAAGCAGACCTCGGGCCCAGTCAAGCTGGGATGAACGCTAGGAGGATGATAATTTAGTCCAAGGAATGATCTAATTATTTTTTTGGCTTTCGTACCTCAAAAGAAAATAAAAACAGGGTAACGATTTTGAGATTAGAGCGCTCGAGTTCAAATAAATTTTATTACTAAATTGTTCACACTAAATTGTTCGACGAATATATTTAAATTGATCACCAAAATTGCATAATAAGCTTTCCGTCATTTTTAATACCACTAATGCATCCCGATAAAACCTACCTCTGCCAAGTTCATTTTAATTACCAACTAATTTCCAAGCACGTCCACCGAGCCGCTACAAATTGGCAAAATTCACGAAGCCGAACAAAACAAAATGGATTCACAACTATCGAATCCTCGTATCTACATCACACTACCATTTGAAACTCAACCTTGATGTTATAGATATTGAGTTTGCTTTTTAAGTAGAAGGTTGGTTGTTTTGGGAGGTTTTGAGGTTATTATAATTTTGTGTCGAGAATTTGGTGGGAGTGGGAATAATCGGCTCAGCGTAGACAGGTGGACGAGTTTTAATTCTGGACTAATTTGGACGCTTAAGAGTTAAAGCGGATTGGAGTTGATAATTACGAGGAAGTTGCGCTGGTCGCGATTAAACGTCTGCGTATACTTCCGTAGGTTGTTCATTTTCGGAATTTGATAAGCATTTTTCAAATCGTTTCAAAGTTGCTGTACAGGTGGTAAACAAGCATGCAGCCTGCCCAATGGGAAGTGTATGGAAGGATAACAATCTCTATGTTCCAAAGTGCCCGTCAAAATTCGTTAAATTGGTGGCGCCACAATAGCTATAGAAGATATGGTAGCGCATATGCAGCGCACTTCTCTCCGTCAATTAACACCTTCCGTACCGCAGTTCGCTACGCACACACACCACATAGACATATATGCATGGCCCAAACCAGAATCTATAAAATCATCTAGCATTTAGAGGACACAGTTCAGGTAAGAAAGAATATCAAACGTATTGCGAAGCAGTCAGATTTGGATTTTATTTTTATTTTTCATTGTAATTACACAATAGGCAGGTACATGTCTGTCTCTCAAGCTGTTTTGATATGCCTTCTTGAAGAACTACGCATTATTGTATATAGTATCTTTAATGTATTAGTAGGTAGGGTGTATTGGGGTAATTTCGATAGGAAAAAAGTGGCGGGTAAATTCCGAAAGTTGACTCTTATTACAGTGGGATACGAGAGATAATTGAATGATTTTCGGAATTACCCGCCTTTCGAAATTACCCCAATACACCCTATTACTGTTTTGAAAAAATAAGTCCCGCCGAGTTTCTTGCCGGTATTAAGTAATACTTCTCGGGTCAGAGGTGTAGGGTTAGAACCGGGGGTAGTTTCTTTTTCTCTCTGACGTTCATAAGTGCATTGTAATGTGCCTAAATTGAAGAACAAATATCTTTTATCTTTTTTTTTACGCGCTACTCTCGTAGCCGACTCCGGCGTTTTTCCGCTTTGTAGCGGAAATCCGCTACGCACAGAGAGCCCGCCTATCGGGCTCCTAGTGCTCAATGTGTCTTCTAAGCTGCTATAGCTATACTAGCGTCACTAGGAGAAATTTGGAACTATTATTTATTTACTGTTAACAGCTGGAAACTTTTTAGTCCGTTCTATAAGAGATGCTTATCCTCCTTATACCATCCATAGGGAAGTGGTTTCCGTAGCCTCTGGACGCCTGTGACGTCAGTAAATAAGTTTGACATGTGTTGTTTTTTGATATTAAAGGTTTTGATTTTGATTTAAATAATGACGAGGCTGACATATGTCACTTATGTCAGCGTTGGTAAAAGAAAAGAGCGTACTCCCATCTTAAAGGCCGGCAACGCGCTTGTGACCCCCCTGGTGTTGCGGACGTCTATGGGCGGCGGTAATTGCTTACCATCAGGCGATTCGTCTGCTCGTTTGCCTCCTATGTCATAAAAAAAAAAAATAGGGGCTGGGTGGTAATAGTAAGTAGCCTGCAACTCTAGGGATCTCACTTGTGCCTTGCTGACTCTTTAAAAATCTATTCACTCTTTATATTAATTCTAAAAGCTTATTAACCCCGTCTCCACCCACACAAAGGTCATCCTTCATTAAATCTATGAAAGGACTCAAATTTAACTTATCAAAAGCATAATACGGGCAAATAAAGCGAAATGACAAGGTGTCACAAAATAGCGCCCTGTGATCAGCAATCAGCCACTGTAATTACATTATGATGCTGTTTATTATACCTACAGGATGGTAGTGGTAGGTAGGTGCAATGATTTAAGGGTGATAGCAGAGATATTCTTGAACATTTTCAGCCATATCTGTTACTTTTCCACAAACTAGCATTCTGATTAGGAACCTAACTTGGTACTGATTTAAATTCACACGAGTTTCACTCATTATGTCATTATTTTGACAAAAATGCGATTAAGTCGTACTTTATTTGGCAGTAGGAGTAGGTAAATTCACGGAGAGCCGTTTTGCTGCATTGATTGTAGCAAATGGAAATCCGATTACCCCTTTTGGGATATAGGCGTGATTGTATGTTTGTATGTACCTAATAGGTACATACAACCCTGTGTATGTAGTAGGTAAACTTACTTGCTAAATGCCGTTACACGATTGACTAAACCAAGTGACTTAGGAAGTTGATTTAAGACAACAGTAACGGGGCTTTTAGACGAATTTGGTAGTTTTAAAGTTTTAGTTAACATTGTTTTATACACAAGCGATATCTTGTAAACAAAATCGTTAATTTTGGATAGTTTAATGACTATTGGACCAAACAAAACAAGTTAACAAGCGTCTTTGTTGCGAGAAAAATAAAATGGAGGGCTCGACATGGAAATCATGGAATATGTCTTAGCTTAGTTATTTTTCTGTGCCACTAAAATAATTTAAAAAAAACCGGCCAAGAGCATGTCGGGCCATGCTCAGTGTAGAGTTTCGTAAACTGAGACCATTAATTCAAAAGGTCGTTTCTGACGGGAAATTTGGCGGCGCTTACGTCATTTTTACTTACGTTCTTTCACTATGGGTTTTTGAATGATAACTCAAAAACGGTTCAAACGATTTATTTCAATATAGTTTTCATTGAAGGTACTCATTAGGCCTCAGCTTCATGAATTTTTTCAAAATTTTAGGACCCACGATTCAAAAGTTAGATGGGGGGGGGGGGGGCTGTTTTAAACTTTCGGAGCTATTATTTCCGAGTGTATTAGTTTTATCCAAAAACTGTTTTAGCAGACCCTAATTCTTTTTAAAAGACCTATGCAACGATACCCCACACAACTTGGTTGGAACGAAATAAATTTCGCCCCCCACTTCACGTGTACGGAAGGTACCCTAACAAAATATATTTTTCGCGTTTTTATCCTACCGTTTTGTCGGCTTGGTTAATGCACATATTCAACCCAAATTTCAGCTTTCTAGTGCTAACGGTCACTGAGCTAGACCGCGGACGGACGGGCGGACGGGCGGACGGACGGACGGGCGGACGGACGGACGGGCGGACGGACGGACGGACGGACGGACGGACGGACGGACGGACGGACGGACGGACATGGCGAAACTATAAGGGTTCCGTTTTTGCCATTTTGGCTACGGAACCCTAAAAATACTAAATTTCGTCTCAGACATAATTATTTATATTTATGGCTACCAAACATCCTGTAAGTGTAGGTATACATATAGGTAGGTAGTATTATAAGTGAGGTAGCTGTAGGTATTAGAGGTAGGGGTGAAAAGGGGTCGGGGTGATTGGCAGATTGTGAGTGCATTCACCGTTGTTGACGCCATCAATACTGAATACTCGTAATTGAGGATAATACAGTGTGTTTCTGTAATAGGAGCAATAAATTAAAACGTAGATTCTACTCCTCAAACAATAAAACTTTTGTTCAACAACTTTTAAAAAATATGTATTTTTTAGACTGTGTCTTTTTCATACAAACTAAATAGTATTTTCAATGTACGTTAAATTCCGTCCAATTGACATTGCTTGTCAGCCTTGTCACCGTACAGACATAATCAATTTTGGAATACATTGCGTGTTCGAATAATCTTTAAAGTCTAATAAAAATCAAACCATAAGTTATTTCTAAAAGTTGCTGAACAAACGTTGTCTGGTTTGAGGAGTAGAATCTACGTTTTAATTTATTGCTCCTATTACAGGAAACACCCGGTATTGTACTTAAAGTTAGGATTTTATGTAGCTAGTGGTAAGACTCCTTTGTTAAGGTTATTTATTTGTTATTTAGATAAAAAACTTAAACAATTTAAGCGACTTGGTTCTTATGAATTGTAAGCTTATGTGTGATAAAAAAATTAAAATAAAGGCCCCGTCAAATTTTACTTTTTGCTCGGGAGGTACCCAAACTTTACAATAGCTTATTATCAACTGAAATTCAGTATGTTCTGCTATACATAAATATTCAATATGTGTGCATGATATTTGTAATTTAATTTCTTATATAAGTTATTCTCATATAAGTGAAGTTTGTAGTATATCTTCTTTTGAGAATAAAGTATCTTAACCCTGATATTGGGCAACTGATCATATTTTATTCTCATATATTAATAAGCGGAGTATACACCGTGTCAAATAAGTTCGCATACAGTTTCAAACTCTCATTAAAACAAAGTACTAATAACAACTGCAATAAAAACTATATTTCATGAAAGATATTCTTATATACAATATTCACAATAAATGTTTTGGGATAACTCCGCCTTTAACCTTTATCACCAGCTTCAAACGTTTTTCGAATCCGTCGCACGCGGCACGCACTGCCTCCATCGGCATTTCGTCCCAAATTTGTACGATAACTTTTTTGAAATGCTCCAAATTCTTTATTTTGTAGTTATTAAGTTTCGAGAGCATATATGACCATACATAAAAGTCCAGTACATTTAAATCCGGAGAACTCGGGGGCCATTCATTTTTTGGCAAGAAATCTGTTAAATTGGCCTGACACCACGCTTGAACTGCGTTTGCCGTGTGGGATGGAGCTCCGTCTTGTTGGAAACAATAGTAGTCGTTTCCATACAACATTTTTAAGTTTGGAGCAACATTTTTTTCCAAAACTTCTGTTTTATAGTAATCAGCATTGATCTTCACCCCTTTGTCGATAAATACCAAAGGAAGTTTACCCCGCTTACAAACTGCTCCCCAAACCATCACTGATGGTGCACTCTGGAATCTTGGCACATTCCTCTGATTATCTGGAATATCTTGGATGTTAGCTGCCCACAAACGATCATTTTGAACATTGACAGGTTGCTCTAATACGAAGAGTTTTTCGTCCGAAAAAACGAATTCATCCCCCGCGTGCCACGAAAGTATAGTGTTTGATCGAGCTAATCTTTTTTTCGTTATAGCTTCGGAAATGCCGTGTACTTTTCTTTTCTTGCAAGCGTGACACCCGAGGTCTGCTCTCAAAATGTTGTGTACTGATCCTCTAGAAATATTTAAATCTGCAGCTAATTTTCGGATCGAACGGTGTTTTTTCCGACGGAGACGCTCTCTCACGAGTTTCACGACCCTATCCGTTCTTGCTGAACGCGGGCGACCAGATCTCTTTCGGTCTTCTAATGTGGAGGTCTCCTTGTATCTTCTAATTGTAGTATAAACTAGGTTACGCTTAATTCCAAAAGGTTTCAACGCTGCAAAAATTGCACTCACGCTATCGCCCTTAAGAAATTTTGATATAATAGGTTCCCGGAATTGCTTCATCATGGATTTAAAGTTAACGATGCAAGATAAATATTTTTAAAATATAGTTATTTGTTCATGACAATATAAACTTCAAATTATAATGACAAAACTGTCTGAAAGTTGTCTATTCTTTTCAAACCAGTGCTACAAAAAGTGTATCCGAACTTATTGGACACGGTGTACATATTATATCACACTTGCCTTTAATATAAAACAATGTATATGTACGAGAAGCTTCATATACCACAAAGTAACTGTATCAAAACAGCAGCAGTGTTAATAAACATTTAAATTCATTGTTTACCCGCGTTCAGGGGTAGTAAACCTGATTGCCTGTTTACGACTCCTGCACCTGCACTGCTCTCTTGAGTGTCATCGAGCTTTAAAAGGAAAGGTTGCGCACCACTGGACAATACTGGTGTATTGGTATAAAAAGACGTAAATGCTATTGAAAAGAGTGGCACTTATGACCTTTCTTAACATTTATTGTGAAGAATAATTTTCGCAAAGACATATCATCTTTTTTTACTTGAAACTCTGAACTTTACTCATTTAATAATAAGGTTGATTGTTAAATATCAGTGTTGTGTAAGTCAGGGGTAGCGAGCCGTTGGTACGATTGCTTCAGTATGGGAAGATGAGAGGGCTTGAAGGTAATGGCGAAGGTGTGAGATTTATTTTATTTTTATTCGAATGGACTGTACCTATGTATTTGCCATGCAGCCAAATCGTATGGCGATTGACTATTTTTTGTTTGTTGTTATGGGGCTCATCCACTATCAGTCGGCCTGACGATATTGGCCTGTAAGTTGTTCGGAGCTTTCAATTTTTTGTTTTAACTGACAGGCAGAAGCGCTGGTAGCCTTGCGGTAAGACGTCCGACTTTCAATCCGGAGGTCTCGGGTTCAAACCCCGGCTCGTACCACTGAGTTTTTCGGAACTTATGTACGGAATATCATTTGATATTTACCAGTCGCTTTTCGGTGAAGGAAAACATCGTAAGGAAACCGGACCTAATCCCAAAAAGGCCTAGTTTCCCCTCTGGGTTGGAAGGTCTGATGGCAGTCGCTTTCGTAAAAACTAGTGTCTATGCCAATACATGGGATTAGGTTGTCAAGCGGACCCCAAGCCGGGATAAACGGTAGGAAGAAGAAAGAAGAACTGACAGGCAGATATCGTCAGGCGGACTTATAGTCGGCGGGCCCCCTTAGTTTGCATACTGTTAGTCAACAATTGAAAAAGGTGAAACGATAATTTACACAAACACATATTCTGCAAATAAATAATTTATTTATTTGTTCTCTTTCTTTGTTGTACTTTTTTATACAGCACAGCAAACTTAGCAAATACATTTTTTTTTGTATAAAATGCAAAGTTACACACTGATAGTACCTACTGATTCATTTCTTGATGAGTCCTCGCTATCCCTAAATACGTCAGTGACATATTAATTTGTAGATATTTGAATTAAGCTCAATAGGGATGATGACACATGTTGAATTAGGCAATAAAATTTAGTTGCTAGGATGCAAAATGATCAATATATCCAAATAAAGTAAACATTAAAAAAATCTATTGAAATGGTTCAAAGATATCAGGCTTCAAAATTTCAATTTTTTTCGAATTTTGAAAGTACGAAATTTAAAAAAACCAATGATACCATTCGATTTCTAACATTTTATTGTGAAATAAATTGTATAGCAACCATATACATAAACGCAATATTTCACTGTAAAAATAGCAATTTCATAATTTTTCCATACTTTAAACAGGGCAACTATGAAGCCGTGACGTGACGGCTTTATATCATTTTGTTATAGATTAAGCTCCCATTGCATGAAACCTTACCTCACACGGTGGCAGAGCAGACACATACTACAGCGATAGATAATACTTAGGAGCACTGGACTATAGTAGGTTGCCATGGCACAGCCTGGAAGAACATAGTTTTTTTTTAATTTTAAAACGTCATTTTTTACCAAAATTTACATCATAAGGTGGCAGATTGAAACCTTTACCCATCGAAAGAGACCTCTTTGGTGACCCGAACCCGCATAGGTTGCCAGCCCTAAACCTGGTAGATTTCCAGGTCAGCCATGTTTTATGAGGCCAAAAACTGGGGTAATTTACCTCATCAGGTGGCAAGCTGAAATTGATGCAGATCGATAGCCCTTGGCGTGCCATTCACGAATATACAGGGTTGCCTGCCATCAGCCTGGTAGTTTTTCTGGTCAGCCTCCTCAAAGTATCGATTTAGTAACTTGGACCAACGAGATATTCATGTACAGAAGCTAAAATTCGAGGAATATTTTAGTGCGAACCGTGATATTTAATTAAAATCTATATATTGACAGTCTTGCAATGCATACGTGTTGAAATAATAGGGTAAATGAACCAGTTCTGGTCATTTCTCACTAATTATATAGATGACTACCGGAAAACTTAGACTGCGGGTAATATTGAGGACGCCGCGACAATAAATCATCAGTGTGTGACGTAAAATTGGTTAATCACCTCATTTCCGCAATCTCATATTACTGCTTCGCTTAAATATGCTCAATCTGTGGGTGAAAAAACACCCTGACTTGGGTACTTTGATTACTGCGTGAAGTCATAATATATACGACCGACGCCTACCAGAGCACTCTCTACTACTACAGGGTAAGCATCCTTCATGCGCATAGACTATAGGGCTGCTATCCCCTCGAAATAGGCCGCGCCCGTGCATCCCGTATCCGTCATGACAGTATTTTCAAATATGGGAAATAAATGTTTCCGTTTAAGTTCAAAGTTCACTTAATGTTAAACGTGATATATACCTAAGATCTACGTACGGTCATGCTGGATATTATAATTATGTAGAAATCATAGGACATCATTAATCACTAAGTATTTTGTTCTTACCTCTTTTCCATTTCAATTGGGATTGGGCCTCTTCGTATATAGGCACCAGGACTTTCAGTTTTGGGTATTCGATGGTTCGTTATTCAGGGCCGAACCCGCATAGGTCGCCAGCCCCAAGCCTGAGAGATTTCAAGGTCAACCATGTTCCAAGAGGCCAGTAAATGGGATAATTTACCCTATCAGATGGCAAGATGAAACTGATGTAGATCGATAGCTCTAGGCGTTCCATTCACGAGAATATAGGTTTGCCTACCATCAGCCTGGCAGTTTTTTTGGTTAGCCTCCCTAAACTATCGATGTTAATATCTTGGAAACAAGAGAAATTCGCGTAGAGATACTAACATTCAAAGTATATTTAAATGCAAACCTTGATATTTAATTAAATCTACACATTGTGAGTCCCTCACTTCATACGTGTTGAAATAATAGGGCAAATGAATCAGTTGTGGGCATTTCTCATTGGTATTTTCGGTTTTTAGGGTTCCGTAGCCAAAATGGCAAAAACCGTAAAAAAAGGACGGATGGATGGACGGACATGGCGAATCTGTAAGGGTTCAGTTTTTGCCATTTAGGCTACGGAACCCTAAAAACGGGACCCTATTACTTAGATTCCGCTGCCCGTCCGTCCGTCCGTCCGTCCGTCCGTCCGTCCGTCCGTCCGTCCGTCCGTCCATCCGTCCATCCGTCCGTCCGTCCGTCCGCGGTCTAGCTTAGTGACCTCTAGCACTAGAAAGCTGAAATTTGGTTTGAATATGTGCATGATCTAAGCCGACTAAATGGTAGAATAAAAACTGGAAATAGTTATTTTATTTGTGCAACAAGAGAGGAAAGTTGGTTTTTCTTGCGAGTGTTGATTTTGAGTCCCGAGTAAGCGAAAGATTCTATAATTGAATCACGAGCGAAGCGAGTGATTCTAAGTTTGAATCTTGAGCGTAGCGAGGGATCTCAAGAACACGAGATGTAAAAAAACCTTGAAGTTAGTAGGATCACTACATTGAAAGAAAAACCGGCCAAGAGCATGTCGGGCCATGCTCAGTGTAGGGTTCAGTAAACTGAGACCATTAATTCAAAAGGTCATTTCTTACGGGAATGTTGGCGGCGCTTACGTCATTTTTACTTATAGATTAAGCTCCCATTGCATGAAACCTTACCTCACACGGTGGCAGAGCAGACACATACTACAGCGATAGATAATACTAATAAATTTTGGTAAAAAATGACGTTTTATAATTTAAAAAAAACTATGTTCTTCCAGGCTGTGCCATGGCAACCTACTATAGTCCAGTGTTCCTAAGTATTATCTATCGCTGTAGTATGTGTCTGCTCTGCCACCGTGTGAGGTAAGGTTTCATGCAATGGGAGCTTAATCTATAAGTAAAAATGACGTAAGCGCCGCCAACATTCCCGTAAGAAATGACCTTTTGAATTAATGGTCTCAGTTTACTGAACCCTACACTGAGCATGGCCCGACATGCTCTTGGCCGGTTTTTCTTTCAATGTAGTGATCCTACTAACTTCAAGGTTTTTTTACATCTCGTGTTCTTGAGATCCCTCGCTACGCTCAAGATTCAAACTTAGAATCACTCGCTTCGCTCGTGATTCAATTATAGAATCTTTCGCTTACTCGGGACTCAAAATCAACACTCGCAAGAAAAACCAACTTTCCTCTCTTGTTGCACAAATAAAATAACTATTTCCAGTTTTTATTCTACCATTTAGTCGGCTTAGATCATGCACATATTCAAACCAAATTTCAGCTTTCTAGTGCTAGAGGTCACTAAGCTAGACCGCGGACGGACGGACGGACGGATGGACGGATGGACGGACGGACGGACGGACGGACGGACGGACGGACGGACGGACGGACGGACGGGCAGCGGAATCTAAGTAATAGGGTCCCGTTTTTAGGGTTCCGTAGCCTAAATGGCAAAAACTGAACCCTTACAGATTCGCCATGTCCGTCCATCCATCCGTCCTTTTTTTACGGTTTTTGCCATTTTGGCTACGGAACCCTAAAAACCGAAAATACCAATGAGAAATGCCCACAACTGATTCATTTGCCCTATTATTTCAACACGTATGAAGTGAGGGACTCACAATGTGTAGATTTAATTAAATATCAAGGTTTGCATTTAAATATACTTTGAATGTTAGTATCTCTACGCGAATTTCTCTTGTTTCCAAGATATTAACATCGATAGTTTAGGGAGGCTAACCAAAAAAACTGCCAGGCTGATGGTAGGCAAACCTATATTCTCGTGAATGGAACGCCTAGAGCTATCGATCTACATCAGTTTCATCTTGCCATCTGATAGGGTAAATTATCCCATTTACTGGCCTCTTGGAACATGGTTGACCTTGAAATCTCTCAGGCTTGGGGCTGGCGACCTATGCGGGTTCGGCCCTGAATAACGAACCATCGAATACCCAAAACTGAAAGTCCTGGTGCCTATATACGAAGAGGCCCAATCCCAATTGAAATGGAAAAGAGGTAAGAACAAAATACTTAGTGATTAATGATGTCCTATGATTTCTACATAATTATAATATCCAGCATGACCGTACGTAGATCTTAGGTATATATCACGTTTAACATTAAGTGAACTTTGAACTTAAACGGAAACATTTATTTCCCATATTTGAAAATACTGTCATGACGGATACGGGATGCACGGGCGCGGCCTATTTCGAGGGGATAGCAGCCCTATAGTCTATGCGCATGAAGGATGCTTACCCTGTAGTAGTAGAGAGTGCTCTGGTAGGCGTCGGTCGTATATATTATGACTTCACGCAGTAATCAAAGTACCCAAGTCAGGGTGTTTTTTCACCCACAGATTGAGCATATTTAAGCGAAGCAGTAATAGGAGATTGCGGAAATGAGGTGATTAACCAATTTTACGTCACACACTGATGATTTATTGTCGCGGCGTCCTCAATATTACCCGCAGTCTAAGTTTTCCGGTAGTCATCTATATAATTAGTGAGAAATGACCAGAACTGGTTCATTTACCCTATTATTTCAACACGTATGCATTGCAAGACTGTAAGAACAAAATACTTAGTGATTAATGATGTCCTATGATTTCTACATAATTATAATATCCAGCATGACCGTACGTAGATCTTAGGTATATGTTACGTTTAACATTTAGTGAACTTTGAACTTAAACGGAAACATTTTTTTCCCATATTTGAAAATACTGTCATGACGGATACGGGATGCACGGGCGCGGCCTATTTCCAGGGGATAGCAGCCCTATAGTCTATGCGCATGAAGGATGCTTACCCTTCAGTAGTAGAGAGTGCCCTGGTAGGCGTCGGTCGTATATATTATGACTTCACGCAGTAATCAAAGTACCCAAGTCAGGGTGTTTTTTTCACCCACAGATTGAGCATATTTAAGCGAAGCAGTAATAGGAGATTGCGGAAATGAGGTGATTAACCAATTTTACGTCACACACTGATGATTTATTGTCGCGGCGTCCTCAATATTACCCGCAGTCTAAGTTTTCCGGTAGTCATCTATATAATTAGTGAGAAATGACCAGAACTGGTTCATTTACCCTATTATTTCAACACGTATGCATTGCAAGACTGTCAGTATATAGATTTTAATTAAATATCACGGTTCGCACTAAAATATTCCTCGAATTTTAGCTTCTGTACATGAATTTCTCGTTGGTCCAAGTTACTAAATCGATACTTTGAGGAGGCTGACCAGAAAAACTACCAGGCTGATGGCAGGCAACCCTATATATTCGTGAATGGCACGCCAAGGGCTATCGATCTGCATCAATTTCAGCTTGCCACCTGATGAGGTAAATTACCCCATTTTTTGGCCTCATAAAACATGGCTGACCTGGAAATCTACCAGGTTTAGGGCTGGCAACCTATGCGGGTTCGGGTCACCAAAGAGGTCTCTTTCGATGGGTAAAGGTTTCAATCTGCCACCTTATGATGTAAATTTTGGTAAAAAATGACGTTTTAAAATTTAAAAAAAACTATGTTCTTCCAGGCTGTGCCATGGCAACCTACTATAGTCCAGTGCTCCTAAGTATTATCTATCGCTGTAGTATGTGTCTGCTCTGCCACCGTGTGAGGTAAGGTTTCATGCAATGGGAGCTTAATCTATTAGGAGCGTTTTGAGAAACAAAAGCAAATCACAGACTTTAAGTCTCTTTTCTGTCTTTTATGTTGATTTAAGGCAATTGGCCCCATATAGACATTTGATCCTCACAACAAAACGAATCGAATGATACCACGCATGAAAAAAATTCATCTAGCCTATTTAGCAAAGTTAAGTAACCTACAATAAACAAAGGAACTCACTTAAAAAATACTAATTATTTATTAAGTTACTCCTAATTTCTATCTTCATAAATTATTATGAAAATTAAAAATGATTTTTTAATACAGTTGCTCAAAAAAGTCTTTTCTTGTAGTGGTTTAGCGTGCGGAAAGTTTGATATCGCGCACTAGTGCTTTTTACTTTTCCAGCCAATCACAGCTAATGACAGTGACAGACATCCAATCACAGCGCCGCACCGCATCGCGCGGAGCGTTCGGAAAGTAACATCAAAGTGAATAATTGTCAATTTTATAATTTTTTCGCAACTGTATTAAAAAACGTCCTACGGCTCGTGGCAAGATATCTCGGTACTCGTAAAGTAATGACATACTTTCCGCACTAATATCGAAATGTACTATATTTGGGTAATCAAGATTTATTATATAAACATTCAAAAACTTTCGTTGGTATAGTTTTCGCAAGATAAACCTAGGATTAGCCGAGGAGCCGTAAACTAGGCAAACAAGTAGAATCACTTATAGATTAATTTCAAAAACATAATTCGACCTTAAAATTCCCAGCGGTAATTCTGAAGCACAATGTTTAATTCAGAAACAAAGTATCCCATCGCAAAGGTGATCAATCTAATTCCCGTCTAATCGTGTCGATCTCCATCAACGTCCTAATCTAATAACTCCACTTTAAACCATTTAAACAACCTGTCGTGATTGTTGTCGCTTAGCGAATAATGGCCTCAGTCCGGTTTAATTAGTGGATCATTATTATAAAATAAAAATACAAAACTCCCAACATATACCTACTGAGGCACAGACAGACAGACATATTTAGCGTAGTGCGGTACGCTAAAAAACGCAGCAAATGGTGTTAAAAGCATGAAAATTAAAGCGATTGATTTTTAGGCCAAATGAATCAATTTGTCCCATAGCCCTAAAAAAAATAAAAAAAACGGAGAAGAGTTATGACGTAACCTTTTTGTTGTATGGCAAACTCATAATACCCCTCTTTTGGCTCTTTTAGCTTCGGAGGTAAAAAAAAATTAGATTTCTTGTTGTTATTCTGTTCAGGCATGCAAGTAGGGCTGCCATCCGTCCGGGTTTCCCCGGATTTGTCCTAGTTTGGAGGCCGTCCGGGGTACGTCCGGGGGGGTTTTCAATAAGTGTCCGGGGAAAACCCGGACACTTTTTATGTGAGGAAACAACCCATTGAATTTAATGATTTATTGCCACTATTGATTTGGACACGTCCGGGGGGAAAATGCGATTTACGCTAAATCTCCGGGTTTTTTAAATTATTGTCCGGGTTCCGCGAATTTAGAGATGGCAGCCCTACATGCAAGGGATATCAGTATCAGATTTTTGAAATAAAGGAAATATGAAAAAATATAATACTTTGGAAGAAATTAGGACTGTAGGCTTTGTTTTAGACATCGGATGTAGCTACCATTCTACCAAATTGAGCTATTCTAGCCAAATTTTTTATCGACTACGGCGAATACGATTTCAATTGTTTTTACTTTTTTGTATTTAATTTAATTTCTAAGTCCTGTCGTTATTAAGAACAGTAAATGCGTATAAATTACTCGTTATTAATTACTTACTTTTTATTCCACTCTACGGTATGACAAGCAATCATTGCATAGTCGGAGATTACATTACTGGCCCTAAAGGGCCATGCAAAGGGAATAACAGTTAAAACCTGCGCCTATAATAATAAATCTAATCTAACCCACTCAATATTGCACCTTTACATCAATTCACTCTATTTTAAATAATATCAACCCTAACACTTGTTAATAAGGCTTTATAATATGCATATTTAATTATGTTATGCTCTCTGAAACACAATCTATAAAAGTGTAGTTCAAATTAACGAAAAGAAACCTTAAATTTTAAGCAATAAAGCTTGTTAAAGTGAATGGTTAACGTGGTAATGGACTCCAAATTGCAACAATTCTAGTTTAAAAGGGCGTAAAGTATATGAGCAGGAAGGCAGTTACGTCGTTTTTGAGCTGGTGAAATGGTGGATTAGACACGGCAGATAGGAGATATTAATCCGTCAGATCGTGATTACATTCAGTGGCACGGAGCTAGGTAATATATTCTCTAAGGTTTCGGGTAGGGAGGGGAAAAGGAAATACGATTAGATCGATGTCGATGTGTGGTCAAGATATCTACTGTGAAGATGAAATGGAATATAAAAAAATTGCTGGATGATTAGGTGACATTAGATCTGGGCCGATTTAAATAATTCTTTATTTGCCACATGCCTAACTTAGCTACTAGGTAAGCCATTTATGGCAGTTTAAAATTTTAAATCTATTGTTAGGTAAGCAATGACAGTGTATTAAAGTTCAAATTTAAAAAATATTACATATGTGTGTCATTGTCATTACTTACACATTTCGAAAATATATAAACGTAAGTACACCGGAGTTGATGAAAATGCAAAGATAAAACTAATGCTGATGATAAAAACTACTGCAACGTACGTACATAATATAAGTAATTACAAATAAATAGAAAATGCAATAAATCGAGATCGACTTTGGAAATAGGCAAGTAGGTAATCTATCATTATTTTTATTTCCTTGACGTTTCACAACTCCATTCCGTTTAATACTTAAGTACCTACACTAATAGTAAGAAAATATCTCAACTCGACAATGTGACAATCGTGACCTCCTTTACTCATCGCCATAATTTGTTAGGTCTAACTTCGATAACTAAGATGCAACGCTATGTTTTCCGTTGTAACATAGAAATAATAATCCAACACAGCCTTCATAGCACACCTTCTCCTATTTCACAGGCTGTCGATAAAATATTAATAAAACTGTCGACATAACAACCCTACTAACCTGCGCCGCGTCGATACAGCGCGCGTGCCGCGGCAAGCGACGCGCGTCTTACCGTGTACCTCCGATATCGATAACTTAGGTGCAACTCTATTTGTTTTCTTAAGGGACTTGACCGGTTTGAAGTCTTGGTGAAAATGGTTTGGGTGTAAATTATGTTAAATGTTGGGAGATGTTATCGGCTGTCGTTAAACTTACAGGTTTTAAAAAGCTAATCTCCAGCCGCTACTTTATCCCTGTAGGACGACTCCTACAGGGATAAAGGGGAATGGGGGAATAAGGGGGTGAAAAAGGGGCTGAAACGACTTTCAGCCCCTTTTTTCACCCCCTTATTTAGATATAAAATTAAACAAAAAACCATGATGAACTGCCATTTTGGCGAAATAGTCTGTTGTACTAACATAGTTTTTAAGTTTTTCTGTGTAACTAATTCAATATGGATCACTTCAGGTCTGAAATCAATTTTTTTTTCGCCTAATTTCATTCACCAAACAATTCTTCACAGAAAATAACTTGGCATACCAACGATAATGTAATGAATGATTTCGAGTAGTTTTATTTGGGTGAACTTCAATAAAACATATGCCATTTGATCACCCTCCCAAGTGAAAGCATGAGATAAATTGTTTGGGAAGTGATAATACTGATAATATGCAAAACAATTGAAGTCGATACGGTTAATACATTAGTGAACCGGGGGCTATCATATTTAAGAAATCTGAATGCACCTCCTATGTTACAGACAGAGAGAACATGTTTGAAAAACGCCCTCCTGCTGGTTAATCATCACTAAAAATTCACCCCCATTTCAACAGAATAAGTTTCATTTCAAACTTCCAAAACATTAACACCGTCTTAAAAACTCCTAGGTGGCGAACTTGACGTTTTTCCACGTCCGTCAAAACAGGAAGTTGCCCAAAGCGCTTCCGGCCGATAACAACATCCGGTGAAGTTCCCAAACTTGCACGAAGTTTGGGAACAGGTGCCGGTTTCGGATAAAAATTGTACCTTACAGTTGAAGATCTTTTTATGGGGATAAGTTTGATACAATGCGGGGTGGATAATAAATTTAAGATGGTTTGTGTCAGGTTAGTTTCAAAGTTTTGGTGTTTAAAGTTCGTAAGGATTGGTAGAAACTCAATTGTTCTTATGTGTCTCTGATGTTTTCTATAATGAATGCCATTAAGACGAGATGAGAGCTGAATTTAATATAAGAAACTTGAAAAAACAATAATCATGATTGGCTTATTTATACCCAAGCCTGAAGGCTTTTGCTAAGGCTTATTTAAAGTCTATCCTGCGGCGCGACGTTAAAATGCGTCTGTCTGTTAATATTCTGAGACTGTATAGTCAGCAGCAGAAGTATCTAACCGGGTAGGGTGTTCAAAATGACCTACACCCGCTCTTATTCTCTTAACAATAAAGTCGTGTCCAGCTCATTTTGAACACTCTACCCGCTTAGCTACCTTTCCTGCTGACTGTACCACACACAAACTAGTTGTCTTCTCCCATCGGAATACAGATCACCAGTATTTTTGTAACACTTTATAAGAGTGTTAAATAACTTAGATCCTTATAGATAATGCCTGTTTTTTTAAGCAAATATATAGGTATGCCACTTATTTTAATACGAGTGTGGCACTGTTATTCTTAATAGCTACTTGTATATAAATAAAATATGTATAAATTGTGCATTAAAGGTATTAAAACTGTAATTTTAATATCCGGAGCAGAAAATCGTCACATTATTTCACCATCTCTAACCTGAAAGACGCCGGCAAAGCAATAAAAACTTCCCTTACATCTTAGCACTCCATAATTCGGCACCTACAGCAGCGGAGGTAAAAAATTACTTAAAACTTTTATCGCGCGTCAGGCGCTGACGGCAGACATTTTTCACACCACCTTGCCCGAGGCCAACTTGTAAATAGCTACTGAAGATCCTTGGTTCTCGAAGGAGATACTATACCCGTAGTTGTGTAGTAAGTATTAAGTAATAATGCTTAGAAATAGAGGAAAAGTAGAAAAATCGCTGCCTCAGGCGAGAGAAACATGCCCATTGCTCTGACCAATTGAGCTACTGAGACTTACCTGATGGCTGCGAATTTGTCCACTATATCCTTTATTTATGCGTCTTAGTATATTAGTAGCATTGTGCTATCGTTAGCAGACGTTCTGCTTAATACAAAAATATATTAAGTAATAGTACAACATTACAGCAGAGTCCGGGAAAACAGGGCCCTTGGACTTAACCGGTACATATCAAATAGGAAAGGAATACGAGGAATCCGTTTTCACACCGAGGTATACTTAATAATGTTTTTACAAATATGAAATAAAGAATGAAAGGTATTATTAGTTTACTCAAATACTTCTATTATTTTCCTTACTTCAAATACGATACCCATCATGTCTTCTTCATCCTTCTTCATCCTAGCGTTTATCCCGGTTTGGGGTCCGCTTGACAACCTAATCCCATGAATTGGCGAAGACACTAGTCTTTACGAAAGCGACTGCCATCTGACCTTCCAACCCAGAGGGGAAACTAGGCCTTTTTGGGATTAGATCCGGTTTCCTTACGATGTTTTCCTTCACCGAAAAGCGACTGGTAAATATCAAATGATATTCCGTACATAAGTTCCGAAAAACTTAGTGGTACGAGCCGGGGTTTGAACCCGAGACCTCCGGATTGAAAGTCGGACGTCTTACCGCAAGGCTACCAGCGCTTCTACGAAATACGATACCCATTATGTACAGAAAAAAATCAAAATAAGCTGTTCGTAAAACCTGCCGCCATCTTTGACGTCAAGGTTTCAGGTATAGGCCTGAAAAGTTCTATGAAATTCCATTACACTCCTCTCTATTGCTGCGCCTGAAACAGGATAATGTACCAGGGACAATAGGTATTTCATTGCATCTTTGAGAAAAGATTACTTATATCATCAGGCACTATAGAGATACTATAGAGACTAGCGTACTAGTAGTACACTAGTAGCTACTAGGTGGAGTAGCAGTGCAGGTGACATTTCTTCTTACATTTTCGGTATCTTTAGGCGGCTTTCGGCGCGGCGCTTCGGGCGCAATTGACTTGAGCTTCAAAAAGTTCTTAGGCTGTGGTCGTCTATATCTCTATAGTCTCTGATATCATTAAACGTAAAGTAATAATATCAAACAAAAGAGTTTTTATAAGTATTTCTTGTTATACTGAATTTTTTTTCAAGAAAATTAACTTAGAAATTCTATAGCCATTGACCACCCAACCAATTTGCACCTCGTAAACAAAATTGCTTACAGAATTCAAATGAGCCCACCTTAAATGACGTCACTTCGCGCTGTCACATCCACACCACTATTCTCTACTTACCAACTTTATTTAATCACTTCCTTTCACCCTTAATTTAATAAAAATAGAGACCATTTTAGGTTGTCTTAGGTAAGGTTATAATTATGCTAGTTAGCAATTTTATTTTGCACCTTTTTGAGGGTTAAGGAGATAGGAATAGGGTTGTTTTTGGTGCGATTCAGAGTTATTGTAACTATGTAAGTGCGAGTTTAATTTTTGCTGGCGAGAATTAGCGGATGCGTCTGACGTTAGGAAATGGAGGGGCAGGGAAGGGGAGAGCACCTGGCTTTTGGCATCTTTCTTATTTCCTGAAGAGGTGTTGTTTAGGGGAATGTTTATGTTAACTTGAACACTTTAATGAAAAAAAAGGTAATTATTTTTTACACATTTCTGATAAATTCATCTCACTGAAAAGTATCGTCATTTTTTTAAATAAATGAGTACTGTTTTTTACTTTGTCTGGCATTTATGGTGACAAATTTTTGAATTATTTTTAAACTTTGTTGCTTTATGCTGTAACCTTTGTCTTACGCTGTATATTCGACGTCAAAGATATCTTTACATTTTTGCACGGAGTAAGGTGAAACAGTGTAAACATATCTTTGACGTCGACTGTACCTACATGGGAATAAAAGTTCAAGTAATCTGTTATATTTTTATATTAAAAAAAAAAATATAACAGAAAACTTGAACTCTGATTTTTGTGAATAATAATATCAAACAAAAGTACCTAATTTAATTTTATTCGAACACCCAAAACTTAAAATAATCATTATATTCAACGATACGGCGTTTACAATTACGAAAGTACATATACTAGTATTAAACTGTCGAAAAATAAATCACAGCGTTCAAAAAATTATAACAAAATTCATGAAGTTAGCGGCACGGGCCAAAAGCGCCGTAACCTCATAATCATGTTTTCCCCCCAAAATCCGTGTTCATAAAAAATTCAACAATATCATCAACAAGAGGTCAGTAATTAATGAGAGCGCCGGCTTGGGGGAACACTTTTTAAAAGTTTGCCACCCGCAAATTATTAATAGGTCTCTACGTAGACGACGAGGGTTGGGACACAACTAGTATTCTGATTACTTTATATCGATATGTGATAAGTTCCAATTTAAACTTACACGATTTACATTCAATAATTAGATAACAACTTACTACTTATAGTTTGGGCAGGGTTTATTTTATTTCAAGCATAGACAGAGAGAAACATACTGTCTCTTTCTTACGCTAGTACCCTCGCTAGTGAAAAAAGGATGAGTATAGCTTATTACTTCCACTGTTACTGCACTTATTGGCCAGCCAGACCAAAACTTTAGCCGTTAGGAAAATAATAAAAGTAAGTGTACACGGTCAAGTCCCGTTTTTTATTGAAATAATCATATGATAAGTTGATTGTTTCCATATAACTCTGGGTATCATGTTGCAGTAGGATTTCACGAATTACGAAAGACACAAAGACTCTTTCTCAAGGGGGATATCGATATTATCGATAGTCTTACATTGGAACGCTACGAGTATCAATAGTTTTCATTGCATTTTTTTTGAAGTTTCTATTTGATTACACCGCAGAATAGGTAATACATAATTATTAAAGTCTTCAAATATAATATGAAAGAAATCGGGTATTAAGTTTTTTATTATTTATCGATATCGGCGCTTCCCAACCCATCCCTATCGAACACCTTGCAAAGATGTAAAAATTAAGAAAAAGATTTTGCAAGTGTCAGGTGGGGTGAGGGGGGGGGGGGGGAGGTTAGTGACGGGACATTAATTTCTTTCTGTCGATTACTCCTACCTGCCGGGAACTTGGAATGAATAGAGGATTACGTGTAATCTTGGTAACTTGGCAGGTTTAGTTTGATGGTTAAAGTTTTTTTTTGTTGAAGCAAAGGTTTATAGGAAATATCATATGGACATACATACAAATGGTTATACAAAGCAATCATTAATGAAATTATTGGTAGATACCTCGTTTCTTTACAGTTAGAAAAATACTGGCGAACTTTGCTCACGTTCCTTTATTTTACCAATGTTAGAAGAATAATATATTATCTCTCATTCACCTATATTATTATTGACAAAGGAATTACAAGTAAATATATTAAAGAGTTTAAATATAATTTTCTTAAAAATGGCACGACGGCAGTCACACCAATTTTCTAATAGTAAACATTTTTATTCTAACACACCGTGTTTTTTCTGTGACGTATATTTTAAGTTTCTATAATATTAAGCTTACATGTTGCGCCGCGTCGTCGCCATATCGTCTACGGATTCACGTGCCTTATTTCACTCGAGTTGACCTAAAACACCGAAATTCCAGCTAAAACTCCTGAAAATCTAAAATTCAATTTTACGCAATGTATTCTCTCCAACAATACAATATCCGGGTTGTAAATTTTAAACAAACGTATACATTTCCGGTTCCGTGCGAGAGGACGCGACAGACGGACAGCGCGATAAATTATCATTAGTGCTGCACTTTGTTCAGGATATTTATATTAAAAGCTTCGCGAATGCAGTTTTAATGCTGTTTTAGATAGTTTTGGAGTCGTCAAGTCAATTAGTGCACCGTGGGAATACCTGTCGACTGCGCCAGTTAACGTATAAAAAAGTGTAGTGATTAAATCAGATAAAGTATATTTGGTTAATTAAATGCTCGTTCATATAATCAATGTTCGTTTGTATACGACACATTGTCAGCAGTCTAAGGTCAATACAAATCATCTTTAAAGTGAAGTCAATCGTAATAAAATATCACCCTTATTAAGGGGTGTTGAACTAAAATAAACTGCTTGCTGTCATAAATTGTATACTTCGACTCCGATGCCATAGTTGGGGTAATTTTTCAGAGCTAATACGATTTCAATGCTTAATACCGTTAAGGGGCTACTTTGAAAAATTATAGGTTATTTCAAACACTCTATTGACTAAACGGGAAAAGGGACTGAATTTATTTTCGAATATTTATTTATAGACTATATACTCTTGTTTTTGGTACAAGCCGAAACACGATTGCTGAAAGTTGCCTCGATAAAAAAAAACCGAAGTTGGGTCCTTTTTCCCCCTTATTTTTCTTAGCTTACGTAAACTATAAGAGATTAAGCAATATGACTAAGTAAAAAAAAAGGTATTCTGCTTTATCTAAAAAGCCACAGAAACAAAATTACACTAAACTTTATAGATTCGCTTATTTATCGTATTTTAGTCAAAAAGTCTGATCCTTAAGAGCGCTGCATCTCTTTCTTTCGTGCACGGGAGCCATAAACGTGTCTCTAACGGACGGGCGTGGCTTGTCCGAACCGAATCGAGGAACGGCCTTAAATAAGCATTAACTTCTTAAGTCAATTAATGCAGTTTTAATCCAAGTGTCCACTGCGCTGCACATCGCTTCTTGCAAGTCTGGACACAAATTGAAACGCGCTCGGGCGAACGACACGTTGATTTGTGCCTTTTGAGACACCTTCATGGGTAATGGTGGTGTCATACTGGCGGTTATACAATAGTGTAACAGGGATACCAACACAATTATTATAAAATTATAGAAAAAACCATAGACCTACCATAGCCTACTCCTCCTTTTCAAAAGCAAATACACGAGCTACTGTAAAATATTTCGATTCACTATTGGTGTGGCGAATTTGAAAAGTTTCTTCAATGCCAGGATTCCATTATCAGATTATGAGCTGAAGACAACAGGACCAACTGCCTAATAGATATACGCTTTCAAACAAAAAATATTTTCCGGTTCGAATAATCGGTAATATACATTTAAATTGCAATAACAACAAAGATCCCGATGAATATCTCTCTAATACTTTGAGAAACAAATTATTAAAATAATTAACGACAGAATTTAATTCCTTAATCATGTAAACCTTTGTATTATATTACTCCACATTATTTAAAAATGTATTTATAGTAGTTTATGTAACTGTTACGTAATAGGGGTCCTTAAAACACGTGTAGTTTTATGAAACGAACGAAGTGAGACTTTAAGGCCTAATTACGTACAGTTGCATACACTGCTTTATCTACACCCATATTATAAACCCGAAATGATGATTGAATGACTGCCATTGCACGGATTGCAGCGCCATCGCCATGGCCAACTCGATTGTGCCGGCGGTCGGAGGGACGCGTGCCGGCGGGCGCCCGGGCGGGACCACAAGGATTTTCATAATGATATCGAATTTTTGCTTATTATTTGATAATAATAACATCGTTACAGATAAGACATTTGTTCTAACTACTATAGTCTGGTTTTTTTTTTCAAGAAATCGTTGTCGAGAAGCAAACGATATTACTTTTGGGCAACCGGGCTTTTTACCTGGTTTAGACCCTGCTGTATCTGAATTGCCGGTTGCCATCAAAGAAACTACAACCAGAAGTGAGATACGGCCAAAAAAAGGACCCGTTTTTTAGCTTTTCTTAAATAACTCGAAAACAGTAGCACCTACCAAAAAATGTTCTTCCACTTAAGTAATCTACATAAAATTCTCTATAAAAAAGGTTCTATACAGTTTTTTGCTGGGATCAATGTTTAATGAGATATTAAGGGACTAAGATAGACAATAAACATATATACTAATTAGCTTTTTCCCGCGAGTTTGTCTACGTGGGATTAACATTCGCTATAATAAATTAATGAAATGCCGTAGTTTAATCTGACAGCAAAAATAAATTTAACGTATAAGCTTTTTTACGTCTACAGTAAGCAACAATTCCATACCAACTTCAACCCCCCGTTTCATCCCTTTAAAAGATGATTACTGGGATAAAAACTATCTTATATCCTTCCCCACAACTCAAACTATCATCACACCAAATTTCATCTAAATTGGTTCAGCGGTTTAAGCGTGAAGAGGTAAGAGACCCACTGACTAGTCCAAAATTATTAAACTCTCTCTCCTTCTCGATGCGACAGGCAAAGCATATTACTTTTTGTTTACATGGATTTTTACCCTATTTGGACCCTTCTGAGTTCGAAATTTAAATATTTTTTTTACCGGAAGTGGAATATTTAAGATGGCGGCCAGTATAAACCTAAGCGACGAAAAATCTATGTTCCTCGTATGGATACCCCCATTGATTATACCATATTTTTAACGATTGTTATTCTTGGGAATAACAGTTGTAATGACACGTATTAAAAAAAAAAGATTACCTATTTGCAATGGTTCCAAATATACTGGTCTTTAAAGTTAGAAATCGCCGTCAACACTGTATTCCACCACGCGCTTTGTGGACGGGGTTTTGGGAACACGTCTGCAGACCTCCGGTACCCCGTCGTCGTTGCTCTTACGGGCCCATTGTAATTCTGCTCGTGCAATCTCCTCCGCTGACGGCACCTCGGAATACTTGAGGGCCTTCTAGCTCGGAACCTTTCAGGCGAATGATGGAGCTGTTGTAAAGGTGTAAAGAGTGGGTGTAAAGAATGTAAAGGCGGCAGCATCGCCGCATGCCTGGTCTTCTGCAGGAGTGAGTTTACGTCATGTTCGCGCATATACTCCGCAGCCTCCTTTTGGGTCAAAACTGTGACACTGAAGAATAATACAATAATATAAAAAAAACGAGAGATTTCCGTCCAAAAAAAGAATAGTACATTTTTGAAGCCTTGCTGGACCTGGACACCATCTTCTATATCTTACTTCCGGTCTAACATTATTTGATGGCAATTGCAAAATATTATAATTACAACTGTTATTCCCAAAAATAACAATCGTTAAAAATAAAGCGTAATGAATGGGGGTATCCCTACGAGGAACATAGATTTTTCGACGCTTAGGTTTATACTGGCCGCCACCTTAAATATTTCACTTCCGGTAAAAAATATTTTAAATTTCGAACTCAGAAGGGTCCAAATAGATTTTTACCCTATTTGGACCCTTCTGTAAACAAAAAGTAATATGCTTTGCCTGTCGCATCGAGAAGGAGAGAGAGTTTAATAATTTTGGACTAGTCAGTGGGTCTCTTACCTCTTCACGCTTAAACCGCTGAACCAATTTAGATGAAATTTGGTGTGATGATAGTTTGAGTTGTGGGGAAGGATATAAGATAGTTTTTATCCCAGTAATCATCTTTTAAAGGGATGAAACGGGGGGTTGAAGTTGGTATGGAATTGTTGCTTACTGTAGACGTAAAAAAGCTTATACGTTAAATTTATTTTTGCTGTAAGATTATACTACGGCATTTCATTAATTTATTATAGCGAATGTTAATCCCACGCAGACAAACTCGCGGGAAAAAGCTAATTAGTATATATGTTTATTGTCTATCTTAGTCCCTTAATATCTCATTAAACATTGATCCCAGCAAAAAACTGTATAGAACCTTTTTTATAGAGAATTTTATGTAGATTACTTAAGTGGAAGAACATTTTTTGGTAGGTGCTACTGTTTTCGAGTTATTTAAGAAAAGCTAAAAAACGGGTCCTTTTTTTGGCCGTATCTCACTTCTGGTTGTAGTTTCTTTGATGGCAACCGGCGATTCGGATACAGCAGGGTCTAAACCACGTAAAAAGCCCGGTTGCCCAAAAGTAATATCATTTGCCTGTCGCATGGAGAAGGAGAGCGAATTTGAGATTTTGCTCCCAGTCTACTAACGAAACAATCTATTTTTATGGTAGTTATAACGTGCGGTTTTTGAACGCATCATGGAGGGTTTATGATATGGGTGTAGAGAAAGTATTTAAAAAAACAGGACGGTAACAGAATGGTTGTATAGTGGCACACAGCTAAGAGTCTTATTCAAACGTACCTATTACTTTATTGAATACCTACGTATTTCTTTCCCCAACCCCCATAACTTCCCTGCATTGTGAAAATATAGGAAATACCATTTTTACGTGATTGTAAAACGGCAATTGACAAATTCATTCCACGGCGGGATCGAACCCGGGCGGGCTAATAAAGCGCGTATCACCCACGCATAGGTGGGCGCTAGGGTTGCCACTGCATTGACGAGACTAAGTTTGAGACTAGGTAATTTAGACTCAGATAAGTATAATGAGAGAACAAAGTAAGTATTTGTTGCCTATTGATTTTAATAGATATATATTAAATGCTCAGCCGAAAAATATTTATTTATAATAAACTCTTATAGGCTTACAGTTACCCAAAATGCACAAGATATTTCACACATATTAACTTAATTACAAATACAATACTCAATAATTGCTTGGTTAAATAATAAAATAGGAAATTCTGAATAACATCAACAATATCAAAATCAAGCATTCAAACATAGTTACTTGTCATATTTATACTTAAGTACCTGCATAAAAAAAGAACCGGACATAGTTAATATTACATAGTGTAAAACACAATAAATCATAATGAGCCAAAGAGGCGATTCGCGAAAAGGATAATTTTAATTTTTAATGCTGATAGGCTATCCGCAAACACGTCGGCGTCCTGGATTTGAGACAAGAAGTTGTTAGTCAATATATGTTGGTCAGCAAAAAATGGGCCTTTGACTGACCAACTGGATTTTCTGATGACCGAAACATCAATTGTTTTGCAGACTCATTAAATCATGCCTATTTTAGTAAACGTTGCTACACCATACTTGTTTCGCTCATACGATTGCAATATTCCTGATTGGAAAAATCTAAAGACAATCGAGTCGTGAGTCGTAGAAATATGGATGAGCTCTTCACTAAGTAGCAGTACCTACTCTAAAATATTCGGATCAACATTCAGTAAAAAAAAACTATGTAACAATTGAAAGTTTTCTGTTATCCAGTTGTGGCAACCCTACGCTCAGCTTATCGCTCCGGCATCGTCAATAATAAGATGAATCTGTAGAATACGGCGGCGTATGAGCAGCATTGATGGAGCGATACGCGTAGGGGAGGGGCTGGCATTATACAGGTAATTTATTATATCACTGTTTTGATAGACAGTTTTATTTATACAATATATGTCTGGCTTTTACCTGTCTGTGTAAATATGCGTTTTGTTTTATAATAGCATAAAATATATTGAACCGATTTTTAATGAAATGTAAATCGCGTTATTTTTGTAACCCGGGTGGTGCAAAACAGTTGTGTTTGTATTTATTGTTGACATTCGTTTCCGTTTTAATTTCAAAGTGTATTTTATTTTATGCTATGAAATTGTACCTATAGTTATTTAGTTGAGAAATTATGATATGACTTTAGTTAAATTTTATGACCTGTTTTCTGATATAAATAAAATCATTTCAATTATTGTAGTTGCAATTAAAAAAAATCTTTGATAACAAATTGTTCATGAAGCAGAATAGATGTCACTTAGTTATTTCATCGCAATTAGTAGTTTAGACTAACTAAAATAAATAAGTAAATAACAAATAAAGAAATTAGGAAATAAGTGTGTAAGTACCTAGATATAGTTTTAGTTTGATAAAAAGCTATGTTAATAGAGGCTTTAAGAAGATTTGCCTTCTTAAAGCCACTTACACACTTATTTCCTAATTTCTTTATTTGTTATTTACTTTTTTATTTTAGTTAGTCTAAACTACTAATTGCGATGAAATAACTAAGTGACTTCTATTCTGCTTCCGGACTTTAATATATAAAAAAAACAACTTAAAAAATTATAAAGTAACAAACATACAAGCACAAAGCTGAAAATTTTCTGAAGCCCAATTTTTAAAGTTTAATAAACGCCCAGCTAAACCTTTCCCGTCCTAAGCCGGCAATCCCCAATAAGTTAATATCGAAAGGTGAAGTTTGATGTCGTAAAGCAGCCATCTTGGCCGTAAACGGGCGCCGAATAATCCGGACAATAAAGAAAGATTCCTGCCCTCTTTATGAAGAGGTAAGTCCTTGGCAAATTGCTGGACATGGAGGCGTAGAGTCGACGGCTGTTAAAATTTTGGTATGGAAACATTCATTTAAATTATCAGTATCAAATGATTATTAACTTTGTGTCGAATAAAAATCAGATTGCTTAACGTCAATACGATATTTCAAACGTTTTCGTAATTTCTTTTGATATCATCGGATTCGATGAACAGAAAAAGAAAGTCATATTGATAACGAATCCGCAACAAACCATGGTTTACCGCCTAGAGCGCCTTTAGTAGAACCTGCCTCAGTTCTTTTGTCAGTAGGTGCCAACGAATACTTTTTGTCCGTATTATGATTACATTAAATATATGGGCGATATTATTTTGTTCGAGTGACCTTGTAGCTTACAGAAGGTATAACTTAATAGAGCTCCAAATGCAAATTAAAACTTTTTTTAAAGTAAGCAAGCGGGAACTTACCAAATTTTAATTTCGTCTCCACGCCTCCCCTGTTCCTCCGAGCAGTCATGTAACGCAGGTAACAGACAGTATAAGTGGATTGCCTTTCTGCTTTACATACAAATATTTTGCGCAAACTTCTCCTGCGGATTATTGCTGGCATTATGCGTCACGGGCAGAAAGCGGAACATTTTTATAACATCGCAAGACGGCTCTTAGGTTTTTTGTTATAGGTTTTTATGAAACCTTACTTATTGTATAAGGAAATGATTAAACAGTTTTAATCCTATTTTATAATAATAAGTAGAGGTTATTCATTTGACTAATGACTGGCCTAAAATAAAGAATTATTTATTTATATTATTACAAATAAATTTAATCACATTCACACCGGATACACCTGATATATGAAAATATGACAACAATATTATTTGCGACATTACTGTCTTTATAATTTTGGTTTGAGCCAAAAAAATCGATGTTTTTAACTAACTTCTGACAATTGCAGGCACTGACTGAATTCGTGTACCTATAGGTACCTAAATATTTAAGTTGCTGCTTGGATTTAATTTTAAAGTGGATTGTTTTATAGACACAGGCGTAGTGATGTGAAAAGCAATGTACTCATACATTACACACAATAAAAAAAAATACTTGCAAGCTCTAAGAAAATCTCAAGCGCGGATCTACTTTTCATATGTGGAGAGGTGCTCATAATGTATCCTTAATCTTGACGGATGGGTCCGATCGAATCAATTACAGGATGAAAGGGGGTTCCGTCGGGGTTCCGTAGCGTTCCGCAGGGGTTCCATAGCGGGACAAAGGGCAATAAGCCGCGGGGTGTTAGGGACAGTTACCTTTGAATACCCTTACATACAATTATCTTCGCGATTGTGAGGTTCTACGATGCATTTATAATCTTGGGTGTAGGATCTTGAGTGTTTAATTTAAATACATAGCTGTACGCAGGGAAATGTAATAAATAAGGCGTCTTAAGGTATTAAAATTAGTTTTTTTATTAGTATTGTCAATACAATGCTTTGAATGACAGGAGACGATCGGGGATTTTGAATTGTTTATTTATTTAAAATTTATTGCAACATAGTACATGTTGCGGACTTCATGCATAAAGGCATTCTCTACTAGTCAATAATTGGACAGTTAGCAGCAGAAGTAGCTAAGCGGGTGAGGTGTTCAAAATGAGCTTGACACGATTTTATTGTTAAGAGAATAAGAGCGAGAGGAGGTCATTTAGAACATCCCAAACGTTTAGCAACTTTTGTTGCTGACTGGACATAATATTTTAAACAATATAATGTGCAGGATTTTAACATGTTTTTTTTTATTAGCCTGGTAAGGTGTTACTTCCCGGCTGGGTAAAGGCCTCTCCCTTCCCGCCAGTTTAACATAAACAGGAAAATCCCTCTTAATGATTTTTATTATTCAACTTAACTAATAAGTAATAACCCAACAGGTACTAGTCTATTTAGAAAAGCTTTAGCAAGTTTTTAAAAGTTTATAACAACCAACCGATCAACTTTTAATAGCAACTATTTTTTAATTATATAACTTCTACGGATTTTCTTATTAGTAACTAATTGTGATAAAATTTAAAATATTCAGACGAAACCGTAATAAAACATATCTATTATATCTTATCTTCTATAACTGGTTCAAAATAACTGGAATAACAAGTTAGTTCGTTCTAAGCAGATATTTTAAACTAGAGCTTATTTATGGTGACCGGTTCTTATGTAAGTTTTTGCGAATAGTAGAACAAAAACCGTTTTTCTGTACGGTGAAGTGTAAAACGAAATAAGTCCATTTAATAAATAAAGCTGTTAAAATTAGGAGATTTGCTGTCAGTTGAAAACTTAGGTTTTAATATAATTTATTGAAGTGTTAATAGGCGAAATAAGGCAAAACAATAAACAAAAAAGCCAACTTATTCATATAATAATTAAAAAGAGACGTAACCCTGTCTGTCTGTCTTGTACCTCTCAAAAATTTGGCATAATAGGTATAGAGATCCCTCGAGTCCCGGAAAAGAAACGTAACATCAATCTTTCTGCTTGGCCCTAAGGTTGACTGGTAAAGAACGCCTTATGGCATCAAATTCGCCTTATGTACGATAAGTTTTCTATTTTAACCGACTTCAATTCCATAGAAGGAGGAGGTTCTGCATTCGGTTTTTTTTTTAAATGTATGTTCACCGATTACAGCGAGACCCCTGGTCCGATTTGAGTCATTATTGTAAAATGAAGTTTAAATTATAAAAATAATTGTATTTTGTCAGTGTAAGTATTTATTCGTTGATATATATTTCAAGCTATTACTTCGAGAATTCGACAATATTCATATTGATACTTTATAGATAATGTCATAATGTATTATAAGTCAGAGTCAAAATAAAATTACAATAACGCATTAACGGACGAAAATTAAAAGCGTTACTTAGATAAAATAGGGTTATCCCGAAAATCCATAATTCTAAGTTATGTCCTTTCCCCTTGTAGCCTAACGTTCTGGTATGTGATGTTTTCGTGTCATCGGTTCAGTGTCCCATGAAAGCAAGGTCACAAGTCTAGGTCACCTGTGCGCTAGGATGTCTGGTATTGATCATCTCCCATAGATCCCGTAGGTATTTACATGCAGGCTTCAACTTCCCTACTTAAGCACTGGTATTTAATCTATGTAACACCTCTGGAGTAGAAGCGTCCATTGACTACGATGAACAATTGTTATCTATGGCTACACTAGACCCTTTTGATGAATAATGTAATGATAAATTTTAAAGAACGTTATTTTGGACCCATAAAAACTAAACCAAGATACTTGCGTAGTAGAGTAATATGCCTGTTTCCCGTCCGGATTCAGTTTGCCGTACCTGATTAAGCTGGTATAAAACCTATATGGGATAAACTTTAATATAAATTTATGGACGAAACTGACACAAATCCTACATTTCCAAAAAAAATATGTTTTTTTTTACAAATAAATCCGCAATTAGGTATGACTTCACATCGCATAATTAACCTAAAATAATCTTTACTTAGCTATAAGCTGTTTCATTAAATATAATACATTTGAGTACGGGTTCTTCAAGATAATATTTTTGCATCGAAGCTGGTAAAATCGATACCTACCTTAATAATGCACACAAAAAAATAGTTGATACTCGTAGAATTTCAAAATCATGACGCAAGAATACTTCCCGTGCGGTGTTGATCCGATGTCAAGTTTAAAAGCTATGCCCCGTCTAGTGGTGTGGTCTGTGGGCCCAGGTTAGGGTCTCGTAAAGGTTGCACGCATTGTTGAGCTTTCAGTGCCGTTAGGTCAAAGCCAACTTCTATTGTTATGTTAAAAGGTTGATACCTAACTAAATGGAGTCAACACTTGTCAATTACCTTAAAATTGTACAAATATTTTCAACATTTTTTTTTACTATTATAATAGAGTCATCATTCATCATCATCATCCTAGCGTTTATCCCGGTCCGCTTGACTACCTAATCCCATGAATTGGCGTAGACACTAGTTTTTACGAAAGCGACTGCCATCTGACCTTCCAACCCAGAGGGGAAACTAGGCCTTTTTGGGATTAGATCCGGTTTCCTTACGATGTTTTCCTTCACCGAAAAGCGACTGGTAAATATCAAATGATATTCCGTACATAAGTTTCGAAAAACTCAGTGGTACGAGCCGGGGTTTAAACCCGAGACCTCCGGATTGAAAGTCGGACGTCTTACCACAAGGCTACCAGCGCTCTTACTATTATAATAGAGTGGCAATTTCAATTAACTTTGTATTAAACAGAACGCTTGCTAACGCTACCATAATGTTTAGAAATAAAGAAAAAAATAGAAAAATCCACTGCCTCAGGGGAGACTCGAACTCGAGACTCTGGGATACACCATAAGACGCATATTATAATCTAAGCCTCAGTAGATCAGTTCGTCAGAGCGAGAAGCGGAAATTTAGCTATAAGTGCTATACAGTAATAGGAATCGTTGATAAATCCAGTAATAACTTAGTTAGTTGTGCAGTCGACATCAATCAATCTTTACACTTTCGGACCTTATTACAAAGGAGTAAGGTGCAAAAGTGTAAACATATCTTTGACGTCGACTGTACATACTTTTATTTCTCGTAATCAACTAACTCCGTACTCGGCGGCCATCACTGTCCTTACTAAATTAATAGAAAATATCAAATCCGGATCTTCATTATTAAATCGGTAAAAAGCAGCAAGGCTTTGCACCTACTTATACAGCGTGTATTTTTGATATTACCACATAAGCTATGGGTAGTTAGTATAGACCCTAATAAACATACTTCCATATATTTTATTAAAATTTTACGACTTTTATTTTTCCATATAAAATATTTCAGCACGCAATGTACCTGATTACTTTGCCTTTAAAACGTCACAATTGATATGTGTCACATTGTACTGTATACGCAGTACATTGCTGAGTGAAATAAATTAAAAAAATAAATACTCGGTGTTAATTAACAATTAACTAAATATTTATTGCAATGTCGATTTAAAACATCGAATCCTGCTTCTGGTTTCCTTTTGTGGTAATATCAAATACTTATACACGCGGTATAAAAGTCCTTAAACCATTTTATGAACTGCATTTGAACAAGGAGTCGTAATAAATGACGTCCGCTGTCCTCTGAAAGGGTCAGAAAAGTCGACTTTTCCACCTGTTTGCCTCGCGCCAATAAGTTAAATGGCGCTGAATGGCATTGTGGCCGAGGCCGGGAATGTGGGGTTTTCCCATTGTGCGCAGGTATGGGAATTAAGCCGGTCTAGACGGGCTTTTCTAACGTCTTCGAGGCTAAGTAATTGGAGTGAGTTTTGCTTTTGTTTTTCTTTCTTGGTGGTTAATAGATATTGTGTGTTTTGTGAGTTCATTTGAACGGTTGCCTGATTGGATTAAAAATATCTTTTTTTAAGGAATATTTTCTAGAATATGTGATATTTTCAAATCAAAGGTACATCATTGTGGGTTGTCAATAAGGCGTAACTGCCATAAAATTCACCTTTGATCAGAAATATTTAATTTACTCACATATTTAAAGATTTTATAAAAAAAATATGTATCTATCTATTACATACTCACACAATCATACTTAGGATATGCAAAATGATTCATTGTACTAAAACAGGTTATTACAGGCAATGAGGTTATCCGTCACGGACCAAACTAGCCTGACCCTGTATCTTGACCTCTGCAAGTGGGATTAGCAAAACAATATAAAATACTGCTACAACATAAGCCAGCTAGGTAAATGTAAACCTTACTGCAAGGAGTTAACGACTAACAGTGGTCAATAAAGTTTCTTACTGTTACAAACGCAGCCACCGCCAATTGAAGGTGGATTTAATTGTCCGGCAGTGTAATGGCATCTTAAGTTGACTGCCATTCTGCCGGAGACCGTGAGTGTTTGACACTGGAGTCGACACATTTGTTAACTTACGTCTTACGACACAAACAATTGAACGTGGATTTAATTGTCCGGGAGTGTAATGGCATCTTAAGTTGACTGCCATTCTGCCGGAGACCGTGAGTGTTTGACACTGGAGTCGACACATTTGTTAACTTACGCCTTACGACACAAATATTTGAAGGTGGATTTAATTGTCCGGCAGTGTAATGGCATCTTAAGTTGACTGCCATTCTGCCGGAGACCGTGAGTGTTTGACACTGGAGTCGACACATTTGTTAACTTGCGCCTTACGACACAAATATTAGAAGGTGGATTTAATTGTCCGGGAGTGTAATGGCATCTTAAGTTGACTGTCATTCTGCCGGAGACCGTGAGTGTTTGACACTGGAGTCGACACATTTGTTAACTTACGTCTTACGACACAAACAATTGAAGGTAGATTTAATTGTCCGGGAGTGTAATGGCTTCTTAAGTTGACTGCCATTCTGGCGGAGATTGCGAGTGTGTTACACTGGAGTCGACACTTTTGTTAACTTGCGCCTTACGACACAAATATTTGAAGGTGGATTTAATTGTCCGGCACTGTAATGGCATCTTAAGTTGACTGCCATTCTGCCGGAGACCGTGAGTGTTTGACACTGGAGTCGACACATTTGTTAAATTACGCCTTTTACTTTACGACACAAACAGTTGAATGTGGGTTTAATTGACCGGGTCTAGTCAATTCTGCCGAAGACCGCGAGTGTTTTGCATAGGAGTCGACTTTGTAAACTTGCGCCTTACGTCACAAAGGTGGTTTAATATGTTCGGGCAGTGTAATGGCACATGTTAACTGCCATTCTGCCGGAGACCGCGAATGTTTTGCACTGAGGTCGACACATTTATTCTCCATTAAAAACATTTACTCCTGTCGGGGTAGATACGAGCGGTTATACAAAATTCGCCATTTTCTAAAATTTTCCTATGCTGTTTATACTTATACCTAATGATACAGCGGGTCGACTGCAATGGAAACCGCCCGTCTTCCCAGATCAGCTGTGAGTGTCTAATAAAGTCGTCTCGTTACTCGCGGCTAATCCTCCGTGAGCACACACCTTAATGGCCGACGCAAGTTTATACACAGCTTTATAGGTTTACGGGACAATGTTGTTTAAAGCTTGGGGCACACCTTGTGGCTTCGTGTTTATGGCGTTAGGTTAATTATATACAAGTGCAATGAAATGGGTCACTTTGTAAGCTTATACAATTTGGCCCGTTATTCATTGGGTGTATTTGTTTCAATGAACTTTATTAGTGGAAGGTAAGATTTTTGATTATTTATTACATAAAATTTGACAACTAAATAACATAAGCCGTCATGGTATATGGATTTTTTTTAATGTTACACAGTGTAACACACACTTTATTACACGAGACAGGTAGCTACAAAACTGTAAAGTAAAAAATACGATGACGAATTTAGTCTTTATAGGATAGTCTTCTCAAGTTCTGGGTCTGAAAATTTATCTGTAGTTACACGAAGAATTTACTACATAGTATTTTATAGAGTTAAGTATCACGAAAGTTTACATCCAATAAAGTTCAAATAAATAAATGACTTGTGACATTATATCCGCTATCCACTCGTACCTTGCACCATCCACGCGAGCCAGACGGAAGGCTTACCTACTTAGACTAATCTTATTATGTTCAAGAGCGTTTAATAGTACATTATTGTCGAGGAGGTGAAGTAGCCCATTGCGGGCTGAGTATTATGTTTAAACGGACGACCGGAACGGGAGTCCGTTTAAGTTAATACGAAGCCGGCAATGGCTCTTCACGCCGAGTCAAATATAGTGCTTTTCTCAAAAATGGTGCAAGAAAATAAAAATAAGTAGGTATGCCAATCGAAATAAATTTTTATATTGATTGTGAACTTTAACATTGAGTATTTTGCCCACAGAGTAGATGGCATTTTTGTTTTAGATAGTTCGTTGAAGTATGCCAGGAAAACAGTTTCAGAAAATGATGAGGCTTGCTTTACTTCTCGCCATTTCATAAAATCCTCGTATGCCTTCATATATTTGTCCTTAGATTTCGCTGGAAACAAGTTATTCATTGCAGAATTCGCCTCTGCTCTTAATTCTGGAGGCGTATATTCCATATTCTCGTCACATGAAGTGGAACTCATTTTCTTTAAATAAATACTTTCACTATTACTACTATTAGTATTTCGTTTACTTCGTTAGCTACTTATAAAATTTTCATAGACAAAGTAATAACATTTGCTTTACCGCCTTTTACTTTTTTTAAATATTCAATAGAAGTGTATTTTTCTGCCGAACAACGCCAATCTATTTAAGACAGCTAAAAACACGCGGTACCAACATTATAAATAATTGTAACTCGTTCTCTATTTTGGCTGTTTAGGAACTGTTCCACCTAGTTCTATAGCCGTTACTACTTAAAAAAAAAGTATGTACCTCGACAATAATGGAATTTGTATTGGAAATTTACGGATCGAAATCGAGACTGCAATTTCCGTAACTTTTTAAATTTTTAACTGACCATAAACGAAGCACTTCACCGCCTGATATTAAACCGTAAAAGTCAACCTTGCGGGACATTTTTGAGAAAAGGATCATTGTGGGCTATCTGCGGCCCACGTTATCTGTGACGGCAGGTAAACGTTAGTTTCGGTATTACCAATAGTATTTTGCTTAAAATATAAGGTGAGTAGCAACAGTATCCTAATTTAGTATTAATTTATTTATTTATTTCGACGCTGGCAAATAAGCATACGGCTCGCCTGATAGTAAGTAGTAGACATGTAACGAATATTCGCATTCGCATTCGTATTCGCACAATTGAATGCGAATATTTTGCGAATATTTTAGCACCTTATTTGTGCCGAAAATGGAAAAAAGTATAGTATAGCGCTCTGCATGTGTATAGCGCTGTCTCGCTCGCGCACCGGCGCCGCATGCGGGTCCGTCGCCAGTGTGAGCCGCCTAAGATACGCCGCCCGGTTATGAACTGCGTCAATAAAATGTTACCGCGATACAAGCAAAATGTGGTGAAATTACGAAATGTATGAAAACCCAAATATTCGCATTCGCATTCGCATTCGCGAATATTAATTACAAATATTCGCATTCACATTCGCGAATGTTCCAAAACCGACATTCGTTACATGTCTAGTAAGTAGCTACCGTTGCTCATGGTCATTCAGTACTGACAAAGGTACTGATCACATTCTAGCTTGGAACACTAGTAAAGCACCAGTTTTCTGTGTCACACAGATATAGGAAGCAAATTCGAGCTCAATTCTAGCTTATTTAATTTATTCTTATTCCGTAGTTGTTGTCGTAATTTCATAACAAGTTTTTGTATAATTTCTGACTTTAAGACTGATGTCAATGGTCATTGTCGTTTTATATGTTATCGTCGACACAACCTACTATCTTTGAAGTTTATTGTATATGGTAAGAGATAAGTTTAATTTATTACATGTCTTATTTATAAGTTCAATGTCAGTAACACGCTGACGTAATATTGTTTAAAATTTAAATATTTAGATTTTATGCTACATTTCGTATTTTGACCCTGTTCGTCAGATACACATCAAATTTATTTTTAGAACATCACGTATTTAATTTACCCATTTTAATCGAAACAATGAAACTAAGATTTTATTTTTCTCTCAAAAGTAAGATTATTAAACTTCATCTTTTCAAAACAAGAATATTCTTAATTCGATTAAATATTTTCTCATTTGTTTTGACAATGTGTCTACATTACTTTAGTTAGAAGTATATGTGACAATCTATTTATTAAAGGGGCCCTTAGAGTAGCCGGCGGCTTAGGGCCTAAGGGCTTAGGTCTTTATTTCTTGAAAAGTATAATGAATCTGTAAAACGACTACTAGGTGGGCGACTCCGCGTTAAGGGCCCCTTTAATATGGATTAATTTTTAGTTTAATTACAGCTGAGGTGTTCAGAGTTATGTAGTATAAAAAAATACTACTAATATTTCTATTTAAATCACAATAGTATTCTTACAAGAGGTAAAATTACAAGAAGCGCATATTTTAAACAACATCTAGAAACACGACTGTTCAGAAAGAAAATACATTTTCATCACACCTGCTCGTAAATGGTGTTATTTCATGCGGGTGTACTGAAGGACAAAGGCCTACTTTGATCCCGCGGGAGTTAGGAATTCTTATAACTCCACAGTGTGGAGTTATAGGTTTAGTTTTAAAAATGTTGACCCACTCGTACATTACTTCAGACTCAGGACATTTATATTCAGCCAGGGTTTTTTGTTATGTCACCCAAACTTGACTACAAGCAAATTTTAAAGTATATAAAACTAATACGGTATATTTCTTCATTATTTTTAATATTTAAAAGTATTTATCATTAATTTTGGTAAATATTGTTATAATAATTTTGCAAAATCTAGTTCGAAAACTATGTCGTAATAAAAAACGCACGGAATGTTTGTACCGCGTTGCTAAGCAACGGCGCAAGCAAAATGGCGATCGAATACCTATTTGAAACGTCACCGTATTTAAGAATTATTTCGCTTAAATTTTAGTTTTTTCCTCGCAAGTGTGATGAAAAACATTGTGTGTAACTCGGGGCGTAAGAATATTACAAACTCGAGTCTTTAAATCGCTCCGGCAAGCCGTCGCGATTTAACTAGACTCTCGTTAGTAATATTCCTCTTACCCCCCATGTTGCACAATGTACTATTTCATAATCGCACACACTAAGTGCTAGCTCAACCGAAGCAATTTACGAGCTAAGAAGCAAGATATGCGAGAAGAAATTAAAAGAAAAACTGGTACGAGGTATGCGAGAGGTCGCCAGCGTTGGCAGTAAGCCAGCGGACCTAGGTGCATAAAGCCGTCCGCGTCTTTTAATTTTGAATTCCTCAAAATAAATTACCCATTTGAAAATGATTAAAACATAATTATGTGCACAAGATGATATATGTACTAGTACAATAATATATTGACAGTCCAGGCACGCACAAGAACGAGGAGAATGGCGCCGGGTGGTAAAGCTTGCCACTAACACATGACAGCCACGACCACTCTGTCAAGAGTGTAACGACGAAGAAGATATTGACAGTTATAAATTATGTAGTAGTAGTAAAACACTTTATTGTACAGGAAAACACACCAGAAATATATAACACAGAACACAGCAAATATGTACAATGGCGAACTTATCCCTTTAAGGGTTTTTTTTAATGTATTTTTAGTATTTAATATTATTGGTTTGTCGAAAAAAAAACATGCCAGATGTTATTGAATAACAACAATATTTCTATCATTGTTTGTAACTTCTATCATTTCTACCGTAAGTGAAAATACTGGTGATCCTATTTTTACCGTTACACATTTCCTAACTTGTGTGTTTTATAAGGTAAAACTTAAAGTTAGCCTTCGTTGATTTTGTGATAAATAATTGTTGTGCATCTTGGTTTCATGCAATAAATATTTTAACGCTAGTTTTAATATATGCAGCCATACAAAAGTTTACGCTTTAAGAGTCGCCAGGACGCTCGCGTTCCCATACAAACGTAGTTTTGCTCTCATTTTAAAACGACATGCTTTAGAACCACGAACTTTGGCATGGGCATTCTAGTAGTACAGATCTATGTCGGTAATTCGTTTTCGTTGCTAAAAATTGTAATATAAAGAAAATACAGCCACATACAGATTTACATACAAAACTTATTTTTGCTATGTTTTCTTTGTGTTACAATTTTTAGCAACGAAAACGAATTACCGACATAGATCTGTACTGCTACAATGCCCATGCCAAATTTCGTGGTTCCAAAGCATGTTGTTTTAAAATGAGTGTTGAACTACATTTGTATGGGGACGCGAGTTCACGCGAGCGTCCTGGCGATTCTTAAAAAAAAAAAATTCAGTCGAATTGAGAACCTCCTCCTTTTTTGAAGTCGGTTAAAAAGACGCTGGTTTGTCTTCTGCATTCGCGGCTAATGTATTTTCAGAAGTCTGAAGGTAAAAAAAATACTTGGCCGTAAAAAAACTTTCAAAGACACCCTTGTATTTTAAGGCCAACCCGTTTGACGGTACACTCAACGGAAAAAGGGGTGGAAATTTGTAGACTAAGTTTCATGTTTATACCGTCCTGAAGTAAATTTGTTAATTACGACATTACACTAATTCAAACAGTAACTAGTTTTAAGGTCTTTTAAGTACAACGTGAATGCCACAAAGGATCTTAAAACCGTACCCTTTTCAGATACCCTCCTTACATCTTTTGTCCTTAGAAAAAACCTTTAGTTACCTCGTAGTCAGCGGAAACACAAGTATCGATAAAATAAAAGTAAGTCTTAGCGTTGGTCAAGGAGCGCCGGAAGGCGACGAGGCGACAGGTGGGGGAAATGGCCGCGCTTCCGGTCGCGGGCCGGATCCGGTGCGCACGAGTGGCCGGAGCCAGGAAATAAGCGATCCCGATTATATTTGAAAATAATTTGTTAAGCATTTTCAGTGTGTTTGTCAGATTTAAGTAATTTTAAGTAGTCCTAATGGTTAGTTGTGTAAGAACCTTCAAAGGGACAGTTCGCATTTGTACACATTTTATATTTAATAGAGCTGGCAGCTTCCTGGCTCAACGTATTAGCATTGCCATACAGAGAGGGAATGCTGCCAGCATCTATGGCACCATGCCGCGGGGGGACTGGTTATTTTAGTATAATATATTTATTTAAGATTAGTTTTTATTTATACTTCAGTTTATTGTTTACTGTTATATTAATATATCATGTCTTGTTTTAAATATAGTTGTCTCTTTGTACAGTCAACATCAGATATATCACAAATATCTGAACAACGCCTCTATTGCCAAGCCGATAAAGTGCATGTTCAGATATTTTTGAGTACCCTGGCCGCTCCGATATATTTGATGGCGACTGTACATCAGTGCATTAAAGTACGCGACATTGAAAGTACATACATATTGTCAAAAGAAATATATAAATTAATCAGATTGGATACTGCTTTTAAAAACAAAACAAATACCCCAATAAAATCTAGTTGTGCCATTCATTTTAGCATTTTGGCTACGAATCTCATCTTTAAAACTAATTCTTCAAGCGGGTTGCACCACGCACAATTAACGAATCGATCAACGTTAAATATGGCAGCGGAACTGTCATCTCATGGAAAACAGTCAGACTAAAGGCCGGTTGAGTTAAACCCTCTGTTAACGTCAACGTCATCGTTAAAAAAAGCTTGTATGAAAAAGTTTGACAGTGTAGTGTGTGTACTACGCCGTACCCACACACCTGCATATTAGCTTAGTATATAATGGCTTAAGTTTTCTATGGTTAACCGATGGTTGATAGGTACAATCAGCATCAAAAATATGTATACATTTCGGCACTTATGTCTGTGAGATAAAACTCAAATTCGTATACATATTATTGATGCTGACTGTACAACCGGCACTTCATGAATTATTTAGGTAATTTTCACTTCTTTCATATCGCCTCCGTTTTTTTGCCACACGAACGCCCTTAACGACAATCCCTTACGTTATTCTTTAACTGTTTTAATGGCCCAACCCCGCATTTGAAGTGAGTGGTAAAGAGCCTCTAGATGTGTGGAATCAAAGGAAGGTGTCTAATGTAGACAGTTTAAACACTTTTATACTCCAAAACCTTTATGTAAGAACTTGCTAGGCCAGTTTATCACAGGTTTTAACAGTATTTTATACTATCGTGACATAATGAATAGCTTTTCCGTTGAGTACCGTGTTTAAGCACCGTACCATGTACGATATTGAAAAGCTTATTAATCATGTTACTATTGTATACAATATTTATTACCAGTGTTCAAATTAGGTTAGTCAGTTAACGTAAAATTTTCATTTTGATTGTCATATTTTGATTTTATATACATAATTATATCTCTATAGTACCTTGGCTTGTTCATGCACCGGCCGATTTTTTAAAAAGAGGAATGGTGTAGTTAATTAACACAAACATCTTGGCAAATATGAGTATCTAAATGTTTGTTATATTTCTGATATCGTTTCTCTTTAAAAACGCGATTAGTAGGTCTTTTCTATACGCACATACACACTTATGCACATTAAAAAAAATGAGATGAAAACAATGACTCACTTTCGAAGTGTAAGCAATGAAAAGAATATTACAATATCTGACCGAACAGGCGCAATGATTGAAAACCATCAACATCAAATATTTTAATATACACTCAAGAGCAAAAGTTTCGGGTCACTATCATTTTATTGAATATCTCAAAAGATATTAATTTTAAAGATATTAAAGTTTATGTTACTGACCCGAAATTTTTGCTCTTGAGTGTATGTACCTAACTCTCCTTGCGCTATAGAACAATGTCCCTGCCATTAGATCACTCCACCGGTGACAGTGAACATCAAAGGGCACCAAACGTGACGGGCTCAAAGACTCGCGACGGGGTAATGGTGCCTTTTGCTATTACACATAATAGACACGTTCCAGCGTTGTGTTTTTTAAAATAAACGATAAACCTTTTGGGACAAATATTGCCGCCAAAAATTAAAGTTTATATTTTTGAAGTCTTCGATTGAGCTCAAAAACTTTGCAAGAAAGACCTACATAGCCTCTCTTTCAATAGGTCAGGTTATTCGTAGTGAAATAATTACTTATTTCTCTCTAACCAACTTACTATACTTCTTTATTTTCTGCTATTCAAAGGCAGTATATAAGCTGCCTATTGGTATCTAGTGCAGATAAGCTGCCTATTGAACAGGTAAAGTAAGACTAGACATATATGCCATTTTGCCGGCAAAATACGTACATCAATGAAACTGCTTTATAACTTTATCTTGGCACTAGGAATAAGGATCTACAGAGTCCTATCAAAATTGATGTGTCCTACCCCCGACCGAAAAGTATGGGCAAGGGGCACATTTTGAAAAATACAAATTTTCCAAACTGTCAAGTGAAGTCTCATTTTCGATGTATTTAATGATGAATTGAATGAGACCATACTTATAGGATCAATAATTAGCGAGATATGAAGAGTTTTTGTTGAAAAATGGATGTAAGACGCATAAATATTTACATTACTAGTGTCAAGCTAAAGTTATAAAATAAAATAAAGCTCCATTGATGTACATATTTTGCCTCGAAATTACGCTATTTTTCCTGTATTAATCTTATTCTGATGTTCTACTTGGGTAATTTATTTGTAACATTATCATTTTAGTTATTACTACTACTTATTAACTCCTATATTCCTCCATATTTTCTTATTTTCCTCTTCAATTTTACAGATAAAGTCAGCAGAGTTCAGTCAGGTGTGAGTTTAAGCGTAACCCCGCAATTTCAAGGTATTTTAAAGTAACTCAAGTGTACTTCCTGCTGCTTCTGAGTGAGTGTCAATATGGAAACAGATTGTGGGGGTATTATTCCTTTCTCTAGGGTTCGGTTAAGAAAGTACTGAGCTAAGGGTTTGAGAGGACTTATTGCTGAAGGCATACATTTAGAGCGTACCCCGCTTGGTTATTATGTACGGTCAAGGACTTTAATTGTTGAGCCAAAGGGTTCACTTTACTGGACTTTTCATAGAGTAAGTATTAAACAAAAGAAAATAGCTTGACCCGTAACCCGTTCAGCGAAAATCGCCTGCAATATTTTTTTCTACGAAACTACTATATAAATCTCCCTATAACTGCAAACGAACGCCAAGGACCTTCAAAATTTATCACTTATCTCCGGTGTAGTTTAGAGTGCACTGTAAAAAACGGCCAAGTCTAAATTGAAAACACGTGTACATACATGCACTAAATCACCTAGATCGCGTCTAGACGGCCAATTTAGGTACCTGACTCATGGCGTATGCCTAGGTCTTGTTCTAAGAGGCAACAATCAGAGGACATTTCCCCTATGACGATTTATTATGTCCGATTGTATCTGTTTGGTAATTTATTGCCTTTGAAGCCGAAAACTCGTAAGCGTTTGTAAGAAAAACAAGGGTTTTTATAGTTGTATAAATCAGATTTAGTCACATAATGAGATTAAGAGTGTAATTTAGAGTAACAAATACCTATAAGATAATAGGTATTATTATCATCCGATTCTGTAGTGTTATTTATTACCTACTTATTATTATAAGGCAGAATTCTCTATTTGAAAACAAAGGCTCTGCTTTATGAAACTACACTATCTACACTACATAATTATAGTTGGACAAAAAAAATTGTATCGGTTTTTACAGGGTCAGGGGGCCGATTTTTGACAGCCGGACGCTCGAATTCAAAAAATTCAAGCTCGATAATAATCGCACACAAAAGTTTGTCGCCAATTTTTTCTCTTGGAATTAATAGTTTAAATAATTTCATTATTTTAAATTTCTATTATTAAATCAATCTATATCGCTATTATTTTTAAAACATAATTTCATCGTCTTATTCAGAGTTTTAAATGTCACTTTCGAGTGCTCGAATCTCAAAAATCACCCCCCAGAAAGGCGTATGTCTCACCCTTGACGTTGCACGCGCCCAAAGGCGGTAACCACCATGGGATCTATAGGCTTATTTGCCACCAACTTACTATAAATGTTATGGAATGTCATGACTTATCCGTCACATTCATGATAACGGTCACATTCAATATACCAAGGCCAGTTAATGCCTTGAAGATCTGCCCTTTCCGCCAATTGTAGTCCACTCAGGGTATCCCACGACCTCTCACGTCACGACATTAAACCATCATACATCACGCTTAGAAACGTCACAACACTTATGAAATTATCATGTAGTTACGTCCTTTTACTTACGCGTCTATTAGTGATGAATGCTTGTTATGTTTTCATGTGGAAGAAGGATGAATTAGCTTTGAATGTAGGTGGGAGTTATGCTTTTTTGAATGTAGAGGTTATTTCATTGATGAGCCGGTAAAGGTCCGTTATATTGGTTGTTTTAGATAAATTACTGTATGTTGCTTTGTCTCCACAGACTAGAAATACAGCCACCACATTATAAGTTACAAAAAAAAAACTGTAAATCGGTCACAAGGGCACTTTTAATCGTCAAGTAGGTAGAAGTAATCATTGACAATTATAAAATACTCACGATGGAAAATCAATGAAATAGTTATACTAACTATAAAATGGAATAATATTTATAAACAAATATGCTAAAATAGGTAATAAAAAATAATTATTGACAAAGAATTCGAGGTCACCACAAGCAAGATGAAACTTGTGAGATGAAAAATGGTAGTCGGTCCTAAGTATTTCAAATGCAGCCAACTTTTGTGTTCAAATGAAAATTCATGTGTCACCCAGTAGAACGTAGAAATGACCCCAAATGATGGTTTAAATGAGATATGTGAGTTTAGTTTGACAGTATTGATCAAATAATGCCAGAGAAAGATTGGAAAAAAATACAAGAGTAACTTTTGTAGTAAGCGGTCGCCATTCTATGATGCTGTGTACGAGAGCATCTATGTGAGGTGACCACGAGTTGTCTAGTAGTTGAGGTAGTCTGCGTTTGTTAATAAAGTTGCGCGTGATTGTTTATGGATTAGGTAAAGGTTACTCATAAAGTATTCTACATGTTATTTACTGCGGGATATCGATCGAGTAGCGAACTGGATATTTATAATAGATAAAATTATTAATACTAGATAGTTTAATGAGCTACTTCTACGCGTTAAGAGAATAATATTATTGTTACATTTTTTACGTCATTTATTAATATAACGCCATTTTCGTGACAATTTTAAGTGATTAAGTACTGCGGCATAATTATTTCCTCATTATTCCGAACACACGCAGTGAATGCTTATTTTTATTAAAGAATCGGCAACGCGCATATCCTAATCATATTACAACCTCTGGAGTTGCAGGTGTCCATAGGCTACAGTAGCTGCTTACCATCAGATGGGCCGGTATGCTTGTTTGCCACCGTCATGGTATAAAAATATAAGGTACCTAAATATTGTCGTATAGATACATGACAGTTTAATCCTGCGGGTTCTGCCGGCGCGCAGGTGTATCTTATTATGGCGGCTAGCGCACAAAAACTACCGCTCTGGACAAGTTAGTACACGGTTATACTAGCACAAGCAGTATTTAAACTTGATATTAAATGTTTGAGGGGGTTCTCGGCCTTTTAGCCGAAAATTGTATTGCCGAATTTCACTTGCCAACCAACTTTTTGCAGAAGTTTCATTTTCCCAGGCAGGATACCGTTTGGAGGACTACACACACACAGCAACTTACCCTCAAACTACGCAAACATGTACTGTGGGTGCTATACAACTATATTCAGGATGATAAGGTAGACTATACTGAACAACTTTTTTTATGAAACAACACAGAATCGAAAAAAAATCTGATGTTGACTTTTTCTAAGGGGAGGCCAATTTCTTTTTGGTATTTCCGGGTTGGTCTCATAGAAAACGTTGTTCAATATGGTTAAGGATTGTAAAAGCACCGTGCACATAGAAACGACACAGCTTACTAGTACATTACGTACCTAGGGCGGTAAAATAAAGAAGGGCTCAGATCGCTGGCATTTGTGGCCCGAACCGAAGGTAAGGGCCATAAACAAGCGATCTGAGGCCTTCTTTATTACCGCCCGTGGTGCGTACATAATTTTACGTCTTCTCCTGGGTGTGAAGTGAGATTTGCCGCTGCGCCCTAGGGTGGTAAATCTCACTTAGCGCCCAGAGTGACGTAAAAATTTTTACTTCACCATAAAGCGACTAATTATATTTTGTAAAAGCGTTCCGAAAACTCATTATTAAGAGGCGGGGTTTGTACCCGAGCTCTCTGGGTTAAAAGTCAGGCTTTTGGTTATAAATATACTTAGATGTTATTTACATAAATAAAAACCCACTTTAACTGAAATTATTTATTTTATATTACAATGATAATGTTTGTAGGATCAAAAACGACTGTAGATTGTTGAATTTTCTGTTCAGTGGATGTGTTGAAGTCAAGATACTGCATTTGTTAACTGTGTTGGACTTGTCCGGACGTGTTATGAAATGTTTTTGCAAGGTGGGGCGGAAGTTTCATCTCATTTGGGCGGCTTTTTACTGGCAAAGTTGGGCGGCAAGTTTCCGGGGGAATCTAACACGATTTTGATGGAATATGAAGGTGTGAATATCTAGGAGAGGCATTATAAATTATAACTTTAAACATCTTGTTTTATTAGATTTATGATCTATTTTTATCATAAAAACAATATCTATAGGTACCCTTAAATAAATAGTATATGAAAAAATCTAGTTGACGTGTAAAAAATATACAGCCAAATTGAGAACCTCCTATTTTTGAAATTTGGAACGCGGTTGAAACTTAGAAATTTTGCACCAATAAATGTCTCATTTTCATTTCTAAACAAGGTCTGATTAGCTAGGGATACACGCACAGATCTGCCCGCCGGATTTGTCTGACGGATATGACCGGCGGACAGATCCGTCCATGCATAGCATAAATTGGACACGGATTTGTCTGCGGACACATCCGAATAGCACCATACATGAACGGGCATATCCACCGTACAAATCCGGTGGGCACATCTGTGCTTGTAGCCCTACTACTATCTTTAGCTATTCTAACAAAAAATCTAAAAAAGCACAAACACGTTTGTCGTATCGTATTCACATGTAGTAATCTCATTTTAATATCCATTCGACTTGAACCAATTGATCGCATTCTTTATCGTGCGGTATGTTCACTAAACTTGTTTAAAACTTTAGCTTATGTTAAGCTTTAACATACAGTTACCACCATTTTTTTTAATGTGATAATTTCTACGAGACTACGAATCGTCAAAAATCATATGTTATAGTACCTACCTATATCTTTCATCATTCGGTCCAACATCGAATAAACACGATACGATAAAAAGTCGATCAGTTCACATTACCTGTCCCTTCTATAATCGTCCTCCAGGGAGACCACCGTTAGCGGGGAGAGGTGGAGCGAAGGGGGGTCGATAGCAAACTCGTAAAACTTATGAATTCATGACAAAAACACCTAAGACAATGTCTTTGAGGCGTTTTTTGCGATGTGAGAAATTGTTGGAGGAGAATGGTGAGATATTACATTAAAGTGTGAAGTGGTGTGGAATGTAATGCCTTGTTATACAGGGTGGAAACTATTGTAAGGTATTAAAGTAGGCTTATTTTTCAAATGTTTTGGATGCACATATTTAATTTTGAAAATATATTTTACAAAAGAGTGTTTAAGAAGATACTTAGATCTTCGTCTAACTATAAAAATCTTTACAAATCTAAGTGGGTGAGGTTCAATATGATGTACACACGCTCTTATTCTCTTAACAATAAAGGCGTGTCAAGCTAATTTTGAACACCTCACCCGCTTAGCTACTTCTGCTGCCGACTGTACTAGTAGTTCTCGCTGTAAACCCCTATGTTTAGTACTGGCTACTTGTATGAACTAAACATGTATGTATATTAAAATTTAAAAATCTTCCTTTGTTGCTTTAATATCATAGCAAACTCACAACAGTCCTAAACGCCATACACCTTAGCTTATTTTCAGCTTTTGTCTTTTACACCTTTATTAGTATTTTAAAAATATTTCTCAAAAAGAACTAGAAGCGAAGTAACTGCTGTTCATAAATTATAAGGCTGGCGTCACACCGCGCGGCCACAAATCTCTCTGGTAATAAGTGTCAAAATACAGCTAATTCTTTCGCGAGGTGCCTAACGAGCTGCTTTATAAAACATGGCCAGAGGACCGTGGGACACTACAAGATATGATTTAAGCAGATAACATGGTTACATTACAACTACTATTTATTGGAAACGGGGGGTGGTACACCACTTCTAAAAGTCGCCGCAACGTCAGTTACTCCGTGATGATGGACATGAACATGTCTACACACACACACACACACACACACACACATATATGAACTTCTGCTTGTGACAGCATGTAGTGTTTTGCGAGGCAATTCCGACTGTCCCGATGTGGTGGTGCGAATTGTAAAGCTGGCCATTCCATTCGTGCCTAAAAACCTTCTGAGGCCACGAGATCAGGACCTTTTCGCTGTCCCTACTACGCGTACCGTGGCGCACAGTAATTCCCCAGCAATACGAGCTTTGCGGCTCTTAAACTCGCTTCTGTCATGGGCACCAGAGACTGATGTATTTGCGAATAATTGGGCGAGTGTTTGTAGAGCATGTCTAGTTTACTGTGAGTCGATGGATGTGAGTTGATGTTCCAATTTGTTTTAATTTAAAATATGTATCTGTTAGTTATTTGAATTGTACAGTGTCTTGGTTTTACTGTTATGCTGTATAAATTTTGTATGTAATAAATAAATAAATAAATGAATAAAACAAATTCATAGGATATTTTGCACATTAATACATGTTGTGTCTGCTGTGTGCCAATATTTAGATGAACCCGAAGAAGGTCAATCAAGCTAGGTTACCTAACGAGTACTTATTTAGCGGCTACCTTATCACAGAAAATGTACAGTATTTAAATGGAGGAGTAATAAAAAACAAAACTTGTAACTGCTGCCGAGGCGTCTAATCTCCATGCAGTCCAGTCTGCATTTCAGAAGAAAAAAAAAAACAAATAATTCACAGCCCTAAATTCCACACAAATAGAGTCGCGGGAAACAGCCTTGTCGTTATTAAGTAGACTTAACCATTTGTGTGTACTTTGTAATTATAAATAGTAAGCAATTATTAAGTCCAATCGGGGAGCCATAACATTCCGTTTTATAATATATTGTAATATCTTTATTTGCAATAAATGTTTATCTTATATCATATCATACCTCATTTTATCTTATCTTATCTAACTCATATAGCATAGCTGTATCTACTCCGCCGGCTTCGTCCGTGGAACCATAAATAAGCGAGAGACAACACCTTGTTAACTGAAATAATTAACGACGGAAAAATACTTCCCCTTCCTGGTCAACGAGCAGGCTTCCTTTATTTTCAATGTATTGTTCTGCATTTTGTAAAGGTTAGTTGTTCATTTTGGAATATCAGTTATATTACCAAGTTTTACGAGTATATAGGGTGTTTCCTGTAATAAGAGCAATAAATTAAAACGTAGATTCTACTTCTCAAATAATAGAACTATTGTTCAATGTATTTTTTTGATTGTTTTTTTTTCATACAAACTTAATAAAAAATTTTATGTACGTTAATCTGTCTAATTGATATTGCTTGTCAGTCTTGTCACCCTACAGATATAATCAATTTCGGAATACATTGAGTGTTCGAATAAACTTTAAAGTGTCCTAAAAATCAAACAATAAGTTATTTTTAAAAGTCGCTGTATAAAAGTTGTCTTGTTTGAGGAGTAGAATCTACGTTTTAATTTATTGCTCCTATTACAGAAAACAACCGGTATAGGTAAATTCGAGGCTGATTTTTTTTGTAAAGACATTGCAATTATATAGGTATGACAGCTTTTACCGTCTTTATAAAAAAAAATGTAGTTAACTATTTTTATTTACCTACTCACGTCAGTCACTTTTTATTCCACAGTTTCTATTTTTTTTGGCGCCAATACAAAATACTACGTCATCATTTACCGTCAGGTGAGGTGAAGGGAAACCATTCAGTCAGTAAGTCGAGTCAGTCGGAACGGCAAGTCATGTTGTTTTGATAAACATCCCTCTACGAGGCTACGGCGTAGCGCTGTCGTAGCGGCTACGGTAAGTAGACGAGAAAAAATAAATGGGGCAAAAATGGTAGGCTCAACGGTTGCTATGGTTACGTTTTTCTTTGGTTTGTTGATTTAGATTTTGACTACGAATTAGCCATTTTATTTATATCACATTATTGTTTGTTGTCATTAAATGAAACTGGCTAAACTGAAAACATGTAAAGAATTAGAAATAACAATGATTTAGATTATTCTAAATAATATGAAATCAATTAATACAATTTACTGTGAAAGTGTACGTAACATCGAATACAGACATATCTTTTATGTACAAAGTGTAAAAAAAAAACTGGTGATCGTTTTAATTATGAAAAACTAAGAAAATAATATTTTCGCGCGAAAAAAATTTCCCGTAGTTTTTTTTACGTTCCTGCTACTTTTGCTTAGTCGCAGTATGATAGCAATTATGCACTTAAACGGATCACTACTATTTTTGCTACATACTGTATATTGACAAAGAGAATTAAGTACCTAGAGTGTTCTCTCCATACATGGCTAAATGCGTATATATAATAAGTTTAAAGCGAGCTTTGCTCAAAGTTAATATTCAAAAGATTACAGCTTAATACGTATTACGATTTAATTGTGCTTAAAACTTAGTCAAAATGAGTTTAACCATACCTCCTATACGACTTATTATTTAATTAGTAGTTTTGCTATGTATGGAGTTAGCAATCTATCTACTCATTTATCTATGATATTGATAACTTATAAAACAGTTTGGCTTGAAATATTCATTAAAAAATTCAGTCTGAAATATATAAAAATATATTTTATTTCCAAGCTATCTCAGGTATGCATTATCACAATCAAGTCTAGTGTCAGTTCAGATGTAGACCAGCCAGGTGGTCGGACAATGTCCGCAACTTTTCCAATCTACTTCATCTATTGATTGTCTTATCTGCAGCTATTGAATACCGACGGGTTTTACTGTAGCATTTCAACTAGAGCAAAAAATTTGAGAAAAAAGTGCTTTATCTTATAGTTGCTTTTACGTGACGATTCTCAAGTATTGGCATTCGGCATACGATTAGTGTTTAGTAACGTGTGGAAATCGCTTTAAAATAAGATATTAATTAATTAAATTGATAGTTTCATAAAATTACTGTTAGTTTTTAAAGTCCCGTGATCGTAAATTGTACAGCGAAACTGGTGAAATGACGTTTTTTGTGTGAAATTGTTATTTAACTATCAACCATCTCTACATTATTGCTTAGTTCTAAATAGCTTTGATTTTATTTAATACTTGGTTTAACAATTTAATAGCCTCAATATAATAATAACCCTCGCACTGCACCAAAAATGCTGGAAAATCTACAATCACTGCTTATGCTATGCTATAACACTTTTACCTCTTTTTTTTATTTTTTAGTCTTTTTATTTGTAAATATTTTTTTATTTAAAAAAGTTACTCTACAATATTTTAGATACGTTTAGTGGTTTAGTTCATGGATTTCTGTAAATTGTGTGGAAAACAAAATGTTGCAATATACCTTATCAATTATTATTTAATTACACTCTTCATCACAAAAGATTCGCATAATATCATTTTCATTTATGTTACCGTATACTTTAAGCGTAGGTATTACATTTTTAAACTGAAAATATATCGAAATGGCCGTCGAAATTTTATGTTTGACCTTAAATCTCCCGATAAGTCTTTAAATAAAATCAACCCCAGTCGACTTTGTGAGGCGGGCGACTTATGAAGGTGTCCTGTTTAACCTTCCCCGGCTTGTAAAAGGGGGGTTGTTTTCAAAAACAGGATGACTGGCAAAAGCGGCTTCAGTGGCGCAGCGGGCTCGTTGGACGGCGGTATGCAACAGTACAGAGTAAAATCTGAAAATACGCGTAAGAGACTATAAGTATGCATTTTTACTATGCGTATGTTGGTGTAATATTTTATTATACCAGATTGGTGGTAAATAGGTATACATCTTGAAAGATGGTACGCGGTTACCGTAGCTTTTTGATGCTTGAAACTCCCAGGGATGCTATGGAGGTATCAAATTAACAATAAAATAATTAAAACGAACATTTTGAAATTATCTTAGGATTAAAGTCATTCTAAAAACATTGCAAATTTTAAGTTATAAATCAATCGATGAGGAAAACTCACTAAATATATTCATTTACGCCGTAGTTAAACATGCAAGCAGAGCTAGAACGTGTTTTATATTAAGTTTTAATGAAAGCAAAATTACATGTATGATTTTTGTAAATTTACTCCATCACCAACGCAAGTTCGTTGGAGGAACGTCTCATGTAATTGAAATGACCAGCAATCCAATGGACGCGAGTTCGAATCCCGTGATGTCCCAGAATTCATTACAGTTTCTTTGTAATGCAGATCTGTTTCAAGTTTTTTTTTGTATTATTGGTTAATAAAGATATTGCATAAACCTTTCTCTTAGAACAACATTTCCAAGAAACAACTTAACGGCGTCATTCGGGTGCTAACAGGTGACTGAATTTTATTGGACGCGTTTAAATTTTTTAATCTTATTACAAAGGAATAGGATGCAAATTGTACTTAAACATCTTTGTCGTCGATTCAACTATACACAGCCTACTCGCAAAACATTGGTAAAGTGCATTGTAACTTTGGCGTATTTTTTATGTTCTAGTTGCTTTGTAGAATATTGTAACTGATGAAATTATTATCGAACAATTCTATTTTAAAATATACCCGGTGTTTTTTTGTAATAGGAGCAATAAATTAAAACATAGATTCTACTCCTGAAACCAGACAACGTTTGTTCAGCGACTTTGAAAAATAACTTGTGGTCTGATTTTTCGGACACTTTAAAGTTTATTCGAACACGCAATGTATTTCGAAATTGATTACCTATGTCTGTAGGGAGACAAGACTGACAAGCAATGTCAATTAGATGAATTTTAACGTAACATTGAAAATACTATTTCGTTTGTATGGAAACTAGGCAATGTATTAAATACATATTTTTTTAAGTTGTTGATCAAAATGTTATTGTTTGAGGGTTAGAATCTACGTTTTAATTTATTGCTCTTATTACAGCAAATAACCTGTATAATCATAAAATAAATACATGAGTGAAAAATCATACAAAGGCAAAAAATAATAATTAAGAGTCATCTGATTTTTAAAAGACTTGTTCATTTTCCACAAACGCACAGCCATAATGGTGAAAGGGTAATTGTAAAACAATGTACTATTTGTATTAAAAATTGGGTTACAAATTACAAGTTGTGACTAAGGGGGCCCACCCACTATCAGTCGGCCTGCCGATATTGGCCTGTCAGTTGTTTGGAGCTGTCAAATTCTTATTCTAACTGACAGGCCGATATCGTCAGGCGGACTGATAGTCGGTGGGCCCCCTAAGGGTCGGTTGCACCAAACCATCTGTCATCTAGTATTCAGTTTCACTTCAGGGCACTGTGCAATCATATCGATTTCACAGATGTTATTACTGACTGTGACGGAAACAAATTCAAAACAAAAAAGGTGGCAGCTGATGCTGTGAACAAACAGTTCGCAGGCGCGGCTGCGGCCTGTGGCGCGGCACCCGCCGACCCAGCGTGCGCGCTCGCCGCGCTGCAGGACGCGCGCCCGCCCGCCGATTGCTGCATCAGACTTAAACTGTTCACACCCGATGAAGTATTCCGTATTATCACGTCCCGAGTAGCGAAAAAAACAACTAAAGACATTTTTGACATCTCTGTAAACTTGGTGCACTCCGTTGCGGAAGAATTATCACCGGTACTTGCTGAAGTTTACAATAGGTGCCTACGTGAAGGTATCTTTCCCGACCAACTAAAAGAAAGCCGCATATCACCGTTATACAAGGGAAAGGGAAATAGAGAAGACATCGATGCGTACAGACCGGTAGCAATAATTCCAGTGATTGCAAAAATATTTGAGCATGGCATAAGTTCCAGGATAACAGAATTCCTTAACTCGACCAATGCAATGTCAGAGAGGCAATATGCCTACAGAAAAGGCCGCTCAACAACCACGTTAACCAGGGCTGTGGTACGACAGGTTGTAGAGGCCCGCGAACGCAGAAATCAAGTGGCAGTTTTGTGCTGCGACTTGTCAAAAGCATTCGACGTGGCTGATCACGAAGTCCTGACGAATAAACTGCGTCACTATGGGTTCGAAGGTTCTGCACTGGCCTTGTTATCTGATTTGCTACGGAACAGAACGCAGGTAGTGGTCGCTGATGGGGGCCGTGTTCGATCAAGTGTCGAGACCACCAGTATGGGCGTTGCACAGGGTTCCTCAGTATCAAATATTCTGTTCTCTCTACTGTTAAATGACTTGCCAGAGGCGGTTACCAACGGAGATGCCTTTATGTATGCAGATGATGTAGCGGTAGTTGTGCAAGCCCCTACATATGACGAGCTCGGGCTTAAGCTTAACGCGACCGCCCTGGCTCTGTCCAATTGGTTCGGTGGTAATGGCCTTATTTTAAATGCCAGTAAAACGCATTACATCGGCTTCGATCTATCCGGCCAGCAGGTGAGGCAGCTATCGGTTATGGCGAATAACATTATTATCAACCAAGTAACGAACACTATATTCCTAGGCTTTGAGCTTGACAGCTGCCTCACCTGGGCCGGGCATATAGATAATATGTGTAAGAGACTCGCATCTGCAATGTTTGCGCTAAAACGACTGGCGCGAATTCTCCCATACGAGATGGTCCGAGCTTGCTACTTCGCGACATTCAGCGCACAGTTGCAGTACGGAATCGAGCTCTGGGCGGGAGCTGCCGAATGGAAACGAGTCTTCCTGCTCCAAAAACGCGCGCTGCGTGCGGTAGCTCGCGTCCCTCAGAGTCACTCTGCGAAACCACTTTTTAAGTCGATGAGGATACTAACACTGTCCTCAATGCTAATAATGCAAGGAGCAATATTCACACGCAGCGAAATAGACACCAATACGATCATCGAACCTCCACGTAGATACCCGGTGCGCAGCGCGCGCGCTGGATTACTGCCGCCCGTACATTGCAGACTAGAAAAATTAGAAAAACAGATCCATGTCATGGGCCGCAAAGTGTACAACCACCTTCCTCGGGACATTGTTGCTGCGGAAAGTGCAGCAATATTTAAATCTAAACTCAAAAAATGGCTCCTCGAGCAGACGTTCTATGACCATGAGCAGCTATTTATTACTTAAAATGTATAAACCTTAGACATACATAGGACATTAAATAATATTATGTATCTACGCATTGTAGTACTCTGACATGTAATTTTATATTATGAATAAATAATGATTATGATTATGATTATGATTAGTAGTTTGTCTGTCCCTTAGAACTCAATGTAAATGTATAAAAAATGTACAAATATTCTTTATGTGAACTCGTTTGATGCTTGATGGTTCTTTCTTCAAATAAAATTTGAATGACACGTATATAATTTCTATGTCGGCGTAAAACGAAACCACGAGTTCCTTCAAATAAATCAGCCTGTCTTAAAACAATTTAACCAGCCGCGATAAATCACACGAAAGTCGCAAAAGCACGATTTTAAAAAGAAAATGTGAAAATGAAATGCGAGAGGTTCCTGTATCGCTTAAACCATTACTGCTCTGAAATACGGGAGGTGAAATCTTGCCATCGCTGGCGACCGCCCAAACTACCTGTGTCGTAAATAATACAATCTGAGGATGGAAGGGCAGACGAGCGACTTTTGGTTGCGACTGAATAGTCGCTAAAATAAATCGGTTTTGCTAATACTGGGGGTATTCATGCAAAAAACATTTGGCAATCGTAATTCGATCATATTTTGTAATACCTGCCAATTGGATGTACAACATGTTTCTTTTTTTTGTAAAAATCTTAGAGACTCGGTTTAAAATCCGCATACGATACGTCTCTCGACATGGACTCGGCGGCTACTGAATGTTGAAAGCGTTGTGTACCGGGTTTCTTGTTCTATTCGGGTCATTCTCCAGATTTTGGCCTACATCTTAAACATCATCAAACCATACTAAATGTATAAAAACATTGACAAAATTGAGGCTACCGCGGTCGTAAAATTATCTTATCAATCCATTATTTTCTATATTTTTTTTCCAGCGATTATTCCAATTTAATTATGTATAGCTATAAAAATCGTCCGTCCGCCCGTCTGTGTCGTCAGGGGCGCACATTACGCCGCGAGCAGTCGCGATAGCCGGATCGCAGTAATGGCCGCCGAATATTTTTACAGCAAATTATCGTGCAGACGGTTTGCTACTACATGTACCTGTTCTGGCTTTGCGGAACCTTTTTTATACCACCACAATAAACTGCCAATGAAATAATATTCAATTAACAGAGAAGCAATGGACATGAAGAAGAATATATTTATTCTTCAATTTAGGCACTTCAAACGTAAAAGAACTATGTACAGTAAGCGTCAGAGATATGTGACCCCCCTCCAGCAATAGACAAATGTGGTCGCTAGTTCGAACCCCAGCATAAGAATCACACTTTTTGCTTTTTTTTTACTTTTGTTTTATAATCCTGGTTTTAATATTTTTTTACATTACCACAAATATTTATTTTATACGTTTTGTTATTCCTTATTACCTACTCAGTTATTAACTCGGAACATTAAAATTACCCTTTTAATCAATTTTTAACTAGAACAATAATTTCGTTAACTTCACAAGAGTCCGTGCAGCGTGATGGATAGTGTAACAGACTAGTAAACACTAGGTTCGCGGTTCGAATCTACGTAGAGGATACTTTTTGTATTTTTATACTTGTTCTTTTTTATTAATAATTTATTAACATCCTATTTAATATAGTAAGTTTAATTAAAATAGTAGTTAAAATCTTTTTTTTAAGGACTAATAATGAAAATTCCATAGTCACTGGTAACTTTTTATTAACTAAAAAGTAGGTATTTAAATACTATTATATTAAATATTGTTTACTAACTGAATAATGGGGGTAATATATATATATATATATGACAGTAGATATATTATGCGTGTTCTGTAAACTGATTACTATATATTTTACAGCTAAATATTTACTAGTTAAATTATAATGTGTAGTCAATTATACATCAGTGAAACTTAAAGTTAACAAGTAAAATACCTTTAGCTTAACTCTTACTGTTTAAAATTGTGGTATTGGTGGTCTGCATGCTGTTAAACTTTATAAGGCATTACACTTTGGTTGTTTACTTTAGATTATACCTACATTTTACTTCATTGAGTAGAACCGTAAAAACAAGTCGGGTCATAACTTTTTTTATAAGTAATACCAAACTACTCGGTTAAAAGTGAAATGTATAGTTTCCCTTTTCTTTGATTATAAATTAATATTCTTATTGCATTTAACACAATTTTTCAGTTATACTTTAGACAGAGATGGCGGGACACAGCGGTGGGAGTTGTGGAAATTGCGGGAAGAGGCTTTTAAGTATAAAATGGGCTATTCAAAAAACAATTTCAAAAATGAGTATAGGTTAGACCGCCCCTCGCCCTATTAGTCTGTATGCCATTATCAATATGTAATACGTAATCTAAACCAGCTATTTAACGTTGCAAAGAGAAACGACATGTTATCAAAGATAACAATAATTCATCTCTTAGCCCGTTACCAATGCAATGCAACCTTACCACAATCTTAGTAAGCATAGGGTATTTCTCCACTAATTAGGTCGAATTCAAACAGCTCCCATTAAAGTTACATTGAAATTTCCTATTAACAGAAACACTTTATTCAGTCATGTCACATCAAATTGACTTGAAATAATACTAATGAAGAAGAATCCATTTTAAAAAAACTACATTAAATGGCTAACAATATGTATGGTTTTTAAGGTAGAAATTAACGAGTTACCTCTTGGAAAAGCCTACTTGTTTAAGCACTATCTTGTTATTTGCAAAAAAACAATATAATTTGTTAGATACTACTTATACAATAGCATTATACCTACTCATTATTTTAAAACTTGCATGGAGTAAATATTTGCCCAATAATGGAGAAATACCAACAACACATTTTTTTTTACAATTTTTACTAATAACATAGAGGAAAACCTTTTTTATCTTCTACCTGTTTTAGCCGGCTTTTCATGCTTGTGTACCATGTTTGAACATACATTGGTGTTCCTCATCAATTCCCACTTTCTATAAACTTCTTCGTCTAAGTTTTGTCTTGATTTGACTTGTGTAGGGTCCCAGTTAAGCACCATAAATTCTCAATAGGATTAAGGTCAGGGCTTTTAGAAGGCCAATCTAATACAGTTGTACTGGGCTGAGGTGGGGGTGAACAAAATTTTAAAGTTATAAAATGGTAGAGGAACTAATTTAGCCCAAATCTCAAAGTTAGTTCAGAATCCCCAATTTACACCTACTGCAAAAATATGTTACAAAATGTGCTCACGGCTTAAGACTCTATTAGGTCGCGGGTAGGCCTCCCTTGGAGCAAGGAATCTAGATCCAGTATTTAAATTAGGACGCCCTAGATCTTAGAACCTTGACAATCGTATGACAGATCCAAATAAAAATGCCGATTTTACATTAACTTATTTTTTATTTATTAAGGTCACATAACACACCACTATCCTTAAAGATTTATATCCCTAAACACTGCTATCTCGCACATCAAGAAATACACAATTTAAATATATGAGCTTTGACAACTAATGGTCACCGGCTATATCCACGACATAACTTTTAATGGTACAGGTTTAAGGTTATGTTAATCTATAAATCTATAATTAATAACTACATATTATGGAGGCAGGCCGCTGCATCAACCACCTGCCGTTCCAGCTTTATAACAAAAGATACATGTTACACGGGGTGTTCCCGGGAAATACAGCCTTTAAACAAGGACGGTCCGTTTATAATTAGATAAAATTAACTTACAGTTTTATCCGGCTATTAAAGCGGTGATTATTTATACTACGGCATCTTACAACGAATGCTCGATGAACCGGGATGCTCTTTGATATCTGGGGCGCGTCCGGCCATCAGAGTGTAAGTCGTCGGTGGGCCAATCCCGAAAAATAGGAACTTGTCTAGGAATACGGAACCGAATCTGGAACTTGAACCAGGAACAGGAACAAAGAACTGGAACCAGAGCTCGAAATAGGAACCACATCAGGAACTAGGATCTGGAATCTGGAACTTGAACTTGAAGTAGGAACCCTGGAATGAAAATATTCCAGTTACAAATTTATATCTTTCAACAAGTAATTATTTTAAATTCTTCTACACGAAAACCTAAAGATCAGCAAAAATAGTTTTATTTCACTTACCCGGTTTACGGGGTTCCTTTAAGTGTTTGCCGTCGTGCGCCACGCGGCGAATGAAGAGGTTACAATTCTCGGCATCGACATGGCTCGAGATTGCTGTATATGACAAAAAAAGATGTTTTAGGTTATGGAAATACGAAGAAAATCACTTTCTACTCAATCCGTCACTTTAAACCACGAAAGTAACTTACCAAACCAAAAATATGTAGGGTTAGGCGAAAGGAAGGTGGGCCGACATTGGTCAGGCGAGCCACTTCACTGCGACAAGGTTTAGCCAGGCTAAAACCAAGAAAACGAATATGATTAATAACTGATCCAAGTATGGAAAGACAACGTTTCATAAATTCCAAAATTCTCACCATTTTGACCACTTCCACGCCGGTTTAAAAGAACAAAATGACAACTGGCTTTCGCCGTGAATGATCTGAACCGAATGAACGAATGACATTTGTAAGACGAATTTGACTGAGACACACGTCTGAACTATGTGCTCGAAAGTTTATTTATTAAAACATATTAGTAATTAACTTAAAGCAAACCTTTTAAAAGGTAAAAATATAAATTCAACAATTTGCTCTAGAATTCATTCTTTAACCGACGTTGCGTCAACGCGACTAAACCAATGATTCAAACAGCACTAATCTAGAACTGTCACTGATGACAGAAACGTCATCGCTCAATATAAACATTGGAAATTCGATACAAACAATTGACCGAATTAGATTGAAAACAACCCTTATAATCAAGTGAAAAATATCTAAATAATGTGTATGTGCCACGACAAACACGTAATGTACTTCGTACCGATGATTGCAGGCGTGAGTACCTGCAACACAATGGAAAGTGGAACCACCAAATGATCTATACTTTTACGTAAGTATCTTTGACCTTTTTCATCTTTCGACCTTCGATCTGCCACCTATTTAATGCAGAGGGTCCTTACCTATCCATGAACAACCAAATTACCACTATACATACCCACTATCCGCTAGAAATCAGTCAGTTTATAACCTATGAAAATTCCATCTAAATTACATACTAAAACCAGCCATTGAACACTCTAAAGTGTTACACAGTGATGTCTGTTTGTAAGGCTAACCACTCTTTCACTATACGGGAACGATGCACTGCACTATTGTCATGCACCAATGATTTATGTCTTGCACTAAATAAATTTGTCCTTCGGGATAGGCGACGCGAACGGAAGGCAACATGACGTCACGTAACACTTCGAGGTATCGCTCGCTGTTCATTCGGCCTCCAACTTCAACGAGCTGCTCGGGCCCCATAGATGACATCCAGCCCCAATACGCTAAAAAAAATATCATGAGCATACCATAACTTGAAAAACGTAAAACTGAAATCACAGTTTTTTTTTTAAAGTGCAGGTAATGAAAATTGTATACTTAATATAATATACCCACCTAATGATATCCTTCCGCTTGTTCTAAGGTCTAGCATATTTTTGGGGTCAAATCGCTCTCCACTTCTGCGCCACAATATTTTTCTTCCATCTTTGTCTGACTTAAAATATTTCTCGTCAGTAAATACGATATAACGAATCTCACCCATCTGCGAATCGTATTTCTCTGCAAGTAAAAATAGTATTAAATTTGCTCGTTTATGATGATAAAACTTAAAAAACTCAAATAGCTTTAAAAATAAACATGGCTCTAAGACTATACCTATTACTTCACATAAAAAAGCTGCCGATTAAAAGACTTTTCCGTTAAATATATTTTTCTATCTTATCCCATATATAGGTAAACACACGACAGTAAATCCTCACAAACAAAATCTGGTGGCTTAACTTATTGATAACATTTTACTTTTTTTACTAAAAAATAAATGTCCCAATGGAGTCACAGGTTACAAACTTACCGTTATATTCAGTACTCGTGTGCTATTTGTTTAATATTTTTGTTCTCTTCCCAAAGAACCACAATTTTATCGAACCATATTGTCATTGAAACACAAAAAAACGGACGGGGGCAGTTATTCAATTGCTTGAAATGCAAAAGGATTGTCGAGAGATCGTAATTGCGTTGCGACACAGGTATGATTCGCACACGCAAATTATGACTTACCCTCAGACAAATTTTCTCCACGAAATAACTAGACGCATTTACTCCAGTAAATTAAACCTTAAAATGTAATTGGTAAAAGTCGTTGTTAGTCGTCTGTGGAAATAAAATGAATAAAAATGAGGGTAGGAAAATATTGATAAACCAAACACATTACTAATATGATCCAAGACAAGCTTGCAAAACAGGGACGAGTATAGATATAAGTAATAGTTGGAACAGAATATCTATGTTAAGGGACCTCGATGTCGATGACGCTTACGCCATTATCAGCGATGCTCCAATAAAAATGCAACGATGCGCAACCCGATGCGGCGTAAGCGCCATTGACAATAAAGTCCATTTTTATAGATTTTGTCATAGTTCTCTATTGCCGGTCGGAACTGGTTCATATTTTTGTTGTGTAGTCCATGTGTTACGATAGCCCAGCGGAAAAAAACCGGACTAATGTATCAGTGAAGCGAATGAGTGTGAGCCGAGGCCCCAGGATCGATCCCAGCTTAGCTGACAAGCAGATTTGAGATATTTCATTTTTGAAAGAATTAAATGACAGTGTGGTAAATGCCGATTCTCGTGTCGAACGAGAGTTCCAGTTTTACACCTAGGGGGGTCATGTATCTCTGACGCTGACTGTACTAAGAGACGATATTTTGTCTTTTTTGGCCAATCTCTATAAGTATGAGTAGATTATGCAAGATAGGCATTTCTGTACGTATTTATTGCATAACTATTTAATTAAGTTACCTATTATACTTGCTATATTAAATAAATATACTTAAGTATGTACCTAATATGTTTATATTAGGTAGTACCAGCGGCGGCGCGTCCATAGAATATGATTTCCCTCGGCTTGCCTAATTTTCAGGCATTTGAGCAGTTTTTCTACAGCTCTATGAAGTAATTTTAAGCCAAAATAACTCCGGCTTGCCTAAGAACATTTTTTATCCACCACCACTGGACTAGGTATTTAAATGTATTCTAAAGTGATATCTATTTCAATATACGAGGATAACCGACAAAAGATTATGTCATGTTAAATAGTTCAATTTAAATTATTACTAAAAGATATCACTCAAAGATAAAAGAATATTAAGCATTCATAAGCAATTAATAATCACAAATCTTGAGAAACTCAATACTCATCTCCTGATGGCCGATCAATCCAAATTGCAGAAATATTTAAATGACACGTCGACTTACTTCACCCATAATGAAGAGATTTGGGCACAAACAATTTGTTAAACACCCGACCACTATTACCACAAAACTACCTTATAACCTTGTAATAAGGTTGGTTCTTGCGTGGCATGCGCCGGCGCCGGTGGGAGATTTATTTGCTGTGTTTGCGTTGGGTAAGCTTGACAATGGTCGCTTATTTGGCAATTATGATATGAACGAGTGTGGATTGACATTTGCTATTGCATGGGTGATATGGCACTGGCGTAATATGACATCGTAAAGATTTGAAACGATAAGCTCCAATTTTTTTTATAAACTTTTATAGATCTTATCTATAAAAGAAAACGTTACCAAGACCTCCAGTACCTGCTGGAATCGAATCAGCGTCTTATGCATTCGTGACATATTTTTTTGGTTACCATCATGTGTCACGCTCTACTAGGTAATTATTATTCCATAGTTTTGAGAATTAAAATTTCCAAATATGTATAATGTAGAGATGGTTATGGGTTATCGTTGGTACAAATTTAATGTGCGTATCAGTGGCGGTGGGTTTTTTTTAACATTTTTCTTAGGCAAATCGGTGCTGAATTAGGCTTAAAATTTCTTCATGAGCTGTAGGAAAACTGCTCAGGCGCCTGAAACTTAGATAAGCCGACGGGAATCGTGTTCTATGGATGCGCCGCCACTGGTGTATATCTACTACGTTCCAGTTTACTGGATTCAATCAATCAATCAATCACACCAAACAATGACAAAAATAGTTGATACACACAACTTGAAAGCTCTGTTTATTTTTGTATTAAGCAGAACGTCTGCTAACGATACCACAACAAACATTGTTTCTAAACGGCCACCACCACCAACGGCCTCCATAGCCTAGTTGGTAGTGACCCTGCCTACGAAGCTGGAGGTCCCGGGTTCGAATCCTGGTAAGGGCATTTATTTGTGTGCTAATCTCAAATATTTGTTCCTGAGTCATGGATGTTTTCTATGTATATAAGTATGTATTTATATATCTAAGTATGTATATCGTCGCCTAGCACCCATAGTACAAGCTTTGCTTAGTTTGGGGTTAGGTTGATTTGTGTAAGATTGTCCCCAAATATTTATTTATTTTTATTTTTATTTATTTATTAAAAAAAAACATTGTTGAAAGCTTTGATCAGATTTTACAGGATTATTACTTTTGTAGTAATTATGAATCTTTCTAAGCAGATTTTAAATTGAAAATATTAACATTTTTAAAGTTTAATATTCCTTTTACTATTTTAGGGAATATAAACACAACATACAATTCGACAATACCGTTCTTAAATAACAGTAATAAAGTTAACGATGAACGACCTACACTTTCTATTTATACATAGTACAGTCGCCATCAAATATATCGGAGCAGCCAAGGTACTCAAAAATATCTGAACATGGACTTTATGGCCTTGACAGTAGAGGCGTTGTTCAGATATTTGTGACCACCTTGGCCGCTCCGATATATCTGATGGCGACTGTACCTATTAATAAGGTGGATTTTTTTCAGCTTGCCCTTCCCTGAAACTCCACATTTAATGTAAAAGTAAGTTTCCAACTCCCGACACCGATTTTTCGTCAATCTTCTAGAGAGCTAATTAATTTTTCAACTCGCTTAAGAAAAAGGTTTGAAAAGAACTTTCTTTTGAAGCTATCCTTTAGGTGGGAAAAGCAATTCCTTTAATTTTAACGTCGGTACTACGGTACGGCATTTGTACTTTGCACTTTTACACTTTTTCGCCTATGGGCGACGGTAAATCCAGTAATCTACCACGAGTTGCCGACACTTTAAAATCCTATGTAATTGTATACACTTCTTTTATTATACATTTCTTATGTACGGAAAACTTCGGTAAGCTTATTCCACAGCCGGAGCGTTGGCGGGAGAAAGTTCCTCTGAAACCACTCAGTGCGCGACTAGATATTTCATCATCATCATCATCATCTCAGCCATAAGACGTCCACTGCTGAACATAGGCCTCCCCTTTGGACCTCCATAAGTATCGTTCGGAAGCGACTTGCATCCAGCGTCTTCCGGCGACCTTTATAAGGTCGTCTGTCCATCTTGTGGGTGGACGTCCTACGCTGCGCTTGCTAGTCCGTAGACTAGATATTTAGTGATATTAAAATAGGATAAATTTTGACTTCTGATGTGGTCGAAAAATATTAAAATATTGTGAAAAAATGCGGGTGGAAAGACAGAATCTATGACATAATAAGTAACTATGAGTGTACTTTTTTATATACTTTGTTAATTTATTATTTATCGTATGGCCACACGTCACTGGATATAGAGAGGCATTTCTTCTTTCAGGTGGTAATAGTAGTGGGAAAGTAGGTGGTGAAGAAATTTCAGTGAGTGCTGCGAGGTACAGATGGGACAGTGCAGCTGCCAAGTTTGTTACTCTTTTAGCACCACCCAGGGATCACGTGTAGGGTTGTCGAAGGTGTTTCCTACGGATGCAGAGTAACATTGATCCTTCATTAAGTCATAGATATTCGTTTAATAAAGAATACAACATTGTAAAGTTGAATAAGCCCAGATAGAGCGTGGCCATCGAACTCCGAGCACGCGGCGAGCACGTGGTGGCGCAACACTGGTCCACAACCGGACCCATATCGCACCAATGTCAACCAGTGTGTGTTTCCATCTACACACTGAGCGTTATCCCAACTTTGAAATATGTTTTGTTATCATGATGATTTTCTTTTGTCACTAAACAAATGAAAAATGCCAATAAGACGTTTGACGTATCGTGTATTAAAAACAAGTAACTTCCAAAAAATTTGGTACAAATTTTTTTGCTTATGCTGACTGGTCCTAGTAGCATTGTCATGTAAACTACGGAAGTATACCAAATTTTAGCTCAATCAGACACCGGGAAGTGGTTGAAATTCAACTTACAAGATTTGATGCAAATAATGACATAAATAAACAAATAAATAAACGGAGTCAAGCTCAATAAAACTGTGTAAAAACAAGAGTATTGCGGATTTTTGGGTCCATAGTTTGGTAATTATTTATATTTTGATTGTACGTTTGTATTTGATCATTTTGGTATTGATAACAAGCGATCTCTTTTTGATATCTATTTAACATGAGATAACTAGAAAAGGACGATCTAACGTCACTCTTGCAGGCCCAATCCTTTTCTATATTAAACTAAAATTTATATTAGTTATCTATTTAAACTTCATTGTAAATAAAAATAAGTGTTAATGGCGGATTTAACGATTGAATGCATTTTCTACCAGTCAATCGTAGTAATAAACATCACGTAAGTTTAATAGAAAAATACAATACCCTTCTCTATGTTGAAAAATTCTTTATTCAGAACACACGTTTAAGTTATTAATTATTATTTTTCCAATCTTACTCTCACAACTACGGTTTGGTTCTAAATGTACAATAAACTATGACGTATGACAACGGAAACGGATGTCTCACCTAAAAAGATGCTTTATAAGACGGATTTACTCCTTTTATATTAATTCTTAATTTATGCGCCACACACGGGTCAAGGTGAGCTTGTGTGGGTGTGCTCAGTTCTAAAACGACTTAAAGACCACGAAATTTGTTTTAGATCCTGCATTTTGAACTTAGGTAGATTGTTTGAGTGAAGATTATCCTTGGCATGGGGATGGAAATGTCAAGTTAATTGATAAAAATATGATGAAAGGATAATGGAAATTATGTGTCAACATCTTTAATATAATAAGATAAACCATTATATAGTAAATATTAGAACAGTTTTAATAACATATGACTTAAAATGAAATAATTTGATTGCAAAAAAATTATCTACCGAATCTTGGTATACTTACCTACTTATTATAAGTTTAAATTTGCTCATCAAATAAAAAAAAATAATGTCAAAAAAGTGACCGCACATAGAGGTGGCTAATTGATGTCTAATATTTTGACCCGCAAGCTTGCAATTAGGGACCTAAGAATGAAATATAACGAAATTGGCACCGATTCGCAGTTTATCAACCGACTTCAAGATTTCGAAGGAGGAGGTTATCAATTCGTCGGGATCTTTGTTTTTTTTGCTTGTTTTTTTATGTATGTTCACCGATTATTCGATGACGGCTGGACCGATTTGGAATATTCTTTTTTTGTTTGAAAGAGTATACTTCACAGTTAGTTCCATTGTCACCAGGTCCAGATCTGATGATGGGATCCTGGAGAAATCGAGGGAACTCTTCAACTATTATAGGTACATCTATAGTTATTTCACTATTTTTTACAGCTACTCGGCCACTTCCTTTTGAAATAGCAGAACCTAAGTGAATTCGGTTCTTTTTTTGTTAAAATTATTTTATATTTTTATTTTTTATTTAGTGGTAGAATTACTTAATCATCTTCATCATTAATTTGTAAGGTTAATACCCTCAATTAACACCAAATCACTGTAACAGTGCAAGGCTGCCATTTCACCTTGCTTAGTGCTTAGTCGAGATGTTTACACGTTTTTAACACAGGTGGTTTTCTTATCTATCAAAGCTGTTCGCATCTTCGTAAAGACATCAAACACTCATTATAGCGTATAGAAACACTCGGCCTTGGAGGCCGAATACAAGTTTAAATATAAACTTGATTTGTTATATTTTTATAACGTCGCTCACGATTAGGTATTTCACGCGGGAGATTATGCCGAACGAAAGTGAAATGATTTATTGGTCATTTGCTACAGAAAAAAATAGGTACCTACGCAAACACTAAACTAACTTTTTATACTCGGCGACTGTAATACTCGAATTGAGATTGTGGTGGCGGAACTACTAGCGCATACTTTTCGATAGAGCTTCTATGGTCGCATATTGTAGCATCCATAACAATCACAGAAAGGATTTCCATACAATATTGTGAAACTGTTGTCGGGCCCCGCATTGCGTGTCGCCGCCGGCACAATCCACCGGGAGATCGAACGTTACGAGATTACATAGAAGCAGTAGGTTGTGCACGGCTTTCGTCGAACTCAATTTTTACCGGCTTGCTTAAGCACTCGTATAAAAACTATTGTGTGCAACGGTACATAATAAGGGTTCTTAAAATTCTCGGGTCTGTTTTTACAAAATTCGGCTTCGCCTCATTTTGTAACTTCGACCCTCGAAACTTAAGAACCCTCATTATGTAACTGTTGCACAAAATACTATTAAGTTAGTTACGTCTGTCATAATCAAGATACTGAGATGCCTGTGAGCAAAACACGTTGGACTGTAGTTTCAGGCGCCCATCTAGTTGACGAAAATTCACTGCCTGCGTAGATAAGATAACTAGAACTAGGCTCTGGACCTCTTTAATAGCCCAGTATTTTTGAAAGATATTTCAATACCCCGTACAAGTAGCTGTAACAACTGATGGAACTAACGAGTATCTATGGATGTACCTGTGAATGGGTTCTAGCGGGTGTATTAATACCAAAATTCTTCAAAGAACTTCTTTGTGTCGGATCTAAGTTTATTCATATGCAAGCCTATCAAATTCAAAAATCAAGTTAGGATTTTAAGCGTAGAATCGGCCTCCGGTGAAATATGGATAAAATAAGGTCGTTTCGCAGTTTATTGCTGGTTCGTGATTATTCAGAAATATCGGATTTGAATCGACGTAAAAGGTTAATTAGATGGGATTATGAATTAAGTTTTAAGTAATTTAGTGTTTTACTGATTTATTTGCCTAATTATAGTGGGCTGAGCTTAATTATCAAACGAGAATATAATACACACATTTTATAAAATTTATTTTGTTAGTTACTCGTAAGTGTCCTCCTAACGGCCTCCTAGCCTAGTGGGTAGTGACCCTGCCTATGAAGCAGGAGGTCCCGGGTTCGAATCCTGGTCAAGGCACTGAAAAAACAAATCAAATTATTTTTTTAATGAATATTTTGATTTGTTTAAATGCCTGGTCAAAGCATTTATTTGTATGTTTATCACGGAGATTTGTTCCTGAGTTATGGATGTTTTCTATGTATTTAAGTATTTATTTATATCTATCTATTATATATATCGTCGTCTAGTACCCATAACACAAGCCTTATTGAGCTTACTGTGGGATTAGGTTGATTTGTGTAAGATTGTCCCATTATATTTATTTTATTTATTTTTATTTAAGTGTGCAAAAAATTTAAGCTTTTTCATAAAAATAATAAAAGTTCATAAAAATAATAAAATACCTACTATTTTTTATTTGAAGGGTACGGAACATCTAAAAATCAGTGTTGATTACAAAAAAGAAAAAGTACTTATACTTACTAAAAAAGTACACATAAAAATCAAAGATATTATTAAACGAACACACAATATTGGTAAGTATGAAAATGATAAATACTCAATTAACATAAGTATTTAGTTTTTTGCGTCTCATTAATCTATGTACCAACTCTATTTGAAAAGCAATATTAACAGGTGTTTTGCGACATTGTAATATGATGGATTCCATCATTAATCTAAACACATTCAAGCCAAAATGAACTTCTGTCCAAAGCAACAACACTTAAAACACTTCGACAGTATTCGAGCGCATCTTCAAAAACTTGATTATGCAAAATCCAACCTAATACATTACTAAATATGTTGGATATTTGAGTATCTTTATTTAAAACTATTACAGTCTCATAATTGCATCCATTCAAGCAATAACGTGCCTTGTGTCAAGTGATTGAAGGTTGATATTGCGCGTGAGTTGTATCCACGTGGTTGTTGTAATGTGACATTTCGTCGCACGCGCAGACGAGCAAATGCCAAGCTTTCACGCGCACGTCGCGTCGGATTCAGAAGATTCCTGTAGCGATATGTAATAGACAATAGCGTCGAATTTTAGCATTTAAGTGTCTGTAATTTTAGGTACCATAAAGTCGTGTTACTTTGACCCGAAAGAGGGATATTTTGACCCATATAAAAATCACACATAGAAAGGCCTGATGGAAAACATTGTTTAAAAACTGGAAGATTAACCTATTCCAATATTATTATATGATCTGTCATAATTTTAACAGGGTAATAAAACTGGACCAAATTAATCCTATCCCAATGGCCATAGTTATCTACGGAATTTAATTAGTCTTTCGAAAAGTTATACACAAAAACTTTATTTTATTTAAAGGCATATTTGGATCTAGGTACACATAGATCTGGACGATCTGGCGCATTTGCCCCAATGGTGTAATATCCAGTTAAAAATACATAGAAGCAGTCGAAACGCCTACATTTTATAGTCGTTAAAAGTCACCGTTGCGCATGATTATTGAAATCGACACCACGATCACTACAGATAACATCTTCGGACATAAATATCTTTTGTAGTTCGCTGCCATATTGGTTTTTATTGGACAACAAGTTGTATTTCAAAATGTAGCATCAACTTACTGAATATTTGCGTTCAATAGATTTAAAAGTAAATTTTAAATATTAGTATTATTTTTATCTGTAGATATCGATTAAGAATTAATCGCGGGCATACATATATTTGCGCTAGTTTCAGTTTTACCATCCTCAGAAAAATGGCGTGACGGAGCGTGTGACTGGCGCGGCCTTGACACTCGATTAAATAAATGTATGCAGGAAATAACCTTTTGTCAAATTTATACGCTCCTAATTGACCTGACTTATTTTATCAGGTATCATGCTAGGGCTGGCCCACATTATAGCTTCTGAAAATTATAATACCCAAGATATGTATCTTGGGTATTATAATTTTCAGAAGCGTATGTACGCTTCTCTCTTTTCAACTTTCATCTCGTACTTTTATGCCATCAAGCTGTAGTCAAGACAAGATGCATCTGCCAAACGGTGTTAGTAGCTTTTGAAATTAATTTAAGCTAAATGTTAAAAATACCTTGAAGGAAGTATTCGCTATTACTAAATAATAAGGCCCAAATCTAAGTTTTTTTACCAAGCCCATCTGTAACTGAATTGGATTGAACTGCTTTTTAAAATAAGTCTATATTTGAACCAAAAACCCTATGCATGAATACCATTTTTAGGAGCTTTTATTATCAGTGTCAATAAGAATCAGTGGTAGCTTTAATCTTCGCGAGGCCGAGGTCCCGGGCGGTCCTTGTAAAACTCTGCTCTGCGAGGGTCTGATCTGATTGGGTCGTTACGAGGCCCCGGGCGATTGCCCTGTTCGCGACCCCTAAGGTCGCCACGGATATGGATTCCCACTTGATACTGTCGGCCCAGTTTGCATTCGCATGCCTATTCCAATGCTACTCATCAGGAGCACACTATTTTAATACCAATTCCTAAAGTAATCACCTAATTGCAAAGGTAATCAAGTTCCATATTTTACTTTAATACCTACTTAATTTGTGCCCACGCGGTGAACAAGTTTAGTGTGTGGCAACCCTAACAAAAAGCGATGGCACTCGTCTCGGAATCTCGTTCACCTTACCAGCGATTACTATTTGGTCTAAACTCGGGTTATTATTATAATTCTATGATTTATGGCCACACGTCAGCGGGCTTTTATTGCATCGCCTGATAAATTACTTTAATTTTGTTTTGGTTAATTTGTATGAGTTTAATGTCTTCACATTACGATTATTGCTCTTGTAAATGAAAATGTAATGTTTTTCAAGTTGTTCGTTGTATCGTTATAAAAAGTTGTAAGGTGTTCGAATAAGTGTGTAAAATAAGTGTGACGTACATGTTAAGCAAATGCGTACGTAAATATGGTGAGTGGCGTTAGTTCACGCTGCTTGAAGAATCTTTCTATTGAACGCTTTCCAGTGAGGAGTGAGCCCGCACTCTATTACGAATATTCGTTTTTTTATGCTATGCCAGAGACAAACAAGCAGTTTATATCTCAGTATACTCGTATCAATGAAAGTACCTTTATGAATGCGCTCCCTCTAAGAAATAGACGAACTTTAAATATGTGTAAAACTGTAAACTTGTAAAGTCAGCAGCAGAAGTAGCTAATTGGCCGAGGTGTCCAAAAAGAGCTTTACACTACTTTGCCGACAAGAACACAAAAGGGTGGCAAGATCATTTTGCACGAAATGCCCACTAGCCGCTACTAATGAACACTACACTGAAAAAAAGGGATTGGAGCAAACAATATTTTGTCAACAATTATAATGTGCCTAACTTGTTTCCACCTGAGCATATCAAATAAAAATGGTTTTAATTTGATTACTGCAATATTATCAAAGTTAACAAAAAAAAACTTGTATGTGGCTATCCAGTCTAAAGTTGATCATATCAAACAAGATATTCGCTTGCCATAAGAACGCACACATTACAAGTATATTAGGCTACGCGCGCACTGCGGTGCGGCGAGTTGCGGTGCGTTTTTAAAATCGCAACGGAAAAAAAACCGTGTGTGTCTAGTACGCGCACAGCGGTATAATATCCGCACGTTTTGCCATTCTAGCCTCAACTCAGGACAAGAACGGACGTTTTAAAAAATGGACTATCACACCAAAATGCAAATCTGTTTATATTTACTGTCGCGCAAAAAAAAAAAGAACCTAAAACGTTATTGGGTACACCCGCTCGTGGCATTGCGGCCTATTAAAGGATTTTTTTTCATGAGATACAGTGACTTGCGTTTGTTTCCAAACAAATTTTTCGGCTACTATCGAATGAAAATTGCAACATTTGACAATTTAATTAGAATTGTTGGCCCTGCAATTTACTACGCAGACACGACTTGGAGAAAAGCTATTTCAATAGAAGAAAGACTGTCAGTCACATTGAGGTACGTACTTACCTTTATAGTTTAGGCATCAACCTCGGAATGAGAGCTAATAAGCTGGAATTTAGTATATACCTTCACCCTTTGAACACTTAATTGGTCGAGTGCTGTCGTGTCTACCACGCCAACAGAAGCAATTACCAAGAACATCACAATGAAGGTGTGTACAGTCAGCGTCAAAAGTAACTACGCAAATGAAGGTGTCAAAAGTCCTTATTGCCTTTAAATAAAGACTTTTGACGCCTTCATTTACGTAGTTACTTTTGACGCTGACTGTACGAGTTTTTAGCTTATTAGGTCTCATTCTGAGATAAAGTCCTTAAATTCTTAAATTTATATGTGGAATCGTGGATTTTTTTAAAATAAAACAAGATTACGTATCTACCTAACGTAGAGTTATTACTTTTTAACAATCAAACAAGGTGCCGAATAAGTAATCATTGGGTAATGGGATAGTGTTTTATAATAATATGTAATAAAAATTAAATTAAATTAACGCTTGAAAACTAAATAATCGGTAATGTTAATACGCTTCTCGGGTTGTATCTGATTGTTTTCTCGTGATGAATCGGGCTCATAATTTTGAAGCGTGGTGTATTGAAGCGTTGATGGACCCTGATGTTGGATGACGTCCGAAGGCTGAGTGTTCACTGGATTTAGTGGTACTTGCATTAACATATTATTATCACCTCTAATTTGAATGTCCGGTGATGGAGGTGTTGCGTATTGATGTACGTTTACTGGATTTTGTTGTATTGACATGTTTGTGTCATAATTTTGAAGCGTGGTGTATTGAAGCGTTGATGGACCCTGATGTTGGATGACGTCCGAAGGCTGAGTGTTCACTGGATTTAGTGGTACTTGCATTAACATATTATTATCACCTCTAATTTGAATGTCCGGTGATGGAGGTGTTGCGTATTGATGTACGTTTACTGGATTTTGTTGTATTGACATGTTTGTGTCAGAACTATGGTTTCCTCCCGGTGATGGAATTGGTGAAACAACATAAGACGGCGAAGGAGCAGACGAAGAGCGAGACGAACACAATTCATAAGAAGCCGGTCTTACTTGACGGTAATTCACTTTAGGGGCTTGAAAAGACGATGACATCTCAAAACGGCTTTTTGCTGTTGGTGGAGAGTAACGTTTAGCTTTATCAAGAATGTTTAGTATTTCGACTTTGGCAAAGTGTTTTTGGTCATCATTTAATTTTTTTACCATGGGTATCAACATTTCACAAAAGCTAATATCTTCGTCAAAGGACTTTTTTTCGCGTAGAATTTCTAAAATTTGGCTGTCTGTGTCATTCATGTTATCAGTATTAGGATTTTTTTTACGTGCATACTTTCTATTTCTCTTTTCAATTGTTGACGCGACACTGTCATTTCCATCTGATTCATCGCCTGAGCCAGAGATGTTACTTGTGGTTGATCTTTGTAGTGGTTGAGACGCCAAAAACGATAGGGCTTCGAAATGAACATATGGTCTTTTCTTTTTGGCAGCTTGTCCTGATGTCACTTTTTTTTGTGCAGCAAGCTCTTTAGCAAAAGCATCCTTCAAATTTCGCCACTTCTTTTGTATTTCAGTACCTGTAATGAATAAAATAAAAGATAAACACAAAATAAAAGAAACGTAACTTATATAAATTTCTTGTTGAGTTAAATTTTTTTTTTTCAGGTACTTAGCATCGGGAAATAGCTTTAATTCGTTACATTATGAATACCTTTTAGGTGCAACTACGATCAGAGAAATAGTGCAAGAAAGTTGTGAAAAAATATGGTCGCATTTACAAGCAATTTACATGCCGGAACCTGATGAAAATAAGTGGTCTGACATTGCTAATTTGTTTTATAAACGATCTAATTTCCCAAACTGCTTGGGAGCAGCTGATGGTAAACATGTTAGATGTGAAAAACCTGATATGGCCGGTTCTCAATATTATAATTATAAACACTATCATTCAATAGTATTGATGGCAATAGCAGACGCAAATTACTCTTTTATTGCCGTCGATGTTGGTGGCTACGGGAGTAGCAGTGACTCTGGCATTTTTAAATCTACCAATTTTGCAAAAAAACTTGAACGTAACCAGATGCATATTCCACATGCCAAACCATTGCCAAACGATGACAACGGAAAAGAGATGCCATTTGTTTTTGTGGGCGATGAGGCTTTCGCGCTCTCGGAGCACATTATGAGACCTTATCCAAGAAGAAATCTGTCAGTAACACAAAGAGTTTTCAATTATAGACTGACACGAGCAAGAAGATTCGTAGAATGTACATTTGGGATCCTTACCAATAAATGGCGGATTTTACACCGTGCTTTAGATGTTAACATAACTTTTTGTGATGTAATTATCAAAGCTTGTTGCGTGTTGCACAATTACGTGCGCAAACACGACGGTTTCTGTTTCAGTGATGAACTGTATGGGACTGAGTTAAGAAGCTCGCGTGCAACACCTGTGCGATCTTGTAGGAATAGCATGCAGAATAGAGATTATTTTGCACAATATTTCACATCAACTAGGGGTTCAGTACCATGGCAATATGAAAAGATATAATAATATTGTAACAAATTAATTATATACAATTGTAAAAGTAATTTGTAATTTCAACTTACCTATGACTTTCTTATCTGACAAGTTTAATTCGCTGTAATCTTCTACAACGTTATTAAATACTTCCTCCCACATTCTTGTTTTCTTAATTCTGTCTGAATATTCTCGGCAAGTTTTGTCCCAAATCGGCGGTCTATTTTGAACTTCATTGATGAGTTGTTCAATATCTAAAGTTGTGATCGCCGCTTGCGCCGCGTTCAATGGAGACACAGGCGACGACATGACCTCACAGCACCGTGTCGCGAGAACAACTGCGTCACAAGATGGCTGCCGGGCGGCGTCCGCACGGATATTTTTCCGCAGTGCGCGGATTTACTCAATAGCCCATAGGATGCAAAAAAATCGTGCGGCGCCGCACCGCAACCAATCTGCAGCAGTTCACAGATTTTTATCCGCATACGGATTATTTTCCGCAGTGCGCGCACTTCAAGGAGGTTCCATACTTCACAGATTTTGCGGAAAAAAAACGCACGGTAAAAATCCGCAGTGCGCGCGTAGCCTTAATCAAGTCTGCATTGGTAAAATTGGAAATTTTTTGTATTTGTTTTACCTGCGATATCGTTACGGTCAACTACTAAGGGTGGGTTGCACCACGCACAATTAACAGACTCATCAACGTTAAATATGGCGACGGAGCTGTCATCCCATAGAAAACTGTCAAACTTTTCATACAAGATTTTTTTTACTATTACGTTTACGTTCACGGACAGTTTGGTGCAACCGGCCCTAAAGATGTTCACGTGTTCAATCACTTTAATTCTATGGCTGCAATAATTTGTAAATTCCATCAAGAAATTTCCAAACAAGCTAAAAATCCACTTGATTGGCATACATTTTTTTCAGTATATGATTTTTATTCAAAAAGTAACTAAGTACCTACTTTAACTAATTACTTATTCATTCAATCAACTACTCGTAATTACTATGTTACATTATTTATCAAACTTTATTATTATCAAACGAGTTATATTTACTTATAGAACATTGGTACTTTTATTAATGTGTCATTTGATATTTACCAGTCGCTTTTCGGTGAAGGAAAACATCGTAAGGAAACCGGACCTAATCCCAAAAAGACCTAGTTTCCCCTCGGGGTTGGAAGGTCAGATGGCAGTCGCTTTCGTAAACTAGTCTACGCCAATTCATGGGATTAGGTTGTCAAGCGGACCCCAAGCCGGGATAAACGCTAGGAGGAAGAAGAAGAAGGTACTTTTATTAATGTGTAAAGTAAACAATTTGTTATGAAATCCTAAAAATAAATCCTAATGTAGGCGTCATAATATTGAATATGACTGTAATTATAATGCTATTAAGGCGCACCGGCCTACAGGATGTGAAACATATCAATTACATTTAGATGAACCGTGAAATAAGTTCAATGGCAGAAGTAATTTATGGCAACTAAGTTTAAAAACAGCTTAATACAGTGAGGCAACTGTTTACGAAAGGGCGTAAGTGCTTGTCTAATAATATATTTATTTAAGACAAAAAATATAAGTAATATACTACAAAACAACAGACAAAATTAAAAACTAAGCTCGTTCCGAAGAGTGTCCGGGGCAAGTCGCAAGAGTTGCAGTATGCTGGCGGAATTACCACGCTGTATGGCTAGGGATATTATTTGCGCCAGGTACTCACCAGAACTTGTCTAATTATATTACTGAAGGTGTAATGACGTTAGTTTTAATTTGTACTTACATGGCAAGTTATTATTTTAATATGTTAAATATTTTAATGTTTATTTAGCGGTTCAATACTAAATTGAACTTCACCTACTCGTATTTTTTTAAGTTCTTTTTCGTTGTCTGAAAGAGATCGCTTTTTAGCGATAAGATCGCCTTTTGTCTACGACTCTAAGTATTAATGAACGGCTAGTTTCTCCTTTTGTTAATTATTTACTATTGGTAAACAATAAAGAATTATTGTATTGTATTGTTATCTAGCCCTTCACAAATAAAAAAAGATTAATTTACATCTTACGTTAAAAACTAATCATAACCAGAAATCTAGCATCAAAAATAATAGCAACTAAAGCCCCGCGATTTGATGTATGCATTATTGAATTTAAACTTTTGTGAGACTCAGTAACACTATTATCACTGCATTGACGGGAATCGGGTCGCCTAGCACTCTTAGTGCTTGAGGATGGAGACCTAAGCTCTCCGAAACATGTCACGCGTAGTGACTAAACTCTAGTATATACAGCCGTGTGTAGTGATAATAAACCATACATAGGTAAAGTTTTGAAACATACTTATGAAACCTGCTTATTAAGCCATAATTACGTGTTCGACGGCGAAAAATATCGACAAATAATTGATTTAAATTATTTAATTACTAACCGACTATATTTAGATGGCTATATCTGTAATTTTATGATGTGATCAATGGTTTTTAACTTTCTCACGATTTATTGCTTATTATGTGTGTGTTATGTGTGTGTATATTAAGTAAATAAATAAATATTATGGGACAATCTTACACAAATCAACCCAGTCCCACGGTAAGCTCAATAAGGCTTGTGTTGTGGGTACTAGGCGACGATATAATAGATAGATATAGATAAATACTTAAATACATAGAAAACATCCATAACTCAGGAACAAATATCCGTGATACTTAAACACACAAATAACTTGCCTGACCAGGATTCGAACCCGGGACCTCCTGCTTCATAGGCAGGGTCACTACCGACTAGGCTAGGAGGTCGTCAAATCGATAAATAAAAAATTGTTTCACTTCTTATGCTTTCACGAGTATCACGACCTCCGATTGCAAATTGCACTACACTTTGCACTACGAAATGGCGCCGAACAAATTAAACGTTCTGAAAAAATACATACAATGTGCGCTGTTGATTACACAACTTAATAGGTGACAGTGTAAAAGGAACCTAATAGACAAACAAGTTATTGATTAAAATGAGCAAGAAGTAAAATTACTATCAAGGTCACTATCTTAAAACCCTGTGACCCTCTGACAAATGTCATGCTTCTGGCTTAACAATAATGATAACCATGCATTTTTTATCGACCTTTTTAGGTCGGTAGGTATTTTATTTGTCCATAATATGTCCTGATACTGTGATGGTAAGTGACGATGGAGTCAAGTACTTTTTGCATGTTTCATCGTTCCTAGCAAAAAAGTGCGTATTCACTCTTGACTGCAAAAATTAGAATAGTTTGCTAGCAATAAGTTTGCAGAAATTTTATTCCACTACAAGACGTTCATTTAAAATTGAATAATAATATAATATACACACAATTAATAAATATAATATATATATTTTTTTTAAATTGACGGAAATAAATTGAAAAATCGTTTTTGCATTTTCTATTATTTTAAACTTCTTATAGCGTCATTCAAATAAAGTTGATTCCTAAATTCTAGGTCTTAAAATACATTTCCCATACTAACTTAATTAAAGTTGTTTCGACGTGTCCTAAGATGTTAATGGCTGTGAACTGTTCACAAGTTTGTACACTAAGTGGTATAGGTTACGGCTAAGACTTTCACATGTCTATCAACTTGTCCGTTAGTTTATTCATCGAAGATTACAGCACCGGGAATGCCAGATTCGCTAGACTTTACAAAAGGTTGGGTAATAATCGGTTCGCCAAAAAGTCGCAAGAGTTGCACTTGCGGATATTTTCCCACACGTCACGTTTCACAACAAGAATCTTGATCAGATGATCAGCTGCAGCGTACGGTATGCAAGCGTATCCGGTTTTACAAGTGCTTGTGAGTCGAATATTATTATCACCAGTCACAGTTAATTGACGATAAGTATTATTGAAATCTAGTTTGTCTTGGACTTATTTGTCAAAATCTTCGTGTCATATATTTTCTTTCCCAGCATTGGCATGACAGCATTGTTGGTTCTTACTTTGCTGCGGAAGAACAAAAATAGACTTAACACAAATATTTGGATAAATATAGCAGGCTTTAGATGTTTAGATTAAAACTTTGTACACCTTCTTTACGCATAGGGGCTAAATTAATTTAAATGAAGGTAGGCACTTAACGTGAAAAGGGAGACAAGATACTTGTATCCCAATATCCCATCTGAGGAGGCCAAATGAAGGTTTAAAGTATGAGAGGGTTTCTAAGGTTTTGCATAAGATGTTGCAGCCTGCAGGTACAGAACTAATGGGAAAGTGGTTCATTTTGATTATAACGCCACAGACAGAAACATGTCGAGATAATACCTACGATTTTAAAATTATTTTGGTAATTACATGCCTCATTATCATGGAGCGGACGTTCCTGGTCTACAAAACATGGTAAATACTATTTATAAGTGTATTTGTAACATTGAGTTCATGATACACTAGTTCGTCTCAGCGTCCGACGCACACGCACCATGCAACGGAACCTGCGCGTGCGAGAAAGTGGTGCGTCATCGTGCGGTCAAGGCCGGCGTGGTGACCGGTCGAAAACGAGACTCGTCTTCCAGTTATTGAAGCAGGTAGGTATGTCAAGATCATATATAAATATTATGCACTTTGGATACATTCAATTGACAATAAATTATTGAATTAAATGGGAAAGCCTAAAGTGATGACCGGCTGATAGCGTTCGACGTTGTAAAGTATATTGTGCAAAGTGCAGACAAAAGAAGTAGAAGTTATGGTTGCGCTGAAATTAGTAAGAATTTGTTAGTGTAAATAATTCGTTTAACTATTTGACATAGGTACATTATGCCTGGTAGATGCAGCAATTGACTGTCGAGCATATTAATAATTTTGTTAAATAAATAGGGTGGCTTTGGAAAAAAAGTGAGTTTAATATATTTAAAATAATATCAGCATTAATTTAATTTATTTAATCTCTTCAATGAAACGACTAATTACGTGTATATAGGTATGAACTTAATTACTAAAAGTCCGGTAAAAATATAGTACCCACCTATTTTTGCGCATAAAGTAAGAAAAGGTATGACGTAATATTATGAATGCGAAAGTTCGTATGTTAAGATTTTGAAAAAGTTGGCACACATTAATGTTATAAGAAGCCCCTCATTTGCCTTCTTTAAGGAGATTAAAAGACCGTTTAAACTACGCTATCTAGTACAGTAAAACGAGTGAGGTGGGGCGGGAGTTTAACAATTTCTCAACTTCTACAATGATAGTTCAATATTGTTTTTGACTATCACTATCATGTAGCAAATAAATGTTTCTAGCCTTTACCACTTAAATTTAATTCAAAATGTCTATCTTTGCCCACGGGTCAGCAGCAAACCGACCTGTAATAGTTACGGTAACCAATGTGTGACTGCACCTACGATTGCTAAGCTTGTCCGCGTTGGATATTGGAAATATCTTCTACGGTAAACTGATAATTCGTGATCCTTATTTTGTTGCGATGAGGTCTATAAACTATGAGTAAATTGTGTATCTGTATGTACGTACAGATATTGTCAATTACTAGACGGAGAACATAAAATACCTACTAGACGAAGAATATAAGTCGCGGTCGGGTGTACCTCGGAATTCCTAATAACGTTTGTCCTAAAATCACTTGCCCTAACCGTTTTGTCCTAATTGTCATTTGCCCTAATGATCAATTACCCTAACAGTCACTTGTCATAATGTAATGAATATCCTAATGCTCATTTGTCCTAAAATTGTTTACCATAATGTTCAAAAATCCTAATTTTATTTGCCATAACATTTGAAACCCCTAATGACATTTGTCCTAAAATTACTTACCCTAACCGTTTTGTCCTAATTGTCATTTGCCCTAATGATCAATTATCCTAACAATTACTTGTCATAATGTAATGTTTGCCCTAAAGCTCATTTGCCTTAAAAATTCTTACCATAATGTTCGAATATCCTAATTTTATTTGCCATAACGGCGTAGGTTAGGGTTATTTTTTTATGACCCTAAAAACGAAACTGCTCCCAGAGATAGGTAGGTTAGGGTTTTTTTTTTTGATGACCTTAAAAACGAAACTGCTCCCAGAGATAGGTAGGTTAGGGTTATTTTTTTTTGATGACCCTAAAAACGAAACTGCTCCCAGAGATAGGTAGGTTAGGGTTATTTTTTTTGATAACCCTAAAAACGAAACTGCTCCCAGAGATAGGTAGGTTAGGGTTATTTTTTTTATGACCCTAAAAACGAAACTGCTCCCAGAGATAGGTAGGTTAGGGTTATTTTTTTTTTGATGACCCTAAAAACGAAACTGCTCCCAGAGATAGGTAGGTTAGGGTTATTTTTTTTTGATGACCCTAAAAACGAAACTGCTCCCAGAGATAGGTAGGTTAGGTTAGGTTAGGTTAGGTTAGGTTAGAGCATGAGGGCAAGTGACAATTAGGAAAAATTACCAGTAGGACATTTAATATTAGGGTATTTAATAATAGGAAAAATAATATTAGTTCATTTGAAATTAGGTGTTTTGATCATTAGGACAATTAACTTTTAGGTCAAATAATAATTATGACAAATTAATATTATGGAAAAAAAAGTTAGGGCAACTGATGAATAGGTGAAATGATATTAGGTAATAACATATTAGGGAAAATAAAATTCATCGATACGATGATAGGGCAACAACAATTAGGACAAATGAGCATTAGGGCAAATGATCATTAGGACTAATAACATTAGGGAATACAAAAATAGGACAAAAAACTTTAGGGATTCAGATATAGATCCGTCGCGGTCATTACATGTAATGGGCTGCTCAAGTCGTAATATATTATATTATCAAATATAAGTACCTTAAATGGCACTTGTGCGTGGTAACTTCGCGCTAATTGTTAGTATATTGAAAAAATAAATAAAAAAAGTAAGTAAATTGTAATTGTATGCTTACGTTACGAGCCTTGAATTCTCGTGTACTATTATATATTTACAAATAAGGTAACCGAGCCGGGAAATCCCAGTTTTCGCCTTAATCCTGTCCTATTTGGAAATACTTCACATTGCGGTGTCTGCGAACATGGCGCGGTCAAACGTTCTTGCAAAATGTCCAGCATAAAGCTTAAAGTTCGATAAATATCGCAATCTAAATCTTTAAACGCCTACGTAACGCTAAAATGGCATTTACCTACAAGTTTCAGTTAAGATCAGACTTTCGGAATACGATTAAGAAACAATTAAAGAAATTATAGCTATCTGAGGGAAGTGTTTGTTGCTGTATTTAATATTATTACTCGTCTTTATTTGGTTTTCTTGTTAGGCTAGGTAATTTATAACATTTTTATAAAAGTAAAATATAAAATACATCTAAAACATACCTAACCTAAGGTGCCGCCGGCAACGGAACAAGGCCCAGGCTGCCGATGGTTAGGGCCGCAGAGAGAGGAACCTTCGGACTATGCGTGCCGTGTCCAGGATTACCGCCTTCTGAATCTGACCCTCTTATTACTATAATTATAACGTACTAATATTAATGATTTCAGCTCTTCTTTCTATTGACTTTCCTGTAGTCTGTTGTACAGTCACCGGCAATAGTATCTTCCTACACGAAGTCCGCAAAACACGCTCTTATTTGTAGGGCCATAAGAGCGTGTCATAAAATTTTGTGGCTTTCATGTAGGAAGATACTATTGCGGGTGACTGTACATATTAGTGCTGTATTCGCTTTCAGTTCCCGTAAGAAAGAGATCCCTTAAAAGGATAAGTTAGCCATTGTACTACTTTTTATTTATCGTCTTGAGCTTATGTGTTTTTTGTACAATAAAGAGCTTATACATACAAACATATGCTGCAAATTATTTTATTGTAAATTAATTATTGACGGCTGCTGAGTATACTTATCGTACAACCAACTCGTGCTATATTATGTCATTTTTCATCCTTACTTTATCATGTGTATGATCTAAAATGAAATTAAACACAATATTTATTACCGGTGTCGTGACCATAAGATGGATGTCGAAGGCGCCCGATTAAGAATTGTATTAATGGGAAGATGACCATTTACAGTACATATTGCATAAGAGCCAAGAATAAATAAATATTTAAATAATTTGGGACAATCTTACATAAATTGAAATAGGCATATTTAAGTAAGCTCAGTGCCCAGTAAAGTTTGTGTTGTGGATAATGTAATGTACTATTTAGACGACGATATATAGACGCACAAAGTGTAGACAACATCCCTACGAATGCGTTTCCACCAGAGATGAGCGAGGGAGGGAGCGAGGGATGTGTTTTTTATAGAACCAATCCTAGAGCTACGCTGTGCGATGATAAACAAATGAAGTGATGCTATTGGTGCTTATCAAACACATTCCTCGGAACGGATATTGCTCATCTTTAGTGGAAACGGAGCCTAAATCAGGAACATATAATTGTGATAAATAAACACATTAATCACACAAAAATGTCCTTACAGGGATATAAAGTATCCAAACCCAGGACCGCTTCATATGCATTTTGTAAGTAAAGTCACTACTACTGGGCCACAGAAAAGATAACAGTATTTCATACAGAATGGCCACGCTCCGCCCCGCCCCGATCACATTACCTCACCCCGCGGCGGCCGGCTGGTAGGCCGTCAGTATGGTACGCACACATTGAAGTGTGTCCAGACGTGCCGTCGTGCACAACTACACACATAGGCGTTCACCATAGTTTTGTAGTATATGCGTGTGACTTGGCTACGTCACAGACTACTTATCCTAGCCTACTAATCCTTACTTTATGGCTACGTGGCATATGTGGGTATACATTGACAGAACGACGTTAACCTGTTTTAAAACTAGTAGCCATAAAACGAGTTGATGCGCCTATAAGTTCCAGTCTACATTAAGCAGAATATTTTAGCATTTATATAACAATTTAACTCCAAATGGCTAACCCGTAAATAAAAAATACTAACACCAGTATTGGCGGTAGTTTGATGAACTTACATTAAACTATGTGAAAAAGACCAAAAGTTGCGGATTTAGTAGGACTACAACTTAACATGAGGGATTATACAGAAATTGATTCGTTTATGAGGAAATATAATGCGCGTCTCAATTCATGTCGCTAAGGAAAAATATCGTAGGATACCTATGAGATTCACGAGTTTTGTACGTTTTAATTTTGGGCATTTAAATAAACGTACTTACCTAGTAAAAAAAATTGGCAGTTATAGGGACTGCCGATGTGAAAACTAAGGCAACCTAGTATTACGACGGCCTCCATAGCCCAGTTGGTAGTGACCCTGCTTATGAAGCTGGAGGTCCCGGGTTCGAATCCTGGTAAGGGCATTTATTTGTGTGCTAATCTCAAATATTTGTTCCTGAGTTATGGATGTTATCTATGTATATAAGTATGTATTTATCTATCTAAGTATGTATATCGTCGCCTAGCACCCATAGTACAAGCTTTGCTTAGTTTGGGGTTAGGTTGATTTGTGTAAGATTGTCCCCAAATATTTATTTATTTATTTAATAGCCCCTAGTATAAATTGCTCAGAATATCAACATCAACAACAACAATATTCATTTTACATGTTTGGCTTGTGATGCGTTTTTGTTTTCGTGACGGTGTCGGTGATGCGAACTCATAAGATTTTCTCATACGAAAAATTGCCCAACGCGACTAAAAAAGTTTTCACTTCAAAAATCAGTTTGTTACTTACATAAATATACTCGTGTAAATAGTAATCAAAAATAAACATACTTTTTATATTGTATTGCAAGTGTCACTCGATTTTTATACATTTCACCCATTTAAAATTCAATATCATGATTAAAAGAACCTGTATGTTATTAAAGATAATAAACTTTACGTGTGTCTTTTACTGAACTCAGACTTTTTTGCTGAATTAGGTAACAAACATCTATGCAACCTTTCACAATCATAATACTTAAAATAATACGATAAAAATTTGACGACGATCGCCTCAAAATACCACTTGATGTTAAATTTGTCATAAGGGCATAATGGCGCTTTGTTCAGATATATTAAAACAAAGTACGTATAAATAAATCAGTGTGCCTCAATTCATTATTTCAAGTCAGTGCAAACTTAACATAGATAGGACTCCCAACTCATAAAATAATAATGCAGTTGCAACAAATATCACATTCGCTGTTTATTGGTCGTCTGACCTTTTTCGTTGATTAATCTTTAATTATTTTCTTTATTGACGATATAAAAATGTCAGAATATGAAGCTACTGCGGATTTACAGCGATAACAATCAGATGAACGAGTGTTTATGATCGAATCTTGTTGCAATTTTAGGTTATGAGTGGACATTGGTCGACTGTTTGAGAAATAGGCGATTTTCTTTCTGTATCCGCTGTACACAGGATCCATTATTTGGAATTTTGGAGTGATTATTTCCTAAATTTTTGAAGATTTTATCAAGAAATAGTTTGTTGAAACAGCCCACACAATAGGATTGAAGCCAAATAAAAACACCCCCACTTCATGTATATAACTATATGGGATACATAAAGTGGGCGAAAATTTTAACCAATTTTTTTTCCATTTCTATAGTCACTAAATAATTTCCCTTCATTATAGGGCGATGGCAGATGGCGATGACAGATGGACCCAAAGAGCCGTGAAATGGCCTGGGCCTAAAGGTACCAGAAGAAGAGGCAAGCCGTGTGCCAGATGGGCAAATGAAATAGCAACAGTTGCAGGAAGAGATTGGCTACAGATTGCTAAAGATAGAACGAAATGGATCACCTTGGAGGAGGCTTTTACCCGAAGGGGGTCCACACAGGACAATCCATAATCTTAAATAATTAGTGTAAAAAAAAAGAAAAAGAAAAAGATGTATTTGTGGAATCAAATAAAGCTTAAATAAAATAATTAAATAACATAAATAGGGCGATGAAATTGGTTTCCATTGAGACGACGAGTTGAGTGTGAATAAGGTACTGTAAGACTACTTGACTGAAATACAGGCAGCAGCAGAAGCAGCTAAGGTGTTTAACATGAGGTTGACACGACTTTATTGTCAAGAGAATAAGAGCGTGTGGTCATTTTGAACACCCTACCCGCTTAGCTACTTCTGCTGCTCACTGTACATGGTGGGATCTGCCACTGCTGGGTGTCAGACATATCGACCTCTGCCCTCTAATAGTGGAAGCGTTGTCTAACCGAATTGGGAAAGGTCTACAGGCCAATGGCGAATCAAAAAACGTGTAGATTTATTTATAATACTTTTGTCTAGCTTTTATTTTAACGCCGACTGTAGTATTTTTCATGCAAAGTTCATCTGCTACGACAATATCATTTTAAGAAACCCCAAACACAATGACCTACTATTGTTTTACTACAGAGCTCTTTTTGCCTCCTTCGGTTTCCATCGTCAGATTAGCTTAATGGTTAGTACCATATGAAGGGTACACGGAAAGAACATGTCTAGTCACTTTGACAACATTTTGAATTATAGCGGTTTTAAAGTTTGGAACGATTCTATTAACCGTACTATTTTCGTAACTAGATGGTTTTTATGGATTAAAAAGTGGATTTATGTTAAAAATTCCAGCTGTTACAGAAGTTGTTGCTAACTGTTCATTGCAAGCTCTACATTTTGATACAAAAATCTCATTTTACGAAAAAAGGGACTAGACATGTTCTTTCCGTGTACCCTTCATATTGTATTGTTATCCATGTTAGGCTCAAAACACACCTGAGCGGAATTAAGCAAATTCGTAGGCAAACGTGTCGATGGTAGCTTAAATTTGTCTATTGACTCCATACATTACTGCCTCCATTCCGTTCAGGTGTGTGGTGAGCCTTACACAGGTATGCTAATTCAGCTCAGTCAGACATCAGGACCTGATTCCAATCTAGCTTGCAAGATTTTACCTAAACATCAAACTATTAAACTGGCAAAATAGATTTTTACATAATGGTGTCACACTGGACTGTACTGATATTCCGTATATCGGCAGGTCATAAGCTACTCATTATATGCGCGCGCAGTCTTGCCAGGAATGTGTTGCGCAAGAGAGCTTTGTGATAATGAGCCGAAATTCTCCAATTGTAATTTATGAGAGTCTCGTTAATTATATTCATTACCTTCCTCGACGAGTTTTTTTTGAATGAGAAAAATTTTCATAGCTCGACCTAGTGCCAAAGTAAGATGGTAGCTACTGGGTTTGATTTCGATATACATATTTTATCAGAGATATGAAGTATATAAATTCTAAACAAAAAAGAAAAAACCGACTTCACTTAAGTGTAGGATCCGCTATTCCAAGGGGAGGTGGCTGAGTTGTTGTAAAAAAATGTGAAATCACTATAGGTGTGCCTATAATATTTGAAGAGTTCCCTCGATTTCTCCAGGACCCAATCATCAGATCTGAACCTGGTGACAATGGGACCAACAGTGAAGTAACTATTTAAAAAACAGAATTTTCCAAATCGGTCCAGCTTCTTCGCATGTGAACAAACACAAAATAATAAAATGCCAAAAAACAAAGATCTTCTTCGTAATCTTGAAGTCGGTTGAAAAGCTTTACGATAAATATTAGGAAATGACATGAGTTTATCCGTGTCAAACATAGGCCTGATGGTTCACGCGTGGTGTCATGGTGAGCTTTATAGGTTACCAACGCGTATTAAAGGTTCTCTGTTTTGATCAGATTGTGTCTCGCAATCACGATCATAGCTCATCGTATACTCTATTCTAATGATATTACTAGAAGACCGGAGCGAATCGGGATTTTGTAATTGTTTTCGGATTTGTCAATTTTATGTTTTTATGTCAGCTAACACGGTATTTCAGCCTAATAAAAGTATATTGACAATAGCACTTAGCCAATAATATTTTAAGCAAGCCGGATTTGCTTTGACTTTGAATGAAAAAATAGGGAGGATGATGAGAATCGACTTCTTTGGGCGCCATTGAAATAAATATTTAAGGTTTCCTATTTTAAAATAATACGAGTCTTAAAATTTGCAAGTATTTTGGTGATAAAGCTGTTTGTTATAAATAAAAAACTAAGTATTTTTAATTTATTATTATTTCTTTATCTACTTATTTATTAAAAATATGTTTAATTTTTCGCATTTTGCGTACTTATCCCAAAATTGTATGGATCGCGGACCTTGACACCAGTTTAACCAGCTTCGGCAAAACTCATACTATACATGTCAGACCCTTTCGCAAGGGTCAGGTCGCACAAGTGGGACAGGCGCCTACTCCTGGCTGTGACGCAACGGTGACGCGGATGACGCGAAATGAATCATTTTTAAGTGACAGAGTAGCGTCAGGTTTAAAAATACGTTACGAAATTAATTACATAGAAAAAAATCAAGAGTGTGTACTGTGTACTCGCGCCCCAATTATGACGTAATTATTTTTAATTTCTTATTATTTCCGACCGATTTATGTTTGAACAGTTTTTATTTATGATTACACTGAGTTTGGTTTGGACTCCTGGCTTGTACATCATCATCATGAGCCTTTGCGTCTATTACAGACGATTTAAACATGAACACTGTGGAGACAACGCCTTTGGTGGCTATAAAGACCGATACGGGAACGACACGATTTTTCACACTTCTGGCAGGAAAAGTTGACGTCAGAGGTCCCAGCAACGGTATGCTGCCTGCGCAACCTCCTTCCAGCCAATGATTCGAACCAGGTCTCATCACATAACCTTTGTACATATTTAAGGTATATTTTTATTTTGTTTGTCTATAACAATATTACGTTGTGTTAAAAAGAAATGTTTTATTAAAAACTAGGTACATGCATAAACTATTTCTACTACTATTTTAGACCCAGTAAAACCCGAACAAGGCCTAGTTCTTGATTTGTTGTAATGTTCATATGTCAGTAGCTTTTGCATATAAGTACATATTACATATATTGTAGCACATGCTAAATCTTAGGGTTAGACAGCTGATTGTACACTGGACCGATTTTTGAGGCTGCTTTAAAGGCTTAATCAGTTTCATGAATTAAAATGGTTTTAAAATAGCGGAAAAAATCACTAAGTATTTCTGGCAAGAGAGGATAATGGTGGATTAATTCGCAGCCAACGGGTATTCGATAGCTCAGTTGCTAGAGCGGCGGGCACCACCTAGAGTCCCGAGTTCAAATCTCGCCCAAGTCAGTTTTTTTCTAACATTGCATTGTGTCCGCAGACGTACACAATTTTTATTTACATTCGTAAATATTGCCAAATTAAATTAAAGATTTTCAAAATTAGCCCTTCATCCATCAATGTTCATTAACAAAATGTGAAGAATAATTTATCGAACCCTTAAGCCTGCGGTCCTAGTCACTAATTAAAAATGCATGGACCGCCATTATCTATAAATTATTGCGACTTGAGAAGTGGTGTTACTCATAATCATAAATGTTTGTCAAATCCAATGGACTCCATTGACCTCACAAGTGATCAATTTTAATAGATTGCGGCGTTTGTTCCATTATATGATTTGATTTTGATGCACGCAATGTATAGAAATTGCATGCGTTCGTACGTCAAAAGCGCGCCATGTGTCTTAGAGCTTTAAACCAAGGGGAGTAGCCATTGACAGGCGTTCCCCTCTGCCGAATGGTCCACTGGTCATACTCATTGTATGGACTGACGTTTCTTTGACGTGGCTATTTTGACGTTTCGCATACATTTGACGTTCCCCTCCCCCGCAAAAAACGGCAGACTTTTTCCGATAGAAATGAGAGCGCGTCTCGCATCCGGTTGGTTTAATAATCAAAGCCATGTGTAGATCGTTTGGGATTTTTGTCATTTTGACATCTGTGTCTGTTGAAAGAGGCAAAATATTACAGAGTTTTTTGTCATAAAGGGCAGTGTACTTAAGTGTTTTGTGGTTGAAAATCAAACACGCGCACATACACACACATACACTCACATTAACTTTTAATTATTTTTTATTGAAATTAATAATATCAAAAAGATTGTAACTTTCTAATTATTTAAGTAAGTAGATTTGAACGAGTTCACGAACATTTAGCTGGAATTTACTCGTAACATGTAGAAACCTGCCTGATAAGCAGATACCGCTGACTATTTTCACTTGTATTTCTAGTGGTATCACATGCGAGTAGCCGAGCTTCTACAAAGGGTGAACCTTTGTAGAATCTCGGCTAGCGGACCCGGGAGAGTTATTTGAAAAATATAAATATAAAATTATCATCCTAACACATTTGACTGCCTTTGATAAAAATCACAGTCAAATAGCACTAGACCCTACTCATAGTGTTGTGTTCTTGCTGGTGAATAAGGTTACCAAAGAGCTCAAACGTGCCCTTATTACTAATTTTACATTTCGAGTGAGATACTAAAGATTTACACCTGTGTTAAGATCAGTTAAATCAAAGGTATTTTCCATAACCATATCGTCCACAACCGGACATGTCACAGAGAACCTTTAAACCGCCGAAGATCTAAGTTCAAATGTCAACTCGCGTCCTTGCGATGCGCCCGCGCATATAAATAGCGCATCCCGCCGAGAAATGGCATCAGTCGCTCGCTAGCTCTCAAGTCAACAGGACGCCAAAAAACCTCCTCCACCAAAATGAAATCGGTTAGTTTTTTTGAAATATCTAGTGTTCGGATTGACATGTGCTTGTCTGTGATTGATTGATAACTTTATGATTGAGTAACATATTTGATAATTTATATATTTTAGTTTAAATCAATTATAACTATGAAATCGATGAACTTATTAATGATTACCTCAGTCTATCAAAATATTTACATCGCTTTCTGACAAACGAGGGGTAGGTTAGGGGTAGGTAGGGTAAAAAATTGGCTGTTCCTAAAACGAACGTCATACTGGGCTGGAAGAACAGCTGATGGACTATCAGACTAAATATATTGGCCCTAATGAAAATGGCATTCGAGATTATTGAGAAAACTTAAAAGTGCTAAAGTATATCTTGAAAACTATGGAATTTTCATTAAGGCCATTGACTTTATTTGATAGCCCATCAGCTTGTTAACTCTTGAAATCGGTTTAGGGACACATAAAACAAAAGAATGTATTATAAAGCAATTTGTGTACGTGTTTGCAGTTCATCGTATTCGCCCTGATTGTCGCGGCCGTCGCCGCTGCCCCCCAGCAGAGAGGCTCAGACGCTGATGCCACGATCCTCAAGTACGAGGCGGATAACATTGGTCTTGAAGGCTACCAATACGCGTAAGTGCGAAATATCTATTTATCTATTCAGCCCGTATCCACCCACTGCTGAGTATAGTCTTCTGTATTATGCCACTCACCTCGGTCCGGTGCCAGTCCCATCCACTGCACACCCGCCGTTCGGTGAATATCATCTGACCATCTGGTTGACGTTCTCCACGCTGACCTTTTGGCCAAATTTTAGCCACCATTCAGTAACCGGTCTCGTCCATCTCCCATCATTCCTTCTCGCCAAGTGTCCTGCCCCCCTCCACTTTAATTGTGTGATGCGTGTGCCAATGTCCGATATTTTCGTACGGCGTCCTATTTCACTATTACGCTATGCTATGACAAAAAGTCTCAGAAGTCACAATTGACTAATATACTTTATTTAACTATCGACAAACTTACATTTTGTGATATAACTCATGTCCAAAAACTTGACCTTAACTTTACTCGCTTACTTTTCGCCTGCATTTCTCGAAATACTCGCAAAGGTAAATGAAATTGCTGTCATCAGAGAATGCGAGAGGTTATATTTTTAGAGTACAATTAAATAAGTAATAGGGCAATGGTCGCAAAATAGTATCTATTCACATGCCAGACAGAAAAATACGAGGTAATTGTAACAACGAGAAACAAAGATATACAAGTTACTATTATTAAGTTTTGAACTGGAACATATATACATATTAATTTTGTAATTTAAACTAATCTAACTCACTAGATAATAGGTCTCAATTAAGATATCAATCTTCGAGAAAAAACTAAACTTCATTATTTTCGCCACTATCTACGACAATGATTGAAGAGAAATGTGCAAAAATCGATTTAATGTAGGTTTCGTTCAGGTATAATATAATGTTTGCTGTTGAAGATCACAACACTAATAAAACCGACGCTGAAATATTTGGGTAGTGGTATCATTATTTACGTGGCTAAATATGGATTCTCTAATTATTTAATCTTTATTAAAAATTCTCCCACAGGGTCGAGACCTCCAACGGCATTAGTCAACAAGAGCAAGGCCAGCTCCAGAACGCCGGTACCGAGAACGAAGCCATTGCCGTCCGCGGCCAGTACTCCTACACCGGCCCCGATGGCGTCGTCTACACAGTCACCTACATCGCTGACGAGAACGGCTTCCAGCCCCAGGGTGCCCACCTCCCCCAAGCTGCCTAAACTAGTCAATTCCCACCCTGTAGCAATGCTGTGATAAGCCCGGTTGTTAATAAAGTTTTAGTTTTTTTTGTTTAATTTTATGTTGTTGTTTTATTGGTAAGACTACAGATAATACAACTGTCCGTTGAGTTGAAAAATACGCATTAGCATCAGCAAACAGATGTTAACTAGAAAAAGGTATATAACACGATAAAAACTATGGCGGTTAATATTATTAAAAGCTACAATAAATCAGTTAATTTATAGGGGGACGCCTTTGCCCAGCAGTGGGACACTTGATAGATTAACGAAAAAAAATTTATACAGCTTTAAAATTTGCCACAGCTGTAATTATTGATAGACAATTGGAGCGAACCACTAAATTATTGCCACGTCTATTCTTGTACTATGTAAAGGAAGTCATCTTATTTAATAATACCTACTCTCTCGTAAAGTTATCATTTATCGATTTTAACTTATAAGCAAATACACTGATTATTTGATTAATTATTAATAAGGATATCAAAACCAATTTAATAATTATTGTAAATGTTGCAACTGGCCCCTTATTAAGTGATTTAAATAAAGATTTACTTACATCAAGATTACAATGACGTCCAATATCAATTCATATTTAATAATGCCAGAGGCAAAATACCTTAAAGAAGATGATGTAACATAATGAGACGATGACCAATAACAAAATTATGACCAATAAAAGTCAAAACAGGATTCCAGATTCCGAAAATTAGGCTAACATTGTATCATAAAGTTGTTAATAAGTAACCTTCGGTGGGCAGATGCCACATTATCATTTATAATTTCATCCTTGGAATTTTAATTTGACATTTGACTATTTTAGACAAACAAAATCGTTATATTACAAAGTTAAGTTTAGTCATGGTCGGATAAGTAAGGATGCTTACGTGTTTAGCAATCATTAAATTGCCATCAAAATGGGTTAGCGCTTAATTATATTGAAATATGTAGGTGCATTAATACATGATCAGAGAAAATAAAACATTGATACTCCTATGCATAAACTAGTACATTTATTAGATTAGATTAGATTAGATTTGTTTTATTTCACGAAAGACAATTACATTATTATAAGTTTACATAAACAAGCGTTATTTTCAAAATTATAAGAATTTCCATCATGATCGTCACATTAAATTGTTTTGAAAAAATAAGTCCCGCCGAGTTTCTTGCCGGTATTAAGTAATACTTCTCAGGTCAGAGGTGTAGGGTTAGAACCGGTGGTAGTTTCTTTTTCTCTCTGACGTTCATAAGTGCATTGTAATGTGCCTAAATTGAAAAATAAATATCTTTTATCTTTTTAAAAAATTTAAAAAATTGCAACATGTACAATAAGATATTTCATATTAGTTTAGTATCTCCCAATAAGGATCGTCAAAATACAACTAACAGCTATAAAATCCAAATCAAAGCGAGTAGATTTTAAAGCCTTGGTTAGTGTTACATTTGTGCCGTTTTTATGCCTAGAAACTTTACTTTATCTATGGGAACGTAAGTTTTAAATGAATTAATGTTTTATTTTTACCACTCATACCATCAGTCTTTTACGATACCGGATCTGTACCACATTTTTGTTGAACTGTTAAAAACTAAATATAAACCATATTTAGGAATATTTATAAGCGTTACCTGAAAATTATTATAAGCAGTTAATCTTTTTAATTTTTTCTATTAAGATCTCTGATGTTCCTTCTCTTCCCATAAAAAAGAGAGAGTTATATTTATAGACATTAACAAGTTTTGATTTGAATTTCAACAACATATAAATGCCATTATTTAAGTACAGTCGCCATCAGATATATCAGCGCGACCAAGGTGGTCACAAATATCTGAACAACGCCTCTATTGTCAAGGCGATAAAGTGCATGTTCAGATATTTTTAAGTACCTTGGCTGCTCCGATATATTTGATGGCGACTGTACAACACATTACGATGTCAGGACTGCTTTGAACATTTTTCACCGATTTATTTACATTGTATTGTATTGTAATGCGGGCAGGTTTCCGCAACTCGACGTCTAGCGCCTATTTTGCGTGAAGGAAAGGACGGCTAGTCCAGCCAGCCTAACTCCTCAAGGAATCCAATCAGACCTTTGATGTTGAGTAGGACCTCGGGGAGATCTCTCGGGGACCCGAGGTGTTTTGCCCTGTACGGGGCCACTCCGCTGCACTCCAGCACCGCGTGAGAGGCCGTTTCTTCTGTCTCCATGCACCCTCGGCACAGGGGACTGTCTGTAACACCTATGTTAAATAAATGTTTGTTGAATGGTCCATGACCTGTTATTACACTAGTTACCATCCTTAACCGGGTTTTAGCGAGACGGAGAAGTGTTTTGGTGAGTCTATTTACATTATTAATCATAATAAAAAAAATGTAGCATGCATTATTTTGTCACTTGAATAAGACATTTAACACGTTGCTGAATTAAATTTGTATGTAGAGTAAGGAGGTTTTGCTACGTTCTAGTAATTTCACCAATATTACAAAATGTTATGCCTAAGATGATCTTATGTAACACATTCTAATAAAACGTACATGCATGTTTTGTCTGTCTGTTTTTAACATTATTGATTTTAAGTACCCTCACATCGTAAAAATATATATTTTCATGACCTGTAAAATGTTAATTTGACCAATAAAATATTTATGTCTATTAAAACCTAAAACGATACGTTGAAATCGGACATCATGGATATACCATAGCGCCTCTGGTATTTGCTACCGAATTGCATCCATTACAAGCATTCTTCAATCGAATCCATCTTCGTTACCGACGTTAACCTTTACCAAACTAACCCAATGACATTCACCTTGTTACGTAAGGTACGCGCATCTTCTTATGATTCTATCAATATGAGCACTAAGTCATGATTATTTACACATTTAATTTTCAATCCTATGAATGCTATTTAAGATTCAAATTTGAGTAAATTTTGAATTGGACGTAAGTTACCGGTTAGTGTTTTATGGAATTGACAGGTTGAAAGTTCATTTCTCACAGTCAATATTGCTAGTTGTGATATGCAAATTAGGGAATGAGTGTAACTGAGCGTTTGCTTGATTTCTTTAGAAACTTCGGGTTACCTTTTCCACGTCAGAAACGTTAGATAAACTTAAATAATACCCGTAATATTTCCTAATCGTTTCGTTACATATGAGACACTACAATTGAGTTTTTCCTTTGCCTAAAGCACTTGCTTAAGATAAAGTTAGTATTTTCCAGAGTAATATATGGTAAACAAATTATACGCCCTAAGTGTAAGTATTGGGTTTTAGTAAATTCGTTTATTTTCGATTTTGCACTGCCTGTGTCCAGTTATGTAACTGACATTTTGAATGGTTAATTAATAAAGGATGAGTTTTTAAAGCGAAAACTGAAATTCGAATTTATATTAGTATACATAAAAAAAAAGATAAAAGATATTTATTCTTCAATTTAGGCACATTACACTCACTCACTCATACTTGTTAATGACATGATAAGTTCATGAACAAGCTTAGGTAGGTTATAAAAGAAATGGACAAGAACAGATTACATTTACATAATCAATGGCATCGCAGGCGATAACTTGTATGTGAAGTGGTTAAGGGCTATGTTTAATGAAGCTTCATGAAAGTCAGCTGCCGCTCCGAAAGTTGCATTTCGGTAAAAAAATTATCAGGTGATTCCTAGTTTATGTGTTCTTATAACAATGAAAAGTCGTCAGCTGGTGGCCTACCGCGAAGTTCGAAAATCGACAAAACGATGGTCCCGTCTCTATCGCTCTTGCATATACGAAAGAGAGTGATGCCAATAGACGATTCGATGAACGAAGTGCTTCGCGGTTATAGGCCTGATGCCCTGTGTGTGTATGTGTCCGTGTGTATGCATAGGTACCTATAATACTAGGATAATGAACAATCTATACTTTCTTAAATAAAACTACCTATATGTTTCTACAGTTTTGTAACATCACTAACTGAAGAGCAACTTTGCGGGTACTCATCAAAGCAGGCTATGTGTTGCCTCATCGACACGTGTTATCCGATAACGATCTCACAATTTAAATGCTAGGTTTCGGTTACATTGTAATCAAAGATTACTTGTATAGGTGCATTTGTTTAGTGTAAAATATGATTTCATTAATTTTGTTTATACATGATAAGTAGGCTTGACCACCATCTCACCAGATGGTAAGTGATGATGCGGTCTACGGTGGAGCACGCTTACCTTATGAGATACCTATTTACGCTCGCTTTGAAGATACCCAACATGAACAACCATGTGGAAAAACAGACTCGGGCAGGCCGGTCCACTCCTTGGCACTTCGCATAAGGAATGTTAAAGCGAAACGATTCGTGCGAATATGTGGAATACCTACCATGAAGCGATGCCGGAGTGCCGATTGTCTGGTAGTGTGATTTACTAATATCTTCTAATTTTTTTAATATTATGTGTAAGTGAAGAAGTTCAGTATACTTAAGCCTATCGCCCTGAAATGGCAGAACAAATGAATAAGTCGGATACTGCACAACAAGACAATCATACAAATTAAGTTAAGCTTCAAAGTGTGTAGGCATTTTAGTAGATGTTCACTAATGTGGTCATCAGATATCAAATCTAAATTTTATTACCATTGGAACCTGTTAAAATCAATCGTGGGTAGTGAATGGTCTGACTTATAATGCTGAACGACATTGAGACAAAAGCATATTAAGTAATAAATGAATACAAAATAAGTAAAGAAGATTAATAACGGCAACAAATAATTTAATGGTTAGAATGAAGCCGATAAAGGTAAAGTTACTAGTATGTGAAAACTAAACAGATCTGCGAAAGTTGCAAGGTTTAGAATTTTTAAAAGTAACAACAGTACGACAAAGTACCTAAGTGCTGTTTAAGAAAAAGTTCCGTGTAAGCGCTAAAAAGCAGTGGTGAAAGTATGCACCCTTGTACGGTCAGCTGCAACGAAAAAGGCCCCCGCTGCATACAAACTTTGTGTGCAGGGGGGGGACCTTTTCTCTGCAGCTGACTGTACTATACCGGATTTTGTTCTGTAACTGTCTGATATGATAGCACATTGTATCTATCTTTGGTCTGCTATTTTGATTTTATTTATTTACTACACTGATTAAGAGGTACAAACACCTATTTCCAGTAGTATTTTCCAAACCAAAGTCATTTCCGTATTACAGTGTCAAATGCTTTTGTAAAATCGACATAGTATCACACATAATCTTTCAAATGTTTATTATCACAAAAATCTACCAAATATCAAATCATACATCATACATAAGCATGAAGAAGTGGTACGAACTAGGAATCGAACTAACGATCTGCGGATTAAATTTTGCACGCCCGATTCACTGTACCTTCGCTAGCCACTTTATGATGTAGAATTATTACAACTTCACTTTGACCCCACGCCTAAACAGAAGCGCAATGTACAGACGTATTCTGAGAGGTCACTCAAACATAACGATTTGGAACGTTATAGCTATTAGCATTTATAACGTTATGATTTTACTTTCGTAAAGCTTCCAGCTTCAGAAGCAGTACCCATGTATTTTTTTATTGATCCTTTGTAAAATAACTATTATTAAATTAATTAAGCCCGTCACAGACGGAGCTATAATATGCCAAAATAGGTACATAATCTAAAAGTAAACTAAAATTTAAAAATTATGATTTGATGATAATAATGAAATAAATGTAGCAAGGTTGTTGACATGTGTTGTATTTTGTAATAAAAACTTGTCGAATGGTAAATTAATAAATAAATTACCTATATTATAGAAAAATAGCACCTGAAAATAAATTTAATTGTTAACAATATTCAGGATCCCCATAGTTTCCAAATTTCACCTTTTTAATACGTTTCCAAAATTTAAAAAAATGTTACCATACTAACTACATTTCGATGCCTATATTTCGAGAAGATATATTAAAGTATTTAATATAATAATAGTATGTAATAGTTTATGTAATGTTAATGACCATCTTAGTTTAAAATCATATATTGATATATTAAAGGTTTGTAGTTTGTAGGTTTTTCTTTAAAAAATAAAAATAAAAAACATGAAATCTCGGCGCGGCTCAGTCTGGGTGGTAGGTATATTTTTTTGTAAAGAAAGTCAATAAAGTTACTGTATTAACAATTAAAGGCCTTGATTATAGTAAATGAAGTCAGTAATTCCGTTAACTTGTTTTTGAACGAAGCGAAGCAAGTTGTCACACACAAGTTCTGACTACTGAGACGTCTCGGCATTTCACTGGCTTTTTGATTTTGAGAGTTTGTTAGTAACGTTTTTATGAAATTTGTTGTAGCAGACATACATAAAATTTGAGAGTTCGTTTATGAGTTGGATTGATCAAGGGGCTGTGGGCTTAAAAGACGAAAAAAAATCTTCATATGGGTCTCTTGTTATATTGGTCAACCCGTCGTCGTCAAGTAAATCGCGAGATCTAAGTTCGAGGCTGACTACTAGTTTAAAATCTAACTTAGATTGCTGCTTTTAGGAATAACCTGTTTTACTATTATTAATAAAAATAATCGCTGTCAAAGTAGAAGTGATGAACAGAATACTCCCGGCGACCAGATATGACGCTAAAATTTCGTGAATGCCAAGGCCGGTCACAGCAGGTGACAGCGACCATTAGAATGAGATTTACTAGAATTTCATAGGCTGGCGATAAAAATGATTAAAAAACGAAATGAATAAAAAACGAAATTAACTAGTGGTTTTACCTTGCGATTTACTTGCAAACAAGCTGATCAATGTAACAAGACCCATGTGATTTTTTTCGCTCCTTTAGCCCCATAAAACCTTGATTGATCCTGCTCATATACGAACTCTCAAATTATATGTATCTCTGCTACGACCTCAACAAATTTCATAAAGATCAATAAAACGCTAATCAAGTTATCGTCGAACAAACTCTTAAAGTGAAAAAGCCATCGAAATGCCGAGTCGTTCCAATAGCCAGAAGTTGTTTGTAAGAACTCGCTTCTCTTACGCTCCGCTCGTTCGAAAATTTAATTTACCTATACATAAATATTTTGTGCTATTTTCCTCTCCGCAGTTTTTTAATATAATATTTTTTTACCTAAAATAATTCCACTTCTCTATTTTACAAAAATTATACTGCACAAGCCCTAGTGGCCCTAACCAGAGGGTATAAACATATTGTATGGGACCCGTGATTTAGATATAAAGGTCGGTAATTTTTACTGATCTTTACATCTGTAAATAGTTATCGTGGAGAACTCTATATGGTCAAATATTCACGACTTTAAATTGATGCGTACATTTTTTGTTGCTTTTGTGAGTGCAGTGGTAAAAAAGAAGCGACGAAATCCCACCCAACAGTCCCAACAACCTAAATCCAGTATTATATTGGATTCGCAGAGAGTTACAGGATTTTTGGATGTAATTTATCCATAAGCTGCCTGCGTACATAGGTACACGTAGTTTTAAAAAGGGTCATTTGGCTAACACTTGGTAATCCTACGGACCACCATATTGGCCCCTACAGACAACGCTCTGCGCTATCTCCATGCGTGTACAAAGAGTAAGTTGAAATTAATTAAATAGAAATTTATCGATTCTGATATTAAAATCTTAGGATAAATAATTTACACGGTGTATATTTAGAAGAAGTAAAAATTGTATTGTGAAAATAGTTTTTTTATATCTTTTCCTTAGACAGATATATTATCAAGGTCACTCGTTTTAGACGCGTCCTTGCGATGCGCAGACGCATATAAATGGTGCGTCCTGCGGAGAGATGGTATCAGTCGTTGACTAGCACTTCCCCGGTTCACACCTAAACCTTCAATAACCAAAAATGAAATCGGTTAGTGGTTTTTTCTTTGATAGTGAAGGTGAAATTATTTTAGAGTTTCATATTCAGTAGTATTTTTTAATAAGATAAAAAAAACTGTGTATCTTTAAAAGAAATATAAATGCTAATTATCAAATTGTATATTCATAATTGTTTGAAGGATTTAAATAATCAAAAAAATATTTTATTCACATTTTTCTTTGTAATATTTTTTTTTGGTAACTAGGCCCCGTGGCCGAATATCTTAAAACGAACTTTTAAATAATATTTACATATTCAATTCTAAAACTATTACTTTTGTGACACAACAGCAACTCTTACAGTAAAACAGAACATGTCTACATAATAAACAAATAAACACAAGGCTTTACTAAAGGGTCAGGTGGAGTAAATGGAGCACAGCACGCAGCATGGAGTGGAGCACTTACACTGGACCGGACATTGTTAATACATTTTTATCATTGTTGGTTGCAGTTCATCGTGTTCACCCTGATCGTCGCGGCTGTCGCTGCCGCTCCTCAGCAGAGGAACCCAGATGCCGACGCCCAGATCAACAGTTACTCTTCAGACAACATTGGCGTTGACGGCTACAGCTACAAGTAAGTTATTGACATCACCAGCGTATTTACCGTCTCGGACTATTATACCTCTTTAAGATTATATATCTGATCTTTTGTCGTAATAATAACATCTCAACAAATTTGATTCTGACATCCAAAGTCATTAAAACGTTTGATGTATCGGATTGCCGATAAGTAATTTAATAGTTGATATCTATTTGATATGAACTTGATTGCAAGACAAGCATGATCTATAAAAGCTAGACATCACTTTTGATAGGCCCAATCCTGTTTAATATCATACTAGAGTCAAGCAAAAATTAATAATATATTATTCTTTGAATTGACCTCTAATTGTGGCGCCTTTTATACAAGAGTTTGTAATATAACACCAAAAAAAAAATGCTAAATTGTAAAATTATTTCGCAGCGTTGAGACCTCCAACGGCATCAAGCAACAGGAGCAAGGCCAGCTGCAAAACGTCGGTACCGAGAACGAAGCTATCGCGGTCCGCGGCTCATTCTCCTACATCGGCCAGGATGGCGTCACCTACACCGTCACCTACATCGCTGACGAGAACGGCTTCCAGCCGCAGGGTGCCCATCTTCCCCAGGCTGCCTAAACTAGTCAATCACCGCCCCACCGTCTAGTCCTGTTATGAATAAAGATTGTTTTAATTTAGGCTGTCGTTTTATTGTTTTAACATAGCAGTGGACTGTAAGATTTTTTTAAAGGAAACTGCCCCCCCCCCCCATTTGCGAAATTTTGGATCCGAGCCTGGGTACTTTGATGAGGGGATCAAGAGATGTGACCTTAATACGTCATCAAAGAACGATGCAGGCTTATAACCGCGAACCACTTCGTTCATCGAATCGTCTATTTGGATCACTCTCTTTCGTATACGCAAGTGCGATAGAGACGGGGCCAACGTTTTGTCGATTTTCGAACTTCGCGGTACGCCCTCAGATCTCAAATCTTCTCTGATGACCTCAGTGAGTGCCACGGACGTCGTGAGCTGTCAAAAAGTTACAATACCTTGGCTTCTTGTATCATGGATATTTTTCATAAAAACAATATTGAACTTATAAGGGACCCATCTCTTCGGTTCAGCGCAAAAAACACATAGAAAATGACACATCACTCACCTAGTTTAGGTTAGTTTGTAGAAAGTGCGTTGTGGGTAGGGCTCCTAAATTTTGATAGGATTTGGCAGATCCTCATTTCTAGTGTCAAGATAAAGTTAATAAACAATGATTGATTGATGTACATATTTTGCCTACAAAATATGCTATTCTACTTGCATTAACAAGCATTCAAGACGAATCGGTTAATATAATAACGGTTTCTATTATAACATAAACTCATAACTCATATCTACTTATAACATAAAAATCGATTAACTTATAATAGATTGACTATTCGTTAATCGATTTTTATGTTATAAGTAAAAATAAGTGTTATACCAATGATTAGTTAGACATAGTTCAAAAGTTATATCTATCATGTTATCATGATAAAATATAAAATGTGATATGTGTGTTGGCGTTAACTATAACTGATTATTTTAATAACTTCTATAAAAAGATAGCAAATAAGACTTCGCATGAAAGCACCGCCTATGACTCCTTAGTTTCTAATGGAAGAAAAGGGTTGTTCAAGTTTAATGTATACAGAGTGTTTCCTGTAACATGAGCAATAAATTAAAACGTAGATTCTACTCCTCAAACAATAAAACTTTTGTTCAACAACTTTTAAAAAATATGTATTTTTTAGATTGTCTCTTTTTCATACAAACTAAATAGTATTTTCAACGTACGTTAAAATCCGTCCAATTGACATTGCTCGTCAGCCTTGTCACCCTACAGACATAATCAAATTCGGAATACATTGCGTGTTCGAATAGTCTTCAAAGTGAAATAAAAATCAAACCATAAGTTATTTTTAAAAGTTGCTGAACAAACTTTGTCTGGTTTGAGGAGTAGAATCTACGTTTTAATTTATTGCTCCTATTACAGGAAACACCCGTATAGGTACAGGCTGGATTTTCTTTTCGGGTCAGTGAGGGTCATGTGAGGGCAGCTATCAAATCCCTTGCTGCTACGCAAAAATGGTCTTAGAAAACCTTCCCTCTATTTCAAATTAAGAAGACTGGCGTTTACTGATTTTGGAAAAAACTTGCAGGGTGCGAGATACAGGTCATTTTTGGCAAAAAAAAATTATGCTAATCGATCCCGTTCCTACCCAGGATCAAAAGCTTGTATGGGATAAAAATAAATGTCTAGAAAAACCATAAATTGAGAAAAACATTGCTAATATAATTTGTAAGAAAATTTAAACTTATTTTTCACATGCAATATTTTAAGGCAATCGATTCCATTCTTATCCATTGCATTGTTATTAATTCTTAATACAACTTGGGACTCCGATGGTCGGTTGAGAAATGTAAGACTTCTACAAAAAATCTCACTTGGCTCTCCCTAAGATGCATGTCCTATAAAGGATATGGTGGGAAAATTCGCAGCCTTCAGGTAAATCCCAGTAGCTCAGTTGGTTAGAGCGACGGACATGTCTCCTAAAGTCGCGAGTTCGAGTGGCGCCTGAGTTAGTGGATTCATCTAAATATTTTTTCTTTTCTAAATTGTGTTTTGTCTCGAAATATTTTATGTAGGTATTTATACTTTGTTGTCGAGAGGATTCTAATTTTAATTTACTAAATGGCGTTTTAGTCATTTGTTTATATTGTCTGATTAAAGGAAATGCGCATAGAATACCTACTCCTGCGTAGCGACCGGCTACGACGCTAATGCTTTTACGAATGTCAAGGCCGTTAATTATGCGACATATTAGAATATAATTAATTATTAAAATGACATTTAATCGAAGTTTGTATATATTCGACACTATATTATTAGGAAATTACTAATAGGAGCGAACAAAACATATCACAAGCGAATTAACTCCTGCAGGACAAGACAATATATAGAGTCAAAGTAAATTTTATCCTGGTCGGGGCATTAATTGGTATGTAATCATCTTCCTAGCGTTGTCCTGCTTTAATGGATTGTCTTGTATTCAGAGCAATGGCGCGTAATTTCAGTGTCCAAGATGCAACCGAATGGCTCGCGGTATTTAAGCTGCCGACGTGTTGCGGAGCCGCCCTGTGCAACCCGAACTGACCCAGCCAGCACTTTGCTTTTCACCCCTCTGCCTGAATTTCCAGTTTCTGCATTTGATGAAAAATGTATCATCAGAGTTGGGAGCCAGTGGAGCAGCAGTTGGAGTCAGTGGCGTAGCTAGCATGGGTGTCACCCGGTGCGGATAACTATTAGTGTCATCTCAAAAATCAATTACGGGGGGGTGCTGCTACTGCCGATTTGAAACGCGGTTGCCCGAAAGTCACCTGCCCGCCGTCCCTACTAGTTGGGGTTGCATGGGTGGTTTCACAGTACTTCGGGTACTCAAATAACATGCGCCATCCGGTTGCATCTCGGACATTGCAACTACGTGCCAAGCTTTAACTTAATTGCTTTAAATTCAAGTATAACGACTATGAAGCAACAAAATCCTAGCAAAATACATACCAATATTTCGTCGGGTGACAACCCAAAACTTAAAGTACTACACTACCACAAGTTCATAGCCATAATGAACCATACTAGTAAAATAACAAGGTTGATTTTCGTTTAGTATTTTTTTGTAATTAGTGAGTTTTGGTTGTCACCCTAGAGCAGGCTCCAATGAGATGTTCGTTTGCAAAAATAGCGGACCGCGAAATGTTTTGTGATTCGTCTATCTGATACCCTAGACATTATAAAAAGCCATGTTGCCGCGCGCGCTCATGGTTCTTTGTCATTCAGTCCACCCCCGTCCCTTTACCGCTGCTATAGACTCGCTGCGCGCGCTTGTGGCGTTGCCAGCTCGTCGATAGGGTACGAAGGTACTTTGGAGACGAAGCAATATGCATTGGGCTGTTTTTTTAATACTACCCAGAGTACTATGTTAAAGAATACCAAAGAGACCTAATGAAGGTACAGAGACTGGCATGCCTGATCGATGATAACGGGGCACAGTGTGACAAGAAGCCTCATTTTTGGAGATGTTCTGTTTATTGTTAATAACTGGTAGTCTATACCAAAACAATGCTACGACTAAAGCTCCCGATTGCCAAAAGTTACCAGTTTATGAGAAATATTTTTTTGAAAGTCAGGAAAAATGTACCCGGGTATTGACTAAAACTCAAAATATGCTGAGAACGACACCGATTATCAAAAAATAGTTCAAACAAGTATTTTAGAACTATCTATAAACTATGCAATGGAATAATCGGTACAGTCCTAACAGCATTCATATAGTTATTAGAACCAAATTAGTCATTTTTGGTTTTTATTTTTTTTCTCGAATAGTCCACCATATTATATTGTGATTTTTGTAGAACGGAAAGCTACTTAGCTGTTCTATGTGCCATAAATATTTCATGAACTAATGCCGTGGACTATTGAAGTTACGGCACATTGAAATGTCTTGCTAGGGTTGTCACACAATATCCGGATATTAGAACAAGTTAGGTACCTAGTGTAAGAAAGTAAAATATTTAATATTCTTCGACGGTCTAAATTACATTTTCGGCTTCTAACAGTTCAAAATCGTCACAGGATCTGTTGCAATATTTTTCATCACTTGTTTCAGAGGACGTACTCGGATTGTGTTCAAATAACGGTACTTGCAACAAGGCTAATGCGGCAGCAGGGTGTGGTTGTTTTTGTTACATCTTTCGCCTTTGATTTTGGCGTTGTGCAGAAATGATTGGATCTGAAGATACCATTACCAATGCCCTGTGAAAAAGATCAAACATAATTTTGGTCCTATCTGACTGTGTATGATGTTTGCGATCATGTCGCCAAAATTTATTACGGCATTTCCGCCGTTTGCTCCGAGAGCATCCCTACAGGCACAGAAGAGTTTTCTATGATTGCGACTCCGTGGACTAAGACTTTATGTACAGTCACAGTCATAGGGTGCCAGCGATAGTGGTGCTCTTCCACGTACTTGTAAGCAAGCTGCTTGCAGAAATCGGCGAATTTAGCCGAGTCGATTGGAAAGCTACTAGATAAAATGACTAATATTATATAATAGAGACCTGTTGCGGCATCAAAACGCCGCTAGAATATGTTAGTATCGACAGTGAAATAGAAAAAAAGTCGTTTATTATTTTGAAATCGGCGTTTTATGACCAGACCCGGTTACCAATGAAGGGGTATTGTATCAGGTATTTGATACCGTAGTTTACAAACCCTATCAATTCGGTAAGCACATCATTGGCTTACCCAAAGTTAAGCTTACCGAATCGAAAACTCACAATGAGGTTACCCTATCAAGTGTTTTTAGAATGCGATTAAGCTATTGTAAAATGCAAACTATTCGTCTTTTGTTAAGACGTTCGATAAGGAAACTACATTTAATATAATGATAGCCCACCTACAGCCAGGCTACCGAATCGAGAAGATTAAACAAATGAACGGGTTTTCCGGTCCCTGGTACCTACACTAAAACAAAAGATATAATTCTGAACAAAAAATAACCGACTTCACATAGGCTAATACACTTTCCCAGAGCAAATGCTGCTGTAAAAAATATCAAATCACTGTGGGTGGGCCTATAATATATGAAAAGTTCCCTCGACTTCTACGTGATCTCCTCATCATCATCAGATCATCAGAAAAAAAAAATCCAATCGGCCAGCCGTCTTGGATAATTGACGAACATACATTTAAAAAGATGCAAAAAAAAACAACAACAACAAAGTCCTCCTTCAAAATCTTCAAGTCGGTTGAAACTGAATAAAATGGTGCCCTCAATCAAAAGTAAAACCACCACTTGATTTTCATTACATTATGTAATATGTGTACAGAATGAATTTTTTTTTGGGTCAGGGAGGGCAGTTACCAGATCCCGTGTTGCTACGCAAAAATGGTCTTAATAGACCTTATCTCGATTTCAAATTAACGAAGATTCGTGTTTACACATTTTGCAAGAAACATACAGGATGCGAGAAAACGGTCATTTTTGACAAACTTTTTTATGCCATTCGTTCCCATTTCGAAGACAATGCAGCCTATATAACAAATTGTATCCAATAAAAAAACTGTTTTAACTTGTTAGTGCCAACCCTGAAACCGGGTAATCCGGATATAACATAACTTTGTTGATAACTTTGATAGTCCACGCAATACCGTTCCTATATTTTTATAACTTGTAGGAGAAATAGAATGCTATTTTTATGTTTAGTAATTAAAGTATAATATCGAGTAATTTCCGAGAAAAAAAATAAAAATGAATATTCAAAAAATATTAATAACTTCGAAATGATTCACTTATTGCGTGTTCCAATGATTGGAAATGGAAGTCTTTTAAAATTTGTATTCGAGTTTTTTTATATAATTAATCTAAAACTTATAAGTTCCTCGTTTTTTATATTTGTAATAAAACCCGGTTAAAGCAAAAATGATTTTCAATATTTTTTTATTACAATAGCAGTAACTTTTGACAATCGGGAGCTTTAGTCATAGCATTGTCTTGGTCTAGGCTACCGGTTTTTAACATAAACAGAACATCTCCAAAAATGAGGCTTCTTGTCACACTGTGCGGGGGCAATGAGAACGACCCCAACACATGCAATGGAGGTAATGCTGGGCATGAAATCACTTCATATTGTATTGAGGTGGAGGAGATAGCCACGGAGCAGTGGTACAGAATAAAAGCAAAGAATGGAGAGGAGAGAGAGCTGCCAGGATAAAAGACATGCACTCATACAAAGAGAGGCGCTGTCAAGAATGGAAATTATACCTTCTTTCTCACAGTCTGGAAAGTGAGGTTTGACTTGATTTGAGAGATCGTATCTTTTCTGGTTCCCTGACTAGCAGTTGACACGATCGTTTCCCTGCCAGCAGTTTTACAACTCGTGCCCCTCCGAATAGCTGTAAACTTTCAGCCCTCCCAGCTAGATTTCTCTCTCAGTTTTGTGTATTTATTCCTAATTTCTCTATATGCATCCAAGCTGATTGAGAGTCGTCCTTCCTCAACGCTACCCTTATTACTTATACCCTTCTACAGGGGGGGGGGGGGGCAACAGGGGTATCCCCCCTCCCCCTGACACGTTAGTATTGCATACTACGGGGGCCATAGTATAGGTGTGGCCCACAATATTTTTTATTAGAAATATTTTTTTCATAAATTTCATCATATTTCATCAAAAAAAAAAGTTATCAATTGGTGTTAGGGTTGTATTATTAATGACACATATAGGCACCCATAAGTACTAATCTGCTAATAAAATTCCATAATTAAAACGAAAAATCTTTGTAATTTACTAATAATATTTGTGAGGGCGGGGAGGGGAGAGGGGACCACAAAATTGGTTGGCAACATATATTAATTGGATGTCTGGGATCCATACAATATATATCAGAAGTCAGAATGAGGTCCGCAATTTTTGCAAACGGGACTCCACTGAGAGTCCGGTCTACCCCACGATTTGTAGCATTGTTTAGTTGAGGCTTGATTTTAAAATGTAAAATAAATATTTGGCATTTGAAGCCCTTTTTTAAACACGAGACAAATATGAATCATAACGTGTCCTTCCAATGATTCGACGTAGTAATAACTACTCGTAATAGTGTGCCCTGCGAAAGTCTACAAAAACTTTAACAATGATTCATACCTGTAATTGACTGAGGAGCCGAGCCTAGCGAGGCGACGAACGTCTCCGTTTTCACTGGTACGACGATTTGGCAGATTGATGTGTGTATATTGGTTGGTGGGTTGGTTGGTTGGTCAGTGTCGGTCTAGAAGTCGCATTTTTCATCCGATTTCGATGAAACTTGGCATGTACGTTCCTTGATTTATTTGCCAAAAATTTTCGAGCCATTTTTTTATTCGGGGGAAAAGGGGTGAAGTTTGCTGTCGCGTTATTTATGGACGGATTTCAATCATTTTCGGGTAAAAGGTCAAGCCCACACTTCCTCAGAGGTTGTTGTAAAAAAAGTTTCGAGGGAGGGTGAAAAAGGGGGGAAATGCCCCGAAGTTTACGGTTCACAAAACTACTAGTTTTACTGGACATCCGACCATAATTTATGTATAGGAATGAGCTAAGACAAAGCTGATCATATTCATAGGTGTAGCAAGGCCAGTTTTTTAAATATTCATCTGAATAAATAAACTAGTGCTAGATTTATAAATAAGTCAAGAAAATATCTATCACGTGTCCTCGCGATGCGCCTGAGCATATAAAAGGCCTGTCCTGCCAAAATCTAGCATTAGTCTGCCTGCACTTTTCAAGTCTACGCTTCTAAACTTAACCCGCAAAAATGAAATCGGTTAGTGAATTTTTGTGACAAGTATTGGGATTGTTTCTTTGGTGATATCGTACGAGTAAATTAGCATAAAGTTTTTTTGACATTTCATTTTATTTTTTGGTGTGCTTTGGGTCAGAGCCATATATTAGGTCCTATTTTTAGATGCTAGGTCTTCCTTACTATTCTCGACCTTTTTGTGACAGCTACTAAACTCATTTCAAAAAGTGAAATTCACTTAGTATTCGTTAGAAATGTTTTTCAAAAGTGTGACGGTTTAAATATTCACCCTGCTTTGTTTCAGTCTTTTCTGTCTTATTCGACTACTTATATGTAGTACCTATATACATATTTAAAATCAACACACAAAATGTTTTATAAAATCTGTTTTAATTTTTGTTTTTGTATTGATTTTATAATATCTAAATATTTATTTTTATTAAAGGCTAAAATCCGTAACAACGAGAAGATTTGTATTAATTTCTTGTTAAATAATGTGATTCCACAAATTGGAAGTAACGTGATTGATAAAATAGTAGGACATCATTTTGATACTAATTTTTATTTGTTTTAAAAAAATATTCCAAGTTGCCAAAATAAGCCCGACGCTTTGTAAATAGTGCAAAATCTGAGATGAAAATACTAACTGGCGGTTATAAACAACACGAGTATACGAACCATCAATCGTGGGGATTTCGTATAGGCAAATACAAGTATTAAAAAATAAATAATCCTGTGATTGGAAGCCCTGGTGTATAAATATAACTTAATCATTTCACTTTTTTCATAGTGTATTGATCAATGGAGTAGGAAATTATCAACAGCTTGGCCTAATTGCGCTAGCATAAGTAATTTATATCTGTCACTAGTATTGTTCTATGTAATTTGGCACAAAGGGCCATCCAGGTCAGAAAATCCAAAAAAAAAAAAAAATATTGGTAGGTCTGACCTATGACCTATTCTGGCGCAATCTGTAAATACTTTCGACTGGCCAACCCCATTGGCAGTGTCAGACACAGGTCTTGCTGCTCGCTGTATAATTTCTAGCGTCTGAATACTCACCTTGATTTTAGAAATAAAGGAAAAGTAGAATAATCCACTGACTCAGGCGAGACTCGAACTCGCGATTCTGGGAAACATGCGCATCGCTCTGACCAACTGAGCTACTGAGACTATACCTGATGGCTGCGAATTTCTCCACCATATCCTTTATTTCACCTTGATTTTTCCTGCAGTTCATCGTATTCGCTTTGATCGTCGCCGCCGCGGCCGCCGCTCCCCAAAGCAACCCCGCTGACGTCGCAGCTCAGGTCGTGCGTCAAGAGTTGAACAACATCGGAGTTGAAGGCTACAACTATTTGTAAGTACTATCTAGAAGCATTTGAATGATGGGCCGACTAGAGTTTTTGCCGACTACACAATCGGTTTTCAAATTGCCGATTAATCGGCCGACTAGTCGGCAATGCCGATCGTAGGTTTTGGCTAAGTTTGGGTGCAATCGGAAACGCTCGTTTCACTTCGTCCGCCGTGCCATTGTCTATCACGCGTTTATGTTTTGTCCAGTTTTGTTTACAAATCGGCGCTGACGTGTCTGACGGCAAAAAAACAAACACTACTAATAAGATTTAAATTTCATAACTAAAAAAGGGTTAAGAGTCCGGTAACGATTAGAAAACGAAAATCGCTAATAATGACATTATGCACATGAATTGCATTTGGTAAGATAGCTTGAAGTCTTGTTATTGCAAAAAACGTATTTTAGGTCGATATAAACTCAATTCTTACAGAGCTTGTTTAGTGAGGACGTTGACTCATGCAATTTTGTCATATGATTTTTAATTATTATTTGTTATGGACTCTAATATGTTTTATGTAATCTGAATAAAGCATAAAGCGAAGTTTATTTTTGTATTATTATATTTGTAAAATACTTTAATATCTTCCCAAAAATATCACCTAAACTTCGGAAATTTTTAGCAAAATTGCTCTAGCGAAACAAAACATACACTTAAAAATATATATGAAAATGAAAAAAACTGTTACATTTATGCCTCAGGCGACTCATTTTCCAATATATTTATATACTTGACGTACTTGTATGACTTAATTTTAATCAATAAAAACCTTACTCTTTTCACCTCTCCAAGCAAAAATCGCGAAACTGGTGTTAGATTATGGTGAATTATTTATAAATGAAACATAAAATTAAAAAATCGTTGTATTTATTCCATCCAAAAAAAAACGATCTTTCATAATATGTATCCTAAATTGAGGTTATGTTAGTTACTGCAAAATAGCGTCAAAGAGTTGAGCAAAATCGAAAAAAAAGTTTACCGGACTCTTAAACTTCTGCCAAGTTCTTATTTTCCTCTAGGTATTAAAATGCCGAATATTCGGCATTTTTTTGCCGACTAGTCGCCGACGCGCCGACTACTAATTATGCCGAATAGTGGGCTTTCCCGACTAGTCGGCGACTAGTCGGGCCATCTCTAATTTGAATGCATCTGAAAGGAGCTGAAGGGCCACTCCCCAAAGCACCCAGGGACTGTTGCTTATAACTACGATTGGGTAATCCCTATCATTTTAATTGTTTCATAAAATAAAATTTACACAGAAAAACGTGACTAGCTCAAAAACGGATCTTTTAAAACCGGAGAAAAAAACTCATACCTATAAACAATTTGCCGCAAATCGTAAAGTCACAGGGCGCGAGTATGTACCATCGGGTTCATAATTGCATATCCAATTTATCAATGAATTTATTCATATATTGAGTATGCAATTATGAACCCGATGGTACATACTAATTTTACTTAGAAAGGAAAGTATTTATGTCATTTTGTCCCATTGCATACCTGTAAAGCTTTGGTTTGGCGTAATCAGAATTGCTCAAAATCTAAATCCTTTACAGGGTCGAGACCTCCAACGGCATCAAGCAAGAGGAGCAAGGCCAGCTCCAAAACGTCGGCACCGACAACGAAGCCATTTCCGTCCGTGGCCAGTACTCCTACACCGGCCCCGATGGCGTCCTCTACACCGTCACCTACATCGCCAATGAGGATGGCTTCCAGCCCCAGGGTGCCCACATTCCTCAGGCTGCTTAAGAACCCCATCTGTAAAACCCGGCTGTTAATAAAGTTTTCGTTTTGTTTGTTTTAATTTTACGTTGCTGTTTTATTGACCTGATATGATTTGAAATAGTACAGCAGGCAGGGAAAATAGAAATTGCCGGCCGAGCGTAAGTGACATTCGATTCGTGCATGTTTAAGAAAACGATTTTTCGTGTGAGAAAACGACAGTTGAAAATAAGACAAAAGCACAGTAAGTAGTAACAAGTGAATAATTTAAAGTTTTTCCTTGTTTTAGAATAACTTTTTTCTTTGAGTTAAGAAAATGTATTTTACAGTCCCCGATAATTACAGCAATCAGAGATTCAGTAGATAACAATACTTGTTTAAAAACTAAAAGATCAAATGACCGACTAGAGATTTGTATCAGATAGATATGTCATTTTTTAATAATTAACACCTTACCAATACACACCTAATATTGCAATTGAAATATCTCGTATGGCGGTTACACACTGGTTAGCAAATAATTTTTCACTTAAAAAGTGCAGATCCTTTGTCAGGTCTTTAAAGTCCTCAGCTGGTCCGTTGTATTTGGTGATGGGGCACTCGAATACCATGTGGTGGTGTATGGTCTGTGCCGGGTGTCCACACTCGCACTCCGCCGAATCGCTCCACCCCCACTTCTGCCATAGGTAAGCACAGTTACCGACACCAGTTCTCAGACGGTTGAGTCTGCACCACGTCGGCCGACTTTCATTAAACCCTTTGGCTAGCTCCTGTGTGTTTAACTCAAATATGGTATTGTCTACACTATGTTGGGCTTCCCATTCTTTCATCCACGCTTGGCTGGCCATCCATGTTGGGTTGTATGCTTGCACAGAAGTACTACAATATCAAGTATACTAACCATAGTCTGATGATACCACTAAGGAGTGGAACTTGCTTCCCGCATCTATTCGGAATAGTTAGCATGGCAAATTAAATCAAGAGTGAATACTTAGACACTTTTGAGGTAGGTGATATGAATATTCGCGATACAAAACCCATATTTTTATTAAAATACAACCAAAAGGACAAACAACAGTATATAGAAAAATTACACTAATTAATACTACCTAGCCCAGCCTACGTTGCTTAAACTATATGTACGAATGTCGCCTATGTCACTGCTATTTGGTAAGGTGCCCATAAGGCTGCAGCGTTACCTCGCTAAATGCACGGAAAAAAAACTTTCGGCATATTCTCAATCTAAGACATTATTATATTATGTTGAAAATATTTCCTTGTGACAAGCATTAATTTCCTTTAACTAAAATAAATTTACAGTTTGAAATATAATGAAGCGAATATATTCTTACAGATTTTCTAGTTTTCTTTACCTAAGATAATACTTGTTTGATAAAAGTACGAGTACAATCTCTCTTATTTGCTCAATATACTCTTGAAACAATACATTTTTGTATTTCTATTTTAAGAAAACGTGGTTTTATTAAGCGAAGAATCATATTTTTGGTAAAGGAAATAAATACAGCTTTCTTTTCCGCGTGGCAATGCCAATGCGCTGAGAGAGGAACGACCCAGCCCTCTGGGTCACCGGTGGAGCGAATGAGCATATACGGCTTTGAATAGATGAAAACAATATTTGTTATTGCGTATGGAAATACAAATATGGGGGAATTGTACGGAATGTGGGAAGTTGTGGCAGATTTTTAAAGGATCGGCAACGAGCATGTGAAGCCTCTGGAGTTATAGACGTTGGTAGGCTACGGTAACTGCTGACCGTCAGGCGGGCCGTATGATTTGCCACCTTCGTGGTATTAAAAAAATGTGTTCGGATCAGGCTTGTGTTTGGATTCTTTCAAAACCAATATCCTGAAATCGCAATATTTAATGGTATCTATAAGTGCAGTTGCCATCAAATATATCGATGCGGCCTCGGTACTCAAAAATATCTGAGTAAGCACCTTATCGCCTTGACAATAAAGGCGTTGTTCAGGTATGACCTTGGCCGACACTTTTGGACGAAAGAGGGATACCTATCTAAAAACCTATGAGTTTTTTACGTACATTCGAGACGCCACCGTTATCCGTTCTTACGTGAGATTGTGGTCAAATCTTTTATCGAAAAAGTCAAAACCAAAAAAGTTTGTTAGTGTGTTTCACACGGGTATATAGTACAAAGGTCTTACAACAATAGTGTGGCATCACCATGTCAGGCCACAGGGCATACAAATTTTAGTTTTTTTTTTAATCTGTAACTACATGTTACTATTAATTGCAGTCGGACAAAAAACCCTTAACTGTATAATATGTTTTATCCGCAAACAAATCAAATAGCTCATTTTTGAAACTTATAATATTTTCTATGCTGCTTATGTGTTTCGGAACTTTATTATAGATTTTTGGAGCTATGCTAAGTATACTTTTCTTTAAATATGCTTTAAAACATTGAAGCTATTTTATTTCTTAAACGGATACTCTTAAATCTTCTAAAAAAGTGCAGGTTGCCCGTAACAAAAGTAACTAATTCATAAATGTACCATCGGGTTCATTCATAAATTGCCCATGCATTTTTGAACCCGATTGTACAAACAAGGTAAAGTCAATATACGTAGCTTTTTAAACCATGGTATATGGTAGCTGAATTCCACATAAAGATCTAACATATATTTTTGAGCTTTAAATGCTGTTTTTTTTTTGACTAATAATTAAGGTCGTTTGGCCGCAGTTGTGGGCCAGTTACGACACGGGTAGACTGTGTCAGTCTCGCGGCCTGAAGGGCCGCGAGGCTGCCCAAGTAGGCAAAGAGAGAGAAAGTATAGAGAGAAGATATGAAAGAGACAGATGAAGTACAGAGAGGAGTAGGTTACATTTAAAACAAAACAAAAGACTCTATATAAAGATAGTATACAAGTTATCGACGAGCTATTGAATATTATACAGTGCAATATAAAAATAAAATAAAAGACGGACTTGAAATGGGCTTAGGGCCCGTGTAGTGTCAATTCAGCCAACTAACGTCTGTTATTTTCCCAATGAGGGCGGGTCCTATAGTACCCGGCCGGCTTGTGCAGACCTGGCCTATAGGCTGGTCTAGGGTTGGTGTTGGAATGGCCAATCAAGGGTAGCCGGTCTATTTCGGCCTCTCTTATTTGGGCTAGAGTGATGGGTTCGTCCGGGTCTAATAAGACATGCCGCGGTCTGCGAACGCCTTTCTTAGGCGGAGCCTCTGGCTCATAGTCCGCGGCATGTCTTATCAGAGCGTTGTTATGTGTTGTCGCCTTGACGAAATATCTAGTGCTGACATCTTTAAAATGCTTGGCGACGGTGTCCAGCTTATAATCCCTGTGAAGGTCCAGGTTCCTCTGGTACCATTGAGCGCCTACGACTTTACGAAGGAAACATTTTGGAGGGTTTGAAGGGATTTTATGTGAGTGGGAGCGCTCTGGGCGAATGCTACAGAGGCGTAGGAGAAGACTGTGCGGATGGCTATTTTGTAAAGGAGAATTTTATTGTGAGTGGACAGTTTACTTTTAGAATTAAGGAGGTAATGGAGTCGGTTGAGGTAGTTTTGGGCTTTAAGTTTGACGGTTTTAATATGTTTCTTGAAGGTAAGGCGCTTGTCCAGCGTCACGCCCAGGTACTTGGCCTCGTATTTCCACGGTATAGGCCGACCGCAGAGCGTGACACTGGGTAAGGATGCGAAGAGTTTGGAGTAGAGAGTGGATCTGGAGAATAGAACCCCCACGCTTTTGTCAGGGTTCATCTCGACTCTCCACAGCTTGCACCAGTGCCCTAGGGCATCGGCCGCTTGCTGTAGGAGCGAGCACTTTAAATGCTGTATCTCTTTCAACTGAGTTTGCCCAAAATCGAATTAGAAAAAAATCTTTTTAACACAGTTGCTCACAAAATCGAGCATCATCGCATTATGGATGACTGTGTCCCAAAAAAGAAGTCGCAAAATTTGAATAGTAGGTACAGGTATCCAAAATGGTATACTAGAGACATTATTAAGGGTATAGAACTAAAAGCGAAGCTCCATAAATTATATAAATCGAGCAGAACGAGTGAAGATTATACTGCTTTTTCAGTCTGTAGGGCAAAGGTTAAGTCCATGATAACGGAGGCGCATGATCTCTTCCAGGAGCGAGTGCAGAGTCAGCTTACCAGAGATCCAAAATCATTCTGGAACCACGTTAGATCGAAACGGGAAACAAGAAGTCGTAGAACCATAACCAAGAGTGGAAATAATTTGTCGGACTCGGAATGTGCGGAAGAATTCGCTCATTATTTCCACTCGGTATATGGAGAGGCACTGGCGAAGCTGAACGTCGAGGACGCCGTGCAGGAAGGCGGCTCGGGCGCGGCGCGCGTCGCGCTGCCACGGCTGGCGCTGCGTGACGTGCGCGCTGCGCTCGCGGCACTTAAGCCAAAGCGCTCGGCGGGCCCGGATGGCATCCCGGCTTTCATTGTGAAGGATTGCGGCAGAATCCTGGAAGAACCACTTCTCCACATTTATAACTTGTGCTTGGAGAGATCATACTTTCCAAGGCGTTGGAAGGTCACTCGGGTGATTCCTATACCTAAAGACAAGGTGGGGTCGGATATAAGTAGTTTTAGGCCCGTAGCGATACTTTCCGCGCCAGCAAAAGTGTTTGAATCGGCAGTGCAACGTAGTATCCAAAACCAGGTATCTGCACAACTATCCGACGCGCAGCACGGGTTTCGGAAGGCGCGGAGCACTACGAGCAATCTACTGAACGCCATGGCATACGCGATCCCGTATGTTGACGCGGGGGTGCAAGTTGACGCCGCGTATTTCGATTTCAGGAAAGCATTCGACATGGTCGATAATGATGTCTTGTTGACGAAGTTAGCGGCAGTCGGCTGCACTCCCAAATTGTTGCAGTTCTTTGCAGACTATATGAGGGATCGGCAACAATACGTTGAGTACGCGGATGGTAGGTCTCTTCCGTATTACACCAGGACCGGGGTAAGTCAGGGTAGCAATTTAGGACCCTTAGAGTTCATTATCATGATCAACGATCTGCCGGAAGTAGTGAAAGAGGCCAAATGTTTACTGTTCGCGGACGATCTGAAATTGCTACTGGCAATTAAGGACGAGAGAGACTGCGAGCGTCTTCAGCGAGACATAGACAGAGTGGTGGAGTGGAGCCGGAGAAACAAGCTGCAGTTTAATGTGGACAAATGCGTCACTATTACATTCACCCGGGCCAAAACCCCACTCAACTACAACTATGTGGTAGCAGGAGAGCAGCTGGCAAGAGTGGACTCCGTAAAGGATCTGGGAGTATATGTCAGCAGGGACCTATCATTCAGGGCCCATATTGTTGGCATATGTAAAAAGGCATTTCAAATTCTAGGTTTCGTACTTAGGCAAGCTGCGGGCTTTACAAATACAAAAGCAACCGTAGCTCTGTACAATGCCTTAGTAAGAAGCCAACTGGAATTCAATGCTGCGATATGGGCTCCTCATGAAGCTAAGTATAGCGTAATGATAGAAAGGATTCAAAATAAGTTCACGAGGTACGTATATTGGAAATTGTATGGAGTGTATCCTTTCTATCCGCTAATGTACCCTACACTTTTTGTGTTGGGTATGGTAGGGTATAACAAGTTGGAAACTCGCAGGGATCTAGCATTCGCATGCTACTTGCTTCGGATTCTCCGTGGAAATATCTACAACCCGGACATCCTGCAAAGGTTACATTTCTGCGTTCCGAATAGGTACGCGGAACGGCGGCGACGGCCGTGGTTGCTGGCACAGCCGACCGGAAGTACTAACCTGCTTCGGAAGGCGCCCCTCAGCCGCACCATCCATATTCTAAATCTGGTTGCCGACAAGACGGATCTATTTCACTGCCATATGTGTGATTTCATTAAAATTTGTGTATATATGTTGTGTTATAATACGTAATTAGGATTATTTACTTTAAGGCACTATTGTATTAGGATAACCTGTAAAGATAGTCGCTATTATTAAATAAATAAAATAAAATAAAATAAAATAAAACTGCTTTTCTAGCAGTAGTTTATAGTGCGGGAAGTTGGATTTCTCGCGCTAGTGCTTTTTACTTTTCCAGCCACTCAGGATTCATGATCACCGCGCCGCACCGCACCACGCGAGTGTTCGGTTATGTTATACTAAATTAACCCCAAAGTGACTAATGGTCCATTTCATCATTTCTTCGTAGCTGTATTAAAAAAAGCGTCGTTCAATACACGGACGGAATATCATTCTTCACTCGTCCCAAGTTTTGCCACTCGCCTACGGATTGTGGCAAAATACCTATCTCGGAACTCGCGAAATAATGACATCCTCTCCGACCTAGTATAGAAATGTACTATTCTCATCAAAGCGTTTACCTAAAACCGGTAAGACTAAGCATTGTCTGTCAGTTGTTATCTACTAACATTTAGGTACCGAAGCTATCTGCGTCCATCCCTCCAGTTAAGTAACTGACATTTAGCGGCTCGCCCACATGACAACCGGTAACTGGTTATGCTGATCGTATGCGCATCCAATTTTAAGTGCTGACAGGAAAATGGTCAACTAAATAGTTGTACAAATAGGTCAGGACAAGACTAGGCATTAGATTAATAAGATAAGATAAGTAAGATAAGAAAAGAGAGTAAGGTAAGATAAGTTAAGGGTCATAAGATATTCTAATATCTGCGGAATCGCTGGTACCCTGGTGTTATGACGCAAGACTTTCAATTTTCAATCCGCAAGTTTCAAGTTGTAATGCCCCGCTTGTACAGTGATTAAAGCAAAAAAAATGTTTATTCAAATAGGCATAGTAGCAAGCACTTACGAATCGATTTTTTCGAAACTTATGTTGGGATAAGGTTTCGTTTCTTCATGATGTTTTCCTTTACCGAAAAGCGACAGTGGCAGTGCTAATAACTTGCCAGATACGCACGGATTTATCCGCCGAATCTGTCTGGCGGACAGAAGAAGGAAAAATCCGTCAATGTATGGCGCTATTCAGATCTGTAAGGAGACATATCCGTGCCCAATTCCTGCCACAAATTCTCGGATGTCTTTCGGCCACAATCCATGCGTATATGGCTAGTTAATGAAGAGCCAGACTCAGATGAATGTCATGATATTAAAATGTCATTTATTAGTTGTTTCATTTGGGTCATAAAAACGTAAACGAGGTCGGAGACTATTATTTATAATCATGACATTAAGAAAAAAGTCGTTGATAGGTGACATCATGATATAAGTCAAATGATTAATAAATTAAAATTAGAACAGGATCTGTCAAACCTGCATGGACGTGTTCATCTTTTCCTTGTAGAAGGAATAATAAATAACGTATTGTACTTAAGAAAATTCAGAAAAAAACCGGCGTGTCGGATCACGCATAATGGAGGGTTCTGTACATAACTATTATCGAAAAAAAAAACATCTGAGTATGAAATAAGTATTTTGGAGATAACTGGAAAATGCCTTAACCGATAATGTAAAAAAAAATTTCGTTGAATTTTTTTACAGCGATGTATCTTCTCAATATTTTTCATATTTTTTTAATACGGTGGTAGAGTTACAGGTAGGGGACACAATCTTTTTAGACTTCTGAAAATATTAACAAAATCAAGAAATGTTCCAAGAACCTCAATGTTAAATTGTCAATTTTTTTTACAATTACTCACATGTATCGAGTGCCTCCCCCAACTCCCCTTAAAAAATATTTTATGCCACACCTGGCCATAACGTGGCTTTTTCCGCACGCTGCGCGTACGGAAAGAGACGCTTTCTGGACAAGTGTAGACATAAAATGATGTACGGGAGGTAATAAAGAAAGCCCTCGATCGCATATTTACGTCCCTCGCTTGCAGCTCGGGCCGCAAACTTCTGCGATCTCGGCCTTTCTTTGTTTTACCACCCTAGTTGTGTAATGTACTATTTCAGCAATATTACTACTAAACTAAGTAGCAGCACACAAAATATTAAAATTGTATCAAGATCCGTCTAATAGTTTCTGAGTAAAATGGCTGTAACATGCGGACGGACATGACGAAACTACAAGGGATCCATTATTGCCATTTTGGCTACGGAACCCTAAAAATTATATTGTAAAATAGAATAGAATACTATAATTACCTTTTTATAATCACGTCCGAACATTCACACACAAGAAACAATAGGTACAAAAGGAAAAAAAAAGGTTTTTACTCTACATGAATGTTTTTTTTTTCAATATGTATATGTACCGATACGAGCAAGATGCGCTGCACGTGATGTCAAAACAAAATCAATTTATAAAGTGTGAATGGGCTTTCTGGGCATCTTCAGAAAGCAGACAGCTGTCAATTTGGGCTCATTTTGACTAAGTTTTTTTAACTAAAAATGGTAAGTATAGGCATGAATATTTTTTTATAAAACTTAATTAACCTAACACCTAGTATTTTGATGACGATGACGATTAAGTCAGCCCCTTGTTTAGTAAACGAATTGTAATGACTTCCACATACAAGACGAAACTTCGTATACGGAGTTCAGCTTTAACTGGTCAACTATGGTGGAACTAAAGATAGGCTTAGCGTAAAAAATAAAATCAGTACATGAAATCTAAAAGTAATACCTACTTCATAAAATTCTGACTACATACTTAACCAATCGATATTGATATCATATAAAAAATACAGTCATCAATGTAGATCGAAATACAGGCTTTAACATTTAAAAATCTTAGAACATGCAAATGTAGACAGACTGAGTATATAAGATGCGAATTTTGAGTATCCTACACAGTGTTCAACAGTCACCACCCGACCCACCACATCAAAATGAAATCTGTGAGTACTTATTGATTATTTGAATTACTTCATACGTCATTTCTTGTGAATTAAGAAATTAGGATTCTGCCATTGAGTATAATTTGAAAATTTGGTAAAAGGCTACTTTCCTATGAAGTCAATTCAACTACTCTTTACGAAACGTTAAAACGATTTGTAATATGAACTTTATACGGGAGACTAATATTGTGATGTCACAATACTATATGATGAATACATTTCCTTTTTAAAAGTTTTAACCATTATAAAATAATTTAAAGCGCAAACACATGTCGCACCTGGATTGTCCCGTGTATTTTTGATATTTCGATCGATGATTTTAACACAAAAGTGTGTGCTACTGCTGTTACACCTTGCAGAACATTTTTTGTCATTATAGGTATTTATACCCCATACCTTATTCAGAATAACGGATTTGACCCCAATAAGGTCTAATTTCCGCTCTAGGTAGAAAAATAATGGCAGTTACTTTCGTAGAAGCTATTACTCACGTCAGTTCTTGGGACCAGGTTGCGAGCGAACCCCAGGCCTTATTAAGTCGTTTCAGAAAGCCGTGGATAACACCAGAAATATGATAATTAATAATGGTTTCACTCCAAGGCCATCAGATGATATTTAGACCTATTTTAGTACTAGTATAAAAGTAATTATCATTAATCTGTCATAATTTTTGCATGCTTCTATAATTATGCAATGAAATGTCAAATAGATCTTCTTAGTAAATTATTCATAAGGTCACTAGTTAGACTCGTAGGCCGCATTAGACTATAGGTCAAAAGGTCGAGAGCTATGCGGTCATTAGTCACTCTAAAATCAACCTTTTGAACCGTGGACTAAAGATGAAATTGATAATATAGAAATCATTATTTTATACAGGATCTTAATATGTAGTAATTATGATTATTAATACTAGATACATTTAATTAATTTGAAATATGTGTAAAGTTTACGTGTAATATTGCGGTGTAACGAGTGTATATTTAACACATTTTTATAAGATGAATCCGTTAATTTTAATTCCAAATAAAAACTACATATAAACTAAACTAATACTAAAACCTAAAACATACTTACAAATAAAAAATGGGCTCCAGATCAGTACCACTCGGTAGGGTGCCCAGAAGGCTGGCGGCATTGCCAAAGAAGAATTTTGTAAGATTTATAAGATTGACTTGCGATGAACGATGAGCGTAATGTAGGTAACTAATTGAATATTATTGATGATATGGTATTTAACAATAACTTAGGTGCATCAAGATGATCTGATAATGGGGTTAGAAGATGGATATGTGGAACTCTTCAGCAGCTACTGTTGTAAACCTACGAAAATTTTACTTTAATGATTTGTTTTGACAAATTCAATACTTAGTAGCCGTACACGAAAAAGAAGGATATTCAGCCAATAATACCAATGCTAGAATATTATTGTTTAAACATTTAGCCCAAGATATACAGGGTTGGGCAGAGTAACTGTCCTAGTTTAAAAGTTGTATACAAGTTTAAAAACAATATAATATGAGATGTTATGTTATTAATTATATTTAACACACTCTATATATTCCACATTAATTGATATGTTTTATTCTCTCTTCCTTAGCTTGTATAATTTTAAGCATCTTGCCATAAAAGGAATTTCACGCGGCACGGCAGCCATTATGCAAAGAAAATACGTTTTAATTACAGGAGATCGACAAGCGACAGACTAATGGAGTGTATAGTGTCTTATTAAGAGATATCCTGGAGGATATATTAGCCATAAGATGATTCCAAAAAGCCAGGCAGTCAGGGTATAACTTCATGGTGAAATGTACCACATTAGTCGGAATTTGAGGCTGACTCTTTACATTACAAAGTACGCTATACGTATCCTTAGAAAACTAATTAACTATCGATATTTCGGTATGAGGATATATGCAGAGCTTTATTAAGATGACATAAGGCTAGTTATTGGGTTTATTCTAGGGTCGGGTAGTCAAATATGGGACGACTAAGCAGAAGAGGACTTGCGTGCCGCGTGAAATTCCTTTTATGGCAAGATGCTTAAAATTATACAAGCTAAGGAAGAGAGAATAAAACATATCAATTAATGTGGAATATATAGAGTGTGTTTAATATAATTAATAACATAACATCTCATATTATTTATTTATTTAAACTTTATTGCACAAAAGAAAACCTTATCATACAAAAGGCGGACTTAATGCCATAAGGCATTCTCTACCAGTCAACCTTAAGGCAAAGCAGAGAGATTGTGGGCGGTGCTACAAACGGGCAAGTAAAAAGAAAAAACATGTACGAATTTAAACAACTAACCTACAGCTAATAATGGAAGGACACATATATAACTACGAATCAAGATACATAATATAAATATAATATTATATTGTTTTTAAACTTTTATACAACTTTTAAACTAGGACAGTTACTCTGCCCAACCCTGTATTTTACTTAAATAAATACATTTTACTTGAATCTAATATATTCATGTTAATTTACTTTTTTATTTAGTGGAATATAACACAAATTAGGAACAGATGTCCATAACAATGAAAAAATGAACTGTGAAGAACTCTGGAACATCACGGGATGACGGGATGTTCCAGAGTTATTCACAGTTAATTTTTTCATTGTTATGGACATCTGTTTCCAATTTATGGTATTTTACTTGAATCAAGTCCATTTTCTTGATTTTCTAGGCAAATTGTTTCCACTTATATACGAAACAATAATGTCTTGACCAAGAGGATATCTCTTCGATGAAGATACTTTTTTTCCGTGTAAAGTACGTAAGATTGAATCTACGTATACAATCAGTGATAAAAGTGTTTATAATTTTTTTTCTGAAGATTATTGTATTTCTTAATTGTAATTAAAAAAGTACAGATGACCAAACCTATTAATATAATTACTTATAGAGTTAACATTTGTTTATTTCAGTTCATCGTCTTCGCCCTCTGCGTCGCCGTGGCTCTCGCTGCTCCCCAACGCGGGTACAGCGGAGACGAGAAACAGGCTGAAACCCTCAAATACGACAACAATGTCGATGTCTACAAATACTCTGCCAAGTGAGTACAATATATGTATAGATATAAATACTCGGCTGAGGAGAAGTAGGGTATCTCCGGATATGAACCTCTTTTTCAATATATTTAGCAACAACGGCAAAGTGCATTAGCGCGAGCAGCGAGCTCCGAACATAGTATTCGTCCAACGTTCAACCACGTTAAGGTAGTAATTTTTTAAGATGTCGGAATATTACTAGGGATTTCTACCTACAATTCCGACATCTTAAAAATTCTTACTATACTTGAATGCACGCAGCGAGCTCCTAACGTCGAGTTTGACATCTTAGTACATTACAGTAGCGGTCAAAAATTTTCTTAAGCAAGCCGAAGCTTAATTTGGTTTAAAATCTCTTCATGAGGTGTAGGAAAACCGCTCAGAGGCCTCAAAATTAGGGAAGCCGGCGGGAATCGTGTTCTATGGACGCGCCGCTACTGGTACATTAGCATGTGTAGTCGGTTACAAACGTCCGGTTTCGCATGAAATTCAATCATGACGATACCTTAGTATATTAGCACTCGTAGCGAGCTCCGCGCCTCGAGCAACGCGCGCCATTTTGTTGACTGCACTCTAATAGCAGTTACCTAAAAATCAATAATTTAATTCCAGCTTCGAGACCTCAAACGGCATCAAGGCCGCGGAGCAGGGAGACCTCCTGAACCAGGGCAAAGAAAACGAGGCCTTCGTCAGGAGCGGTCAGTACGCGTACACGGGCCCCGACGGTGTCGCCTACTCCATCACGTGGACCGCTGATGAGAACGGCTTCCATCCCCAGGGTGCCCACATTCCCCAGTAAACCGACTGAACGCTGACAATATGGAATAAACGACATGCTAACATGATATACCTATATTTTTTTCCTTAAACTTTCCATAGTCCCTGTACAAGGTGACTAACCTTACCTAACCTAAAGTGTATGAAATCCTTAATTAACTATTAAAAACGCGCTATAATTAACATGTATGGATGGATGGACAATTTACTGGATCAAATGATTGCCATTAATGACAGTCAAAAGCGCTAATTACGCTAGAAACTTTCTGAGGGGCTAATTTTTTTTTCAATTTTGTGCGAAATAGATGTGAAGTCACCACATTTAAAATAATCAGGCCAAACAACGAAAACAAGTGGAGTTTACTTCAAATAGGTACTCCTCTTCCTCCTAGCGCTAATTCTGACTTGGGGTCCGCTTGACATAACCTAACCTGACCTGACCTAATTCCATGAATTGGCGTAGACACTGGTTTTTACAAAAGCGACTGCCATCTGACCTTTCAATCCAGACGGGAAACTAGGCCTTTTTGGGATTAGGTCCGGATTCCTTACGATGTTTTCCTTCACAGAAAAGCGACTGGTAAATATCAAATGATATTCCGTACATAAGTTCCGATAAGCTCAGTGGTACGAACCGGGGTTTGAACTCGAGACCTCCGGATTGAAAGTCGGACATCCGCAAAGCTTCGCTTCAGCGCTTCTCCACATACAGTTTACTTCAAATATTAGTCGTACTAATTTTCGAACGAGCGGAGCGTAAGCGAAGATCGTTCTTACAAACAACAACTGTCACCTGGCTACTGGGACGTCTCGGCATTTGGATGGCTTTTTGATTTACATAGTTTGTCCGGCGATAACTTTAGTAACGATTTTCCGATCTTTATGAAATTTGTTGGGGTTGTAGCAGAGACCAACAAAATTTGCGAGTTCGTATATGAGCTGGATTGAGACGGGGGTTCTGTAATTAGAAGGCCTAAAAAGGTTTTGTAAAGGGGTCCTGTTACATTGGTCATCTTATTTGCTACTTTTACGAGCAAGTATGGTTGAGTTTGGTATCAAACGAAAGGTATTGATTAACACTCTCGTCAAATCCTTATTAACTGCTTACTGTTTCATAACAATTAGCAACATATAATTAATTTCAAAAATATTTTCAATTATATTTTGATTTTGATGTAAATATTTTGACAACTGACTTTTTTTTAAATTTATTAGAGCTTTGGCTGCTAGGGCCATCAGCATACTGACATTAACACATTAGTTAGAGAGAGTTACCATAGACGCATAACGATGGTGACCGAAACCAGACAGAACGACATGTCAAAGCAACAGAGTGAGAGGCATGTGAGAGGTGGATTTAAATTTAGATGAGACAAAAACTGTCAAATCTGAAGCGACTTCGTCGCGGTAAAATTTTGGGCATCAACCGCACAATTTAATATGGACGTTTAGTTTCACCGTGATGGTTAGTTGAGAAAAAAATACCCGATACCTATTTTTGGTATTTGTAGTAATTCTACTATTGCACATGTATGGCGAAACACAAGATTCGCGAGTTCACAGTTCGGGGCGAACTACTAGTATAAATTAGAATTTATGAAAGAAGAATACACATTAGCGCAGTACAATGTACTATTTGGCACCCCGTGCCGTGCTCTAATCAATTACTTTACCAGGTGATACGGTAAGTGACAACCTTTTACTTGCATTAGCAACATCAAAAACCACTACAGAGGCAAGTCAAAGACGGATAAACACGTGAGTATGGTATTTGGGGTAATTCTGGAATTAGGAAAATTTATTGCCAATTTTCGTATTATTTATATGTAATGGTTGGTGAATAAACAAATAAACATAGTGGAAATGGTCCATAAAACTCATACTTAAGTTCAAGGATTTTCTCCATACTAAAATACCGGTTAATTTCGTTCTCTTTTCGTTCTTTATTTCATTTTAACAAGGCAATCTAATAACACCAAGGCAATACCATACTATAATAGTGAGTTCTACATGAAGCCCATAAAATAACAAAATTTATCACATGAGTAAAATGACAGGGTATCAAACATATTTTTGTTTTCAAGTTAATTGCACTGATTATTAAGTCCGCCTGTTGTACGATTGTGTATTTCTTTTGTGCAATAAAGTTTAAATAAATAAATAAATAAATAAATTATTTACATACTTAGAAAATAGTACATTACACAACTAGGGTGGTAAAACAAAGAAAGGCCGAGATCGCAGAAGTTTGCGACCCGAGCTGCAAGCGAGGGACGTAAATATGCGATCGAGGGCTTTCTTTGTTACCTCCCGTATTGTGTACATCATTTTATGTCTACACTTGGCCAGAAAGCGTCTTTTTCCGTACGCGCAGCGTGCGGAAAAAGCCACTTTGTGGCCAGGTGTGGCATAAAAGATATATTAAGACAATCATCTTACACAAATCGAACTAATCACTCATAAAGCTCAATATGGAAGGTTTAAGAAAAAAGTTAAATCAATCTAAAAAAAAACATCCATGATTGCCCCAAAGCACCTCACAAAGGATAAAGTGACAAAGACTGGGATAAAAAACAGGTAGTGCACAATCCATTAGCGGTATCGCGGCGAGATCAAAGTTAATCAAAGGGAACAGAGGACCGGAGAGCTCCATCTTCGTGAATAGTACTCGGCACACCGTGGGCAGGGAGGTTGCTCTACTTTTAATGACAGCTCTTAAAAACTGAAGAAACGCAATTAGAACTACTTTGGTCATATAACAATCCATAGGCCCAAATTAAGCTATGACTCTTTTAAAATTTGACAGAGTTACAGAACAATAAAATATTGAACACTAGTCTGAGAGCACGAGATCACTGTTTTGAGCATCTGTCTTGAGTGTATCTAAATTAAATATATCTTTGATCGTAGCTTACATCCGGTAGATGACACCCCAAGAAGAAGAATGTTAGGATATCGGGATAAAACGCTTTATATTTTTAGCCAGCAAGCAGCACATAGCACCTACTTAAGTACCTACTGATGTACTTAAGCAATAAGTGAATATGTACCTATTAATACCTCAGATCTACCGGAATAACTGCTTTATACATTTTCAAATAATTGTTCCTTTCATTTATAAACAATTATGTCAATAGTGCCGGTATAATTAAATTAAGTGGTAATATAACCGATTCTAATTTCTTTTAGGTTGCAAATAGCATAATACCTACCTTCAAGTAGAGCATCCTCCTAGTCAGCACAGCACCTATAGTTAACTAGTGAAGAGATTACATCTGCGCACAAAGACGCTTTGAGGTTCTAAGGTGGTAATGCACTGCTATGTTACCCACGTGGAAATGGCTACATTTCTCTTGTGTAACATTTTTAGGATTTCTTTGGTGGGCAGAGAATACTCGCTAAGCTAATGGTCGGGATTTTTTTTCTAAGTAGTTTAATTCATTTTATCTACATCCATACCCTAATATGTCTATTTTATGGTCAGGATCGATGAGCAAACGCCCTATATTTAGATATGAGTATCTGTGGCTGCATCTTAATGTTTACATTTTAGTATCGGTAACCGATACCTTAATTACGTTCAAATTTCGAACGTCTTCTTAGTAGTTAGAACAAATATGTTATCTGTAACGATGTTATTATTATCAAATAATAAGCAAAAATTCGATATCATTATGAAAATCCGGGTGCGGGCATGCGCCGCCCGACCGCCGACACAATCGAGTTGGTCATGGCGATGGCGTGCAATCCGTGCAATTGCAGTCATTCAATCATCATTTCGGGTCAAGTCTTGTCTCTTGAGCCGTTAACACCGCTTTTATATTAAAGGGTTGGCAAACGCGCACGTGACATCTCTGGAGTGGCAGGCGTCTATAGGCTACGGTAAGTGCTTAATACCATCAGGCGGGCTGTATGCTTGCTTACCCATGGTGCAATTTTTTAAGTGCACATTAAGTAATATTGTTTTATAAAAATCTAAACCAAACTTCAATACAAGGTGTAAACATTAGGCTGGAGGTTATTTTGACAAATACTTTTTGTTTCCGCGCCATCTGGCGGCGATGGGCGTTAATATTACAGGTGTCGGTGATCTATTGCCCGGACGTGTGTGCGCGTGAGTCACAAGCGGATAGCGGGAGCTTGAGGGGAGCGGAAAGCGGATTTAGGCGTTAGTTGCAGGCGTCCATAGACTACAAGCTGCTTACCACCAGGAGGGCCGTATGTTTTCTTGCCACCGTCGTGTTATCTTAAAAAAATATTATCGAAAGAACTAGTGCTCATGGTTTTAGGAACGCGACTGCCATCTATCATTTAGGACTGAGCGGAAAACTATATTTTATAAGTCCTTCTGGAAATTCTCTTATTTCCTGACGATGTTTTACGTTACTGTATTTAAATTAACAAATATTGAAATGATTTTAATCGAACCGGGATTTAATCCGCCGGTAATTATGAAAAGTAATTAAACAGTCAGCCATAAAATATACTTTGTGAAACAGAAAATCATATGGTCAGCAAATATGTATTACGTTAGGTTAGAATTTTGCTGATCAACTGAATTTTTTACGCTCCAAAAAATTTTTTTTGCTATCAAAATAAATCACCCTTACCCCTACGCCTAAAATACCCCTTTTTTAGCAGTTACCTACAATATTTCTATATGTTTATTTATTGAATTTAATTTTTACATCTTTTTTCGCCAAACTGAGGGCAGTATGTAGTGCGCTCTGACATAAAAATATCCGAGACTCATTCTAAATATTTTTATCTACACCCATATCATAAACCCTCCATGATGCGTTCAAAAACCGCACGTTATAACCACCATAAAAATAGATTGTTTCGTTAGTAGTTAGAACAAATGTCTTATCTGTAGCGATGTTATTATTATCAAATAATAAGCAAAAATTCGATATCATTATGAAAATCCGGGTGGGCCCCGCCCGCCGGCACGCGCCTCCCGACCGCCGGGAAAATCGAGTTGGCAATGGCGATGGCGGTGCAATCCGAGCAATGGCAGTCATTCAATCATCATTTCGGGTTTATAATATGTGTAGATAAAGCAGTGTATGCAACTGTATGTAATTGGGCCTTAAAACACTCGTGTGATCTTATCATGAAACTCACTTCGTTCGTTTCATAAAACCACACTCGTGTTTTAAGGGTATTACGTAACAGTTACATAAACTACTATTAAAAGTAGAATGCCAACCTAAAACTATTATGTTGGATTTCTACTTCCTTCAAAGACGCAGGCCTATTACCTTGCACCAAACAGCACACACGTGTTAGAAAAGAACAAGCGAAAGATTTGTAAAACAACTCGAACACGTTATGTCCTGTTATTGCACGGCGAGTGATATATGACTTCCAATATCGTAGTGACGCGGCAGGTACGTGTATTTTTAATCTGAAATGTCAAGGGACACATCTGGTGTCGTACTTTGAAGCTATGATATGTATATTTATAGTCCTGATCGATTTCGATGACGGCGACCCTAATGCAAACCTTATGGAGGTTGACTATTGTGAGCCCTGATATGGCTGGCCAGGCCGAACTTGGTCTTGAATACCCTTTTACACATGTGGCAGTAGAGCTGGCCAGTTGCGTTGTAGGTGTACACGTAGGAGGGCTTAGGTCTCTCTTTACGTAGCTGCCTCTTTTCTTCTAAGGTTGTGAGACGGACGGGCGGTTTGAAGCTATACTAAGCTTAAGTACCTAATTTCTCTATGGCTCTACTAAGAAAACCTGTTTTGGGAATTGAACTTTCAAATACGTGAAGCGCTGATAGCTTGGCGGTAAGACGTCTGACTTTCAATCCGGAGGTCTCAAGTTCAAAACCCTACAACTTATGAATTGGATAGTTGTAGCTCTCACCATCTTTTACACGGACACTGTTGCAGTGACACAGTAATTAACACTTTAAGGCCGTTCTTCGATTCGGACAAGCCACGCCCATCCGTTAGAGACACGTTTATGGTTCCCGTGCACGAAAGAAAGAGATGCAGTGCTCTGAAGGATCAGACTTTTTGAACAAACTACGATAAATAAGCTAATCTATAAAGTTTTGTCTAATTTTGCTTCTGTGACTTTTTAGATAAACAAGAACACCATATTTTTTACTTAGTTATATTGCTTAATCTTTTATGGTTTACGTAAGCTAAGAAAAATAAGTGGAAAAAGGACCCAACTTCGGATTTTTTTTCTATCGAGGCAACTTTCAGCAATCGTGTTTCGGCTTGTGCCAAAAACAAGATTGTATAGTCTAATAATATATATCCCAAAATAAATTCAGTCCCTTATCCCGTTTAGTCACTAGAGCGTTTGAAAACACCTATAATTTTTCAAAGTAGCCCCTTAAATGGTAGGAGGGTAGGGAACGCGCATGTGATACCTCTGGAGGCATCCATAAGCTACGGTAGCTGCTTACTATCAGACGGACCGTATACTTTTTTGTAAAGAAAGTTAAGAGGAGTTGTTTTTTTGATTTTGTATGTCTCTGTATTTTATACGTAATTCATAAAACCTGATGATAACGCTTTAATGAGTCAACCTACCTTTAAATAAAAATGTCATTAATACCGACATCTTTCCTCCATTACATCCCCTGAAGTTTTTGCGACGCGTTAAGTTTCAATTTTCCTGTCATTAGAGCCCTTATACTCATAAAAAACGGTACAATCAAAAATACGTTTTCTTTGATTGAGGGGTGATTCTGGAGAGGGCTTAATGTTTCAAGTTTTGAAGCAGGTAGGTTTTGAGTGTCAGTGGAGTGATCTTGAGTGGAGAGCTTAAATTGCTGTGGTAGATAATAATCTGAAGAAGATTGGACAAGTGTATCCTTTTTAACATTTTGCTAGAATATCTGCCACATACATACTAATGTACCTAGTAATTTTTTAAGATGTCGGAATCTTACTAGGGATTTCTACCTACAGTTCCATTTTATTAAAAAGTTCTTACTATACACAAAATAACATAAAAATCTGTGTATGCAATTTTTATGTAAATTAAATTATTGTTAAAAATTACTTTGTGTTGTATATTTGTATAGACATAGGTGAAATTCACTCATATTGACTTTGACTTTGACTTTGACTTATGGTTTGATTTTATGAACACTTTTATGTTTATTCGAAGACGCAATGTATTCCGAAATTGATTATTTCTGTGTGGTGGCAAGAAGTTTGTATGACAAAGAGACAATTCTAAAAATCAAAGTTTTCAAAATTGTTGAACAAAAGTTTTACTGTTTGAGGAGTAGAATGTACAACAGCTCTTATTACAGGAAACACCCGGTATAATAAGGCTATGTCACATTTACAAGTAATCATTGCATTCTAAATATACATATCATGACATCAATACCTACTAGAGTTGAGATTTGCATTTTTTAACATTGGAAATGTTTCTTGTATTTACAAAAAAGTGTAAAACATCCCAAACTTTATCCACAATCTGTAAAAGCATAAATAAATGCCCTTGCCTAGGCTTTGAGGCCGTTTGGAGAATTAGAACAGCTTATCGAAAAGCGATAGACAAACTTCCTCCCTAAACCAATAGAAATAAACACGTTAAGACGAAAATAAAAGACGAATAAAAACAGGTACAGAGTCAAATTGAATAAGAATTTTTTACCTCGAACAAATAAAAGGAGAAAAAATAGAGAGGACCCTTTTATTAGGGGTCTATTAGGCACGGGCCGGGCATCGAACTGCGGGAATTGGCTAATAACTGAGCTATCAGGTGAAAGAAATTCACTTCGCTCGCTTCCCTTCTTATCGCTAGTGATGGGCAAGTACGATACGGATACTGAAATTGATACCAGATAACATTTTATTATGGTTTTGATTTTGATATTGGACAGGATTGAACCTTTCAGAAGTGAAGTGTAGTATACATCATATTTTTCTTGTTATCAATTGGTTATTAATTCATGGTAAGTATAATTGAGGCTGCCAAATGTCAATACGATACGTCAAACGGTGGATTCATTGTAAGAGTAATAAGAATGAATAAAATAATACCAAATTGATAACAACTCACGGAATAGATGGCGATACATTGTACAGAAGAAACTGATGATCTGATGGATGAAACCCTCACCCGCGTATTTAATATGACATCGGCGTAAGAAGGAATAGAGTCAGTCAATTAAATATGTCACTTATTGTATTTTAAGTAATTTCATGAAACTCACGTAACTTTGCAGAAGTCCATATTATTATTAACGAGTGGCATTGGTGTATTTGTATATACAGAGAGTAACTAATTGAAAACATTTAAAGCACTTAGAGAAATTGGTTATTGGTATTGATTGCTGCAAGCCTCATCCCTAGCCGTTATCGCTTCCCGGCAGAGTTTGTCCACCTTGGCCGTTTGCCGTTCTCACGACGTTGCGCGCTTACTGCCTCCTTACTCACAATCAATTTCAATTGTTAAACCATTGTATACCTTATTGCTACTACTTAAGGTCTAACTATGGTCAGCTAAAAGTTTTACAATTTGTACCTACCGTCTCCCCTGAAAAAATATTCTGACCTCTGAGCGTGCATTCTTTCTATGAATATAGGGTTCATTTTGCTTAGTTAGTCACAAGATGTTTTGTGAAGAGTTGCTGCCCTAGTCCCGATGAAAGTGTTTAAGCTTTATTTCTTACGGTACATGAAAATGTGGAAAGTTTTACTTTATTTAGTTTGATGACTCTGACACTTTTATTCAAAGATGCTTTCTTTGAAAGAAAAGAATGAACCTACGAAATTATTTTAACAGTTTTTATATTATTATTTTACTCACTAACTTAATATTAGCTATGTAACATTTGTGCATTGTAAAAAGACTTTTCGGAACAATATTTTCCTTACCATTTGCCTCCTAAAATCAAAGTTCACGTTGAAACCCAAATGGTTAGGATTTTGGTAATTTAAACGACTGAGGGTTCTAGTACTACACCTTAATTTTATTGACCTGGTACACTAGATGTGTCAATTTATAAACTATTATAATGACCTTAATCACTCTATCTAATATTCCTACCAAATTTCAGTAATTTACCAGTTCCAGCAAATAATTTGTCGTTAGACAACACTAACGATCCATCCGTCACTTATAACAACTAATTCGAAGCGTAGTTGCGCTGCAATTGTCAAGCGGGCCGTAAATGTACATTACCGGCCGCTATACGTTACCGGCTACATTTGAAGCCGTATTCTGAAAGCCTTAATAATACAAAAATAATCATGTACCTAGTCATAATAATTCGCAGCCCTTTTCTGTTGCACGACAGGGATGGGGCTATAGTCCACACACTGGTCTAATGCAGTTTGGGGACTTCACAAACATCTTTTGAATATGAAATGGTATAATCTAACTGGTCAGCAAATAATTGATGTTCCGGTTAGCAGATAAATTTGTCAGCAAAAATCTAACCTAACCTTTGCTGACCATATATTATGTGATTATACTGTTGTCCAAAATATATTTTTTGGTTGACCATTTATTTACTTCTCATGTGAATTACTAGGAAATTTTCCATAATGTAGTTCCATTCATATTAGATGAAATGCCTGGGGTCGTAGCCAAAATGACAGCTTATTGACAGCTTATTATAAAAAAGGCAAAAGAAAAGAAAAAAAATCCAAATGATACATATACCTATTTGAATAGTCATGAGTAAATTTCCATATATTATTGATGTTTTGAAGCGTTGTGGATAAACGATTTTTATTTGGTTAGACTACTCCCTCAGCAGTGAACAATTGAACACGCGTCACGTAGATAGGTGACGAATGGCGATGCCTATTGGCCATTGTTATACTATAATGACAGCAAATCACGATAATTTCACAGTGCGAATAGTGCGATGAGCTCGCAAATGGTTTACGCCGTTAAATTTGCTCTAATATATAACTATTTAACATCCTGTGGTAGAGGTTGTTCATTGCGGTTCAACGTGGCAACGCAAACGCAAATGCTTGATAGCTTTATATGTATTTTAACCTGAAAAAATATTTAATAAATTAATCTTCAGGTAGCTGCAGTATCAGCCGAAATGGGTGTTCAGAATAGTTCCTCAGCGGTGAACATGCGTCACGCAGGTAGGTGACGCACGGGCGATGGCCGCTGAAATACGGTAATGGCACCGACCACGGCCATTTTGTCCGCGACCGACTGGAAAATAGTTTTCTACGTTGAACTTGCTGTAACAATACTAAAATACCTTTCAAATAATTGTTATAAAGTGACCTAGAATGAAGGTGAAATGCATAACTCATATTTAACGATCTCATTAACGTTAAGTGTGGCGGCGCAGCATTCTGAACGTGAATTACATGCCAAGTTAAATCTCAAGTGTAAAAGGCGAAGAACTAGCAGCTCTAAGTCAATCATGTATATTGTAGGTATAGTTGACGATCTGACGAATCCTCGTTAGAGCATCTCCTAAAAGTTGTGGATACTTCAAACGCATTTAATACTTGGATTTCGCAGTTCCAACAAATAACATACCTAAGTAATATCTGCTAGACAAATTTTCTGAAAATGACCGTTGTGAGAAAGATACTCATAAAATTGAACGACAAACTAAGGTAAACAAGGAAACTATTTACGCAAACGTAATTCCGAAAAAACAACTGACCATCACCATTCTTATCTAGGGTAAGTCAATTTTCTCCACTCTACCTTCCCGAAACCACCTCACCTTTTTTAGTATTTAGAGGATTTTGAGCCTAAAGGTGAAAAGATAAGGGTTGAGGAAGGTGCAGGTTTATGGTGGCAGCAGTAACATTGTCCGACCGGTGTGTAACGTTGACAAGGTGGAGGCAGATCGTATAATCCTCATAAAATAAGGTAGCGAAAGAAATGAGGGGTGCACAGGGAGCAAAAATGTCAACAAAATGTTATTCCTCTGACTATAAATATTTAATCATGTTGCTATTGAATTAGAACAGTTTATTTATCTTAACCACGATTTCATCTAATTTATACAAGTTTGAAATATAATATTAATTATTTTATAAATAAGTCCATAAACGAAATGTACCTACTTAAATTAAAAAAACCAATAGCAGGGTATGGTTTGTTTTTAAAATTTACTCCGCGATATTATAAATGCAAATATCCTGTCAATCGCAAACCAGGAACCATAAACTATAGGAAACTCTGTAAGAGATTCATTACTCCGAGTACGTACCTGACATACATACTAGGCTAGACTGAGGAAAATCGGATCAAGACCGTCTGTCGACGAAGATCGGATATTACAGCAAATTCTGCATAGCTTTTTTTTACGAAATGGTAATACGGTTCTAGAGCAGTTCTGACGGTTTTCGTCGACTGACGGTCTTCGCCGAGTTGACTTCATAAGAATTTTTGGTAAATTCATGAGATCGCGGGTAACCACTGATAGCCAACTAGCGTCCTGCGTTTATTTATCGTTGTTGGGCTTTTATTATTTATAATTTAATTTGTATCCTTTAAATGAATTAGCTTAGTTGAAATAGTAAAAACTATAAGCAAGTGGTCTATCAGGATTGTAGCAAATGGAAATCCGTGATCTCTGCCTACCCCTCTGGGAAACAGGCGTGATTATACGAGTATGTATGTATGTATAAGTAAAATATACAATGTAAACCAAAAAGTCGCTCCCAGTGTACCCCAGGTCTCCATAATCCGGGTGCTATCGTTCCGGACGGTTACGGCTCGGTCCGTCCCATCGCTTTCCTATACTGGTACCGGACTGAGGTGTTCCGATACCATACTTAACGAGGGATGCATTTATGTGCTGCCGTTTACACTGACAAAAATGTACCGAATTTTGTAATGTTTTTGGATACTAACTGTGCACTTATTCCCATCTGATGGTGGGGGTCTGCTTTCCTACTATTTTTCTTCCACTTTTCCGTGTTTGACATTCAGGGACATGGCAGCACAGATTTTTTTTAAAGTGTGATCTATACTTTTTCGGATATATTTATTTAAATCGGTTCAACAGTCTGGCTTGATTGGCTTAGGTATATTAGTTGTATATAGGATGGGTTTTCTAAATGGGTCAGTAAGAGTAGATCCTGTGATGCTATGCAAAAATGGGTTTAGGAGAACTAACCTATAGTTCATAAACGGAAACAGATATTCAGAGATGTTTTTATCGTTGACCTTTTTTTCCAAAATGTGCAAAAGTTAATCTTTCGTTGGGAAGGTCTGCTAAGACCATTTTAACGTAGCAAGTAGCAACCAATATGAGATGTAGCTGCTCTCACTGACTCATTAGAAAATCCACTTTGTCGACCGAACGTCTATTTTTACATTCAAACATTGTCAACACATTTCTCTTCATCTTCAGCCCGTAATACTTGGAGGTAATTCTCTGTAATACAGTTAAGTGAGAGTTGAATCTAACTAAATCCGATCCTAACCTGAAGTAAGATAGTCGGAGCTGAAGTCAATCGGGTCGTAATGGGTCTGTCCGAAGATTGCCCGCGGGATTCATTGGGGGCGTTTTCCATTGCCGCCGACACAAAACGTGGTCGGCGTCGCCTCTCAATTACACTTATGTTGCTTTACTAACTCATGTTAGTTAAGCAAAATAAGTGTAATCACTAAACAAAAAAGCTCTATCAAGTTAAAAAAAGATCTAATAAGTAGCTATATGTAGATAGGACGAATTGATTTTGATATCATATCTTCAATAAATGAAGCAACTGAACAACAAGTCTTTGTAAATTACGTCATAGTTAAATTTGAAATGGTTATCGATGTAGCAACGAAATGGTAAGGAATACTTCTTTTGCGCAAAAAATAAACACAAGCACTCTGTGAACAAATGCTTAAGGCAAATCCTGCGAATCTTTTGGCCAAACTGGATCACAAACGCTCACCTATGGAGTATCACCGGGCAAACACCCGTACACAAGCAGATCCAAGTGCGGAAATGGCAATGGATTGGGCATATCCTCAGGAAACCTGACACTCACTTATCCAAGATTGGCCTGACCTGGAAGATGCCCGGCAAACGGAATAGGAGCCGCCCCAAACTTACTTGGCGCCGTACCGTGGAGCAAGAGATGGGTGTATTGGGGATGGGATGGGAGGAGGTGTCCCAGACCGCACTGGACCGAAGCCAGTGGAAGAATTTAATTCGAGCCCTACACCCCAGCAGTGGGTAAAAGGATGAAAAGAAGAAGAAGACTCTGTGATTAGTGTAGGTATGTTACTACAATTTTTTATTTTACTCATTTTATTTTCAGTTTCACTTTATGTTAAGTTTTGTGTCGGAGGCAATGGGAAACGCTCGGCAGCAATGGCGCTGTGAATTCAGCTTCGAACTAATCTTGGTTGTTACACCTCTTTGTGGGGCCATAAGAACCACTTTTAATTCTTTTTTTAAGTGTGTCGATGAGGAGACACAACCAGACTTCACACTACTTTACGTAGACAGGTCATTGACCGCATAATTTTTATAGGTGCCGTTTAAAATTTACGAGTATTATATTAATTAACCTTCATTTGAGGAATCGAAACTAAATAAGAACTATAAATAGTACGTTTTTTCTTGCATTCCTTGTCTGTCCATTGATAATGTTATTTTACTAAGTACCAAATCCAGGTCTCGACGCTGCTGTAAATCCTTGTATATACCTACATCTGGAGTTGTATAGGCGTCCATAGGCTACGGTAGCTGCTTACCACCAGGCGGGCCAGCCGTATGCTTGTTTGCCACTGTCGTGGTATTAATAAAATGCATTTTTTTAAGAATACGTAGGTAAGAACAAGCTTGTATAAGCACTAATTTAATGCAGTTCCAAAGCCGGTTTTTCATTAGTGATAGTCTGACTGCAACCCTAAAGTTATTGCATCTACTCGTGATCCCACCAACTTGTTATAGCTAAAACGCATTTACCACAATAGACCCAATTTCCCCAGTATCTTAAATTTGCTCCCCGCCGATTTCCTAGCCCCAATCTAACCATTTGCGCTACATCTTAAGTCCTTGCCGATTGATTCAGCCGGCCATTGACTAGCCTGAGTTACGGCAGGTGCGTTACGGCCCTAATGGTATGTTTTCCGGTACTAAGGCCATACATCAGAGTTCTAATCAACCTTTTTAGTGAAAATGCGTAAAAGTATCCTCGCCCGAGGTACTTAGTTATTTTTTCTCATTTCTTCTTTATTTATTAACATTTTCGTTAGCGAAGTTTTCAAAATGAGTTTAGTATGAATAGCGCATTGTTGTCCATAAATTATCAATATAGCTTTAGCTAGCCTCAAATAATGTGACACTATAGCGAGAGCACGAAAATTACGCTAGTTAGTGCGCTATAATATCCTTATCACTAAATAGATCCGGGTATCTGGCAGTTATTCATCGGTCAAAGTGTCAGGCCAGTAAAATTTGTTACTGTTGAAAAAAATCTAAGTACGTAAAGCTGCCGAAGTTTTCTCATTTGGTGTAAGTATAATTTTTCATTTGCTTATAATAAATCACAGCGTACAAATTAATTTTACATAAGTCAACTTAACTATAAACATTGCTGCCGTTCGTTGTGGTTTCCGGTGCAAAAGTGCCCATGGGCCGTATTCTAACTTTGTAAACAATCCAAGTTCAATGTCTTACCATTCTATTGCTGTGCATTACACTTACATCATCGACATTTCTTATTCGGACACACTTTCATTCATCACTGCACCAATCCACAAACGACAGCGGCTAATCCTTATAAATTGATTCATTATTGTTAAAAGATTGCGAATTAATTATTTGATTCCGTCCACATTGTGTCAGTTTGACGTTTGACGTGGTTTGACTTGCCATTTTTTTTCCTTTTGTTCAACTTTCTTGCATAGGCATACGCATTAACCCATACTGCCTACGTCGTGTTAAAGCGGTATTACACATTGCAACCTGCAGGGCCCAATCTGTTGTGTACCCTGCCTCTTCCTTCCCTCCTTCAGCTCCCTACGGGCCCTACCTTCAATTACACCTTCCAACCTGACAGATTGGGCCCTGCAGGTTGCAATGTGTAATACCGCTTTCAGTCTGATAAAGGGGTCTACAACCACTTGGGTTTTATGAAGCTACTTTTGGAACGAAGTTCCTTATTGTACGGCTAGCGGATGGGGGCCAGGCGAAAAAAGTGTAAGATTTATTATATAAATAAATAACATAACTTCGATAAATATGGTTGTTAGAAAGAGAGGGTTGAAATCACACTTTTTACTCTGTCAAAAAAATGGAGTTTGACACGACGTTTCCGATACGTTTGCATAAGTGTGAAAGAGAACTTGTCATGCGTTAAAAAGGGACATCATGATTCGTGACGTTACAGAAGTCTCTCTGTGTTATTATTTACCCTTTACTTTAAGTTATTTTAAGGCCTCTACAAACATCAGCGACTAGTCAAACGATAAGAACGAGATAGAGCTATAGTAATTCTGAGAGGTCAGCTGTCAAAATGGTCGTGCGATCAATCCAGATCAATCCAATGAAAAAGGAATAGGTCTGTGGATCAATCGAATGCGCCGGCGACCGGCACTAGAAATGAGGGCTACCGTTTTTTTTACTCACCAGCTGGCGCCACTGTAGACGTTGGTCCGGAAATATAGCAGTATTTTTTTTACATAGACCTACTACAGAATAGACAGAGGGTCAGCGTATACCCGGTAAGGGTCACCACACACCTAGCGGTTTTCCTCGCGGAATTAGCGGAAGTAACGGAATTTTGTCTATGGTAGCGGAAATTTGTCTATGGTAGCAAATTTTTTGTATGGAAGCCATAGACAAATTTCCGCTACCATAGACAAATTAAGCATTTTGTCTATGAATTTCCGCTACTTCCGCTAAGGGTCACCACATACCTAGCGGAATTCCTCGCGGAATTAGCGGAAGTAGCGGAAATTTGTCTATGGTAGCGGAAATTTGTCTATGGTAGCAGATTTTTTGTATGGAAGCCATAGACAAATTTCCGCTACCATAGACAAATTAAGCATTTTGTCTATGAATTTCCGCTACTTCCGCTAATTCCGCGAGGAATTCCGCTAGGTGTGTTGTCACCCTAATTCCGCGAGGAAAACCGCTAGGTGTGTGGTGACCCAAATATGGTGATTTTGGGTTATCTGTGGCACTCTGTGAGTCACCACCACTCAAAGCGGTATTACACATTGCAACCTGCAGGGCCCAATCTGTTGTGTACCCTGCCTCTCCCTAAAAGCGGTATTACACATTGCAACCTGCAGGGCCCAATCTGTTGTGTACCCTGCCTCTTCCTACCCCTCCTTCAGCTCCCTACGGGCCCTACCTTCAATTACACATTCCAACCTGACAGATTGGGCCCTACAGGTTGCAATGTGTAATACCGCTTTAACCCTCCTTCAGCTCCCTACAGGCCCTACCTTTAATTACACCTTCCAACATGACAGATTGGGCCCTGCAGGTTACAATGTGTAATAGCCGTTTTACCACTACCGTTTTCGATACACGCAATTTAGGGTCGCCACACACCTAGCGGTTTTCCTCGCGGAATTACCGGAAGTAGCGGAAATTCATAGACAAATTAAGCATTTTGTCTATGTATTTCCTCTACTTCCGGTAATTTGTCTATGGCTTCCATACAAAAAATCTGCTACCATAGACAAATTTCCGCTACCATAGACAAATTTCCGCTACTTCCGGTAATTCCGCGAGGAAAACCGCTAGGTGTGTGGCGACCCTTACAAAAGAAAAAATCAACAAAGCTACTGTAAGGGTCGCCACACACCTAGCGGTTTTCCTCGCGGAATTACCGGAAGTAGCGGAAATTTGTCTATGGTAGCAGATTTTTTGTATGGAAGTCATAGACAAATTTCCGCTACCATAGACAAATTAAGCATTTTGTCTATGAATTTCCGCTACTTCCGGTAATTCCGCGAGGAAAACCGCTAGGTATGTTGTGACCCTAATTTTTGATTAGTTGCATTTCAAAAAAAAAATTATTCCGTTCATCTAAAAAAACAATGTCATTCCCATTTTTTTTTCTACTGAAAATTCCACTTGAATACCTTCAGTTACACGAATAGGGATGTTGACTGCACTCAAATAAAATAAACTGTTGATGCGAAATGGTAGTTTTTATTACAGAAATCCTAGTCTACTGAATATTTTTCCTGTATAATAGTGGATAATATTTAATATATATTAAACAAAATCATTAAAAATCACTCGTAAGTCACGTGACGACAAACGCCAACGCCAACGCCTGAGCTCGTGACGTCACTTGTTCCCAAACTTCACTGTCAGCACCAGCAGTGCCAGCGGGCAACCGGACAACAAGTAAAGTCAAGTCGTCGCGTTATTATTTCATTCTATGGTCGATCCGTTAATAAATAAACTTCATAATGGATCGTGGCTTTATAAAGGCCAACAGCTCGAATTTGCCTAGAATTGACTGTTTCACGATTGCTAATTTCTTCGCAAGGAACAGCAACTTTTGCTCTGCTGAATTTAGAAATGTGAAGTCCTCCATGTAAGTAATCTAACAAGAATTGTTATTTCCTTATTACTGTTTTCTGGTCACATTGTTCCACAACAACACTAACAATTCTTGTTATGTCTGACTTGAAGAAATTAATAATTTTAAGGTTATGTTTTGTAAAGTTATCATATTTTTGTTGAATTTTTAGATCCGCAAGACAGTCATACGGAGACAATGCTGTGGGCTTGGTCCAACTGCATCGGGAAGGAAATTTGTGCACAGTGAAGTGCACCATTTGCCCAGAACACAAAGTTCAGAATACACCATATTCAGCTACTTTGGTTGTTGATGAACAACAAGGTGTTATTTTGAGTGTTGAATGTCAGTGTGCTGGTTCTCGCGGCGGATGTAAACATGCTATGGCATTCATCATGTGGGTTCATCGCAGTAGTGAGGAACCTTCCTGCACCTCTGTTGAGTGTTACTGGAAAAAGTCACACCTCTCTAAGGTAGGCAAAAGTTTGAAATATTTGACATCAAAAGACCTCACTAAAGGAGATCCACGAAGTTATTTGCCAAATCATAGGGTTTTAAATGATTTTTTAGAAGAGGGGAAGAATAGAAATATCAAGGATGTGCAGCTCATAAAACACCAAATAAATTACAAAAGGGATGATGCTGAAATGCTCTCAATGCACCAACTCTGTTTTTGGTATAAAGAAGAAGATTGTGACGAATTTCTACTAAAAGCTGGATTGTCAATTGATGAAAATACCTTAGTAGAAATAGAAAAACTGACAAGAGATCAGTCTCAAAACAAATTATGGTTTGAGTTGCGATATGGGCGGATTACTGCATAAAGCTCATGAGGTTAGCAGGTGCAAAACCAAAGATGGCACTTTAATAGCACAAATCATGGGAGGTAGACTACCTGATACCTCCGCAATGATCCGTGGACGGACACTTGAGAATGCTGTAAAGAGAAAAGTAGAAATTGAACTTGGAGTTAAAATAGAAAAGTGTGGTCTATTAATAAGTAAAGAGTACTTCATGATTGCTGGGTCCCCAGATGGGATTTGTGATGAATTCGTTATTGAAATAAAGTGCCCTACGCGTGCTGAAGTTTATAAGAACTATGTAAGAGATCAGAAACCCACAAAGAAATATTATGCACAAATGCAACTACAAATGTTTTTGTCTGGGAAAAACAAATGTTACTTTTGTGTAGCAGACAGTAAGTTCGAAAATACTGAGAGTGTGGACATAATTTGTGTCGATTTGGACATTGAGTATATTAATAATTTGCTTGTTAATCTTGTACATTTTTGGAAAACTAATATTTACCCATTATTAAACAAAAGTGTACAGTAATTAAAACAGTTATTTTCTCAATTTGGGATTTTATTTACATAAACACCTAATATTGACAGTTATCATTTGTGTAAATGCAGGGACAAAAGTCCCACTTTATCCATTTACATGGACACTAAATTCTTTCACTAATTGATAGAGTATCTTGCCGGGTTAAAGACAGAACCGACTATTTGGATTTGATTTTATTATGATATGGTTGGCTTTGCCCTTGACTCTTCAAGGCAGAAACAACTATTTGGATTTTAATTTTATTAGTAGATTACAGTTTCTTTTGTCTTTGACCAGGCAATATGGTGTAGTTATAGGAAGCACTAATAAGAATTATCTATTCTATAATTATTAACAAAGTGGGACCTTTGTCCCCGCACTGACACATGTTGTGTAAAATCACACACAGAGGGTCAAGGCGGGAATAGTGGCTCTATTTTTAAGAGCCGCCATACATGGACTGTTAAGCAGTCAGTGCCAAGAGCTTCAAGCGGTTGCCGTTGGGTGATCTGCAGTTTCAATACAAAATCGTCATTCGCAATACACGAACCGCTCAAGCAGTTGCAACTGCTTCGGGCGTTTGGCTGCACAGTGAAATTTCATCATGCGGTCTGACTGCAAGAGTGGTCCATGTATGTTGATCACTGGGTTACTGCTCGAGTAGTCCGTGTTTGGCGGCCCTAAGATGGTAAAATCCAACTGGTTATTTCGATAGACTAAGACCCCGTTCCCATTTGTCTGATGTTGGGTCCGATTTTTAATAGGTTGTCAGCTCTCCATACAAAATCTTGTCCGACAAGTGTCAATAGCTTCATATAAAATGTTCTGCCACTGGAACGATCGATTAAAATCCGGATCCTACATCCGACAAGTGGGCCTTTGCATTAATGCTTTGAGCCACTGTGATAGGTATGGGCCTATGAGGTATATATAGTCGGCATCAAATATATTGTAACAGCTAGAGTAGCCAAATAGTTTGTCACACCATATATTTTGTACTATTTGATCACTTTGGCTGTTACAATATATTTGAAGCATACTGTACATGACAAATACACACTTCATATTACTTATCATGCAGAGGACGGAAAGGGTGCGCTATTATTAATTTTACCTAATCACCTGACTAAATATTACTGTTAATAAACTGTTGTCATTATAATTAAGATATATATAGGTATCGTAAAAGAGCTCACCCTCTCTCTATGTATAAATAAAAGGCTTAAGTATTTTCGCATAAACAGTTTTATTTGTTGAAATAATAACATAATATCACAAATTTAGAATTGACCACATATCACATTAAAACCACTTATAATAACTTATTTTCACAATAAAAGACATTATTCTGCTGCATTATTATTTATTACTATTGCTGGGTCGCGTTTTATAAAGTTACAATTTACAATTTCGCTGTTTGCCTCTCTTTCTATCCAATATGTGTGCTAGAAAGAGAGGCAAAAAGCGAAATTGTAAATTGTAACTTTATAAAACGCGACCCAGGTGACTGTACTACACATGTAAGATATTAAAATGCCATTATACAGATATTACACAGACCATTAATTCATGCAACATGTACAGTCGGCATCAAATATATCGGAGCGGCCAAGGTGCTCAAAAATATCTATATAGAGAAGAATAGAGGCGTTGTTAAGATATTTGTGACCACCTTGGCTGCTCCGATATATCTGTACATAAATATTAAGGTATCTTATGCCAGATCTACATATCGACGGACGCATTCACGGACGCATGTATCTGTGTCTCGTTTACTTGTTAACAAACAAGTAAGAACAAGGCTACAACCTGCTGATGCGTCCTTCGATTTGTAGAGCTAGAGCATCATACATTAATCACAAAAAATAATAATAATTTTGCCATATTTAATTATCACAAATTTAAGCTAACATAACATCCATCTTTGTGGTTTAAGAGATCTTAAACCACATAAAGATGGATGTTAAGTTCAGATATATGTAGAGTAACTTATATAAAAGAGCAGTAGAGTCTAAGAACTTTTTGAAGCTGACGAGGTGGCTCTCGAGTGGTTCTCTGCCTTTTCGCCGAAAATTGCATTGCCGAATTTCACTTGCCAACCAACTTTTAGCAGAAGTTTCATTTGCCCGAATTTCATTTCCCAACTTTACATAATCCAACCTAACCTAACCCAACCTAGTAGGCGAGTTTCATTTCCCAACGATGGGGTTGGGAAATGAAATGGTTGCGAAATAATTATTTGGTAAAAGTTATTCGGCCAAATGAAACTTCTGCGAAAAGTTGGTTGGCAAGTGAAATTCGGCAATACAATTTTCGGCGAAAAGGCAGGATACCCTCTCGAGTAGATGGTGCTTTCAGACAGGAGTGGCTGTCTATATGATCTATAGTCTCTGGTTCAAACAAATTACACTAAGTTTTTACTTGATAATGCTATCTTGTAAATTAATTAAAGCACATGCTATTATAATGACTTCATCAAGCACCCTGGTTAGTTATTATTAATACAAGCATGAGGTTTTAACATTGCAAATTCCCTCAACCATCGTATCACCCTTTCAACATGAATCCTCAGACTAGCAATTTGTTTAGTCTGGCGAGCCTCTTGCTTTGATAATTTTGATCCTGTACTAACACTTGGAGGACGAACCAACTGAAGGCCTGCCTCGAGAACCATCTGCTCTATATGTTTGAAACCCCTATCTGCCATGATGCAAGAACCTTTCTCTAAAGTATTTAAAAAGTTGGAATGTTCTACTACACACACATCACTAGTTCTTCCTCCATAACCTTTTGAGATATAGTTAACCAAACCATCTGGTGTGCTTGATATTAGGTATTTTAAAGTATTTGCCTTTTTGTAATTTGACCATGTTAGAGCTTGATGTACAGCGTTTGAGGGCTTTTGGATTTCAATTTCCAAGCAATCAATAATACAGGTAACATGGTGGTATTTGTGTCTGAACACCATAGGCAAGGACAGGATTATCGCATTTTTATCTAAATTAACTAAGAAAGGTTGCATGACACTACAAATTATTGGTACATTTTTTAGAAATATCTTACTTGCATAAGATAATGACATTCCAAAATCATCTGCCAGTTCTGAAAATCTTGTATCTAATCTAATTTTTTTTAGGCATAATAATATATGAGTTTCGGGAACATTTGTGTGGTTGCGGATGGTATCCATTAAATAATAACATTTTTCTGGTACTCCAACGTAAAACTTTGGCCTTCTTTTAATTTTCTTTATAGTTGTTTGGAGTATTTGTTGCGCTTCTAGCTTCTTCACATCTTCATTGATACTAGCGGAGGTTCCTGAAGAGGTCTTCATTTGTTCAGATGACATCATAGAAGAGAAGTTTGAGTGTGCTAAGGATGGTGCAAATAATGATACATCACTATCAGAATGATCTTGTTGACTGAAGCATAACTTTCTAGATGTTTGAGCATGACCAGATGTGGATGCGACTTCCAGTTTGAATGGAGAGGTTGATACAGATGTAGTAACATTTTTCCTTGGTGATATTGCAGTGTTTTTATATTTTATTGCAGTCTGTGTGCTTTTACTTCGATATTTATAATGTATGTTTACTTGTATTGATTTATCTGTTGTTACTGGTTTATGCTCCGGTTGAGGTATATCTGAAACTAAAAGGTCATGTCATGAGTTATGATATTTATATACCTAATTGTGTACAGTACATATGTATGCACAATTAGGTGACTTCCACCAATGCTATGTTGCTCTACATTTATATGCAAGTGACACATAGTAGGAGCACACCTTGGCTTGGCCAATTTGTGTGAAAACATAGCACAGCATTGTAGCTCTGATAGAAAGGCACCCTGCACCCTCCATACACAAGACATTAAGTAACAGCAGCAAACCTTGACTTTCCATGAGTTGAACAATACTTATTACTTATTTATGAATATGATATATTATATCCTACACTAATTTGGAATGCATCGCATGCAATGCACTCTCACTTTCTGTAAATATATTGTGTTGTATCTAGACATACATGGGAGAGGCCTATCTCGTGCAGTAGACAAGTTTTAGGTGAATAGCCGTGGCTACACCTAACGAACCGCCTCGCAAGGAAATTGCCGCGCATGGCGACCGAGGCACTAGCCGAGCTGCCGCGCGCGGCAATTTCCTCGCGAGGCGGTGCGCCAGGTGTAAACACGGTATGTGTCATTACACATACCTGAACTTGGGCCTGGTTGAATCTCAGCTGTGGGAATACTTTGTGTATTCTGTGTTTGTTCTAACTCTTCTTCATATTCTAATATTGCTTCCAATCTTCGTCTTTTGGCTGGCAATGAACGGGTTGTTTTCATATCTGTCCGTCTTGTTCGGTCTGGTTGACATTCAAATTTTGCTGGCAAATGCCCTGCTTTTATTCGAACCTGAGATATCGAGCCCATCACCTGATATTCAGTATAGTTCTCCATATCATTCGGCAACTAAAATAAAACGAGTACAACAGTTTACAAAACGATATTATTTAACTTTATTTCTAACCTTAAATTCACTGTTTTCTAAACATATAATAGTATAAAAACTTGACAAATACGAAGGGAAATACGAAAAATTATCAAGCAGTATTATTATTTATAGACTTACATCAAAATGATCTTCACAAAAATACATTTTAGATTGTATAGCCAGAAGTGCCGGATCCCTTCGAGCAAGCTGAAGCCACTTTTTTCTGACATTTTCTGTACGAGGTACGTGTATAAATAACTTTTCGGGTGTTTTTATTGTAGTACTTTTACACTGCGGTACTGCGCAACACTTATAAAACTTAGAATCCATTATTATTTAAACGAAAACCAGAATCGCCATAACAGTTTCACAAATTCACAATGTTTAGGAACGAGTGACGTCACTCACGTGATCACGTGACAAGTGTCGCGTTTTGGAGCGAAATTTAAAGTGCATTTTAAAATACATGATATTTTTATATTTAGGGTCATAAAAAAATATATAATGTTATTTTGGGCTATATTAGGTACTTATAAATGTTTTAAAACACATTTCTAAAAATTAGCAAAAAATAGTCAACATCCCTATTTAAAAATATGTGTTAGAAAAATATGGAAGGAACGGAACGTTTTATGACGATCCGCCACATAATGTTTTTACTTCCTTCAAGTAGTTCAAGTTCAAGACTAGATTTTCCTGTTTTATTTTCAATAGCATCGATGCTTGAATGTGTTCTTTTACGATTTTCAACTGGAACTGCAGTTACCATGGACTCCGATATCTCTGCTTTTATATGAATATATCTGGAGTGATCAACCGGCGTTGTGATTGTGACAATGGTTCGAAGCAGTGCCATGTGTAGAATTGCTGTTAAAACGCGTAAGTATTCATATTTTCATGTTAGATACCCTTATTTAATTATGATCGTGACATAATAATACATATGTCTATATCCTATAGTATAAAATATATGAAACTAAACCGTCTCAACCACATAAACATAACCTATACGGTCATTGTTTAGAGTTACTTCTTTTCTTCGAACTTCGGCCTGTTTCAGTATTATAAGTTTATAACTATGGCAAAATAGTAATTATCTATTATGACTACATGGCAATTAAAATTTTACAAACTCAGATAACTGTCTTCATTTATCGTCAGTGCGCGGTATTTATCATTACTAGGTACAGTCGACGTCAAAGATAATGTTTACTCTTTTGCACCTTACTCGTTTGTAATAAGTTGCAAAAGTGTAAACATATCTTTGACGTCGACTGTACAAAGCTTGTATCAATCCCGTTAGTTTCATATCATATCATTACTAAGGGTTAGTGTAATTGTAATTGTATATAATATTTTTATTTTCAGGTTCAGACAACATGATTCTTCACAAATTTACTAGCCCAGTTAAGAAGCCTGACAGGTTTCATGACTACCGAAAAGTGTGTCAAGTTCACTTATATGTATATTACTTGAAGTGGTCAAGTTAGTACTAATATTGCGGTTCAAACACTTCGTTTAAAAGGTATGAAGGCACAAACTTAATCTAATTGCACATTTTAGAGTTCATGTTATGTTGGACTTTTCATAGTGTAAGTAGGTATTAAACAATCAAAATATCTTGAAATTGACCTGGCTGAACAACTAAATTTATTACAAACACAAGACACATGCGTGCATAAATACACACACAAATGAATATAACTTTTAATTAGAGATGGGCCGACTAGGGTTTTTGCCGACTACACAATCGGCCGACTAATCGGTTTTCAAATTGCCGACTAATCGGCCGACTAATCGGCAATGCCGATCGTAGGTTTTAGCTAAGTTCGGGTGCAATCGAAAACGCTCGTTTCACTTCGTCCGCCGTGCCATTGTCTATCACGCGTTCATGACCAGCGCTGGCGTGTTTGAAGGCAAAAGGAAAACAAACACTATAATAAGATTTAGATATTCATAACTAAGAAAAGGGTTAAACCTCCGCCAAGTTCTTATTTTCCTGTAGGTATTAAAGTGCCAAATAATCGGCATTTTTTGCCGACTAGTCGCCGACTAATCGCCGACTACAAATGATGCCGAATAGTCGGCTTTCCCGACTAGTCGGCGACTAGTCGGCCCATCTCTACTTTTAATTCATGTTTGTGTGTAGTTATAAACGGCCTCCTAGCCTAGTCGGTAGTGACTCTGCCTATGAAGCAAGAGGTCCCGGGTTCGAATCCTGGTCAGAGCAATTATTTGTGTGCTAATCACAGATATTTGTTCCTGAGTTATGGATGTTTTCTATGTATTTAAGTATTTATCTATATCTATCTATTATATATATCGTCGCCTAGTACCCACAACATAAGCCTTATTGAGCTTATCGTGGGACTAGGTTGATTTGTGTAAGATTGTCCAGTAATATTTTTTTTTATTTTTTTTATGTAATGTATGTGAATGATCCGGCTATGACTTTCTATAACAAGGAGAAGCTTCACCATACACTTCAATAATTATTTTTACAATCTTACATTCATGAAAAATATTTGTCTTTGACCTTTTAATTTACATTATGGCAGCACTCATTTTTTGAAGGTCAACTAATACTTCTTTATATAATTGTCTTGTATATGTTTTTCAGGAATTCTTATGCAAAGTGCACCGATGCAAATTGCAAGTAACTACGAGGTTTCCGAGATGCACCCCGCGCCACTCTGATTCATAATTAAAATCTGTAAAATGTGACTCCTGACAACACTATGGTCAAGTCGGTCAAGAACCTCAGGTTAGTATTACTATTAAATACCCATGAGCACGAAGGATGCCTTAGAGCATTTAACCAACCGGAGTGGCATTTGACAGGTGTTCCCCTCTGCCGAAAATATATGACCAGCACGCGTAGCACATGAGTGACGCGACAGTATCTCGCGCGCGAGATAGTCTATCCGTCCTTTTCTGACTGTGTCAATTAAAAAGAGACGGGTAGTCTATCTCGCGCGCGGGATACTGTCGCGTCACTCATGTGCTAGGCGTGCAGTGGTAATACTCATTGTATGGACAGACGTTTATCTGACATGGCTATTTTGAAGTTTCGCAAAAATCGGCAGACTTTTACTTAATACTGCTCGCTTGATGGTAAGCAGCTACCATAGCCTATGGACGCCTGCAGCTCCAGCAAATTCACATGCTCGTTGCCGACTTTTTTTAAACACAACAGTAGCAAACAAGTATGCTGCCCGCTTGATGATAAGCAGCTACTATAGCCTATGGACGCCTGCAGCTCCAGCAAATTCACATGCTCGTTGCCGACTTTTTTTAAACACAACAGTAGCAAACAAGTATGCTGCCCGCTTGATGATAAGCAGCTACTATAGCCTATGGACGCCTGCAGCTCCAGCAAATTCACATGCTCGATGCTGACTTTTTTTTAAAAACAACAGTGGTAAACAAGTATGCTGCCCGCTTGATGATAAGCAGCTACTATAGCCTATGGACGCCTGCAGCTCCAGCAAATTCACATGCTCGTTGCCGACTTTTTTAATAACACGACAGTGGCAAACAAGTATGAGGCCCGCTTGATGGTAAGCAGCTACCATAGCCTCTGGACGCCTGCAGCTCCAGCAAATTCACATGCTCGTTGCTGACTTTTTTTTGTTGACATTGCACATAACTGTAATAAGTTATTATATGTGACTGTGAATCTGAAAAGGTACAACTTTAGGGATATGGAGTTATTGATAGTTCCTAAAACTAGATAAAATTATCTATCTAAAGAAAAAAGAACCAGATCTATAAGTACAACCACTATTTTTTATATTTTTTTGAATCTGAAACTATCGAAATGTACAAGTTGAGAAAATCGCATTTGCAGTTTATGGTCGTGAAAAACCCTCCGGTACCATCGGTCCACATTCCCGATCTGTCTACTTTACCAAAGAGTCCACTTTCACGATCTGTCTACTTTACCAAACGGTCCACTTTCACGATCTGTCTACTTTACCAAACGGTCCACTTTCGCGATCTGTCTACTTTACCAAACGGTCCACTTTCGCAATCTGTCTACTTTACCAAACGGTCCACTTTCGCAATCTGTCTACTTTACCAAACGGTCCACTTTCGCAATCTGTCTACTTTACCAAACGGTCCACTTTCACGATCTGTCTACTTTACCAAACGGTCCACTTTCGCGATCTGTCTACTTTACCAAAAAGGTCCACTTAACCATAACTTGACCTTAACCGTGACCTTGACATGTATTTGATGACCTTGAACACATCATCTCCAGTCCATCTCCTGCTATTCATCCAAGAGTGCGCATGTCCCGCCACCGCTCCGCTCCGCGCACGACCCGCTCTGCGTACGCCCCGCGCACAACCCGCTCTGCGTACGCCCCGCGCACGACCCGCTCTGCGCACGCCCCGCGCCGCGCTGTTGTGATTAAAGCAGGGACTGATTTCGTTACGGTACCGCTATAGAATTGCGATACCGCTATGTTTTAAATGTAGAGCTTTACCGGTTGAAATATAGTGGTACGCTACCGAAATAAAATTACAATATCGCAATTTTTCGTAACGGTACTTATACCTTTATTATAGCGGTACTTACACCGTTATAATTCGGTATCGTAATTTTGCGCCGCCCAGTGCCCGTGAGCATTGCGAGAGATTTTAACCACGAATTCCTGAGTTCATAAGGAGTACAAAATATTATATGAACTTATGTCGAATTCCCAAAAAAAAAATTTTTTTTGTGCTTTTTTTCGATTTTTTTAATGCTTTTGAACATAAAATAATTATGTTATTGGTAAAAGTATTGACTAAAATAAATTGGTGCATTTTTACCCGTAAAAAATGGTTTACGCAAACTATTCTTTGGCATTTTGATATCTGACAGTATGAATGTCTAGACTAGACCCCAAAAAGAGTGAAATCACCATCAAAAAACGTTTTGCACTGAGTTACAATATCAAATATTTTTTTGTTTGATTGACAGTAACTCTGAAACTAGGCGAAAACCAGAAAAGTTTATACGACATTTTAGTCTTCAATTATGATCAGGAATACGCTGGCAAAATTATTCGGTTTCCTCGCGAGCACGGTGTATAATTAGCATTATAATATTGATTGAAAGACTGATAAATCATAAATTAGGTGCAGTTATGTAAACAATTGAGTTATTATTTTTTCTAGTTTTACTCCATTTATGTAAGATAATGGCTTAGCGTGACAAGGTACCCAGTTTAGTAAAATGCTAAATTTTAGGTCTTACGAGTACATGACTAAAACATAAGTTTTTGTAAATAAGAATACATTGACTTCCGCTATAATTATCCTAAATAACATTTTGTTACAGATATTTCTTGCATTATAGGTACTAAAATAGTGATCTTCGAGTTTAAGTTATTAAAGTTTAGTAAATGTCGTGACAAGGTACCCTAGTTACGTATCCATACAAAAGTTTCGACCGAGTCACTAAACTTTATTGCTAAAAAAACTGCTTTAACACCATTTCTATTATACCATTGTGGTACAACACGCTCACGCCCATTTGATCCTGTGATATAGCATGAATATACAAATTATTTTGTTGATTTTTAATATTATAAGTGATCATTGTTGTAATTGTTAAAAATGCAGTAATTATTAAATTTATTTATGAGTGATGAGTTTGCTTTCATTCAATTGTCCCAAAATGCCATAGAATATATAACTATGATGAGAAACTAACAGTTTTAATCTCATTATTTTATGATTTGGGTATAATGAACACTTTCGTGTTTCTTCCACCCTGGCTGGCATGTTCAACCTAAGAAATCAGAATAATTAACATGTATTTTTAGACAATTTACCTTTATTATAATTCTTTAACATCCACAGATTATGATTATACCCTTCACTATGTAACTTCGAAGTAGAAGTGTGTTTTTTGCCACTATAAACTTTAAATGCAATTTTCTCAACTTGTGCTTTTTGGAAGTCAAAAAAAAATTATATAAAAATAGTGGTTCCACCTACAGTCATTATTCTTTTTTGTATTGATAGCAAATTTAATCTACTTTTTGGAACTATGCATAACTACCTGCAACAAGGTACTTTTCCATGTGCACTGACACATTTATACATATAGTAGTGTGACTACTTCAACATTCTGAGAATTCAACATTATGTTCAAGAAGGCGTCCCGTCCAGGACCATGAAGTTGAATTCCTAAAATGTTGAAATCTGAAATGTTGACATTCCCAGCTGATTTTTTTAGTTTCGCAAAATGTTGAATTATTATAAGTAATGTGAAAATACATTTATTTACATAACTAAATATACAGAGGTACTACAGTACAAATACTAAACTAAATTAATAACTAGCTCAAATCTAAACTAGGCCCTTGCGGCATTGTACCAAGGATGCTGGCGGCATTTCCTCGTTGTATCGCAATGCTGATACGCTGTGCGAGGAAACCGCCAGCTCTTCGGTCACCAGTTACATCAACCAGACGCTTTGCGATTTCTGCAAAAAACTTGTGTGCGCTGGGACCCCATGGACCTAGAGTTTCAAATGTTGAAATATTAAAAAGTTGAATTCCCAAAATGTATACTTTCCCCGCAAAGTTGATTTCTTATATAATATTGTTGAAATGGGCTATTTTTTTCAGTTGTTCGCCCCCCCCCCCCCCCCCGACTTTTTTTACATTTCGATAACAACTTAAGTAGACGGAGCCCTGTTTCTGAGCGACTTGCCCTTCGGTTCGGGCATCTGAAGCTACCTAACGAACCTAACCTACCTACCTACGCTTTACCCCAGGGGGATCCTGTTGAGTTCAGCAGGATCCCCTGGGGGCTCTGACTAGGGGTTTTGGTGGACTACAGCCATATTTTAGGATTCAACAATTTCAACGTACCGTAAAATCAACTTTACGCAAATTCAACATTTTAACATTCAACATTAGGGAATGCAGTACCGGTACTGTTTCGTAAAACCGGGATTTTCGGTACTAGCCAATAATGGAACCGGGATTCCCCGGTAATTTCGGTACTTTCGGGAAAAATCTTCTAAAACCTCTGACGCTGATTTAGGTAGTAAAAATGTCATCGCGTAATGTTTTAAATAAACGCGGGCCGTCCAACCGGCGGCCGTGGTCACGGCGGTCGCCCGCCAGTCGTCAAGCTACCTGGCGCTGAGGGCAGCTACCGGATCCCGTGCTGCCCTCAGCTACGCAATTATGGCCTTAGAAGACCTTCCTTCGATTTCAAATTTATGAAGATTGGCGTTTACAGATTTTAGAGAAAACATACAGGTTGCGAGAAAAAGATAATTTTTGACAAACTTTTTTTTTATGCCTTTTGATCCCCTTCTTATCCAGGATCAAAAGCTTGTATGGAACCAAAAAAAAATCCGGTTAGAAAAGCCACAAATCGAGGAAAGCTTTCCCCGTACATTTGGTATAAAAAAGAGCTATTTTTTATGTCAATCGTTCCCATTTCTGTTCAGTATCAATAGTTTCTATAGGATCAACTTACGGTAACGTACCAAAAAGCCACAAATTGAAGAACAATTTTACATACATTTATTGCTTGTTTCATATTTTAAATGCTTTTACTGTAATGATGTCATACATTATTATGGTCCTTAAACGTGTGTGTCTGCGTGACAGAAAAAATATAAATTCACTTTTTCTCTATAGTAAATGTATGAAAAAAAATATCTTTAATTTGTGGCTTTTTAGTACATTACCGTTAGTTACCTCCTAGGAAACTATTGATAAAGAGAAGGAATGGAATCGATTGGCATAAAAAAACAACACGTGAAAAATTAAATTTTTCATTTCAAAAACTTTCCTCGATTTGTGGCTCCGCTAGCCGCTAATTTTTTATTTTTGGTCCCATACAAGCTTTTGATCCTGGATAGGAATGGGATCCAATGGCTACAAAAAAAAGTTATTTATTTATTTTATTTATTTAATAAAAGTAAAGTAAAATAAGTTTGTCAAAAATGACCTATTTCTCGCACCCTGAATGTTTTTTCCAAAATCTGTTAACGCAAATCTTCATAAATTTGAAATCGAGGGAAAGGTCTTCTAAGGCCACTTTCGCGTAGCAGCATGGGATCCGGTAGCTGCCCTCAGCGCCAGGTAGCTTAACGCCTGGCGGGTGACCGCCGCGACCACGGCCGCCGGTTGGACAGCCCGCATTTATTTAAAACATTAAACAATGCAATATTTGAACTTCGAAGAATAAATGAACCCAAAAAAGGTATATAATGTTTTTCCCGAAAATCCCGAAAGTACCGGGATTTTTATTTTCCAGTCCCGGTTCTTTACACGACTCGAAATCCCGGGAATTCCCGGTACTTTCGGTTCCGTTATTTCCCGGGAGCAAACCCTATTCAACATGCTGCAAATTCAACTTTATGCAAATTTCACATTTTAACATTCAACATGTTGCAAATTCCACTTCATATCCAACATTTTAGGAATTCAACTTTCTGGTCCTGGACGTCTTTTTCACCTGGCTGGACCCAGATAAACGGCAAATAGACTGACACAGAAGTAGACAAATTGGGAATGTGAACCATTTGGTCAAGTAGACCAATGGAGAAAGTGGACCGATCGGTAATTAGACAGATCGGGAAAGTGGACCGATCGGTAATTAGACGGATCGGGAAAGTGGACCGATCGGTAATTAGACGGATCGGGAAAAGCAATTAGGCAGATCGTGAAAGTAGACCGTTTGGTAAAGTAGACAGATCGGGAAAGTGGACCGATGGTACCGGAGGGGTGAAAAACATACTTCTACTGCGAAGTTACGGAGTGATTGATATCAAACTAATCTGATAACATTCAAGATTCATAATACGTGCCTCATGTCTGTGTACCATTTATAGTTTGAAAGCTTTTGAGGGTAGAACATGCAAAAGAGAGAACAAAGGATTTTCAAAGTTATTGATGAATTATAAAAAAATATAACTTGGGCAACTAATTAATTATCATAATTAGTTGTGTTAAAGTTTTAGAAAAGACATAAAATAAAATTGAACTACGTACTTTAAATATTTTTCATTTTAATTTGAATGTTAACACTTAGGTTATATTGAACCTTAATACTAATAAATCAACTTTAATAACATTTTTTTAGAATAATATCATAAAAACATAATAATAGGAATCATTTAAACAAGAATCTGCGGAATATAACAATACCTTAGTCTATTTTTCGATAAATAAATTTAGTACTTTAATGATTATTTTTGTATGGGCAAAAACAAAGGGTACAACTTTGGGGGTTTACTAAAGTTTAGTGTCACAAGTAATAAAATTGCTATTTAATATGGGTTTTATAGAAAAAAAAAATATATTTTCCACACTGAATCATAATATTATTATTAACTGACTTCTTATGTACGTATATAATGCAACTGTTTATATTTTACTACGACTACACTTTTACACTTTAAGGCAGGGTACAACTTTGGTACTGAACTTTCAGATTGAATAAAATGCGACGAAATTATGAAATAAAGCCAAAAAATATTAAAAACCGGCCAAAAGCATGTCGGGACATGCTCAGTGTAGGGTTTCGTACTTTACCAGCCTATTACAAAACATCCGTCCAAAAGGTTAATAATGGGGTTATGGTTAATTAAGGGGGGTAATTTGGCGGCACTTACGTCCTTTCATTATGCGGTTTTTAAGTAATAACTCAAAAACAGCTCAACCGATTTTATTGAATATAGTTTTCATTGAACATGCTTATCAAGACTCATTTCCACGAATTAATTTGAACGGGGGGACGCCCTTTTTTGAACTTTCAGAGCTATTATTTACGAAACTATTAGTTTTATTCAAAAAATGTTTTAAAAGACCCCTACTATTTTTGTAATACCTATCTAACCCCACTCCACACGACATGATTGGAGCAAAAAAAAACTCATGTGTAAGGGGAGTTACCCTAATATATTTTTTTTTTTCAGTTTATATTCTACCACTTAGTCGGCGTGATTAATGCACACACCCATACCAAATTTCAGCTTTCTAGTGCTATCGGTTATTGAGCTAGACCGCGGACAGACGGACGGATGGACATGGCGAAACTATAAGGGTTCCTAGTTTTGACTACGTAACAATGGTGGCGCCACTTCTGTGGTTAACGACTCAATTGAAATGTCACCAATTTATTATTAGGGAGCGTTCAAGTATTACGTAACGCAATTTTTGAAGATTTTTGGACCCGCCCCCCCCCCCCCCTGTAACGCGTTTTTTCCTTTGTGTGTAACGCAATTATTGACATTTTTTGACCTCCCCCCCTCCCCCCTGGTTGCGTTACGTAATACTTGAACGCTCCCTTATTAATATATTTATCCGACTACTGTAGGAATGTTAGGGTTCATCAGTTTGCCTATACAAAACGCTCCCAAAGTATGGAAATGCATGCGCTATGCGTACTATCCTGCGATACCCCCCCCTCCCCCCTCTCAACCTCCCCCGCCCCCGGGCGGCCCATGTCGTCACCCCCGCGCGGCCTGAGCCTCTAAAGTGTGAACAAAGTTTCAGTTTTACCGTCTGTAAAGTAGCGTCCCAAAGTTGTACCCTCAGTACTAAACTTTACGAACTTCTAAAAGTACTTAATAAACGTTTTTGACGGGTAATTATTTTATGTACATGTTTTCTAGGGTGTTAATAATTGTTTTATAGAATAAGAAAAAAATCGGTATTTTTTCACCACTTCACAAAATTGCGAATATCTCGGAAACTAGAACCCCCAAAGTTGTATCCTGTACTAAACACTGTCACATATTATTAAGAGCTACGTGTTTTGTATGTTGAAGAGAGGGTATTAGCCTGGTAGTGCTTACGCCGATTCCTGGAACTAGGTTGCCGAGCGGACTCCAGGATCAATAGTGCGTTGGCAAAAAGCCAGGACAAACGCTAGAAGAATGATACAGCTCTCTCTATACTTAAGTTATTTTATTGGTGATAAATAATTATTTAATTCTTGTACTAAGCTAGTTGTTCTATTTCAGAAAATGGAATACTAGATTCCTCGAGCCAGGAAACGGTGGAGTTGTTTGTTGAACTATGGATTCAGGAACGAGATGAAGAGACCTGGCAAGGACTTACTGGTGCCTGCTCACAGTGCTCACACTCACATCAAGCCGTTGGCGTGTGTGGACAAAAAGCAAAAAGGTTTTGAGCTGCGCAGTATGAAGTCTGTAACACCTCAAGGGAAAAAAAGCCATGAAACTATGAATATTTAGCAACTCAACTATTACAGAAGCACAACAATAAGTCAAAATGGTGTCAAGTTGTAGAGCCCGGACCACTTGCCTAACCAATCTTCCAAAACCTTTAATTTTAATTTATTATAATTTTTTAACCCTTTGACCGCCAAAGACGTTAAATCACGAGCACGGAAAGTAGTGCCCTCAGCGCCAGGACGTGATATCACGTCCAACATACAACCGGTTCGACTTGCACGCTCGCGCTCGCTGGCGCTGATGGCACGATTTTTCCGATGCTTTGCGTTCAAAAGGTTAAACTGTTTGAAGTTATATTTAGGTACACAGGATGAATTTTCTTTTTGGTCATTGAGGGCAGCTACCAGATCCCGTGCTGCTACGCGAAAATGGTATTTGAAGACCTTCCCTCGATTTCAAATGAATGAAGATTCGCATTCACAGGTTTTTGAAAAACATAGGATGCGACAAAAAAATTTTCTGATCCCATATATTTTTTGGTCTTGGATAGGAATGGAATCAAATGGCATCATAAAAAAAGTTTGTCAAAAAGGACATTTTCACTTCTCTTGCTCTAAAAGTTCGTCTTTAAGCCTTGCGTAGGCGACTCACTCACTACGACCTTTGTCACGTACCTACTGAAAAAAAAAGTTAACAGGCGGGAACTGCATTTATTTTTCGTTGTAATTTTGTGTTACAACCTGAAATTGCTTTATTTTCTCGCAATCGAAGCGAAAAGTAGAGTGTGCAACGTGTCCATAAAACCCATTTTACGCTCGACTTTATATCAATCCTCGCTCGCGAGCTCGCTCGGATAGATAAACGCCTCGCGTAAAATGGCTCGTTTTATGCACTTGTTGTACAATCTGCTATTTTCTCGCACCCTGAATATTTTGTCAAAAATCTTCATTAATTTGAAATCGAGGGAAGATCTTAAAAGACCATTTTCGCGCAGCAGCACGGGATCCGGTAGCTGCCCTCATTGACCCAAAAAGAAAATCCAGCATGTATACTTATACACAGATAGAAGGGTAAATAAATCCTTAAGAAAATAGTATAAAATTATAATTTTGTTTCATAGCCCTTTATATAGTACAGTTAAAGCATGTAAAAAAATTGTCAGTAATATTGTAGTTTGTTTGTTTATTTACCACAAAAAACAAAGTAAATGTTCTCCCTTCCAACTATAATATGAATATGCGATATTTTTTTCGGGGAAGGTACCAGTTGGCGGGGGGCGTTCACGTTTTTATTGGTCGAATATTAGCTCACCGAAGGAAGCCCACTAACTGCTCGATAGGAGAAATAATTCGTGTATAGCTGAATTTTGGTGAAGTTGTAGATAAAGGTGTCTTACATAACATACTAAAAGTACTCATGGATAGGGGTGCCGCTAACGGGGAGAGGGGGGTGTAAAGGTCCCCTTTTTTGGCTTTTCGTAAATAACTCAGTAGCGGTGGCTCATACGAAAAAATGTTCTTCTACTTAATTAATCCACAAATGATTTTGTACAAAAAAGGTTCTTTACACTTTTTCGCTGAGATCAATGTATAATGAGATTTCGAAGAAATACGATAATCACTTTCAGAAACTTTCGGAGCTTTTATTTACGAAACTATTAGTTTTGTCTAAAAATTGTTTTAGAAAACCCATATTTATATTAAAAGACCTATCCAACGACACCCCACACATTAGGGGGGATTTAAAAAACATAATTTACCCCCCACTTCATGTGTTCGGGAGCTACCCTAAAAAAATATTTTTTTTTAGATTTTGTTTTAAAACTTTGTCTGCGTGTTCAAAACACATACTCATACGAAGTTTAACTATTCTAGTACTAACCATCACTGCGCAAAGCCGTGAACGGATAGACTGGGACAAACGGACAGCGAAACTATAAGGTTAGGAAATTGATTGCAGGCGTCCATAGGCTATGGGAACTGCTTACCATCAGACGGGTCGTATGCTTGTTTGCCACCGTCGTGGCATAAAAAATAAAAAGTAAAAAAATACCCTCTTCAACCTGCTCAGTGATGGTTAGTACTTGAATAGTTAAACTTCGTATGAGTATGTGTTTTGAACACGCAGACAAAGTTTTAAAACAAAATCTGAAAAAATATTATTTTTTAGGGTACCTCCCGAACACATGAAGTGGGGGGTAAATTCTGTTTTTTAATCCACCCCTAATGTGTGGGGTATCGTTGGATAGGTATTTTAATATAAATATGGGTTTTCTAAAACAATTTTTAGACAAAACTAATAGTTTCGTAAATAATAGCTCCGAAAGTGATTATCGTATTTCCTCGAAATCTCATTATACATTGATCCCAGCAAAAAAGTGTAAAGAACCTTTTTTGTAGAAAATTATTTGTGGATTAATTAAGTAGAAGAACATTTTTTCATATGAGCCACCGCTACTGAGTTATTTACGAAAAGCCAAAAAAGGGGACCTTTACACCCCCCTCTCCCCGTTAGCGGCACCCCTATCCATGAGTACTTTTAGTATGTTGTGTAAGACACCTTTATCTACAACTTCACCAAAATTCAGCTATACACGAATTATTTCCCCTAAGTTTTCCTTCGTTTGGAGGGCTATATAATGTTGAATCTGTACAACGTGCGTCGTAAGCGCCGACTGCCAAGGGGTACCTGCCATTTCGAAAAGTCCTTTAAATTTGTTATTGAACCCGCTGCCGCGGCCACTCCGAACGGCCAATGTGGTCACAATTCTAGGCGATAAAGTGCATGTTCAGATATTTTTGAGTATGTTGGGTCCTCAGAAATATTTTATGCAGACTATACCTACTTACAATATTTTTAATTGTTAGTGTTTAATCAAGCAACATAGGTACTACTATAAAAATAAAGCCTTTATATGCTGTAGCTTTGCAAAAAAAATGCAGGGAAATATGCCAATAATACCTACATAGTTTTCTGATCAATATTTTTGAACAAAATCTTGCTCAATAAACTAAAACATTTATTTACGCTACGAAATACATATTATATAACTCTAAACCTCCAACAGTTAATGAATGATACGCAAAATAAAATGTAATTTTTTGATGATTTCAAAATCGAAGGTGAAATAAGTGGTCAGGGCTGTGAAATCATCCATCAAAGTAACCAGTTAATGAACTGCGTTAACATAAACTGTAAGAAGACTGCCTTCCTACCCAGTTAACGTTTTGTGAGAAAACCCGAAGGAGTGGGTTTTAAGCCTTTCGACAAACTTTCAATAAAACGTGCCCTGGAGTATATGACTAATTAAATTATTTTTTACCATATCAGTATAATATTAAAATCTAGTTCATTTCGAATGTCATTAAAATGTCCTAAACAACCAAATTATCTTATACATTTTTCCTACATCACTGGCGGAAAGACACTAATGAACTATTCAAAGGAATGTGATCGGATCTTGACCCAGAAGATGAATGCGAGAAATGAGTAGGTAGTATTATTTAAAATGAAGGAAACAATTAATTGTCAGCTCCTTTATTTTAAATAAAAGTTATCTGTTTTTTTCCAGATACAAATATCAAGTCGACCTACCGCAATCTTACTAAATATACCATATCCACCCATATTATTAAATAACCAGAGAGGTAGAAATTGTACAGTAATTTCAGTATCTGGAGAAACAATATCATAAGTAGTACAGTAGGTAATACCTAATAATAATTTGTGCCATGTTATTAATTAGTATTATAATAAAATGTAGAGAAAACAAATATATAGTATCATTGTATCTATTCGTGGTCTGAGCAAACGGAACTAGGCCACAGTATCATGTGTGAACTTCCCTAGCAGCTTGTAGACGAAAAATGCAAGCGAGGTTCACACATGATGTGGCCTGGTTCAGTTTGCTCAGACCTTTGCAATGGCGATATAAAATAATAAAATTTAAAAAGCCCGCCATCGCTATAGATGTATATACCGATGAAAAGTTGCGGTGAACTTTTTATAAATGGCACGGCATCCGAAAGTCTTGACTGATATCTCTATACCCTACTATTCAATATACTCTGTGTATGAATTGGCTAATTCCGCGAGGAATTCTGCTAGGTCTGTTTTGACCCTAAGGATCACAACACACCTAGCGGAATTCCTCGCGGAAGTAGCGGGAATTTGTCTATGGTAGCGGAAATTTGTCTATGGCTTACATACAAAAAATCAACTACCATAGACTAATTTCCGCTAATTCCGCGAGGAATTCCGCTAGGTGTGTTGTGACCCTTAAAGCTCTAAGGGTCAAAACACACCTAGCGGAATCACAGCCGAATTAAGCCAATTTTTCTATGGTAGCTGATTTTTTGTATGGAGTGGAAGACATTTTGTCTATGAATTGGCTTGATTCCGCTAGGTGTATTTTGACCCTTAGACTACACCCGTTAAAGCGGTATTAGACATTGCAACCTTCAGGGCCCAATCCGTCAGTTTGGAAGGTGTAATTAAAACGGCTATTAGACATTGCAACCTGCAGGGCCCAATCTGGTGCGTACCCTGCCTCTCCCTCCCCTGCCCTCCTTCAGCTCCCTACGGGCCCTACCTTTAATTACACCTTCCAACCTGACAGAATGGGCCCTGCAGGTTGCAATGTCTAATACCGTTTTAAAGGTAGGGCCCGTAGGGAGCTGAAGGAGGGGAGGGAGAGGCAGGGTACACAACAGATTGGGCCCTGCAGGTTGCAATGTCTAATAGCCGTTTTAGATTTTGCAATTTTACGTTGCAACGTTACGATTGTAGAGGCCATTCACTATTATTACACCTCCCAACCTGACAGATCGGGCCCGAGAAATTGCACTGTATTGCACCTCCCGAGATCGGGCCTTGACGACAAAGACGCCGCAATACGTTAGACACGTTAAGCAACATCTCTAAACGTCTCTAACGTATTGCAGCATCCTTGTCGTCAGGGCCCAATTTTCTTAGTGTTTTTTAATACGGTATTAAGGTATGGCGGTGACTTTTCCATTTTTACGTTGAGATTGCGCCATGTGTAGACATCGTTAATGGCAGATATTCCCGTATGTAGACCCTTTGAAGACGAATTAAATAAAATGTTGCCAATAGTAACACTCTTCTGATGTTAGTAAATAAAAATGCCTTTTTAAAATAAAATATAGTGAGTTTGCTTACTTTCCTTAGTAGGAGCACGGAGTAAAATAGTAGGAGTGTTAATGAAAACTCATGAAACTAACAAGGACATTGTTTACAGTTTTGAACATCAATATTATTATTATTATTTTTAATTTATACAAATTATTAGGAAACATACGAAATTTTTAAAGTTCTTGGGTAATTCAACTTATTAGCCTTGCAACACCACACACAAGTGTCATGCACTCAATTTTGACACCCAGCAGTGGCAGCAGTGACAGTGACAATGAGTAATTGTTGATTAATTGTATAAGGTTGGTTAATTGTTTAAATGCATTACCATTGTAGTAAATGTGAATGAACGAAACAATATATAAACGTGTACCGCCTGAATCTAAATCCAGTGTTCCAATGTGGTAGCATTCCAATTCAAATATAGCTTCATTGTTGAGCTAAACGTGGTTGAAGTTGTATTGGACCAGGGTTGTGTTGGACCTGAAATGCAAAGTTAGAATGTAGGCCCATAACTCTAGCGGCAATTTTGGTGTATAATAATTTTAAGATAAGTGACCTACTGAGGTGTGTCATAGCGCTATGATATGGGTTTCTTCAAGGTTGGCAACTCATAAACGGCTCCTTCGATGTTGCTTATATTCATGGACTACAATGACCGCTTCCGATCATTCGACTCGTGCGCTGTTTTGCTACTTATTATATAAAAAACAGTAATAAATATACGAAAAAAAAATAGTTATAGAAACATTATGTACCTACTAAGAAAAAAATACTAATTATTAACTAATCTTTCTATTATCACTAACAAAAATAAATATGTGACATTCCACGGAAAAGGTACCTTATGGCGGTTGATGCTTACGCTATTTCTAACGACGCTGCAATACTAATGCGATGCTTCGCATCGTAAGCGCCAACCGCCATAAGGTACTTTCACCCGTGGAACGTCACATATATACTAACAACATTAGATACTTAAATTGTACTTCGAAACTAAGCAAGAAATAAAGGCTTTTTTATTTTATTTTACAATAAATATAGGAAGCCCGTACAATAATCGGCCTCGCTCGCCATACTCCCCTCATTTTCCTGCAGGTGAGCGTAAATCTTCCGTCTAGACTGCTTTACGGCCTTTACGCAATGCCAAGGCCTGGAATCTAATAGGCGTAGGTATCTATTGCTATTGCTAATAGGATAATGCCATTATTAAATAATATAGAGTTGTAACTAGCAATCAAATATTGTTAATGTAGTGTTTAAAAAAATGTGTATGATTCTGCACAAAAAATACATAGATAAAAAGGGAAGTACTTAAGTGGTCAGCCAAAAATATATTTCGGTCAGCAGAAAAATCAAATAGGCAGCAAAAGTTAGGTTAAATTAGGTCTTTGCTCGCCAACTGAATTTTCTACTGATCAAAACATCAATTTGTAGTTCAGTTAAATCATGCCCAAACAAAAGTGTGTCATTTGGTAACGGTATGTTTCCTACATATGTGCCTCTATAAAAAAATAGTTTTAAGCTTTTTTTGGCGATTCGACAATTTCACCGTCAGTCCATTGGTCAAATTATATCACCTGAAAGCGTCTGAAAGCACGTCTGCATTGAATCGCATTGTGCTGGCTTATAAATTCCACATCATCAAATTTCATCAGCAAAATGTTCACGATCCCTGCACATAAAACTCGCCGCAATTTTTTATTCATAAAACCCCGCGAATAGCCAAAACAAAAGGCAGGCGTCGCGAACCTTTTCCTCATTTCCATTCTCAAATTCAGAACACACGGCCGGCATAAACATGGCCGACGTCACAAGGTGTGCTTTATAAAAATAAAGTGCGATTTATTAAAGGGTGTCCTCATTTGGGCCCCGGTCACGTAGCAATGCCCAGATTTGAGCCCGTGCGAAGGTACGCCGCTAGTTTCTTTGATATAAACTTTCCGGTGCCCTTTCTTTCTATATTGAAATCGTAGGGAAACTATTGAGCATGTGATTTTGTCTGATATTCGGTTTTATTGCGTTTGACCGGTGGAATGAGTAAACTGAGTTTATTTTTCGAAATGAAGGACTGTGGTAAATTTGAAATTTTTATTACAGCTAAAAATAATAAACGTCCAAGTGACCGAATATTTCAAGTTAGAATTTTTGCGTAACTTAATTGCGTTACTTAATATTTAGAATAATGTTCTAGGTCTACCATGCTACTAATGTAGGTTTAGCTATTTAAGTCGAGCATATTTATAAATAAACAACTAGAATACTTGATTGATAAACATTTTCGAGGGAAAGTAAATATTCCACACGTCTACTGAATTTTATCTCTGAGTCTTAACTCAGTTTATATTGCATATTAAGATTAACATACGTACTTTCATAAAATAATTCTTGTCAAAACACTCCAATCTCCTAACCTTTGCCAAAGCCAAACAAAACGTAATAAATTGATTCCCACAATCGAATCCCATACTATCTGTCAACAGCATTATCTTAACCCTTATACTTGCGCTCATCCCCGTACCTGATGCCGTGGCACGTCGCACTTTGAATGGCAAATCACAGAACCTTCGGGGCCTCTGGGGCCCGTATGAAAATAAAATGATTGCGAAGGGTTTGTATTAAAATATTCCCGAAGGTTGGGGACGGCTGGCCGCACCTGGTGTTGGCTACGTAAAAAGATCGCAAGTGCAGATCCCACTTCTGATTTCACAACAATATATCAGTCAAATACTCACAGTCGAAAGTAATCCCTAAATCAATTAAAAAATAAGGTTCAAAATTGATAATAAAGGTCTTGAAACATAGGCTGTTGTATTGTTGAGTTTACAAATATGTTCCATTGACGCATACGTGATTTTGAGTAGGTAAGTCAGGGGTGTTTATTCCGAAGCGAGCGATATTGCGGAGTGATTTAACGCGAGCATGTTGTTATGGCTTGTGTGATGGACTGTGTTGAAAAAATGCTGTATGGCAAGTTGCCTGTATTGGTCAATAGCGTAAGAGCATAATATTATTTTTCGGCTACCGATGACATAGTGTTTATTTAAGTGACCCATTCTCTGTTTCTGTTAATTGCTGCACTTACAACCGTTTCTGTTTATTCCGTTGGTTGACTGGTAGAGAATGCCTTTTTGCCATTTGTGCTTTATCTGTATTGTGCAGCAAAGTTTAAATAAATAAATAAAAATAAATAAATAGTAATATGTTATAATAGATTTTATCTGTGGTTCTGAACGTGATTAAAAGTAAGTACTGTATAGCCGTTAGCTAGAGAATGATAAGCAAATATGCATGTATTTTACTTCTCAATTTTTTTTTAAATAAATCACTATTTTCATTTTTGGATCGTGCGTAAATTATCTGAGTTAGTATTTTTTTACTTACTTTTTTACTTTAAACTTTTATAGGTTTTTGTGGTTTTAGTCAATAATTTAATTATTCTTACAGGTATTCATTTATAATCATCATTATTTCACAATATAGGTAAACGTATATCATAAAGAATAAAAAAAAAGATTCTTATAGGGAGGCAACGCGCATGTGAAACCTCTGGAATTACAGGCGTCCATTGGCTAACCCTAACTGCTTACCATCAGGCGCGTTGTATGAATGTTTGCCACCGCCGTGGTATAAAATTATATAGTGGAAATACAAAGGCATAAGTATTTATTTCCCATACAAAGTTTAAACCCCCCTTAAACCCCCTTAATTCCAAAAAGTTCGTAATTTTTATAGCCTATGTCCTGACCAAAGGTCTGTTGAACCGGCTAGTGAAGTTTTTATTGAAATCGGTTCAGGCGTTTTGACGCCAACTCTCCCCATCCAAACAGACAAACAGACAAAAATTCTAAAAATCGTCAAAACGTGTTCTGTTATCGATTCTAAGAGCTACTAACTCATTTTTTTACTAATATCTCCAATGTACAGATTTTTGACCCTCTTCAGCTTGATTATATGTATAGATATGACAATTTTCTGACGCACGTCATTGATTAATCATCGACAAGTCATAGTCTCCATATCAGAGGATACATACCAGCTCCTTCACTCTTAGTTGAACAAAATATTAACTTGATGTACAGTCGACGTCAAAAAAATGTTTACACTTTTGGACCTTATTAGAAAGGAGTAAAATGCAAAAGTGTAAACATATTTTTGACGTCGACCGTACCTATTACTTGAAATTCACATAAAATGTTTATACTTTTGGTCCTTATTAGAAAGGAGTAAGGTGCAAAAAAGTAAACATATTTTTGATGTCGACCGTACCTTTTACTTGAAATTCACATATTATTATGTTCACGTTAATAATAACAACCTTTATAATATGTTTGTCGTATTTTTGTTATAACTAAATACCTAATAAAATGGAAATGTAAGTAAGATGGTTGCTAAACAATTTTAAATTATAGTAATTCCTAAACGATCATTGAAAATCAAAAATGATGAATGAGACCTCATAATACTTTTCAAAGTTCTAAACAATGATACCCTACTCGGCATAGTACATCAATTTTCATTTTTGAATTTTTTACAATATGTCGTCTGACTGCCGTCATATTGAATTTGGATTGCTATTTTGTCTTTAGTGGCACTCGCGCAATCAAGACGAATCGATTGACGTACGAATCATCTAAATCGGCCCACTCGTTTTGCTTCTAGAGTGCCACAAAGGAACAAACATACATATATAGACTGTTAAACACTATCCCCTCTTTTGCGTCGCGCAGTCGGGGAAAAAGGGGAACTCCTCCCTTTAAGGGATCTCTTACTAAAAAGGATGGGATGGTTCGTGGGACTGTATGCTTGATAAATGAGAGTTATTACCTTCGATTTAACTAATATATTATATTAAATTTGTAACACAAAATGTAATATCACAACCAAGAAGACATAACTAAAAACATCATTTTTGACATGTAAGAAAAAATACATTTTTAAATTAGGAAATCAAACCAGTATGCTGCAGACTCCAAGGAGTCGGCAACACTTACCTATCGCTAAACTATCTATATACTCATTATATAATAGGTTAACAGGTAAAAGCTTGTGAAGTTATCTTCATAAGTCAACTAAAAGTATGAAATCTCAAAGTCAGCTCAGCACACAACCAAAGAAAACAAATGAAGTTATAAGTTAGGCCCTAAAGTGCAGTTAGCGTTATCTGTCTGGAGGTAATTTATTCGGGAGACATCGCGCGGAGATTAAAAATGTTAATCCGGGAATTATTTGGAGTAATTTATACAGGCGGCACCTTTGAGGTGTACAGGCTGGTTCACATTTATTCGAACATTAAAATACAAAACATGTATGGCGGAAATTATGTCACATATGGCATTTTCTACCAGTCAACCAAAGGACCAAAAAGAGTAAGGTCCACGGGCCACATGTACAAAAAGCATCGCGTTAGAGGTGTACCTAATGTAAAATAAAAAAGGAGTTTTGCTTGTAACTTAATTTTCAATTTACATTTTGAATTACTTATTTAATTGTAAAACACAGGTATATTGTACAATTATGTTATTAGTTGCATGAGTTGTGAATCACCAAGTTTAATGTAAAACAAATAAAAAAGAGAATTATTAGTATCTTAAGGCCTTCTCTAAGAAATAAGTTTTTCACAGTTACGTACCTATCTAAGTAAGTAAATTACACAAATAAATTGTTTTCGGGCACTAACTTAAATTAAGTAAAATCCTAACCTTTTCAAATCACCCTGTATAGCAGCAAGAGTGCAGATCTTCATTAATCCGGCAGATATCTTAATTCATGCTAACGAATGCAACCCTTCGCCACCTGAGCGTTGCCGTCGGCGGTATCCGTATCTGATACCCCAAGTTTATTACATCGTCGATTTAGTAAAGGTAAGAGATACAAACATTTGTGTGATTAGAGTAATTAAGACTAGACAAAGTTACAAAGTAAAATAATACATAGTAGTTGTACAATTAAATTGCATACATTATAAATTATATATTTTAAGTATATTTTTGTTAGGTACAAAAAAATAAAGGTATTTGAGAATCCAAAAGTGAAATGGAATTTAAATTTTAGAGCGTTATACTCGTATGCTGAGTCAGTAAGTACTTAAGTAATTAATAGGTACTTTATTGCAAAATATAATAAAAATTATGTTGTGCAAAATAACAGTTTATTTTAGTTAGGTAAAAAAAATAAGGGGATTCGAGAACCCAAAAGCGACATTGAAATTAAATTGAGTAAATAAAATACGAGCAGTAAATACAAATAATTGTTGTAATTTGAAATGCACTTTTTATCAAATAAATGGGACCTGCCGCCATGTGTATGTGAGTACGATATCCAGAACGATTCAATTTCAAACGGTAGCGGCAGGTCAGAGTTCACGGGAGTTAAACTTGCACAAGTTGTTTAGGTATAGTTCCCTCCACATGCAGGGAAATTATAATTTTAAAATCGTGATTTGTTACGGATCTGTTATCAAATGGATATATTTATATGGTTATAATATAAAACATATTTTATATTTATATAAATTAACTCAATTTCTTGCCCAAACCAGATTTACCAATTTTGACATTAGTTATTAATAAATAGTTTTCCTTTGCGGGAAGTTGCCGCAAAAGATAGTTTTGGTTCCCGAGCGGAGCACAGCCAATAGGGGATATTACTGCAATATTCTGCCACCGGAGTGCAGCACTAGCACACCGGTAAACCATAGAGTTTTTAATACATACTAGGCCTTAAACAGTTTTTTACAAGTTTTCATAGATAATTCACCAAGGCGGTAATGTTTACAAAGGGCCTATCGTGAAACGATAGAATCGAAATTTTGACATGTGCCTCTCTATCGCTCGAATTTGAAAGAGTGACAGAGAACCAGGTAACGAAATTTTTATTTTCGTGTTTCGTGGTAGGCCCTCTGGATGTGCTAGTGCCGCCCCCTACGCAGAGTTTTGCGTAATATTCCCTATTAGATGATTTCTAAATCGGAGACTGGGACGCCTGGTAGGCGATCACAAGGAGTCTCAAATGCTAAATATGCTAAATATGTTCACTTATATAAAATACCCTATAATAATAATTATTTTATTGATGCTGCTTTACATTATTGTGGAGGTATTTTTAGTTTCAAATTAGGAGCTACTAAATATTTTTTCAAAAATACTTATTTATCGTACTAATGGCTAGTTAAATTTCACTTAAAAAAAATAAGTACCCCACAAAAAATTGCGTGTATAGTGCAAAGTAAGTAAACTGATAAAAATTGTAATGTGTTAGAACTCTCATTGCCCTGTAATGTCTATGACACAGCAATAAACGTAATAAGGCTAAGGATGTTAACACAAAAACATATTCTCAGACTCAGGCATAAAAAAAATTTCTTTCTGATATCAATTTCACTTCATACATGCATGTATTTTATAACCTACACACTAAACATAACTGCCCAAAAACAATCCACTACTTACCTAATTCCCGAAAGTTGCTATTGGCTGGTAAACACGTATATCGACGATTAGAAAACTTCCACAGTCAATAACCGGCGCCTGAACTTTTTCGATTAGCACCTGCGATGAGGGGCTTTACCCTACCAACTACTTCTAAAAGGGGCTTAGTGTAAACATAGTTAATGACCAATCGTGACCCTTACTTCCTCATAAATAAGGTTGATCTTGAGTCAATTATCTGTTGCTATTGGCACAGTACGTTTATGACCTTTTTGAAAGATTTATATCCTTACTCTAAAAGGGCGTATGTGTATTACAAAGCGATGCAGTTATGTCTTTTTGGAAGTTTATGGGGATAGTAAGGGATAGTTTGAATGTTAATGGTTTTCCGAGTTTTGGTTGTTTAGTGGTTTACGATACAAAGTGTGATCAGGTTTTGAAATTGATTTATTATTGTGTGGTTGCAGGAGAAAGGTTGCCCAAGCATATTGAATGGAAATTAGTTTGAATGTGTTTTCCTTTAAATACATAGCTATGAATATTGTAATATAATAATAACTTACTTTAATAAAAAGATTACTCCACCTTTTAAAGAGCTACTGTAATAATTTTAAACAAAAAAAGAACCGACTTCACTTAGGATCCGCTTTTCCAAGTAGAAATGCCCGAGTTGCTGTAAAAAACACTGAAATCACTATAGGTGTGCTTATAATACTTGAAGAGTTCCCTCGATTCCATCATCAGATCCGGACCTGGAGTTCGATTTTTGAATCTCACCGGTGACTTTTTTTGTATGCAGCCGATGACTATTTAGTATGAAATAAGTCACCCGGTGAGATTCAAAAATCGAACTCCAGGTGACAATGGGTGAAGTATAGCTCTTTCAAACAAAAAAATAATTTTCCAAATCGGTCCAGCCGTCTTTGAATAATCTGTGAACATAAGAGATGGAATGTGGTTTTTAAGCCACCAATAGAATCACTTCATTTGTTTATCCTCGCACAGCGCAGCTCTAGGACTTGTTCTTAACCAACACATCCCCCACCACGCATCCTCGCTCATCTCTGGTGGAAACGCAGCCTTATTCCCACAACCAAACTTAGAAGGGGTACGACCTACACCTTAGTGCCCCAGCTGTCTCGCCTGCACGTGGTCCTCCTGCTGAACGACGGAAGAGATGGCAACAGAGAAGGAAAACTCGAAACAAACCCGGCTCGATGCCAGCCGTTATGCATTGCAATAGAATGCCCTCCAAAAGAAGAATACCTTTTAAGGAGTCCGGTTCTCCTCAAAAAAAGCCGAACAGAAGACCGCTGAAGAGCCCAGCTCTGACACAGCACCCCTCACTTTCCAACCGAAAGCGTGGAAGACCCGAGATCGAGATCGATGTCTACCAGTAACTTAAAAATTGTAACTGCAAGGCTGTTGTAGGTAATAATGTATCACATTAGTAACATGTAGTATACAAATACGAGTTCGTGTATACAGGGTGCAGCGTATCAACGTGGCAGGTTACTTTGGCGCTGTGCCACTCGTGATAGGTGAGTCTTTCTAGGCACAAAACCATACAAAACAGTAGGGTTAGCTTGTGCCGTATTCTAATTTTAAAATGTATAAACAATACATTAACAACACAATCTGTCTTAAACATAACTCCAACACTCAACCAATAATCAACAATATTGAAGTCGTATTGTAGTTGCATCGCAGTAATTTTAAAGCAAATTCCGTCATTTTTGATTCAGACGTGTAGTCGTTAGCTGTATTGTGTTGTTATTGTATTGGATTTGTGTTGTTATTGCATTGAAGTTGGATCGTGTCTGTGCGTGTTTTAAAGTTAGAATACGGCCCCTTATTGTCATCTCAGCCTATATACCGGGTGTTTCCTGTAATAGGAGCAATAAATTAAAACGTAGATTCTACTCCTCAAACCAGACAACGTTTGTTCAGCAACTTTTAAAAATAATTTATGGTTTGATTTTTATTTCACTTTAAAGATTATTCGAACACGCAATGTATTCCGAAATTGATTATGTCTGTAGGGTGACAAGGCTGACAAGCAATGTCAATTGGACGGATTTTAACGTACATTGATAATACTATTTAGTTTGTATGAAAAAGAGACAATCTAAAAAATGCATATTTTTTAAAAGTTGTTGAACAAAAATTTTATTGTTTGAGGAGTAGAATCTACGTTTTAATTTATTGCTCATGTTACAGGAAACATTCTGTATGAATAATAAATGAACAGTCGAATTCGTTAATGTCGACGCGTCCAATTGAACAAAAATATGTAACACGACCCATACAAATAAGGTTGTGTTCGCATATTTTTGTTCAGTAGGATGCGTCGATATTAACGAACTCGACTGTACCTGCTTATTTATTTATTTGGCTCATAAGCCTATTGTGTCCCACTGCGGGGCAAAAACCTCCCCTCTTTTTTCCATTGGTCCCGGTCTTGTGCTACCTCTGGTTAGGGTCGTATTCTAATTTTAAAACACGTTTCGACACGATCCAACTTCAAAACAACTCCAACGCATTAACCACGCAATACAGCTAGCACTTACACATCTGAATCAGAGATATTACAATTGGTTTGAAAATTATTCCGTTCAACATTGGTCGATTATTTGTTGTGTGTTGGAGTTACGTTTGAGATAGACTGTGTTTTTAATGTATTGTTTATGTATTTTAAAATCAATACGGTATCGAATACGTTACCTAATCTCTCAAAAAGGAGTCTAGATATCCTGCCATCGCCGTAGACAACGGCAACGTTTTAGAGAGATTTTGCTGGAGAAGCACTGAACCGACGCGATGATCTCCTATTTGATTGCTTACAATTATTAAAAATGCTTGATACTAGAAAACATTTCTGCGTTTTGTTTCACTGCACTTTTTTCTTAGAGAATTTCCCTACTGCATTACGAAAGTGTTGCTTGTCGGACCGTCTTGAGAAAATAAAGAAATTTCCCTGCGAAATTTATACGCTTCGGAATTGTCCCGTAATGTCGCTACTGAACAAAATTTGGATTGTTTGTAAAGCTTTTATTATAGTGCTCTCTTGTGATTTATTCTACAAGTGCCGAGATAACGCGAGGTGTGAGAGGAATAAGAATATGTTGGGGACTAAAGTCTTTGTAGTTAAAGGCAATCTTAAAGCTAGTGAAATGGAACTGAAATTAGAGGCATGGAATTTTAAGTAAATTCTATTTGTTGTTATTCTTGCTGAGTGTAGTATTTCAGTTAAATGTAGTTAGTAATTGAATTTGAAATGATAATAATATGATTTATAAAAGCTTACATGCAGGTCTTTATAAGGCAGTTTTTATATGAATTGACCTGTTTAAATTTTATTGTCCTTGAGAATATAACGATACAAGAAAATAAACTCTTCCCTGATTACTGTACTACTACTGCGCGGAAAAAAAAGCTTCCGGGATATTCTCAATCCAAGACATTATTATTTTCTTGAAAATATTTCCTCGTGACAAGTATTTATTTCCTTAACCAAAAATATGATTCTTCGCTTAATAAAACCACGTTTTCTTAAAATAGAAATACGAAAATGTATTGTTTCAAGAGTATATTGAGTAAATAAGAGAGATTGTACTTTAATCAAACAAGTATTATCTTAGGTAAAAGAAAACTAGAAAATCTGTAACAATGTATTCGCTTCGTTATATTTAAAACTTTAATTTATTTTCGTTAAAGGAAATAAATGCTTGTCACGAGGAAATATTTTCAACATAATATAATAATGTCTTAAATTGAGAATATCCCGGAAGCTTTTTTTTCTGTGTGGTATTGGTATGTATGATTTGTACATATACATGCCTATTTTAAGAAAATCGTTTTGATATTTCACCGTAAAAGAGGCGCGAAGTGTTATTAGTTATTAATCGTCCAGTTTCCCTATAGGTAAATTTTTCATAAGAACTTTGGCTCATATGAAAATTCATATAAGGAAGATTATATGAATTTTCATATGAGCCAAAGTTACTCTCATCAAAGTAAGTACATAAGGCCGGGTGATCTTACGGGTAGTTTTTTTAACGAATTTTGTCAGTAGGTACCTAAAAGTGCAAAATTCAGACTTTATACTCCATTAGGGGCCAATTTCCAAGTTTCACCTTTTTCTACTGACACAATCTGCCTGTCCGACTATCTGATAGTGCACGTATCTTACTAAGTTGTCTGCGAGGTGTGATCTCGACGGTTGGCGCGGTGCCTGGCCGACACTCCGTAATGATAATGCGTGCGTTCTTTACACGGCATGGGTGAAATTCTTATTGCGCAGGTTTTAGAGTAAGTAATTTATTCTACTGAAATAGGCTTGAAACAGGATTTAAATTCTTTATAGAAAACTAGAGCATAGATCCTACCGGAAATCTGCCTGTGGCAGCAATCTGCAGTTTCGTTTCTAACATTTTGCAATTATTTTCTGAAAAAAATCTGTCGCACTAATACACTCAAGAGCAAAAATTTCGGGTCAGTAACATAATCTTTAATTATCTTAAAAATTAATATCTTTTGAGATATTCAAGAAAATGCTAGTGACCCCAAACTTTTGCTCTTGAGTGTATTACGCCTTCATATGTTTAACTTAAATGAACATAATAGCAAATTTCAGAGTAGATATCGCTTGAAACGAGCAACTGTAAAGAGTAGAATTTTCTCATAAGGCACTCAAGGCAGGCATAAAAACCTTTAGTGGCTTTTTAATAACACCGTAGAAGCATGTAGAAGTATCTATTGTCCGTCTGTCCGCATCGCACGTTAACCTTTATGATCAAATTTGGCAGAGTCCAGCCGACACATTCACACACCGACTTCCCTCGACCACGAAATAGTTTCCAGTATAAGTAAAACTCAAGATGTCTAACGATTATTAGTGGTTACAGACCACTCTTAGATTGGATCGCTAGAACACGCTTAGCAATGTGGAGAACAGTCGAATGCATTTGGCAGAATGCCGCCTCTCAGGTATAGGAATGGTCTTCGGAAGTTTCTATTGCTTTCGAGTACTGGGATGATAATTGTATTATGCTAAACTACTTGACAATGCAATCGATTGCATCACATCACAAACCTAATTGATTGTTTGAAGAAAACGTCTATATATAACGCTAAATTTCCTAAAAAAAAACGAGTTATGAAACTAATTGTAAACTAGTAGGTAGGTACTGCACTAATATATACTGAAGGCACTTATATCATGACTTTACAAATTAATGGTTAAATTTTAGATAAACGCGTGTTACCGTATAACTTCTTAAGGTCTTCTATATGTCCCTTGAATTTAGTAGTAACTACATAACTAGTACATATTATGCGTAAATGAAATACTAAGAAATAATAAATTTATAGCAGTCGTCAATTTCGACTGGCAGATGGGTAATAAGTACTTAAAATATCTGAACAGGCCCTTATTGCCTCGACAATAGCGGCGTTGTTCAGATATTTGTGACTGCCTTGGTCGCTCTGATATATCAGATGGCGACTGTAGGTACCCGTCTTTATTGTATCGTATGGTATCTTTTATATATTCATTCCAAAAGCAACATTGAAAGTCTACGTCTAATGCCATTAGAATGACACTTAGAGCATTTAACCAACCGGAGCGGCCATTGACAGACGTTCCCCTCTGCCGAAAATATATGACCAGTGGTCATACTCGTTTATTTGACGTGGCTATTTTGACGTTACGCATACATTTGACGTTCCTTCCCCCCGCAAAATTGGCAGACTTTTTTGTATAGAAAATTACAGACATGGCCGGTTCGGATGGTTGAATAGTCTAAGGAATAACACCCCATTTCTCTTCGTAAAGGTAATTGCTAAGGAAAAAAGTTTAAGATTGATAGGCTTCCAAAACAAACAAATTAACTAAGTAGGACCTAAAACGTCAGCAAAAAACTTACCTACGACTAAAAGTTTATATTTATGCGTTCGCAAAAAGGATTACCCGCCGTATGGTAAAGTAGCGTAAGTAAGATAAGCGTTTTATCTGAAATTGCTTAAATGAACGTGTCGGACGTGCGGCGCGGCTTAGGCGGGAATTTAATTTAAATGTTGCCGCGTTAAAAATTGGCGGAACGACGTTACCTGTCGCGAGCGTGACGTGACGTGTTGCTTTAAATGGAATTTTGTATTTTGCTCGTTGGCTGTTGTGTCGGGTTGCCAGGTTGACAGTTTTATAGCCCGCCGGTAACCAAATGAAACATGAATTTTATAACATTAGATATTTAGTCTCATGAATAATAAAATATGTGTAGAAAGACTATAAACATACTTATATAAAAAAGATTTTAATTATCTAAGGCATCTTTGCATAATTGGTAATGTTTAATTTTAAATTTGCTGAATTTGGTATCATTTGCCAAACAAAATTTTAAAGATTTGTTTTTCCAATATAAATAAATAAATAAATATTTGGGGGACAATCTTACACAAATCAACCTAACCCCAAACTAAGCAAAGCTTGTACTATGGGTGCTAGGCGACGATATACATACTTAGATAGATAAATACATACTTATATACATAGATAACATCCATAACTCAGGAACAAATATTTGAGATTAGCACACAAATAAATGTCCTTACCAAGATTCGAACCCGGAACCTCCAGCTTCGTAGGCAGGGTCACTACCAACTGGGCTATGGAGGCCGTTAACATAAAATGCTTGATATCTTATAACATTAGCTATAGGTAAGTACATGCATTGGCATGCATAAAACAAATCCCCTCATACCTACTAAAGTAATTTGTTAAAGTCTATACCTAAGTGCGGAAGAAAATTCTGTATTATCAAAAATCACCCAACTGACAACACATCTAATAAATAACGCTCAACAGCCTGACAGGCTTAAAAATGACAAGTTAAAACGACTGAAAGTAATTTACGTCGTGTCGATTTACCTCTCAACACAGAGTGGTAATTTTTATTATCTACAATTCGTCACGTCCCCGGTGACAGCCGACGAGCGGCGGCCATGTTTTATTTCGAACAATTTCATAAAATTGCAATTTTTCACTTAGCACACTTTTGCTTTGGGTGGTTATGGCTTTTGCATGTTGTAATGGTGCTTGAATTGAATTTTATAATGACTGTGTATTAATATTTTTGTCATTATTTTTAGATATTAATTATTAAAAAAAAGAACATAAGAATGTTCTTGTTTGAAAAAACAAATCATTTTTCTCAAATTAAGTTTAGTGCGATGATAAAGTGTTATTAAAATGTATAGGTACCTAATTTTAACGCAAATTAAGTTCTGGTTTGCTTAAGAAAAGTTATGACCTGCCGCCACTGAACCGCGATTAAAATAGGATTAGAGTTGACAGACTTTCCATATGCTTACGTCAAAATTTGTATGGGTTGACAGCTAACTCAATCCAATTCTCATCGCGATTCAGTAATACCTAGTGTGTAATCCATTTTATTGAAAACGTCATTCTTGAATTTTGTTGGTTACTTAAATTAACTGCATAAGAATATTATATCATTTGATTCACAATCTCTCTAAACTTAATGCAATAAAACACTCAAATAAAACGTCCAAATCCAGGTCTCGCCAACCTTTAAATCACAGCGTCATTAACAAGCCGGCTTACGCCGAGTCAATAGTTCAATATTTATGAGTAGGGGTCGCTGTTCGGAGATTTATGCTCGAGACAAGTGCCTTCGGTCAGGTGCGTGATTTACTGGACCTGGCATTGTATTCCCAAGCATTACCATGAACATACCAGTGTAATTGCGACCCCTATATCTCTAACATGGCTGCGCAGTGACAGTTCATAAAATAAATGGTTATTCAGAAGTAACGTTAGCGGGAATATGGGGGCTGATGATGCGGGCCGAGATATACGGCCTTTTTTGGGGTGTAATGGGTGCTTAAACTACTGTGATGGGAAGGCAAGGGTCGCTGTCTTTCGAAGCTACTTGTAATGGATCACGGTTGGTTCGGATTAGGCACGTGCGTTTTTGTAGTGTCGTGTGGGTCGACAACGACAAATTACCTTACTTAGGATAAGGTGAATCATTTTAAGTTTGTGTATTCAAATTTACCTATTTTGGCTTTTAACATACCCTAATAGGAACAAAATGTAAGGTAACGTTATTTATTTCCTTCGTTGCCAATTCACTAAAAAAATCATATGAAATTTATTTATGTTTCTGTAACCAGAGTTATCATTATTTCTAAAATAAAAATAATAAACCGTAATTAACCTATATGTACGAGTAAGTAGTGTTAACAACAATAAACAACTAACAACCGAGTCTTACTTATTATGCTTTCATAACAATCACAGTTTCGCCAAAGTGTAACAGTGTCAACGATAGGTGGCCTTAACACATTGCAGGTGTCAATTTTATCATCATTACCCACTGCCTTAATACATTTCTAGTCCCATTCTTCCAGACACCTTACCCAAAACCACACCTCATAAAAACGGAATAAGCAAATGCCGGGTCCCCAATAACCGCGTTAGTCTGAGGGTCTGTAATGAGCCTCATCTAATTACGGCGGACGTGCGCTCGGTGCTAACACCTGCATAATGCAGACGTCTACTTAAATAATGAAAGGTTGCCGAGCCCTGCCAAATGTTGGCGTGTTGGTGATGGTGATTAATGCTGACTAGTGTGTTGCTCACTATTTACTTACTTACCGATTTGTATTCTGGATGAATATGGCAGATATTAATTCTACTTAAATAATGAAAGGTTGCGCAGCCCTGCCAAATATTGGCGTGTTGGCGATATGGTGACTAGTAGATTAGTTACCTATTTGTATTCCCTGTGAATATAGGGCATATGAATTTGCCAAACCTGTGTGAGGTTGTGATGGTCGCACTCGTTTACGTGACTGTGTGAAAATGACAACGGTAGGTATCTGTTTATTCCAGGGATGTTACTAAGCTCCGGTTCCGTTACTTTGACATTATATTTGAGATTGTGGCTCATGTAACCTACAGTGAATAAAAAATTTATTATCTATACATCTATCTTCTATACATATAATAAAGGTGAAGAGGGTCAAAAATCTGTACATTGGAGATATTAGCAAAAAAATGAGTTAGTAGCTCTTAGAATCGATAACAGAACACGTTTCGGCGATTTTTAGAATTTTTGTCTGTTTGTCTGTTTGTCTGTTTGGATGGGGAGAGTTGGCGTCAAAACGCCTGAACCCATTTCGATAAAAACTTCACTAGCAGGTTCTACAGACCTCTGGTCAGGACATAGGTTATAAAAAATACGAACTTTTTGGATTAAACGGGGTTTAAGGGGGGTTTAAACTTTGTATGGGAAATGCCTTTATATGGTAAATAAATACTTATGCATTTGTATTTCAACTATATATTTTTTAAACCACGGCGATGGCAAACAATCATACGACCCGCCTGATGGTAAGCACTTAGGGTAGCCAATGGACGCCTGTAAATCCAGAGGTTTTATGTGCGCGTTGCCTCCCTATAAGAATCTTTTTTTATTTACACTATATTGCACGAAATACAAAACTGTGAGACCAAACGGCGGACATCATACCAAATGGTATTTTCCACCAGTCAACCATTGGGTCTATACAACAGACATGTACAAAAGGTGCAAGAATAATAGTTAAATTAAATAACTATAAAAAAACAAACGGAACATAGTGAAACACGGAAATCGAAAAGTACCGGCACACCCTACCGAAAAAGAGTTTAGATAGAGTTCACCGCGTGATGGGCGTCAAAGAGAAGGGGGCGCAAAAAGAAAAAAAGACACCACACTATAGCTAAATATACCGAACGGTAATATTGCAAATTATACCAAAAACTGCTACGTTGAACATTTGAGATTGGAGTAAAAGAGTTTTGATAGAGTTTACTACGTGATGGGCCGCAAAGAAAGGGGGGTCGGGGGGCGGAGCCCCCCGCATAAAGAAAAAACACACCGTACTATTGCTTATTATACCAAAAATTGTTACGTCAAACATTTGAGATGGGAGAAAAAGAGTTTTGATAGAGTTTGCCGCGTGACGGGCCGCAAAGAAAGGGGGGCTCGGGGGGCGGAGCCCCCGCATAAAGAAAAAACACACTGTACTATTGCTTAATATACCAAAAATTGTTACGTCAAACATTTGAGATGGGAGAAAAAGAGTTTTGATAGAGTTTGCCGCGTGATGGGCCGCAAAGAAAGGGGGGCTCGGGGGGCGGAGCCCCCCGCATAAAGAAAAAACACACTGTACTATTGCTTATTATACCAAAAATTGTTACGTCGAACATTTGAGATGGGAGAAAAAGAGTTTGATAGAGTTTACTACGTGATGGGCCGCAAAGAAAGGGGAGCTCGGGGAGCGGATCCCCCCGCATAAAGAAAAAACACACCGCACTGTTGCTTATTATACCAAAAATTATTACGTCGAACATTTGAGATGGGAGAGAAAGAGTTTTGATAGAGTTTACTACGTGATGGGCCGCAAAGAAAGGGGGGTTCGGGGGGCGGAGCCCCCCGCATAAAGAAAAAACACACCGTACTATTGCTTATTATACCAAAAATTGTTACGTCGAACATTTGAGATGGGGGAAAAAGAGTTTTGATAGAGTTTACTACGTGACGGGCCGTAAAGAAAGGGGGGCTCGGGGGGCTGAGCCCCCCGCATAAAGAAAAAACACACCGTACTATTGCTTATTATACCAAAAATTGTTACGTCGAACATTTGAGATGGGGGAAAAAGAGTTTTGATAGAGTTTACTACGTGACAGGCCGCAAAGAAAGGGGGGCTCGGGGGGCGGAGCCCCCCGCATAAAGAAAAAACACACCGTACTATTGCTTATTATACCAAAAATTGTTACGTTGAACATTTGAAATGGGAGAAAAAGAGTTTTGATAGAGTTAACCACGTTATGGGCGGCAAAAAGTAGGGGGCTCAGGGGGCTCCTCCCCCCGCATACAGAAGAAACACACCGTACTATTGCTTATTATACCAAAAATTGTTAGGTTAGACATTTGAGATGGGAGAAAAAGAGTTTTGATAAAGATTACCATGTGATGGGCGGGATAGAAAGGGGGGCCAAGAAAGAAAAAACACACCGCAATATTGCTTATCATACCAAAAATTTCTAGGTTGGACATTTGAGATGGGAGAAGAAGAGTTTTGAGAGAGTTTACTACGTGATGGGCGGTAAAGAACGGGAGGAAAATAAAATACTGCAAATTATACCAAAAACTGATACGTTGAACATTTGAGATGGGAGAAAAAGAGTTTTGATAGAGTTTACCACGTGATGGGCTATAAAGAAAGGGGCGTTCGGGGGGCAGAGCCCCCCGCATAAACAAAAAACACACTGTACTATTGCTAATTATACCAAAAATTGTTACGGTGAATATTTGAAATGGGAGAAGAAGAGTTTTGCTAGAGTTAATCACGTGATGGGCGGCAAAAAACGGGGGCTCGGGGGGCGGAGCTCCCCGCATAAACAAAAAACACACTGTACTATTGCTAATTTGCCATGGCTGACACAGTCAAATCTCAGACGCTTTCAGTCGATCTTTTGGGATGTCGAAGTTATATGCATGAAGTCAATTTTAGCTAAACTGCTAAACATACTGTATGAAATATGACATGTAGAAAGCGTTTAGCAATGGACTGTTGAGGGTAACGAAAAGTGACAGAACCTACTGCAACGCACGCGAGCGAAGCCGCGCGGGTACAGCTAGTCAATAATAAGCGTTATAAGTAGGTACAATAATAAACAAAAACTTAAATATAAATTAAAAGCTATCTTAAGTCAAAACACTAAACTAAAAAATCCCCCCGCGGCATGGTACCGTAGATACTGGCAGCATTTCCCCTTTGTATGGCAATTCCAATACGTTGGGCAAGGAAGCTGCCAGCTCCGTTCCGTTTAAGTCGGAAGAGATGTTATATCGGATGCCATAGCAACGCAGCGGGGGGAAATGAGCGGCGTACATCAAAAACAAATATGGATATACCTGCACTGCTAGCACATCTTACGTAGTTGCGCGACTCTCCATACTTCAGGGCGCGACTTGAAGTATGACGTGACAGGCGACAACGTAAGATATGCTAGCCCGCCTGTCATTTGATCATTTCAGGTCAGTCATCCACCTATCACTCGGGCTCCAGTTCTGGTTCCGATAACCTAATTTAAAACATGTGGTCCTGGTTTATCCAATCGCGTGGTAAGTGATCAAGGGGCTTAGCCAAGATGACAATCAAACTTAGTATTTATTCCTTTCTCATTCTCTCATGGGTTGGCTGGAAGAGATCGCTTTTAGGGATAAACTCGCCTTTGTGCATATCTTTTTTATTTTTATTTTACTGTTGTAATATTGTTAAACTTGTTTATGTGCAATAAAGTGATATATACATACATACATACAAACTCTGTCGCACTAATATAGAAGAGTGATAGAGAGACCGAAAGCGGTTGTCATCTTACCTAAGCCCCTAGGTATCCACACAGTGTGGCGGCGGATCTGCTGCAGCTTCGCGTCAAAACTGGTAAGAAGTTGCGCAGGATCGTGACAGGTGGCGTGCTCTCGTTTCAGAGGTCAAGAGTCGTTGAATCGTCGTCGTGTTTGGCTTAGCAGCGTAAAAAGTTAGTGGTTAGTGATGTTTGCTTTATCACGAGGATAACTCCGTCCATCTTAGGCTCGCTAGTGTGAACTGTTCACACGAATAGGTGACAGAAAAGTATTTACGATATATATAAGTATATATGAAAAAATCCATAACTTTTCAACATCTGCCTTTTAGCCCAGCTTTTTGGATTTGCGTCTTAACGGAGCCTAGGATACATCCGGCAACCTTATCATTTAGCATAAAATCACTACTTTTTGTGAAAGCGACTGCTATCTGATCTCCAAACCTAGAGGGGAGACTATAAGCCTTATTAGGATTAGTAAGAACAAGCTTCCTCTGTTTTGGTATACCGACTAGTACCCCAAGTAGTATGAGCCGTCAAGTTGTGGTACGAGCCGGGCCGGGGTTCGAACCTTTGGATCAATCTACACTTACCACTAGACTACCTAAAGGTAAAATGGTTTACTAATTAACGTTAGACTTAAATCAGCTTTTAATTTCATAAAGCAAATACAGCAACAATTATTACCTAGGTACAGTAGGTACGCATGTAAAGATGGCAAAGTCGAATCTATCCAGCTAGAACACTTAGGTAGTAGAAAACGTGAACTTGCTCTATAAACCTCTTGTTATCTTAAAACTAAATCCTGGGGTTAAATCATACCTGGCAGGTAACGGCCCTGGGGCGCAGTGAGGCGAGAACTGATAATTTTGTGGGATGGCTACTCGGTCGTGAAACTCGTGAAGGTGGGGACAGGGTTATTGGAAACTAAGTTTTTAGCTGGTCTGTCTTGAGTGAATTAGATGGGTTTCACCAGACTGGGAGCACAAAAGTATCATTTTGTCGTATCGTATCTCCGTCGCGTACCTATGTTCGTCAGTGAGGACGCAAAAGATCGGTGTGATCGTCAGTGATCGCTCGCGATCTACGAGTGTCCCAGAAATCGACGTCAAGCCGTGAATGGATGATAGACCAAGTTATAACAGTTATCAGAAAAATACAAAAAAAATCTATCACATGTTCTTCAAAAATTATGGTCACTTTAAAAATTTACTAGAAGTTAAGAGACCAGGGCGTGAATATTCTAGTACATTTTTAAAGTGACCATATTTTTTGAAGAACATGTGATAGATTTTTTGTATTTTTCTGATAACTGTTATAACTTGGTCTATCATCCATTTACGGCTGGACGTCGATTTCTGGGACACCCTGTATATTGCTATGTGTTTATTAACAGTGCCGGTTTTTGTGTTCTGATTGTGTTTCTCGGTATAATTGTACTTCAATGGTAACGACATATAAAATTGTCGATACAAATACAAAGCGATAAATTTAATTGTCTTTAATTGTGGAATTCCTATTTGAATACATTTCTAAACAGATTAATCTCTTTAGTACCACTACTCGATCAGCTAACAGATTACAAACAATGAACTAACCTAAGCAAAGGTAGCTTCAAACAAATCAATTACAGTCTCATCTGCTAAAAAGCACACCTCGTGTTCACTTCAAAGGGCAAAGCTGAATTATGATGTTTTCACGCCACACCATCATCCTTTCTCATACACCCAAGTTATACTAAATTCAACCCTCACTCAAAAAGATAAGGGTGATGAAGACTACAGATAAGCTGGTATACCTGTGAGCTTGTCTAATACTGTCAAGCCACGCCAAATCCTACCCTATTTTCAAACTGATAAAGATGTTTAAGATTGCAAATGAGGTGGTTTGCCTGCGGTCTAGACGCATTTTCATCTGAGCTATGAGGTTATTCCGGTGATAGGTGTGGTGCTTGACAGGAGTGAGGTATGGGTGCGGGTTGGTGGTACCTGGGTGACAAATGAGAGGTCACGTTGGTAAAGAGTGGGGAAAATGACACATCCTACAATTACTCTCTACATTAAAATTAGGAAAGTTGAGTAAATTTCTTGAATGTTGTTTTATCTGCTTATACCCTTAAAAAAGGATTCGATTTGTCGGTTCAATGCGTTTTTATTTCGCTTACAATATTTATTTTTAGGCTAGCTTTCACATTATACATACCCAACTACTGCTTAAAACAGGTTACTTACCAGTTAAAATGTATGTTTTTGGGTACATGTCCTTTATTTTAAACTAAAAAAAAATTGGTATATTGTGAAGGCTCATCAGGACATTTGTCACTATTCAAATAGTTTATTAGTGAAATGGCCACAAAATATTATTACAATAAAATATTGACCACAGACTATTTCTTAATTGAGAAAAGAAAATATGCAATAAACATCTCCGAATACACACTTTACTAAAGCTCTTGACTTCCTACAACTAAGATCATATTTCCCCAGTCATTTATTTTATAACGGATAAATGAAAAACACTTTTTCACCGACGGAAAAGCTAGCTTTCTACACAACTTTGGGTTATGATCCTAATGATCCTAACGATGTACAACTTCGAAGTATTTAAAATCAAACATTACTAACTTGAGCGCTTCGAACGAACTTTGACAAAACCAAAATGGTACCTATATATATTTAATTAAGCGAAGTAATCCAACAGCTTGGCATACAAGCATATAAACTCTGTATGTATGGCAGGAGCTGTCAGATTACTCCTCCTAACTATTATTATCACTTTAGTTTACGATATGGTTTGGTTACTTAGTTAACGAAATAACTGTTTTTTTTTATTACAGGACTAACATGTATTACCAGTTACACGTTTTTGTGAGATATAGTGTTCTTGGCAATATAAAAAGCACCTTAAGTACATTCATACTTATTCAGAATGGGATATACTACATCAGATTAAGAAGATGTACCAAAGAAAATGTGCCAATCGTATTAGATCCAACGCAACGTGATCCTTTCATCTCTGACCACTCAGTGTAAGAGGTAACATAACAAACAGAGATGCATTTTGGCGGCAAACAACGCGTCTGCCAAATACCTTCGGTAAAAACTGGGTATTGGTCAGACGTCTTAATTGTGCTCGGTCAATATTGGAGAAGGGTTGGTTTCACGGAGTGAAGTTACTTGTTACTTAAGTATAGGTAAGAATCTGTTTGGGAGCTGCGAATGAAAACTGCAGTGGTATAACTGGGTTGTAAGGAAGTGATAGATTGGGGTTACTTGAAAGGGTTTCTATGTACCTAATTCTACGTTCAAATTTATTGTACTTAAAAGTACCTCAATTAATTACTGTCAATATATTGTGAAATATTGTTGAATGAAACCGATAAATGTAAATAAGTTCGGTAGTCACTGTCGGAGTCAGACATTACAACTATTATGAAAATTGGATATTTACCATGTTTCCATATTAGAATGTCCGATATTTTTACACAGTTGTTTTTAATATCCAGTACTTAGTTAATTTAGTTATAGTGTAAGTGACAGCTTAGCAAGCAGCAAGCTTAGCTTAAATAGCAAGTCATTATTTTTAAACTTTTCAATCAGAATGCTTTACCTAAATTAAAGTTCGGAAAATAGGATAGTTACTTGATTTTCCTATTATTAAGTAAAAAAGCTCACAAACACGTGTCTATTTGCGTCCTTTCCATTTTTCAGCTTCCGCTTCCGTGACGTGCTGAACTTGCAAACACGTCACCTGTCGCGTGTCGTGTCGCCGTGCGATGTCAGGCTGGCGTGACGTGACAGCGTGACGTGGCGTGACATAAGCCACTGTAGCGGTTGCAGGTGAGATCGACTTATTTTATTAGATGTGGCTTTGTAATGTAGTTTTTACAGTTTGTAGATTTAAAATATTACAATTTGTATTCTTACTGTCTTGTAAGTGTAGGGTAGGACATGTTCTTTAGGTAAAACGATATTTATTTATAATGTTAGGAAATATTAAATAATAAAATTGCTGACCAACTTTATAAATATAAGACGCGAAACAATGCATAAATAACCTTAAAACAATTCACACTTTTCCTCCTAAAAATCTATTACGGACAGAGTGCAGACTTCTGGCCGAAGGGTGTTGTGTTTGGGCGGGTCCGGGGCACTCTGCCGAATCTTGCACCAGATCAGCCGACGCAACGGAGCCACGAAGTTACATCGCCTAAATCAAACTACTATTAAGTTATTTTATGTTTTATTTTGTAGTTCGCAGTGTCTTGGTTTTTGACTGTAATGCTGTGTAACTGATTTGAATAAATAAGTAAATAATAAATTACAAATACGAAAACCGAGAAGGCGTACCGCTCACTAAGAAAATCAGAATAACAAGTGCTCCATCGTCCCAGGTTAACTGCAGTCATAAAAGAGGTTCCTCCCGCGGGCCTCGTCTCACCTTTCCAGTTTAGAAATGTTTGTTTTACTCTGTACATGTAGCTTTACTACAACCCTAACACTTAACTAAGGTTGGTGCGGTAGTTACAAGTTGGCTTCATAGTTGGTACGGTACATTTTAGTTTATTTTTGTATTAAAATGGAGTTTGAAATGCTAATGGAAAAATACACTGTCCTAGACCGGTTCAAACGCGCCATGCGACAGCCCATTAGCTATAACCGCAAACGGTTCTTTTTAGGGTCCCGTAGCCAAAATGGCAAAAAAGGAACCCTTATAGTTTTGTCATGTCCGTTTGTCCATCCGTCCGTCCGTCCATCCGTCCATCCGTCCGTCCGTCCATCCGTCCGTCCGTCCGTATATTTTGTTGAGTTACGTACTCGTTATACATGATTTTCTACAAAAAAATAATAATAATATCCATCTGTCAACATATTGCTATACTTACGAAGCCTGTAAAAAGCCTAACATAGCAGAATGTCAAATTCTACATTCATAGAAAAGTTTGTGTTCTTTATTATTTCAAAACCAGTACCTATCCTACGCAATTCAAACATTCAGCTTTCTTAATCTTAAACTCAGACACTTTATCAACAAAATTGGTTCCAAAGTTCAACAAAGTCAACACCGTTCAGAAAATCTGAAAACTTAAGAGTTAGTTCACAAGTTCAGATACCTAGTCAATTAAACCTAAACTGTAGCCAGTATAAAGGTTATGTCTCCATGAAACTTTGTAAGAGATTCAACTAGGTATTTGGTTTAGGAAAAGTGCAACTTTTAGTATGTTATTGCCATCGCACAATATTATATTGCTCTATGGAAATACTGATAAGTTTGATGGTGATGATAAGTTTGATCAGCGATGAAATTATAACTATAAGAACTGTTTAATGATCGATCTAAATTTGGGGGTAGAATTTGTTTAGCAAAGAAAAAACATTCGAGGTAAACCCAAAAAAATAACTATGAAATCTATCCTTCTTTCGATGATAAAATTGGTCACCAAAAACTTGTAGCTATTAGTAAAAAGAAGTTAATAATTTCCAGGTTGTATTTAGTTTTTCCTGGCGCCTACAAAGAGACCCAATTTAAATGGAAAAGAGAGAGGAAGATAACGAAAGAAACTTCGTAATAAATGATGTCATATTATTTCTATGTCACATGAGCTTTTAGATCCCACAAATTGACTAGGTCCGCGATACACAAATACTCGCTATTCATTGGTAATACAACACTAGGAGTTATTTCTTGGCGGCGCCATTGAAAAGTTCCCCGTATATAACTTAACCGAAGGTGGACGAAGTTCGTAATGAGTTTGCTCACCGTGGACAAGCCAGTGTGACATATTTGACGGGTGTGAGGTATTGCGGGGAAACTGGTTCGATTTGGAAGATTGGATAGGGTAAGTATATAAGTTATAAGAAAGGAAAACAGATCAAGAGCATATCGCGTCATTCTCAAGCCGGTACTATTTTCAAGTAGGTACTGGCACATTAACTGGCATAGTAGGGGGTATTTTAACTGTAAATAAAATGTCACAAACGGGTTCTAATTTCAACGGAAAAACGGTTCATAGGTACTACCTAAGATTTTTCTACTAAAGTAATATAATAATATGTAGCACCACAGTCAGCAGTAAGTGGTTAACTAGACGAAGTGGTCAAAATAGACTGGGCACAACTTTACTAAGCGTGTTTGCCCGCTGGGATATCCCTATGTTATCCCAATGAACGCCTTTGCACGTTGCCCAGCATTATTGAGAACTTTTTTCCTGGGAGCTTGCGAAGATTGTTTCTGAACACTATATATGCTACTTCTTCTGTTAACTGTACCTTTAAGTACAAAACAACGTGTGAGAACGCTAACAAAATACAAAGTGGTCGCACGTGGCATCGAACCCGCGATCCGATCCCCGTAAATCATTCTAAGCTTATACGGCCCCCTTATCGTCTGAAGCCGCTATTCTTACCACAAACACGTGCTAAAATCAACTTAATACTGTTTGGGGTAAGTTCGAAAATGTAATAGTGAAAAGTAAAACCAAAATGCCTATATGAATGCGGCAGACATTCTTACAAAATCACACTGAAATTAACAATAGTGAACCCTAAGGCTGTTGCAATAAGGTGTATGAATGTTCAGGTAATTCGACGTCGACTGTACCTGAGGATTTATAGGTGCCGATTGTCGTATTAGGTGAACGTTGATAATGTGGAAATGGGAAAATAAAATGTTGGGACAATAAGTGAGGTTGTAGTTCGGTTTCGTTCGTATTTATCTGAGAAAAAGAAGCGTAAAACGGCTAAGAACATTTCGGTTTAGGCTTAATAGCTCCGAAGACGCAAGAAATATATTATACTAAGGTCAACTCGGCGAAAACCGTCAGTCGGCGAAGATCGGCTAGCAAACATTTACAGCGAATTCTGCATAGCTTTTTTACGAAATGTTAAAACTGTTCTAGAACAGCGGTATTCTATATTAAAAAAAATACTTAAAAAAGTCACTCAACCGTTTGACGTAACGTATTAACGTTAAGTTTTTTTTTGATATGTAATTAACATGAAACTGATACCCACGATAACGTTACTACAGACAGGTCCGAATCCCGTTAAAAATCAAATTAAGATCTAACAAATAACATATCTTTCAAATAGACCCAGGCCGAGATAAGGGTACCTATTTGTAAATATTTACCATATAAGCAATAGTTATTTGTTATACAAGGGGTGAAAGTTGTATTTTACGTGCGAGTGTTATTTGAAACACGAGCTAGCGAAAGGATTCTATTATTGAAAAAAAGAATCCTGAGCGTAGCGAGTGCTTTAATACACGAGACGTAAAATAACTTTCACCCGTGTATAACACAAAACTTTTCACCTCACTACAGCGAGGAAAATAAGGAAAAGGGTGCATTTTGCTGGGTTTCCCGTAATTCCTCAGGTGTTTAATACTTCTTCATCACTCGAATCACTAATTTTTAACAAAACAACCTAGAAAAACATGCGAATACTTAACGTTGATATGATGGATGAATTGAAATGAAAAGTTTTGACGTAAAAGGTTTTATTAAATGTCAGATGCGTTTTGTTCGTACGTAGACTTATTCGGCTGTCAGAACAATTTATCCGTTTTTACAAAAAGAATGAAGATTAATGTTGAATGCTGATATTTATGAATTAAAATAAAGTTGTAAGACTGTATTAAGTGGTTTTACTCGATGCAATTCATTAATTGCGATGTTAAAAATTCTGCACTTTTAACGTTTTACGTTTTGTTAGCTGTCAAATGTCACTTAAGCCACTTGTCACTTATGTCAAAACTCTTTCACCACATGTGGATAAAAAGCGATTTTCACAATAGATATTAAACAAACAAAAAGGGCTTTCCGAGCTAGTGAGGTGAAAAGATAATTTGTTACCGAAAGGCAGAGACTATAGATATATAGACCGCCACAGCGTAATTGTAGTACACTAGTAGCTACTAGGTGAAGTAGCAGTGCAGGTGACATTTCTCTTACATTTTCGGTATCTTTAGGGGTCTTTGACATAGATGGCGCAATTGACATGAGCTTCAAAAAGTTCTTAGGCTGTGGCGGTCTATATCTCTATAGTCTCTGCCCAAAGGTAATTGAATAATCTCACATAATTATAGTTAAACCTATTAAATCAGCAATTCATTTATTATATTCCGTTAGCCCCATAACATCAATTAAAAAAACAAAAGCACTCGAAAGTCACAATGACATTTCACGATATTCGAAAATGGCGAAAAGCGGTCGAGGTGTAAACAGCTGGAAAATCGGCTGAAAGGGGAATTTATTGCAGCTCTAGGGCGGATTCAGATTTAGAAATGTATTATTGATTTGATATTGTCACCTAGGCACCGCACTAGCCTACAATAAAAAATGGCGAGCGTGATGCACTTTAAGAAATTGGCACCAGCCAAAAAAATTGAGCCATAGAAAAAAACTACGCATCTTCATTACATTCTTATTCATACTTCATCACTTCCTTACGAATCAGATTTTTTTATTACCACCTGTATTACCGCCATGTGATAAGAGAACATCAAAACTCGAATAAAGTTTTGTACACAAGTTCTGAAAAATGTATTAACCTACTAGCGACCCGCCCCGGCTTCGCACGGGTGCAGTTACATATACTTAAACCTTCCTCTTGAATCACTCTATCTACTAAAAAAAACGCATCAAAATCCGTTGCGTAGTTTTAAAGATCTAAGCCTGCACAACCACAGCAGCCTGCAGCCTGTGGACAAATTATACAAAAAAGGCTTTCAATGCCCTGCGCGTCCAATACCACAATGGGTTCAGAATGCTGTTGGGACTGCCTCGTTTTTGTAGTGCGTCAGGTATGCTCACGGAGGCGCGCACTGACTGTCTCGGTGCGATATTACGTAAGAGAACGGCCTCCCTGATTCGTCGCGTGCGGGACAGTTCCAACAGCCTTCTGCGCCTAGTGTTAGAGTCACCTGCTTGCGCCTTCTGGAAACATTGGGACTCTTTACATATGTCTTCTAGAGGCTTAGTGTATAATATAGTATAAGTTTGACTAACATAGGCTTTTTAAGGGAATGTATACTAACTCTATGGACATTGTCTGATAATAAATTATTTGATTTGATTATTTGATTAAGCATACATAGTATTACATAGGGACAGACAGAAGGAAGCGACTGTTTTATGCTATGTAGTGAAGTTCATAACTGACAGCTCCGGTTCGGAAATCGCAATCCATGCTACTAACGAGCAGCGCTCCTATCGCCTATCAATAAAATAAGTGCGAGTGACGCACACTAAGAATAAAATCATAGTAATGTCAAAACAATAAAAGCTGAATGCCACTCCTACCTAGTCTGTATGGGAGTGATTGATTCTATGCATTGATGGCGATGAAGTGTATGTCAGCCGTATTCAGCCCGTGATGTATGCCTTTAATTTATTTCATTTTTAACGGACGGTTTTATTGGTTTAGAAATTAATTTTCGAGCGTTTTGTACGTGGAATATTTTGTTTTTGTTTCTCGATTAATATTAACGCAGGTTGGTTTCCGTTTATTGAATAAATAAAAGTTCGTTATTTTACGTAGACACAGTATGACTTTGGCAGTGGTTTCTGAATTATAAGTACCTCCTAGGTGGGTATTAGTCTATCACTTATATTTTTCTTTATTATGAATGTTTAATTTACAATATTTACATGTTAAAAGGACCCCATGTGACACCCAAGGGCGCATGTGACACCTCTGGAATTGCAGGCGTCCATAGGCCGCGGTAGCTGCTTACCATCAGGTGGGACGTATGCTTGTCTGCCACTGTCGTTGTATTAAAAAAACCCCTGGGGCTTACTCGAAAAAATTATTAAATTTATATTTGATCGCTTATCTTTCTTCGTCTTCGCTACTTATATTTTTATATTTTTTTAATATTTAAAATTGTCAAAAATCTATTTCTCTTTTGGTAGGTAGCAATAGCGGAGCGTCCATATAGCTCATTTCTTACTGGCTTGCTAATTTATTATTTACAGACACAGGAAAATATGAAAATCCAAATTAGCTCCGGTTTTCCTGAGAATATTTTTGACACGTCGCTGCTAGTACTACGTAAACGAAACGTAGTAAACGAAAAATAAACATACTAATTTTATTCCATTACGTGATAACTAAGAATTTACCCACATTTTGAAAAAATGTCAATTTCCAGCAACTTATCACCTAAGCGCTAAAAAATCACCAAATCACCAAGACAAATGCCAATCGAAGTTGCGTCATTAAAAAAGGAAATCTGTGAACAGTATTGATGATCACAACGGACAGAGAGCATTCAATTAAGGAGGGTAAGCATCAGCTCTGATTAATAGAGGGAGTGGTGGAGGGTAAGGGAAGAGAAAAAGCGGGTACAGTTTTCTAGAAATATTATTACCTCGCCATCAAATATATCGGAGCGGCCACGGTACTCAAAAATATTTCAAAAGGCATTTTATCGCCTTGACAATTAGATACAGGTGTTGTTCAGATTTTTGTGAGCACCTTGGCCGCTTCGATATATCTGACTGTACTACAAATGTGCTTATGTGTACGAAATTCAGTTTGATCATCATCATCATTTTAGCCTTTAATCACCCCTGTAAGCATAGGCCTCTTCTCGAATTCGCCATTTGTCTCAGGACTGTGCTGATCTAATCCAAAAGGCATTTGAATTTGGCCACCAATCCGTTAAAATGTTGGTGTACCTGCCGTCACTCTGAGCAGCGTGTACTAGCCATTATCATATCGATCGCAATAAAAGAAACGCAGTCCCTTTACAGATATTTTCTATGCCAGAAATTGACTAAATTTGTCTATTTTCCCTTTTTATATCCTCCACTTTGCGTTTGCCACCCACACGCTTCAGGCTATGCCTGGTGGCGAGCGTCGCGGCCGGGTCGAGGCATCCATTCACCTGTCTGGCCGGCTCAACGCTTCATGCTAGCTCTCTGGATACTCTTAAAGGGGGTAGCACCAAGTCTATACTGCAAAGCTTGTAATTGAATGGAAAATGTATCTTAACCACAGATAACCTTAACCACTAGATAGATCATATAAGTACAACTCGGGGTCACCGCGCATCTGTGCTCTCGTTCTAATTTTGCATGAGAGCGCAACCGCTTATTTCAATTGAGTTAACGGTTTTGATCATTACTCATGTGAATTAAAAATATCTACAAAAATTTAGTTATAGGGGTGAACCTGGATTGTTATACTACAAATTGGTGTAGAATACTATTGAGATGTGCTGTTCGAATCGTAGAAATTTACGAATAAAATTGTGCTGATGTGTGGTGATCTCGTGCTCCCTGTAAAGCTTAATGATGAGGTGTCTGTGTAGTCTGTGATCTTAACCTTGCCTTGATTGTCAATTTCTAAGACTCTAGAGTCACGTTTTAGCTTTTTTAGGACATTTAAGATCATACCCGATGGAATTTAGTTGAGAAACATGATTGTATCAAAAGTTCTTCGTAATTTTTTTTCGAATTTAGATACCGTGATAAGGTGATTCAAACCGACATAGTGTAAATAATATCCATCTATTAAAAAAATAGAAACGAAATGAAAAATGTAGGTACGTTACTACGTATAGGTCCCGGTGTATACACGGAAAAAAAAGCTTCTGGGATATTCTCAATCCAAGACATTATTATTTTCTTGAAAATATTTCCTCGTGACAAGTATTTATTTCCTTTACCAAAAATATGATTCTTCGCTTTATAAAACCGCGTTTTCTTAAAATAGAAATACAAAAATGTTTTGTTTCAAGGGTATATTGAGTAAATAAGAGAGATTGTACTTTAATCAAACAAGTATTATCTTAGGTAAAAGAAAACTAGAAAATATGTAAGAATATATTCGCTTCGTTATATTTAAAACTTTAATTTATTTTCGTTAAAGGAAATAAATGCTTGTCACGAGGAAATATTTTCAACATAATATAATAAGAGTTTAAAATCTAATAGTGCCCCTGGCTGGGACAATATATCCACGAAATTTTTAAAATACGCTGCAAAAGAAGTGGTTCCTATATTAACTCACCTGGTGAACCTCAGTTTTAAGTTGGGAATCTTCCCTACTTCTCTGAAAAAATCCATAATTACGCCTATATATAAAAGTGGAGACAAGAATAATGTCAGCAACTATAGGCCAATTTCAGTTCTACCGGTAATTTCAAAAATCTTAGAGAAGTTATTAAATAATAGGCTACTGAAATACTTAGATAAATTTAATCTTTTGTCAGCATCGCAGTTTGGTTTTAGACATGGAAAGTCAACTGAAGATGCAATAATTTCTCTTAGCTCAATGGTCGTAGAAGATCTTGACACAACAAAAAAAAACTTAGCTGTGTTCTTAGACCTGAGAAAGGCCTTCGACACAGTCTCTCTTCCCATCCTTGTGCAAAAGTTAGAAAAGAAAGGTGTAAGGGGTATTCCGCTTTTACTTTTCAAAAACTACCTCTGGGGCAGAAAACAACAAGTAAAACTGGAGGACTACATAAGCGAAGATGAAAATGTACAATATGGCGTACCGCAGGGAAGCGTTTTAGGCCCAACTCTATTTCTAATATATATCAATGACCTCTGTGAAATGGCTATCCCTAACGCTAAAATTTTCTCATACGCAGACGACACCGCTGTTGTTTTTACTGGAAAGTCCTGGGAAGAGTTAAAGATCAGTGCGGAAATGGGTATGGCTCGGATTTCAAATTGGCTTAGGATAAACTTACTTACATTAAACACTGAGAAGACCAAATACATATGCTTTAGCATTACAAACTCCACGCAGCCTAGTTTTCAAATGGATCTTAAAATTCACTCATGTCAACAGTTCGATTCTCCTACTTGTAATTGTACGATTATCGAAAAAGTAACTGAAATTAAATATCTGGGTGTAAATTTAGACATGCACATGAACTGGTACAGTCACCTTGACCAGGTCAATGCCAGAGTAAGAAAACTGATCTGGATCTTCAGGGCACTGAGACATATTGCACCTGGAAAATCTAAAACCCTTCAGTCTAACTCTCGAAACATACTAAATGAAATATATATATCTCTGGTGCAGTCGGTTCTAGTATACTGTATACCAGTCTGGGGAAACGCAGTAAAAAGTCGTTTTATATATCTAGAACGCTCCCAACGTGCTTTAATAAAGGTAATGTATTTCAAAAACATTAGATTTCCCACCGAATTTTTATACGAGATGAGTAAGCTACTGTCGGTTAGGAAATTATATATATTGCACTGTACACTTAAAAAGCACAAATTAATACCTTTTAACCCTAACTACAAAAATAAAAGAAAAATAATATACGTAGGTCTGGCTCCAAGAGCTCGTACTTACTTTGCAAGTTCCCAGTTTAATGCCAAGTCTTCTTACATCTATAATCAAATCAACAAAGACATCGATATTCATTCAAAACCACATTATGAATGTAAAGTACTCATTACTAAGTGGCTTGAGCCAAAATCGTATGAGTCTGTGGAAACTTTTTTGCGTCCACCATCTTAAAAAAATAATCTTACACACACGCGCGCGCACGCGTACATACACACACACACCCACACGCCCACACACACACGCTCGCGCACGCACACACACTCACAACACACACACAACCAACTTACACATAACATAAAGTAGGTACTAAACTGTTACTACTTATTTCAATATTAATGTACCTAACTAATGCAACCATAATAACGTTCATTATATGTATAAAACATGCCTACCTATATACATATATGTTTATGATAGAAAATGTAAAAATAAGTTTAAGATTGTTGTACAAAACCTTTAAGGAAGAGCGGTGTCTCCCAACACAGGCATTTTTTTGCTTACCGGGAGGCCCCATCACCTGTATCAAAACCCTGTATGCTTAAATGAATAAAGAATTTTGTATTTGTATTTGTATAATGTCTTAGATTGAGAATATCCCGGAAGCTTTTTTTCCGTGTACGTGTAATAATTTACCAAATATGGTAAAGCTCTTTAAATATGAAAAAGCGGTAATATCCGCTCTCGTAACATATCCTTCGTAGCCCAAACAAAAGCATTTATCGCGATAGCTCCGGCGATTGAAAAACGAAAAGGAAGTGTCTAAAGGTTTTTAAAAAGAGAAATGGTTGTGAATAGCTGTTGAAGGTGGCGAGACAAATGGTGCGAGTGTTTACCGGCCGTAGGTTTAATGTAGGCCGGAATTTATGGGTTGCCAAAAGGTTGCGAAGGTTTTGGATGTGGAAACTTTTTAATTTTTGATAGAAAGGCAAAAAAAGTGTTACAGAAGTTTTGATTCCGAGCTTCTAGAGTCTTACTACTCTGCGCTATGTATGAATTTTGCAAAAAAAATTGAAACAGCCATCATAAAAGTTTGTATTAAAGACACAAAACAAGAGAGTTCCACAAAAATATTGAAACTTTGTCGTTACGCTGATTTTTTAACGCTTTGTCACTTGTATACTCAATGGACAGTTAGCATGGCCTGACTCTAATGCAGTAGTCTACGATTCTTAAAAATAAATTACCTAAGTGTATTCAAAGTAGCAAGTATTTAATTTTGTGGTACTGATTTAATATAATAGCACCAGTGATTGCATGGACGTTTTTAATGAAGATCAAATTGCGTTATCTAAATTTAATTGACAGGCATATATTTATATCCAACTGAAAATACATTGTTAATAGTTAAAAAGAATATAATAATTTTTAGGGTTTCTCACTCTCTCATGAACGATTCTAATTCAATTGATCTCTTCCTTTTTTGAAGACCGCAAAAAGATTTCGTAAACATTTTGGCCTTTACAGCAAACCTCCCAAACATATCAACAAACTATCAATCAAACTCAAATCTTCCAGGTTCGTTCCCGACTGTCCCCCCACAAATAGTTCCGTCCGTATTAATCTACGTCTCCACTCCAACTCGGGGCAGGTGAGCGGAAGAAACCACCCGTCTGAAAGAGATACGCTTTTTCTTGTGTCGAAAAGTTTTTAGATAGTCAAGTTTTATGATAGTGGCTTTTTGAAAAGTTTTGAAGAATTTTATTCGTCTTGGTTGGGTTTTTTGAGATTTTTCAAAGAAGATATAAAATAATAGGTACTAAAGAATTGCTAAGTGGACCCCAGGCTTAATTTAGCCGTGGCAAATAGTTAATTTCGCAGAATATTCAAAATATGCAGCTATTAAAAAATGTTCTTATCAGCCGTGTACCTATAAGTAGTAACAAAGGAGTTTTTTTTCTGTACTTAATAAAAAATGAGACTCTAACAAAGACAATAACTTTATAAACAAATTATACCCTTAGCACTACTAAATATCAAGCAGTGTATCTTATTAATTCTAGATACGACCCAGGTAAGTTATAAGTACTAATGCAATACACTTTGAGACAAATGAAGGCGCTTTAACATTTTTAAGACATTAAAAAAGTACCTAATTTATACAAACTCCTCAAAATTGTTTAATAAGTACCTAGATAAAAACGATTTAAGTGAATGATAAAAATTACAACTGTATTTGAATGAAAGTCATAGATTGAGTCCTGTTTATTTTCTAATTTAAAAAAAATGCAAAAAAATCTTTGTCCTCGCTTTGACTAATATGGCAACGGAAACTCATCACTCATTGAAATCTGTTTTTAAGGTTTATACCAAAGAAATTAAACATCGAAACAAAGTAATCACATAATTAGAAAATAAAATAATGTTACTGCCTCTTCTTAGCTAGTCAGACAAAATCAATGGCTGCTATCTAAATTTTCACGCTATTTGCCTTACGTTACAACACAGACAGTATTGCAATTATTTTCAAATCCGCACACACAAATAAAAGTGGGCCCAGTTTTTGGCCGGCACGTGCGCGGAATCCAATCATTTTTTTCTTATTTGGGATTGATTGGGCGGTCATTTTGCTCGTCGGCAAACACCCAGGTGGGCTTTACGCCGTCCGTGAAATACGATTGTATTGGACTTTTTATGGATTGATTTGGAATATTAACATTACATAAGATATTTTTATTGACGATAAATGAGAAAGGCCACTGGTTTGGTTAAAACAAAATGTAATAATGTCACTCAATATGAAAAGATAAAAAACGTATAATAACATAGACAAATCATAGACAATAAAAAGTAATAAAAAAGTTAAGAAACTCTACAAAAGGTTGTGCAGTCTTGCACAGATATAATTATGTAAATCTTTCTAGCCAAAGTTTTCTCAACACTAAAATATAGGCTATTTAAACATGCTCGGAGTTTAAGTCCAAGCGTCAATAATATCAATATGCTACAGTAACCGATACCCATAAGTAGGGCTATAGGCTTGTTTCGACTTATCGATAAAACAAAAATTGGTACGACATGGTCCAATGTTTTTTGAAAAACGACAAAATTTTCATCTAGGGAAATTAGTTATTGTTTAAAGTTTAATTTTTCACTAGGTCTCAGTGCCGCAAGAAACCCAAAGAAATTTTTTTTGCCAATCCTTATTTGTTTTCCCGTGTCCTCAAGTGTAACTAGCAAGAAAACTGTCACCACTAAGTCAGCGGCGTGCCGCGACTACCGACTGCATTTCACCTATGCACTTTCCAAAACTCCCATCTGACGCCAGAATTTCATAGCAAAAGGACCCGTATCACTATTAACATAAAATCCACATTACCATCGAAATATAGCTGGAGTTAAAGTTTTTTGTGATAATTGGTAGATTTGTTCCTGCATTGGGACTTTCTAGGAGTCTCTTTGAATTTTAATTGCTACCGTTAATGAAGGTAAGAAGGTGTATGTGTCTGGAGCACTAATTAACTTTTGGGAGGGCTTTGCGGAATGAGAAAAATATTTAAAAAGTAAGTTTGTTTGTTGATGGGAAAGCATAAGTTGCATTTTAATGTAAGCCATCCTTTCAAGTATTTCAAAGCCTGTAATTACAGTAAATACATTTTTTTTTACTTATTTAAGACAAATAATACATACGTAATCGTGATCGTATGAGGCTACTAGCGTTATTATTAATTAATTAAATAAGGTAGAAAAATAATAGTACAATATAAACCCTGTTGAAAAAGTTCTCGTCTTTTACAGATATCATATCTGCATTCGATTTCGCAAACAAAGCTTTGCGGGAAATATTGTTTCTATTCAAAAACACTATAAACTGGTATTTTTGAAGAAAATTTCAAACCCCACAATTTAGCCTGAGGTTCTTCAACCTCAGTCCAAATAGCTAGGTTTAACACAAGGTACAGACGAGGTTATAATTATATATGACATAGGGATCGCAATAATTACACCCAATTGAAAATAAAGTTCTTGCTTACATTTTATGTTTCAATATATTACTGACACATTAGACCTTGACAGTACCTATAAAAAGTACCAATGGCTTACCTTTTTTCCCTTCTCTAATTCCCATAAATCTCACTAAAGGCACAAGTCCTTAGAGCACAATGAAATAAAAATTAAATCCATTAAACATCTTCCCACGTCCAATGGAGCAAAAAATGGCGCCCATCGTGGGGCCAAAGGGGTGCACCTGCGAACTTTTATCTGCCGGAGTTATTGAATCGGTAATCCCCTTTTATTGGCCGTAGTTTCGGCATAAAACCGGTAATTGTCGATTGCACGTTATCGGTTTTCTTTTTCAGTTGCGGTGAAAGTTTGGCGGGTTTGTGAATTGAATGTAATGGATTGTTTTAAAATTGAAACTTTTTAATTTTATGAGGGCATTTTCATTATTTTCATACATTTTGATCTGTATGGGTAGTATGTGAACTAGACTTTTAAATTTTTATTTCGGAACAAAATAGATGCAAACATTTATTGCACTTCTTAGGCTGACATTCAAAAGACTCTGAAAAATTATATTTGTTTTGAAAGGTTAGGAAATTAATACAAACCAGACCAACAAAAATTGGCCAACAAGTAGGATTTTTTTTTACTATTTAGTCCACTTATAAGGACCTCGTTCTCTACCCGAAATAATTTGTATCCATTCAGAAATGAATGTAACTCTATTAAAGAAAATTTTCCTTACAGATTCTACTAATTTTCTTTTAGCAAAAAACCAGTATTTACCAGTTCTCGTCAGCTCAGACAGGTTTTTAATTAACAAACCCCAAACACTGGAGATAGACTATCTCCAATAGACTCCATCATGAAGCACAGAGTCTCCTGGTCATCGTACACAAGAGTAATAAAACTTTCTTGTAAAATATTGTCATTATGCGTAGTAAAATTATTAATTGCCTTTCTAAATATTTTTTGTTCTTATTCGGACCCAATAACATTTATTGTTATTTTCATGCAAAACCAGATGTAAAGCTTAGAAATGTGCAATATATCCGTTACTTTAGTAACCGTAAGTTGCTATTTTATATATAGTGCGCGTAAGCTTGGCTGTACTGAAATGACTGAAGCCACACACAATAAATAGCTGCAACCACCTTAGGAAAACCATTTTGAATTAGGAATTAGTTGCAATAGAATAAAGAATTAAGTATCCAATTGGTGTTACGGCGATTATACGTACTGGAATGCACTGATGGCGCTTTGATACTAAATTGATTCGAGATATACAGATGTATATTTCACAAGTTTTCTTACATGATTTATCTACTAGGTGAGTGATCTGTAGACCGTAACGAGTTTGCCGACGCGTGGAGAATTTGCGAGAAAATTTACAAAAAACAGTTAATCTGCCTTGTAATTAGTCGCACCTTGTAAATAAAACTATTTAGGAGATTTAGTGTCAGAGATTAATTAACCAGTGGGCCTGTATTTGCCACGCATAAACACTGTAAACTCTTGTAGAAATTTTTGTCAGAAAAAGTAATAAAATGGTATTATTTTAACGTTATAGCCTGTAGTGCCTTTTTTTCCTATGACCTTGATCGTAGACTACGAAAGGTCCTGAGTTCGAATCCCAGTAAAAGTGTTTTTTTGATGATTTTATCTCTATCATTTTTGTTGATTTATTTAAGTTATGTATCGTCGACTAGTACAACCCTGTGTAAACCCTGCCCACAAATATTACTGAAAAAAAAACAGAATTATTGAAACTAATGGGTTTTTCTCTTATTATTAAATTAATAACTATTATTTATTAACTATTACCGTGTACTTTTTATCGTAACAATTAAGCAAATAAATGTAGCCGAACAGCAACATATTGTGGCACGGAGTGTTTACCTGCTCCGGACACAATCGGAAACGAATCAAATGGCTCATTGAACTGTGGAGCTTCACTTACACGGTTCCTTTACACGCAGCGGTTTTAAAAACACTTTGTATTTTACATAGTACCTACTATCTGCGACATCAGCGAGGTCATAACGCTATCTCCTTCATTTATGATGTGGCCGAGTAAGTTTGAAAAATAAGTTAATAGCGAGCGAAGAAGACTCCGATCGTCAGTTGGTATATTTTGAGTAAATAAATGTTGATCGGATTGCATTTATCTGCCATGAAAAATTCAGAAACGCATTAAATGACTTTTCTTACTAATTTATTCAATATTACTGGCGTAACAGACTTTAAATACTAAGAACACGAGATACGATTTGTACAAAACAAACCGCCATTTTTTACACCACATCCTATCCGCCCGCTATTTACCAGCTATTAGCTCCCCTATAACTTTATTTTTACCGCGTTTAAACCGCCGATGTAACCCGGCTAGCTCCAAGATTATATCGTTTTAACACTGACGGCAACTTGATATGCGATAGTCGTAGCTGATCCCAGCGTTTTCTCGCTTTATAGAGGATTTGAACTACGGTCAGAGAGCCCGCCTAGGGCATTTCTAGCAATCAATGTGTTAGGCGCATAACACTTTAGAGCGTAATTCGTTCGAAGTTCAGCTATTCGAAGACCAAAGCGGAAATTTGTCTATGACAGCTGAATGTTTGCATGGAGGATATAGACAAGTTTCCGCACAAAGTATGTGGGGTGCTTTAAACGGCGCGTTCTACCCGCCCACTGTAACCCAACCAAGCTCGCGTATTCCCACCACGTCCGCGAAGGTGGAGCGTCCAATAAAAATGTATAGAGGGATTGCGAATAAACTGAGTGTTATTGTGTCCGCGGGCAATTAGCGGGTTAACCCATAGAATGCCAATGCGCTTTTAACAAATATTGCAGAAAAGGCCGTAAACATAGAAAAGGCGTTGTTGATTAATAGTTTTGATGCCTACAGTTACATTATTATATGACGCATATTGCCAGTGAAAATTGTCACAGAACATCTTAATAGACTTTGATTCTAGTCGGTAGTGTGCCTATGAAGCTGGAGGTCCTGGGTTTGAATCCAGATATGGTCATTTAGGCATCGCGATTTTTTCCTGAGTAATGGATGTATTGTAGTGTCTGTATGTATTTATTAAAATCATCATCTCAGCCATAAGACGTCCACTGCTGAACATAGGCCTTTATTTATTTAAATGTTCATTTATATATATTTATGCTGTAGTAGTAACATTACAACATTAGTGTCACATTTGTCCATTAGTCCTAATTAAATCATATGTCTATTTAACTTCCGATACAACCACAAAGAAAAAAATGAAATATAAAAAATACATTTTAGGTCCTATTTTGAATTTTTTCGCTTAATAAGTGTGAAAGAAAATGTTTTCGGACTTGTGTCTTATTTACAATTTTTTTTATCGGAATTTAGTTTGTCATTTTGCAATAATGTAAACTATGTAAGTAATTACATGAAAGTGCAAATAGCACAAACAATACAATTGCAGCAAATTTATAGGTCCTTAGTTTTAGAAAATGATCTAGCCGGTGGGAATCGAGTTCAATGAACGCCCCAAAACTGTTTTTTATAGAAAAGAAAGAGGTTACAGAGACATTCGTCAAGGTCCATAAAATCGAAAGATTATGATTGTACAGATGAGAGAAGAGTGGGATAAATTATTTTAATGATTCCGTATTTAAACGTGCTTGAATATTTGTGAATTCTGAAATTCTCTGAAAATCTGAAAACAATTACAAGACTTCTAAAATACAAAAGAGACGCGCATCATTGAATGACACAAAAAACACCCAAATCGTTCAAATTTAATCACGCCTCGATAATCAGCGTACCTAAAAGGTGGATTACTCCATGAGGGATTGTGGGATCCACTCTCGACAGTGATGGATTCACCTTACCACCGACACCGTGCCGAATTGTATCGACGTCTTCACCTTGCCAACTTATTCATGTACTAAATTAATCAAAAAGCAACCTTAAAATTGAGGGAATAAAAATGAAGTAAGCGTAAGTGTTGGTTGGTAATGGTCCTTCGAACCGGACAGTTTGCAACGATTGATATTGAGGAGGACTTATGATAAGCTGGTTTTATATAATTTTATTCTTGGTAAAGTAGAGATGATGTGTTGATGCTAGTGAGCTTATTTATGTTTGTAACATTGGTAATTATTACGAATTATGGGTTGCCTGCAAAATCAAATGTATTTCAAATGTTCTTTACCACTTTCTTGATATTTTTAATGGAATCCATTGCCTAGGTAATATGGGCGACGCCTACATTACTCGATACGTACCCAACCGTTTTAAGCTAATAATTTATTTTCTTGGCAGGTACAATAGTATAAATAAATTACAGATAAGACTTATAAATAAAACTTACCTACCTATTTAAAATAAACCTTAACTAAAAACTAAAACTAAATAAAACTAAAAGATATCAAAAACATTGGGCCCCTTCGGCATGGTGCCGAGGATGCTGGCAGCATTTCTCCGCTATATTGCAGCTGTACCGTTTTAAGTTGTAGTTTTAATACAAAGCATATTTGAGTAAAATTTACAGTTTGACCCGAAGAATAAAATCTGAACAAAAATAGGCAAGCTACTAGTGAGTTTTATCTGCACCCTCAAATCGCAAATTGAATTATTACCTCCAATACATTTGCTTGGAACATCAAAAAGTTGTTATTCAACGGACTTACCTCGCTGAACATCGTTAAAACGGCATTGTTTACGTCCAAAAATTAATCGGGTTGTTGGAACGTTCCACGCAAGCTCGAAAAAGCTTAAGCATTTCAAAAATAATGCTCACTTATACCCTTTTAGAATATGAATAGAATTTCAGTGAAGAGAAAAGGGCACAAGTTTATTAGGCTCGAAAGTTACTTAAGGCTTTTTGTTATGGAAGTTTGGTATGAATTATTCAGTGCCGTGTTCAGGTAACTTTTGTTTTACATGAATAAAGATGCAATTGTTTAGGTTTTTAGTGAGATTTGATGCAAATTGTTGTTTTCCAGAGAGGTGTGCTTGACACTTCATATATTTTACGACAGGTATCTAGAGTGTGTAACACATAGTGATTTTTAAACTACATTAAAATTCCTATGTATTTCTAAAAAATAATTAGTTACTTTTGAATAAATACTATATCTGATTTTCCACAGATTTTCAAAGTAAACACAAAATGCTAATTGATTAGCACCAATACTAATCAATGTTAAGTACATATTTGAGCACTTTGAGATATGTAAAATTTAGGACATTTGTAAAATAAAACCTTCAAACCATATGGCAGCCAATCGTAGCCACAAATCTGACAATAGCAGTCGATTGAACACGCGGGAGCGGAGGTGAGACGCCCAATATAAATGTAAATGTGGACGGACTCCTGAGCAAAGACTAGACACGTAGAATGCACAAGATAAGTGTAAGATAGTACACGTACGATAGTCACGGACAAAACAAATTCAGGCGATGACATAAATTACACAGAATTACAGTATTAGAAAAAAATACACGTCTCCCTCGGACGTAATGAATGATGGAACCGATGGAAGGATTCACCGAAATTGAGTAAGCGTCAATAGCATAGTTGAAAGTGCGATTTGAACGGTGTTCCAAGAGGTCGCAAGTTCGAGTCGTGTTCGATGCGGTGAATTTATCCATTTTTCTTTCAATTATAAAATAGAAAAAATATACCACAGTCTGAATGTAAATATGCAGGTCGACACGTTTTGACTCTGGGGGCCAAACCTAAAGTTACAGAATAACTTACTGATTCATAGAAAACCATTTCAATATGATTTGGCAAAATTTGCATTTTGGGGTTATTTAAAGTCATTTGTAACTAAGAAAATATATTTGATATACTCATATAAAAGCCTTTACTGTTTATTGTAGGGAACAATAGGGATTAGTGCCCATATTTTACATTCGTCAGTTTTAATTTGTCGATGTGGTCGATGGGTCGACCACCGTTCGCTACACGGTGCTTCTTTTTCAATTCTGTTCAAAAATACAGGATTTAGCTCTTGTAACCATTTTAATAGCATTTTAAAAGTAACAAATACACACCTTGCACCTCTAACTCCATAATCTACTTTCACATGCTACATATCTACGCGTCCAAATTTACAAGAGCCTTCATGCATAAAGAATCTACGTGCAACATCCGAGCAACACTTCTGCAACTTTAGGTTTTGTACAGTCAGCAGCAGAAGTAGCTAAGCGGGTGCAATGTTCAAAATGATCTTGATATGAATTTATTGTAAAGAGAATAGAAACGTGTGTAGGTCCTTTTTAACAGTCACCTTACCCTGTGTGAACCTCACCCTTAAGGAGAATTAACGGAGATGTCGTTTATTTCTTGTTGCTTGTAGAATCCTGCGCAGTATTAGTGGTGTATTCTCATCTGCCCCGCCTCGATAGCGCGCTGTATGGCGATAAAGAGTACAAATGGGAATTAGTAACACAAAAACCTATTCCCATCTGTCCCCAGCATGCACAGATTAGAATACATCGCTTTTGCAATGGGAACATTACTTTTCCGCGCAATACCGCAGCCTGAACGCACCTGCAGCTGTTGAATATTTTATACCGATTGAGGAGCAAAACGTGATTTCAGTAGTCGAGTCTTTGGTTGTGATGACACAATTTTGTGAGAAGTTTTATGTTTAAAATATTTTAGTACGTATTAATTTATAAACTAAAAATTATATACGATTGCAAATCCCGCCAGTTTCCGTTCAGATTATCGAAATGTCAGAATCATGTGACATGAAATAATAAACGCGACATACTTCAGATACATCGGGCATTACCTTTAACCCTTCATAGGGCAGCGGTCTCAAAAAAGACCACCTGTAACATCATCTTTTTGTATTTTTTTCTTGTACAGAATTTTTAGGACTATACATTGGCGATGAGGCTTGAATTGAGGATTTTTTCAGTCTTGCCCGTTAACGGGTTAAACGTGTAAATACTAACGAGATTGAACCATTGCAGTTAGCTTACGATGATTTTAAAATTAATAAACCTCATAATTCAAGAGGCTCAAGATGAGTAACTTTTACCTAAGACCAATTTCAAGTCTCCCGAGAAGAACTTCCAAGACACCGCAAAAAACTGTAAGTAATTAAGTCAACAACAAACCGCAAGCAGACTCAAAATCTAATAAAGTTCCAATTTTAAAAGCGTCTCCTGTGACCCACCTGCCCCCAACTTTGCCCCGATTACAATGAATTCTTTATACCGCCTGAACTTAGCCAGTATCCATGATTTTTATATAACGAAGTTTCCGCATTACCTATGCATTGTCTGTGGATGCTTATTTAATTTTAAGGAGGGAACAGATGCTGGTAAAAGTATACTTGAGAGCCAAAGCGACCGACGTCCACGTAACAGTTTACACAATTTTGAAACTAACGGGAAGGTAATAAGAAAAGTAATCGGTTGTGCAAAATACTGTTGAGACGTTTTAAATTTTAGGCGGAGATGTTTCCGGGTGGTTGTTCGATTTTTAAAAGAATTGTTGGAAGTATTTTTGAGTTTGTAATTAGGATTGGAATGCCGATATGATGGAATTTATTGAGACTGAACCGCTATTTCCGCTTAAATAAAAATATTTCCTAAATTCACATTGTCTTGGCCATGTCAGACGGACGCCTTCATTATGATTTGTTACAATTAGTAACCTGAATAATTAATTGAATATGTAACATACAGACAAAGGACAGATATACGTGGAAAATGGTCCACCGACAAGAGCCCAGCTCTTAAATAATTGATGATGATGATGATACAAAAACTAAGTGAACTTCACCAAGCAGTTTACCATTGTGTAGGTATGCAAACGCCAACTACTCTTTTTAAAAAGTGCTGGGAAGACATCTTAGGTGAGGATATGAATTTAACAATATTTAATTAACAAAAACTCTGTTCAATAAATATTCTCCTTAGAAAAAACAAAACAGTAGGTAACGATCGCAAGCAGCATTAGTGAAACTCTTCCAAAAAGTGTAAAACTGAAGCCGTTCAAATTGGCCACTTGGACATAAAAAAGAATCCAAAGGGTTAAACAAAACCTATGTAACACGAAGGTACATCTGAGATGAATCTTTTAATATCGGCGTATAAGCCCCGCTCAAATATTAGGCCCAGGAACAAAAGGGCACATCGCTTTATTGAAATCCGCAGTTCGGTGCGGCCCGATCATACCTAATAACGAGATCTGGTGAGCCGTATGGAGGCGGCTTTTCAACTATCTTTTGTCACTTTTTTTTTAAGGGAAAGGTATTCGCCAAATTTGCAGTTTCAAATCATTGTTTGTCTTGTCATGAATGTTTTGTGTTGACCAAGTGACAACCCTAAAGTATAATTAAGACCAAGTGCGCGTTTAAATTCTCTTAATTAGTTATTTTGATATAAGCAGTCTTTTTCAGCAACGTTTCTCCTCTGCATGTAATAATGTATGTCTAATCTTTTCTAGATTAATTTAATATAAATAAGTATTTGTTTTTGACTTTGAGGAAATGTTAAAGCTTGATCTCCTATCACATTTTTTTCTAACTGAAAACTTTCATCACCTTAATTGTACTTACATAAGAACCTCAGAATTAAGGCAACGACTAAAATTGTACAGGAGTTCTGGGTTCTGTAACAGGATACATATCATATCCCTAATCCATAATATACTTACAAGCAGCTCGAACTGATTACCGCAAAATAAATATGAATGTAGAACAAGATACAATCAAGTACACACATACCTATATGAATGAGTATGATTATTTTTGTTAAAAAAAGATATGTTTGAAAATATTTAATAGATATTTTGCATTTTTACATCATTACTGCTTCATCACAGCCGTTTCCATTTCCGAGTTTCAATTGTTTTGTGATGATTAGTCCGAGCTCTGCATATAGGTTCGTGGTTTTTTGCAAATAGAAATTTAAATTGAATCGTTGAATCTAATCGTATCAGAATCCTTCTCCACACTTATTAGCCCATGCAATCGATTGGCGTTTGAAAAAAGATGGCGTACCGGAAATGAAACAAAGGTAGGTAGTTGCAAGTGTCGTGATTACGGCATGTGCTGTCGAGAACGGGGCTCTAATCACGTCTTTGTGGCGGGACGAAAAAAGGGGCTATTATTACACAGTTTAGGACTGGTTGCACCAAACCGTCTGTTAGCGTCAGCGTCATTGTTAAAAAATCTTGTATGAAAAGTTTGACAGTTTTCTATGGGATGACAGCTCCGTCGCCATATTTAACGTTAATGAGTCCGTTAATTGTGCATTGTGCAACCCACCCTTAGAATTACATATACACCGAATGTAATATAAATTGTAAATAATGTAAGAAAATTGACCATTTGATGTGACACATGATAAATATTATACTAAAGATTTTTTTACTGAAATATGATAATTAACTGAAAAATTATGTAACTTACTCCGGTGGATAACCAATATATTTTATTGCAATTTGTCAGGCGTCTGTTTTAACAAGTATACCTCCTAGCAGTTTTCCCGGCTTTTTGCAACAATTTAGCCTGGGGTCCGCTTAGTAAACAAATCCCATTTATGATATCCAAAATATATACAAATTCAGTGGAAATGCAAATGCAAGCAATAATTTCCGAACGGTCCGGCGCAGAAGCACTTCTGCAGCGGAACTGGTGACCGCTAGACGTGGTATAATGCGACACCTTGTTTATGAGGGCTTCGTTTAATATAATATGTGTAAATGTTTATAATATCAACATCTTGTTTGTTTGTAAACTTGAATGTGATAGTCTCATAAAAAAACTTGAGTCAACATTAAGTATACTTACTACTAGCCCCGATGCATATGTTTTCGTCTACTCAGACCATTTTCTTAAGTTTTCCCATTTGTACAGAAAAGTAGTTTTAGGCCAATATTCAACACCGTTTTATAATAAGATGATAATATTTACATTATTCATGAAAATATCGTACACAAATGCAATTATAGTACAAGTAATACCATTCTGAAAAACGTAAAAAAAAATCTGATTTTTGTTGGCCAAATATTTTTATTACAAAAACATACGGTGCGACTAGGGTCATTCCTAGGGAAAGCAACATGGCCTAGCTATATATTGACTGTTCAATTTTGAGTCTACAAGATCAAATGTGCAAGAGGAGAGCCCAACTTTATTTTGGCAATGGTTTTGGAAAATCCATTTTTTCAGCAACAAAAGTCTCTTAGTGTTTTCATTATACAATTAAAATAAACTACATTAAACCTACTATTATTGGTCCCATTAATTAATCATCAGAAGTATCCGTGTAAGAATTATTCCGATAAATGTAAAAAAATCTTCATACTAGACGAATTCCATTGCATCGGGGCTAGTATAGATATTAGCAGTTATCTGAATCTAACAGCAGTTTGAAAAATAAAATCTGAATCTGGCATTTTTTTTTTCAACAATAAAGGGAAGGGAGGGCTCAAAAACAAACGTTTGGCAGCCTGGCGGCCCTTCAGGCCCGTCTACCCGTGTCGTAACTGGCCCACAACTGCGGCCAAACGACCTTAATTATTAGTCAAAAAAAAAAAAACCAACGTTCATTGTAGATTACGAGGGCCTGGTTATTATTAAATCATATTGGTTTCCTGTTTAATACAAAATAAACCGTCATAATATAAAAGAGAACGCCATTTTAAACTGTTTCCAACTTCCATCTAACTCAATATCCTACCGACTGTGCCAGTACCAGTTCAAGCGAGAAAATCCCAAATTGTTCATTAATCACACTTTCATTCTTTAACGGGATAAAAGAAATCCCCAAATCCCTTATAATTCTTCACTCCCTTCGGCGAGTAAACACCTGTGAGTGCTCTTAATAACTCAAACTCGGTAAATTAATTCCACCCAAATCCGTCCCTTTGTGACAAAGAAAAATTGTAACGAATGGTCGAACAACCTGCTTAGAAACCATTGTTGTGTCAGAGTCCGGCCCGCTGTTGGGGCGGTAATAGGGTTCAAAGTTGGACGAAATATTGCAGGAGCACCTTAAGGGATAAGTCATAAGCGTTGCATTCTATGAGGATATAAAAATCTATTGAAGTTTCTGCGAAAAATTTATAAAGTCTTGAGAAAAATATGAACTCTGTATCACTGCAAAATCAGAGGCTTCTCATTTGCTCAACCGAATCTAAAGTCACTTTACGTTAGAGTTACGTCTTCCTTCTTACACAGATATGATAGTTTAGCGATAACCTCAGACAGAAATAAGAAGATTGCAGCAATGTTGCAGAGTGAAACTTTTAAAGTCTGCTTCCATATAGGAATCTAAATTTAGCGAGGTTAATAGCGAGTAAAGCGAGTTAATAACTTTCTAAATAGATTATGTTATAAGTGTTAATATAATACAATTTTTGGAATTCAATATTTATTATTTTATTGGCTTTTATCTAAGACCTGGTCCACGAAGTCGTTAGCCTAAAGTGCATCTAATTTCATTTATGGTATTTCCTTCCCCTGAATTTTGTTACCTCCTGTCCCTTATACCAGTCCAAGGTAAGTCAGGCAAGATGTCCGTCATTAATACTCCGGCTTGACTAATGGTCCAGCAAACGGAGGAATAATGCCCTTGTTAACTCGTCTCAGTGCTCTGATTCATCTTGCTGAGTGGAACGCACTTTTTACCGTTGACAGACTTCGGAATTTGAATCGTTCTGCGGGTGACGTAAATGGTGGCCAATTTGATTGATTTATAAACGGTATTTTGCCGTTTATCTTAGTGAAGCTAGCTGTATAGGTCACATGTACTGGGCATGCGAATGAGCTCGAAATCTATTAACACGGAATTACGATCCGATAAAAGAGCTTACGTGCCATGACCACATACTCACATACTTCGGACACCTCTCACGACGCTCTTCTGATAGCTTGGAGAGAATAATCATGACGGGAAAAGTTGAAGGCACAAGACTTAGAGGCGCTCCCCCCGCAAGATGGTCTGCCCAAATCAATGCACCCATGCAATTAAAACTGCAAGAAGCCATGCGCTTAGCGAGGGATAGAAGCCTATGGAGGAACCTGATCTTCAACAGAAGGACATGATGTCACGATCCTCGATCAGCTCTGAGGGAACGACTAATGATGATGAAAAGAGCTTAATATTGTACTATGTTCTAATCCTTATAAAAACATCATTTAAATAAGGTAATAATAAGCACAGTTTGTTCCTGAAACACTGGCGTCACAAACATTTAGGTAATAAGTAGATTTACTTACATATTTGTACCCTAAACGTCCTCTCACTAAACACCATCACAAAATCCCGCTGCCTCAAGGTATTACCGTTAATCCTGCGTGACACCCCACACGCCCCAGCAGGACAGGACATGGACCGTGCAGGTGAGATTACGGTATCTTGATGTATTACGGGCGAAGGTATCTTCGACGTGTACTGTGTCGAGCGTGAACTTTGTGGTCCAAGTCCAGGCTGGCTCGGTATGGGTTTGAAGTTGGACGAAACATCGCGGTCGTATTTAGATTTCTAAATTTTAAAACTAGACAAATAGTGTATGTGTTAAAACTAAAAATATTCAAGATAATATTCAAATTTATAATCGTTTATTTCGTTAATTTGTTTAAAAAACTACATTTCGGATTTGGTTGAAGTGTTTTGCTTTGGGTTTATTAAATACAACCGTATGATATTAGATAAAAAAAAAAAAAACAGAATATTTATTTACATAATTAAATATACAGAGGTACTACTGGAGCCATATTCGACATGGCATAATTGACATTAGCTGACGAGACCACTGCGAGATCACTTTTTTGTGACAGCCACAATCTCCATGGAATCACTCAAAAGTGATATCCACCTACGTCAAAATCAACACGTCTCGCTAGAGGATTGCCTCTATGGGCATGGGCGCCATCTTATTAGTTTTGACGTAGACGTCAGTATATTAGGGGAATCCCACGTAGCAAATAGTAAAGTAAGTAAAAGTAGGTAAAGAGAGCCAGCCCCCTTGAAGCATTTTATGAAAAGTCATTTGAAAGCGACATCTATATGTACAGTGCCACCAATAAGAGTAGAAATTAAAAAGTGGCAACATCGTAGTGTCGTCCCGTTTTTTTAGATTGATTTGAAAGGGACTTCTACTTCTACTCTTTTTGGTGGCACTGTATTCGAGATTTGTATATAAGGGACGCGACATATGAAAATGAAAACACATAAAAATATGTTCGTCTCGTTTTAACTCACCTCTATATCCATAATCAAAAAGAGAGACGGGTATTTACGTAAAAACCCAATGCGGCCGAAAAATTCGCCATATTGTGCGCCCATGCCGTCATCGTCTGTCAGTTGAGTAGTAATTTTCATAGATATACTTACCATAGATAAACAGGATAATACACAGGCCTTGAAAAAACGAGCCGAGTGAGATGGCACACGGGGAGACCTTCATCTTCACCTCTTTCTATTAGGGTGACCACGTTAATTTCAAAAGTTAGGAATTCCTTGGGAAATCCTCGTTCAATTAATGCTTAGTATGTGTTATAATATTCAGTCCTAACAAATTTTTATTCGTAGGTACTCAACTCATTTTAAATCCTATAGTCATAATGATATTTTGTAGAAGTTCGGAAAGAGAAGTGTTGTTAGAATGCATGAGCTTTCATATCAGCCACGACACTTATCTTTCCGAACAACCATTCCTCTGCTACTTATCTATGTCTACGTAATGATTTTTCCCATTTTTGGGCTGAGGGTTTCGGTAAAGTCTTGGCAATTAGTCCACCTACGCATTCGCATCCGAAAATCACAACCAAAACAGAACTGACAAGGACGCAACTATCTCAACTTGCTGTAGAGTGAGCAGGCGGTTATTAGATACAGTCGCCATCAAATACTGCACGAGGCTTTGTCCAAATACTTGTGACTACCTTGGCCGCTCCGATATATCTGATGGCGACTGCACATACAAGGACTTGCAATCCGGATATTTTGAATAGTAATTTGTATGGAATTATCCGGACAATTAATAATAATAATAAATATTAGGACAAACTTACACAAATCAACCTAGTCCCACAGTAAGCTCAATAAGGCTTGTTTTATGGCTACTAGGTGACGATATAGATATCATCATTGCCTTGCCATGTTCCCATATCAATTGGGGTCGGCTCTCCTAATAATCTTGCGCCATTCAAGCCTATTCTGCGCCATGTCAGGGTAAGCACCCATCGTTTCCATATCCTTCTTTAATGTACTGGTCCAGGTCGCAGGAGGGCGTCCTGATCCTCTCTTTCCCTCGGCGATATTTAAGACCTTTTTGGTCATGTGGTCGTCGCTCCTCCGCATTACATGGCCAAACCAGCGCATCCGATTTTCGCGCATCTTTTCTTGTATTGGAGCTACCTTGAAGGTTCCACGAATATGGTCGACGGTCGAGGTGACGATATAGATAGATATAGATAAATACTTAAATACATAGAAAACATCCATAACTCAGGAACAAAAATCTGTGATTAGCACACAAATAAATGCCCTGACCAGGATTCGAACCCGGGATCTCCTGCTTCATAGGCAGGGTCACTACCAACTAGGCTAGGAGGCCGTTAAACAATTGCAAGCCCTAGTAGGTACATACCCATTGGGAAAGCTGCAGTTAGTGTTGTTTGAATTTAGAAAACAGTGCGTTAGCTACTTCTGCTACTGACTGGATGTGTGGAGGCTCCTATTATCTATTATCGTTGGAAAAATAAAACAAGGAAATAAAACACACCATAGGTAGGTATTCTAGAAATATTTAAGTCGATTATCAAAATAATGTTGACAGCACAACAAAATACAACTGTGCATCAAAACCGGAGATAGATGGTCTATTATTCTCATAAAGAACAAAACTCAAACCTTAAACTTGTCTCATTAGTCATATGAAGCGGACACCCTATTTCAAGATTTAAGATTTTTAACGATATTTTTACTTACTACTAGACGGACTACTAGTTATAAAATAATTATTAAAGATTTTTCGTGCTAGTTTATTAACTTATTAAAACTAGTAGTCCGCCTCGAACTGAGAACTCGCGATTTACTTGCAAACGAGTTAACCAATATAAGAAGACCCTAAGGAGGATTTTTTTTCTCCTTCTAGCTCCATAACCACTTGATGGATCCTGCTCATATACGAACTTACAAATTTTATGTATCTCTGCTACAGCCCCAAGAAATTTCACGAAGATCAGAAAAACGTTACTAAAGTTATCGTCGGACAAACTATCGAAATCAAAAAGCCATTCAAATGCCGAGACGTCCCAGTAGCCAGTTGACAATTCGGTCTGGAGTTGTTTGTAAGAACTCTCTTCGCTTACGCTTCGCGAGTTCGATAATTTTAAACAAAAATAGAACCGACTTCACTTAGGATCCGCTATTCCAAGAGGAAGTGGCCGAGTTGCTTTAAAAAATAGTGAAATCACTATAGATGCGCCTATAATAGTTGAAGAGTTCCCTCGATTTCTCCAGAATCCCATCATCAGACCCCGACTTGGTGGCAATGGGACCATCTAGGGGTTATACCTAGGGTTGCCAACTGTGATTCAGAGATTCGCGGTACATTTACGATCACATTGCGGGACCAGGCTTAAAACCGCGGGACACCTACACGCGGCCTCACTCTCACTGCAATAATGCACCCCCCCCCCCCCCTCCCCAAGAAGAAATATTCTTAAATTCACAAATCACAACCTTAAATAATAGCCGCCATACACAGCGACAGGGAGTGTCGAGCGAGCGAGTGAGCGTTGATGACGCTAGCGCGCGTTACTCGCGGTATATTCAAGTAAAATTACACGCTTTAAAATGATTCTAACATGCAAATCAACGCTCGTTTTGGTGCTGAAGTACTGATGATCTAGTCTAGTCTGAAAACGGGACAATCGGCGTCCCGCGTGGACCCCTTGCGGGACGCATGCTCTAGGGCCCCAGAAACGGGACGTCCCGCATATAGCGGGACGGTTGGCAACCCTAGTTATACCCGTTCGATTAAAAAAAATATTTGAAAATCGGTTCACGATTCACGGAGATATCGAGTAACATACATACAAAAAAGTAATAATAATAAAAATTGCCCCGTTGCCGGCGGCACCCTAGGTTAGGTTTTTTATAATGTTCTTATTGTTTTTGTATGTTTTAGATGTATTTTGTATTTTACTTTTATAAAAATATTGTAAAAAACCTGACTTAAGAGAAATGACAAATAAATAAAAATAAAAAAATTAAAATGATAAAAAAAAATAAAAAATTCAGTCGAATTGAGAACCTCCTCCTTTTTTGAAGTCGGTTAAAAATAAAAAAGTATGATAAGCATACGTAACTCTTGTAATCAAATATATTTAAAAACTTTTTTTGTTATTAATTTCACTATTAGAAATTGTATAATGTACAGTATGCCTTATAGAAACATATATCTATGATAGTTATTGTCTATGGCTATAGAACCTTGTCTGTCAGAAATGTCAAGTTAATACTCTTCCACTTTTGCTCTATCCGGCCTAATTCTCTATTCATTAATTAATTTTAATTGTGTCGTCCTATCTACAATCTTAATCCAATTTAATCTTATTGATCATTTATTATTTTATTGTTTTAACAACGACAAGTTTATCATAAGGATGTATTTTGAAGAATATAACGGTGCATAAAGGCGACACGGAGTTTGATTTATTTCCATGCTGTCCAGCTTCCTACACAAGTGGTAAGAATCCACGGGATCCTCTCAAGGATAACCTTATCTAAGCTGGAATCCTGATATTCACGCTTAATACTTTTTACCACAGAATTAATTTTTTTCCGAATGGCAACGTTTAGAGAGGGACAGAGGTCTCCCCGTTTTAGCATCTCTCTCGGCTCGTTTTCCTCCTTCACCTATGTCGAGCGAAAATTAACCTTAAAGTAATCACATTAGAGTATATTTGACTTATTGATATTTTTGGCTGATATTGCTCCAGTTTAAAGTTTCTTCATGATTATATGTCAATGCCTAAAATAATTATTTGACATTTGATATACTTCACATAAATAAACATAATAGGTACTGGAGCCTGCCATACTGTAAATTTATCAAAAATCTTATCGGTCGGCTTCCACAACGATGTACAGCCAATCTCGGAGATCGTAAAAACATAAGTCTTAAAGACTTAAATCAAAAGAGATTAAAATTTGTTGTTTAATCACAAGGAAAAAAATTGCGCTTACGAACTTTTAGGGTACTCAACTCAAGTGATATGCCGTTACCGAAATTTACGAAAACGAAGAGAATTTAAGGGGAAAGTTCTCGGTAACATTCTCCGCGGCGGTAATTATCGAGAAAATAGTTTAAATTTCCAAATATTCTTACTTTTTCAACATTATATCATTTTAATTCTTAATCAAAATATTGGTATGTATGCACGATAAGTCAACATTATTGTTTATTTATTGATATAAATATAATCGGATTTAAACCGGCCCCTGTGTTCATTTTGTGGTATATTTGTAACAAAAAACGAATATTTGGAAGAAGACAGACAAAACGTAAGACAAGAAAATAAATTATGCATTTACAACCACACACAAAAATAAGTTATGGGGCTTCTAATAAGTATCAGATTTTGGGAAATTTAGGAAAATATTTAAAAAATCGTATCTCCAGAACGACCAAGGACGGAAAGGAAGGATATCACACCACCCACACCCCAAACAAATTTGTTGGGTCATGTCATGTGCCAAACACCCTGTATTTTCCCCTCTTCTGCCTGATATTGTGAACGCCAATCAGGCGACACTAAGATTTAAGTGCATTCTGTCTTTGTAAAAATCCGCTTGTGTCGCAATTGACATCGTTCTAAACTATTCTAAAGATAAGCCCCGCCCCCATGTATCTTCCATTTCATTCTCGTCATTTTAGAAAAAATACTGCAAGAAGTTGTTTTTTTTTCGTACCTGAAGTAAGAACGTAACGCTAACTGATAACCACCGACCCGATCACATCGACATAATTGCAAATTATTAACATTATTGCTTAATAATAAATACGAGCTATAAAATGCTTTATCTACACCCATATCATAAACCCTCCATGATGCGTTAAAAACCGCACGTTATAACCACCATAAAAATAGATTGTTTCGTTAGTAGTTAGAACAAATGTCTTATCTGTAACGATGTTATTATTTTCAAATAATAATCAAAAATTCGATTTCATTATGAAAATCCGGGTGGGCCCCGCCCGCCGGCACAATCGAGTTGGCCATAGCGATGGCGGTGCAATCCGTGCAATTGCAGTCATCCAATCATCATTTCGGGTTTATAATATGTGTGTAGATAAAGCAGTGTATGCAACTGTACGTAATTAGGCCTTAAAACGTAACAGTTACATAAACTACTATTAGCGCCTTTAGCACCTCAAGTTAAGCCAGTTTTAATCGTGGTCAAATTTACTTGAGGAAAATGTTACCGAGAATTCTCCCTTTATGGTGAGAATTTCCGTAAGCTAGTAATTTCTCGACGTCACATGAATTGTATCTTATGGCTTGAAAATTAATATCACATAATTTGTTTACCTGTATATATATTATCAGTTTGTATTATGTAGCAATAGCATAGCAATAAACAATATAACTACGCTCCACTTATAGAACTTGTACAAAATTATGAATATGTACTGAAAATTTATGAATTTTTACAAGAAATTCATATGTTGTCCGTTTTCTGTTTAAGATACTTAACGTAAGCTACATTTTACAATTCTTTCTTTATTATTTATACAGAAGATTTTTGTATGAAAATTGTATAACTTATATAGTCTTTTTTTTTACGAAGATAACACCACACAACCCGTAGCAGCTTTAACCAGAGGGTACTATTTAAATATTGCATGGGACCAGACCCAGAAAACCCCTCCATTTAATTAATCTTTTCGATAGGATAAACCTATTAAACCTATTAAATGGTTACATAATGATATGGTTAGTGTTTGGCTAACCAAATTTTGTTGACAGATATTTCGTTGTTGTATCACCAATTGTCTATGAATAAAAAAAAAGCTAAAAGTCAGTTGTCAATATATGTCATTCAGTCAAATCTTGTTCAAATAATTTGCGGTTTACAGGAGATATTTAAAATAATATTAAATAATGACTATGCCGATTGATGTCCACATCCTATTATTTAAGCTCGTAAGTAATTACGACAATGTGCGAATGCGAAGTCGACGTGATGCGTTGTATAACGAAAAACTGCAATGTTTACATGTCGGAAACAATTTAGTAGGTGGGTGCCCTATTCATATTTTGATACTTTAGTACTAGTTGTAACATTTGCCTATAACTTCGATTAAGTACGTGAATTTATTAATACCTGAATCTCATAAACAGAACAAGCGTGTAAATAAACTAGAAGCTATGGAAAATATCAATAAAATAAAACATTACAAGTTTGGAACCTAAGGAGTTACTAACTGAAAACCTTATTAAGAACAAATTTGCGGAGTGACTAGTCAGTAGTAATTTGATATAAAAATATAAGTAAAATAAGTTTATAAAAATGAGCGGCCAACGTGTCAAAGGAATATCTATACCTACTTAACCCAACCATCAGTGTCTATACATACTTAAGTCAACCATGTAGTAAGTTGAACTTGACTTTGAGTTGAAATTTGGCATACCTACTTAGTACAATCTCCATCAGATATATCGGAGCAACCAAGGTACTCAAAAAAAATCTGAACATGCGCTTTGTCGCATTGGCAATAGAGGTGCTGTTCCGATATTTGTGACCACCTTAGCAACTCCGATATATCTGATGGCGACTGTATTTATGTATTTTTTTTTGTGATGGATTAATATTATGGCATTATCGAGCTAGGTCTTATTTACACTACATTTCATTGTTCGCCTTGTTACTATGTTATTTCCTTGGGTACCTTGTACCTTATATATGCAGAGAAAATTAAAAATATTTTCTAGTATCAAAACTATAAATCCTTCTATACTAAGTGATACCAGCCCAAGATTAATTGAAATTCCCGCCAAAAGATTGTGTAAAATTTCAGTGGTCAAACTCTACCCTATCACTAGGGTTAGCCTATTGTTACGGAAACCATTTTAAATAAGGTTAACCATATTCAATGTGATTTCTCTATCGAATGTCTTAACGATATAGTTTACAATAGTTTGATCGCATTCTAAAAACACTTGATAGGGTAAACTTATTGGGGGTTTTCGATTTCGGTAAGCGCTTACCTTTGGGTTAAACCAATGATGTGCTTATCGAATTGATAGGATTTGTAGTAATTTTAAACAAAAAAGAACCGACTTCACTTAGGACCCGCTATTCCAAGAAGTGGCCGAGTTGCTGTAAAAAATAGTAAAATCACTATAGGTGTGCCTATAATAGTTGAAGAGTTCCCTCTATTTCTCCAGAATCCCATCATCAGACCCCGACTTGGTGACAATGGGACCATCTAGGGGTTATACCCGTTCGATTAAAAAAAATATTTGAAAATCGGTTCACGATTCACGGAGATATCGAGTAACATACATACAAAAAAATGATTAAAAACAGTAGAATTGAGAACCTCCTCCTTTTTTGAAGTCGGTTAAAAATAGTGAAATCACTATAGGTGTGCCTATAAGAGTTCCCTCGATTTTTCCAGGATCCTAAAAGATAAAAGATATTTATTCTTCAATTTAGGCACATTACAATGCACTTATGAACGTAAGAGAGAAAAGAAACTACCACCGGTTCTAACCCTACACCTCTGACCCGAGAAGTATTACTTATTACCGGCAAGAAACTCGGCGGGACTTATTTTTTCAAAACAGTACTACAAATACATTAAAGATACTATATACAATAATGCGTAGTTCTTCATCAGACCCCGACATGGTGACAATGGGACCATCTAGGGGTTATACCTGTTCAATAAAAAAAAATTGAATATCAGTTTACGATTCACGGAGATATCGAGTAACATACATACAAAAAAATAATAAAAAAATAATGATAAAAAAAATCAGTCGAATCGAGAACTTCCTCCTTTTTTGAAGTCGGTTAATAATAACCGTATACCCCTTCATTGGTAATCGGTACCGGTCCTTGCATGGGACCCCTGTATAAATGTGAAGTGAAAATTTGGAATGGTAAGCTCAAACATAAATTAAATAAACAAATAAAACTTTATTATGGACAAATAGTCCATACATCTTGTTAGTTATAGTAATTTGCCTATAATTGAATGTTATCTAATATGTGTATGTACCCAAGTTAATAAGACTACTCTAACACGTATTAAATTACGCTCCTTATATCCTATCTTTAACAACGTGTATTGACGTCGACCGGGCTAGTATAGGGCTATCTCAACGCCGAGGATACGGATGAGACTGCCGCAAAGCCGAAACAGGATCCCACTTCTTTTTCTCATAATGGCAGCAAAGCCATCAGTTCGTGCCTCGGCAAATCTACTCGGCTAATCTCGGTAGATTCTACTCCTCAAACCAGACAAGGTTTGTTCAGCAACTTTTAAAAATAACTTATGGTTTGATTTTTATTTCACTTTAAAGATTATTCGAACACGCAATGTATTCCGAAATTGATTATGTCTGTAGGGTGACAAGGCTGATAAGCAATGTCAATTGGACGTATTTTAACGTACATTGAAAATACTATTTAGTTTGTATGAAAAAGAGACAATCTAAAAAATACATATTATTTAAAAGTTGTTGAACAAAAGTTTTATTGTTTGAGGAGTAGAATCTACGTTTTAATTTATTGCTCATGTTACAGGAAACACTCTGTATATGTCCCACTGCTGGACACAGGCCTCGTTTCATACACAAGAGGGATCGAGCTATAGTCCCCATGCTGTGCTGGTCCAAAGCAGATTGGCGACTTCACATACAACTTTGGATTTCTCCGCGTATATGTATGCAGGTTTCCTCACGAAGTTTTCCTTCACCAAATAGTAAAGTATATTTCGTATATAAGTTCCGAAAAACTCATTGGTACGAGCGGGGGTTACCCGAGACCTTCGAATTGAAAGTCAGACGTCTAACCGCCAGGCTACCAACGCTTTTCAACTAGACTCCATACATAAAGCCACAATTTAAGTATGTTTACATGATCTCCGAGATGGGTTCTACAACGCTACGGAACGCTATGGAAGCTAACCGGTAAGTTTTTTGATAAATGTACAGTAGGGTGGGCTACAGTTCCTGTACTAACATGGTGTTATCTATATTCGTATAAAAAAACCCGCCTTTTAGTCTCTGCCATGGGATTCCCAATGTCCTGTCAACATATCTAAAATGGTGGCTAATAGCCATAGACAAACACTCTAGCGAGACCTACTATAAATTTGACAGTTAGGCGTGTCCATCTGAGGACAGATGGATATCACTCTATCACCTAGCGATTCTACTGTGACGTCCACGTCTCGTTTTTTGTCTTGTCGAATCGCGCCCCAGTACAAATACTAAACTAAATTAATAACTAGCTCAAATCTAAACTAGGCCCTTGCGGCATTGTACCCAGGATGCTGGCGGTATTTCCTCGTTGTATCGCAATGCTGATACGCTGTGCGAGGAAACCGCCAGCTCTTCGGTCACCAGTTACATCAACCAGACGCTTTGCGATTTCTGCAAAAAACTTGTGTGCGCTGGGACCCCATGGATCTAGAGTTTCAACTCCAAAAGGTACAAAATGGTACTCTCTACCGAGACTTTTATATTTGTTACGTTTTGAAATTTCGGCGCTTTCCACCGCTGCGCCCGCTTTTACGTTAGTCCGTTGGAGGTGGGACGGTGCCAGTGTGTAAAATTAAATTAATATTATAATACAATCCAACCAATGTAGTCCCACAGTAAGCTTAAGTATTATGGGCACTAGGCAACTAACTATAATGCATAGAAAACAACATAACTCAAGACTAGACTAGGCTAGGCAAGTCACTCACCCGGATAAGGTTTAATGAGTTATTTAAGTGTTAATTGTTTATTTTATAGTGATAAAAAGAATGCAGTTTGTATTTCTGTTCAGTCAGGCTTCGATAGTAATTCATTTAGGTCTTTATGAAGCAAATAAGAAGGCGTCTCGTTACGGCGACAGGTGAGGCTGTGAATATACAATTAATTTTATTTGTCGCGAGTACCGTCCGCATGTTATATCTGTCTAAGGTGGTTTAAATTTTACTACGTTGGTGGCAAACAAGTATTTGGTCAGTGTGATAGTAAGCGATCACCGTAACCTATGTAACTGCAGGGACATGCGTGCATTTATTTAAACTTAGTTGCTCACAAATAGAAAATGTACACATGGCGGACTTCATTTCTAATGGGATTTTCTACCAGTCAACTAGTCAGTGTTTTTTTGATGATACTGTTGTTTTACTTCTGTACTTTAGTTTATATATTTAGTATAATGAGATTTCAAATTTTGATTTACTATTGCATAATAAACTTTTACTTGGTACCGCCAACTACAATTTGTTTTTTGAATTCTCCAATATTTTAATAGTTATTCTACTATTTGGGGCGGAGATAAGTCTCAAAAAACAAACGTCTTTAACATGTTCAGCCGTTCTTGTCTTGTAAATGATGTAAGCTAAGCGAAAACGCAGCCCATTGGGTGAAGAATCTAGATATTAATTTGTAAATTTGTAAAGCGACCATGAATTGTACTAATGCCATACGACTAAATAAATAAATGATGTAATCGACTTTGTTTTATATGTATTTATTATAGAATCATTATCGATAAAATTTCTCAATTAATTTGGAGCGAAACGAAAAGAATTATAATTATGTATAGTATCACGTTCATACCTAAAATGCAGTTGATAATCGTTGATCTAGATATTTCTGTCATTTTTGTTTGATAGAAACAGAATGTTTTAGACCAGGGTTAAGGAATAAGTAATATGAGGAAGTAATACTTTCTGCCGACCGTACCTGTTTAGGGCGTTGGCAGAATCGCAAATAGACTGTTAAATTCTTCATTTGAGTTAAGGTTTGGGGTATTCTCGAAATTTTGGAACGAGTTCGTTTTGTTTTCCAATTAATAATGCTTATTACTAAATCGAGTCCTTTGTCAGTTAAGAATAGAATGCTACTAGAGTTTGTCCGGAAAGAGAAGTACATCAGCTCTTTATATAGGATCTTATACATTCTACAACATTTTTCTTTTCAAACAGACTCTAGCATAAAAAGTATACTAAAACTATTTTCTATATACCTAGATTGAGAGAGATTATACAATTTATTTAAAAAATGTGCTTTACGCAACAACTATTCCGAAAAGCTAACTCGATACTTCAAAGAAAACTTACAATATCATTAAAATTCGTCGACCCGGCGTCATCTATCTTTTAAAAACTTCCCAACTTCACCTGAAGCAGTTTTAATGAAAAAATAATTTCAATTTGCCTCGGGGAGGTTCGGGAGGCGGCGACCCTCGGCATTACCTTCGCATATTTGAGCAAACGACACTTCTAAACATCCTCTTTTGTGTGGTCTTTGTTAATTTCTGAAGTTCTTACCGCTGCGATTAATAGAATTTTATTAAGGCGATAATGCTTGTCTACGATAGTAAATTTTCATACAGAGTGGCTCGTTTATATTGCCCTTCTTATATTTATTTTATAGAGTATACAAATAAGAGCATTACATCATAAAATAGTATTTCAAGCAGGTCACGTAATTTTGCTCAATATGTCAAAGTATTTGACTTATTTTATTTAGTCGACTGTTAGATGCTTCAGCAGACAATCATCAAACAATAAGTAACACGAGAAATTTACAGATACATAGTTAAAATCAAAAAATATCTCAATTCATAACAAGAATAATAAAAGTACTTACTAATTACAGCGACAACAACCAATCGCTTGGATTGAACTTTGACAATAAAAACCAAGAGGTAATTTTGTAAAAAAATCGGGCTGTTCCGAAAATAGACGACGGATACTTTTCATTTTAAATGCACACCTTAATCTTTACGAGATCTAATTGTAGAAGCGCTGCGGAAATTAATTATTCGCATAAAGGCATTGCTACACGTTCAATACGCAGGAGCGTATCTAAAATAGATTTTTAATGGAGTACAGTAATCTGAAAGCTCGCCATACAAAGTTAAAAAAGTTTGGATAGCAGGAGCTGTCAGATTACTATACTCAATTAAATATACTAATTTTCCTGTATAAAAAATTTGGTAATCCACACTTTAAGCCTCATCCACACATCGGGTCTACGTTATCTAACTTAATGAACACAGTTATCTATGCGTCGCATAACGACGACGATTAGATTGATAAGCATTCCTTATTATGTGGATCGGGCATCAAACTTTAGTCCAGATGCCAGGATGCCCCCAAACAAACGTCGAGAACACCATCTCACCGCAGCGGGACAGCGACATTTCTATGGTGGCCTAAAAGAGCTCTCATCACCATCCCCAGTAGTAGAGGACTGGCTGAAAAGTCACATAGTCGAAATATACCGGATTTATGAAAACTGCACTGAAATAAAGCCATACGATATGAAGATGGGACAGTGACCTGACACCGAAGTCAATGCGGAAATGTGGATACTTCAGGCCAAATAAGAAATGGCGCAGCGCTTTAGACACGAAGAAGAAAAGGCTTTAGTATAAAAAATAGGCACTAATTTTAATTATCAAAGTGCTGAAATACAGGACCTGTCGTCGGTCCATATGGTTCATTCTTAGTAACTATGTGATATAAATACCTCCGTCTTGTATAGGCCTTTAGAAATCGCAGCTCCGCCTCGTCTGAGGCCGCCAGTGCCGACGGCAGCAGATCCGCAGTCTGCTAATTAATTGGCTTGCATTCGTTTGCATGAATTACTCGGAATATTCAGGTACGCACCCTTTTTACCGGCCGCGGCCTCTGGAGCTAAATAAGCGGATGCTAGGGGTAAAGTCTTTGTTAATTGATGCTGGGAAATGTGACATGTTTCGGTATATAAAAAACTAGCTCTTATCCGCGACTTCGTCTGAGTGGATGTGTAGTTAATAAACCTCCTTTTCAACCCCTTAAAGCATATTTTTTGAGATAAAAACTTTTCTATATTCTTCCCTAGAACTAAAAGTACCTTCCAAATTTCGTCTAAATCGGTTCAGCGGTTGTTAATTCCCCATATAAACTTCCACCCCACATTTCATCACCTAGAGTTGATTTCTGGAATAAATACTACTTGTATTCTTGCCTAGAATACATACTTACTACCTCTACATAAAATTTTATCTTAAAGGGAGTTTTGAATGTTTCCACGTATTTATGCTGTATCACAAAAAATATACCGTAAATCACTTCCAAGTCGGACAAGCCTTTTTGGCAATGGAAACTTGGTTTATATGCAAAAACGCACAAAATATCAGCAACCTTACCTGAAATGCAAATAGGTACCTTTTTCTTTCCAGCGTGGTTAAAATGAACGGGTTCATTAAAAGCCGATACTCTTCTTTTGAAAAGCTCTAGACCGTCTTTAAATATCTAAATTAATAAACTGTTTTACCCTACCGGATATATATTTCAATTGTACGACCATTACAATTTGTTAAAAAGTAATGCAGTAAGATTTAAAGACACAAACCGCTCAAAAAGCAAGTAGGTACCAGGTTAAACAAAGACGCAAGATTATTCATGAGTTCATAACAAATGTCTCGCATCTCAAAACAAAAGCTCTCAAAATATTCATACCGATTTTAATCTCGAAGTCCCGAAGTCGGAACAGGTGGTAATCCAACAACTTTGTTTGTAGCTCCGGGCTGACAGTTGACATCTGCAAACATAGAGGTGATCTCAAGGGAAAACAAAGATTGGAGTTTATAATACAGCCAACAGCAAAAGTAGCTCACAAACGAAAAAAAAAACAAATTAAATTAACTACGCTGTTGTTTATCTTTTCTTAAGCCTCAATTGAAATGGTGACAATGATGATGTGCAGCATGTATTTTCTAGTGTGCTGTAATATCTGAGGTGTGCAATTATAATGCAATTCATTCATTTGCTTTGATTATTGTAGCAATTAAGTCGATCGAAGAAAATTTTAAACCTGATGGTCATCTTGTGCTGACTATACAAAAGCCTTGTATACGAAAATAGTAAAATAATGATGGTCCTGTGTTTAATGACAAAATGTGAATCACGTAAAGGTGGATAGTAAATATCAAAAGTGGTGGTGGTGGTGGGTCAAAAGTTTTCTTAGGCAAGCCGATGCTGGAATTTGGCTTAAAATTTCTTCATGAGCTGTAGAAAAACTGCTCAGACGTCTGACACTTAAACAAGCCGATAGGAATGGTGTTCTATGGACGCGCCGCTACTGGTAAATATACACCAAACATACATACCTAGTTAAACTTGAATTCCGTTCGGTAGCGCATTTACCCTAGCAGTCCAAGATTAAAGTATACAACAGACGATGCGTCTTCTTTACCTTCTTGAAAAAGATATATAGAATACATCATCATCATGGCTTTTTAAGCGAATACAAGTTACAGCCACTTTCAAGAGAATTATTGCTGCATACACTGGGTGTACCGTTAACTGCTATAACTTTCCCTAAGAGGCGCAACTTTGCCTATCTTGAAAAACATGGTGAAAACTAGCTAGCTTGAAAATCATATCTTATTTCTAAAATGGCTGCCATTTTTTCTCATCTCGAGAATATTATATAAATAGGTATTTGGTGAAGAAAGCCATGTATTTCAAGCCAAGAAAAGTTGTGCATCGTAGGAAAAGTTGTAGCAGTTGACGGTAATAATCTTGACACTTCATACCAAAAGTGGTTTCTTGCAATCATGCCTACATTGAATAGCAAAACTGTTGGAATTCTTACAGTTAATATCATTATCTACCTTAGTTCGGAGTAAGTTGTAATGGATGCTTAGTTTCAATCATTCGATAATGAAGAGCTCGTAAATTGTCCCGATGGGATCAAAACACCGTAACGGCGCCCCTTCAAAGTTCTAAGTCTGGAATCGTGTTTGATCCGGTTAGAGCGGCTCCGGTCGGATTAAGCCGGTCCACCTGACTTCACTGTTGAACTTCAAAACCCCGTAAGGTCCTTTCCAGGCTTGGCCGGAAAATGGCTTCTAGCCGGGTAACACATTTACTGCCAGTGGCTGACAATTTGCTATGGTCTTACAAGAGCGAGACGCCCCTAGAATTTAGCGACTTATTGAATGTCAAAATAGGTCGGTTGAACTTATATGCAGATTTTCTATTATGATAAGCATATTCTTCTTCTTCCTCCTAGCGTTTGTCCTGGTTTTGGGTCCACTTGACAACCTAATCCCATGAATTAAATTCCGAAAAACTCAGTGGTACGAGCCGGGGTTTGACCCCGAGACCTTCGGATTGATTGAAAGTCGGACGTCTTACCGCAAGGCTAATAGCGCGCATTGGTAATTGCCAAAAATTACACTATTTGCTTGCAATGTAATTTATTCAAGTTTTAATGCCCATGTGACAGGGGGACATTTAGTTAGTGATACCAGTGTTCTGCTCAGTGATAATCGTTGACACATGCTATTTCTTACACATTAAAAAACGACACCATTTTGTGTGCAATGTCAGTTACCCACTCCTGACTGGCAGCAGCCATGATCTGTCCGGACTTGTGGCAGCGCAGGTTACCAAGGATTTACGACCGCCATGCTTAGCCCGTGCCCATGCGTGCCAGTTTTAATGCCCGTGTGACGGGGACATTTAGTTAAGTAGGCTGATACTATGTGCTGGTAGTAGGTACTTGGTTTCTATGCAAAACGAGTAGGTACTGGGACCGGGAATGCCTAGACTGATCCGAAGATTATACAGGTTACCAGAGGCAGTGGGACAACAATTTTCCTTGGCAAGTCGGTGTTGAATTTGGGTGAAAATTTCTTCATGAATTGTAACAAAACTGCTCAGGCGCCTGAAACTTAGGCAGCCCGACGGGAATCGTGTTATATGGACGTGCCGCCATTGCAGGCTACTCCTAGGGCCTAGCTGAGTGAAAATTTATCGCCACGACAATTTTATATTTTGCGTAAAGGATTCCGGCATCATTGCATGAAAAGGTCTAAAATCTCTTCGAAACAACCATGTATTAAAATTTAACGGGGTTGATTCTCACCGCAGGAACAATTTGAGATAGTAATATTTGAGCCAATTGCGGAAATATCGGAATTGCCCTAATACACCTTATTCAATTCTTCAGCATCCCCTTGAAGTATTTCCTCAAGTGCAGCGCAGCAGTTCGTGAAATAAGAGTGAAATCGTGTGTTTAGAGAACGCCCGCCTCGCTGCGAAGCATTTGTCACATTCCGGGTGTAGGGCTGGCAAAACGTCGATAAACGAAAACAACCGGTATATTTAGCTTGAGCGGTATTCAATTATTTTGAGATCGTTTTAATTAGGTATCCGTACCAATATCGTTAAAAAGGAACGGTGCGAGTGTGTTACAAAGTCATTTTGCTCCGACACTACAGAAACGATTGAGCTAAAATCTTGTACATATTATGTATGTCGGCTTTTTCTATATATGATTAATTTTGTATTAAAAATGTTAAAATTCATGGTCTTATGATGAAGCCTTTCGATTGGTATGATAAAGCTACAGGGTACCTAATTATTTTTCTCGTGTAACGGGTTTAATTCCGGGTTGAACCATAAAACTATATAAATTGTTTTTAAATTAAAATAATGTCTTCTTTCAGTAAAATGTTCTATCTACAATATTCAAGGTACTTTTCCTCCATGTGCACAGAGAGAAAAAAAATACTAGAAATAAGTAAAAAATAGTAATTCCCAGGACAAGTAAACGTTTACTAAAAACAAGGAAACTTTTACTAAAAACAAATAAACGTTTACTAAAAATAAGTAAACTTTACTAAAATCCAGGAAACGTTTACTTGTTTTTAGTAAACGTTTACTTGTTTTTAGTAAATTGTTTACTTGTCCTGGGAATTACTATTTTTTACTTATTTCTAGTAAAAATTTCTCTCCGTGTGGCATAGCCGTGGGACGCCCTGTATCAATATACAATTACAACAACATCATACAATAAGTCGATATTTACTTAAACGGTTATGTCACCACCCTAGCGACACACGTTGAGTTATGCAGTCTGGCGTCTAGCGAATATCGATGAATTATTGAGCTATTTACATTACATCACTAGCTCAACTGAAATATGCCGGGTTCCCAAGCCCACCTGAGCGGAACGCATCCCCTCACATAAGAGGCATACGGTACATTGAAATCCAGTTTAAATTTGGAACTTATTGCATGAAACTATAATACATAATTGAACGAGTTTTCCAATGGCGGTTATGTCACTTTTGCGTGAGAATTGAACGCTGGCTGGGACATTTATGATAGTTTTGAAATGAAACATGAACGGTTGCATCTGAGAAAAGTCTATGTACTTACCTACTCGTTTGTATGAATATGGAGAATCTAAAATAATTTCACGATTTTATTAACGTTTTATTGTATACATTTTTAAACAGTAAATCTATACAATTCGTTAGTGACTTAGGAGTACTTGAGTAAATACTTTATAGGTTAACCATAGCTATTAGAATCCCCTTTTTCACCAGAAGATATTCCTTATTGGATAATATAAGGATAATTATACTTAGAAAAAATGTATACACATTTCTTTTTCCGTTTTATTTACAGCCTATTTTTATTACATATGCAACAAAGACACCTCCGTCCTTTAAAAGAAGTCCAATCTCAAAACACGCAAAACATCAAGGTAACTGAAGGAGACGGATGGCCCTGATACGCTATCGGATGCGATGTAATGGAAGCCAGGAGATGGGTTTTGTTTTGATGGCCAAGGTACGATTCGGAAGGGGAAAGTTTGGAGTTGATTGATGAATTCACCCTTATGGACGTGGATGAGAATAGGTACTTGCAATTATTAGAAATAGAATCTGATTGCAAGGCGCAGTCTGTAATGATTTGTGAATACCTGAAATAGTGTCTTATGTAATCGAAGAAAGCTACAAAATGTATAGGTAATTTTTGTGAGAGATAAATTGAAATTAAATTAATTAAATAATCGTTTATTTCAGGCCTTGGCCCATATTGTTGTTAGTAAGTTACAGACTACAGACTTATATTCTTAATAATTAATATTAGTCGATAGGTATATACAAATTTACAAATTATTATCATTATTATCATACAACATAAACGAAGAGTTCATCAGGGCCTGAGCATCATCAATAAGAATATAACAATTAAAATTAAAACTTAAAGCTCAGATAATGATTCAGTTAACTGTGCTTTGGCTGAGTTATACCTAACTATATCTTATTATGCGATACACACTCTTTAGACATTTTTAACCCCCAATAAAAGAAATAACGTTAACAAAAATACATATATAAGTTAATATAACTAAAAAAACTGTAGACATTAATAATTCGACAGGATTTCAGCATACATCTATACCTAAAAATGCTTCAAAAATGTATTTAAGGTTATCGTGATCAACAATAGGTACCTCCTACCGTTTGATGATCATATCTACAGAAGTACTTACTAAATCTTACTAAAAAGTAAAAACCTAATGAAGTCAGAACGAAACACGGAGATAAAAAAATCCATTTAATAAAAAAAACTCTTCAAGGTGCCATAACAAAAGACGAAATTTTAAAAAATCCTGCAAAGAAAAGCCAGAAAATAAATTCAAAAACCTTTAGCATTTCCTTACTTTATTTCTCAAACCATCAGGAACTTATTCACCAAGAAATAAATTCAATTAACAATAACAATTACAGACACGAAATTACCTTCGTCTTTAAAAATTACAGGCGATGTCATAAGTCGCTCTGCGGGTGACTGCTAGCACACCAAACTGCCACTACCATCGAAACAAATTATTTTAACCTCTAATGTTTTGTAATAAAGGCTAGTTTAACTGATTTCAAATGGTCGATGTGCAAAATGACTGATTCAACTAGGGCAAAGAATTCTGAGCTTTAAGTGGTTAGGAAGAAAGGTGGATGAGGGTGCATAGGTGGGGGTGGCAGCCGGTCTCTGGCAGAAATATCCGAAGGTTTGTGACATTTAATCTTGCGTACAACGCGTCGGCCGTGGGTATCACTTGCCGCCTGATGGTAGTGTTGACAATATTATGTATCGATGTTTTTTTAATCATCCTTATTTAAGTATCACCATCGTTGATTGATATAAGTAATATGTTTAACCTTATTTCCAGGTATAGTGGCCATAATCCTATTTAATAGATGAAATTTGACTGGGAGACAGGAACGGCTTATAATTTGATATTTCCCTCGGATCTCTAGATATGATTTCAATGTGGAAAAGAGATTTTTTTTTTTACTTTATAAGAATATAAAACAAAGTTCTAGTATACATTTATTGCAGGTGACTTTGCCTATAGCTATGGTTTGTAGATATAAGTACCTACTCCATCATCTAAAGAATCATTTATTATAAGAAAAAGAAATGTTACACACCTCACATCCACAGCGCAGGTTTCGTCAATGTTGCTACTGCCAAAATCGGAATCCACTACATGCTTCGTCAACAAAAAATACAAAAACAAATCCGCAACAGGCCTCGTCAAAACATACCTACTTAAAACTAACATAAAAAGAAATTTAAGACCCGTACTGATCCCTACCTGGCCCAAATGTTCCAAATACGCCAGCTGCATTGCCACGCTGAATGGCTAAAGATATCTGCTGGACCAGATAAGAGCCAGCACGGGGGTCGCAGCCCCTGTCCCTCAACCGGCGCCCGATCTCCCTAACCAGCCTCTTGGCCTCGGCACACCATGGCCCAGCCGTCTCAACAGCAATCGGAACAAAGTCGTACACTGGCCCAAGGTTGGCATATTTGCCGTGTTTGAACTTGGCAGCAGCCTCGGCCGCCGCACCTGCTTTCTTGCTCGTGTGACCGACATGAGTGGGAGCAAAAGTACACACGCATGTGGCATCCCACAGCAGGCTCCGGCCTTTCGCCCACGGGACCAGTGTAAGACCGTCCGGCCTCTTGCCATCCGTACGGCTCAAACCAGGAGGCTCCAAAATGCAGGGTATGTTCGCCGAGACCATAGCACGACGAACCAACTCATTAATGGCTTGATGCCTTGGTATACGCCCCACACACCGCACGCAACTAAGACCGTGGTGCCCATTAGCCCCGACCATTGTACCACAAGGACATCTGTGGGGCTCACAGACGTCACTGCCTAGCCGTAAGGCAACACTCACCCTCACCGTGTCATTGTCTAGCAACGTTCCTAAGTGAGGTGAGGGCAACGCGTGCAGCCAAGCTCCTGACTCAGGCTCCGCAACAGCCTTCAGACGAGCTGCATCTACCCCAAGAGCGCCATTTAACAGACACGCGTGCACTCGTTTACAGAGAATGTCGTCCCAAAGCCGTTGCGACGCGGGATTCTCGGGTTGTAAACCGTCTGTCGAGCGAACGGACCACTCAACCAGCGCCTCACGAACAAACGGGACGCAGATACTGTCACCATCCAAACACAATATCTTAGCGACAAGTACCGACGACGCGTGAGCCGAGGCAAGAAAAGCGACAATCCCGACATCCCGCATGGCACGGACCCCCAAACCCCCATAACGAACAGGAAGCGATGCCTGCTGCCACTGAGCGTCATTGAAGCCCACGTTCAAGATGGATTCGAGCCCCCGTCTAAGCACAGCATCGAAACTACTAACCTCCTGCCCAAACGACCAAGTAGGAGCCGTCCTCAGCGCATAGGTTATACGTGGCATCGCAAAACAATTACGCAACAGAACCAGAGCCACATGCGCCGACAGCTGACTCAAACGCTGCAAGGAAGAGTCCAGTGCCGATGTTTTCTTCTGGAGCACAGAACTCACCCCGTCGAGAAAAATTGGAGCACCAAGGAGACAAAACGTTGACTTTGTTAGTATCGTGATGCCGGGCAACGCTGTCTCAAAATCTGACAGGAAATTCTGCGCCGAGGAACCGCAGGGAAAAAGCTCACACTTTGAGGAATTAACTTCCAAACCGATGGACCGCAACGCCGGTAAAAGCCTAGCAATGTCGTCAAGAACGACTCCAGAACCACCCCCTATTGTCCCATCATCTAGATACCACACATTCAAAGGTGATTCCAAAGCCGTTATTGCACTCTGCATTGCCAAGCAAAAAACGAGAGGGCCCAAAGGATCGCCCTGCTGGGCACCGACCTGCGAAGCGATCTCACTGCCATCGTAAAAAAGGTTGCTAGGGGATGAATAACACTGAAACAGGAAAGGGTATAGTGAAGGGGTGTGATTCTTTACTTCCTTTAAAATGACATCCCTTTCAACAGTGTTAAACGCATTTTTTATGTCCAATTTTACAATGACAGTGTCATCATGTTCGTGCGCCATAGCAAAATGCCTAGTTGCATGAATCGCAGCCTCACATCCTAACGCCGTGCCAAAACCCACTTGACAGGGTTGAAGGAAGGCCGCCATCTCATCCTTTACAGCACGACAGCCCAACTTTGCAACCAGCCGCCTAATTGTGGTTCCAATAGCTATTGGCCTAATTCCCCCATCCTTTTTTGCCAAAGCACACAAAGACGCTCCATAAAGATATGGACTAACCTGGGGATTAAGCATGCCGCGCAGAAGAAAATTGGATAGCTTAGTCAGCGATTCTAGCAATCTCGGCCCATTGTCCCCAGCACAATGAGAGGTGAGCTCCTTCAAATGCTGAGGCCGAAGGCCGTCCAAACCCGAAGCGGAGCCACTATAAAAGGACCCAATGGCATTGGTCACGTCCAGAACTGATACTGTAAGGAACGGGGTGGTCAAATCTGGCTCGGGCGGCAATACTAGCGGCCTAGATGGCGAAGGATGGTTGTCCATTAAAGCCCTTAAAGTATCAGCATTTGAAGGAGCCAAAGTTGAGTCCGACAACAAGATACGAACTGCGCCCCTCAGATCACCATCGTGTACTTTGGCCTCTATCGTACGGCAAACTGACCGTGGCCTCTGATCGACTCCGTCAGGGAAATACATATTTAGGCTGCCTACATTCTCCTTGACCTGTGAGGTCAAAGACTTGCCAGCGCCTCCCCCAGGAACCCTCAAAGCCGTAAAAGCAAATGAAAGAAGCGCAAACCAGTCATTGACTTCGTTTGATCGCAAACAGGCCTCTATTAAGGAGGACAATTTGCCGGCAGCCATATTTCGGGCTCCCTTGGGAATGTGTTTTAATACTTTGACATTCCTCTTTAACGCTGAGAGACTGTCAAGCCCAGCGCCGCCTGAATCCGTGTCTGCGCCAATCCCCACAGTAGAACCGGCGGGCACATCCTTATGGCGCCGACTAATATGTACATTAAGACCGCGGGGAGCCACGTACAATTTAGACTGGCCAGGGCAGTGAGGACAGGGAACCTTAACGGGGCTGCTCATTATGGTCAAGATAAAATAACACCGCCCTTCATCCAAAATAAAAATACATGGGTACAACCATGACTGTATATACATAAATAAAACTATACATGCAAATGTCAAACAATAATCAATAACTATTAATTAATTTAAAAAAAGGGGCAGTAAAATAAAGTAAGTAGGTACATATAAAAAGTCATCCATATACTTAATTTCCGTAACACATGTCAAGAAGCTCTCTATAACATGTATATTATAGTGAGTAGTACTAAACCCTTCACTTCACAAAAAAACAAAAAAAAAACAGCCAAACTATTTAAAAACTAGTGCACACTAATAGCATCTACAAAACAATAAACCCTAAAATAAAGCAATATAGACTAGAAAACAAAAATGCAATAAATTTTATCAATAACCAAAATTGAATGATACTAGCAAGATAAAAAGTCAGCTGATTAAATAAATTAAAAAAAAAAATAAAAAAAAAAATAAACAAACAATACAAAATAAAAACATACACAAAAAAAACCGATCGATTTTATTTTCTTAGGATTCGAACCCGAACTCCATGTCTGTCCACAGCAGTATTAAACCATCTTCCTTACGAATACGCCATTTCAACAGTTCGTTTACTCGACGAATCTATAGCTCACTTAGAGTAACACGATGACGACGAACCTCCAACGTAAACACTGCTAACCGGACGAATTTAGAATATTCAGATCCACCCTCCAATTGCAAAAACACAACACAATGCAGATATACATTTAATTTGCACTGGATTAAACACATTTACACCGTGCAGGACTATATTTGCTTAACCACACGTAGCACACTCGCATTGACGATTATATCCCGACGTCCCAACTTGCACTGCTTGACGATTTGTTTACATTGTGACGCACTCACGATGCCGCAATCAAAACTTCTGTTCGCGAATTTGCATCCAGGAGCGGATCAAAAATAACATCGCCACTAGCCAGTACAACTTATATTCTCACAATAAACTCACAATTCCTTGATATTAAGCTCACAAACAATTTATAAACGAGAAACTTAACGGAGCTATTGTTCACCGTGGCAGCAGCGCCATCTACCTACTTATTCTTATAAAGTGTGGACAGTAAATTATTTTACGAACTTAATTGAATGAAATAAAATGTCATTAATTTAATCCAGAAACATATCCATATGTTATAAAAAAATATATTACGAGATATAAAATAAAATTAAACAATACTAAAAAACTATCCACTAACTATTAAGGAATGCCTGTGCTAAACTCGTGAATCAAAGCCGAAACAATTATGCCTAAGCAAAGTAACGATAAAATTCAATTTATCGAACCACACCCATCCCTAACCGCAAGCGTCTGCAGAAATTCAATTAACATTACCTCCAGTCGCATGCACCTTTATTTCTGTTCGGAGTCACTTACCCCTCTTACCCCCACTGGGGGGTAAGACGGTAATGAGGTCCGGCGATCGTTTAGTTTGGAGGTAATGGTATACGTGAGGGCAGTTGGGAAGCCGGTATAGCGAGGTGGAAGTTTGTTTGAAGTAAATCACTCGAGGTTCGTGGCTTTAAGTGTTAAGTAGTTAAGTTTACAAATAAACAACGTTTGCTACCCAGCCATTCTAAATAATATATGTGGGCATGTAAAAATACCTGTACATAAATACTGTAAGTGGCGGGATATTAATATCTTTAGTTTAGATACTTTAGACATCATTTTTAGCAGAAGCAGATTTTCATCACACACAAAACAGGTTATTATACCTACGTACCGAAAACAGAAACGTAGTACTTACATATCAGGAACCTCTTGGGACATATCAGGGACAAGCTAAGAGTGGAGCAGTTTGGTCATTATAAATTCAGTCGGGAAGATAATAGATTATCTATTATTAGTGAACTGTGACATTTATATAATTTATTTTTATTTGATTGACTGATGTAAGTAAAAATGCTTAAGTAATCCTAAAGTACCTACCGTCTCACTCTGAGTTCCTTAAAAAGAATAATTAATAATCAGTTGAATTAAAATTTTAAAATATGATACTTAGTATTAAATTTGGCACCCAACGTGGAACTTGTTGGGCGCCAAACTGTAATTTCAACAATATAAATGCCAAACTAATGACTATCCAGCCATTTCACTATTAAAAAGTGTACTTTTGAATAATTATTCTCTTTATAAGAATATAATTATTTTTATTAGATAAGCGGATGTTAGCGAATGCATATTTAGTAACAATCAGTGCATTTGGCGTCCAACGGAGGGTAAACTGTAAAGTGAATTACAATTGCAAGCAATTAAACTATTCCAATGATTTTTTTATACTTAAGGATTATTAGCGAACGTAAAAAAATATCCTTAAAGAAGCTATAATGACTGCCTAGCACACGCATTTCCCTCAGGTTTATAAGAAGGATAATGAGCAGTTTAATGATTAAAGTAATCGATCAGTCCGACAGTGATGGAACTGTCCGTCCGTCCGCGGCGAGCCGTGTCGGTGACATGTCTAATAACAACTCATTGCGGCGATGTTGACGTGACTTCATGCCGATTTGTCCAACCCTGAAATGGCGTTTTAAACGGTATTAACCTAACTAACCTCTAGTAAGTAGTAATATGATAAAAAGGAAAGTAACTGTCTGCTACCACTTCACGCTTATATTACTGAACTGCTTTATGAAATGAAATGATATCCTTTGAAGGGGTGAAAATGGTGTAATGGAGTGGGAGAAGTTTACTATGGAAATTTTAATTCTACACAGACTAAGTCGCGGGCTAAAACTGGGAGTTTATAAAAAGTTAAAAAGGAGCTTAGCACTTTCGTTCTAACCTGATAATAAAATCGTATCGAAATGATACGAGTCACCAGTTTAGCTACTTCTATTGCAGGTTATATTTACTCCTACCTACAAATATGGAATATTTTATATAGCCACCCAGAAGCCTTAAAGAAATCTTTTCATTTCATTGTATATTGTATCTTAAAAAGAAAAATTACATTTACCTTGGCAATTTAGCATTTATTGGCGGCTCCTGTCGATAGCGGCAATTCTATTAAAATGTTTTTTCAAAACAATGCAACTCTAGAACACAACTCTCTTTAAAACAATTTCGCGCGGAAAGTTGATAACCTGCTCCCAATTGTTCTCACCTGGAACCAAAATGTCATATTGTCTAGTTAAATTAAATGCACATTCGACCAATACTGTTGAACATTTTTTCCAACATCCCTCCAACACCTGAGCCCGTATTTGCGCGCGGTAAAAGGTGGTATCCGGTTCCCTTCTCGGCTTACCGTTAAACGGTGCTTTTTCTTATTGGGGCTGGTAACTTTGTTCCAAAAAGTTTTTGACTGATATTACTTTTAAAATTAAGGGAAAAATTCAAAGTCAGTCCAGCGAGACTCGATATGTTTTATATCTGCATCGTATATTTTCAATGGCAATTACTATAGTTATAAAAAATATGGAGTACATAAGAACCTACTTAATAGAACTTTACTTTTTGCGACTTCTGCCCAATCGCTGTAACGTAATTAATTGGGTCACCGAAGATTTCTCGGCCACAATGGATTTTTTCTTGTTTGAATAGCACCTTACAGCCATGAAAGCATTATTGGCCTAGCACTAGATGATCAGGTGTCAAACCCCGACTTGTATCACTGAGTTTCTTGGTTCGAACCTAAGCCCAGCCAGGCCAAGTTTTCTGTAAGTTGAATCAACGTATGGCAGACGCTGTCATAAAAACTAGTGCCTATTTAGATGAATTTTGACGATTAGGTTACCGAGCGGACTTAAGATAACATTAAGCAAAAAGCCAAATTTGACACAAGGAAGGTGGTTATTTTCAGTGCTAAGCGGAGCGTCGCCGGAGCCGTGACAATAGACGCAAATGTAGGAATCAATTACGACCGGTGTGGGCGGATGATGAATCCGAGCCCCACACCCACGTTTCGGTGTTCTCATTTACAGACAATTTTACGGTAGATAGCACTCAAAGAACATGCAAATAGAAAAATCTGGGTTTCAAAAAATTAGGAAGCAGGACGACAGGACGCAAAGCCTCCATTGCGTATGTTAAGTCTTTTTAGCGTCCTGTATAGAGATCAAAATTCTCATAATAAATCTCATTAAAATATAAGATCGTGGTTAATCGGTTCTTCTTAATTTTTAAAATGTAAAAGTTAAATTATTTTTCTTTGACATATTAAGAGCCGGGAGCCCACCGCGAACGAATATTCTAACAAAGTACGAATTATTTTTCGATAGCGAACAGTATTAATCATAAAACACTTCGCAATGTTAACCGTATTACACTCTCCAATCCTTTGAAAACCTACTCAAATCCCAAAGTTTCAATTGAACCCACTTAAGCCATAACCGGAATGGCGATCATAACTCTCAGTGTTAAGTGCACTCACATACCTGCTATAATCCTTAGGGGCCGAACGTGATCTCGTTGTAACACCTCTACTTAGAGCTTGTGGGAATTGTGGTGCGTAAAGATTTTCAGAAATGTATTAGATTGACTAGAAAAATGATGAAGTGTTTGAGGTACCTAACTATCCTTCAGCGTCATCGAATCGTATTTACATAAATGTATAACCATTTGGAAATCAATTAAACACTGAATTCTTATATTTGGCACCCAACGTGGGGCTACATGTTGGGCGCCACATATGATGGTTATGATAATGGCGTCAATAACTATCAATATTAAGAGCACTCACATAAGTTGCTAATATCCGTAAGGACCAAACGTAATTAAATTTATGCATTTATATGTGAAACATCACAAATGGAAATAATAAAATATTATCTGAATAAAGTGCACTCACATTACCTTTTAAATTACTGTTACGGTGCGAACGTGCCTTGGTCGTAACACTTAGGACTAAAAGAATTGCTACAGATTTCATCCAGAGCGTAATAAGTATCTAAGCGAGTAACGTGCTCAAAATTATCTTGGCTCAACTTTATTCTAACCTACAGATGTCGTTGCTTAAAATTCAAATTAAGGATTATGTAGGTACCCAAATTGGACATCTGTACCGTATAAGTTAAAAAAGCTATGCTTATTTCATATACATGTTTTATACATACGGGAATAAGAGATAGATAAACTATTTTCAGATAAGAATAATGAAAGTGGCGCGATCAGTAAAATATTTTATTTCTCAAGACTTATTTTGAATGCTTGAATGTATGTCTTAACTTCGTATTTGATAGTTAAAACACTTAAATGCCTAAATAATATTGCTTTACATCACATTGGATATGGATTTACGCTGTGATCTTAAGTATAGGTTATACTTGTAGGTTAGTTGGTTACGACTGTACATGTACAAAAGAATAACCTAAAAATAATAAAAAAACTACATCCTAAACATAAATGAAAGTACAAGACTAATGTCGAAAATAACATATAGGTATGGGACGCGAGCAATTTCCCGGCGAGGTAACAAAGTCTAAGGGAGTGACCGACCCCGATATATTGGAACGCTGGAACGAAGTAGTAAGGAGGATACGCTGATAAGTTTCTATTGGTAAAACTTGTTTTTTTATCAGATCGTCTATGTTTGCTTATCTAAATTATGTTGAATCTTAATCCAATCCTACAATACATATCATAAAATATTCATCATTTCACACCTCGTTACTTATTCTGGGTTCTTCTATATGACAGTAATACATCAAAATCTTAACAATGTCTCATACTTAATTGATTTAAATTTAAATATTGGTAATGAGCGGGATGTCGCATGAAATAATAGCACACAAATGAAAATAAGATCAAATTGAGATCAATTTTTAAAACCCAGCACTATCCGTCAAAGTCCATAACTGCATTCTCGTCGTTGCATGAACTGTCTATCTGGCACTTTTCTATTACTGCTGACAGTGCTGACTGAATGATGAGACTGCTGAATGCTCTCGTTTCCTCCTCTATGCAGATATTCTATCTGTATCAGAAGTAGCTAAGCGGACGAGGCATTCAAAATGAGTTTAACACGGCTTTAATTATGGTAGAACAAGAGTGTATAAAAAAAATTAAAATCTCCTCCGCACTCCAGCAGCTGACTGCATAAAAATATATAAGCATCGGGTATATCTCCTAGTTTATCTCGTATCATGGGCAGTAATTGGAGCTATCAGCGTCCCTCGGTCGTAAAGAGGTGAGCCGAGGTGCGGCCGATGCTGGAGTTAAGTGTTCAGGGTAGAAGAATAAAGGAGCATCCTGCTAGTGTTATATACGTTCAGCTATTTACTTTGGTCGCTACTCAGTGTTCAGTCGTAAAGAGAAGGCTATTCGAATAATATCATCTTTTATTGGTTTGATTTTAATTCGATTTACAGGTTACAGGATTAAACCTTTACAGTTGACGTTTGGCACATTCAGATCATATTTTTCTGGTCATCAGTTGATTATCAAGTTTATGTTCTAAATGTTATCAAAATTAAAATACGATACGTTGAACGTGTCAGTAACGTTGCTTGTCAGATTTATATTTTGCTTTCATATCGTTTCCATAAAAAAAAGGTTATAGTAGTAATTTCATGTGTTATGTTTACAGGAACCTAATTTCACAATACTTACAGGAAATTACAAATGGCGCAGTAAATAGATATCATAAAGTAATTTTAGCTGTCAACCATGGGTCACAAAGGATATTAAAAAGTCGTTACTTTCACACATTAACGTTACTAGAGACTTTCTGAAAGAAATAGTTAATAAATTTGGTTCTACCTTCGTTTCAACGCAAGGAGCGTAAATGTACCGTGAAACCGTATGAATGGCTATCAGTAGCTCGGTCTGCCCTGGGAAGCGTGCTGGCTACACGTCCCTTACCGTATTTTACGATCACGGGATAGGGGTGACACACAAAAAATACAATTTATGATTTAAAAACATAATCATGCAAAGTAGCAGTGGCGGCACGCCCATAGAACACGATTCCTGTCGGCTTGCCCAATTTGCAGGCAGCTGTGCAGTTTTTCTACAGCGCATGGATAATTTTTAAGTCAAAATAAGCATCGGCTTGCCTAATAAGAAAATATTTGACCCACCGCCACTGCAAACTTGCAAAGTAGTATCATATTAAATGTTTAGTTAGGTTTACGCAGAATGAGACCTGTATTGCCAGTACAGTAGAATTAAAAAAAAAACGAAAGAATCTCGAGCCATAAACTTTTAGTTTATGCCTGTCAAATCTCGAAAAGCTTGTTTAAAAAAAAAACAGCTGATACGTCACACCACACTCGTTCCATAATTACAAGTTTACACATAGTCCTAAATCCCTCGTGGCAACCCTACGCTAAAAGCCATTTAAGGGTAGCGTGCGATTTGTAGCACAATTGACTATCGATGAATTTACCTTGCGGTCCTTTTTGGCCGTACATTCACGTCGCCCGATCGCGGGGTTCAAGTTCTCGTCCATTGTAACGTGACCTACCAAAGCCAAAAAAGGTCCAATTCCACGTCCGTTTTAAAGATTTTATAGTTTAGTTTTATAAGTGTAGAACTTGCCGGGTAAACATGATACTGAATATAATTTAAAAAATAAATTACCATTTGAATGCAACCCAATGTCAGAGAATATAACGAACTTAGAAATGAACACTAAATGGTCGCCAAGTGGCAAAGTACAACTTGCATTATCAATAGATAAATTAGATAATATAAGTTGACATAATAATGTATAAACGCTTAGTCCTGACGGAGTCATCATCAACGTACAGCTAAAATTACTGACTGTAGACACTATTCTTTTTTAAAGCAATACCTGTAAATAGATTATTTACATGTATAACGCTGGTCAACTAACTGAGAAAGGTTTTCAAAGGAGTTTGGAGTGCTACGCGTAATCATAAAGATCAATTTATACTGGTTTAATATGTTCTAGCCTATATATTTGCAATAGCACTTGCGGATTACCTTTCGTCACCTCATTGACTTCGACATTTGTGGGCTTTTACTGTGGGGTTGGAAAAATGGCTGTTTTATGTGGCACCGTGCAAATGGAGGTGTAATGTTACCAATTGGTGGAAATCCTGTGACGTTTGTGCTGAAAGCCTTCCTTTTTCAAATGCTTTGGTGATGTAGAAATGTTAACATTACGTAACGACGTACTTAAACAGAGAGTTGCGGAAAAAAGAGTGTGGCAAAACAATTATTAGGTAATGGCCTATAATTGAATGAAGCAATATGGGTGATTTTAATTTTATATTAAACAAGTTTTAACCTATCACAAATGACGTTCTGCGTGGGGTTACCAAGTTAATGCAAAACATAATCTTTTTCTTCCTCCTAGCATTTATCTCGGCTTGGGGTCCGCTTGACAATATAATCCCATGAACTGGCGTAGACACTAGTTTTTACGAAAGCGACTGCCATCTAACCTTCCAACCCAGAGGGGAAACTAGGTCTTTTTGGGATTAGGTCCGGTTTCCTTACGATGTTTTTCTTCACCGAAAAGCGACTGGTAAATATCAAATGATATTCCGTACATAAGTTCCGAAAAACTCAGTGGTACGAGCCGGGGTTTGAACCCGAGACCTCCGGATTGAAAGTCGGACGTCTTACCGCAAGGCTACCAGCGCTTCATTAATGCAAAACACAATATTAGAATGAAATTGCTTAATTTCGTTTATATTTCAAATGATTTGTGACATTGGTTGTCATAATGTAAATTCTCTTAGAAGTCATTTTCATGCCAAAAGAAGATCATACCGTCAACTGCTACAAGTTTGCTTTCTGCCACCTCAAGAATAAAATATAAACAGCTGTTTGGTGAAGAAAACCGTGTTCTCAAGCCAGGCAAAGTTGTGCATCTCAGGAAAAGTTCTCGCAGTTGGCGGTATCTATAATAAGTAATAACACAATATGATCATATATCAGTAATAGATTTCAACGTTAGATTATCGCTCCCTCCAAGTCTAAACAAGTTTAATTTTTTTGCCATCTAAAAACGTTCCAAATTGCAATTTATTAAATGCTTTTTAAAAGATTAAATCCAACAATACCCCCACAACAATAGAAAACCTGCATTGTTACCTTGGCATCCTATGGACAACCATAAACCAATAGTCAGAGCTATAACATAACTAACATTGTGAAGTTTTCTTTAGCCATCATGGCCAACATTCCTGGAGAAAACTCTACTTATTTCAATTACATTTCGTGACATGTTTTGAATAGTATGTGGTGTAATGTTAACGGCTAATAGAAATATAAATAAAATTAAAGAAATATTACCTTATAATTTTTGAAATAAAATAAATTAAACATATCAATAATACAGGGTGTAACAAAAATACTGGTGATCCCTTTAAGGGTTGGTATCGTATTGCGAGTAAGAGAACTTTTTTTGTATGGTACATGTCACAGCCGGCCAACCCTCGATATAAAACCCAGTATTTTTGTTACACCTTGTATAAGGAGCATAATCATTCAACCGAATAAATAAAACAGAATAAGCCATAACATCTATTTCTATCGCATCATTATTATACAGAAGTCCCATTAGGAACTACCATTTTAAGTCGAAAAAGGCTCAGGATCGCTTTACATCGCATAAAGATTTTAACGGTCTGATAGTGTAATACATACTTATCACAAAATTACCTAAGCCTTTAAAAATCATATACCATCTATGTCACGAGATATGAGCTGTCAAAAACAAAGTAAAATGCGCCCCTTACAATAACACGTCCTCGACATATATCGTCGACGTAGTGGACAATATAATTCAATTTGCCAAATTAGATTCTCCTGGCTACCTGCGCCCCATGATATCTTGTGATGAAGATAAAAGATATTACTGACAGCCAACGTTGGCCCAACACCGAACAATGTTTGGGATTCTAATGTGTGATAAAGATATGGAATAGTGCAGGTACTTATTATACTGTGTGTGTTTTCATAATATTTGTAATAATACTTTTTAACGCACATAAATGATTAATCAGTAGATATTAAGTCGTTATAAATAAGAATTTTTTTTAAGGAATGGCCGAACGCTGCACAGAATCGGGAAGATTGGAAAAATCGGTAGGAGGCCTTTGTCCAGCAGTGGGACATTACAGGCTCTTAATAATAAAAAATAGAAATATTATTGTAGGTATAAAGGTATAAAGGTTATACTGGTGACGATTATGCAGTGAAATATTTTCTACCAATTTGTAATGAAACGAGAATAGTAAAACTATGAAAATGCTTCTCTTAAAACATTACACATTGTATTATTATTCTAACAAAAACAACAAAGAGGTGTTGGTGAAGTATTTAATCTTTGTGTAGTTTCAATTACGATTTAATAAATAAATTAAAGTGTTTTATGATGATAATATTAGTATGGCTTAACGAAGTAAATATGATATTCTTAATTTGATTTAGTTTGTATTTTTTAAATGATTATCCTAATACAACGTAAATAGTTTTTTGAAGCTGTTACTTACTGCTACTATTCTCGGTTCTGACTGTACATTTGGCAACATTGGCCCAACGAGGGGGCAAATTAGATTGGCGCGGGGTCAAGCGACTGGAGTGGACAATGGAGGGGGAAATATGAAATTATTGCGTCTCCAAAAATTGCCGGAACGTCGACGTTTCTTACTTATGGTATTGCCGTGGGAGGAATGTTTTCAAACTTGAAATGAACGGTTCGTTTTGAAGGATTCTTGGAGACAAATGTTCATTGTGTAAAATTGCGAAGACGATTGTACCGTTTTTTTTAAATGTTTATTGTATTCGTATTAGGACGCCAACACCATAATATTTCAGTTTATCTACTCCCAATTGAAACCATACTATACTCTCTCTCTTCTCAGCAATATTATTCCCATCTGATTGTGGGGTCTGCTTTTCTCGTTCTTTCTCTCCACTTCGCGCGATCGGACGTGTCGTCTACTGCAACTTCGCAGGCTCTCATGTCTTTTGCAATGGTATCTGTCCATCTCGTCTTTGGTTTACCTCTTCTTAGACCCAGCAATGTTCAGATCCAGAGCAACATTCCCGATGTAATCAGGTCTTCTTTTTACGTGTCGTACCCATTTTATAGCATTATACTGCATTGAAAATTTTTACCTTATAAGTCGAAAAGTTGTATTAGTTACCTACTCGCACTAAACTAAGCTTTTAGCGCTACTTCCGAACTGCTCGTAGTCAATTCCAGCGTTTTCCCGCTTTGTAGCGGAAATCTGCTACTGCGCTCCCTACGACGGCGGCCGCAGTGCCGGGCGGGTACCGGCACTCGAGTGTGCTATTATATCAAAATCCATTTTAGCATCATCGACGATTCTAAAATGTGTTATCAGAAAAGCTCCATCCATCAAAAAATAAACATTCAAAACATTTTTTTAAAATAATTTCATTTGTTTTTCAAAATTTTTATTGTTTGAGGAGTAGAATCTACTTTTTAATCTATTGCTCCTATACAGGAAACACTCGCGATTTACTTGCAAACGAGTTGACAAATATACAAGACAATTTTTTTTATTATTTAGCCTAAAACAGTGTCCTACTGCTGAGAAAAGGCCTCTCCGGCTGATTTCCACAACTCTCGGTCCCACGCCTTTCCGGCCAGGTGCTGAGGAAAGCGTCCAAATCGTTTCGCCATCTCTGTTTGGGCCTGCCCCGCCCGCGCCTCTTTTGCGGCATCCACTTAGTGGCTACACGTGCCAGGCGCGGTCGCAGACGAAAATTTTGGGGGTACACTAATGTAGAATTTTTTTTCAAATTTTTGAGGGGGTTTGTAAAAAAATTTTCTATTTGAAATGTACGTTTTGGGGGGGGGGGGGTGTGACCCCCCCCTGGGACCGCGCCTGACACGTGCCCACCTATCCGGATGCATGCGGCAGACGTGTCCGGCCCAGTCCCACTTAAGTCTGGCGGTCTTCTTGCCAACGTCAGCTATGCGTGTATTGAAGCGCAGCGTAGTGTTGCGGATACGATCCGTCCTGCTGACACCTAGGATGCTGCGCTCCATTGCTCGCTGGCAGACCCATATGAAGATTTTTTTTCGCCTTCTAAATTTTATGTATCTCTGCTACAACCCCAACAAATGTCATAAAAACCAGACAAACGTTACTAAAGTTATCGTCGAGCAAACTCTCAAAATCAAAAAGCCTTCGAAACGCCTAGACGTCCCAGTACCTAGCCAGAAGTTGTTTGTAAGATTTCGCTTCGCTTACGCTCCGTTCTTTCAATTACTAGTATGTACTACCTACTACCTAGTACCGGCTACTAGTATCTCACCACACTCATTTAAGACTGCTATAACCGTTGAAGGCATTGCTAAATCAAACCACGGCCCGTTACCCTCGAGAGTGACTTGCGGAAAATTGGAAAGCGAAACAAGGTGAAAAATATTATTAAGCTGAGCGCTCACCGGGAGAGTTGTCGCGGTGAGGATTGCAAACAGTATCTTCTCTTTACTTATTTACCTACCTATACTGTGAAAATGGGTAATTGGTTATCTATATAGCGAGTGACACATTTTCAGAGAAAGTTACACATTGTCCCTCTAGGGAATGCACTTTTACTAGAACTTAAGAGACCAGGGCGTGAATATTCTAGTAATTTTTTAAAGTGACCATAATTTCTGAAGAACACGTGATAGATTTGTTTTTGTATTTTTCTGATAACTGTTATAACTTGGTCAATCATCCATTCACGGCTTGACGTCGATTTCTGGGACACCTGTATATTTAAATAATTTTAACGGTTATTGATGAAAATTTGCTTCAAAATAGATTTACGTGTTGATGTTTCATCAAATCTTTTTGTTCAATAAATGTTAACACATTCACAGCTATGCTATGCGCGTAGCGCTACGTCGTAGCCGATAACATGGGTTTCCCGCTATGTAGCGAAAATGTTTCGTAGAGCCGTGACGACAACGTGCCGTCATTAGCAATGCATGGGTTAACTAGTCACATACAGAAAATGCAAACCGGTTATTTTAGTTAATCGAGGTAAGTTTACAAATGATCGATAAAATAAGTCAAAAATAGATTTTTCAGAGTCGTCTAGTTATTTTATCTTATCTGCGTTTGTGTTATTCTTTCGGAATAGTCAAAGAGTACTCTTTGACCATTAAGAAAGTTAAAATACTGTAGATAACAAGTATAACTGCGGTGTTCGGAGGACGCCCGTGGGAGTTGGCCAATCGCAGCGTGTTGTTTAAGACGCCGGCTTTAAATGTTAACTTTGGGAAGACTTTGTTTTGAGACGCGGAATTGATGGTGTTTGTGTCATTGTCAGTTAGAGAATTAATATCAATTTTATGGCATTTAAAATGGTGCATTCAGCTTCTATTGAAGTAAAAGCTACCTATGATCGTACGAGGCCGTTTTTTACCAATAGGGAATATTACGCAAAACTCTGCGTAGGGGGCGGCACTAGCACTTCCAGAGGGCCTACCGCGAAACACGAAAATAAAAATTTCGTTACCTGGTTCTCTGTCACTCTTTCATACTCGAGCGATAGAGAGGCACATGTCAAAATTTCGATTCTCTCGTTTCACGATAGGCCCTCTGTAAACAAGCCGCCTTGGTGCGCAAATGACATATTTATTCGTTATAAATTATCTATGAAAACTTGTAAAAAAACTGTTTAAGGCCTAGTATGTATTAAAAACTCTATGGTTTACCGGTGCGCTAGTGCTGCACTCTGGCGGCAGAATATTGCAGTAATATCCCCTATTGGTGGGATGAAATGCAACCATTCCGATGAGATATTTTGGCGCTTGAATACAGGGAATAAGTACAAAAATAGACAATGATAGATAAATAGAAATGAAGTACATTGCATTTAACACGTTTAAGGACAGTTAAGTAGGTAGGTACGTTGGTAGCCGATGATTTTTACTTTCACACAACCCCCAGACTGTTCATAGACAATGAAGTCAATCAGCAAAATCTTCAGATTGCTTCTAACCATACGTATCACCGCTATAAGGCCGTCATGCATGTTACGGCACCGTACGCTTCAGGACGTTTCGGCTATATACGTGCTGCCATATTACGAACGTTTTCAATATTACTAAGCTGTCAATATGTGGAAGGACTTTTGTAAAAAATGCCATGTAGCAATCCGGCCATAGACGGATAATCATACTCATACACATCACACGATTTCGAGAATAGCGCTGTGTCCGTGAACGTGTTTCTATTGCAGCATTTTACTTGGAATGGAGAAACTAAAACGTAAGCACTCAGATTAATTGTTCTCCACGGTCTCCTGGTCTACAGATGTACGCAAATTGCTTTTTTGCCGTGCGGTTACTTGGCTCGTCACGTGAGTTAGCTACAATTTATATGTAAATCAGCGGGGGTAACTGTAGTCGAGGAGCTAAGGGATTAAGTCGGCTTCAAGATAAAGCTATTTGTTGTATTAATCAATTAACCGTCAACTGCAGAACAACAAAAAGAAAACATAGAAAAGTTACGTATTTATTAATTTTATTTCACATAAAGTTAAAAAGGATAAACTAGGACGTCTGTTTTGACGAGTAAATAATGCGATTGGAAAAAATAAAGCTTTGTAAGTTATACTTTCAAAAGTAGAGCTCACACCTCCTCACATTCTGCTACAGACATTTGAAAGAAGTGACATAGATTAAAATAAACGATAATTAATTGAAAACAAAGGTTGGTCATAAAAAAAGTACCACCTACTTAAGATATATGGTTTACGAAATTCTTGTTTCTTATGTATAATTTATTTAGGTTTTAATTACTGTTATCCTGACTGGGTAACAATAATTGAATTGGTAAATGCTATTGATAGTTGAATAATGTTGAAAATGTAATACAAAAATATGTGTTTAAGATAATATTCTTAACTAGCTCTTAGCCTATCCTTGTCGGTCGCGTCAGTCTCCCGAGACATATCTAATTGCATTTCGCTGAGGTGAGCGATGCACGCCCTCTATCCCCGGCTTCCCTGGGCGACCTTCAGGACAACCGATATTTAAATCCTGCATTATTATGCATGCAGAATATCCTGGGAAAGAATTATTGCTGTTAATCTTTTTGCAGGCGCTTGTTTCTCCTAAAACAAGCGCCTGCACATTTTTACATTTAAATCGCGTTTTGGTGCAGTGGAGCAATGTGGAGCTTTAAGAAGATTGCAATATTCTTATAAGTTTATAGTAATAGGTGGTACACAATGGGATAAATAAGCCCAGCAGGATGGTCGGACACAGATCAAAGAGGAGATCTCGGACGATTTAGACCTAACTCCTGGCCTATGACATTAGATACGTAGAGTAATATAGGATAAAGCAGAGAGGTTATACTAAAATAAATATGGAAGTTCTTTCTTCTTCTTTCCCTAAGCCTTATCCCATTATCTGGGGTCGGCTCTCCTTGTCTGTCTTTTCCATTGTGCTCTGTCTTGAGCTACGGTGTTATCTACTCCTATCTCCTTCAGATCCTTCTGGACCGTCGTCAACCAGGTGGCGGGTCGTCTTTCAGCGCCTCGCGCTGTAGTTGTATGGAAGTTCTTTACCTTTTCAATTTTTTTTTTATTTAAAATGTATGTCTTTGGTCAGATTAAATTACGGCAATTTTTTACATTAATAAATTGTTTCGTGGAGTTTAGATGCCATACATGTAGGCAAAAAACTAATTACTCTCCAAAACATTAAATATCAACACATACTATTTTTTTTAATTTAACATTCTACCCCCTGAGGGTAAGGGTACCATGCCAATTACGCAAAGGCAAAGGCGCCGCTAATTTAATATGAAATAGATATTTGCCGCATAAAAACGAATGATTTCATCAACAGACATCGCTAGTTCGGACACATGACAGCAGGTGACACATGTCACGCACTATCCTCGTCTACCTAATCCTATCTCATCCCACTTCGAACTGCACCCCTCACACACCTTATTACATGAGTGAAAGGTCTATTATTGCGTAGTCTAAGTTACAAGTATGTTTGTAGGCTATAAGCTAGGACCAGTGTATAGTTTTTGTTGCTTGTTTTTGGATACACATGTGGGCAGTATTAAGAACACATATATACCTATATGTTTTCCTCATGACGCAAAATAGGCGCTACAAACAGTCAGCGTCAAATATATTGTAACAGCCAAAGTGATCAAATAGTTCGTCACACCATATATTTTGTATGGTGTGACGAACTATTTGGCTACTCTAGCTGTTATAATATATTTGACGCTGACTGATAGTGGTGATCCGTTTGAAGGAATAATTGGTATCGTACTTATTCTAATTACGAAAAACTAAGAGTTTTTTACACGCGAACTAAATAATTGGTTTTGTATGGAGGGTTGGACGGCTGGGATGGCGTATATCCATACAAAAACAATTTTTTTTGCGTCCAAATCATTTTTCTCTTACTTTTTTTAAGTCGCAAGATGATACCAATTATACCTTCAAACAGATCACTGCTTTTTTTGTTACGCCTTGTAGTCAGCAACAACATAGCGTAACCTCGCGTACGCGTACCTATTATTAGGAGTAAAAGCACCGAGTCTTGGATATCATATTCAACCACAAGTCTAATACACAACAACGCTCAGATCAACGCTAAAGATGGCGCGGGAATCTCTCTTGACAATTCGGTCCGATGACAGGTGAGCTGTCATCTCAGCGATGTTCCAAAACCTGGCTAACAGTATACCCCCTTGATAGTTATATTATCTCAATGGAATAGTCAGAAACTCATGTTAACGAGTTTTCGGCTCATTGCGGCATAGGTTTCGAGAGGTTATAAGATTTGATAAAAAAACCAGTATAACTATAAATACTATAATATATAAATACTACTAAATGAAGTGGTACACCTCATTGCCCATCTCATCCTCGTCCTTCTTGTCGTCCATGAGCTGAACGCGCATATGCGTTGAGAGAGGCCCGTCGCGCCGCGCCGAGAACGCGTGCACACGCACCTTTATAACAAATACATATATTATACAAAGAGGGCACAGGGACTAATATTAGCCTGTAATGGAGTAATGGATTTGTTCAAAATATGTTGCTTAGTCATGAGATGAGATCAACCAACTAACTAATTCCTCTGGCTTAGTGACCCGAAGTGAGTCTTGGCCTCCGACACGAGATGGCGCCAACGCGTCCTGTTTTGTTCGATCTCCTCCCAGTTTTCTGCTTGTATGGCGCGTCGATCGCTTGCGACCTGAGGGCCTACCGCGAAGTTCGAAAATCGACAAAACGTTGGCCCCGTCTCTATCGCTCTTGCAAATACGAAAGAGAGTATGCAAATAGACGATTCGATGAACGAAGTGGTTCGCGGTTATAGGCCTGATCGATGATGATATGCTGACCACAGTACGCTACGATACTCGTAACTCTGTGTGGATTTTACAGCTAACAATACAATCGAGGGCCAACTCAATATCATTAAAAACATTTTAAAATGATCACACCTCATAAATCACGTTCAATTTGATGTTGGGGACCTTCGTTTTGGAGGCCAGAGGTCCATTGGCTACGATCTCCCTGGCTTCCTCTTCTGGGGGCGTAACTGCGTCACTGATCTGAAAACAGTGTTCTTATAATCATGCCTATAACATTACTAGTTGTTACCCGATTGCGGCTTAGCTAATAGAAGGGGTTAAGATTTTATTAAGTAGGTAAGTATATTATATGAATCTGTATTATTATATCCTACAGTGCAGCAGTGTCATTCAAATACCAATCGTACTGATTTTAGCTAATTATTTATTTATTTATTTAATCTTTATTGCACATATGAAAAAAAACTTAACGTACAGTCGACTACAAAGAGATGTATCCACTTTTAGACCTAATTAAAACGCAATAAGGTGAAAAAGTGGATACATCTCTTTGTAGTCGACTGTACAAAAGGCGGACTACCAATGCGGCAATACCAATTATGCCCTTGAAAGGGTCACCAGTATTTTTGTTGCACCTTGTATAAATAATACTTACTTTAGGTGGCATTTCTTCTTGTACAAGTGTCTTCACTCCGTCAATCATCTGATATTTGTAGGTTTTCACTGGCGGAAGCTCCCATACTTTGACCTGGAAACATGTTCAGTAAGTATTATCACATTTCAGTCGGTAATCTTAAATAGTAGGTATTTAAAAATATAGGCAAGTCGATGGGAATACAGTTCTTCTAATGCACAATATCTCGATAAAGTCCTACTCATATCCTACTAGTATCAAGTCCAACCATAGTGTGTTGACGACGAGGGACCCCCCTATTCATTTAGCCGTCAACACAGTGAATCCTCCTTTTTGTAACGGGTTGGCAATGCGCATGTGACACATCTGGAGTTGCAGGCGTCTACCGTCGTGTTACAAAAAAAAGATAAATTTTAAAATACTGATTTTATGCATTTTTTGTGATTTGCTGCGTAGGTAGTTATACATTCTATACAAGTATAGGATTACCTATACTTTGTAGACCTCTTTAGAAAACTAATTTATATTGTGCTTGACATTTTACGATGTATGCTGTACATGTATAATTTGTGCATATCTATATAGTTACAAATAATCAGAGTACAATAAGTAAAACAACTACATTAATTTGTGACCTTGTTTCACAATAAAACCAGAATAATTATCTTTTGTATTGATTTATCTTTCAATCTACATTGTAATGCGGGCATTTGTTCCAGTAATATAAATGATATACCTAATACTTCCATATTGTTCTAAGTCAACGGCTGTCAAAAGATGCCGCTGATAGTCTTTCGTAATATTTTTGATATTTGGTTTTTTTTTCAACAAGGGCAGAATTTTAGCGAGAACTGGAGAAGTGAATGTAAAATGTAAACTTAGTGAGAGTAACTGCCTGATTTATTTATATGATGGAAACATTTCCCAGCTTCGGGTAAACTTCGATAGGTCAGTTGCACTTATGAACGTCAGAGAGAAAAAGAAACTACCACCGGTTCTAACCCTACACCTCTGACCCGAGAAGTATTACTTAATACTGGCAAGAAACTCGGCGGGACTTATTTTTTCAAAACAGAAATAGTAATACATTAAAGATAATATATACAATAATGCGTAGTTCTTCAAGAAGGCATATCGAAACAGCTTGAGAGACAATGTACCTGCCTATTGAGTAATTAAAATAAAAAATAAAAATAAAATCCAAATCTGACTGCTTCGCAAAACGTTTGATAATATGCCTTCTTACCTGAACTGTGTCCTCTAAATGCTAGATGATTTTGCAGTTGTTTCTGGTTTGGGTCATGCATCTATGTCTGTCATATAGTCCTCGACCCTGTAATAACCCTTTAACATTAAAGTTTTTTTCAAGTATTTCTTAAGAGCGGGAAAAGATAGATTTAAAACATCGACAGGTAACTTGTTATAAATATGAATACCCTGACCAAAAATGACTTATATACTTTGCGGACACGACATCTTCTGATAGCAAACTTGTTTTTATTTCTAGTGTTATAGCTGTGGATGTCAGTTTTTTTCTTGAATGTGTGTATATTCTTTACAACAAAAATAATATTGTCATAGATATATTGGGACGCAAGTCTGTATGTCAGCTGCTTTGCCCCAAACCAGAATTCCATATGACATTACACTATGAAAATAACTATAATAAATTAAGCGAGATGTCTCAATATTAGTCAATTGTCTAATTTTTCTAACAGCATGAGCGGCTGAACTTAGTCTAAGAGCGAGTTTTTTTATATGAGGACTCCATTGTAGATTTTGTCCAACGTTGAACCAAGGAACACAGTTTTACCTACTATCTCTAAACATTCACCATTTATAAGTATATTAGTGTCCATTGGTGCAACGTTTGGCAAAACAAATCGAATACATTTAGTTTTCTTAGCATTAAGTAACAGATTGTTAGTAGTAAACCAGTTAAGTACGTCAGCTAATGTATTGTTAATTACAGATAAATCATTGATATGCCGTTCAACTTTAAAAATTAAAGATGTATCATCGGCAAACAAAATCATATCACAAAGGTCTTGTACTACACAAGGTAAATCATTTATATAAACCAAAAACAGTTAAGTTATTTGAGTAAAGCTATTTGACTGGTATCCCAAGCCGAGAGCTCGACTAATACCGTATTATGTATATAGACACAACTTAACTAGAACTACATCAATCAAACTGTGAGTCACAGTCAGCGTAAGTGCACTCGTTTACTCCTCTAAAGTGTTATCAAGTAAGAGCGTGATGGTATGAGGAATGAAGGAATTTTGATATTGATAAACAGTAGCTAGGAATTCGCAGAAAAATCATTGCTTGAGTACGGGTTGAAAACTAATAGGTACATTGAATAAGTACAGACAATTAAAACAGGGTATTCCTGCCCTACTCTAGTAATTGTCTTAAATTAAAAAATTGCAAGAAAAAGAAAAATATCGTCACTACCTTGAAAAACCTCATATCTCACACTTCTGCTCTAATTTGAAACGCAGTAACTCTAAATGTATCGCATACATAACAGTGACAGAACAATATACAAGTTTTTTCAAAGTAGTGACGATATAATAAAAGCTTTCCAGTGGCACTTAAAGTGTGACTACACAGACACTGTGTTGGGTTTTGCAGCAACAAAGTGTAGATCATTTGACGCTAAGTTAGACTGATGCGACTATAAGACTCTCACGCTGACTTCTGTCGTTAATAAGTCAAGTTATTTACATGAAGACCTTACCTTATATCCAAGTATAGGCTCGTTTGGGTCATCATTTTTCACGGGCGTCCATTCCACCTCCAAAGCTGGCGGGTCTAACGCCGTCAACACTCGAAGGATTGGTGTCGGAAGGTCCTTCTTCGTCGTCTGAAGGGCCAGACCCTGGCATGATGAGACGAAAGCCAGAAACAGTAGATACTTCATGACTGAAAGATATACCGATAAACTGGGAAAGTATTTAGGCAAATCTCACTTTTTATTTTCGATTTTGGCCCTTATAGGTACTGTAGAAAATAACACATTTAACTAAGAGCTGTTTTTATTTTTGTACAGTTAGTCACCATCTTTTTGCATAATTATCAACAGGTTATGAAATAAATCTACTTAATTAACTGTTATTTTATATTAAATAACTGCAATATCTACGCGGGTTAGATATTCTACACTCGAGAGCAAAAGTTTCGTGTCACTAGCATTTTTTTGAATATTTCAAAAGATATTAATTTTAAAGATATTAAAGTTTATGTTACTGACCCGAAATTTTTGCTCTCGAGTGTAAATGATACTCGTTCTTATCACAACAATTATGTTTCGATACTTCTACCGAGTTTAATGATAAGAAACAGCAGTTGTTTCCATAGTAATGGCATCCATGAAATGTGATTGTAAAGTATGCACAACAATAACTATGTCTGGATTTTCGTTTTCACATGGAATAAGACAAATATGAAAATAGTACCTTCTTTTTGGTTGAAAATTTCTATGCACTGTTCGAAAACTAATACACTTTTTGATGAAAGTTATATCGGTAAATAAAGAAACACGTGTGTATGTAGCGGAGAGCGCGACTTGAATGGTGATTGACATGTAGTGGATGTTTATAAATAAACTGGTCGTGAACTGAGGTTGATAAGTGGATTATGGTTGTAAAGGCGTGGTCAGGTTGAATCTATTCATTGAACTATCATAAGTAATATACATATATTGAAATTAATTTAAAATATTAGTGTTAATTTACGTTTTTGAAGTGAAAACACCTTAGCCGCGTTGGGCAATTTTTGGTAGGGGAAAATCTTATGGGATCGCGTCACCGACACCGTCACAAGCCATGATTGAGAAACATGTAAAATGAAATGTAAAGTGAAAATGCAAAATAAAGTGAAGTGAAGTGAAGTTGAAAGTCCAAAGTCTAAGGGTCCAAGGTCCAAAGTCAAAAGCGAAAATTTAAATCATTTATTGCCTACAGTAAAAAGTTCTAAGTTTTCACTTCAATCGGCAGTCCCCATAACTGCCATTTTTTTAAAACTTTCGACCTCAATTCAAAATTACTGAAGACGGCAGTTGTAGATTCGACTAAATAATTTTTATCGCAATGTTAAACATATTCAACAGGTGGTCTTGTCGATATAAGCGATCTTTTCCAGACATCCTGTGTGTTTGTTGTTGATTCTGATTGTTTTCTGATTTTGTAACTTTAAACAAATAAAATGAACTAGTGTAAACTACGCTGTATTTTCAGCCATATAGATTTATGCTCCATAAGGTGTTGTAATGTAATATATACTAAGTATGTAATATTATTGTTTGAAGTAAAACCTTTGTGCCATAATACAAGGTGTAACAAAAATACTGGTGATCCTTTTAAGGGCATAATTGGTATCGTATTCTTATTGTGAAAAACTAAGAAAAAATAATTTTCTCGCGAAAAAAATTTTTGGTTTGGTTTTGGGTTGGCCCGCTGGGACGACTCGCCTCATACAAAAATATTTTTTTTTTCGCGTCCAAAAAATTTTTCTCCTACTTTTTCCTACTCGCAATACGATACCAATTATGCCCTTAAACGGATCACCAGTATTTTTGTTACACCCTGTATATGATATATTTATTTCACTATATCAAGTTAAAAAAATATTATCAACTTCTGAACTCATAAGTCATAAAGATCAAGGTCACCCCTTGTGCAAATTTTATCAGAGTTTTGTATTTTTTTTACAAACTTCTAACACACTTTTAGTACCGTCAAATGGGCTAAAATATGACTCGCCGGGTAACTAAAGACAAGGAATTTAGGACCATTTCAAGAGTGCTGAATTGGTAATTACTGTGAAGTTTAGCATCATCATATTTTGAACAATCACTCATTCCTTCAACTAAGTTTCTTCTTACATTAGTTTTCTTCAAAAACTGTTGTCTTCAGTTACCCCATCTGTAGTTATACCATTTGACCAAATAAAGTATTGTATCACTACTCTTTGTATATCTTAATGCATTCATTCCCAACTATGGGTTTATCCAGCTGACATCATATAATCAGTAAAAGATCGCAGGAAATGCTATTTAGTGGCCCATGGGTAGCGACCCACGGCGGGCTTCCACGATCATCAAACGATGACGTGACTGAACGAGACGCAGAATCAACAACATAGGGCAATCTTACACAAATCAACCTACAGTCCGTGAGCTCTAAATAGAACCTTCGGGTTTTAGAAAGCGACGTCGGGTATCAATCAACAGTGGCACATGAAAAAGCAGAACAGCAATATTACCTTCGGACTTGCGGCCATCTTGTCGAGCAAGGTGGTTTGGTTTCGGGAAAAACTTCTTATTTTATGTTCATTTTCGTGATTCAATGTGTAATATATAGCTTATTCTGCAGTGATTTAACGAACTAGTGAGCAACTAATGAAGAATTAGTCTCGAAACATGTGTACCCCTGTTTGAGTTAGATATCCGTTAGTCCACGTGCTGTTTGTAGGGAGTAGCTATCTCCTTATAAAAAGCCTAACCTCACCGTACAACGTCCAGCTCTTGGAGCGAAATTTTAATTAATTAACCGTACACTTGTCGTATCTACTTCGACAGTGGCAAAATTGTCCCAATATTGTGGACAGAATGCCATATTTTAAAAATTGAATTGAATTGAATATTACCTTCGTGTGTCATCGCCGATTCCCGAAGGTTCTTCTTAAAGCTCACGGACTGTAACAGTAAGCTTGATAAGGCTTGCTTGATTTTTTTTTCTTTTTTTCAGATTATGGTTAGGTAAGATTAAGAAAACAAATTCTATAGGTACTTCTGTATACTCACAACTGAACTCAGCCTATGAGTTCATTGAATGTTAAGGCTCGCTTTCCACCAGAGATGAGCGAGGAGAAATGTGTTTGTTAGGACCCAATCCTAGAGCTGCGCTGTACGAGGATAAATAAATGAAGTGATTCTATTGGTGCTTTAGAAACACATTCCTTGCAACGCATTCTTGCTCATCTCTCTTGGAAATGCATCTTACCGGGATTTTTAGTTATTTTTTTTCATTGTTTAGATGTGTCTTCTTTGCAATAAGGTCCCTAAGTATATCTTCGCTTTCTTTGATATCATATACTGCAGCGGGATGCAATTATTATATCGTAACAACTCTCATACAAAATCAATAACACCGATCTACAGCCTTGGCCAGAAGTGTTGAGCATAGGTGTTTTTTGTTTACAATTTTGATGTTAAGCATTATTTCCCTATCCTAACAATGTACGGTAACGGTAAATGTTATATTTTATTTATAAATATAGAAAACTTCACTTAATAACACTTTCAAGGTACTTAAAAAATATGAAAACAGAAGGTACCAAAAATGAAAATTTTAGTCCGTGCGGCATATTGCAAATATTCTATGCAGTTACTACTAACTTCAACAAAACATGCCTATTAGTTTAAATTAATTGACAAAATAACTTAAACAAAGATGGAAACGATGGACTAAACTTTCCAGTTTTGTATGAAAATCGCATTGGTGCTCAACACTTCTGGCCAAGGCTGTATACTGTGCATTTGAGTAAAACCCCAATTCATCGTTATTCAAACCGATTGTCTTATTAAACTTTGGTACGAGGACTGTCCAATAGAATTTAAATAAAAAAACAAATCGTAAACCCCGTAAAGCCGGGTACAATAACAACTAAACGTCTTTCTCACTTCAGCATAAGATCTATTTTCCCGTGGAATTAGATAAAGGTTGTCTCACACCTATTCGCCGTAAGGCAGCGACACACGATCAAATAAACGGGAACACCTCCTAATAAAAATTCCTGCAAATCAATAGGTTTTTACGCCTTTCCGTATTGTATTTTATTTTGCCGTACGACATCGTATTAAAGAAACGATTGTCGTGTTGTATAGTGTACTTTAACAGTTTTGATCATAGCTGTGAAATAAATTGTCCTGATGATTGAATGAATACATCTTGATGTTATAAACTTGCTTATAAAATCTTAGAGATATCATTATTCTTAGTAGCTATGTCTTTGTTTCACTTTGTTCTTCAAAACTGAGCTTTATGAACAATTTCTAATACAATTTCTGCAATGATTTAGTATCTTACAAAAAAAAATACTCAAGATTAATATCATGCCAACACATCATATTGGGAAAGTTATCATTATCAATAACGGCCTCATTTTGTTGACAAATTTGTCTAATTTTGTTGTGTAATATTGATTAAAGTGCTTTGTGCTCAATGATGCAATTTATATAGCGCGTTATCGATAAGTCCGACAAAAAATAAACAACGTGTATTGGTTTATTGCTAAACAATATTAAGCAATACATATTCCAATATAGGAAGAAACGAAAATCTGTGGCTCAAAATTACTAGATATTATTGAAATCGGACATTCCCTTAAATAATATAATACATTAAGTAAATTTAATTTAATATTTTAGCACGTCAATAAATACGAGTGTATCCCAATAAGACTCCAAATTAAATCTAGATTTCATAGAATACATTAAGTGATTCAGAGGTAAAGAAACAAAAAATCGCAAAGATTTTAATCACCTTAATATTTGTGAACAAATATTTACATACAAAGTATTACATTTGATCGTTTTAGTTAGACTATTTGAGAATAATTTCCCACATCAAAGTACCAAGACACCTCACAACTCCACCAACACGGCACCCGTATCCTTGCAATTTGCATGGCGCTGTGTGTGTGCGATTGACGCTAAATACCTCCGTTTGAACACTTACAGTACTTATTATTCTTTATTCATATTATTTCCCACAGCAAAGTACCAAGACACCTCACAACTACTCGTACACCAACACGGTACCCGTATCCTTGCAATTTGCATGGCGCTGTGTGTGTGCGATTGACGCTAAATGCCTCCGCTTGAACACTTACAGTACTTATTATTCTTTATTCATATTATTTCCCACAGCAAAGTACCAAGACACCTCACAACTACACCAACACGGTACCCGTATCCTTGCAATTTGCATGGCGCTGTGTGTGTGCGATTGACGCTAAATGCCTCCGTTTGAACACTTACAGTACTTATTATTCTTTATTCATATTATTTGCCACAGCAAAGTACCAAGACACCTCACAACTCCACCAACACGGTACCCGTATCCTTGCAATTTGCATGGCGCTGTGTGTGTGCGATTGACGCTAAATGCCTCCGTTTGAACACTTACAGTATTTATTGGCACGTACACGAGAGAAAAATTCCAATAAGGGCCCTTCGCGCGGAATTTGGACGCGAAAAGAATAATGTTTAATTTGTCCGGGCGATTTATGCTGGAATTAGCTTGCGATTGTTTTAGTGCGGATTGATTACTTTTTTAAAGAATGCTGTTTTTATTAGTTTAATATTGGATTTATTTGTTCTACAAAACCAACGCTCCTTTAAAATGTCATGAGTTTTTTTTTACAAGATAATTTAAACTAAAAGCTAGCCGTAGGTAATAAAAATAGTTGTGATCCATTTAAGGGCATAATTGGTATCATATTCTTATACCAAAAACAAAACAAAAAAAGATTTTCAATCGAAAAAAAAATTTTTTTATGGAGTGTTGGCCTGACCAGCTGGGATAATTTGACCTATACAAAACAAAATATTTTTTTGCGTCCAAATTTATTTTCTCCTACTTTTTCTTAGTCACAATACGATACCAAATGTCTTTAAACGAATCACCAGTATTTTTGTTACATCCTGTATACTAAAAGATTGCAGAAAGTTGAAATATTAGACTATTCCTATTTATTTATTTCTGTCAGGTTACGCGATATATCCGTTTACCCTACCTGAGCGTAACCGATTTTATTATTACTCTAGTTTTTAAGGGGTTGTCAACGGCCAATGTCCTTGAAATTAACGTTGCTGCGACAACGATTTTAATACCTACAGCAAAAACCAATTCAACCCGATTCCGAGATTATAGTAGCCCTCAACCAATGTGACGACCGGGGCCATAAAAGTCCACAATGCAACACAATGGATAACTGATAACGCGAGCTCAAGGGTTTTATGGCCCCGGTCGTCACATTGGTTGAGGGCTACTATAATGTTTCCTAGCCCACACAGGTTTTTATGGCGCCTCTACATGGGCCATCATAGGTCTAGCTATGCGTTGGAGAGAGCTAACGATATTGCCATCTCGTTCCGTCGTCCCTATCATGTAGAGCCAGCCTTAGAGTCTACCCAGTTACGGTTTTCGGCCCTAGTTCTAGTTCATTTACTCTAGTTCAAAAAGACAAAAAGGCTATCTTTTGGCAACCTTTTAAATTCTAAATTGGTAGAGCCCCCCATGGGATAGCACCGTTTCAGGCAATCTTAGTTCAGACTCGATTCAAAGGTATTCATAGTATTTGTACCAAATACGTCTTTTGAAGAATGCGTATTAATTATACATCATTAAAACAAAACCAAATATTCTTAAACAACCTCAGCAAACACCGTTAACGGAGAAAATTTCAAATTCGAAATTCAAATTGCTTAGCAGCGAATAAAGCGGGTGGGTACTGGGTAAGGGCGTGTTTACACTAAACAAGCGAAAAGGTACGGATTTGTAGGATGTAAATCAAACTGGATGTTTTATTAACATTTGGATGTTCAAATTAAGTGGCGGTGGCTAAGGTTGTATGGAAGGGTGTACTTTGCTACAATTTTTTTATTTAATCCTCCTAGCGATTGTCATGGCTTTTTAAAACGGGTTGTTATCCGAGTCTGGGGTCCAGTTGGCAACCTAATCCCAAGAATGGCATAGGCACTTGATATTACGAAAGCGACTGCCATCAGCACCTTCTAACCCTGATGGGAAATTGGGCTGTGTTTTTTTTTAATTATTTTTCTTATGTTTCTCAGAATTTTCAGGTGCTTAAGCTTGCACTTAGACTGTAATAAAAATTGTTTTTACTAAAACTTCAAAAAATATATCTGATTATTATAAAGTATACATTATTATTTTTACGTTTTTTTAAAGTGGTGCATTCCACTCAAACAATGTTTTCACAGTTTGTATTTGATTTAATAACAAACGATTATAAAGTATGTTTGTATCAAATTGTTTAAATAATAGAAAATAAATATATAAAATAAAATAAAAATCCTGTAATACACACCATTAAAGTGCTTTTACTGGGGTTCAAACAGAGGATCAACAGTTATCAGTACGTCTAGCATGACTTACGTTGCGGCGCGACTCTCCATACTTCAGGCACGACTCCGAAGTATGGAGTCGCGCGCGACAACGCATGTCATGCTAAGCCGCCAGGTTTAACAATTTAGTCCTTCTCCGCATTCACCTAACACCGCAATTCACCTCTTGCCCCGCGATATTTACACGGTACTTTCAAGCGTCTTGGAATTATACTTGTTTCGTGTATTTCTTCCTTTATACTTCAAGCACTCTGCCCCACCCTTATGCTCGTTGACACAAAGGCTAAATTGGGTTAATTTAATTGCAATACAGTTTGGTTTTTCAGGTTTTATGTGTAGTTAATTAAAGAGCAACGTGTGCTGAATTCATTGTGATGATTATGTTAATTTTTAACGTGTGTTACCGTGACGTACCTCCATGGGGTTCATAATTTTGGATGTATGTCAGGGGGTTGAAACAAAGGTGGAATATTATTACCTTGTTCTTTCAAATCGACCGTCAAATTCCATGGTAATATGGAAACCTAAAATGATAATCACCATAGAACACAATTTATTATTTAAAAAATCTCGTGTCCGTAATAATATTAGGCGTTTAAGAAATTATGTCGGTTTTCCTTCATTGTAGCTCTGAAATCTCTCAATGCAATAAACATTTTAAAAACACAAGTTATAAAACTTGTAAAACTTTTACTTGAACCCGTTGCATAAAACCATCCAATTCCTTGAAGATGTTAATGAACTACGATCATCTCTCTCCTTCCTATAGTGGCTGTATATCTGCGTCTCTCTCATCTCGACTGTCACCGGCGCTCTGTGACGTGAAATTAATTAGGGGATCGTCGGGAATAATGGAACGTTGCGATTTTTAGAGGTCAGTGACAGTTTGTATTGGAACCTACTTTTTGGTGTTTAAGGTATCTATAAAATAATCAATTTGGACGAATTAAAGTTTTGATTAAGCCTCATTAGATTTGGATTCAACCATATTGTATTAATACCTAAGGAGGTATTTGTAAAAGTAAGCTTCATACACTTGAATATAAACAAAATGATTTCATTAAATATTCTTTTTTGTTATTTTTTGTAGAAATACTGCATAAATCAATTAAATGTACTGATATATATGTCATATGCGTACTTGGTCACTGTTTTCTTCGTATATGACATCTATTTCAGCTTTTAACATAAATAAACTCTACTACATAATAACATTTCTGAAATAAATATTGTTATAAACAGCAGGTAAGTTCACAATTTTCAGACTAAGTCTGATAAATATGAGTTAAGCTGAGACAACAAGAGAGATTTATTTATTTATTTTTATTGGCATTCACTTGATGTTGATGATGCAAAGTTAGCGTGATAAAACTCAGAATAAATTTAATTACTATTTAATTTTACATTAAAAAACATGCTTTTATGCATTTCTCTATATATTTTTCTCATAAAATTGATATTACGCAAAACTCTGCGTAGGGGGCGGCACTAGCACATCCAGAGGGCCTACCACGAAACACGAAAATAAAAATTTCGTTACCTGGTTCTCTTTCACTCTTTCATATTCGAGCGATAGAGAGGCACATGTCAAAATTTCGATTCTCTCGTTTCACGATAGGCCCTTTGTAAACAAACCGCTTAGGTGCGCAAATGACATATTTATTCGTTATAAATTATCTATGAAAACTTGTAAAAAAACTGTTTAAGGCCTAGTATGTATTAAAAACTATGGTTTACCGGTGTGCTAGTGCTGCACTCTGGTGACAGAATATTGCAGTAATATCCCCTATTTCCCGCACGTTTATGGAACCCGTCAACTCATGAAGGTGACAATGGCGCTGTTTAATAGAATCCGTCCAATTCATTGTTTCGCGCCGGCCCCGTGACGTGACACGGCGCCAGTGCACCGTGTTCACCTTGTTTCCTCTTTTCATAATTTTGCTTTATTTCAGTAATATAACATTTTATTTGAAATATTATTTTATGTTTTATAATTATGTGTTATTTTAGTTTTAGTTTAGTTTTATTTTTAGAATTAACTATTTACATTTATGTTAGTTTTAGTTACTTTTATTTGTTATCCTATTATAAAATGTCTTTTATGAATAAATATTTTAGGATTAAATCATTCTATAGATAAAACACCTATATCTATAAATTAAAAAGAAAATTAGAATGTGTCTAATCTCACTTTTTTTGAAGTAAAAAAAAGGAATGCTGCCATAAACATCAAGTTTGTATGAAAATATAACTATGTAGAAACTCATAGAAAAATTGACTTTAGCGCCGACACCGCAATGAAATGGTTTTAGATAACACTGGAGTAGAAAACATTACAATCGCCATTGCCGGACGCAAGCTAATCAAACTATGCAAATTAAAGAATTAAGGTATATAAATTTGCGTCGCATTATTCATTAACAGTGTCATTTGCATTTGGTCATTCGCAATTGCTATACGTAATGTTGTGACGTCATTCTAATTTGTATGAAATCCTAGACCTAGCGCCAATATCTCAGACCAAATGATGATAATTAATTTACACTTTAATTATTACGCATTGTATGTAAGCATGAACCGGCAATGTATTTCAATATTTTCAATCCGTCGTAAGAATGAATACTTAATGACTAGTAGTAGTAGAGTAGTTAACACCGTTTGTCAAAGCTCTTAATTACCTATGTTGATTTTAGTACGTAACCTAATTAGATAAAGGTAATTTGTATATGTAAACTGCTTACCTATTAACTAGTCCAGGGGTCGGCAACCCATACTTCTAAAGTCGCATTATGCTTATCGAGGCACAAGGCACAATCAAAAGAAAATACGGCTCTTGAAAATTTGTAACCGGCCAGTCTCACCGACTAAATTCTAAGGGGGGCCCACCGACTATCAGCCCGCCTGACGATATCGGCCTGTCAGTTGACTAGAACAAAAATTTGACAGCTCCGAACAACTGACAGGCTAATATCGCCAGGCAGACTGATAGTGGGTGGGCCCTATTATATATTTTTTAAGAAAAAAACGGACTTCAATTGGGGAGGCCAGTGAAAGATTATTGATAGTGCCAGTCTTAGATTCCATACAATGAAATGAAAAAAAGTTTTCTTCATAATCTAACTTGCTTAGCAAACACAGCAAAGGGAACAAATTGCCAAACGTGAACTATGCGTCGCTGAAGAGTCCCATTTTGATCATCATCAGCAGTAATTTCACTTCATCAAATATCATTTTTTTAAATGTGAATGTTATGGAGTAACAAACATTTAAAAAAAACATACAACCGAATTGAGAACTTCCTTTTTGAAATCTTGAAGTCGGTTAAAAACTGACCGAAAAAGTGCTGTACGAGTTGTCCTTACGGCACTATTGTGGGGTCATTTTTTTGGGCGTTCTTTATCACATATCGGTGGTTATTCGCTGTGTGCATGAGTGTGGCGCCACCTATTGAGCAGGGGGTTAAAGGGGTTTCTTCTTTTTTATAAATGGCATATACTCCTTGCTTATATGAAATGTCACTGGCTGATTCACTATTTTGATATTTGACCCTACAGGTGATGTCAAATATTTTGAAATGTGATATTGACAAGAGCCCAATTTCTTATTACATTGTGCGCTGCGGTCGTTCACGTTACCCCCACCATGCACTTTGCACATAGCGAATACAGCATATATGTTTTATGCTTCCTATTTTAAAAGGTAGTCGAACCCTGATACTGACGAATTTTAAATGCTCGCCTAGTTACTTTTCCAACCATACACGTGTGCTTCCTTATACTGAACTGAACTTTTTTTTAACCTTCAGGAGGCCTTTTCATTAAAAACATCTGCTTCAGATAGGTACTACCCTGCTAAGCCGAATGGATAAAATCTTTGAAAAAAAATGCAAAAAATATATACCTTAAATTATGTTGCTCAGAGTTCCATTTGCAAGATAATTTGATTTTGAAATAGTGCCATATAAACGTTATTATTATACTATATAACTTTTATAATATTTCTGAGCAAATTAACTATTAATATTTACTTTCTGTGGCGTATAAAAACTATACATCTGTTGAATTGGTAGTTGATAACAATGGATATTCTGACGGCAATAGTAGGCCACGCGCTTGAACCAGATGTCGCGATCAGTGCGGTTGTGAACTTCTTAAACGCGCTGATATTGACGACGTCCTATTTTAGTACTTCCTGGCCGAGAAGCAGCATGGTTCGAGGTAATTACTGCATATTCCAATCCAAGATTCATGATTGAGCAGCAAAAGCATAAAAACTCAGTGATGATTTAGTTTTATCTCGGATAACTTGACTCGACATGTAAATTTAAATCACTGTTTTGATGCATTATTTCTTAGGGGGCCCACCGATTATCAGTTCGCCTGACGATATCGGCCTGTCAGTTACAACAAAAATTTGACAGCTCCGAACAACAGACATGCCAATATCGGCAGGGCGACTGATAATGGGTGGGCCTCATTAGTCCTGCCCTGCGGCAGAGTGGGTAATATACTCATTGCCAGCTCAAATATTAATAAAGCATTGTGGTGTCAGATGGCGACAACTTCGACTTCATCATAGTGGGATGTGGCACTGCAGGGTCTGTACTAAGCAACCGCCTCACTGAAGTGGAAAGCTGGCGTGTGCTCTGTATTGAGGCTGGAGGGGACCCTACCTTGAAAAGTGTGGTAAGTAATCTTGCATGATTTTTATGTGCAGTCGTTCTTTTGCTAGTCATAGAACTACAGTATTAACTCAATTCAAACGACCAATACGTTAACCGGTACTCCGCTTAGTTGGTTTTTGAATGGGTATAACTCTACTTAGAAAAGACTTGATGAGGTTTGATTTGGTTTGGTTAAGGAGTGGAGTTGGTGTTCTATATTACTGGCCTCCATCCAGTAATAGACTGAAATCTGATATGATATGACTGATGGTATGCACATTAAACAAGGGAGATCTATAATTGGCGTAGTTTTCAGATACCCGGTGCTTGGCCGTTGTTGACCCACGGGCATATGGATTGGGACTTCTACTCGGAGACGGACGGGAGAGCGTCGCAAGCGCAGCGGGGCGGGCGCACGACACACACCGCCGGGAAGGTACTGGGCGGCTCCTCCTCCATCGGGCACCTTTTAAACGAGAGGTAGGCGTTTATTTGAAAGCTGAAGTCGTTAGTGAAAGTAAAATTAATCAAAAATGAATCAGAAAAATAAGTTTCGTGGTTTATATGGAGCTAATACATTGTAAGACACCTCATTTACCACACAGATTGAATAAATTATTTTGTATATTTCACAAATGAAATGTTTCCCAATTTGTAATTTTCTAATTTAAATTCATTTATTCATAATTGAATGTTTTAGGGGACCTGAAGGTGATTACGGTGAATGGGCCGGACGTTACGGCCAAGACAATGAGGATGTTATGAAATATTTCAAAAAGGTAGAAAATATGCTGGACAAAAACATAATCTCGGGTCCAACATCAAAATTACATTGCGATAAAGGAGCCATCAGTGCAAAACCTCAAGAAATCAATAAACTTTTAAGAGAAAAAAACAAAGTTATGCTTCAAGCATACGAGGAAATCGGCATGAACATGCTTTACGATCCACTAATTCCGTACCCGAATGGCACCAGTGAGGCTTTCTTTATGATTACCGATAAAGATAGCCGAAGAGCTAGTACAGCGGAAGAATACCTATTACCTTGCAAAGACAGGCAGAATTTGTACATATTGAAACATGCGCAAGTGACTAAAATAATAACAGAAAATGGAACAGCAAAAGGAGTATCCGTAGATACTAAATTGGGTAAAATTAACGTTTATGCAAAAGAGGTAATTTTATCAGCAGGAGTGTTTAATTCACCAAAGATATTGATGTTGTCTGGTATAGGACCCGAACAAGACTTACAGCGATTTGGTATTCCTGTAGTCAAAGACTTACCAGTTGGCTATGGACTACAGGACCAAGTATTTGTCCCTGTAATTATAACGGGCCAGACTGACTTGACGTCTGGTGTAACCACGGCACTATCTACGAACTTAGGTTCCTTCCCAGGACCTATAGTCAGTGGTGCTTTCACTTCTTCATCAGGTGCCCTAGATCTTGCACACTACAGTTTAATATTTGGCTCGTTGACACCATTATTCTTCTATGTAATGTTTGTTAATTTGAACTTTAACTTAAAAGTTGCTAAATCTTTATACCTGACACAGCCTGGGAAAGAAAGAATGCTTATTCTCCCTACCTTAAAAAAACCAAAGTCTAGAGGCAGAGTGACTCTCCGCAGTGCAGATCCTAGAGATCCACCAATGATTTATAATAATTACTTTGCTGATCAAAGTGACGTTGATAGACTAGTGGAGGCGGTAAGGAAGGTAGTGAAAGTAAAAGATACCTCATACTTCAAGAAAGCGAGAGGCAAATTCATCAGACCACCGTTGCCAGAATGCGATCGTCTAATATTTGATAGTGACGAATACTGGGCTTGTTACGTAAAGAACCTCGCGTCTACGCTTTACCACACCACCAGTACGTGTGCTATGGGGGATGTAGTGGGTGATGGGTTTATGGTGCAAGGCATTCAAAACTTGAGAGTGGTAGACGCGAGTGTGATGCCGTCAGTACCCGAGTCAGCGACTGTTTTGCCGACAGTTGTGCTTGCAGAGAAGGCGTCTGATTTGATTAAAGAAGGATATGGAATGTTTGAGGGTTATAGAAAGTTTCCTTGTGAAAATGACAGTCTAAATAAAGTAGATTATGAAAATGATAATATTTTAGTTAATTAAACCGTCGCTAAGTAAAAAAAACAGTTGAACTTTATTTTATTTTCGCTTTTTGTAACAGTCGACGTTAAAGATACGTTTACACTTTTGCACCTTACTCCTTTGTAACATGATGTACATGCGCGTGTCTTGTCGTTTATGTATTGGCTGACATTATTATTAAATAAACATATTATCTGAAAATAAGATTTTTACTTATACAGGGCGTCCCACGGCTATGCCACATGTAGAAAAAATACCTTGAATATTGTAGATGGTACATTTTAGTGAAAGAAGACATTAGGTATTCGAATTTATAAACCAATTTTAACTGCATTTACAGATTTTTTAATAATTTAATTATTGAATCGGGAATCGAACCCGTTACACGAGATAACTAATTACCCTGTAGCTTTATCATACCGATCGAAAGGCTTCATCATAAGGATTCTTTTGTTGCTAAATAACATAGTATCAGAAATAAAAGGAAGACCATGCATTTTAACATATGTCTGTAATTTTTTTAAATGTAGGATGTTCAGCGATTACTCCGAGACCCGTGGTCCGATTTGAGCAATACTAAGCACTAAGCAGACAAAAACGCGGGCAAGAGCTAGTATTTTATTTTGCACTTTTAAAGTCAACTGCGCTGTAGTTAGTATACCTACCTACGGTTAACTTTGTGAAATAAAATTTGTTCGAGAATACCTATCCAATATTCAACCATAGTAACGTAATTAAAAATACCCGTCTAAAAATAAATCAAATTCAACTCTTTTCATCGTTTATTTCCTTCCAAGGAAAGCCATCAGCGTTTGCTTGAAGAGTCATCCATCATCGGTTAACTGGCGTTTAAACATCGGTTAAACGTGTCCGAACTACGAATTTATTAAACCACAGTTTGTTGCTTTACCGTCAGAGCGATGACGTGGAAACATTTTTCTAAACCCCATTTACAAAAAAAATACTACACTTAATGTACCCTGTATGTCTTGAGTAGTAAAGTTTAAATTCGCTTGTGGGAATAGCAACAGAGAGAAGTTGGGCGCTTTTTTTTCTTTTTAAACGAAAGTGATTTTGATGGCTTCTGTCATAATGGCCATTAATTTTGTTTGTAGAACATCTTTCATGAAAAAGCTCCTGTACGCGCATAATTTTTCAATTGAAAAAAAAATCTTTCTTTTTAATGGATATTTATGAGTGTTTGGATTAGATAGAAGTGCTAAGTGCACGGTGCCAATGTCAAATTATCTGTTCAATGTTTTCAACCTCATTTTATAAATATTATTTTAGACCATTACGATTTGAGTATTTAATACCTGTTTAAAAGAATTTTTATAAAGGGTACCTAAATAAAACCGTAAACAATTTTATTATGTATGCACAGAATATTTGCCATTGATTTTCAGTGAAGGAAAATATTATAAGAACATCTATATAATATAACATAAAACCTAACCGAAGAATTTAAGCGAGTTGATGGGATTAGTTTCGCACACTGGAGTTAAGACCGTGAGAATTATACTGTGTTTTTTCTTACGCTATTTAAAAAACTAGTACAGTACGTGAGCTCTTAAAAGAACATTCGGGTTTTAGAAAGAGACGTCGGGTATCCATCAACAGTGACACATGAAAAAGCAGAACATCAATATTACCTTCGTGTGTCATCGCCGATTCTCGAAGGTTCTTCTTAAAGCTCAAGGACTGTATCAATTGTCACCTAATGTAATTTTAATGTTGGTCAGTTTGGTGGACTATAAAATAACCTGTATTAGAGGATTTTTTTTTCGTAGACAGACACAATAAACAGAGAAAGAAGTAAATAGAAAAAAAATGCCACGAAATGGCCTCATCTCAGCAGCAGCTCTCTACCGATCAAATTTTGCTATTCAAATAAAGCATTTCCACTGCATCAACCTTTGCTCGTATTTAATATCCAGGCGTTTGGTAATAGTTGGCTGTTCAATTATATATTTTTCCCGATAAGCAAACAAATTGTCAACCCAAACGCAACATAATTAGACCACAATAACATAGTAAAAGCTACCGTGACGGCTACAATTATGACAAAATGGATAACATCACCTTTCGAGTGGAAACTCATTAAAATTAACCACATAATTGTGGTGGAATCATTGGGTTATATTATTAAATGATTGGCTAATGAAAGTTTGTCACGATTTGTTATCCGGCTCATATTATTGCGGCATTCAGTAGCGTTTTGTGTTTTGGGGCGTGAACGGAAATCTAAGCTAGGTAGTGAAAATATCATTAAGTTTTTAATTATTCAGTTCGTAGTTTTAAACTTTCTTTCTCTCTTTAATCATATTTTTAATAAAACTCTACGAAATGTGTCTAGATAATTATTACGCTCGATTAGGATTACCGAAACTGCAGTATTCTTTACAAAAATTCTCAATATTTAAATTCTGCTATGAGTTTCCTAATAAACAATGTTCTTAAAGTATTCAGTAATTATTTGGATCTAGAATAAATACTATTCTTGATGTATGTTTCTAATTTCACAGTTATTTAATAGTTAATGCATGTTGTTCTCATTTTCTAGATTCAAATCCTCACAAATTAATATGTGAACCTGAACCTGTCCTCAATTTAAAACATGTTCTCCGAACGCACATACCAAGCATGCATAATCCAAGAGGACTACCGCTCAACAGAAACCTCGAAATATGTCCAACCAGCGGAACCATCAAAAGTGAAGCTGTTATTTCTAGCGGTGAAGAAGAAAGCCGAATCTTATCTTGTGATCTTCCTGGATACTTCGTCTATACACGGTCTGAACCATCTAGTGGCACCTGGGCGACATCCTCTAGAAGTGTGAGTTCTGCTTCTGTATTGTATTGTATTTTTTCTGAAAGCAATGTAACACACATCTGAACCTTCTTCATCCTAACCATATCCAGCCTATAACTGTCATTCTAACAGTGATATTCCTTAATACGTTTATTAGTGGTAAACCATAGCCTTGTTAGCATTCTGTACTATTATTATACACATGGATTATATGTATCTGTATTTTCTTAGTAATAAAATTAATGTTACTGTCTGATGCTTAAGCCTATTTCCTTCTAATTGACCCTGTCTAATTCATTGGAGCATTATAGGTTCTTTTCGGCATTTTCTTTCTACTTGTTCCATGCGTTAACCCTCTAGAACAAATATGTTTCTAACTATATCAGATGTCTTCCTCAGCTTGCTATGGCTAGCCCTGGTGATTCTCTCTGTCTTCGGCTCCGTGTATCTCTCCAGCACAACTTGGGAGCGCTACCAGTCCTCACCCACCGTGGTCTCCATGGACCGAGATATGTTCGCGTGGAACACCACATTTCCCTGCGTCACTATCTGTCCACATCGGCGGATCGATGAGAAAAAACTTGAGCAACTTGTGAAGTAAGTAAGTCTTCTACACTTAAAATTGTTAACTGGGTCATACACAGCAATTAGGTCCATACCCAAAGTCAGGAGGTCAAGAGTAGCCAAATTTTTCGATTAAATACTTTTCCGCTTAAAAAGATACGTATTTAATATAAATAATAACCTGTGTGATATAATTATTACTATTATGCACAAAACCGGCAACTTACTGTACACAGCAATGTCTTATTTTATGTTTCTAACCTTCTACTAGCTTATTTGTGGTACTTAAATTTAATCAACATTTTGCAGAGACTCTCCGGTGGCGGACAAGGCAGCCCTTAAAAAATTCATAATGCAACTCTCCAATTCCACTTATAAGAACTTCCAAGACCTTCCGGCCGACTACGACCCGATACCCCCCACCGAGTATCTCCCCACCCTTTTGAACCTTACTGCTCCTTTCGGCCCCACCCTGACCATAGGTGCTTCGGGCATTCTTCTGAAGGTGCAGCCCACTGTCACTGAAATGGGACTATGTTATGCCATCAATTCTAAAGTGGCAGAATACAACTCGCCTGAGTAAGTATTTATATAAAATAGTCAGCTACAAATTAAATCCACATTTCATGCAAGTATAATTGGTGTAAACCGTTCTTGTAAATTAATAAATAATAATAGTATCCATAAATGGTTTTGTACTTTTCAACAATTGCACACAATTAGCAGTCAATGCTTTTCTAAAATGCTTAATTACCGTTATATTATTAAATAAACGAATTTCATCAACTTTAATGCTAAACATTTGATTAAAACTATTTCATTCAGGGTAGTATGATTAATTTTATATTTGAGCGTATTATTAACACCAACACTAAAATATTACGACTTAATTTTGCACCAAATTATAAACACTGTGCTGTTCATTTTGTAGGTATAGAAAAGCAAACAGATGGGACTTGATAAAACACCAAAATGAGACGTTTTTCGTGCATCCCTTAGACGGTGAAGTGTTCGCTCAAGTGATTAATTTGTCGACTGCTTATGATGTAAGTTATGGCGACACATATGAAAGTATGAGCAACTACTTGTACATAGTACAAAAAAAGAATATAAGAAGAAAGAGAAGTCACGAAGGAACCATTACTTCTCACATAAGGCACGACACGTCCTTCGGCACGGTTCGCCTTAAAAGTGTTCTTTCTACGACTACTAGTTACTACTATGTATATTAACTAGTTACTTCACAAACATTAGTATATTAATTCATATAAATGCAAACCATTGTGAAAATACCTATATCACATCGTCCACGAATACTTAATGAACGAAACAATATAACTTCTTCTAGGGTTATTCTCACAATTAATATCTATCTCCATCTCATTATCATGAAGTAACAAAGCTAAACCTTCAACTCACAATTTTCACTATTAGTTACAACATTCTAGGTGTACATCCATGGACCTCTGGAAGTGCCGGACATATCTACCAAGTTCCAGCACTCGGCACAGGATTTCTACATGAAGATGTATGTGACTGCCCTCACCGTTTACACCTCACCCGAAGCAGCAAAGTACGTTTATGGAAATAATTTTATTTGTAACTTACATTTATAATAATGTCATTTCTTGCATATATACTTCTTATATTGCGTGTTTAGTTGGAAAATAAGCATACGCATATATTGTCACTTTATATATCCATGCATTCTATTAGTCTATATAAACTCTCTGGAATCAACAACCACTGATAACAGTGATTACAATAGCACATACAAATACACACACACAAACACTCATACACGCACTCAGACATACGTATTTTCTCGTATCTATGTTCTCCAACAAAGATACTTTTTATTGCCTCTTTGTTTCTTTTGTTTTCTTATGTTTTCTTATGTTATGTATAACCTCCACTACTAAGATTTGTCTTGCACTTAATTAGCAACAACTAACAGAGTAACTACATATTATAATGAAAAAATTACGAGTATGTAAAATCGCGTCTAAACTTAAGGTAGTTTATAGTCCGGGAGAGGTGGTGCTTCCTGCCGTCATACAGTTTTTACTAGTACGGGGGAATCCTTGCCTACTCTTAGATACAATGCTGTTTTTCTTTATAAATTGTATTACTTATCAAGGAAAATAAATAAATTGAAATTGAATGTCTTTAAAGCCCATAATAAAGAAAGGCAGTCGAATCTTAATAAACATACAGTCCGTGAGCTCTTAGAAGAACCTTCGGGTTTTAGAAAGAGACGTCGGGTATCAACAGTGACACATGAAAAAGCAGAACAGCAATATTACCTTCGTGTGTCATCGCCGATTCCCGAAAGTTCTTCTTGAAGCTCACGGACTGTAGTACAATTTTGACGTATTCCGAAGATACCCATGGAAAAAAGAGAGTGAGACGGTAGGACACTACAGGCTAATAAATAAGTACTGAAATAATAATTGCACAACGACTTTCAGACTAAGTGTAGCTCAGCGCCGCTGCCGCTTTCTCAACGAGAACCCGCTAAAGCACAACTCTGTGTACACGTACACCATGTGCCGTATGGAGTGCCGGATCCGGCTGTGTATGAAATACTGCGGTTGCATACCCTTCTTCTACAGGAGGATTGGTGAGATTACCAACTGTCCTTATCACTGTCGATCAACATAACGCACAGCGTCGCTGCCGCTTTCTGAACGAGAACCCGTTGATACACAACTCTGTTTACACGTACAGCATGCCGTATGGCGTGCCGGATCTGCGGCCGGAAAATGCGGCTGTATACTCTACTTCTACTGGAGGATCGGTGCGATTGAAATTACTACATCATCATTTACATTACTAGCTTTTAGCATCCGCGATTACGTCTAAATCCGTCTCTCTTGCTTCGTTCTTTCGTTTGTCAAGTTTTATCATATTTTATCATATATACAGGGTGGAAAAATAAGTCAGGCCCTGGAGGGAAACTACCTTAAAACGTTGAGATAGCTCAATTAACTGAAAGGAAACATTTGTAATTTTTGTCACAAAGAATTTTTATGACAATTCATGACAAACGATCCTATTTCCAACAAGAATACAAACTTCTTAATATCAACCAAATTTACGGCACAAGAGAAGAGAATAAATAATGAAAAAAGAATAATCATACAATTTTAGTATCGAAAAAACGGAAAATTAGAAAAAAATCTGTGAATGCAGTTTTACTTTTTAGGAAAAATAAAGGAATGTTTCCTTTCAGTGTATTGAGCTATCTCAACGTTTTAAGGTAGTTTCCCTCCAGGGCCCGACTTATCTTTCCACCCTGTATATTTATTTAACCTTTTGTCAAGTAATATCAAATTATATCAAGTAGATGTTAAAAAGATATCAAAAAGATTGCTTAGCGACAATACGGTATATGAAACGGCTTAATGATAATGGTTGTCAGTAATTCGCATAGATGTCATTTTGATAATAAAAGAAGACCATATTGCTAGCAAATCAATAATAAATTAACAAGTTAAAATTAAAATACCTTCAGTGTTTATATTCTTTATCACGTGTATTACTCGTCCTGGATCCTATGCACACTATTCAATGTTCAGATTCCTTATATTTAAATAACGCCTAAGCGATCACTACACTGTAAATGTATTTATAATTATTGCTTGAAGAATTAGTAGGCTTGCTTTGACCTCGTTACATTTATAACACAGAGTATCAACAAAGAAATTCCAGTGCTGGCTATTTTTTTAGACATGTCCAAAGCATTCGACTTCGTAAACCATGCAAAACTTTTGCAAAAGCTCGAATTCTATGGGATTAGAGGTAAAGCACTTGAATGGATCGAAAGTTATTTGAAAGACAGGTTCCAGTGCACAGAGACAAAAAGATAAATACAGAAAGCAGTGTTATCATAAAAAAAACATACCAATCAAATCTTAGAGTAAACAATATTGGCGTTCCACAGGGAAGCATACTGGGTCCGTTGCTCTTTCTTCTTTATATCAACGATTTACCAAATGCTACTTCCAAAAAAACCATATTGTTTGCTGATGATACGACACTTTTAGTAAGAGCTGATAACCAATCAACCTTTAAAGTAGATTGTAATAATGCATTGTTGGATATAGTTAATTGGATGAATCTTAACGACCTACAGATAAACATTAATAAAACGAACTGGATACAATTTGTCTCATACAATTCCTCTGGTTTAGCGGTAGATGTTCAATTAAATCATAATGATGTTCAGGAAGTCGAATCCGTTAAGTTCCTCGGTATCATAATAGATAAACATCTTAACTGGAAGGAACATATCCAACAAATGTGTGGGAAAGTTAATAGATATGTTCATGTCCTGAGAAGACTTAGAGACACTGTTTCGGTAGAAGCAGCACTGACAGCTTACCATGGATTTGTATCATCTGTAATAAATTATGGTTTAATAATATGGGGAAACTCTGTTGACATAGACCAAATTTTCAAAATTCAAAGAGATTGCGTTAGGGCTATTTGTAAAGGAAGGTATAACGATGATTGCGTTCCACTATTTCAGAAATTAAACATTCTTCCCCTTCCATGTCTTTATATTAAAAAAATTTGCATGTTTGTTAAATCTAATCGTAATCTATTCTTACAAAGGAATGATCTTGTTCAACGACAGACACGTCAGAAAACTATGTCCCGTATGCACAAACCTATTTGTAACAAGATGATGTACGAAAAAAATGCTTACAACATGTGCATTATAATTTACAACCACCTGCCCCAGCACTTGAAAAACCTAGAAGGAAACGAATTCAGTCGAAATCTTTCTAACTGGCTTCTTGACAAGTGTTTTTACAGCACTAAACAATATTTAGAATTTAATCATAATATAGGTTGGTAATTTATATTTATATAATAATAGTTCTTGGTATTTGTGACATAATGTTTGACATTCTTCTTTATTTTATTTTGTAATATCTATGACTGACATTGTTAATTATGAATAATCTGCCCTTATTCCTGTTTAGAATTTGTAGCTATAAGGAAACATTTGCACGCTTGCTTGCAAGCAAAATACAATGTACGAACTGTATATATAAGAACTTAACCACTGTATTTTGGCAAATAAAATTGATTGATTGATTGATTGCTAATAATTTATTGCAGGCGATGAAAAGATATGCAACGTGTCCGGTATGCGTTGTCTTGCTAGTCACCAAGGTAAGAAAGTTGTTACACACGATATCCAAGAAATTGTAGAGGAATCTCGCTTGCACCCCGCATTTGGTAAGTACCCGGAATGGTGCAGGCCCTCCCGCTTTTTAGACATAGACATAGACATAGAAATTTTTTTTTTACATCACATGGAAGGAATTACAATTTAACATAAAAATGCTACAAAACAAAAAGAAAACTTAAAACTAGATTTACAAATACAGAAAGCGAGTTTTACATTTTACATTTTTCAGCGTTAAATCTTGTATCTAGCAATTCTAGTTCTATATCTTGATCTTGCATATCTTGAGCTTGCAGGCACACATCATGAACATATAAAAAACACACACACACACACACACACACACACGCGCGCACACCCACACACACACGCACACACACACGCACACACATGTAATCATACGTGTAACCATACGTGAACCATAAGAGACTACTCTGTTGTAACTTGTTATGTAATGTAATTACGATTGTTGGAAGAGCGGGACGTCTCAACACAGGCATTGCAAGCTTAAAGAGAGGTCCCAGCAATGTGTATTGAATACTTGTTAACAGTTAATAAAGATATTTTTCATTTTTTTTTCATCTATACTCACATAAGTGGTATGTTCAGAAGTAGGTATATAAATAATACATGTGAGTAATTAATTAAATATACATATGTACTGATTTACAGATGAATTGTATAAGCTTGAATTAGATAAGGACAAGAAGAAGATTAACTGCGGCTGCTTTCCTATCTGTGACGATGTCAACTACGTTATTCAATCATACGTAAGTATTATATTTTAGCTTACAAAAAATTGCCATAATATATATTTGATAATGTAACACTACATGGTCATGATAAAAAAGATAAAAGATATTTATTACATACAAAGATACAAATACATTAAAGATACTATATACAATAATGCATAGTTCTTCAAGAAGGCATATCAAAACAGCTTGAGAATACAGCATGAATATAATAATTACCTCATGCTATAAAATAACACGGTTACACTCACATCACTTTAGTCAGTTCGCGCGACGCGAGACGCAGCAGTGCGCCACGGGCCGGTTCAAGAAGCACTCCTAGTGCTTGAAGATGGAGACCTAGGCTCTCCGAAACATGTAGCGCGAAGTGACTAAAGTGCCGTGAGTGTAACCGTGTTATTTTATAGTATTAGTATGCCTCACGAAAGTTTAAATTTAATAATTACCTCATCCTTTCCAGTTTGCTTCAAAACATTTTTAGGAACGTAGTAGGTACCTATACTCAAAATAGAAATACGCAATTGGGTCACACAGACGTGAAAAACCCTGGAAAAAACCCCTTAAATAGTTGACCCTAAGACCTTGTTTCGTTCGATATTTTATTCGCTGTGTGCATGATTGTGGCGCCATCTCTTGGGCAGGTGGTCAATCTCTTTTTTTCCTTTTTTATAAATAGGTTGTATGCCTTGCTTATATGAAATGTCACTGGCTGATTCACTATTTTGACAGCAGACAGGGGATTCGCAGTTTCATTTCTTGTCACATGGAGCACTGCGATCGTTCTCGTTACCCCCACCATGCACTTCGCACATAGCGAATAGTGACTTAAATAATAATATATGTGTTTTAATTATACAGGTATTGCAAGAATGGTTTCTCGGCACGAACCTGCAGTGGGGTATCGTTACCTATCCTCGGATGCGATACAGAAGGGACATCATTTTCGGCTTTACCGACGTGCTTGGTATCGTATGAAACACTATTATTATAATTTTAGTATTGTTCACCATCTTCACTAATTGTAATTACTTACAAATATTTTTGAGATTCGTTTCCCAAAATAATACTGTTTTATTTTAGAACGCAACCCGAAAAAATCTGACCACAAAAGTAACTAATAACTAAAAAACCAGTCAGTTTACTCTTGTGTACACTGTTTTAAAATATGTATGGCTGCCGGTGGGATCGGCCAGCAATGTCGGTCGGAGCATTTTTTTGTGGCCGAAGCGACTACTTCTGTTAATTATTATTTTTACGTGTTTTTAAAGTGGTACATTCCACTCAAACAATAGTTTGTTATTAAATCAAATACAAACTTTGAAAACATTGAAAAAATAATCAACCCAGTGGGACTCGAACCCTACATCGATACGCCTTGCCGAGGCTCGATCGCTTTACCAATTAAGCTATGGGTTCAGTTACTAAGTTGACGAAATTTTCAATGCCTTCAAACATCTTTTTGTATTTATTTACTTTCGGCTTTACAGCAGCCGTTAGCGACATCTAGGTGCTACTAGACGTAGACACTTTTCCTTTTATTTTTTCAATGTTTTCAAAGTTTGTATTTGATTTAATAACAAACTATTACTTCTGTTAATTTGTATGAAACTGTTTTGAGTGCATTGTTTCCAGTGGCTGTGGGTAGTATGGCGGGGCTGTTCCTGGGCTGCAGTGTCCTTAGTTTCATGGAGATCGTTTACTTCCTGACGCTGAGACTCTTCTTCTACACGAAAGATGCAATTACTAAGACGACTTAAGAGGATGATAAGAGCTAAATTCCCTCCCTATCGTTTTCAGCGCGAGTGAAAGAGAAACACTGCGTTACGATTAGTATGGGAGCTCACTGCAAATTTTGAAAATTGATGGATTAAAAAAAAACTATGCATTCATTGAGAAATTTAAGGCAACGAAGTTTTTGGTATTAGTGTGGTGGAATGTTGTCCTTAATTACAGATATATAAGCCAAGACACTAAAGACGTGCAATTGTTTTAAGCTAATTTTAGATGTAACTTTGGAATTATTTTCTATTGAGCCGATTTCGTCCAATTGTGTATTGGAATTAACCAAGTTCTTTTAAATATAATGAATATTAACATATATTTTTATTACTTTTCCAAAACAAGTAGATAGTTGTAGCTATATGACTGTTTAAGTAAAGTCAATTTGAAGGTCATCGGGTCTTCTCAGCCTCTTAAGACCGGTTGCACCAAACTGTCTATTAACGTCACCGTCAATGTTAATATTCTCATGTATAAAAAGTTTGATTATCCTCTATGAGATAACAGCCGCGCAAACATATTTAAGATGGGTCAGTTTGTTAATTGAGTGGTGTAATCCGCCTTTAATTAATTAATTAGTACGTATTAAACATTTTGGTTGGAGTAAAAACCAACATATTCCTTTAAATGTGTCATTATTTCGATAAAGGAACCATTTGGCGGCCGGAACTTACGTCGTCCGTTATACAAATTCAATGTTATTCAATATTCAAGCAATAAAAGTATAGGCCGCCAAACGGTACCTTTACCAAAATAATGACACAAATTTCCTTGTAAACCTAATACGTTAAACTAAGTAAGCATAACCCTCAACCCACCAACTGCTCACGGGACCAAAACGACCCTAATAGTTTCAGGTAAATTAAATTCCCAAGGTAATTGCCAACGTATTAACATGTCAACACTATTACCTTACTTATCTTAAGCCTTAACGCAACGAGTTAAAGTTGATAATGGGTAAGTTTAGTTAGTAATAGTAACACGTTACTTACCCTCGATAATTGGGGTCGGCAATTTAACAATACCTTAATGCGGGTCATGATGGTACTGTTAAGATATTGTTGTTGATGGCCTTAATTGGGTAAGGTGAGGTGGATAGGATGACAAAGGGCTCTAAGGGGCTTAAACAATAAACATGGTATCTTATGAAGGTTAATCGTTGATCGGTTTGCAGTTTGTTGTTATAATATTTGGCTTCAAAAGTGTAAATTGTAACGATTACGGTAATCGTCGAGTATTTGTCACTATAGCAGTACATAGCTCCTATAAACTTTAGTTACTTAATAATAACAATAGATGTAACTGCCCGGTGTCAGATAAGTATTTGGATTTGGATTCCCAAATTCTTACTTTAAGCAGGTTTCTCCTGAAATAAAGCCATAAATTTGCTTCTTGAAATCGTCTAATTATTACCAATGCTTCTGCAACTTTGAGAAAGAGGTCAATCGCCGAATACAACTAGTGGTCTTTCACTATCGGCCTCATCTCAAAGCTCAAAGTCGCTCAACGAGCTATGGAGAGGGCTATGATCGGAGTTTCTCTACGTGATCGAATCAGAAATGAGGAGATCCGTAGACGAACTAAAGTTACCGACATAGCCCACAGGACTAGCAAGCTGAAGTGGCAATGGGCAGGCCACATTGCACACAGAACAGATGGCCGATGGGGTCGAAAAGTGCTCTAGTGGAGACCACGGACTAGCAAGCGCAGCGTAGGACGTCCACTCACAAGATGGACAGACGACCTTATAAAGGTCGCCGGAAGACGCTGGATGCAAGTCGCTTCCGACTGATACTTATGGAGGTCCAAAGGGGAGGCCTATGTTCAGCAGTGGACGTCTTACTCGTATGGCTGTGATGATGATGATGATGATTACCAATGCAACATTTTTTACACAATGAATAAAATAACTACGTTATACTAAAAATATATGTACTTTTGCGATCATTACTTAACTGACTCGTTTTAGACATACTATTATGACTTATATAAAATTTATTTTTGTATTAAGCAGAACGTCTGCTAACGATACCACAATGTTTAGAAATAAAGGAAAAGTAGAAAAATCCACTGCCTCAGGCGAAACTCGAACTCGTGACTCTGGGAAACATGCCCATCGCTCTGACCAACTGAGCTAATGAGACTATACCTAATGAGTGGATTTTTCTACTTTTTCTTTATTTCTAAACATTGTTACATAAAATTGTATATTTTTATATGTCACGTCATCAGAATATGTATGCTGTGATGACAAAAGCTCTATTGTGATAATACAAAGACGTGTAAACAAAACGAACTAAGCCGTCCCATGTCGGCAATTGTTTTCCCGTAACTTGTAAGTCGTAAAGGTAACAACAGCCCGCGATAAAGTGTCACCCCTACACGCAGCCCTATTCTGATTGGTTGGCGAACATGAGTGACTCCAGTTTTCTTAGAGCCCACGGTTAGCACAAGGCTGACGCGACAGTAGATAGACTACACGTTTCTTTTTAATTGATATAGTCAGAAAATGACGGATAGACTATCTCGCGCGCGAGATACTGTCGCGCTAGTGTCCGCGTTCTACTGGCCGCCGACTGCTTGATATATAGGTAGTAAGGCGTTACAACTGACATACTACGGCATGCAAAATCTGGCATTTCATTTTCGATTGCAACAATGCAGCATGCTACCCTACGATATAGAAAATAAAGCTCCAAATTCAACATTTCTATTGGTGATCTATAAGATCATGGTATATACTAGCTGCGACTGCGCCATTACGTGAGTTGCAGCTCGTTTGTGAGAGCGTACTTTTGGTCGAAGGGTATGATATTTCGGCGGATCCGGATTATAATATCTATGTTAATTTTAAAGTATTTAGCTATGGGGTTTGTCTGAAAATACAGTTATTGCGCTCCTCCTGTACTGGTAATCTTGCTATGTTGAACTAGTAGGCAAGCAAACATACTTACTCTCAACTCGCCCGTTGTAAGGTAAGTCGGAATAACACCGCAGGGTTGCCTCACACACGTAAGCCACTTGATGCCCGCAATTAAAATCTTAATGTATAAGGTTAATAAACACCACCTTGCTAGGGGTGGTGCAAGGGATTTAATTAGGTATCGATAATTTAAATTTCTTTTAAGTGCATGTATTTATTAATTTAATATACTCAGTATGATAGTAATTTGAACTAAGTAAGGAAGTAATGTTGTTTATAAATTTTGCTTAAACATGGTGTATACACATGTGTTTGGTCATTAAAATAGCACTAGAGAGCAAAAAACCTAGAACCGTATTACTATTGAATATCCTAGTTTATTTATTAATTATTAATTTAAACCATTTTTTCTTAGGTAAGGTTTTCAAAATTCACTAAAATTTTTCTGCTAAATTGCGCAAATTTGGCCCATTCTAAAGTATAGTCAGCACCAGAAATAGCTCAGCAGTCGACGTATTTAAAATGACCTTCATCCCTCAGACGCATATATATTCTAATTCTCTCTCGGTTCAAGCCATTTTTTTTTGTTTAGTACGCACTCTATAAAACGTCCAATGTAAAGTGAACCCTAGATGGTATGACCGTATATAAAACGGTAAGGCATAGGCTAATGTATCGTGTATGTTTATCGACTAAGCCCCGCCGTACTTACGCGGGAGGAATTAGATTACCTCGCATAGACTAACTCCCAACAATAATCTTTAGCGTGGCCCTCCGCCGTCTTACGGGTTGTTCCTAGACAAACCCGCAACTTTGATACAATGCACTGGTTTAAGTATTACGATTTTTTCATAATTTCTTAAATCTTTGAGTGTAATGACTTCTTTCGACACTGTTGATGATTTCACCACCAGAGGTCAAAGTAAAATAGCAAATGTTAGCTCGTAGAGCATGCCGTTGTTCAGTGTCTTGCTTTTTGTAGCTGGATTTTATAAACAGCCAGACGGCCGTGACCCTGGTCTACCGGAGATTGACTAAAAGGTGGCTCATATTATTTAAAATCAGGAACAATTACTTTCAATGTCATTTTATCTGGCATTTCTTTTAATCCACACTTGATTATGCACTTTGACGTTTGGGTTTTTACAAATAAATATTTTAAGTATATTTTAACATGGTGCCCACTTAAAATATACTTAAATGCTCTTTAATCCAATCAGTCCGAAGTTGTTTTTTTTAAATCGATCTACTCGTAATAAGGTTTTATATCAACTGCCTTAAATCGGGCCTACACGTAACTAGGTAACACAAAACAATGAAATTTACAAAAAAAGTCAAAATTATTTATGTTTTCCAGTCCGCTCAGGAACCGCCTACAATCTCCCACACCTCGTCAATCCTTCTAAGTCCCTCATATCGGCAGCTGCCTTGCCGACTGCAGATAACTCGGTTATGTGTTAGACGCTCCTTTTACTGCCAGTGTCTAAACTATCTAGAGTAAACGGCTAAACGCCTCCGTTTAAGTTCTGAGCCTTTAATGGGTTAACATATACCCTACATTTAATAACCTTAATCCGAGCAATACTCGTTAAATACAAATAAGTTCATTACTTGTGGAAATAGTAAGAACAAGAGACGCATCGATTTTTTAAACTATTTTCTTATAAAGTAAATCTGTAAGTATAGAGTGTTTCTTGGGCAGGTACGGTACGTTATTAAATTTACCTAAACTCAAGGTCCAAAAATGTAAACAAACCCATCATTTCATTTTCATTTTCATTCATTTTCATATTATTGCCGAACAATAACACATTTTCAAGATCAACCTAGGTATTGGTAACCTAAATTTATACTTATCAACTTGTTATGACATTCAAATTTACTTTAAATATTCCATAATTACTTATATTTCAGTGAAAACTATTTTATTGTTAACCGACTTCAAAAAAGGAGGAGGTTCTCAATTCGACTGAATTTTTTTTTTTATAATTTTTTTAGCCCGTCGGATCGCTAAACTTAAGTGGCAATGGGCAGGGCACATTGCACGGAGAACCGATGGCCGTTGGGGCACTAAGGTTCTCGAATGGCGACCATACACCGGAAGGCGAAGAGCTGGTAGGCCCCCTACAAGGTGGACTGATGACCTGGTGAAGGTCGCTGGAGTCCGCTGGATGCGGGTGGCACAGGACCGGTCATTGTGGCGTTCAGTGGGGGAGGCCTATGTCCAGCAGTGGACGTCTTTCGGCTGAAATGATGATGATGATGATGATAATTTTTTTTTGTATGTATGTTACTCCATATCTCCGTGAATCGTGAACCGATTTTCAAATTTTTTTTTTAATCGAACAGGTATTACCCCTAGATGGTCCCATTGTCACCAAGTCGGGGTCTGATGATGGGATCCTGGAGAAATCGAGGGAACTCTTCAACTATTATAGGCACACCTATAGTGATTTCACTATTTTTTACAGCAACTCGGCCACTTCCTCTTGGAATAGCGGATCCTAAGTGAAGTCGGTTCTTTTTTTGTTTTAAATTATCACATATGAAATGCTTTTTTTGCCTAGAAATGCAGTTGTCAGTTACTTGTATTTTACTTTTTTCGAAGCACACTAAATCCAAGCTAAGGCAGAATCGTGCAAATCCAGGGGAGTTTACGTTAAGCATTAAGATTTTAATTGTCTCCAGCTTATGAGGCAGCCCTTAACTAGGGGTGTCTCCACATGTGGCTCTAATGTATTGAGGTGAGGTGTGCTGGTAATTTTGAAGTCTTTTGTGGATTAATATGATTTTGTTGCTAGTTAGGGTTGGCACTATAAGGTATAAAGTATATTCTGCCCATTTCAAATACTAGGTATGTAGGTATTTCTAAAAACTTTACTAGCAAAAAGTCATCATTTAAAACTCACGAAAACTGAACTGAACGAGCAAAACTATGACATGACGCTACACTATCGTTTATGAAAATTGGATACTTATCTAAGTTTTTTTTAAATGTGATAAGTCAAATCGATGCCTTACAGTCAAGAGACCTAAGGGTCAGATATCTAAGGTCTGTAGACGTTGGGTTCCTGACAAATGGCTCACGGAGAGCCGTTTTGCTGCATTGATCGTAGAAAATGGAAATCCGTGATCTCTGCCTACCCCTTTTGGGATATAGGCGTGATTGTATGTATGTATGTAATTTGTGTAATGTAAAGTATTATCATTTATTGTAAAAAATATTTGATCAAGATTATAAAATCCCTTGTGGCAACCCTAATCGTAGGGGTGTCACCTTATCAGCCACACGCGGTAACGTGAGGTGAGTTGTTTGATAATTTCGGGACTCATTTAATTTTAGATGATGTTCTTCGTCTTTTGTCTGCCGAGACAATGTGATTTTAACAAGGACTTAGGCAAGTTAACTTCAGTGTTCGTAGCAAGATGTATCAAAGTCAATAACAATGGATTTTTGTGACATGCACTATTGAATTTTCTGTCCGACTGTATTGTTTTATTTTATAAGTATTGTTTTACTGTTATTGAATTCTGGATGTTTGTAAAATTAGGAAACCACTGAAAATGGGTAACATGTACTTATGTAATTAATTGTTTCATGTTGGGGTACTGTTCGCCGTACCTATAGGTCACAGAGTAACGGGACTGCAACTTTTACCAAATAATTACTTCGCAACCATTTCATTTCCCAACCCCATAGTTGGGAAATGAAAATTACCCACTAGGTTGGGTTAGGTTAGGTTGGATTATATAGAGTTGAGAAATGAATTTCGGCCAAATGAAACTTCTGCGAAAAGTTGGTTGGCAAGTGAAATTCGGCAATACAATTTTCGGCGAAAAGGCAGATAACCGCATAAGGCATTACCAATTTGGAGTTATTCCCACTCGCCAATATACCTATTATCGTGTTTTTCAGGTCTAACCAATGGGAAAAATAAAGTTTCTGACCACAAGCCAGTTTTTTCCAAAGAATATAATCGTAAATCTCTCCATCCCAGAACTATAATGAAGAGTCATACACCCCCATAACGCCATTTATTTCAGACCCCATAAAACGCTTACCGTTGCCACCTTGTTATTTACCCCACCTTCCCGATTGTAAGATAAAAACTCCCTGATTTATGGGAAATACTAGTGATGTGCCACGGGAATAATCCACTCATATCATTTTTTTTCTCAACTTGTCCGATCTTGCAGGTCGCTTGCCGTAGTAAGTAAGTAAGTAAGTAAGTAAGTAAGTTTATTGACATCAAAAGGATTACAACTATGTATACATAATTTCTTAACTATAATACATAGGATGCACTGACCAAATATTTTTCGCTGGTGCTTAAAATAGTATATCTTTTTCTTTCACACTTCTTTATTGTACATCATCTCATCTCATCATAAGTTTTCTTTTCTTACCTTCTTCCATATTCATTCTTAATACCTTTCTCGTAATATGACTTTCATGCCTCCACATCACATGCCCATACCACGTTAGGCAATTTGATCTTAATAATTCGTCTATAATCTGTCAAATGCAGGCTACCTTAAATATTTAGCCACTTGTGTTGTGTCTTTTCCTCGCCCTTCGAATCCGTTTGATTCCAGTTGTTTTTTAATACGAACGATTGTGAGAAATTGCGCAGGACTGCGCAAAATGCTCTCAAGTCGGAGATCATTTTAGGTCATTGTAACAACTACGTCTGTAAGTATTAGTAAGTGTCATTTGATATTCACCAACGCATTATTATAACTCTCATCAGGTCTCAAATTCCTCAATCCAGGGAAAAGGGGCCTACTTTGTCGATATGGAGTTATTAGAACTTCCTAAAACTACACAATATACGTTATCAATTAATGAATGTATGAAGTGTCTTTGTAAAATTGACAATATGGGCTCTTTCACTAAACTTGTCCGCATATATCCCTGAGAATATTACTTTTATGCCGTGTAAGTTGCCTAAACAAGACAATACTTTATGTTAAAATATCAACGTATGGAATACAAAGTTACCCAACATCCCCGTGCGGGGAATATTCCTGCCCATGGGTAACAGTAACATCCCATCACTCCCGATAAATAGTTGTCTTAGGCCGAAGGGCGAGCATACCTCATTTTTCTGAAGGTGGATATTGCCCTTTTTATGATAAAAGTGAGTGATGCGAAGGTGCGACCTGTTTTTTGGAAATGGTAGATTTATGATAAGGCCCGAGTGCCCGGGGATTTGGTTTTTACAAGCTTATTTGAGGTGATATGAAACGTGAACGGTTTTTTATATTGTTAGGGACGATCTCCAATAAATGTACCAACGTACGACGTACAATCCTGAAGCAGTATGCAAACTTAATAATAATAAAATAATTTGATACTGATTTGTTATCAAAATGATATTTTTTGTCATCTGTTATATATGACATCGAAACAAATTTTAATTCAGACTATAAATGTCTTTAAAACGCTGCACGTATACTGACGTTAAGTAACCTCGTTTTGTTATAATATTTGACATCAACTTAATAGCTACTTTGATGACAAAGCAAGGATAAGTCGAATGACTGGACATATTACTTACGCAAGGCAAAAGTAATTTGTGACTTCTGCATTTAGCACTAATTTAAATAATGGCTTCCAGTCGTTTTCGAACTGTAAACCACCCATTTCATCTCCATCGCATTTACAAAGCTTATAATATTACGGATTTATGAAGAATTGAGTGCAGTAGAGTCATACGATATGGTGATGAACGCTGATTTTGCAGATACAAACCCATTCAAATTTTACCTTTCAGTTCAAAAGTTCCAAAACGCTTTAAAATACAGAAGTTAATGACTAAACTGTCGTCACTGTATTATAGAACATCCAAAGTGCCATAAGATCTAAAATGTGACATTCCCTATCAAAATATATGTAGAATCAGAGACTATAGAGATATAGACGACCACAGCCTAAGAACTTTTTGAAGCTCATGTCGATTGCGCCATCTATGTCAAAGCCCCCTAAAGATACCGAATATGTAAGAGAAATGCCACCTGCACTGCTACTCCACCTAGTAACAAATAGCGTACTAGTAGTACACTAGTAGCTACTAGGTGGAGTAGCTATGCAGGTGACATTTCTCCTGCATAGCTACTCCACCTAGTAACAAATAGCGTACTAGTAGTACACTAGTACGCTAGTAGTAGTTGCTTCGTTTTAAAGACTGCGCCAAGAGGGATATGATTGCCTTTCACATTGACCACCAACAGCACCAACTGCTGCAAATTTCTCTTGTCAGGCCTGCGGCGAGAAATGCCGCTCTCGCATCGGGCTGTTCAGCCACCAAAAACGGTGTCTCCCTAATTTTACACCATGAATCGTCTGCTAGAGACGTAAGGGCCAATGATGAGTACACTAGTAGCTACTAGGTGGAGTAGCTGTGCAGGTGACATTTCTCTTACATATTCGGTATCTTAAGGCGGCTTTGACATAGATGGCGCAATCGACATGAGCTTCAAAAAGTTCTTAGGCTGTGGTCGTCTATATTATCTCTATAGTCTCTGGGAAAATCGTGTGGCGCATAATTTAAGTCATTAAGCATTGCTTTTTATTGAAGTACCATCAATAATGGCGTAAACGCCACTCGTTTTAAGTTCCCGTGAAACGCCACTGGTATTTATGACCTTTTGCAATGAAGGTATACCTATTGAAATGACGTCAGTCAGTAAAATCAGAGCTGTTCGCAATGAGCCCGTGAAATTAACTAGTGATCGAATTCACGCTAGAGCAGATGTAAATTTGATGGCAAACGAGTGAGTTGAAATGAGTCTATTTGTCCACTATTTGATTCCAATACCGAAAATCGGCCCTCGAATGAGGTGATTCATAAATTGAGCCTATTTGGTTGACCAAACTTTATTGCAACTAAATTACCTATATTTGGTTTGTCAGGTATCCTTTTGATTGTGGAATAAAGTAGAACCAAAAAGATCGTTATCTCGGATTAACTCAAATACATTATTTATTTTACCAATAGTGTTACCGATGAGTTTGTTAGATGTGTTTGACAGGTTCTTACATAATACTTTTACTTACACACTTTCTCTTGCTTACGGAATGGCATGAGCCTGAGGTTTAGCGACCCAAAGTACATTTTTGGCCTCTAATGAACGAGTATTTAAATTTGTCGTAGTCTGGCCTTCAATACGGGTTGATACCAGGGGCGGTTTGTAAAGTGCGATCATCTCTCAGTGGTCTGCTTGCAGGACCTGGTCTCTCCAGTGGTAATGAAGTTTCAGTTGGTTGCGGGCGTCTTCTGACGGAGATCTACAAAACGGATTCATCTCGAGTACCTACTCGACTTAAATTTTGCAAGTAACTCCGTTGTAAATATATTTTAATATGATTTATAGGGGTAGGTACTTAAGTTTAATATGTATGTTTCGTATCATGCAAAAAACTGCAGCTGCATTAACACCTACCATTTAAAAAGCAATTTCGCTCCCGTAACGCGTCATACGAAAATCCACGCAAATCCCACAATCCACGGCTCGGCCACGGGCGACCGACTTCGGACAAATAAACGGTTGATTTGATCGCTCTGTTTGCGACTGGCGGATTTTAATCGCATGTTTAAAAGGTTTTTCGATATTGTTCATTTGTAAGGGAAATAAATTTTAGCTGCACAAAGTTTGCAAGCGACAAAGTTGGCACAAACGTAAATCTATATAAATTAAAAATATGACAGGAAGTGTTAGCGGATTTTGAACGCACCCTGAATTGGCGGGGTGCTGTCACCGCGTTACGTCACTGGACAGAACAAAGATGGCTTCTAACTATAAATCGTTTTCCAAAGACCAAAGTGCGTTTACACTTATTAGAAGGTAGTTTCCGGAGTAGAATTTCTCATTGGCTTATGTAACCCAACCCAAAATTGAATCTCTTCATTAATTTGCCAACAAGTAGAGGTAGTTAATACCGACCTCGTTACACTTCATGAAACTTCACAATGGCTTTCCTGTCGTTTGATGTCGGAGGGAGACAAAACATGCTTGCCTAACAAGGTTATGATATACAGGGTGAGTTTTGGTAGCGGGGAAATTGCTAATGGATATCATAGCTTGATGTCCGATCAGAAGGCACTAACTACTTAACCACTAAACTGGCATTGAAATAAAAATAGAAAATGAAAAAAGGTGGTTTATTGGTAAAATTGTGTAAGAATTGTTTTACATGCTGTGTTTAAACTTTAAACCCTATTTTCACTATAATCATCTAGAACGGATACCTACAAGAGAAAAAGTGACCAAGGCCTATAAATTTCAAAAAATTCTGGTGAGGTATAAACATATTATGGCGTAACCGAAAATAGTTATCAGACTGCAAAATAAGAATAATTACAGGTTTATTATACTTGTTTTAACTTCATACTCGTACTTAGTTTAGATTTTTTTTAAAGCAGCATCGTAATTCATATGTTTGCAGGTAAGGTTATTGGGCCTAAGCAAAGTTAGTGGTCCTTAATATTATTTTTTAATGCAGTTGCTCATAAAAGTGCTTTTCTTGTAGTGGTTTAGCGTGCGGAAAGTTTGATATCGCGCACTAGTGCTTTTTACTTTTCCAGCCAATCACAGCTAATGACAGTGACAGACAGCCAATCACAGCGCCGCACCGCACCGCGCGGAGCGTTCGGATACATGTACTAAAGTAACCTCAAAGTGAATAATTGACAATTTTATAATTTTTTCGCAACTGTATTAAAAAACGTCGTTCGATACTCGTGCGTAAATGTCATTCTTCACTCGTCCCGAGTCTTGCCTATATCTTGCCGATATCTCGGTACTCGTGAAGTAATGACATACTTTCCGCACTAATATCGAAATGTACTATTCTGAAGTAGGTACAATACACTAATTAAAATTGGAGCCGCGAAAAATTTGCTTTTGCGGATTAATTATTATCATATAGAAAAAAACGTATATTATTCATTAATGCAATCAATGTAATTATACTTTAGTGAGTTGATAACACCGCTCAGTAGTGAAAGCAATGTATAAGCAACAAGTTTTGTTTTGATACAATAAATAACATACATTAAAAGGAGGGTGAAAAAAATACTACTGTATTTATTACATTAGTATAACATCAAGAACAATAAACATGTACCTACTGGGTTAAAATATAACAAAAGAAAACGCTCTGTCGTCGCTCTGTTTACAAATTTAAAAATGTATGAGTGTCATGTGCGTTGAATGTGATATCAATTATCAAGTGTGATGTGCTGAACTCGTTAAAATTAACTAAATTACATGATTTTCACATTTAAGTTATTTAAGTTTTAATCACACTATGTTCAATAACAGTGAAGTGTCAACTACAGAAATTGACATTTATAACGAAGAAAATAAAAATATAAATGTGTTAAGAATAGGAATAGAAATATTCTGGTACGCAGTACTAATTTCGTCTCTCGTCATATTCATCTTCGGTGCGACGTCATGGACCTTTATACCAAAATGGAGGCAGTTTAGAAACTATGTGTTTGTCAATATTAGCTGTGCAAATATTATAAATCATTTAGCGTCAGTTTTAAGAGCTGAATTTCGATACGGAACCTCTTGGCATTCCTTTTATTTTTATATGTTTTATTTATCAGTTTACTCATTACTGTTTTGGCTGTTGTTTGCCTCTGTTACATTTTACATTGACGTTGTAAAGATATTTAATTTTCCGAATGAACATCTATACTTAAAAACTACACTTTTTGCTTGGAGTGTCCCAGGAGCTATAGTATTGTTGGAGTATTTATGTAAAAACGATATTCGCATACATCTTATTACTTTCATTGTTGTAAATGTGATTAACATAGGATTATATTTAAGAATTTTGTGTGTGTTGTTATGTGGAGTAAATATAAGAAGTAATTCTAACGTTAGTGTATGGAAGAAATTTTTTATTGCAACTTTTATTGTTTTGATGAGTGGATGCACTTCGATGTTAAATTTACTGCTTGGACAAATGGATATTATAAACATGGAATTTGCGGGATTTTTGGATTTTTTCCAGCTTTTTATAATCAATTCGTTGTTTCTAATGATGAAGTCTCATCGACTGTTGTGGAGGGAATATTTGGAACGCAGTCATTTTAGAAATCGATTCTAAATATTTAAGAAAACATAAATTTCAAAGTTATTTTTAATAACTTTGATTTGTTGTTCCTATATATTAATTATTAGTGATATTGAAAAGGATTATATTATTTACTGGCCAAGTGTGATGTGTAGTATACTTTCATATAATGTAATGTAAAATCTTCACCCGATTCTAGGTAAGATTCTAGTTGCAACAGCAAACAACAAATATGGTAGGAACTACATTTCCTGCGAGAAAAGTAGGAACGAAAGCAGAGTGCCGGCACATTGTGAAGTTATATTACTATAGTTGGTCAGGGGAGTATTTTTACTTGGAGCAGAATCATAGGTACTGTCTTTTGCTTATACTATTGTTATTCCAATAAACATAATGACTATAAGAGTTGTATTCCTCTACTTTTAAGCAAACTAAGATTAGTATAAAGCAAATAAATGCAAGAATGTAGGTGCAAAATAAATAACGTGAGTTTATTAATTTTAATAAAATATATATTCTAATGTACGGCTAAAATAAGAAGGCGTACGTGTGGCCATAAAACGCGCGACGTATGGCCTCCGTTTCTGCGTCAGCGTTTAACGATAACCAAGGGCGTGTAGTTTTGTGTTGTACAGCCAGCAGCTAAAATATCTAAACAGGTGAGTATTCAAAAGAGCCTTACTCGCTCTTATTCTCTTACCGATAAAGTCTTATTGAAATCATTTTGAATATGAATACCTCACTTGCATATCTACTTTTGCTACTGATTGTACACTGCACTAAATTGAGTTATTGGGAGAGACTTCCCAGATTCAGACATTTTTTTAAATCTATTACGTTAGTTTGTTATTTGATTGTCAGTTTGAAGAAAATTCGGTATACTTAAGATATACCGAATTTTAATGTCAATAAAAATGTAGTACAAATTCCAATTTTTATTTTGTTTTAAGTCAGCCACATAATTTTGCGAACGTGTCTATGTTTTATTTGTACAGTCAGCAGCAGAAGTGCTTAACCGTGCGAGGTGTAAATAAAGACCTCAACACAAAAGAAAAGAAAATGACTGGTACCTATGTAGTGTGAACTTTACCTTACGATACAAAATGTTAACAAAACATCACAATGTTTCCTTTTACACACTAATTGGCACAATATACGAACTGAAAAGGACACATACTAAATATGACTTTTATCAGAGACTAATCAAATATAAGGACCGTATTGCAATATGATTTTTTTATACCACGACGACGGCAAATAATCAAAGCAAAGGTAATAACCACGGAGTAGGATGGAGATGGCAAGTAGGCGTTCCCGCCCGTTAAACGAAGGAAAACTTAGGGGAAATAATTCGTGTATAGCTGAATTTTGGCATAGTTGTAGATAAAGGTGTCTTACACAACATACTAAAAGTACTCATGGATAGGGGCGCCGCTAACGGGGAGAGGGGGGTGTAAAGGTCCCTTTTTTTGGCTTTTTGTAAATAACTCAGTAGCGGTGGCTCATACGAAAAAATGTTCTTCTACTTAATTAATCCTCAAATAATTTTCTACAAAAAAGGTTCTTTACACTTTTTTGCCGGGATCAATGTATAATAAGATTTCGAGGAAATACGATAATCACTTTTTGAAACTTGCGGAGCTATTATTTACGAAACTATAAGTTTTGTCTAAAAATTGTTTTAGTAAACCCATATTTATATTAAAAGACCTATCCAACGACACCCTACACATTAGGGGTGGGTTAAAAAACAGAATTTACCTCCCACTTCATGTGTTCGGGAGGTACCCTAAAAAATAATATTTTTTCAGATTTTGGTTTAGAACTTTGTCTGCGTGTTCAAAACACATACTCATACGAAGTTTAACTATTCTAGTACTAACCATCACTGCACAAAGCCGTGAACGGACAGACGGGGACAAACGGACAGCGAAACTATAAGGGTAGGAAGTTGATTGCAGGCATCCATAGGCTACGGGAACTGCTTATCATGAGACGGGTCGTATGCTTGTTTGCTACCCTCGTGGCATAAAAATAAAAAAGTAAAAAAATACCCTCTTCAACCATCTCAGTGATGGTTAGTACTAGAATAGTTAAACTTCGTATGAGTATGTGTTTTGAACACGCCGACAAAGTTTTAAAACAAAATCTGAAAAAATATTATTTTTTAGGGTACCTCCCGAACACATGAAGTGGGAGGTAAATTCTGTTTTTTATCCCAACCCTAATGTGTGGGGTATCGTTGGTTAGGTCTTTTAAAATAAATATGGGTTTACTAAAACAATTTTTAGACAAAACTTATAGTTTCGTAAATAATAGCTCCGAAAGTTTCAAAAAGTGATTATCGTATTTCCTCGAAATCTCATTATACATTGATCCTAGCAAAAAAGTGTAAAGAACCTTTTTTGTAGAAAATTATTTGAGGAATAATTAAGTAAAAGAACATTTTTTCGTATCAGCCACCGTTACTGAGTTATTTACGAAAAGCCAAAAAAAAGGGACCTTTACACCCCCCTCTCCCCGTTAGCGGCGCCCCTATCCATGAGTACTTTTAGTATGTTGTGTAAGACACCTTTATCTACAACTTCACCAAAATTCAGCTATACACGAATTATTTCCCCTATCGAGCAGTTAGTGGGCTTCCTTCGGTGAGCTATCCGACAGTAAGTAGCGGCCGACTCACTTTGTGCACAGACTATGATCAGTTGTTTTGTAAACTTCATGCCCGAATGACTTTCACGTCATACGTACGCTCGTGTAACAAAAAATGATTATTAAATTTAAAATGCCGTATTGTGCAATATTAAGCTGCACAAATCATAGTGGTTTAAAATATCTTTCAGGTGGATGTATTTCCTATCAACGTTAGGTATTTTTTTAAACATTATCCAAAAAAAACGAAATAACTGTTTGTTTTGCATTATTTGCGAATGTAGGTACGTTAAACAAAACTATATTTTATTTGTTAGAACGTAGAGTTCATAATATTTTGTCACTGTTTATCTAGAAAATTCGCTATCCTAAATTTCAAATAACTTTCGCTACTCGAGTGCCGCGCAATGTTGATATTTATATCGATAAAGTTAAAGCTAGTCTTACGACATTTCAAGTTTGATGTTATTATTTTAGATAAGTTTTAAGTTCAATATATAATTTAGCGCATATTTGTATTTATCAAGACGGCGGTTGCCGTGTAACCCCCTAGAGGTGCGTGCAAACCATAATTAAAACAGTAAATAATAATAAAAGGCGTGAGATTTCCCTAGAGCATAATTACAATAATAATTGATAACGTGAAGAAAAAAAAAATTAAAAAAAAATTAAAAAAAAAATTAATTTAAAAATTATATACGCGGTAAAGTCCCGTTTATTACAAATAATTATGAGTAAAAACCGTGAAAGTCTAAATCAGTGTAACGTGAAGAAAACCTAAGATCCCACAAGTACAGATCACATCAACATTTACTTCAAATCTCCCACAGTAATATTAAATTTCGCGTCTTTTAAAATGAGAAATTGGTTTATCAGACTACAAAATTCGCTTTAATCTAAGCGTAGAAAATTGCTCAGTTAATATTATATTAGTTGTTTATTCGTCGTTTTCATTTGTACGGTATCAGAAATTAAATTTACATACATCACATCTAGTCCATATCCACACGTACAAAACTTATTTTAGATTTGTTAGTGGAAATAACCACGCAAACTAGCGTCAAATATTGGAATTTTGCCGCTCCTTTCCTGATTTGATGGTCACAATTTTACAAAAAATCGATCAGCCTTCATATGTATGCTTTCACACAAAATTTATTTGACAAATTAATCGGGTTGTCCCGTCTACACTGGCCTTAAATGCGTACTACATGTTGTTTTTCATACAATTACGATTAGCATTACCTAGCACCCACCTATATTATAAAAATTATAATCTTAAGTAAGGTGTAAATGGTGTAATATAATTGTTTTAAGTTATATATATAAGTAAAGTGTGATCCCATTATTTTATCGATATTTTTGTGTTCGGATAGGTATTTAAATGCATATTTTATCACCTAACCTAATACCTAACCGAACACACAAATATCGATAAAATACTCGGATCACACTTTCCCCTTCCTATATCGAATGGCAAATAGTCATATCATTATAAGAAGTTCACAGTCACATGGGACGTTTTGTTTTTGGATGTTATGGGTATGCAAAAAAAGTTCCCAACCTTTAGCTACTCGCAGGCATGCACAGATCTCAAATATACCGGTATAACGTGACCGTAAGATCCGTATCAAATTATGCATAGTGAGACCTTACATACACTGGTTTCTTTAGCCCTTTTCTCGCTTGTAATAATAAGGAAGTGATTTTAACTATTAAATTTATTTAAAATAGTGCCATCCAGTGTTAAGTAGTTGTATTAAGTGAATGTTGAGCGAGATTTTGTAAGATAATTAAATAGTCATATGTCTTATAACTTTGACATTATATTTTAGATTGTGGCTCATGTAGCCTACAGTTGAGATTCGTTCGAGAAATGTCAATCAGTAACAGCCTATCGGTATGGAAAGTTGCTACGAATCAAAGCATTTTTGTAATTGTGTGACGTATTTTAACGTACCTATGAATGTCTGAGTTTGGCGACACTGGTTTTCATACTAAATAGCAGTCATTTCACATCCACTAGTTTATTAATTCGTGGTAATAACTAACTACAGTAGCCTATGGTCGTTTGCAACTCCAGAGGTAAAACAATTAAAACATGTACGTTGTCTACCCTTTAGGGGTGACTCAGTGAGTTTAGGTTAACTTTGGCAAAAAAAAATGTTCTTAATTTTAGAATGATTTTTAATTATGTAATATGTACCGACATAAAACGTATGTTATTGGTAAAACTATGGCTTAAAATGAATGGTTATACTTTTTCTTAAAAACTAGTTCTTCAAAGTATTTTTGTCCCTTTGTTATACGTCAAAAACATATTTAGACTAGACCCCATAGTGGCAACATGGTCATTAATTAAAAAGGCATTTTTAAATTGTGTTAGTATAAAATATAAATAATCTTTTTTTTATTGATTAATGTTAACGTTAAAATTCACGAATTCCAGAAATATGATCAGGACTACACTCCTGATAATGTCATTAAGTTTCCTCTTGAGCACATTGTATAGAAAATGACAGTCTTTTTACAAGCTTTTATTTAACTCACAGTGTTTGTCAGTAGATAAATATGTGTGTTAGATGTTTAGGTAGAATCTTGCGAGGCAGATTTGAACCAGTTCTTGATGTCCGATCGAGCTGAAATTTAGCACACATGCGTAACTTGGATGACAATACAATATTTTGGTACCATCGAGCTGGTCTGATGATGGAGACAGGAGGTGGCCATAAGAACTCTGCCATAAAGTACCTCAACCAGATTGAGTTTGGGTTTATTAGAATCGTCCCGATGAGTACTCTTTGGTTTTAAAGAAAAGTACAGTCAGCCACAACATCAGAAGCTGATTTGGTACCTATTTCTCCTAACCGATACTAGAATTAGAATCGTCTTAATAAGTCGCTGTTTGGGCTTATTTGACTTGTACTGGTAAGGAGTTGGGACCGATATCACAAGATGGAGCTCATGCTGAACCCTGGGGGTACCTACTGGATCTCGTGTTTGGGGCAACATAGACTCATGCTATTTGAGCTCATTCGACTTGTACTGACGAGGAGTTGGGACCGGTATCACAAGATGGAAATCATGCTGAACCCTGGGGGCACCTACTGGATCTCAGGTTTGGGGCAACATAGACTCATTCTATTTGAGCTCATTCGACCTGTACTGACGAGGAGTTGGGACCGGTATCACAAGATGGAGCTCATGCTGAACCCTGGGGGCACCTACTAGGATCTCGTGTTTGGGGCAACATAGACTCATGCTATTTGAGCTCATTCGACTTGTACTGACGAGGAGTTGGGACCGGTATCACAAGATGGAGTTCATGCTGAACCCTGGGGGCACCTACTGGATCTCAGGTTTGGGGCAACATAGACTCATGCTGTTTGAGGTCATACGACTTGTACTGACGAGGAGTTGGGACCGGTATCACAAGATGGAGCTCATGCTGAACCCTGGGGGCACCTACTGGATCTCGTGTTTGGGGCAACATAGACTCATGCTATTTGAGCTCATTCGACTTGTACTGACGAGGAGTTGGGACCGGTATCACAAGATGGAGCTCATGCTGAACCCTGGGGGCACCTACTGGATCTCGTGTTTGGGGCAACATAGACTCATGCTATTTGAGCTCATTCGACTTGTACTGACGAAGAGTTGGGACCGGTATCACAAGATGGAGTTCATGCTGAACCCTGGGGGCACCTACTGGATCTCAGGTTTGGGGCAACATAGACTCATGCTATTTGAGCTCATTCGACTTGTACTGACGAGGAGTTGGGACCGGTATCACAAGATGGAGCTCATGCTGAACCCTGGGGGCACCTACTGGATCTCGTGTTTGGGGCAACATAGACTCATGCTATTTGAGCTCATTCGACTTGTACTGACGAGGAGTTGGGACCGGTATCACAAGATGGAGTTCATGCTGAACCCTGGGGGCACCTACTGGATCTCAGGTTTGGGGCAACATAGACTCATGCTGTTTGAGGTCATACGACTTGTACTGACGAGGAGTTGGGACTAGTATCACAAGATGGAGTTCATGCTGAACCCTGGGGGCACCTACTGGATCTCATTAGGTTTGGGGCAACATAGACTCATGCTGTTTGAGCTCATTCGACTTGTACTGACGAAGAGTTGGGACCGGTATCACAAGATGGAGTTCATGCTGAACCCTGGGGGCACCTACTGGATCTCAGGTTTAGGGCAACATAGACTCATGCTGTTTGAGCTCATTCGACTTGTACTGACGAGGAGTTGGGACCGGTATCACAAGATGGAGTTCATGCTGAACCCTGGGGGCACCAACTGGATCTCAGGTTTGGGGCAACATAACTAGACTCATACTGTTTGAGCTCATTCGACTTGTACTGACGAGGAGTTGGGACCGGTATCACAAGATGGAGTTCATGCTGAACCCTGGGGGCACCAACTGGATCTCAGGTTTGGGGCAACATAACTAGACTCATACTGTTTGAGCTCATTCGACTTGTACTGACGAGGAGTTGGGACCGGTATCACAAGATGGAGTTCATGCTGAACCCTGGGGGCACCTACTGGATCTCAGGTTTAGGGCAACATAGACTCATGCTGTTTGAGGTCATACGACTTGTACTGACGAGGAGTTGGGACCGGTATCACAAGATGGAGTTCATGCTGAACCCTGGGGGCACCTACTGGATCTGAGGTTTGGGGCAACATAGACTCATGCTGTTTGGACTCATTCGACTTGTACTGATGAGCAGTTGGGACTTGGGACTGGTATCACAAGACGGAGTTCATACTGAACCCTGGGGGCACCTACTGGATCTCGGGTTTGGGGCCACATAGACTCATGCTGTTTGGGCTTATTTGACTTGTACTGATGAGTAGTCGGGACCGGTATCAGAAAATATAGCTTATGCTGAACCCTGGGGGTACCTACTGGATCACGGGTTTAGGACAACATAGACTCATGCTGTTGGGCTCATTCGACTTGTACTGGTAAGCAGTCGGGACCGATATCACGAGATAGATTTCATGCTGAACCCTAGGGGTACCTACTGGATCTCTGGTTTAGGACAACATAGGTTCATGCTGTTACTGTGACATCCGATGGGTTTATAATTTTGAATATTCGTATCGCGAACATTTTAGTAACGTTTTTCTGGTCTTCATGAAATTTGTTGAGGTTGTATCAGAGGTATATAATAAGAGACTTCAATGAGCTGGAATGACCAGGGTGTTCTGGAATCAGAAGGCCTAAAACAGTTTTGTTGAGGGGTCTTATTATAATCGCAAGGTCTTAATTCGAGGCGGACCACCAGTTCTGTTAGATTAGAATAGAGTACCATCTAAATAAATAGTATATGATTGTCAAAAGAAAATTATACGTGCATAACTATTATCGAACGAGCGAGTGCAGCGACGCGAAGTTCTATCATTCAACCTCGGACACAACTGTCAGTTTGGGTTTTTAGTAGCTGTTTCTCGAAATTATGAGGTCTATGTTAAATTAGGCTTATCATTTTGCAACTTTAATGTGTCATGAGGGATTTTCCCGTAACATAATGTTCTTTGTGAAATATAACGAAAATGTTTGTTTTTCAAGAATTTTTAAATTACCTGATATGGTTTAGCGGTCAGAAATAGCATACTCGTAAGTTTTTCATCACTATTATGATAAAAAACTCAGCATGCCTACTTTGATATCAGGTAACATACCCAATGACTATATTAGCTAAAATTAACAAGCAATAAGAAACCGGTCAACACAGCGGAACAATGTGTTAGACGAAATGAACAGGCTACGGAACATGTCTCTTAAAAACTAAAAACATAAAAATAAATTTAAATAAAAAACTTTTAAAAACAAGCTTTTATGTGAATGCTCTAAAAAGAGAAAATAAGCTTTTGAGTCAATCAAACTTTTTTTATAGGAACTTTGTACAATTTTATGACATAAAAGCTTGTCGCGAGACATTCCCGTGTAAAAGAGATTGCACATATTTTAGGTAAAATCATGTAGCCAAGTAATCCTATGACGGTAGTTAAAATTAATTAAAATATGTAATGTGCCCAGCCCATTATTCATGAATTAAAATTATAATTATCAATGTATTTCTTAAAAAACAAATTCACGTCTAAGTGTTATTTACGTGTTCTGGATGTAGTATATAGTACATATAAGATAGTGCTACTTGGATAGTGCTTGAATTTTGAAGTCAATAACGAGTTATATGACAATATATTGGTATGTGTCGAAGCCTGTGGTTGACCTACTGTTGTATCTGTCTGACGAAGCCTGCGGCGTGGATTATAAAATTGTAAATCAAATAATTTTTAATGACAATAATTAAATGTGTACTCAAAGAATAAGTACTCAATATTGGACTGAATGAAACCAATGATTTTGTTATAATATTCAATATTTACATAAGGTTTCCTCGATATAAATGTGCAATCTCTTTTACACGGAAAAGTCTCGCGACAAGCTTTTATGTCATAAAATTGTACAAAGTTCCTATAAAAAAAGTTTGATTGACTCAAAAGCTTATTTTCTCTTTTTAGAGCATTCACATAAAAGCTTGTTTTTAAAAGTTTTTTATTTAAATTTTTTTAACCGAGTTCATTACTTATCTTTTTCGTGTGTAAACAAATTTATAAGATCCGACGTGTTTATTTCTCGGCCGGAATATAATTAGGACAAAGATTATGTGAACACCTTTGGTTCTTGACAGACGGCGACGGAGATATCCGGTGCACATGAAATTTATGCGAACAGATATTAGTTTATTTTGCGAAGGACGAAAATTGTCTTTGTGAGATTACATGAGACACGCAGCAGTATAGAAATCTTTGCGATATGGTTTGTTGTATTTACAAAAAGTTGCAGAGGTTGCTGAGGTTAAATATGCATAATTAACAGTACGGCAATTAGGTAAAGTAGGAGTAATAAGGTAAATCGTTACATGAAAGTTTTGAATAGAACTTTCTTAAGGGATTAAATGACAGCACCGTATGAGGTGACTTCATAGATATTTGTACAACAGACTGTAAAAATGCTTCGCCATTATAAATGAATTCATTCATAAATTGGGTAGACAATCTGCAACTAATCTTATCTTATCTAGGTGTACAGTTACCTGTAATAGTATTTCCTCAACGAAGGCCGCAAAATTATCTGACACTATCTTATTAGTGTGGATTAATGTTACTCTGCGTCCGTAGAAACTACCTTAGACAACCCTACGCGTGATCCCTGGTTGGTACTAAAAGAGTAACACACTTGGCAGCTGCACTGTCCCATCTGGACCTCGCAGCACTCACTGGAATTTCTTCACCATCTACTTTTCCACTACTATTACCACCTGAAAGAAGAAATGCCTCTCTATATCCAGTGACATGTAGCCGCACGATAAATGAGTGTGTCACATATTTTTGCGGCCATCGCTGAGGAAAATACTATTGCAGGTGAGTAAGTTCCTATCGCTGGATGCAAGTCGCTTCCGACCGATACTTATGGAGGTCCATGTTCATGTCTATGTTCAGCAGTGGACGTCTTATGGCTAAGATGATGATGATGATGATGATGATGATGATGATGAAGTACCTACGTCATATAATACACAGTAACAATATTGTAAAAAATATATTATATATTGTTTATTTCACAATATAAAAACTCTAACCCTATATCGATTCCAAAACTCCCGTAACCGTTAACACGAAAGCCTCTTAAAATGAGAGAGCAATACTATGTCCTTACCTACAACTTAGCGTAAAAAACTAAAAGCAGGATTAAGCGCCCCGGGGCACCCTTTTCGTATAAAACGTCGTAAGCGATAGGTATTACAGTGAAACCTCGAGAACAGGACTCTTAAAGAAAACATAAAAAAAATAAAGTTTGACTTCTGTGCAATTTCTTAAGGTACTAGTACGCCTTGCCTTAGAAGTTTCCATTCCTTTATTCGACCTAAAGATGTCAAACAAAAGATTTAAGGTTAATAATGTTTTAATTTGTCTACTACAAGTAGTTTAACTATTATTTTAATAAATTGCACTGTTTATTTTGAATTGCAAAGGTTTGATTCTAATTGTAATTTGATACCAACTTTAAATAGTGATTAAACAGTACTTAAACTGTTATCTAATAGTGAACCTGTGGTTTCTTCGTAATTTAATAAATATTGCAGTTACTAAAACCAAAATTGTTTCGATATTAAACAGAATGGAATATAACCAGATTTCTTACGAAACGAAGTTTTTCACCTCATGTAAAGTTCGAGTTACCGAGGTTCCACTGTATAAGGTAACTTACGACTTTTCTGCAGGGGAGCCCTCGGCTGATTTTCCGATCGACTACTGAATGATAGCTTTAGCAGTACCAGTATTAGTGTGGTCTTCGTTTACTCGAAGATATTATGGAGCTCTAGGCCAATACTGAGTGGTTTGTAAAGGCAAATGGTAGGTAAGTGGAGGGGGTAGGTTCTGAGGTGAACACGCGAAACCACTCAGTGGTGGCCATTAGTGGCTTGGAGGCTTTTTAAACTTGGGCTAATACGATACTGAGTTTTCGAGTTTCGTAGTTTTTTATGAAAAGACAATACAATTTAAACGACAAAGACAAAGGCAGTTTTAAGATTTTAAATCATTTTATAGTGTGAGAAAACGCTAAACCTATGAGGTAGATTTAGCTGTGTGCATGAGTGTGGCGCCATCTCTTGAGCAGGGGGTGAAAGGGTTTTTTTCTTTTTTATTAATGGCATATATACTCCTTGCTTATATGAAATGTCACTGGCTGATTCACTATTTTGACAATTGACCCTACGGGTGATGTCAAATATTCTGAAATGTGATATTGACAAGAGCCCAATTTCTTGTTACATTGTGCGCTGCGATCGTTCACGTTACCCCCACCATGCACTTCGCACATAGCCAATAGGACAACAAGGTCTGTACGGCTACCATGAGTTTTACATTGACATTTTTCGTTAACGAGTAACAAATTTTCTATCTGAGCATCTTGTTTACACTAATATTTTACACGGAAAATGCACTGATAGAACACTCGATATTCGTTCTCGAAAACGTCAATGTCATAACTCATGGTAAGCGTACTGATAAGAATGTGCGTTCCCATTGAGGGTCCAAGTTGGAATTTTGAGCTTTTAAGCTTACCAGTCTTTAGTAAAAGTTCTCAAACCATTGTAAATAGTTTATTAGATATGGATACCTGGCATGCACGACTGAGGGTCCACCTTTAACCGAACGTAACTTTTGAGTAACGACTTTTACAAATTATTGGTTGTATTTACAATGGTTTGAGAACTTAAAAGCTCAAAATTCCAACTTGGACCCTCAATGGGAACGCACATCTGATAAGACAAAGTTTTGTAGTGTGAAAATAGGAACTATATTAGTTGATGAAATTGCTAATTGTCATAAAGTTAAAATATCTACCTAGACCTAATATCAAACAGTTCTGCCGGCATACCGTTTTTACTAGTACGGGAGAATCCTCTTAAAGATACTATGATTTCCTTATCAAGGAAAATAAAAATAAATAAATATATCAATAAAAGTTTTGAAATTGTTGTGCGTAAATCGAGACCGTCCGTTTTATTAATTATTCATAAATTATTTTTCGCTTGTAATATACCCGATATGTTACAAAAAATTTCATAAATAAAATAAAAATAAAATACCGGGCGGCTGGACTAAATACCGAGCCATAATTAAACCGTCCGCGTCAGAAATAATACTTACCTTTCAATAAATTTAAATAACACGTACTTTAGAGACCTTTATGAACTGTCAATAAAAAGTCATGTTTATTTTTCTTTAAATACGCCTTGACCTAAAATATTCCAGCACGTCATTTCCTTCAGGTGACTATAAACTGAAAAATTTCACACATTTATAATAATATTTGAAGACCACATATAAAAAAAAGGTTATAGGCCTTGCCAATAGTGGTAAGTACTTTATGAAGCTACCACAGACCATAATCATTACTAGACGGAGTATAAAAAGTTCGACATATTATACAGACACGTCATCCCAGCCGGCCAACCCTCCATTATTATTATTATTTAATAATAACCCTCCATACAAAATCTTTTTTTCGGGAACATAATTTTTGTTTTTAGTTTTTCATCAGTAGAATATGATACCAATTATACTTGTAAAAGGATCACCATCATTTTTGTTACACCTTGCTATCACCAAAAAGCAATCTTATCGTGACATCTATTTGACATGAATTTTATAACCTGGTGATCACGAAAAGGATTTGAATGAGCCCATCGTGGATAGGTTCAATCCTGGTTAATATCAAGCTGAAATCAAATTAATAATTTTTCAATAAATTAGGATTCTACTCCATTGAGGTGCTGGAATAAAATTTTACGAGTAAAATTGCGAGTATGCGTCGTAGCTTTGTGTAGTCTGCGTTGCCACTACAAGTTATGAAGCCACAAATCATAGGAAGGAAGTCGTATCATATGTTAGTTTTGACACGAAATTTACATATTTACAATTTTTCTTTCAAAATAGAAAGGGGATACAATAAATTTGTTCAGAACTTTATAGCGCGTGACTGAGAAACGGTATAATTGGATATTGTCCCAATATTTTCTCCAATAAATAATAGTTTTACGAGTTTTATAATAAAGCTCTGTGTTACATTAATTAGCGTTATGTAAGCTGCAGTTGTAATTTAAAATTACTACTATTAACTAAAATTTACTATCCATCAGTGGCGTCAAAGAAGCTGGAGTTATTTTGGTTTTCCTTTTCTTCAAGAGCCGGGGTGAAAGTACTCAACTGGCTAAACATTAGGTAAGCCGGCGGGAATCAAGTTCTATGGACGCTCCGCCACTTTTTTTTTTGTTGTGTTTGTAATGTGTTTTTATTTAGGTAGGTATATTTTATATTTAAGCGCTGGTAGCCTTGCGGTAAGACGTCCGACTTTCAATACGGAGGTCTCGGGTTCAAACCCCGGCTCGTACCACTGAGTTTTTCGGAATTTATGTACGGAATATCATTTGATATTTACCAGTCGCTTTTCGGTGAAGGAAAACATCGTAAGGAAACCGGACCTAATCCCAAAAAGGCCTAGTTTCCCCTCTGGGTTGGAAGGTCAGATGGCAGTCGCTTTCGTAAAAACTAGTGTCTATGCCAATTCATGGGATTAGGTTGCCAAGCGGACCCCAAGCCGGGATAAACGCTAGGAAGAAGAAGGAGGTATATTTTATATTTATTATTATTTAGTTTATAATCTAGTTTTAATATTAGCATATTTTTAAGTAGTTTTAGTTTGTGTAGTAATTGTACCTTTTCTTCCTTGAAGAAGTATTTAATAAAGGAGTAAGTTGTTTCCAAAACCATTTCAATTTCGGTCTATGTTTATCAATCAACTTTTGGTTACTATTTCGTGAAATTAATGAGTGGTTTCGGATATTTTCGCAAAAATATAAATGACCTTTGCTTGACCTTGTCCTCACAACCACCATGTACAATCTCTTTTTATACTCGGCGACTGTAATACTCGAATTGAGATTGTGGTGGCGGAACTACTAGCGCATACTTTTTGATAGAGCTTCTATGGTCGCATATTGTAGCATCCATAACAATCACAGAAAGGATTTCCATACAATATTGTGAAACTGTTGTCGGGCCCCGCATTGCGTGTCGGGCGCGCCGCCGGCACAATCCACCGGGAGATCGAATTTACTCAATTACATAGAAGCAGTAGGTTGTGCACGGCTTTCGTTGAACTCAATTCTTACCGGCTTGCTTAAGCACTCGTATAAAAACTATTGTGTGCAACGGTACATAATAAGGGTTCTTAAAATTCTCGGGTCTGTTTTTACAAAATTCGGCTTCGCCTCATTTTGTAACTTCGACCCTCGAATCTTAAGAACCCTCATTATGTAACTGTTGCACAAAATACTATTGTAAAACCTTAGTAAGCATTACTTTATTGACTGAGCTACGACACAAAAGAGATAATAGTATTTCATGGCTACGGAGTACGAAGGCCGTTAAAACAATAAAAGAAAATACACTTTGCTCCATCACGATTTTTTTATATTTTTTACCAATTTCTACCACCGGTATAATAATGTCGAGACTGCTGTCGACCTTGTCGGCGACATAAGACGACCGCGACAAATCGCGACGCGACAACTAGGCCAGGAATGTGAGGTGATACTGATAAATTAGATTAAGAGGGAAATATGATTTGTGGGAGGTAAATAAAGGAATGCGCGTTTTACTGAGATTATTTTAGGTTTGTCATTGGGCGTGCGGGATATTTCATCATCATCATTTATTCCAATTGCTTTGTCATGTACAGTCGCCATCAAATATATCGGAGCGGCCACGTTACTCAAAAATATCTGAACAAGCACCTTAACGCCTTGACAACCAGGGATGTCACGAATGTCGTTTTTCTCACATTTGCGAATGCGAATGCGAATGCGAATATTCAGGATACGAATGTCCGAATGCGAATGCGAATACGAATGTTACGGAGTAGATTCAGAAAATTTATCATTTTTATACTTCCATAGTTCAAAAATATAGAACACCAAATGTCATCACATTTATATACATGTAGTCCTATATTATTGATCATAAGGAGTCAAGCGATACCGACGTTTTCACTTCCTGTGTATGAGCAAGCATATGACCATCGGCCGGGTCAGCGCGGTCAAAACAGGATGCGTTCTGCTAACATTCGCATTCGGAAAATATTCGCATCATTTGATGCGAATGCGCATGTTGATACGAATGTCAAAAATGATGCGAATGCGAATATTCGTGACATCCCTATTGACAACAACGGCGTTGCTCAGATATTTGTGACCACCTCGGCCGCTCCGATATATCTGATGGCGACTGTACATTACATAATAGGGTGTTATTATAATTTTGAACCAGTTCCCTGTCAGTGTCTGTATTTCGCTAACGTGATATAAGTTTTAGGGCTAAGGTCTATTTTGAAGTGTTATTTTTAAAGTTATAGTACATTACACAACTAGGGTGGTAAAACAAAGAAAGGCCGAGATCGCCGAAGTATGCGGCCCGAACTGCAAGCGAGGGACGTAAATATGCGATCGAGGGCTTTCTTTATTACCTCCCGTAATGTGTACATCATTTTATGTCTACACTTGGCCAGAAAGCGTCTTTTTCCGTAAGCGCAGCGTGCGGAAAAAGCCACTTTATGGCCAGGTGTGGCATAAAGGTAATTTTTTTATCAATCGTATATGCAGGACTTTGGCAACATCAATTATATATATTTACAGTTGAAAAAATTCACACGTATACTCAGGCATTTTACGCCCTATAGGTACCTAATAAATAAACCGCAAAAGTGTAAATAGGTGTTTGGCGTTGACTGTACAGGTCCCAAATCGCCAATACAGTGTATAACATTTTTTTTAGGATCTGGTACATGGTTCATTCTCAACAAATTCAATTTCCTCAAAAATAAAACTGCGAATAAGCGATATTTCAACTATCGCTTTGTACGGCGTATAAATTAGTTCGCTTAATGACATCCTACGCCTATTCATCACGGCGCTGCAAGGGACGGTATATTTCACGCGCGCAAGCGGCGATTTATTAAGCTTACTTTATGGCCCCACACGATTTATGGTGGCCGCTTAAGATTATGCACTTGTTAGGTTTTTTGGTGTGGGTTTGGCAACGATTGAATGCCCTTTTTTAGAGAAATTAGGCCATAAGATTGTTGTGATCGTAGGTACAGTCGCTATCAGATAATATCGGAACAACGTCTGTGTTGTCTAGTCGATAAAGTGCATATTCCGATATTTTTAAATACCTTGGCCGCTCATATTTGATTGCGACTGTACCTTGCACAAATTTTAGGTAACTATTTAGTGGATTTTAATAAGGAAAGTACCTATACAGTTAGACCAAGCTAACTCCACATCGCTTTTGCAAGCCTTTGCCTTTGAGAGCCAAAATAGTTAGTGTCAAAAGGTATACTCAACCGGGTTTGTATCGAGGAACTGCCCTAAGCATGAAATTAATATTCCTATTACTGAGTAATTCATCTAGATATCAAATTTTTTCTAGTTTCAATTATTGATTCTATTTTTTCCAACATAGCTTTTATAAGTATGTACGAGTACATATTTCTAGTTCCAAATTTTATCGTTGCAAGTTCTATGCAGAGTTAGGCGGTTCTCACACTGATGCCACAATCGGATGCGGCATTATTGTGAAACTTAGCGCGACCAGAGTATAGTAGGAAATTCAGGAGCGTAATTCAACTTTGTTTTGTGACAGCTGTTGATACTCGTATTACAAATATTATGAGATGTCTCTGATGGAGGAAATGACCTAATTCAGTTTTTATGATTTAACGCATTTCAATGGTACACTATGCGACTAATTATTTAAATTTAATAGCTAATATTCAATTAAATTTACTACTTGTCATTATGATTTGTGCATTTAACTCTTACGTTTTACAATTTATTATGAACTTAATCTCATTAATGCTCGTCATTTATACAACACCACAGACAAATAGGTACCTACTAATTAGACCTCGAAAACTGCAAACCGGTAAAGTGATAAGTGGATTTAATTATTTTCTGCAAAGCAGTTTTCTTCCTTAGTGTTTGGAAGTAAAATTAATACCGTCCTATTGGGAGTAAGTACGAAGATGCGAAATAGGATAGCAATAATTATTTAAAAGTTATCAACTTGAGTTTAATACGATTTTTTATTTGTATGCATTGTAAAGTTTTTAATTTTAACTAATTTTGAAAGTAAAGACTGCATTCCGAAATTTTATACTAACAATTGCCAGTAACTTCATAGGTTTAGGTCCATTATAATATATGCGACAGTGATATTATAGGTACGTATTTCTAAAGTAAACAAACACATACATTATTTCGTGATTTAACTAACGAGATACAACCTGTTATTTCTACGGATTTATTATGTCATTGGTCGAAAGCCCAAATTATGTGATTTTCCGGTATACAGTTTTTTTACTACATGAGATATTTTCTACAGCACCTCTGGGCTTTATAAACGTTACATGCGGCGATTGCGGTGTCTATTTAGCTTGCATGTCTGTGTAAAACATTAACTTTGCCTCTTATAAAGTGCAAGATTAACCACTGCGTAAACTGTTGGCATCATACAAACATATAAACATACAATGTTGTTTATTGTCATTAACCGTCTCGCTTTTAACACGACTATTACGTGGCGACGATTATGCAATACAAAGTAAGTCCCAAGAACTAGAAAATAGATTTTGATAAAACCATCAGACGCATAAGCTCCTAAAGTCGTAAAATGTCCTAAACGCAAAATACCCTAAACGCAAAATGAATTAATCGCATGTGGTCCTTAGGTCTAAGTTTGAACCTAGATAAAGACAAGAGTGGGCAACTCAACGAGTGTATAGTACAGCTACCCAAACGATATGACGATACTTTATAGTTCGTTTTTTTGAGATTAGAAAAAAGTTGAAAGGCGCATGTACAGCGTTCTTTATCAAGCACGATACGGCATGATACATGTCACAAGTGTCAAAGTGCCAATGCGGTGATGCGGTCAATAAAAAATATTTTAATATATTTGTATTTATAATAAAGCCATGCGTACGTATTTGTAAATGTTAAATTGAATAAAATTAATTATTTTACAGTATTGTAATAAGTAAATAGTAGTCATTTTCAAGAAATAATTTATTATTTTCATTGTTAATGTTTTAGTGAATGTTGCACAGTAAAAAACCTGGAGAAAAAGAGGTTCGAAACATATTATTATGGTTTTCGATTCATAACGTACGCGTGTGTCACTGTCAGTTTTTCAATTGTCATGTGTCTCTAACGTGATAATCAAAACGAAATTGTGTTTTTATTGCTATTATGGATTATAATCTGCAAATTTTCATTATTTATTTACAAATGTGAACTCTTCACCATGTTAACTAATCGTTTGTTGGTGTGCTTGCAGTGTGTTTAAATTGAACATTCAAACAGAACAGGTTAGAACAGGTTGGCAACTTCTGTTTCTATGTTTACTCAATTACTAATCTCAAAAAAAAAGCGAAGTATAGTGCCAGCATCGGATACTTTTTGTGGCTGTCGAAATTCTACTTGTTTTGCGTCATGGTCGCAGATAAGATTAAACACTTCGGAAGTGTATAACGTAAGGTGGGGTAAGCCAAGCACTGGAGTAAGTAAAACAGTTGTGTGGTATGCCAATACTGTTTGTCATTCCTCGGGCAAATAAAGATACCCCACCCTTACATTGATAGTCGTATTGTACTAAAGTAATGTCCAGCAATCTAACTAAACGCATACTTGACAACGCTAGAAAGTCGAAAGATAACATTGTATGGAGACGTCATGTGTCAACGTGTATCCGTCAAAGTGCTGTCTAATGGCTGCTCTACATGATGGGCCATTATAGGGACGCAGCTATGCGACGGAACGAGATCACAATATCGTTAGCTCCCTCTACCCATCATGTAGAGCAGCCAAAACATTGATGTTGTAGTAGACATAAAAAAATAAAATAAATAAAAACCCTTTTATCAGACTAATAGTTGTCCATATTTTGTAAGTAAAAATAACTTAAAATTCAACTTACAACTATGGTTAACTTATATAGCTATCTTAGGTGCTAAACTTAAATAATAAATAATAATAAATAAATATTATGGGACAATCTTACACAAATCAACCTAGCCCCACAGCCTTATTGAGCTTAAGGCTTGTGTTGTGGGTACTAGGCGACGATATATATGATAGATAGATATAGATAAATACTTAAATACATAGAAAACATCCATAACTCAGGAACAAATATCCGTGATAAACACACAAATAAATGCCCTGACCAGGATTCGAACCCGGGACCTCCTGCTTCATAGGCAGGGTCACTACCAACTTGGCTAGGAGGCCGTTAAAATGAAGAGAGGACTAGTGCCTTATAAGGACACTGTTCCATCTGTGGGCAGATAACCTTCTGTGCATAGTGATATTAAATAATAATGTGCAAAAGGCTTATTTTTTACTTTACAATAATATTCTTAGTCTAATATTGGTCGTTCATGTAGTTGTCAAAGTTCTGTACCCAAAAGGTGACAAGTCAAATATAATACGTAATGTGTGGGTAATCAATGTGTTATTTTGATATACATACTTAACCTTTTTATCTATAGCTGCGCCATCTACTTAAATAAGGACCAGTGGTGTTCCAAATATGTTCTAGATGATGTTTCTATTTGTCACTCAATAAATGGTCTTCGGTAGCAACGCACGTATTTCATTATAGATTATGGGCCCACATTAAATAAATATTTATATGTATCTAGTTATATTCACCTTCCACGAGTAACTTGAAACAAATCAACAAAACAAGGTATCGTACACATAAAACAGAAACCGTGTGTGCATATTTGCTTTTATAAATATAATTGCTACCTTCATACTCGCGCTCTTCAAACAGTTATCTGGCCATTAAGCCAAGTGGTAATGGTTCTAGCACCTTAACGCGAGGTGGCGACACACGTTTACGACTGTTTAGTGCTGTAAGCGAACCTGGCGAGATACGGTTATTGCGTTTAAAACAAACAGTCAGGTACTGTACGTGTACAGTTAGCATCAGAAGTCATCATACTCCTAGCGTTTGTCCTGGTTTTTCCAGGGCTCCAATGAACCTGGGGTCCGCTCAGCAACGTAATCCCAGAAAGGTGGAGGTACCAGTTTTTACGATAGCTACTGAAATTTGGCTGTCCAACCCAAAAAAAAACGGATTTTTTTAAGGCGTGACTCTTATCCATATCATATCTCAATCCAGTTGCTTATTATACAGCGTCTATTTTTGATATTACCTCATACGCCAAGGGTAGTTAGTATAGACCCTAATAAACATACTTCCATAATATGGTATGTTTTATTAAAATTTTACGATTTTTATTTTTCCATAAAAGATAAAAAAGATAAATCAATATTTATTACAATATCGATTTATAATTTCAAAACTTGCGTCTGGCTTCCATTTGAGGTAATATCAAATAAACACGCGGTATGTAACACACCACTTACTCATATTGCATTTATTTTTACATATAAGTTTAATTTCACACAGACTTCCATTTGTCTCATCATTCACGTGTTCCATTTTTCCCCGAACTCTCAAGTCTCGCCGCTCCCTTCCACCGCGTCTCATATTTTTACCGGATTAATTAACTTTCCCACTATTCACACGCGCAGTCGCATAAAATTATGCGTTGTGATGCGACTAATTAGTCGCAGTAACTGTAAAGCTCTTAACACACAGGCGGTAAATCGTTGCTGGAGCACCTGTCGTGTGTGGCGATGGCTTTTATTGCCATATGTTACTTGCGGCGTTTTGGTATTCAAACGTCCATACACAGAATAGAGTGATTTGATTGGCAACGTTTAAATACATTGCTAAGTAGGCGAGAAAGGAAATATACTCGAAGGAAATATGAAACTTTGTACCTTATTTTAATTATCAAATAATTACATAAATTATACATTAAATACACAACCTATTTCAATTATAACTCGAACACACAAGAAATAATCAACGAATGTTGAAGTTGTAATGGACTGCATCGGAATATTGTCCAAGCAAAATCTGATATTTTTGATTGAGACGTTTAGACGCTAGCTGTAATTGAGATTTTGAAGTTGGATTGTGTGTAAATTAGAAATAATAAACGTGTAATAAACATAGAAAGGAAAAACCTGTACATCATTTACGAGTACTATAAACTGTACTCACGTGTTACAAATTAAGCCGCTTCAAGCTATTTTCAATATTTCGAAGGAGGAGGTTCTAAATTCGTCGGGATCTTTGTTTTTACTATTTTAATATGTAATTTCACCGATTATTCGAAGACAGGTGGACCGATCTGGAAAATTCTTCTTTTGTTTGAAAGAGTATGCTTCACAGTTGGTCCCATTGTCACCAGGTCCGGATGTAATGATGGGATGTTACACACCAGTGGCGGCGAGTCAAAATGGGCAATTTTCTCAGGCAAGCCGGTTCTGTATTTGGCTTAAAACTTCATGAGCTGTAGGAAAACTGCTCAGACGCCTGAAACTTAGACAAGCCGACAGAAATCGTATTCTATGGATGTACCGCCACTGTTAACACCGATAGTGATTTGAGTATTTTTACAGTAGCTCTCTCTCTAACTACTTGTACAGTCAGCATCAATAGTATCTTCCTACACGAAGGCCGCAAAATATGTGACACGCTCTTATTTATAGAGCCAGAGGAGCGTGTCATATATTTTTGCGGCCTTCGTGTAGGAAGATACTATTGATGCTGACCGTACACGGAAAATGTATCCCTTTATATTATTATTCATAGATGTATGTACCTTATGTATTTTTACACAACGCCTAAGCTGCCAATAGCATGCACAATACAAATTAATACACAGAGTTTCACATACTCCATCATAAACAGATTAACCAATAATATACCTGCAGGGTTGCCACATGTTGCAATTACTATCAGCTGACAACCCTAAGCCGGCTGTTGCCGCCTAGGCACTACATCAGTTACCATATTACTCTATTACCGCCAAATCATATTAATATCAACCTTAAGACGTCTTAATAAGGAGGATGTGAATTGCATCAAAAGACCGGTAGCACATGGTATGCCATTAGTAACTATTAGTTAGACTAAGCCGAGTAATGAAGACTAATCGACGATTAAATCAACAGGTTAACTGGATTTTCCAGATTTAACACGTTTAGTGTTAAAAGGAGGGATTTGGAAACTGAGGAATTGCCCGGGTAATCTTATTTGTGTGAAATAGAGGTAATTTTCTTTTCAGTTTCCCCGTTTACAAACGAATATGCAGGTATTACTTAGCAAGACATAGTACGCTTACCATGAGTTATGACATTGACGTTTTCGAGAATGAGTATCGAGTATTCTATCTGTGCATCTTGCTTGTAACGTATTAGTGTAAACGAGATGCACAGATAGTAAATTCGTTACTCGTTAACGAAAAGTGACAAAGTCAAACTCATGGTAACCGTACAGTTTCTTTGCATATTTAGTAGTTCTTGCTTCGGCTTTTATTAAGTAAAATTATGACATTTAGTTTTTAACAATCGCACTATGATTTAATTATAAATGTAGAAAATAGACTCGTATGACGCAATCAACTCTCAACATAATAAAAATGGCAGTGATGAGAACATTTTCTTTAGGAAGGCTGAAATAAACAAAAATAGTTTTCGGTACATTTTTAGGTTAATATAACAAAATCGTACATGAAGGTACCTAGTACAGTCATCATCAAATATGTCGGAGCGGCCACGGTACTCAAAAATATCTAAACAAGCACCTTATCGCCTTAAAAAGGCGTTGTTCAGATATTTGTGACAACCTTGACCGCTCCGATATATCTAATAGCGACTGTACCTACCTAGGACCTAGCATCTAGTACCTACACGTACAGTGACTATTTTGTCCTGTTGATTCTTTCTTAGAAGACGACGGCTCAGAAGCAAATTTATTAAAATAAGTGAATCATCCACCATAGATTATGGTAACACTTTACCAGATCAGGCAAGTGGTTGATTTCCGTAGATATGGTAAAAAGAACCAATAACTGTCTCCTCTACAACTCCTTAGACACGATTCCCAGAAGTGCCGCAAGACTGGCATGTCGCTACAATGTATGATCTTTGTTTAGACACACACGAATAAACGGTTTGCACCGAAACATTATTCATTACGGAGTTTGTGTAATCCATCTTATCTAGTCATCCTAAATGCTAATCAGGGTAATTGCAACCATGTGATTATCCAAATGGAACAATAATGAAAAATCAAATTGATGCGACACGTGTACATTCGCCATCAGATATATCGGAGCGGGCAAGGTGGTCACAAATATCTGAACAACACCTTTAGTTATTGTTATTGTAAAGGCGATAAATTACATGTTCAGTACCTATACTATTTTTGAGTACCTTGACCGCTCCGATATTCGCTGTGTGCATGATTGCGGCGCCATCTCTTGGGCAGGTGGTCATTCACTTTTTTTTTTAATAAATAGTTTGTATTCCTGGGTTATATGAAATGTCACTGGCTGATTCACTAGTTTGACAGCAGACAGGGGCTTTTGCAGTTTCATTTCTTGTCACATTGTGCACTGCTTTCGTTCTGGTTACCCCCACCATGCACTTCGCACATAGCGAATATTTGATGACAACTGTAATGCTCGCACCACACTTCGGGCTATTCGGCCGAATATTCGTGTTATATCTCTCTCTATACGATAAAAATAGAAAGAGACGCAACACGAATATTTGGCCGAATACCCGAAGTGTGGTGCCAGCATAAGGGCTCCTCTACATGATGGGCCATCATAGGGACGCAGCTATGCGTTAGAGCGAGCTAACGATATTGCCACCTCGTTCTGTCATATAGCTGCGTCCTTATGATGGCCCATCATGTATAGCAGCCATAATAGGTGAGTTTGTGCGGAAAGAGAAATATTGCAGCCGGTTCTTTTAAAAACCAGGACACTTTACTTTACATTCAATATTAAAACGTTAGCATCAGATTTCTTTCGAGGAACGATTTTATTTGAAGGAAAGATCGATCTTTCAATCCTTTTAAGAAAGAAATATTTTTCCATTCCTACATCCTGGCGGTATTTCATCTTGATTGTCACTCATTGGTCATTACAAATACCAGAGACTATAGAGATATAGACCGCCACAGCCTAAGAACTTTTTGAAGCTCAAGTCAATTGCGCCATCTATGTCAAAGACCCCTAAAGATACCGAAAATGTAAGAGAAATGTCACCTGCACTGCTACTCCACCTAGTACCTAACAAATAGCGTACTAGTAGTACGCTAGTAGCTACTAAGTGGAGTAGCAGTGCAGGTGACATTTCTCTAAAATTTTCGGTATCTTTAGGGGCCTTTGACATAGATGGCGCAATTGACTTGAGCTTCAAAAAGTTCTTGGCTGTGGCCGTCTATATCTCTATAGTCTCTGCAAATACCTAGGTCTAGTTCTGATAGTTAATCTAAATTCTCGTAGTGCAACCATCACACTATTAATACTCTCTATTATTAATAGCTAATTTGACTATTAATAATTATGATCTTTACCGATGATGCATGAGGTGCTTCGTCAGGCGAAGATTAAAAGTACAAAATTTATTATGTTGAAGTGATTACAGTAGCAATTATTATGCATTCCATGTAATAGGGTTGTCAACTATTATGGGAGATAATTCACTAGTTTCTAAATTGATAATTTTTACCTATCGATAAATATAAGCATTGTGCCATAATCTGGTGCATTTGTCTCACAGTGTATTTTGTTGTAAACTAAACGACTGTCAGACTATATAAAAGAAAACATAGAAATTATCCATAACTCAGGAATGAAATATAAAATCCGTGATAAACATACAAATAAATGCTAACCAGGATTCAAACCTGGGACTTGCTTCATCAGCAGGGTCACTACCGACTAGGTCTAAGTTTGACTCATTTATTTACCTTTGATGAAACGAAATATTAGGTTTAGTGTAGCTCCTATAAAATTTGAAGAATCCTCCTCCTTCCGTCGTATTGCTCAGTATTGATGGTTTTATCTTCATTTGTGTTTGGCTCTCAGGCAGTGTGGAATGTATTTTTTTTTATATATTTAATTTAATTTTCATTTTTATTGTAGTTTTAAATTATTTCTATAGCATGACATTGACATTTTATTATTGTGACTTATATTAATTTAAGAATTACACTATTAATAAAATTAATTTTTTTTTTGAAATCCGCCTATATTATAATTAGTGTTGACATTAGTATAAACAATGTTAGATATTCAATGACATGCAATAGAAACAACATATTGTAGGTACACCAAACACTGGCTGATAGTGACGCACTATATGTAACTGTATATCATTTCCTATACTCACTTTCGTACAATAAATTATTTGTATTTGTATTTGTATTTGTAGAGTCAAGAGCGTTGCGGATCTGGTCAGACCAAACGTATTAGGCTGCATCCACGAATCATTTTTTCAACTATTTTTCCGGACATAGTGATTTTTTCGAGGTTGCCGAGACCTTTCCTTGTAAAATGACCAAATTATTCGCCTTTGTACACACTTACTATATTTTTGTTGGTCATGTACTTGTTTTGTGCAATAAAGTGTTTTACTACTACTACTACTACTACTACTACTACATCTTTCCTTGTAAAATGCAAATTATTCAAGAAATCTGCGCAAACACTGGGCCGCATTCTAACTTTAAGACACGTAAGACATGATCCAACTTCAATAAATGTCTGAACCAGAATTTGCTTCAAAATTATTCCGATTTAAATCCAATACAACTCCAATATTGTTTGATTATTTGGTGTGTGCTGGAGTTTTGTTGGGGACCGATTGTGTTTTTAAATAATTTATAGTTTATGGATTATAAAATTAGGACATGGCACACTCAAATGATATCCGCGAGGAGATTTTGTGTTCTCGTAATATGGAGACATATTAGTCCGAAATTCTCTCTAGGGGAAGAATTTGAATATTGTATTTTTCATGTTCCAAATTACAATTTAACTGGGGCCGTATTCTAACTTTAAAACACGCACAGACACGATCCAACTTCAATGCAAATCCAATGCAATAACAACACAACACAGCTAACGCCTACACGTCTGAATCAGAAATGACGGAATTTGCTTGAAAATTATTCCGATGCAACTACAATACAACTTCAATATTGGTTGATTATTGGTTGAGTGTTGGAGTTGTGTTTAAGATGGATTGTGTTGTTAATTTATTGTTTTTACATTTTAAAATTAGAATGCGGCCCCTGCTTTGTGTCACTATATAAGTAACGTGAGTGTTTCATATATTTAGTAGATAAGCCGACGACAATCTCGCAAAACAACAAACTGAACTACAAGCGCCAATTAGGGTTGCCACAGTCATTATTTTAAGCCGCCACTCCGTCCATATCCGTCCCAATAAACCAAGCAATTCCACGTATCTAAGTTTACCACACGTATCTCAACAGAAATAATATACCGCGCTGTTACCTTGAGATAAAAGGGCTTATTCACTCGTGAAACAGGTTGTCTTAAGTTTAGCTTGACAACAAAAATATGCGTGTGACATAGGTCTTATTAATGGGGGAGAAGGTTGATAATGATGTGTGTTGAAGGTGGACGGGAAAGAATAAATAGTAGAGTGTATAACAGGAGTGTGCGGATTGTTGTATAATTTCGTTTTGTGACAACCCTGATGTCTTAGTGTTGTGCTTATGTCATATCGAAAATGTTTATTTAATTATTTGTTTAATTTTTATTCATTCGCTTTTAGGCGTGAATAGTTTTACAAAGTATTTAACAAGAAGGCTAGACACAGAGATATTCAATAGTAGGTACCTAAATTATTTTAGACTGCCCCTTATAAATAATGGTTATCATCATCATCATCATCATCTCAGCTATAAGACGTCCACTGGTGAACATAGGCCTCCCCTTTGGACCTCCATAAGTGGCTGGTATTAATGGAACTTATCATTAAAGGGGGGGGGGGGGGTTTGCCATACGCGCCACGCTTGGCAGGCGGGTTGGCGCGCGCAGTTTTTTTTTGTTTATTGTTGTTTAGGCTTTCGGAAGATGCTGCTGCCCATCTCCCGGTATATTCCCTTAGCAGACTCCTACTGCAACCACGGGACGATATGGTTGGGGACAATTCTAAGGCCGGGCACCCCACGGCAAAATGGTTATCATTATTAACTTATTTTAAATGTATTTGTTAAGGAGCACTATCCGTTTTTATTATCGATGTAAGTATATGAAAATTCTTTTAGAGAAGTCTAAAATTGCAAGCAATTCTCCAAATATTTACCTTTTGCGAGTTACCTCCTGTTTGCCGGATCTTGTTTGATTTATGTTTTACAGACTGTACGTCAGCTGTCATTCGAAATTTTCCGCCATTTGCAAACGGGATGTTGTAAATATCAAGGTGAGGTTATTTTTGCTTCGTTATTCTTAAAACGTGGGTAAAAAAATAACCCAAACCAAATGTCATTTTAGGTAATAATTTAGTCCTATGAATGTCGACATACGATTTGTGAAGTTTCAGCTATATGGTTACTTAGCTCCTTTTTGTACGTTTTTGATTGTTTTGTAACCAAGACATTTAGGATTAATTTTCTTATACTTACCTCTAGATTCGAATTTTATTTACATAAATGGTTTGCCTTTCGACACTCTTACGCATCTAAAATTATATTCAAATCAAATCAAAATCAAATCAAATAATTTATTCAAAAATAATTGTACAGATAATTCTTAGAACTATGCATTATTATTACAGAGCTGAGGTTCATATATGCCTGAACTAGGAAATCCTGTGTTTCAGGCTGAAAAGTACTGCTTCTTATAAATTAGCAAACAATTTTTAAACATCAAGCTGATCTGGTAATGTAGTAGTAAACCAGATGTAGCTATATGAATTCCATGATTCCTTTGTAATAACTGTAATAAGTCACACATGTCTTTGACATCAACTGAACGAATATTGTAGTGTGCAGTGTTTGTATTAGTAAATAATTGATTTATTCATATTAATTGTGCGGACTACTTCATGTGCTTTCAGAGACCACCAACTAGTGGTTCGCGAACCACTGGTTGAGAACAACTTAATTCAAATCTCATTTTATGAAATTTGGAAACTATAACCTCCTTATTCATAAACGTCTCTCAGGCCTAAATCACTAAATTTTTGTTTAGTCCTTATCTGTCACTTTGACAGTCGCGTTTGTTGGAAATAGACAAAAGATACTCACATGTATTAAGGCACTACACGCGACATGACAGCCTAAGTCGCATGAACCGGACTTTAGTTTTATTTTATAGTGCCAGTATGTCCCACAAAAGTACAATACAATACAAATTCTCTTTAATTTTTTTTAAATTAAATTAAAGGTAAACAACAGGCCACAGCAACAGGGTAAGTATCGATAGTTGTAGTGATTTGCTTTTGCCCTACACTAGTAGGTTCATTAAGCGCAAAGTGCGGAGTGTGTCACATCACTCGCATCTTGTTTTGTTTTGCGCTTCAGAGCTTCAGGTAATCGGTTTAGAGATAGAATATAATTAACATGAGTTTTCTATTACAAGTAGTACATTGGGAAAATATAAATGTAAAATAATAGTAGATTGTACAACAAGTGCATAAAACGCACCATTTTACGCGAGGCGTTTATCCATACGAGCGAGCTTGCGAGCGAGGATGGATATAAAGTACGAGCGTAAAATGGGTTTTATGGACGAGTTATACACTCTACTTTTTACTTCGATTGTGAGGAAATAAAAAGAATAGGAATTTCTTTCATAAGTGTTTATATTTTTTTTCTTCTCATGCTCGTAAAGTTTCACTTTATGCTGGGTATAGGCGGACTAAAACTCAATTTTATGCACAAGTGCATAAAAAATTGACCTCTTCTAAGGCTATTTTGACAATGGCAATTTTTTATGCACTTGTGCATAAAATTGAGTTTTAGTCCGCCTATACCCAGCATAAAGTGAAACTTTACGAGCATGAGAAGTAAAAAGTAATTTATTCTTTGACATAAAAATACAATTTATTATTTTAAGTTTGGGCTTAATATTTATTTATTTAATTTAAAGATTTTAATTTCAACCTCACACAAGCAGAAACGTCTATATTTATTTCAATCATGCCGCCCAAAAATATCACACCAGTAAAATTATATTTACAATTCTAACAGCAAGTTCAAGTGTGTAAAAGCCACAAAATTTTACAGAATCTCTCATGTCTAAACCAGTCTAAACTGATAACAAAGTATTTAAAATTAAGATATTACTAGTAGTTCGCTAACTGTGAACTCGCGAATCTTGTGAAAGAGATGCAGCCCCTAACTTTAACTTCTCTTTCGGCCTCACTTGTGGTCGAAGTATTAGCTCCAGTTTATAAATTTAGCTTCATGGTGGGCACCTAACACCTATAGGTATCGGTCACCATCATTATGCGTCTATGGTAACTCTCTCTAACTAATGTGTTAATGTCAGTTATGCGGATGGCACAGGCAGCCAAAGCTCTATAAATTAAAAAAAATACTGTCAGTTGTCAAAATATTTACACCAAAAACAAAATATAATTGAAAATATTTTTGAAATCTATTTTATGTTGCTAATTGCTATGAAAAAGTAAGCAGTTAATAAGGATTTAACGAGTGTTAATCAATACCTTTCGTTTGATGCCAAACTCAACCATACTTGCTCGTAAAAGTAGCAAATAAGATGACCAAAGTAACAGGACCCCTTTATAAAACCTATTTAGGCCTTCTAATTTCAGAAGCCCCGTCCCAATCCCCGTCTCATATACAAACTCGCAAATTTTGTTGGTCTCTGCTACAACCCCAATAAATTTCATAAAGATCAGAAAATCGTTACTAAAGTTATCGTCAGACAAACTATCTAAATCAAAAAGCCATCCAAATGCCGAGACGTCCCATGCAGTAGTCAGGTGACAGTTCGGTCTGGAGTTGTTTGTAAGAACTCACTTCGCTTACGCTCCGCGAGTTCGAAAAGGGGTCCATACTGGGTCGTAGATAATATACTCATACTCATCATTGCTCATACGTGCTCATACTATCAAAAAGTCATATTGTTTTGTGTCATACTTTTTTACTCAGAATATTTGAAGTCATACTAAGCAGTTGTCGTATAATTTGTATGCCCACAAATACCTTATTTTTTAATGAATATCATATACTAATTAAATATGAAAATTGTTTGTATTCTACCAGATGGAATCCCATTTAAAAGTGTCTGTATAAGTTGTTCCTTACCTATCCGCCTTGTAAAATTCAATAGTGATCTTACGAAACAAAATATAAAATAATATTAGTAGAACTCTTTCAGCGAAGATTTCCCAATGTTTTTGTTATGGCATACGCTGCAATAAAAGCTAATCAGACCGAAATAAATCGCACACGAAAATAAACACCCGGCAGCTGTGAATTACCTGTTGGAGCTGATCGACAGCTGAGGTCGATACGTCTTGATACTAGTCTAAAAAAATTAAAATAAAATAAAAACAGTAAAATTCTGAGGGAAACAAAGGATATAGTAGTGAGTAAATCAAGCAATTTTTGGCCCTTTGACCATGGCTAGTGACTGCGTCTTAGTGCTATGCCGTGCGTGTGTTGAACAATTTCCGATTATGAACTTTTGTAAAAACTCGGAAAAAATTGTAGCGGAAAACTGGGTCATGAATTTTTTTAAATAGCAGTTGACTTTGGGGTTAACTGAAAAACAGTAATTTGGCTGCTGGTTTGCCTGCACACAGCAAACACTGAGTACATATATGCCTTTTGTTACACTGTCTATTTTAATTTTGTTTTGCTTCTTATTCGTGTATGTTTGTATGTGATAATTTTAAACAAAAAAAGAACCGACTTCATTTAGGATCCGCAATTCCAAGAGGAAGTGGCCGAGTTGCTGTAAAAAATAGTGAAATCACTATAGGTGTGCCTATAATAGTTGAAGAGTTCCCTCGATTTCTCCAGGATCCCATCATCAGATCCCGACTTGGTGACAATGGGACCATCTAGGGGTTATACCTGTTCGATTCAAAAAAAAATTTGAAAATCGGTTCACGATTCACGGAGATATGGAGTAACATACATACAAAAAAAAAATTAAGATAAAAAAAAAAAAAAAAATTCAGTCGAATTGAGAACCTCCTCCTTTTTTGAAGTCGGTTAAAAATACATCATATTATATTCTATTCTATTCCAAGTTTAGATATTACAGCAGCGCTGTCCATATCGCACGCCGCTATGACTACTACTTGCTGTTATAAGCGTTATGGTTATAGTCTACAATTGTCTATACATCATCATCATCATCATCTCAGCCATAAGACGTCCAGTGCTGAACATAGGCCTCCCCTATTAGGGGGGGCTTGCCATACGTGCCACGCTTGGCAGGCGGGTTGGTGCGCGCAGTTTTTTTTTGTTTATTGTTGTTTAGGCTTTCGGAAGATGCTGCTGCCCATCTCCCGGTATATTCCCTTAGCAGACTCCTACTGCAACCACGAGACGATATGGTGGGGGACAATTCTAAGGCCGGGCACCCCACGGCAATTGTCTATACAAGATCAAGTATCATGGCTGCTGTAGCGCTGTCCGCAGCCATGTGTTTCTTTTCGCATGGGCCTGCCACAATCACTATTACCTGCGGGTATTTTTACAAGCATTTAGGTTACGATTCAGAATACTCAATGATCAAGTATCAAGACTGCTGCAGTGCTGTCAGCAGCCATGTGTTTCTCGTCGCACGCGCACGCCGCAATCACCATTACCTGCGGGTATTTTTACAAGCAACAAGCGTCGATCGCTTGAGGTAAACTCACGTTCGATTACAAACGAAAATAGCTGCTATTTTGTTGAAGATTCTGCATGAAACTCTTTTAAGAAATGTTTTGAGTGTTATAACAAGAAGTTGCTGAGCGTAGTAGTAGGAAGCATGAAGCTGTATGCAATTCAGACCGTGGATTTCGGTTAAAAATTAAGGCCTTAAGATAAGTCAAAGAGTGGCATTGTGTATTAAAAAGCATTAGTCAATAATGCCCATATAAATCATGTTGTAAAGAAAATTGACGCAAATGAAACATATATATGTATCTGCCTCTTACGACAGCTCTCATATACATTTTCATCTACTTTAGGCTGCGTTTCCATCAGGGATGAGCGAAGATGCGTTGCGAAGAATGAGGAATGTGTGTTAAGCAACTATAGAATCATTCATTTGTTTATCCTCGCACAACGCAGCTCTAGGATTGGTTCTTAAAAAACACATTCTGCGCATCCTCAGTCATCTCTGGTGGAAACGCAGCCTCATCCCCTTCAGTCAATTTCCTCTCTCTTCAATTAATCTAAATATATTATGAATGATTGGTGGAAGTATCTGGAAGAGCGAGCAAACTAACACACGTTTTTGTGTCGATTCGATAGTGTCGAAGACCAAGACTTATTGTGGAGCACCGAGCTGATTTGAAATCTGTTCTAGTAGGTACTTATCAGTCTCTGATTTTAGTGGCTTGAAGTTCTGCTCCAAGCTCAGTCATTGTCACCTGATCCCCATCCACAAATAGTATCTCAGGTATCAATCTAAAACAGTTCCACCTACATGGCGTAGGCATTCCACCTGCCCATCAATTACCAAGCACTAAATCACTCGTTCCCAGCAGCATAGTATTAACCAACCAAACTGACGACCGAGGTCGTACAACTTCTCTTTCACACTAGTACGGCAGCAGCAAGAGTGAACGAATCGTAATATGACCCCGGTCGTTAGATTGGTTGGCTACTGCAGCTCCCATTCTCCAGTTGATTTAACTCTCACCTTTACTGCGGTATTTGATCGATAAATCGCAATCAGCTTGTGCTGTCGTCGACGTGCGCGAGCGTCGCGTGCCCGCAGCGTGCCGGCTGCGGGCCGGTTGCGTGCCCGCGCTGTAGCCACGTGCGTGCTTCGCGTGTCACGCGCTTGCGGTTAGGGGTGGCAGTTTAGCGCATCGCAGTCTTTTGGTCATTCAATTGTGTTGGTCAGATGACAGCAAAATAGTTACCACCAGTTTACTTTTTTTTCTAAGTTGGTTTCGCAATGCTAAGGATCGAGGGAAACGTTGTAATAGGGATGTCTTCAGCTTGATAAAATACCAGTGACATTGGCATCTGAAGTTCTTTGGCCACCTGTTAATATCTGAGTTTAGGACTGATTCTCCTCGACCTACTTTATCTAAAAAATAACTTCCCTTCTGACTTCTTAGGTCAGACGGCTTTTGCCTCCACCAAAGCCACGAAAACACTCATAAATAGGATTTCCGCCTTGATATTGAGTCGAGACCGCACGTTACAAACAATATTAACAATAGAAATGTCACCTTGTTCCTTAGACAAATCAACGTTGTATACAGGTATTTCAAATTTAAGCCAGCAATGTATCAACCCTGAATACCGGGCGCCCTGCCCGCCCGGCGCTAGCAGCGAGTGATCGGTGTCAACTCACGCGCAATTATGCGCTAAGGTGAGCTGATTGCGTCGGGAAATGTTCTATTTTTGAAACTTTATTCATTAGTTTAGTTTTTCTATGTATTCAGTCTCCAATGTATGAATATAAGTTGGAATCAAGAACTCTGTGGTATAGTGGTATCAGTCTAAGTGCTAGTCACTTTCTTATTATTAAAGTCGTATTTCTTCCAGATTTTCTGGTAGCAATTGTATTTGTCGATAAACAGGTAGAGACACAGATGACGAAAATAAGAATAATCTTTGTTGACCACTGGTATCTAACAAACAAATCGTATTAGAGACTTTTCATACAAGATAGCCGATTTCATTAGGTGTACATACATGTACATACATACTGTATACATACATGTATGTACATACATAGAGATAATAGTAATATAGAAGTAGTTGCTTACGCCTACCGTTGATACTAATTATATTTTACCCTATTGTCTATTTACGTTAATAAGGATCATTACTAATGAAATCTTAATGGTAGTAGCGCCTTCTTGATCACCGAAAATAACTACCCCTTCAATTGAAACGTATGAATAAGTATTAGATTCATGAAAGCTGGAGCGAGATTTGTAACGAACTGTTAAATTTTCATAGACATTCAGCGCCAGCATAGCATATTTACCTATATTACGATGTAAAGTACTATAATAGCATCCATCATTCAGTGGTATAATTTGATAGCTCCTGGTACAGTCGGCCAAAAATGTGGTCCACATCCTAAGGTTGAGGTTCGTTTGAACGTCAGGAGGCACAAAGGCACGTGTTTTAAACTCCGTTAGAAAAGTCAACCTTAGCGATCGTTAGATCTCGCGGCACCTTTTGTCAAAACTGGTAGACCACTTTCTTGGTCGACTGTACCAAGCGGTTGTCAAATATATGTAAAATGCTGTCGTATTACTCCACTGACTTATGAATTCTACATTATATTTTCTCAGAAATAATCCAGCCTCTTTAATTGTTTTTATTTATAAGTGGTCAGGTGTGCGCTATTCCGGGTGTTATTGCCAGCAATGTGCCGCACGTTTCGTGTGGTTCGTCCATTGTTTCTGTTTTTAGTTGAGGGTTACACTGAACCTTCTATAGACATAATAATCCACTGTAATATATGCATGCTAAAACAAGACGCTTATGTACATATAATTAGATATTTACTGTGATTTTGAGGAAAAACAACCGACAATTTTTGTTTCTCTGTTTTTTTATCTCTTCTACTTCATATACATAATACATTTTAAAACAAACCGATCAGACACATATTTATCACAATTGGTTCAGTAGTTACAGCGTACTACATAATACACCTAAAACTAGCCTAAAATCACAACAATTTCTAAACTTAGGTATCCTGTAGCCCCAATATTTTATATAACTATGTATTACACATTCAAAGTCCATTATTGTCCCCAAATTTCCACCAAAATTTAAATTAACCCTAACGTCTCAACCCGCTCGCTGCCGTATAATTTTTGGTTATTTTCGTAGGTAGATAACGTCGGTACTTTGTAAATTACCCGCACAACGCCATCTTGATAAAACTTAAACCATCCGCGGAAAATTCACTTACAAAATTGTAATTGCAGTCACAGTTAAAAGGGGCAGTATTTTGAGTTCGAATTGCAAATGGCTGACTTTGCTTGTTAACATTCATAATATAGGAGGCGTATTCGAACAGACTAGGTATCTATAAAATGGAGCTGACGATAACGTCCAGTTGACCTTGTTGATTGATTGATTATACAAGTATTTATTTAGAACGATGCTACCGTCATTTGAAGCCAGTGATGTCAAAAAATGTAATTACGTTGAAAATCTGACGTATTTCATTAATGTTAGTGTACATTATCTTGGAGCCTAAAAATCCGTAACAAAATGGACTCAATTGTGTTGAAAATAGCTTCGCATTTATAAAAAAAGCTTTACAGAGCAAACAGTACACAAGTAGGAACATGGTTACATAAAATAAAAGATTCTGAGTCATGGTTGCATCACCCAAGGTCTTTTGTAGATAGAAGTGTCATCAATAGATTCTTTATTAAGTATGACCTATACTCGTAATATGTACCTACCTACATAATGATTTAACTTAATAGAAGGCCTATAAGACGTTAATGAAAAAGATGCAAATTTTTAAATGTCTGATACCTCACTTGGTTCACGAAACACTTTATATAGTTACTTTAATTCTGTTCGTCCGTTCGTTTATTCCAAGTTAAAATACTGTCTATAATATGTAAACAGGCGTTCGGACGCTGACGAGATTACCTTATCTTTGAAATGGTAACTTTGCCCGAAACAGGTGAACTTTTGGGCAAATTGAAAATTTCTCGAAGGTTGGAATTAATTACGTTATCAGATATTAATGGTGGCCGCTTAATTACCGTGTTGGAAATTGTGTACTTTCCGCCCCAAAAGTTAAGGTGATACTATTATTATTTATGGATTTTACGTTACCAAATATTACAGTTGCCTGTATGCATGTTTTTTGGGATTTAAGGGCCTAAAAATATTCGTTAGGCAGTTACTTTTAGTACCTATGTTACTTGGTTAAGTACTTACAGAGACACCTAGTAACAAATAGCGTACTAGTAGTACACTAGTAGCTACTAGGTGGAGTAGCAGTGCAGGTGACATTTCCTCTTATATATTCGGTATCTTTAGGTGGCTTTGACATAGTTGGCGCAATCGAGATGACCTTCAAAAAGTTCTTAAGCTGTGGTCGTCTATATCTCTATAGTCTCTGGTACTTATAAGCGCCCTTTATAACTTCGTGGGTGTTCTAAAGTTTATTTTACATTTAAACCCCCACATCCTGTTCAAGTAAACCTGATTCACACTTAAAAATAACCAGGTAACGTTCACTTCAGAAATAACCGTTGTTTTAAAATCGCGGCCCCCAATTATGTAGTTTGCAGTGGAGTACAGTCGAACAAATAAAGACGTTAAATTTAGAGCGGTTCGAACACCTGGCGCTGAGTGCCCGTTCTGTTGACTGTACCTACTTATATTTACCTAGAGCTTATATTACCTACCCGGAGTAGACACGCTGAACATTTCAAGAAAGGTTGAAAGAAGTGAGTCAAGAATCAAAAACGTAGCGAGAACCTCTCATAACGGACCTGATCTTAAGCAATTAACAATAACGAAGAGAACTTATTTAGGATGCATTGGGGTAATTCCGATAGGAAAAAAGTGGCAAGTGATTCCGAAAATTGAGTCTTATTACAGTTATTACCATGAGATACGAGCGGTATTTGAATGATTTTCGGAATTACACGCTTTGCGAAATTACCTAATGCAAGCACGAGTAAAAAATTAAAACGTAGATTCTACTCTTCAAACAATAAAAACTTTGTTCAATACTTTAAAAAAATGTATTCTTTAGATGGTCTCTTTCACACAAGCTAAATAAGTACTTAAATTAAAATATAGCAATGGTGGTAATATCAGCTTTCTAAACATTCACCGCATTCCAAACCCGCATTTATTCCGGTAACCTTACCGGGAAACTTAAAACTCGCTGTAAAATTCGCCGATACACTCACATTATTTACTACCCGCTTTTATTCGGTCGACTGTACTTGGCTTTAAAGCATTTTTATTTGGTCGAGTGTATTTGGTGGTTTGAGTTGGTTAGATGTTTCAAAGAAAATGATACGACCTTTTAAGTTTTGCTGTAGGAAAAGTACACCACAGTTACCCGACTGACGAAAATAGGAGGGTAATGTTTTAGGAGTTCATGTATATTGTGTATCTTCTAATAAACTTGATAAGTCGATAGGATTTTTGCTTGCGATTTTATAATCATGTGTAATACTGGTATAATACTCGAATAGATGAATTACATAATCATTATAATAATTGTTGGCTGAAGAAAAAAATCTCACGTTCATATAGACCTTCCTTTCCTCGAGGATCTCCACAACGATTGGCCATGTGAAGCCACATCCAACGGTTCAACTCTCAAAACTCTGACTACCCTTATTCCCCCTTTATAAAATAAATAAAGCCTTTGTTTAAAGAGTATGTGTTCCAAATTAAAATATTCTACCTTAGGCATATACCGGGAGATGGGCAGCAGCATCTTCCGAAAGCCTAAACAACAATAAACAAAAAAAAACTGCGCGCGCCAACCCGCCTGCCAACCGTGGCGCGTATGGCAAACCCCCCCTTTAATGATGTCCAAAGGGGAGGCCTATGTTCAACAGTGAAGGTCTTATGGCTGAGATGATGATGATGATGATGACCTTAGGCATCTAGTTTTAGGCATTCTGTTATATGTTTAAATGTTATTCATTTGTTTTTCAATTTAAGCTCCATTTTATAAATTTCAATGTTAATTATGTAAAAATTGTGGATTGGACGCGTAATAAACGAATAGGTAACTATTAAATACGAAGGTACGAGTATTTGTAATTAGCCAGGTGATTTAAATTTATTATGAATAGCTCTGGCATCGCATGCCCCTTTCAAATAACAACTACGTTTTACAATTTTATACCAACGAACGTCAAAATTAAACTAGATTCAAGACATAAATGTCCACTCTAGGCCGTCAATAGTTTACCTAGTTAACGGTCTCTTTAACCTAGGACATGAAACGTAAAACATGATTGATTTATTTCACATTTATAATCACGATTAACGAAGCTTTGAATAATTAAATGTACGGTTTATGTATAATTAGTTAAACAGATTATTATCGGATGTTCTATGATCTTCGGAATTTATTATTATTTATTTATTAGACTGTAGTGTCCCACTGCTGGGCAAAGGCATCGCTCTCTTTCTTCCTCGGGTCTCTGTATATGGAAATATCAGCCCAACCACTTCAAAAGACGTCAAGATCAGCAGGCTTATGATGGCAGTAGTTGTCGGCCGATAACTTGATAAAAAGCTGACAACTTGACACATTGTCATGTTTTGCTGTGTGAATGTGTCAAGTTGTCAGCTTTTTATCAAGTTATCGGCGGACAACTACTGCCATCATAAGCCTGCGGGGTTTGCCGCGCCGCCGTTTCCCGTTTGGTGCCCACTAAGTAGTCTCCTTGGCTCATAATTCTTTTGGCATACGGAAGATGTGTCCTACGACCCCATATAAGATTGGAGAGTGTCGATACTGTCGATCTTCGGAATTCAAAATTCAAGTAGATTTTATTGCACACCATAGATGTTGACAGGCGGTTATTGCTGAAGAGCGCTGTAGCAAAGCTTTGATACAGCTCTACTACAGACAGACAGAAAATAGTATAGACTATAGCAATTTAACTTTTAACCTACGTATTGTTGAAATCGGTTCGTAAAATAAAGTTTATCTTGAAACCCCTGCTGTCATTCAATGCATGTTTCTGTGCGTTGCACGGATGAAATGTTCCAAATAGTTTGGACACGATTTTATTGTTAAGAGAATAAAACTTGTGAATGGTAAGGGGGGGGGGGGGGGGGGGGGAGCGTCAATATTTGAGCCAGATGGCGCCAGCATAGGTGGTACCTTACTAGTATTGTTCTGTGAGATTTGGCATCAAGAAGTTAGTCAATTCCAAACAAAAAATATAAATTTGACATTCAGTAGGACTGACAGGCAGCTATCGGAATACTTTCGACCGGGCAACCCCTATTGTAACAACTTGCCTATTTCTGATGCTGATTATACCTATCAAACGAACGTACCGGAACGTTCATCGGTACATTTTTCACGGGGCAGGTTGTAACAGTGTTATTATCGAGTATTTATGCCCCCGTTCCTGGGCGGACGCCAAAATTCGGTTTCCACGACACTGGCCAGGTACGAACAGTGCGGCAGTTACGCAATGTCTCGTTTAGTTAGGTGGTAACACTAGTAGTATATTATATATGGCAGTAATAATAATTTAGATGATGTATTCCCGTCTGACCCCGTCTCCATCACACGCAGTATGACTTTGGGGTCAAATGATTATTATGAAAGGCCCATCTAGATTTGTGCCTGCCTCTAATAGGCTCTGTCAAAGCATACTCAACCCATTAAAAAGTTTGATTGAGTTGATTCTAACCTCAGACATAAAATTGGAGAATGACTCACGTAAGTACCTACACTTGAGTTTCAACTTGATACTTACTTATAAATAAAATAAAGGCCCATATAGAGTTTTCCACACTAGGTATAATGTTTTTCACTTGGTAGAATTATGATAATATTTTGTACATGCTGATGAAATAGTATTTTCAACTGACAGCCAGTTCTTGCTCTAGCACTTGCATCAATACTCATTCCAGTACTGGCCTATATAGCGGGTAACGATAAAACGCAGGTATTTACGAGCTGCGTGCGGCCTATCGATTCCACTTCTTTTTTCTTAGATTTCACTGTTTGATTATTACGCAATAGCGTAATATAGCCTATCAATCATGCCTATGATGTCATGCGTCACTATTGTTAGAACATGACAGTTATGGTGGCAAACGTTATAGGCTAGCAGGGCTTAAGCGAGGTTAAGACTAGCAAGTTTATTTGCGTCAAGTAGGGACGCAGCTATAGTTCAGAAAGAGACATGAATATCACTATTTAATTCTAGCATATAGTTGCGCCCCTACTTGTTGCAAGTAAACTTGCTAGTGTAAACCTCTCTTTAAACTTTAAAACTACAACATGTCGTTTTTTTATCGGTTAGATATTTCTGCGACAAAAAGGCAAAACAGACAAAGTCAAGATTAGTATCGAAGGCCTTAGACTCACTTCGGGTCACTGAGCCAGCGGAGTAAGTAAGTAAGGTAACATAAGGCTTATAAGATGAATCATCGAATTTTCTAACACATGGCCATGTAATTTGAAACAAAAAACCCATTAGTATCCCCGTGTGTTCTCTTAATTTATTCTACTCATGCCGTGTAAATCCAATCAGCATATCGACTGTTAATTCACAAGATCTCCAGAACACAAACCAAAATCAACCTTACCACAACACTTTACAATTAAAAATCGCACGCATTACGTGATCCATGATCATTCACAAGACCTCAAAAAACGCAACTCGAACTCAATCTTATCCCCAATTTTTAAGGTATATATTTGAAGTGCACCGCTCGTCCCGCCGGCGGCACAACGCGCCAGGGTTGCCAGATGCCGCATAATTGTTCGTACGACAATTTTTTCGCTGGACCCTAATGTACTATCAGCTGCAGAATTGCCTACCCAGTTTATGAATGAATTCATTGATAAACTGGGTAGGCAATTCTGCGGCTGATGGTACAGTGATCGAATATGTTTAAAGCGGCAGTGTGGAATTAGTAGGGTTTTGTCTCAGTACAAATGCGAAAAAAATTGTGCGCATCGAGAAAAAGTTGTGAATTTTTGACCATAGACAGAGTGAGCAAAGATGAATATTTTTTTGTATTGGCGGTCTGTAAAATTTTTGGACCTTCACGTCAAAATCAGGGGTCCCGTGCAATATGTTATTACTCTCTGGTTAAGACTGCTAGGGGTTGTTTGGTATCGTTTCCGTGTAAAACAGACATGCAGAATTCATTTCTGATATTAAAAATGTGAAATTTCGTATTAAAAAAAAAGTTGTGCCGCGAGGAAAAACACAATTTTATTTTTATTTTTTTAGGACGTCATATAACTAATATATATCCTTTATTTCAAATAATAAAAAATATTATAAAGAAGCATATTTAATATAGATTATAGAAACATATACATTTTATACACCTTTAATACAAAAAACTTCTGGGTTTTTTTTTTACTTAAGTTGAGTAACGGAAAACAGACGTCGCGTCGTTTGAATTGTGACGGTTTATGTTAAAGTTACGGAGGAAAAATATGTTTTTATTTATTGTATTTTTTTATTTCTGTATTTTGTGAAGTTATTATGAATAAAATTTACTAATAACAAGCAATACATGCATTTTAAGGTCAATACGCTACGGATGTTCACGTTCACATTGAATATCGGTACTTACTATGGAGAAAACATATACACCACGAAGCAAACATTTTTTTTCGCGTAGTTTTTGTGTACTATAAGCCTAAACATTTTATATATTTAGAAACTACATTAAATATGCTCCTTTATAATATTTTTTATTATTAGAAAAAAAAATTATATATATTAGTTATATGACGTTCTAAAAAAAAATAAAAAATTGTGTTTTTCCTCGCCACACAACTTTTTTTTTAATGAGAAATTTTACATTTTTAATATCATAAATGAATTCCGCTTGTCTGTTTTACACGGAAATGATACCACACAACCCCTAGCACCCTTAACCATAGAGTAATAACGTATTTCACAGGACCCCTGATTTTGACGTGAAGGTCCAAAAATTTTACGGACCTCCAATACTAAAAAATATTTATCGTGGGCCATTCTATCCATGGTCAAAAATTCACAACTTTTTCTCGATGCGCACAATTTTTACAAATTCGAGCTCTGCTAAATAGGATTGTGTAGGTTTTGTGACGTGGAAGGAATACAATGTAGATAATCTGATCAGGTAGTGTGATAAGCAGCTTGAACCGGTTGATTGACAGAACTGTGTAGTAAATTGTAGAACAGGGACATATTTTATTTATTTTTGATAAGAGGTATTTTTTTTTCTTAGCCTGGTAAGGTGTCCCACTGCTGGGCAAAGGCCTCCCCCCCTTCCCGCCATTTGGCCCTGTCTAATGCACACTCCCGCCATTCCTCAAGATATGTGTCCAGGTCGTCCTGCCATCTCCGTCTTGGTCTACCTCTGTATATTTTAAAAATAATTTTCGAGTGAGTAGTTGGTTAGTTCAAACAAAAAGTTCGGATATTTAGTTGCAATTAACAGATTAAAGGGTTCTTCATTGTTTCGATGTTTGTTTTAAACTGCGTGATTAATATCTTACACGTCGAAGCACGCCAATATATCCAACACAAACTTAAAGTCAGAGTTATTAAAACTCGCCAAACGTTGTATTTTTGCGCGTTTTGTATTGTAATATATTATTATTATAGGTAGTCCAACACAAAAGGTCGCATAAAATTATCGCCTTTCGGTTTGAAGATGGATAAAAAGAGCTTTATTTAATTATCCTAATAATACTCGTACGAAGGCTATCCTAAAACACAAGTGGAATCCAGACAAAATGCAAGAACAATTATAATATTCAGTGAACAACAAAATAGCTGAACCACCAAAAGCCGCCTCCACACTTTGGCCATACGTTCCCCTACAACAATCGCAGGGGTGCAGTGTACTCAGGTGTCGTATCGAGAATCTGCGTGCATCGGACTGCGTACACTGCGTGCGACGAAACCTTGTGCGCACTTTTGACAACCCTCATTCTACTATAATTAATTTATGTTGAGAATTGTAGAAGGACCAGGCAGAATCAAAAAATGTTTTAAAAAATAGAAAATGTACTGTAATCCGCCTTCGCAAGCTCATTTAAAAATACTAAATCAGTTGCTCGTTACCAATTCAAAATTGCAGTGTCGCAGCAAAAATCAGAGTGAATAACGTTCCAATAATTTAAGTACTTTTAAATTATTAAATGAAATTTACGTTATTCAGAAACTAAATAATTAACCACATGACAAACAGTCTACATTTTTAAGTCTTAAATGTACTTTAGTCACCATTAAAATAATTACAATTATTATCAACTTTTGACACCTTACATGACGACCGAAACTACTATCAAATATGATGATACATTTTATTAAGTGCATTGTAGAGTTTTTGAAGAAATAAAGTGGGTATTTAGATAGGTATAAGAACTTATGTCTACGACAATTCACTCTCCGCACGGCACTACTTAGTAGCGTGTATTTTTAGGAATAACAACAATTCACCGATTATAAAACGCGGACGTAAAACAAAATCCTGATAATTATCACAATACTGTGCTTAGCCTCTTATTTAAGTCGAGGCTACACTAAAAATAAATGTCTAGCAGCAAGTTTTTGCTGTGTGACATGTCAAGCAAAGTTGCTCAAAATGACTTGACATACAACTTTCATCAGCGACATCTACCTTCTAATACAGGCACACTAAACTGTTCAACCACCCCTTTGCTAAACGACGCACCCTTGTACCTCGCACACACCATACCTCTAAAACAAGGGTGGACAGTCCAGAGGGTCTCTCCCTTTAATACACACCATCACTATGCTCTCACCTTTAATCCCACCTACCCACGCCACAATCACCCTTATCCCATGAACTCTAAAGGTGAGAATAGTCTGAGGAAGGTACAGGTGCGTGTGGAGGGGTGTACGCAGAACTCTTTGATCTAGACTCGACCGTGAAAATGTTGGAACGATTTATTTCATTGCAATTAACGACTGTGAAGCTGTTTTGTTGTGGTTTCAGAGAATGGGAAGGTATTTTTGATGCGATTGACTTCGCTTTGTGTATAGATCCAACATATATGTATATATATACTCATGATACTTTTCCATTGGCACTTAAATGAAAGTAGTTTATTAATAATTACAAATAGGACAGTCAACCAAGCCAACCATACCAAGAACCAGGTTTTTTTGGTGAAAATGTCCAAATACATTGGTGAAAAAGATGGAAATAAGAATTCCAAAAGTCGATCACAGTTTCAAGTCTACGTGTAAAGCCTCTTATTAAGGCGCAATAGCTACCTTTTTGACTTGACTTTGACTTGTACATGGTGCAATAATAAGGTCAAGAACCAATAACTCGTTCATCATCGTCATCATTTTACCTGTTTGTTGCCAACTGCTAAGCATAGGGCTCTCTTCGTACGCCATTTGTCCTGGTCCTGAGCCAATCTCATCCAGATAACTTATTACTTAACCAAATGACCGTATTCAAGCGGCTCACTTAATTAGTCTCATAATTAGACATCATTGTTGCAACATTGCCTTGACCTAACTAAACTTAACATAACTAGTTGATATAACTACTACAGCAGCGGATACAGTGATTAGGGCACGCATTAATCACGCGGCAAGTGCGGCTGAGGCTAATTACCTTACACGATGAGACGATGACCTTATGTGATCATGTTCTATAATAAGTTAACTATAATAGAACATGGTTAGATAAAGCCACAAGATCATCATTTTTCTAGCTCTTTAAACAAGCTTGTCATGGTTCGATGAAGCCTGGGATCCACTCGGTAACATAGAAAACATAACCCCAATAATTGGCACTAGTTTTAATGAAAATTACTTTAAATTGACCTTCTAATCCAGCCTGGAAACTGATTGTAAATCGTGTTGAATTGAGGTTAGGTTCCCTTACGATATTATATTCGACAAAAAGTGTCTGTAAAATATCAAATTATATTTTTCAAACACAAGGTATACAAGCTAGGGTTGGAACCTGCAACCCCCGCATTGAAAGTAGCACGTCTTACCGCTAAGCAACCTGCGCTTTTGATAAGGTCACAAAATGATTGAATAAATAATGTCATATTTAACATAAGCCTTAGCCTGCGATTGAGTCAGCCTAGAAGTTGTTAAAAATGCTCAACCTTATTTTCGCTCTTGAGTCAATAAAACCCGCACAGCGCTCTGACTTTAAAACAATACCTAAGCGTTTCAACGTTAAAACTACTACATAATATATTTTCAACGAGATGGAACAAGTGGGTTGTGCGACAGTTTGCCACCTTTAACGAAATAAAAGCAATAGGCAGAATGCGCTGAAATTTGCCGTTTAAAGGGCGTTATAGGCGGGCACAATGAATCAACAAGTCGCGATATGTTGTTGCTAATTAAGGAGACAAATCGCAGCGCGCGCGCAAGCTGCTCTTCCAGGAAAAGAGACGCGAATCCATACTACGACTCCGAAACAATTGTTTAATATCATTTCGTTATCCCCAGGCGGATCCAGGCGGGTTGCGTCAGCCCTTATGAAAAGCATATATTACTTAATATTGCTCCACGAAACAGTATTTTGATTGTTTACTTGTTTCCGTATGATTAGTGGATTATCAAATTTCTTAAACAGTTCTCCTTAAGGAGCTTCAAAATAGAGACACTAAAACTAACCTTTTGACATTACATTAAAAAATGGAAAATTGTGTGCTGTATTATCAAGAGATGATTACAAAATGGTTCCATTTATATTGTTTATATAAAATATAAAAATATATATTCAGGGATACAAATATATCAGAAGAGAACCCTGTTGACGACGAATGTTTATTATTCAAAATAAAATAACTGAAATTAAATGTTAATCAAATATAGATAAAACCACCGTAACTGTTTTCCAAAAGTTAAGAAACAGAGATAATTCTGATGTAAATATTTAGTATAAATATACTTGATAATTTTAACAATGCTACCAATACAAATGGTGTAAAAGATGAACACCTAAAGGATTTTTACTATAATTATGGATACTAAAAATATTTACAACGGACCCCTATCATGTGCGTTGGATTCAGTCTTGGTGATTTAGTAACTGCTAATGAATGTACTAATTAATTAAAATAATGTTCGGCTTATCATGTTATATAGTTTGATTGTAACTGTGTACTAAAACAGTCAACGTTATATGATTGACAAAAAATATATTTACAAATATCAACGAGTTGATATATTCACTTCGACATACACCGAGACGTCAATAACAAATAGCATTCTAAGATGCATCAAATTATGGATAGTAATGAAGACAACGCAACAGAAACCTTTAAGCAACATTTTGATCTAACTACTGTTGGAAATCCTGTTGCTGTAAACGGGTCCTTGGATGATGAAGAATACTTGGAGTTTTCTTTGAGCTTAACAGTCGTGCTGACCGCAGCAGTAGTTTTGTGGTTTGCTGCTGTCATTTCTTCTCTCCTGGTACTTATTTTTGGGATTATCTCATGGATATCTATAACGAAATGGAGACGGTTCAGAAACTACGTCTTTGTTAGCATAAGTTTTTCTGCTATGGTTTCTATTTTAATCATACCATTACCTCAATTGGATAGTGATTTTCATTGGGTTATTCTTATTTTTAGATGGAGTACAAATTCATTTGTGTATTGGTTGTTAGTAGCATGTATTACGTTTTACGTTGACATTATTAAAATATTTTCGTCTTCGTACGAACACGTTTATTTGAAAGCCAATATTTTTGCGTGGCTCTTGCCAGCTTTTGTGACAGTGATAGACAATTACAGTGCAATAAAATTACAAAATTATGTTTTAACAGGAGTGAATTTTGTAAGCTTTATTTTATATTTAAGAGTATTGATTTCTTTACTGTGTGGTAGAAATATTAGAAGTAATTCTAGTATTAATGTTTGTAAAAAGATACGAGTAGCCACTTTTATCGTCTTCATAAGTGGTAGCGGAACGATGTTAATAATAAATTTGGTCGGGATAACAATGTTACGAGTATCAAAACTACTGGCAGGGCCAATGATGTTTGCATTGTATTTTTTCCAAATAATAATGGTAAATGTGTTGTTTTTAATGATGAAATCTCACAGGTTGCTTTGGAAGGAATATATTAGACTCAAGCGCCTAAGAAATAACTTCGAATTATAAAACAACTTAAATAAACATTTGTTGCATTTGTAAATTGATATTGATATGTTACTAAAATCAACTTTTTAACAAATTCTTAGTGTAATAAATAAATCATAGCATAGATCTACAAGCAGGTTTTATTTACCGTTTACTAATTTTAAGGTCACACTATCTTGTATTAAACGAATTCATGTAGATTAATAATTTACAGTTGGGTAAATACTATTTACTAAATATAAACATTGACAAAAATCCAAAAAATATTTTGATCTTTTTTGGTAACAACATATTATTTAATTAAAAATGATCAACATCTAACCACATTTAAATAGTAAACAATTAATATTATTATTTCCCATTTATTGAGTCAACTATAACAAAACCTGACCTGTGGATGAATGAATGAGGTATGTGTCAACTAATATTAAATTTGAATAAATGAATTTAATATTAAAATTGAGTAAAAACGAGTTTTTAAGCACTAAATTATTAAAAAATAAGCCATTACAAATTTTACAACTTCATAGGCAAAATTTATAAATTCCCTAAGTAGCAACTTTTTTAAGTTTTAAAACGTAATTAAATACATTTTATCGTAACATTTTTCACACTATAATTGTTTTGCTTACAATTTAACTTATTTAAGTATATATTATTAAGTATCTCTCGATTCAAAATATACAATAGTGTAACATACTTATTATGAACCTCGCCCTTACTATCGTTTCACAATTAGAAGCATTGTCTCCCGAATGACTAATCAGGTGTCGCCGGCGGCTCGCGACATGCATCTAACCGCTCGGAACGCTTGTTTCATTAATAACTGCTCAACCAATACATCACCTTTTATACTTACTCTTTTATTTACTGTTGACTCTGCAGCACCAAGATGCAGTAGAAATAAGGTTGAAATAAGTAAGTATACTACTAATAGTACTGTCTTCTTAATTTCGAGTAAAGTAAAAGATTTTATCGAAATATCGATTCATACGACAATCCCCGAACAATCAACGTACCCCAGCAATACGTGTTCATACGACCAATACAATATTTATGAAACACCCTTATTCTGATTTTATCGGCGACTAAATCGTTTTTCGGCAAAAGTATCGTTTTTACAACGACTGAAACTACCAACTTAACTTTATCGCCCGTTAAATCTACAACGGTTTTTGGTTCTTAGTAAATACAATCACTTATGGAGTGTTTTAGTTTATGCCAGCTGCAAAGTAAAACTTGCGGTTGTGTGTAATTGTCTAATGCCCCTCTAGACGTTGCATTACCATTTTAACGCAGTTATTGGAGTGATAGCGATATAAAAAGCTTATTTAGCTGCGTCTAGACGTCACGGTGTAGGGAACGGTGAGGTAATGAGGTTTGGAGAAATTAGCCGATGTCATTTCGTTTTATTGCCTTCGCATTGTGGAGTGGTTTTGTATTTAGCTAAGTGTGTATTAGCAGTTGAAGCTGTTTTTGTGAAAATTTTGTTACGAAAAGAAAGTAATATTATTTAAAAAAATACACTACTAGCAATGTAGGACACTTTTACATACAGAACATAATTATAATTATGGAATGGGAAGCATTAAAAAAATATTTTAGAAGAAACCAAATATACATATTATGGGCGATATATTTGAAGACATCTAATTGTAAAGGGAGGTTTTTTTTTTAATATTGTATTTATGCATACAAGTATGAATTTTAGTCATATACGTATATTTGCATAGTCTCAAGTATTTTTTTGCATAAGAACCTACCTGTCATTAATTTCGTCGTAAAATCTCCTATCATATTAATTCTTATACCTACCTACATGTTAATTTAAAACACTCGTCAATTTTAACCTTATCCCTATCCAATATTTATGTCTCCCAACTGTCATGGAGCCAGTTACAGCTGACCTGGTGACTAAACATCTTTAGTCTCCCATTAAAATACATCGAACAAATCGCCTCTATTCACAATGACAGATCATCGATAGGTGCGAAACATCAAAGTCGCTCTCAGCCTCCGAAACTAGACCAAAAGGCATCCGCGTAAAGTCGAAAGTGCCTTAAAGGAGTAATGAAAGCGTTGTAATGACAGATTAGAAAAGTAAGAACCGTGTCAAAGATACTTAATGCAGGTACGTTAAACCTTATTACAGTGTACTAAGGTGGAGCATTGGATATTTAAATGGTGTGAAGGATCTCATTTGACCAGTGGCCCATCAATCAGTTGGACAGTGATGGAGGCGTGTAATCCAGTTTGTCGGTTGTCTGTCCGTACCTCGGAAAACACCTCCTGATGTTATTTTGAGCAGGTGCCTTTTGGGGTATTGCAAAGTTCAGGGGAGTCCTGAACAAATACCGTTATATGTAGGTGTGGTATTAAATTAAACTGATAATCTGTCTTGTCGGTACGTGACAAGAAAACTGATGACTTTACGGTTGAACATATTTTCATATTATACATTCAAACCAAATACAGTTACATTTTTTGAATTAAGATTAAGCCCACCGTAAAACTCAACTATAGTATTAAAGCTTCAGACTTAATTAACCTCTAATATTTTCATATAGGCGTGACTATTATTTAAATGCTAAGGCATAATATTATGTATGCAACCAAAATAAATATTGGGATTGATACTCAATCAGTTAATAACCTACGTTTTGAACTGGTGATTACTAAATATTATACAATAGCGATATTGTGTTATTTGCAAATATAACTAATTAGATATTGTCATAGATAAATGAGTAGATAGATTGCTAACTCCATACATAGCAAAGCTACTAATTAAATAATAAGTCGTATGGGAGGTATGGTTAAACTCATTTCTACTAAGTTTTAAGCACACTTAAATCGTAATACGTATTAAGCTGTAATCTTTTGAATAATAACTTTTAGAAAAACTCGCTTAAAACTTATTATATATACGCATTTAGCCATGTATGGAGAGAACACTCTAGGTACTTAATTCTCTTTGGTATTGTTCAACTGAGCCCTTGCTACTGACACTTTTATAGCAGTTTTTTATGATTCATCATCATCATCTCAGCCATAGGACGTCCACTGCTGAACATAGGCCTCCCCTTTAAGGGGATAATACGCGCCTCGCTTGGCAGGCGGGTTGGCGCGCGCAGTTTTTTTTTTGTTTTTTATTGTTGTTTCGGCTTTCGGAAGATGCTGCTGCCCATCTCCCGGTATATTCCCTTAGCAGACTCCTACTGCAACCACGGGACGATATTGTGGGGGACAATTCTAAGGCCGGGCATCCCACGGAATTTTTTTATGATTAAAAGAATATTTATAATGATATTATGTTGTCGCAGTATTTTTGTCAGCTTTATTTACAACTGTAATAAAAACAGGATATAATAAACTAAACAACCTCATATAAAGTTTTTTCTTTTCAATATAATTTTTTATCTTCGAATTCTAACATCGACTAATAAAATAGTTCCTAAAAAGTAAACTGTGATATCGTATATGTGAGCAACATAATGAATCATATAGATGGCCACAATGTGAAGGCAAAGTATTCAAAAAGCTCAATCAACCCTTGTATTAGGGCTAAACGTTCGATGCCCGGGGCAATCATATCGAGTGCCATTGTTGAGATAAAAAGGTGAAAAACCGGAGCGCAGGGGTGAAAGAAGAATATTTCACAACCCATATGGGCGTACGAGTATGTATGTTATTGATAATTTACGATCCTGACATGTTTACTCACACTTTTTTACAACATGAATGCAGAAATGACAGTTCTTTCAATCTAAAGGGAAATTGATGGAAAAATGGTAGTATAAAAGGTGTGTAAGTAAAGTATTTTTTGGCCAATAATTTAAGACTGAGTTAACTTGATTTTGATTTCACGACGGTGGCAAAAAAGCATACAGCATAAAGGTGGTAAGCAGTTACTTACCACTTTGCAACTCCAGAGGATTCACATACTCGTTGCCTACCCTTTAAGAACCTATACACACCTTTTTTCTAAGAACCTCATACTTTATCCTCTTGGAAAACCTTAGCAGGGAGTTCATTCTACAGCCGGATGTTCGCGGAAGAAAATTCTTAATTATAATCAGGTGTAATCCGGTGAATTTTGACAATACTTACATTTAAACTAGACTTTACCATACCTATCTCGGCCCTTCAACGGTCATTTAGAGTTCCAGCATTTTACCAAGTTTTTTACCAACTGCGGTTTTTTACCAAGGAAAAATGCGGAAATAGAACATTGGGTAAAACATAAGTAAATTACTTTATCTACATCTTATTAACGAATATTCATTGAACATATTGCCCTGCTATTAAACTTACCCACACGCACCCAGGCCACGCGCCATGCTGGCCCTCAGGCCACGGTATTGTACGCTTTGTACCACGGCACAAAGGTGTATTTAATGAAACCACTTCAACTTTCAACAGCCCATCTGTCTGTAGGTAAGTTCGAGTTTTATTTAATGCAATTATTAGTTTGCTTATGTTTTGGTCATCATTTCTATTTTTTAGCTTTGATTTTATTTAACGGTATGATATCATGAATACTGTCCTCGAAATTTACGCTTTTTTAACTTTAACCCATTTTTGTAATCTTACGTAAGAATCCTTGAGACTCTCCCCTCCCCCACGTAAAAAAAAATAAGTCATGAGCGACCCCTAAATCGTAATTGTATCGTGCGTCCATGGCAAAATAGCGACACCACAATATTCACCTTGTAAGAACTAGTATGCCGTAGACCGGACAACCACTTGCCCAAGCAGACTCTCCACTGGCAAGCTACTGGCAGTAGAAGGTCGGGACGCCCCCTTACTACATGGAGGCGATCAGTTGAGACGGAGGCTGGCTCAATTGGTCTCGACTGGAAAGAGCTGGAAGTAGCCGCTCAAGATCGCGACAAATGGAAAACTCTTCCGCGAGCCCTATGTCCCTAATGAGGGATAACAGGAAGAAATCATCAATCATCATCATCAAGAACTAGTATTGGTCCTCCAGTCAAAGTAAAAGTTAATTATGCTCGGCCCGTAAAGCTCTGTCAAAAATGCATCCCCAAAGTCACATAAGATACGTGGACAGTTTACACGAGTGTATTTGCAAGCCGAATCGCAAAAAGGTGGAAACCTCCGCCGCAATCACACACTTATTCAAACATGTCCTCTGGGGCTATATTCCGATTGCTAGACTAAACTCTATTTAAATATCCAAATACACTGAGGTGATTTTCTTGAAAGTAGCATTCACGTGAATATAACTTATAGAATATTACTTTTAAGAGAAACTCTCTGCAAAGAAATATGCGTAAAATTCAAAAATTCTTTTCCAAGACATTGATAAGATACTTTCTCAAATACATAATGTGGCCAGCCCGCAAGTACTAAACTGACCGTTATCTAACAAACTGTTAATTGAACTATTAATAACCACGAAGAATAAAACTGGACATAGATTATAAGGTAATGCTATGATAATAAATTTGTTATTGTGAGTAGCAGCACAAGATCAGGCAACAAATAAAATAACATTTTAAAATTCATTGTTCATATCGGCAGCTTTAAGCTCGGGTAAGTTTAAGTCCCTGTCAACTACTACATAGGAAAGCTTTGATATTTAATATAATTTAAACAGATGATAGGAGACAATTTGTTTGGTTTATACACGAGTTTTAACTCGCGATCTCAGTGAGAATGCTTGTCTCTCGGCTACAAAGCAGTCTGCCGCGTAATAACGCTTTTGAATGCGACCATGTTTTTTCGTGTCATATCTGTAAAGTTGCGTATTAGGGAGTTAATTAAAAACGGGTGCTGGTTCTTTTTGAGTGCGATTTTGTGCATTATTATTAAGCTACATCTGTTGATTGCGAGAATATAATTTAAACTGAACAATCATTGCGGAAAATACGTCCATAAGACTTAGTTACATTACAAAGAGACAAAGCTTAATAGATAAGTAGTAATAGGTAGACAAATACTTGTTTTATTTTAAAATTAAAACAATTATGCACCTTTTATGGACATTTTTAGAAAAAATATCCCAATAACCTCGGAAAACAGAGGAAACTATTTTCAAAACTGTTATTTTGTTTTTCTCTAAATCCCCTTATATGGCATACACAGTCAAAGTCTTAGCAGAAGACTGTCCCACCTCAGAATCGCTAATACCATATTCAAAATAATAATTTGATCTATATATCAAAAAATTACATATTAAATTAAGGTACAAATTTCGATTTGCATTTGGGACAACAAGTTTGTTATTAAAAATATAACGCTTGCAAATGTGTTCTACAAAGTATGACAAACAAGCCATTATCGTGATCTAAATTTTACTCCCCTTACCGCTAAACAATAAAAATTATAAACAGCCAAAAATCTTTTCAGCACAATTAAACAGAGCCCATTTGCATACCCCAAACTTCTTAATTACCTGAACAGTAATTATTTTACCAAACAGACTTTTACCTAAAACTCATTAGGAGAAGCGACAATCTTCATTATTTACCTTAGACTTTAATTAATTCCTTGTCATGGTTTTTGCTTCGCCGTCTGAGTTATATCTTCAGGCGCACGGTGACAGAAAACTGAGCGAAACAATAGATATCAGATCTTTCGAGGAAGAATGGGATGGATGTATGTCTCCGGTACCTGATTAACATCTTTTGGCAATTAGTAAAACACACAAAACTCCACCCTGGCCGTGTTCTGCTCCCCTGGTAGGTGATACTTAATATTCGGTCGTAAATTACTTGAAAACTTACTGCGAAGGTAGTGCTAGATTTAAATTTAAATGCACTTGCGGAGTCGAGATAAGGTGCTCGAGTAATTAATGTAACAAGTTGTTGAAAAATTGCGGTAAATTTTCAGTTTGGAGGAGAAATTATGGTGTTTATTGAATTTAAACTATTAAGGAATGGAAACTGCCCTACTCGTAATGGTTGCATAGCGAGCGTACAAGCGCATAGTAACAAATAGCGTACTAGCAGTACACTAATATCTACTAGGTGGAGTAGCAGTGCAGGTGACATTTCCTCTTACATTTCCGGTATCTTTAGGCGGCTTTCGGACAGAGGGCGCAATTGACTTCAGCTTCAAAAAGTTCTTAGGCTGTGGTCGTCTATATCTCTATAGTCTCTGTAATTACATTCCGACTGTATAATAACTATTACAAAGGCTCAAAGTAAAGTAAATCCCAAATTGTCTGACCCAGATTTTAACACAAGTTCGAAATCAAATTTAAACTTTTTTTAATTTTCCTAAATCGCTTTAATTAAACCGACGCTCAACCGCACCAAATATCCGATTTCCAAAAAAACCTTTTTATAACCAATTGGGGATTTTCCACGCGGTCAGATGTGAAAAAGTTGGACAAATTACAGTCAAAAGGAGGATTAATTTAAAATTACTGGCCCGGCTCGGCGGGTCTGGAATGCCATTGAAAATGGTATTGACACGTATTGTGTTTTAAATGGTTAAATACCTATGTGTACAAGTAAAATTGACCAAGACCAATACATGTCATACCAGTAATGGGACCATTTTCCATTGATCATGTGCAATTTGATTGCGAAGCAAGATTACAAGTAAAAGGTATATTTAAATCATTATAAACTTTGGATCTTATAATTATTGAAAAGCACTGAATTTATGATCATAACTAAACTTTTCAAATAGGACATTATTATTGTAACGTTTTTTCAATAGATCTCTTTTGATAGGTATTATTATACAGTGTGTAAATCTAATACGGGCGAATCTCTTAACGGTAATTAGTATAGAACATAAGAAATGTAATTAGATACCTTTTACTTAGAATTGCAATAAAAAAATTATCCATACAAAATAATTCGGCCCGCAATGTAATGCAAACACACACTCACGTTAAACGATCGTTGACAGTAATGACAGTTACTTTCAATAACATGTTTACAGTACATCGCTGATGATAATATTTTCAAAAATTAATTATTGGGTCACAGTTGAGTGTAACTTAAAAAAACATCTTAATTAATGATTACACTAATGAGTTCTATGTCTGGTTTTATTTATCGCCCGTATTAGATTTATACACTGTATAGATAGGTATATCTCACACGCAGGAGTAAAAGGTTTATTATTTTGTACAGTAGACGTCAAAAGTATGTTTACACTTTTCGACCTGAATAAGGAGTAAGGTGCAAAAGTGTAAACACATTTTTGACGTCGACCGTACATAGAGATAGACAGAGTTTAGAAATGGTCGCTGTGTATAGATAGAATCAACATTTTTTTACACTTGTATTATCAGTCAATTGTACTTAGTATTATCAATATTACTGACAAAACTAATTTGACGACCTACATTAAATTTATTAATTCGTTGTTCGGTCTTTGAACAGCGCGTTAACTTAATTTTAAGCTTCGGTGTGGCCTCTTATTCTCTTTCAAAGGTTACATTACGTAATTTTTCTAAATCAGCTAACAAGAATTCTCTATTTAAACTTCCAAAGAGTTTAACGGTTAACTACAATCCGGGCTGTCAACCGCCATTTTCAAATTTTGAATCTAACGGTCAAAAGGATAGATGCGTCTACTGCGCAATGAGGCGTGCGCATCGTGTGTGGCTATCTTTAAATCTACCCTCAATCTAATTTGAAACTTATTGCAATTACTCAAAGTTCTCTTTACAATGTTTAAATGGCAGTTTTACATGAATTCATTATCGATTTTCAACTTTAGTCTTTTGAAATAGAGTTGCAGTAAAATAGCAAAGGTGAGAAATATGAGTATAATTAGAAGGACTCAGGTGATTCGTAGAATGTATAATTTGATTCTTAATGGTTAGATGAGAACAGATTTGATAAAGATTTGTATGAAATGGCGGTCGTACCTAATGCAGTTTATGTAGGTGATACTAGTTCTGAATTAGGTTGCTTTGGTCTTGGAGCGTAGTTGTGTTTTCGATTCTTAATTAAGAGTCTAATCCAAAATAAGAGTTTTTAGTTGGTTTAATTACCCATTTTCAGAAATTAGGGTAATAGTTTAAAAGTTATGGTAGGTGCTAACCTCAACACGTAACTTCGTCTGGGTCGTTAAAATATTTCAATCGCTTTTTGATATTCATGATCCCATAGATATTGATATTCCGAAAATCCATTCTTACTGGATTACCATGACTTTTGAATAATTAGTTCCAAGTTTCAAGGATCTATGTGATCTAACAATTTGTGCTTTATCTGTTAGTCACTGGGAAACTGTAAGATGGCGCCTTAAATGCAACAAATACATAAGAAATATTTTAAGGTCACAATTTTTTTTCCCTCGAACTTTATTTAATCATTTTTCCAACTGTGATAGTTATGTTGTCTATTTATAAAACCTAGTTTGAATTTGCCCCGTCCGGAGGGTAGTTCCACCGTCGCTAGGGGGTGTTATGACGCGTGTCGCCGTAGTTTGTCTCCTGCCCGCTTCCGGCCAGCAATGTCTTGTTCTCTGTGCCTTCCTGGACACTATTCATAGGCAGTGTTGTTAGTCAGACTTCATGTTTATGTCAGACGTATTTTTGTTTTGTTTATGTAATTTATTTAAATTATGAATAATTAAATGGGTAGGTACATTGTTATTTCTAACTTGCCCATAAATAACACACACTAATAAGATTGGTAATTAAATAAAATTTATTTTGAGTAATTTAAATATGTTTGAGAAAATTTTGCATCTATTTGAACGAGATATTGTTGATAAATTTTATATTTATCAGTCAGTTCCAGATGAAGGAAAGTTTTTAATTGATTAACAATGTTATCTTGCAATACTTAGTATTTTTTTTTAATATGCCGCATTTGTAGGTCAAAATATTTTTATCAAGTGATAGTCCCATGAACTAGAACTATACACAATATTATGACCAAGCTCTCGCGTAACTATGTTTTTCTATTATACCTTCCTAGGCCCGGAAATTTCCGGGCAAAAGTATTGTTGAACTGAAATTTACCGTGCTCGGCCACCCCGACTCCAAGAATATGATTATGTAAGAACATGCGCCAGGTTTATGATCACCTCGCCGGTGACCCGTACGCAGGGTTGCCACCGATAAAAAATGGTCTTAAGTAGGTTTTTTCAGTTTATATAATGTAATCGAAGATTTAGTTAGTGTATACAATGGCATAATTATAGAAAGCTATGAAGCAGTATGAGAAGCACAGTACTATAACAAAGAGCGAGATATGTTGTGGCGCAATGACCTGAGTGATTTTTAACCTCCGACACTAAAGACCGCCAGCCTTCTCTTTTAAGCTGTTTCAGCCCAGTTGACATCGCCTGGCTCGTTAAGATCTTTTGGACAAACAAAAAATAATACTATTAATTACATAAGGTCAACTTTCTTACAGTACCTATAGAGGAACAAGACAACTTAAAATTGTGAAAGTGAATACAATAAAATATTAATATTACTGGTGGCGGTTAGGATATTCTTCTATTTTTCAATGTTGATTATAATTTGAGGGGCATGATCCTTTTTTAAGGCCCGGCAATACCTAGCCACTAACTGTAAGCGACCAACAGGCAGCTGGTATGCTTGTACCTATGTCACCAACTACAAAAAAAATCTCTGCTTTTTTTTTTCTTAGCCAGCCCTACCGGGCCAGGAAGTTTGTCCGCAGATTCTTTATATTTATATTCACCTTGTCGCGGCAGATTTATTCACTTCTTTAGAGCGCGCGCACTGACCGTGTCCATGGATCGCCCCTCGCCTGGCCACCCTACGGGCATACGCACTGCGATTTCCCTTTTTGTGGAAAATGCTTCGGTGACTATCTTAAGAAAATAGGAAATTAAAAAAAATAGGGCTAGTAAATACGCTTCTTAGGTGATTTAATTACGTTACATAAAATAACCCCACCAGGGAATATAAATCAACCAGAATCGACGGATAGGTGGGGACTAATAAAATTTTACTATGATAGTGGTCACCTTATCAATGTTTCTTATGCTTGTATATTTACCAAAAAAAAATTTTTTTTCAAACTATACTAGATATACTTTTCTTTGCCGATACTGGGATTCGGTGCCCTACAGATTAGACTCTAGATTCCCTACGAGTACATGAACCGTGAAAAAAGGACGGCAGCCTGATGTCCCCTTTTATTTGAGATATTCCAGGCTATCACGTTTAACGCCTACTATACTATTAGAGTTTGTATGATATCTGTTAAGTGTACCTAATAAATAAAATAAAATAAAATAAAATATCACTTTTATACTAATAAATTTTGTATGACTTACTTAAAGTACTAAGACTCCTAGGTGGGGCAGAGGGCGTCCAGTGCGCCGCCATCGCATTCTATCTTGGGCTGCATGCTTCACCTCAATACATTTTGTATAAGTATACGTATTACGTATTATTTTTATTACCAAAAGTTTCAAGGAAAAAACTTTCCCTATCAGACTTTTTAATCTACATATTACACAATATGACTTTTTTTTGTTAAGTCTCCTCCAACCTACCCGCACAGTGCGTATCCATATACCCCTGTCCACTATGATATGTGTTGCGTAAAATTTTGTTTTTCAGAAGTCGAGAAGGCAAAGGTATCGCTGACAAATGCCGGACAGTTTATTACGGGACTGTCCGACATGAAAGGAGGGTCGCCCTACCCCTGTTTTGATAGTTCCTGCTGGATTAAGTAGTAAGTATGTGTGTTTTTTGGATCTCAGATTTATGCAGATTTAGGCTGTTTAGACATGTGCTTACCTAAATCTATTCGATGTCACTGTTTATTTTTGGAACCTTTTTTACTCCGCCTAGTAGTAAAATGTACGAATAATTCTAATCAGATTTTTAGTTAAACACAGGACTTAATTGCGTAGACTTACCTATAATTTTATAATTGTAGGCTATAGGTTATAACTCCCGTTGTTATTAATATGAATAATGAGTTAAAAATTCATCTCAAAAAATGTCAAAAGCAGCAGAACTTGCGTGTTTTCCTATCGAAGTAAATAAATAAAATAGTGAATCGAGTAACATAAAATTGTAGAAAACTATATTTATGTTTCATGAAAAGAACACAATATCATTTTGTTTTGTAGTTTGTGAAGTAAGTAAGTAAGTAAGTAAGTAAGTAAGTAAGGTAAACTTGGTGAAGATCGGATAGCAAGCAAATTCGAGCGATTTCGTAAAAAAATTTTTTTTACGAAATAGTAAAACTGTTATTGAACAGTTCTACAACAATTTTACCATTATGTAAAAAAATCTATGCAGAATTTGCTGTAATTGCTTGCTATTCGATCTTCGCCGACTGGCGGTCTTCGTCGAGTTAACCTTAGGTATATTGTCCACTTGCGGGTCTCACTCTCATAAACTCATTTCACCATAAAGAGAGAGAGAGAGAGAGAGAGAGCAACGTACGGAACTACAGGGGCCACAGAAGATATAAAAGAGTGTAAGACGCAAGTATTTCTAGAAATAATCTTGATGCACAACTAAATTGATACGATCATCAATGTAACTATAGGTGTCCTAATACAAATCGCGTCCGAGAATAGCCAGTTGCGAGGTATACGCGAGATGTGTACAATATACATCACCGATGGAGCGCGACTTCAGATATAATGTCGATTGTTAGGGATGGATCATATCGCAGCTATCGATATCGATGAATATTTATACACTCGATGCATATCACGCAAACTTAAATAATATGTTTAAGCAAAAGGTACATCATTGTCGGTTGTTAATAGCGTTTATTTCTAAATGAATTATTATGGCAGTAATGCTTTATTGACATTCGATAATGATGTACCTTCTACTTGAAAACGGCACATATAGAGGATTGTTGTCAGCGCTCGCTCAAATCAAAGGGGACAGTTTAAGCTCCCTTTTTCTGTGCCATTTTTTTGTCTTGAATTTCATTTTCAGTATAATATGAGATGATAGATTACAAATTAATAACGACTTGCATGAATACGGATTGACGTACCAAATTACTTAAGTATAAAGCGAGTAAAGTAAGTACAGAAATTATTTGGTACTCTATCTATTGGTATTATTGTAAGTACAAAAAAATTATAAACACATATAGTGACGCCTCTCGATAAACCGAATTGGTAAAACAAACCAATCATTACGCGCTTAGTTTTTCGATATTATTCTTGCCAAGTTCGTGGGAAAATTTAATGCACGTCTGTTAATTTCGATACAGTATCGACCAAAAGTATCCCATCCCTCAAAGTTGTCAATGGGTTCGTTTTGTCCCACCTCGGTAATGATCCATCATTAGCCACCTTTATTGACTCCAGAAATACCTGTTTGATGATAGCATCGGCCGTTTGATTTGTGGCGCGGACTGTACTTTGTAACTATTGTATCTTAGACTACTGATCGCTTACTAACACACAAAGGAAACCATGCCTTAAATTAATTGTGGTTAAGGTATGTTTTCTTTCTGAAAGATTATATGATAGGATCAAATGTCAGTATTGAAGACTTGGCCAGCTTTTCCAGTTGGGTTAATTCTTCGTCCTAGTTGCTGTACTGTCCCAATGTTGGCTGACGGTTGTACACAACCAATCATTATAGAGTTCCTTGCAAGCTTATATCCAACAGTGGACTATTTACGGATCACATTTTGTGGATTATCAAAAATAAAAAATAAAGAGAGGCCTACGCTCATGATGAAAAAGTATCGAAACCCATATACTTTCTTCTTTCATCAATAAAAAGAGGTAGCGAGATCTTTTTCCTGACGTGCTATATATAAATATACTAGCGACCCGCCCCGGCTTTCGCGCGGGTGCAATTATACATATAAACCTTCCTCTTGAATCACTCTATCTATTTAATAAAACCGCATCAAAATCCGTTGCGTAGTTTTAAAGATCCAAGCATACATAGGGACAGACAGCAGGAAGCGACTTTGTTTTATACTATGTAGTGATAATATTAATGAGGGTTTCCTGAAATCCATGTGGCGGCACTGTGACGAGAGGTCTTTTTGACAGTCTGTCTAAATCCACCAGACAGAAAAAAATAATTAAACGTGATTGGTGGATTATGATAGATGGACCTATCGCCACGGTGCTGTCATCTGGTGAGAAAATCGATTCAGGGAACCTTCATTGCTAAAAAGAGCGTGCAAGTTTTTAGTTGGTCTGTGACGTGTGACTCTTCTGAAGTTAGAAAATCCACAGAAAACGGTGACGATTAAAACACAAAGTTATGATGACCAGACAGGAATCAGTTTCCTGACGCGTGTATAGACTGAGTCCATTGTACCGGCGCATGTTTTGATACGCAATAAGCTTACCGGCGTAATCTCGCGCGCAACCAATCGCGCCGCTAATCCGGTTACCGGCCAGGCCAGGTGGATTACACAAACCCTGATTCTGTATTATGTAGCCTACTATAATTTTTATTCAATATTTCTTAAAACGAATGCAAACGAGTTTATTTTGTATAAGAAATAACCATTTAACTGTTCGAGATCAATTCTGCCACAAAAAAACATTGATTTTTTTTTTACTTTTTTGTATGTTTTATATAATATAGTCAATTAATGTTCTAATGGTCTTGGAAAAACTTTCGATTAATATGAATATGCACTGAAACACAATGCATTCTTTTTATAAATTGCTATTAAACTCTGAATGTGCCTAAATTGAAGAATAAATATCTTTTATCTTTTTTTTTAAACTAGGCGAATTACTGGGACAAAAATAGATGATTTCGACTACGAAAATATAGTGTTAGTCTTTCCGTTTTCTCGCGGGCGTACTGAGTCCATTGGATTGCTGAACTCAGGGCATGAATTGATCACCTTTTCGGCCGGTTATTTTTAATTTAAATATGTTTTCTATTTGAAAAATAAACGTGCTCATATTATTAGCTACCTATGCAGCAATGCGATGCATCTAGCACCCCTCTCGGAATAGGGCAGTCCGCCGCGGGAGCGATTAGAGATAATAGCCGATCGATGCACTATTGTGTGGATTGATTGCCCCTGGGCCGAATCTAATGTACTTTTAATTGGTCTCTAATACAACTCAAGTGATCACACTGAAGAGAAAATTATCAACTCGTAAGTATGAATCGTTAGATTAAAAATATAGGCCTTGCTTGCTGTATTTACTTTGCAAAACAATATTGGGAGTTGTTAAGTACGTTTAGATTGAGTTTTCTTAGTTTTTAATTAAGATTACTATGAGGCGGGCCGTTTTTTTACTTACGTTTGGAGCATATATTTTATTTTTATTCTGATGGATATACGAAAAGTAATATATGTCATAACTGCATGGGTTGCGAGATATCTTGAATCTTATCAAATCATATTTTTTGCACATTCTTTACTTCTAAGTCCTACCGAAACTCTTACATACCTAGTTAGTAACTATAGTTATAATAGTTTAAAAAAATATCTATATATAAATATTTTATCGATGTATACCTAATTTTTAGTCCAAAATTAATAAAATAAAATATTTTATGTGTATTTTGGTTTTCTTGTATTGTAAATAGGTACATTAAATTTTTCACTAGATTATTTATTAACCTACCTACATATTTTTTTTAACCAACCCTCTTTATAAAACTAATGGTTACGGCGATACATAAATATCATTATTAATTATTAAAATATACATACATATGAGCAGTAGGTACATAAACAAACCTAGTGATTGTCGAGAGATACAGCGTAGAATATGATTCCTAATATATGACCGTGAGCTTCTGGCCATATATTTGGTCCGTCCATCCATCCGTCACGCCGTAGGTGAGCGGGGGCCAAATATTATTAATGGCAGGGGTGAATAATTACAACCCTAGATGAAAAGGGTTGCATTTAGCACGGGGACTTTAAGTTTTACTTACTTTTGCCTGCGGCTTTACACGCGTTTTAGCGGGATAAAAGATCTACCTATGTCCCTATTTGTAACAAAAAAAATCAACCCTATCTGGTGGGTGAGGGTAGCACAAAACTAGTCATTTGAACGTGAAGGTGCTTAAATGTAGTACAAACTTAAATGAGACGGATAAAATTTTACCTTATTTTGTTAGGGCGGTCAAAATAATTTTTCACTGACAATGACACGACTTTTACTTGATTTTTTAGTTTTTGAACATCACTAAAGTGATTATAGTAAATAATATATAAAAAAAAGAAAGGTTTTTTTGAACTTAAAATGTCCATTTTTACGTCAGTGTAAATTTTTTATTTGTAGTTTTTTTTCAGAAAATATTGTTTATTTTAGCGATAATACTTTTATGATTTACCACGGCTTTCTGTGAATAAAGGTCTATGTTCACAATATGTATACTAGCTGGACTCATTCTCGCTAAATATAGTTTTGACCTAGGTAAGTTCACTAAAAATCAATAAATCGTATGAGATCCCCAAAATTTTTCTTAACATTTGGACATTCTTTTTTTTTCAAAATTTTTTACTAACCCGTAAAGTTTAAGCCATTCAAGATAATAATAATATATGGAATAATAAGGGCCGCCATTAGCTGTCATCTTATCGTCATTCATATTTCGAGCCTCTCAATAACCTCTTCAATTAAAACAATACAAAATCACCAACGCTACTCAAAAATTCATACACGAACAATTAACCATCTCATATCTACTTCACTCATAATTACCATTCGCCAAAAATCGATCCATTCGATCCCTCATTCGTTCACTTATTATTACGGCCGCCGGGCATTGGGGGCCCAACTATTCTTGTAACCACTTTACAATACTATCCACATACAACTTATATGGCTTACAATAAAGTTGAAAGTTGTTTGGCTGAGATGTATAAGGGTTTAAGGTATTGTTCCACTTGAACATTTTAATTTGATCCCACCTACGTGTGGTGTATTTATTTTATTTGGCAAATAAAACGGCGCCCGCGGCATAACGGTCATCGTTATGAGATTTTTTATTTATTTGCCGGGATTATAGAGTAATAAAGGTGAATGTAAATAATGTGGCAGATGCGGATTATTAAAACGATCGGGTTGTGCTTTAAATGGAGATGTTTTGTTCAATATTGGAACCTAATAGATTTTTTTCATAAACCTGTAATAACATATCTAGTAGGTAATTTATATAATTAAATCACAAGTAAATTGTTTTATTGACAAATAAAATATAGTAACAAAGACATACATAAACCTAAGTTTTAACGGGTGGTTATAAGAAGGTTAGATTATATAACTAAGCACTGATAACGCTATGTAAGTCGTAAGAGTCGCAAGACGTAGAAATCTATACATATAATAAACGCGTAAGGAGAAAAAAAATGTACATTGAAGATATTTGAGAAAATTTAATTTAGGGGGCCTTAGAAACGTTGACTGAATACATTTTGGTGATTTTTGGAATTTTTGTCTGTCTGTCTGTGAGTTTGTTCGCGATGTACGCCAAAACTACTGCACAGAATTTCATGAAATTTAGTATTATAGTAGTTTATACCCCGAGGTAACATATAGGGTAGTTTTTATTCCGCTTATTTAAAAACATTTTTTTCCAATTCAAGCAAGTCTGTTTGGAGAGAGAAGTGCCGTGGTTTATATGGAAGCTCATACATTCTACGACACTTCTCTTTCCGAACAAGTCAATTTCGTTGTGAAAGTTGAAAGTAACCGGAAATATAATTGTCATCGAATAAAGGATGATGCACGGTGCTCCGGACCGTCTCCGACACGACAATTCCGAGGCTTCGTTTTGTATAGAAAATCGTCACATGATCCTAGGAGGTCACCTGTATGTCGGAAGTGTCCGAAGTGTCGTGTCGGAGACGGTTTTGAACACCGTGCATCATTCTTAATATGTACCTTCAATTTGTGGGATATTTTATTCTATAAATTAAATTATCTATCTGGTTCATTCCTAGCCCTGGGCAGCGGAGGCCTAGGCCACTTTTTTCTTTGTATATGACATCTATATAAGATCATAATTTATCATTGTAGTGTTTCAACATAAAATAAACAATTTATTCTTCATTCTCGACCGTTGAGTTTTGTCCGGTCCCGTCCATGCTGCTGAAGCAACTCTCGCTACGATATTTCGTGCCTGAGCCCCATGCGGCATTAGGCTTTCGCATACATTGCCAAGACACTTAAAAATTAAGTTTTGTCCAGTCCCTTTCATGCTGCTGCTGAACCAATTCTCGCTGCGATGTTCCGTGCCTGAGCCCTATACAAACTTAATTGGCATTTGGCCTTCCCATGGTGTGCTGCCTTTTTGCCGAATAATGTTTCGTCAAACTTCATTTAGCAACCAACTTTTCGCCGAAGTTTAATTTCGCAAACCAATTCTTGACATAATTTTACTTCGTAATTTTTTTATTTCGCTAAATTTTTATATTGCAAATTTTTATTATGGCAAATTTTATATGGTAAATAATTGTGTAGCAAATGATTTGCTAAGGCAAATAACATATTGTCAAAGTTTATGTGGTAAATAATTGTGTAGGTAGCAATTAGTGCTGCTCTAAGAGATAGGTAGGTTAGGGTTATTTTTTTATGACCCTAAAAACAAAACTGCTCCCAGAGATAGGTAGGTTAGGTTGGTTTTTATAACCCTTAAAACAAAACTGCTCCCAGAGATAGGTAGGTTAGGGTTATTTTTTTATGACCCTAAAAACGAAACTGGTTCCAGAGATAGGTAGGTTAGGGTTATTTATTTTAAGACCCTAAAAACGAAACTGCTCCCAGAGATACTAGGTAGGTTAGGGTTATTTTTTTGATGGCCCTAAAAACAAAACTGCTCCCAGAGATAGGTAGGTTAGGGTTATTTTTTATGACCCTAAAAACGAAACTGTTCCCAGAGATAGGTAGGTTAGGGTTATTTTTTTATGACCCTAAAAAAATGCTCCCAGAGATAGGTAGGTCAGGGTTATTTTTTTATGACCCTAAAAACAAAACTGCTCCCAGAGATAGGTAGGTCAGGGTTATTTTTTTATGGCCCTAAAAACGAAACTGCTCCCAGAGATAGGTAGGTCAGGGTTATTTATTTTATGACCCTAAAAACGAAACTGCTCCCAGAGATACTAGGTAGGTTAGGGTTATTTTTTTGATGGCCCTAAAAACAAAACTGCTCCCAGAGATAGGTAGGTTAGGGTTATTTTTTATGACCCTAAAAACGAAACTGTTCCCAGAGATAGGTAGGTCAGGGTTATTTTTTTATGACCCTAAAAACAAAACTGCTCCCAGAGATAGGTAGGTTAGGGTTATTTTTTTATGGCCCCAAAAACAAAACTGCTCCCAGAGATAGGTAGGTTAGGGTTATTTTTTATGACCCTAAAAACGAAACTGTGCCCAGAGATAGGTAGGTTAGGGTTATTTTTTATGACCCTAAAAAAATGCTCCCAGAGATAGGTAGGTCAAGGTTATTTTTTTTGTGACCCTAAAAACAAAACTGTTCTCAGAGATAGGTACGTTAGGGTTATTTTTATGGCCCTAAAAACAAAACTGCTCCCAGGGATAGGTAGGTTAGGGTTATTTTTTATGACCCTAAAACGAAACTGTTTCCAGAGATAGGTAGGTTAGGGTTATTTTTTATGACGCTAAAAAAATGCTCCCAGAGATAGGTAGGTCAGGGTTATTTTTTTTATAACCCTAAAAACAATACTGCTCCCAGAGATAGGTACGTTAGGGTTATTTCTTTTATGGCCCTAAAAACAAATCTGCTCCCAGAGATAGGTAGGTTAGCGTTATTTTTTTAAGACCCTCTAAACGAAACTGTTCCTAGAGATAGGTAGGTTAGGGTTATTTTTTATGACCCTAAAAACAAAACTGCTTCCAGAGATAGGTAGGTTAGGGTTTTTTTTATGGCCCTAAAAACGAAAGTGCTCCCAGAGATAGGTCGGTTAGGGTTATTTTTTTATGACCCTAAAAACAGATGGAGCATGCTTATTTTGGCATGTTTTATTGGATACATTAATAATAAAAATTAAAAGGAGATTCTTACCTGTAGATAATTTGGCCGAGATGAAATAAGGTATGCCAATCAATACGTTTGACGAAAACATAATTGACATCTTAAAAAAATCTGAAATGATAGGTATCAGTACAAAATGTTGAGTTGGGAAATAATAATTTGACCAAATAAAAATATGGGATACGTAGTTCGGGGAGTTAAGAATTTGCTAAATAATTTTCGTTGAAATATTAGTAAACCCTTCCCATACATTATATTACCAAGACACTTGACCATTGAGTTTACTTATATCCGGCTCTGTCATTCTGCTGCTGAAGAAATTCTCGCTGCGAAGTTCCGAACCTGAGCTCTACGTGGTACCTATTCGGCCTTTGGCCTTCTCATACATTTGACCGTTAAGTTTATACCATGCTGCTGCTGAAAAAATCCCGCTACGACGTTCCGTGCATGGACACTTTAATGCGGTGCTTGATGGCATTTGGCCTTCTCATACATTCCCTTACATAATTAGTCAATGTTACTCTGCGTCCGTAGGAAATACCTTAGACAACCCTACACGTGACCCCTGGACGGTGCTAAAAGAGTAAAAAACTTGGCAGCTGCACTGTCTCATCTGGACCTCGCAGCACTCATCGGATTTTATTCATCATCTGCTTTTCTACTACTACTATCCGAGAGCAGAAATACCTATCTATATCCAGTGACATGTAGCCATACGATAAATAAATAATTAGCAACAAAAATGTGCTATTTAACGTGTAGAAAGCATAAGTTTTAGAGTATTGGTCTGGAAACAGTGAAATAACCAAACCGCCTAAACACACGCGGGCGAAGCCGCGGGCACAGCTAGTGACAAATATACCAAGCAATAAAATCAGCGGCATCTTAAATTTAATAGTCGCTTATGAATAGGTATTTAATAATTTTCTTCACAAATATAATATTTGTTTATTTTACATTTATCATCTACGTTATGTTACGGCAATTCTAATAATAATCAACGTGCAGTAAGAATATAATTCCTTTTCTAAGTGCTTGCAAACGAGTCAGTAGTACCGCTACTCGCCGCTAGGGGCGCTGGCGACATGTAAACAAAGCTGAGAAGCAACACCGTGCTACACTTCTAAAAGCGTAATGTTGAGTTAAGACCTTTGTTTTTTGGGTTTGAGGGACTATTAAAAACTACGAGACACCCACTTACGGCGTTAAAATAAGATGAAAATGTCATATGTATTATCCAGATTTGTACTCCTTCTATGTAAGCTTCGACAAACTATAACTACTCTTAATAATAACTTCGTACGAGGTGATTAAGTAGGCTATATTGTACCACTAACCATGAAACCGACTCCAAAATCGCCAGCACTCTTACATTACGACCAATCAGATGTCATATTTTGTATGGAGTCGCCAATTGTTTTGTGTTTTCGGTATTGATATGAACATATTCAATACTTCGTCACCATTTTAATATGATGATGAAGGGTTAAAAAAACCTTACATAATTTGTAATAAAATATGTGCCTATCGTACTACTCGTATTTATTTTTATCTACCTATATATAGTTGTATAAATACATAGGTATTCCTAATGCTTTGTTTGTCTCGGCACGGTGAAGGCGCCATTGATGCAATTAGACGCGCAATTTGATTAAGATGGATCGAGCTCTTATCATTATTCATCGAGATCATTACTTAATTAATATTATAACTTGAACAGTGGGGTTTCAAGGTGTGTACCTATAAACAATAAATATGTACTAATAAGTTTCATAATTAAATGCGTAGCTACGATTAGTTTGTTTAAAGTTAAAGGTAAAATTAAATATAGCTGAATTTTTACGACTATCTAGGCTAGCAATAAAATATAAACGGACCCCATGTAGTTGTTGACAAACAGGATTTTTATTTTATCTGCATTTCCTTGGCAGTACAAGACAATGAATTTTGATTTGTGATATTAATGAGCTTCATCCCAACCCATCTTACGTCTACAATATTTATTTATTTCACAATACAGGAAAGTATGGTGGACTTAATGCAGAATATATTGGCGGATTTATATAGTTTTTTTACAATGAAATATTACGCTTTAAACTTACTCAACTATTAGTTATCCGTATTAACCTATTACCAAGTAAGCTATACCACTCAATCAGAATGAGAAAACGCTGGCTTGCTTATTATCTCCACAGCGGCGACAGTGACGTCAACCGGATAGGACCCCCATGCTGACAATCTCTTTATACCATCCGAGCCGCGAAAACTATCATTTAAACATGTCGTGTCGTTACAGTCTATAAAATATTTTATTGTGATTAAGGTATAAATTAGACAGTGTTACTGCATACTGGTATCTAAGTAACTTTATGTTATATGTAGTGTAAATTACACGTATATCTAGGCTTTGTCACTGTTGTATTATTATTTCATGAACTTCTTGATAATTTTAATTGCATATTATTTAATGAAAACACGAGTACCCTTAGGTTAGGAATCAGTTTGGCCCCATGTTGGGCGCCACTGTAACCGGGAAGCGTCAATTATGTTGCCGGTACTACCTAACCTAAAACTACCTATCTTTTAGCTATATTATTACTGGACAGTAAAACTGTGACGCGAGGTACCCAAACATTCCCTACTGTAGGTACCCTTAACAAGAGATGGACGCGTCCGTATAAACCAGCCCCGGGTTTTGCTCCTTAATGTTGTAAATACTAGTACAAGAGGCCCTTAAAACGAATGGGTGTAGACTGTAGCTAACAAAATACCGGGTACCCTATGTTGTGAAGTCGTGATCCTCTTTACACCATCCAAACCTCCAAAACTCCCAACTTCTAAATACCCCCGCGAATACCACGTACATCCACCTTAATCAACCCTCAAGGAGTAGGGGTGGAATCAATTAATGAATATTTCTCGCAAGCTTAATAAACGCTAGGATTTCATTCCAAGGGGCTGTGATTGATTTGTCATCGTAATGTAATTACAGGGTTATTTGACTTGCTTGGCTTTTATTTAGGGGGGATAAGGTTGGGTTTTGCTTGTAGTTTACCTGGTTTTGGGTTTCTGCGGTGTTTGAGTTGTTTTGGATGAGTTTGCTATAAATGATAGGTAAGCAGACATTTCAATATTTATTTATGAGTATCTACATAGATCTGTTTGCACGTAGTTGCTAAAATAATGAGTAGGAATTATTTATTTTTTAAAATTTCAAATTCAAAATAATTCCATATGAGTATGAAAAGTTTAACTTTATATTGTATAGTGATTGTTATAACTTACCAATATGTGTAAGTATTTTCGCATTTAATGAGCTATGGAGTTATAGCAATTATTATTATTTAAAATTATTGAGTTTCGACTGGGCCAAAATAAATAACCTCGGCTAAACCACCTGTTAAAAATATCTAGGTAATTATCATCAAGCCAATCTAATATAGGTCATAACACATCGACTTAAGGACCTCGAAAAATATAAAAAATAAATTATTGAAATGACTAGTCTAAACAAATTAATAGTGAGGTGTCTCCAAAAAGCGGTAAATGATTTGTCTTCAAATTAGTAGTTTATTTTAAATGCCCGTGAAGGTGAGTGAGAATTATGAAACGCTGCGCTTTTGAAATCCTTGTGTTTGAGAAATGTTTATTTTGTAGTTCAACAATAATAAAATATACATGTATATTACCTAAATATTGCTGAGTACTAACTTGGTTTTATATAGCAACTAAAATGAGCAAGGTAGTAAATGAAAATTCATTCTTTTTCATGATATGAATATGATATCAAGTTAGGCTATGGTATCTGCTTACCGTCAGGCGGGCCGTATGATTATTTACCACCGTCGTGGTACCTATATAAAAAAAACCTTAGTTACTTAATTTTCATTTTACGCCTTTCAGTTTTTGCCAATACTTAAGCTCTAGCAGATCAAAGGTCCTATTGTGTTAATATCTACATAATTCTGCAACTTTAACAAAGACAACGGTAAGTTGAAGCGTGCTTCGTCAGCCACCTGACACTGACAGGCGCAGACGTTGTCTCGAAGAGCTTTCAGAACTTTCTGAAAGGTGTTGCTTAAGTATGATTATAAGCACGGATTTACTTGTTATTTAACTTATAAGTACAACATGCCGTATTATAACTTTAAAACACGTTTAGACACGATCCAAGTGCAATACGATCTGAATGCATTAACTATGCAATATACCTAATATACAGGGTGTAACAAAAATACTGGTGATCCGTTTAAGGGCGTTATTGGTTTCGTATTGCGAGTAAGAGAAAGTAGAACAAACATGTTTTGGACGCGAAAAAATATTTCTTTTTGTATGGGACACGTCGTGTGTGTCGGCCGGCCGGCCAACCGTCCATATATCACAAACACCCACCACCAGCCACCATTTGTGGCATTTACGCGAAAAAAAAAATTCTTAATTTTTCATAACAAGAATGCGATACCAATTATGCCCTTAAAAGGATCACCAGTATTTTTGTTACACCTTGCATTAGAAATATCAGAATTATTATTCCGATAAAACTCCAATATAGGTTAATTGTTTTTGTGTGTTGTGATTGTGATTTTAATGTATTGTTTATGTATTTTGATTATTGGTTAAACTCTGTTAACAAAGTTCTGCCGGCACAAACCGGGTATCACAAAGAGTTTCCGTTTATAAAATCGTTGTAAAATGTACATAATTCTGATTTTTATTGCATAAAGTTTCATTTACCTACAAATTGTATTGTTCTAATTTTTTAAAGTAAAAGAATGTAAAACAATTAAGGGCAATTGTAAAAGGGTCTCCCAATACATGGATTTCTATAAGAAGTTGCCAATTCTAATTGTATTTGAGTGTAGAAAAAAAATGGATACATAAATTAACACCTGGATCAAGGTGTTCTAAAAACGAGATCACGCAAAGACGTCACGTAACCGATGACATCCGTGAACCGAACTGTGTCTACACATTTTTCTTAACTTTCCTAATGAATGATACACCTTACACTCTTACCACGACCAACCTAAACTCGTTATCTCAAAACCAATCTAATATAAGTCTTATGACCTTGATAATAATAGTATATCTTTTTTTTGCAGGTGATTAAATTAAGTTGGCAATCACGACATGGTGATATAAATGCATGCGTCACAGAATAGTCACCTGAGAGTTTTATATTCTTTTTGAAATTGGAACACGGCGGTTTGACACGGAGTAAAATATAACGGTCTAAATTTAAACGCTTTGATCATGGAATTTGATTTATTTGTCTAGTTTCCTGCATTTTATTGGGGCCAGTGAGTGAAAAGTGTTCAGGTGGGTTTTTTGAGTGAAAAATGATGTAGTTTTTTTGTTAGAGTCCGTCCGGAAATAATAGGGTCGTAGAATGTATGAGCTCTCATATAAACCACGATACTTCTTTTTCCGGACAAACTTTAAGAGCTTAAATGAGTGGTAGATTAATGGAAAAACAGTGTTGTTATAATTCTCGAAGTGTTGATAGAAAAAATGTAGGTAGTATACAAAAGATGGAGTTGAGCCCATAAGGCATTCTTGGCTAGTCAGTGTAAAATTGTCTATATCGGGCTCAACAAAATGCCTACGACTATTATATACATATAAGACTACTCTATTCACTATGAGAATTACAAATTTATCTGTCTATGATATATGTCCTAATTTATTGATTATAATTGCTGGAATAAATTCTAAATGTTTCTTTACTGGCTTTAAAGGAATTGCATTATAATAAAATACAAAGGGAATTAATTACCTTAAAATAAAGATCTCTTCCTGATTCCTCCGTGTACAGATAAGTACCTTTAAGATACAATTTCAAAAACATGGGCCGGTTTCTCAAGCCCCAGTTAAAGCGGAATTAAGTGGCTTAACTGAATTTATAGCGCGACCGCGAGATTTAACTTCTAGTTAGTCTTATCTTGTTATTTTCCTGGTTCGAGGTTTGGGGCCGGTGGGGCTGACGGTAGTTAGAGAACAGTTTAACGCGGGAGTTAATAAAATATACATTTTCTTCTTTAAAGGAATAAGTTTATAAGACTGATTAAACGTCTGACCAAATGTATAATCTAATGTAAGATAGGTATTTGATGTACTTAGGTACATAATCGAGATATAAAATATATAAAGGGAATAAATAGGTAAGTACAGATAGATCAAAGAGATATTTTGAGAATGAAGTTTGAATAAAATTGTTTTATGTGTACCTACATAATATAAAAAAACCTGAGTTAAGGATTTGCCTGAACACCTGTTAGATGAAATACCTACTTGATCTTAACTTTTACATGTAAATAGGTACTGAAATTAAGCACTTAATTTATTATTATTGTGGTACCTCAAAAGGGTGGTGCTACTATCCTTATAGGAAAGCCTGTACGTAGCCGGTACTGAAAACTAACTGCTTCTTTTAACTGATCATTATTCAACTCGCCCTGCTTTAGTTAAACATCGTTGTACAAACATTCAATTAAAATCCCCGGTTACTGGAGGTGGTTTCACCGGCCCACAACCAAAACGACACATGTACACTAGAATCAAAAAACACTTTTAATCTTTTCTAAACTCTTCTTTAGCAATTTCGTTTGAAAAAAGGTCATAAGTAGGTATTTTTAAGAATGAATTTAAGACTTTTGTAGATTTAACAGGCTTTGTATCTTAGTTATTCAAAGACGGAGTCGTAAATATTGACTAAGAAGGTGAAAGAGTGTTTGTTAGAAGAAATTCTTGTTAATTAGACAAAAAGTATAGACATTAAATATTTACTAATTTATTTTGGTCTATATTTCCACGTCAGAGTAATAAGTAGATTTTATTAAGTTCTAGCCCGCTCGCTTGGTTTGAATAGCTGAAATATTTCATTTCATCCCCATTTTCACACCCTTATGGGTTCAATTCATTGGTTGGAAAACAACAATTCTTACAAATATTATATATTATACATTTATAGTAAACAAAACTGTTTGGAACAGGTATTTAAACGTTTTTTTATTCAAACTTTGTTATAGTTTGTCAACTTTGTGACAATGGAACTTATTTTTTAATACGTGACGTTTTCAACCAAAAGGTGCATCACTCTCGGTTATTAATAGAGTTTATTTCAAAATAAATTATTATGACAGTAATGCCTTATAGACAAACGACAATGAGGCATTTTACTTGAAAACACCACATATATTTTTCTCATAATTTAAAGTCCCATTTAATTACTCGGCACTAAGTCCATAGCACGTCGACTCACAGAATCGAAGCCATTCGTAAAGCTTAAAGACCAACCGCACTTAAATCCTGCATTTTGTTCTTACACTATTTAATTTAATGATGATCCTTCTTAGTTACTCTTCGATAGGTCGGCAACCCGCATGTGATAAGCCTGGAGTTGAAAGTGTTCATAGGGTATAGTGACCGCTTATTATAAGGCGGGCTTTATGCTTGCCACAGATGACCTTTATACCAAAAGTATAGAGGCAACATTCTATTTGCAATCATCTGTACATTACCTGTCTTATATAACATCCGTGAGACAAGGAGCTGAATTCATACATCAAATTGTGACATTTGTTTGAATTCATTTTGATTTAGACTTTTGTTCACTTCTAAAGCATCTGGCTAAAATTCAATGGCATAATTAGTTTTATAAAATTGCATTGTTTATTTGTACATAAACGATATATATTTTTACCCCCACATTAAAGTGCACTATAGAGAAAATGAAATTACCTCATTTAAAGTCAATTTACAGCACTTATGGAGCGGTGCTTGTTCAGAATCGAACCCCCGTCGCTTCGGCGAGCGGTCACCTACCGCGCACAGCGGTAGTGGACGGCGGGTAATGGCTACCTTTTGTCTATACCACCTTTATACAGCAAAAGGTCCTATAATGTTTAAAATAATAAAGATATGTAAGTCGTTTTTTTATTGAGCCGTGAATTTAATGATATTAAAAATTAAAAAATAGGGTTTGTGTGATGGACAATTGATTTTGAAGTCAAATATTTTTATTAATTGGTCTAAATAAAATGGGTTTTGTAATGTTGGTACTGTATAGAAAATTTCCTTACAGGCCTGTATCGTACCATTTTTTTAAACTTTAATATATCCACGTCAAACATCACTTTACACCTATGTCTGATCTAAACAGCATTAAGAAAATATTCTCATAGGAGAACATTTGTACCAGTGTATGGAAAAAGGGACCACTTTGTCGATATGGAGTTACCTACTGGTACTTTCTAAAACTACACAATTTACACTATCGCTTGGTGAAATAAAAAAAGTGGCCTTGTAAATCGACAAAGTGGTACCTTGCACTAAACTCGCTCACATTTCTTAAATTTTACTCTAATACAGTAATATTGAAACAAAACGTTAACTTTGCCAGTTTAATCCTGCTCAAAATATCACCCCTCGTATTTGTGAAATATTCTGTAATATTACAAAACAAAATTACAACCCCGTATACTATATTTCCCGTCGAACCTAAAACTGCATCAAAATATAGCTCCAACTAAACATATATTACAAAAATGGTACAAATGCAAAACGTATGTGTTGCGGTACATAAACAAATTTGGTCATTCCGTATACTGTCTGTGTGTCGTTTGATAGGTTCCATATTTCTGGCCGCGGGGGGTCGCGGGAATGCTTGGCTTTCTGCCCTAGTGCTATTTATTATCGTAAAGGTATGTGTTGAAGGTTTTTAATAAAAAGGGGCTTGAGGAAGTGCTTAACGTGAAATGATATCATGTTTGACTACGAAAAAAGCCAAAACTCATTTTATGACGTTTTAGTTCCATTGTTTGTCAAAATTACAAAATGTTTAGGTACAATTTTGATGTCAAAGGAACATCATATTATAAAAAAGTACGTAACATGTCATGATTTCATAGTTAGAATATCGCTCTTGTTATTTATTACAAACATTTTGAAACCGTGTAATTTTTTTCGACTATAGGAAAAATAATATGAGTATTTTCCATTGAATAAATAGAATACTTGTACTTACCGTGATTTTGTTTTTGGGAAATTACACCATCCATTTGCCACGAAAAATCCAGATACTTATCAAGATGTAACACTTTGTACCCTGTCACAACGATAAATAGTTACCAATGAGAAATTTTAAATTATCTATTGCCATTGTGACAAGATTCAAAGAGGTTCATAAATCAATTTAGTTGACCTAATTGGAGGGAAATCACTCTTTACACCCACCTTTTATCCGCACGTGTATGCAGGTTTTCCGACCCGCTATAATTTCGCCCGTATTTTTTGTATATGTTAATTTTTGCGGCCGCCCACCGCAGATTAATCCCACAATTTATATCACACTACGAAGTACATTTCTCCTCAACATGACTAGATAGTCTCGTGAGATCCCGAGAATAACTCCTAGAGGTGAATAAAATCTAGCGGGGAAGCTAGTTGAAAAATTAAAGCTTTTTTCTTTATAGCCCCTAGTATTTATTACATTTTAATTCATTTAAGTATCGGTCGGAAGCGACTTGCATCCAGCGTCTTCCGGCGACCTTTATAAGGTCGTCTGTCCATCTTGTGAGTGGACGTCTTACGCTGCGCTTGCAAGTCCGTGGTCTCCACTAGAGCACTTTTCGACCCCATGCATCGGCCATCTGTTCTGCGTGCAATGTGGCCTGCCCATTGCCACTTCAGCTTGCTAATCCTGTGGGCTATGTCGGTAACTTTGGTAGTAACTTATGGAGGTCCAAAGGGGAGACCTATGTTCAGCAGTGGACATCTTATGGCTGAGATGATGATGATGATGAATTCATTTAACACGCTTGACCAGTTGTCACGTGCCAAGGTGTAACTATTATTCGTGGGTGTAAATTCCTATGAAAATCAAGCCCTTGCCCTTGTTGTTTAAATATAATAGCGTCGCCCATTTTCTAACGAGCCAGCATATAAAACTAGCGTTTAGCGTTCTACACGGCCGCTATTTGGCACTACGCACTATCGTAAAACTTCGCTTTGATATTTTATAGCGTCGCTAGAACGTATATTGTTTAGCTTTGGTCGTATATCTTGGGGATATTATTTACTTTGTTCAGGTGCAAACAGCGATTGGGCGTTTTGGCGGTTTCGCGGTAGAGAGTAGCAATGTTTAGTTCAATCAAAGTGACCAGCAATCCTTCCTTTGTCCCAGGCCGGATTAAGCAGCTGGTACACAGCAGAACAACATTTCAAATGAAAATCCCGAACACCTCTCTGTGGCCCTGATCACAGGTAACCTGGGCCTTGTCTCCTTGCTGGTGAAACCCTACGTTAGGTTTATTGTCATGTTTTGAATAGTATAATTTTAAACAAGAAAAGAACCGACTTCACTAATTCACTTAGGCTCCGCTTTTCCAAGAGAAAAGAATTCCCTCGATTTCCCCAGGCTTCTATTCTCTCTATCATCAGATACAAATCTGGTGACAATGGGACTAATTGTGAAGTATACTCTTTCAAACAAAAAAAATATTTTCCCATTTTATTTTTTCGAATAATCGGTGAACATACATAAAATATTAATAAAAGACAAAGATCCCGACGAATTGAGAATCTCTTCCTTCGAAATCTTGAAGCGGTTGAAAAATGTATGATGCGCTATATAATATATTCAATGTGCTTATCAAATTAATAATACATATATAACTTTATTTATTCCGAAGTAAAGTGAAGTGAAGTTAAAATAAAATGAGTTGGTTGCGGAGTTGCGAAGTAAAGCTTCGTAGGTAATTTCGCCTTAGTACTAATGTTATGTATTCTTACGTATTTTCCTATGTATTAAAGTGTTTCACTACTATAGTATGTGTATATGTATCTACAACATTGAACACAACAAGATGCCAACAACAGAAATGTTGATTATATCACAACTGACAACGTTTTCGTCATCTGCAAACTAATGATATACCTTTTATATGTACATGCATTAGCATGTGGGAGTATTCATTCACCTCATAGCACAGTTCCATTGCGCAAAGTCCGAGAATACCGTCGGAAGTCAGTAGGTAGGTATCTGTGTAAGCCAAACAAACGTATGAAAGGTGCATTTGTGAGGTGAATTAAAACGCGAATTGGAGATGTAAACATGGCACGATTGCTGGGGCTGTTGCACAGTGGGCACAGGTTTGTGGGTATTTTCTAAGTAAATAATTTATGCGAACTGGTTTTAAATGTGCTAGAGATTATGACTGTGATGCGTAATAAACAAAAGTGACGTACTTTGGCTTATGATCCTATATAGACCAAGTGCGGGTAGTTCGAAAAACTCGCGCGGCTAGAAGATGTTGATGTCAACTCCCGTTTATTACAAATAATTATGTATGAGTAAAAACAGTGAAAGTCTAAATCAGTGTTATGATCCTATGTCCCCTAGATGGGACAGACGGCATCCACAGTGTTCCGCCATCCCGTTCGGTCTTGAGCTCCGCGGTTCATTTTGCTCCACGTCTTGCCAATGGTCGCCGCCTCTGCGATGATCGTCCGCCACCAGGATTGCTTTGGGCGGCCACGTTTCCGCTTTCCTTGAGGATTCCAGTGCTTGCCTCGGGATGTGATCGGAGTCCCTTCGGAGCGTGTGGCCGATCCAGTTCCACTTGCGGCGTTTGATCTGCTGGTCGATGCTTCTCACCACAGAACTACGCTGGAGATTCTCTCGGACCAGTATACACCGAGGATACGGCGGAGACAGAGGTTGTTTACGTTGACCGGAATATCTTGAGCTTAACTGTCCTAGTCAGTTTCCGCGATTGCCATACCGGACGGAGCTTTGGTAAGGTTGCTTGAATAATAAATAATAATAAACAACAGAACAATACAGAAATTGAAGTCGATTAAAAATAGTAAACAAAAATGCGGTAAGATAATATTTAAATAAAAGATCGAAACCTAGGAAGATCACTGACTAACAATTACAAAAGGCGTGTTAAAAATAGAGATACAAAAAACTACATAAATAATTGAGGCTCTACGTAATACAAAATCAAGAAAGTGACCAATATCTTTTTTAGCTTTTCTATTTCATCCATTTTATAGCAGTATCTTAACTTTGAAATCTTGATTTGTTACAGATTTTATACATCACTATAACCATACCTATCGTATTGACGTTATGCAATCTCAATTTGATAGTTGTTTGACTTGAATGCAAAAATTAATTGTTGAGAGGAAAATGGTGAGTTCAATAAGCCATATGTCACTTTTGGTCATTGAAATGAACATTTATTGCAAATTGGGATATTTTCTACATTTGAAAGGTCTATCTCAGTTCATATCAATTCATTCAATATGAAACTCTTTCTGAATGCTGAATTTAAATACTTGTACTTGTGCTTGCGTCCACTGTAGAGCATCCCTAGTTACGTCCAGTCCACGTATTTCCGGTGGCGTTAAAAACGCCGACATATGATTGACGTGACGGCTGTTTACCTCCGCGCAACCGGTGCTGTACCGTATCGTACGGTTTATATAAAGTTAAGCAATTGGAGGTAGGTGATGATGGACTTGCGAAATCTTGTTAGAGAATTTAATGTAGATAGAGCTCGTCACTGTCCCAGTGCATGTCATCTTGAATTTAAGTCATTCGCAATAAAGGTGACAGCTGAGTGTCTATTATTTGGTATTAGCCACGAGCGCTAGGCCAATCGAAAAAAACGGAATGACGATGCGAATGAATGTACGAAAAGTATCGTGATCGTAGCATTGTTAAAGGACTGTCACTTGGCTAGCCAATCTTCTGATCTTATTATTTAGTCGAACGATGACACAAAGATTTTTTTACCTACTTTCAGCCTTTTTTCAAAATTTTCTTGTTCGCTTATTTTTTGCATTCCATAAAAATTTGGTTGTTTAATTACTGCATCTAAGATGTTCCACAAAAAAGGCATAATTATATGCTGATCAGATCTAATATCATGATATGATATTCACAGCACTTCAATTCTACTTTAAAAAACTAACAAGGTTACACTCCCAAATCAAAACATCCACTAAACCCGCGTGAGACTCAAATCATCACCTATTTCCATCGACCTAATCCTACGTGTTTTCTTTCCTCAACTCTGTTAGTTTTGGCCAACATGATGAAACAAAAAATCGCGTATGATAGATGGCGGTATAAGTGCTTTATTTTAGTTGATGTTGTTTTGTCCTGGCGCCAGCCGGAGGTGTGAAAACCAAACTTATGCACTTTTGCCCGCCGACCGTTGATGGAAATGCTTTTGAAGTTGTTGCTAAATTTATGAGGTTTACGCCGAGTTTACACTGGACAGTTATAGTGTATTATAGTGTAAACTGTTTGTCTAAGTGAAACGTTGTTTGGGCGATTACCCTTATTTTATTAAGGTAATATAAATGGGTATACTTATAAAACTGATCTATGTTGATTTTGGCTTGCGATTGGGTAAAGTGTTTACCTACTTGAAATGTTATGTTAGTATATCATCATTTACAAGTTGTTCCTAGCCCTTGATAAACCTCAAACGTAAACGGTGGAAAGAAAATTTCGTAATGATGAATTTTGCTGAAGTGTCTGTAAAATGTTTTTATTTTTTTCTAAAAACGGAATAACTTGCTGCTTCTAAAAATTCATCTTAAAATTAAAAAGGCCACCTACTGGCGTCTACTAGTTAAAATGCCTACGCCTATTTGGCTTAGAACCACGAAAACCATTTATTCCTAGAAACTAAATAGGTATTCGGTGATCCCCGTCATAATATATGTAGACTTTTAGAAGCCGTATTTCAGAGCTATCGGCTCATCGGCCAATAAAAGCGAATCACCGTTTATACACGTTCAAACAATTAAGCTAGCCAATCTTGGTCCTTATTCCAACTACAACAAGGTCTACTTGTGGTTACAGAATTTCTGGTAGCTATATGTTAACGTGTTCCTCGAATATTACCGTCTTCTATAGCACCTGGCCCGTAAACCCAGTATAAACGGACATCAAAACACGTAAACCATTTAATGAGGTTTATTTATGTTGTAAATAAAGGTGTTCATGTAAATTACGGTAGGTTTGTTTTAGATACTGTAGACTTGAGTGACAAATTTTATATCTGACGCCAGGATTAACCATCATGTCAACCAAAGTCAGTAATGGTCTCGGTGGGAAATATTCTCGTTAATTGGTCGTGAATATTATGCGATAGGAGACAAGGTGTTCAAAATTATCGTGAAATTATTTGGTGATTCATGCTTTTCTTTTGTTGTTCCCGTAAGGTGTCCCCCTGTTGTGCAAAGGCCTTCCCCCTTTCCTGCTATACGGTCCTTGCTAATGCATACCTACTCCCTTAGATTTGAAGCATAATTTTGGAAAATTGTTTGAGTATCTAATTCCTGCACAGCTCTAAATAAAAACATTAGGAAGGTACTCAAAACTACCAAAAATGATTTTATGGCGTTTCATCCCCAGAATTTAAAATTAATCTCTATTCATTAAATTTAACTTCGAAGCATTTGACTGGGCAATTTGCAGAACCAATAGCCGCTATAGGAATAAGCATCTACGGATCGAGACATGCAGTTTCATACACCACGAAAATGTACGCAGCAAACTTACTAGTAAATATTTGTTGCACTTCAGTTGGGGAGCTCAGCGCCATCTTTAAATAACCGTCAGTTAGTTCGAATATGGAATGCGCCGGGAATAGAAGTCAGGTACGGGCATAAATCGTGCCCGCCTCACCCACATTCCGGTCTAAATATACATGGAAGATTAAAAATACAGCTTTGTTTAACTAAAAATGTTGGTAAACTTTTAAAGAAAATTCAAGTTAAGAAATAATTAAAATCTCAGGCACAAAGCTGCAAAGGTAAAATAATTATGCCTTTGAAAGTTTATAAGTTTGGTATGATTAGGTAAGCTACGGAATAATAGTTAATGGAAATTATGGTAACATCCGGAAGGGTTTAAAAAGATAAAGTTACCGCTATGTTTTTGCCGTTAAACGACGTATGCAGCCTGGCTACTGTCTGAGGTCCTTCCCTCAATATTTATTCCTGAGTGAACTACACAATACACCTTAGTATGTATTTATCTATATAAATGTGTATGTGTGTTTATGCACACATCAGTTTTGCTTAGTTTATGGTTTTGGTTAGTTAGAATCTTTGTAAGATTATGCTAAGTATTTATTTATTTCCTTTATATTCATCTCAAATTAATTTTCGGCATCAGTTTTATTGGTAAAAGTGCCAAGATAACGAGCAGTCTGAAAGCTACAATTTAAATAATATGTTAATTATCATGGATTGTCATGAAAATACATATATATTTTTATGTTACCAACAATTCATTTCATTGGTCTAATTTCTGAAATACAAGCAATTCATTCAAAATAACAAACTAGGTGCTTTTCTTTTACAAAGATCAGATCTGAGAGATCTTTTATGAGTCTCCCTATTTTTATAAATCTCAAAATTGCAGGAAACAAGAAAGTTACGACTGACGAGTCTGACGTTAATAATACCACTTTTAAAAGTTCAAAGTGGATCAATTAGATCCGTAGTACATTATTCCATTAAACGTGCACGTAAAAATGGGCCAAGATCGGTCAAAAAAAACATTATTTTAATAACTAGGCTCGCGACTTCAGTAAGTTTGTCATTTCGCTGCCCTAATTAAGCATTTCAAAGAAGCGTTGGGAGCCTAGCGGTAAGACATGCTTATTCTATGCGAATGTCTCAAATTCGAGTTCTGGCTCGTACCAATAAGTTTTTCGGAACATAAGTTCGAAATATCATTAATTTATATTTACCAGGCGCTTTATGTCAAAGGAAAGAAGAATGTTAAAGTTAAAATAAAACAACGGTGAACGGATTATATCGCGTATACTGAATTTAAATTACATCCCGACGTTTCGAACACTTTACTGCGTTCATGGTCACGGGTTGAGTGAGTATACGCGATATAATCCGTTCAAAGTTGTTTTATTTCATGAATTGTTAAATTTAAAAAGACTGCTGTGACTGATTATCATCTCGCCAGTTGTATGCTTGTTTGCCATAATCGTGGTAAAAAAAAACAAGATATTGGGTACTGATCGAGCTATGCCTCACATTATTGATTAGTTGGTTATATAATCTCTGTTCAAATCAGTTTGAAAATGAGACTAAACTTGGCCGCTTGGTTACGGCTCTACCGTGCCCACTAGACAGCGAGCGCAGGTGCGCGCACGCACATGATTTACGGCGCGCGCATTTATCGTTGCCACTCTAATGGCCGGCACCTACGGGAGTTTTCATTGACATGAAAAAAATCGTATTCGTATCTAATTCTAATTGCACTAGATAATCAAATAACACCAGTTATAAAACTGCTGCCCATAGAATAAAACAGTTTATAATACAACCACATGATTATGAGAAGAATATTTTTTATTCAAGTAAATAATCAATGGGTGAGACGTTAGCGATTTTTAAAATATAAAAATACTGCCGTAAATCATAGCTGGTGTCATTAATTAAAACTCATAATACTTATGAAAACACACCAGCACACGTTGAATCTAATATTTGTTTTCATAGTTACTCGCTAAACAAACGCTTATGATATCATATTTTGATAACTGGCCACACAGAAAATAAATGAACGCCAAATTAGATCTGGCAACAAAACGAATTAAAAATAAACACCGGTAAGTTTCACTATCCAATCATTTCCGTTTGCGTTCCCGAATACGAATTCAAATTTGAAAATAGAACGCCGCATAACGAATGACCGTGGAGGAACGGACATTTACCTACGTCTAGTCGAATAAAAAAAAATAAAAATGTAAACATCTAACCGGCGAATGATTTCAAAACAGAAATAATAATATAGAAAATTTTAAAGTGGCTTACTTTTCATCGTACATTGCTGCTTGTCTTATGGCAGTTACTATAAAGTTCAAAAGATATGATGCAATGTATGTTAGGCGTTTTGAGACTTTCGGGTCGTGTCATCTTAGTGGCAAAGGTAATTCTCGATTCGGCCCACGTATCCAACTCTTTTGACTTGTTACTCTGTTTGACAGCCCACGAAATTGGGTGAAAAGTAATTAATATGAGGACGTCGCGTGAATTTGAAATTTAAAATGGCCGTTGAGGTATCGGTGGTATTATGTTTTATGACGGCTTCATAAATCGCAATGATATTTGCTACAGGACATTGCGATATATTGGAAAGTATTTCTTCTTCTTTTCATCCTTTTACCCACTCCTTTCTTCCTTTTTACCTTTTTTTGTCCTTTTTTCGGAAAGTATTTATTTATAAAAATTCATTTGCTTAGGCAGTAACTCCTTGCAGGAGTATAGTGAAAAGATCTTCTATAAAGTAGACCGACTATCTCGTGGAGAATAAATAGTTCTCGGGTGAAGCAGGGCTCAATCAGTCGTTATGGAGATACCCAAGGAAAACCTATATAAATTCAGCAGTGAAAGTTATTGATTAGTAGTTTTAGAATAACTAGTATTCTTTGGTTCATTCAGAACATTATAAATTTTACAATTTTTTTTAAATTTATGTACCTAATAAACATCAAGTTCCACATTAACTACAAGCCGTAAAATATTTAGTACAAGTATTTCAATAATAAATGACCACAGCTGGTACTGTGCTTGTTAGCCACGCGAAAACATTGTGACAGTGTTGGAGAAAATGAATCATGGTAAATTCCTCAAATAACGAATGCTACACCTACTTACGATATTACTTCAAAAAAGTATGATTTATGAAGACATCATTATAGACAAATTATTGGACTAAAATGCGAAGATCAAACATATTTTTTATATAATTCATATTTTATTTTAAGTAGGAAAGTAATTTAAACATTTAGTTTCCATTTCAAGGTAAGATACCTAATATTTATACCTACTTATGGCGTTGGGGATCTCCAAAACCCCGATTATTATTTAATTTTACTGCGTTCGCTCCTTTTATCAACACACGTTTTCGTCAATTTTATGAATTAATTTTGTCTCAAAATGACGTTTATACCTACAATTTAATTTCAAAAACAAAAAGCGCAAAAAATAAAAAAGTATCTAGAGTTTAAAATCTTAACTATAAAACTTTCGTGAGACTCCAGTTCGACATATTAAAAATATTTTTATTTTGATTTTTATTTAATTTTTTATTTTATATATATATTTTATATTTTTTTATATTTAAAATAGACAAAAATAGTTTACATTCTACTCAATTAAATCTTTGATCAACTCCATTATAAGATATATAGTAAATCGAAGGTCACATTACAAAGTATCGATTATTATAAATAATCTAAACGTTTCCACTAAATCGTGTCGGATCAACGAACTCTAACCACTTTATAGGTGCTATTCCGGAATAAATATCCATAGTTAAGTCCCGCGGAGTTTTTTAGCGATTATTACGCCTACGCGCAGCGATAGATCCCTAATCTTTTGGCATGCGCTCAACCGATGCGCAGGAGTGCTTACAAGGCACGATTGTCGTGGTCGTCTCGTATACGTGGTTATATGTTGAAGTGATGTTTTAAAATTCTGTATAAACATCCGTTAAAAAGTCCAAAATTACAGCCTAAGAAAATCAACTACTTAGTATGGGTATTAACTAAATTAAAATTCTAATTTCAACCAGGGGGGTGATTTTTGAGAATCGAGCACTCGAAAGTGACATTTGAAACTCTGAATAAAACGATGAAATTATGTTTTAAAAATAACAGCGATAGAAATTTAAAATCATGACTATTTAAACTATTAATTCCATGAGAAAAAATTGGCAACAAACTTTTGAGTGCGATTATTTTCGAGCTTGAATTTTTTGAATTCGAGCGTCCGGCTGTCAAAAATCAGCCCCCTGCTCGTTTTGTGCGTAATTTTTATGAAATGGAAACTAACTCTTTGAAAAATAAGTCTGCTAAAGGTCTTAGGATTGCACAAGAAGCTATGTGGCATTGAAAAAGGAATGAGTGGATCACGATTATGAAATACAAAATTTTAAGACGCATAAAAGATTCAAAAAATTATCCCTAGTAGGCACTCGCTAACATTTGTTGTCGTGGCAAACCACCGATAACTGAGAGAGGGGGCTTATGTTGCACTGCCGCTTCAGATGCTGCTCTTGATGGACAAGAGGTCTCAAGAAGAGTAATTATTAAGGACACAAAGTTGCAGACAACAAAGTGGTCCATATGACAGCTCAATTAAGCTGAATTAAGCTCAGTTAAATAATCGTGTCGTTCATTCTAAAATAAGATGTCACTCTACTTTCTGCAAGTTCATACGACACGACATTAAACTCCACGTCGTATCGTATGATCTAAATTAAGATGCTCCCTTGAAACGAGCAAGTTTTTCGCAGTGCCCAATGTTCATGGCAGATCTGTGCGTTGTGATTCCGTATGTCAATATATCAACCTGCCCGAGATATCTAACCCAGTTTATTTGGCGTGATAACAAGAATTTAAATGCAATTGTTGCGTGATAATGTTCGAGTTGCGGTGCTCAGAGATATTACCTCCCACCTAGCCTAGTCGCCTAGTTGGTAGTGACTCTGCCTATGAAGCAGGAGGTCCCGGGTTCGAATCCTGGTCAGGGCATTTATTTGTGTGCTAATCACAGATATTTGTTCCTGAGTTATGGATGTTTTCTATGTATTTAAGTATTTATCTATATCTATCTATTATATATATCGTCGCCCAGTACCCACAACACAAGCCTTATTGAGCTTATCGTGGGACTAGGTTGATTTGTGTACTATTGTCCCGTAATATTTATTATTTATTTATTTATTACACGGTTTCTGCTAATTACGTCTACAAAATAATCTATTAATTAAAACAAACGATTGGACAAAACAGTATGCTATCAAATTTGAAGCCTTTTGTTCCTTTCCTAGAAAAAATGGATTTTAATTTTATTTTTATTTTACATTTAAGTTTCATACAGGATAAGCGCCGTGAAACCCTATGTGCCATATTCTAATTTTAAAATGTATAAACAATACATTAATAACACAATCTGTCTTAAACATAACTCCAACACTCAACCAATAATCAACCAATATTGAAGTAGTTAATTGCAACGCAGTAATTTTCAAGCAAATTCCGTCATTTTTGATTCAGACGTGTAGTCGTAAGCTGTATTGTGTTGTTATTGTATTGGATTTGCATTGAAGTTGGATCGTGTCTGTGCGTGTTTTAAAGTTAGAATACGGCCCTATATCGGGGTTGTATCGACACCTCATTCGCGGAAATAAATATAGATTCTTAACGCAAGTTGGCAATATAAAAAGTATGATAAAGAACAGGCAAAGTGCAAATCGGACTCGCGCCCAAGGGTTCCGTAGGCCTAGGCTCAAGACGTTTACTCCATTAAAGCTCTTGACATGGTTCTCCAGCCGTGAACTCAGTAAGAATTTAAAGTTATGCACATTCATCGTCCGTGCCCACAGTTGATCTGAAAATAGCGTTGTTTTAAAGAACGAACAATACGTCTACGTTAATCGCGACAGGTGTGACGCGCCGGGAATAGAACCCGCGCTATCGACCATTCTTTATGTCGACATCGAGGTATTTTAGAATTCGTCTGTGTGCGAGTTAGGTTTCTTCAAGCTAAATTTTTAATACCAAATAGTTAGCATAACATTTTAGGTCAAACCAAATAATTAGCATAACATTTTAGGTCAAACATTACCAGTTCCATTGAAGTCAACCGCACATTGCAGACCCCTCTTGAAAAAATAATTGAGTGCGTTGTGAAGTTAAGTCCCAAAGGCGCTTTTCAAACAACATAGTTTACATATAGTGTATTCTAGAAAGCTCAGTGTAGTAATGAAGCTCAGTGTAGCTCAGCGCAGTGTACTCTTGCGACCGTATATACTTCCAGACCATCGGCGATAGCCGTGAAAGTTGAAGAGGCCGCGCTGGTTCGAATCCGGTGTCAATTACTGGAGGTTTGACCCTTTTATTAAGTACCTATATGATATGTATCTCAAATTATAATTATTCTTCATGGCTTTAGTCATTACACGATGACTACGTATAGATATTTCGATGCGTGTACAAAATCATACATATTTCTACTAATTATGAAATTATGTTGTCAATACTGAAATCGCTAACATACGCTCAATACATATCCTCTAATAAAGTAACCTAAGTGGCAGCTAACGTCACACCTACACTTTTCCTGCAGAAACTTCAACTTTATCGTCTTAAAACAAGGTTGATTTTAGACTGCACATCAAAATTTCTGTTTATGTATGTAAATAGTTTCGATTTCCCGTACAGAGTAATAATTAAATGTCAATTGCTTTCAGGTATCCAAATTGCTCTAGAGCACAAAATAAACATGTGACAGAAAATTCACTAAACATTAGAAACATAGTAAAATTATTGTGATTGATATATTTGCAATAAAATATCAGGGTGATTTCTATTAAAAATATTATAATATCATAATATAAGATCGGCCAGTAATTTATACAGGGGATTTGGCAGAGGGTTGGACCATGGAGGTGGGGCCATATGTTACTTACTTAGCCCTATAAATTGGGCCTAGGCCCCAAGGTTTAGGAAAGAAAAATTTTGTTCATAGCTCATACTATTTAAAACATTTATTTACATAACTAAATATACAGAGGTACTACAGTACAAATACTAAACTAAATTAATAACTAGCTCAAATCTAAACTAGGCCCTTGCGGCATTGTACCAAGGATGCTGGCGGCATTTCCTCGTTGTATCGCAATGCTGATACGCTGTGCGAGGAAACCGCCAGCTCTTCGGTCACCAGTTACATCAACCAGACGCTTTGCGATTTCTGCAAAAAACTTGTGTGCGCTGGGACCCCATGGACCTAGAGTTTCAACTCCAAAAGGTACAAAATGGTACTCTCTACCGAGACTTTTATATTTGTTACGTTTTGAAATTTCGGCGCTTTCCGCCGCATACTTAAGTTTTTGATAGTCTCCGGCTAAACAAAATTAGCAAGTAAATCTCGTTATTGAATAAAAATGTATGCATGTAGCATATCGTTGGAAAGAGTTATGTAAGAGCTATGTACAATTTTTTTTTCCTAAACCTTGGGTCCTAGGCCCAATTTATAGGGCTAAGTAAGTAGCATATGGCCCCACCTCTCCGCTGTATTATGGAAATTCAATTAATTTCATCGGGTTTATTATGACATTAATAATTTGGTAGGTATGTAGTTATTTACAGTTAAAGACTAAAGAGTCAAGTAACTAAACCATTAGGTACTCTCATTAATGCTTCTTACTATCAAGGTCACAAATTATAAACATTATTAATATTGACATGGTACCTAGCGCCTTGGTGGTCGCATCCGTAATACATAATTACTGTTACACGCGTGTGCTAATTATTGGCTCGTGGCGCCAACATGCAACTACACACACATAATACAAATATATTGTCCATGTACATAGATACAATCAATACGTGCGTAATGTAAATATAAGTAGGTATACAATATTATAATGTGCTACATAAACGTGAAAGTTTGGATTTAAATGTCTGGATAAAGTTTGTTCCTGGTCGACAGTAAATTGGATTTGTCATTTATTTTACGCGAATTAAGTCATACGTAATCTATAGATAATCATAAATCGTTCGCAGATCAGATGTCACATATCCGAACAGACATAGATCGAGCTGGGATCCATTATAGATTTCGGTTTCGGAGAGCAATCGGACTATCAGTAAAAAAAAACTTAAATGGCGGCAACATTTGTAAAAGTTATTAGCTTGGGATACACGAACAGATGGTGTCCGCCGGATTTGTCCGACGGATATGCCCGGCGGACACATCCGCCCGTGTATGGCGCGAATCGGACAACGGACAGACAGCGGACAGACGTCTGGCGGACACATCCGTGTCCAATTCGCGCCATACACGGACGGATCTGTCCGCCGGGCATATCCGTCGGACAAATCCGGCGGACACATCTGTGCGTGTATCCCTAGCTAATAGCACTAAGAATTGTATTTACCTAATCATCAGAATGTTTCAGATTAAATTGAGTGAAACTCTGGAAATGTGCTTAATGATGCTCTACTTTTTCGAATGAAACAAATTAATTGCATGCATAATAATATAGAATAAGTGTATGCCTGTAGTGGTCGACCCATAATTTGCAATTACAATTTAACGCATGTTCTAATTAATTATTGGCTTGTCATGGCGCCAACAACGTATAGGCACAAATACAGGTGTAATATATGCTTGTTTACAATGAGCTATTAGTTAATCACTAGGCAAATATAGAGTTCATTATATTACACATTTATTTTGTTCCAAAAAAGTAAAAAATCTAGAATGAAAACTTCATTTCCAACTTTGCGCAAAGAAAATTCGCAGTAAAACTATTTATTCATTGTAGGTACTGATTAATGTTAAAATTCGTTGATCGCTGAAACAATTATAGCGAAAATAAAGCGCAATGATCCATAGATCGACCGAGAGATAACGCATACGTTAGAATACAAAATTATTGCAATGGTTTATAAGTAGTCAAATGGGCCCCTTGACCATCACAGAATAATTACAATAACAGTAGTTAAGTACTAGTCCACAGTAAACAATCAGTAAGAACGGTAGCAGTAAATAGTGTAATAACGGCCCGAGTGACCGTGTGGATGGTCACCTGGGAGTCTATGGATAACATTTTCGAGATTTTACTGTGACCATGATGTTCGGATATTTCAGGAACGTCTTCGTGCTCAGTAGGAGTCTGTAATATTTTTTATTTTACTTTTAATAAGTTAACCGTTTTTCCCTGTTCCTTTTTTTGACACCCGGTTAAAAGGGACTTATAAGTTGCAAATTAACTCTATTATTAGCTCCTTAAAGTATTACCTCGAAATAGAAGGTATGAGTTATTTTTATTGTTAACTACCCATGTACTATATAGCATGCAAGTGATTTGGTTTTAGCACTGTAAACATGTGAGTTATTAATGAAATAAATTTAATTGTATTAAATTTAATTTAATCCTCGCCTCTTTATTATTTACTCCAGTACGGATTTATGTAGTTTTATGAAAAGGATTTGAGATACATTTACGATGCTTTTGGAAAGGTTTTGTCCCACTAGATGGCGCTGAAACAATCTTAACCCTTTTCTTTATTATATAACCTACAAGATACACGACTGCGCACACTCTTTTTAGTTCTTGCATGTTATTTTTACTTTATCAGATGCAGGTGAGCCTAGACCTCCCTTTTTATTTACCATTTTTTTAACTTTTAATAGGTAAGAATAGTTTTAATAAGTAATTCCTTAAAATAGTGTCGCGTGGTCACCCTCGCTATTGGCACGTCGCCTGGCGCGGCGCCAGCGCGCTATTTGCTTGTAATTCGGAACCAATATGCCAGCACACGTGCGTGCCGCTATTTAGCGTATAAACGCGTAATCGCGACGGTAATTCAGCGCAAATGCTGCCGACAGACGGTGCGCTACGTACGTTGTTAGAAAATATGTCTACTGTTGAATAAACATGATATTATAGAGCACTTTAGCCGTTGCTACAACATAAAGTACAGCCATCATATATATCGAAGCGGCCAGGGTACTCATAAATATTTGAACATGCACTTTATGGCCTGGACAATAGACGCGTTGTTTAGATATTCATGACCACCTTGGCCGCTCCGATATACCTGATGGCGACTTCACAGGCTCAAACAAGATTTACTGAAATATGGCTCGTGAAAATTTGTAACCGGCAAATCTTATACCCTAATAAGACTGTCAGAGAAACTGCTGCATGAGTCGTTCTTGTAGCAGTATTGTGGTGCCATTTTTTGTGCTGATTGTAGATCACTGGAATTATTGGTCCGTGTCGTAGAGATATAAGTTTAGGTGGAATAGTTCAGGAAAAAGAGCAGTTATTGTTCCTTATACGAGTACATTTCACTTGGAGAGTAATCCGAATTCAATGTAACTTTAACGGGTATTTGGAAACTTGAGTTTTCGACTACGAGGACCCTGTGTAGACTTGGAGGGAGGAAAAACCTCAAAATATCTTACTTATTACAGTTTTTTTTTATTCTTTTATTTATATATTTATTTTTTATATTTCCACAAAGGTATAAATATTTAAAGGAAAAAAAAACATGTGAAACAAATACCTACAAATAACTTCAAAATTTCATCGGAAATCTATAATAACAAGAGATCATAAAGTGTAGCTAAGGAAAAGTATAAAATAACGAAATGACTATGCAAGCAGTTCTTTCTAAATCTAGATTTTAATATGTAGGTCAACCTAGTTACATGAAAACGAAGAGAGCGGTAAAAATTACCAATTTACGAGCGCAGCTCAAAGCACAAACAGACGGGCTAATTTAAAAGAAACATTTTAATAATGCCCAACGAACAGACTGTCCTTATTTCCGTGGCTGCTAAACTCAGACATCAGCTTTTTATAAAAAGGCCGTCTGTCTGTTTGTTCTCGTGATGGAATTAAATAAATGGAAGTTGTATTCTATGGTTAACTGGAATAAATCCCTTAAAGGCATTTGCGTTTTTCTAAAGTAAACAATAATATTGTAAACTATGTAAACGGGGACTATGCCACAATCGGAGCTGCTGGATGGGGTATTCTTTTTATGACTCTGGTTGGTAGGTAGGTATATTTTTCTTGTTTTTATTTTAATTTAGTTTTATTTATAATTCTAATTTAGTTTTATATAGGTAATTTTGTAAGTATATTTATACATATTGTAATTAGTTTGTTTCATACTTATGATATGAATAAAGGTTTTTTGTAAACTTTTGACAGTCTAATAAGTACAATTCATTGACACCTTGTTTGGCACCCTACATTTACAATTGCTAGTCCATCATCATCATCATCATCATCTCAGCCATAAGACGTCCACTCTGCTGCACATAGGCCTCCCCTTTGGATCTCCATACACTTATGGAGGTCCAAAGGGAAGGCGCGTATGGAAACCCCCTCTTTAGTCACTACTAAAGGGGGGTTTTGCATACGCGCCACGCTATTCCATATTATTATGTAAATAATTCCTTATTAAATGTAATGACTTTTGTAATGACTGATTGAATGTTTTCGTAAATGGGCTTTTACTTCCCTGCTGGGAGGGAACAGTGGCACTTTTCTAACCAGTATTATTTAATAGAGGACCTAGCCCTTTACATACTATACCTTGACGTCAATCTCCTAGAAGACACGACTAGGCGCAAATGTCTCAAATATACTGGCCGCAACACCACGTTGCAATGCCAACGATATTTGCTGGACCCCTATCACCATCATCAACTTAAGAGTTATTCTCTTATCGGTGGAGTATTTTCCCTAAGTATCTTTGCCTATCCTGCGCCACTTCCTTGACCTTTTGATCCGAGACGGCTCCTACTTATCTTTTCTTTTTTTTTACTGGATGATACCTACTTATATCCCCTAGGCAGTTTTCGAATCGTTTTTATAAATGACGAATCTTACCATGTTCCCGCAACATTCTTCGAACCTTATTGGAAAGTCCCGATGCTTCCTGTGCCCGGCTTATTGCAAGAAGGTGGGCCTTATTATTAATAATAAGCCCAAGCCAATGTAAAACGGATGCTGAACAAACAAAGAAACGTTTTTATTAACAGATTGTGACACAGGGAGAGATTTAAAAAAACGTAATAAGCTGATATTTGTGTCTGCAGACTTGAAATTTTAAATAATGTAATAGAATTTGTATTCGAAATCAATTTATATTGTATTCGACATATCCATAGAAAGTGTTAGTGAAAATTTGAATGCCATAATTAGCACATGATGTAGTAAATAAATAAGATTAATTAAAACACTAACAGTGTTATAAATTTCGAGCCAAAACCTAGTTTAACTAGATATAAACGAAGCATAGCCAAAAACCACAACCAAACCTAAAATGCTATTTTGAAGACATACAAATTTTGTCCTTATGCATAAACACACTAACTTACATACAAACAGCTCCATACTCGTATGCATTTCATCTCCAATTTAATAGACGTAAATAGAACCAAATTTTTTTAGTTTAAAAATGTGAAAATTATTACCTCTAACAAGATCTATTTGCAAACTTTAAAACTCATTTTCACCTAGATACCGATCCTTGCTAATACTCAAAAATTACACTTTCGCTCAGATAATGTATTGACCGCTCTTTTCTTTAGTGCTGGAGTAATTGACCAGCTGCAGACAACGGCTTACTGTGCGCACAAGCTTGGTTACTCGATAATCGTCAAAATTTAATGTCAGGGCTCGATGGATCGGTACTTCGACCACCCGCGTTAAATGCTCTGATACATACATATCAGCTGCTTCATATAAACATAAATTAATACTCTTTAGAGTGTTTAGCGTTGGTCTGCCTTGCAATCATCCATATATTAGCAGACGAGTTGAAAGGCCCGACCACCTGCGGCCATGAACTATAATTTTGTCGGAGAGGTGCTGATCTGCACTGCATAAAATAGGCTACGTTAGTCACCTGAGAGCCCACGAACGTCGCTCTCACCAGCCAGCGGAAACCAGTCGCCATGGTCGAATTCGAAATCGGCCTGGACAGGATGATGATGATGATAGCAAAAATATAAAGTTGCAGCAGTTGCCGGCCGATTCCGTGGCAGGTACCTGGTTGGGTTGTTTACTATTTTTTAACAATTAATATAAAGGTTAAAGGCAATCCGTCTAGAAATAGAAAATATATACCTAATAGTTAGAAATAACAAATGCGCACAGGTATTTGCATTTTACCTTATAACGAATGAACTATCGCTAAAATAAAAAAGGTCGAAATAAGTAATTTCAAGAATTTATCCGAAAAGTAATTTGAGCACGATCGCTTGTCATGTGCTTGAGGTAATGTTCTCAATAGGTATTTGCCCCACAATTAAAGGAATAACCCTTTATGATCATACATTCAGAAGCAGTAAGTTGCTTAGCGGGAAAAATCTCCTAAATAACCTTTTACATATTTTTATTTTTTTGAACGACAAATTCAGGCCAAGATCATTTTACTGCTGACTACTTAGTAAAGTGTTTACATACTTACTAAAGACATTTAAACTGTCCATCAATATCAGCACAACAGTCAATATTCCGAAATAAACACATAAGCGTACAGTAGCTCCATTCTCTCCATTCACAACTTCAACGGAATTGACATTTCATTCTCAGAGGGCGGTACCATCTACACCAAGCAACAACCAATCGAAAACCAGTTTGAATATGAATCTTATGACACAAAAATATGGTTTGCAATTGAATGAGATGATCAATGGTTGTTATGACTGTTAGGCGTAGTGGGACGGCGTTGTAAATTTTGTTTACAGGTTGACATATGTAGGGTAGACGGGTTTATGCAAACAGTCGCTAGTTAATGAGCCTATGCAGAATTAAGATGTTTACAATACAAAACTAGATATTTTTTTAATTCGGTGTGTTCGGGTTCCTATTTTATTTTTATTTGTTGTACAATAAAGTGTTATACTACTATATGATGATGATGTCCTCCCAGACGTATCCGTCGACGGCGACACCTGGACAAATCATTCAGCAGGCACCAAGGTACTTGCTTGATCTTTTCGTGCATGGGCTCGAACGTGACTTGCAAAACCAAGCTTTGTTTTGAAAGTTCGGCAGCAAGAGACACAGTAGACTACTACTACTATATTAATGGCCAGGCTCATCTTTTATGGGTGTTTCTCAAAATCCCTCTCCTTCTGCCTATTTCTGAGAAAATGATCAGTACTGATTTAAACTCACACGATTTTAATTCATTATTTTAACGTCAGGATAATTAAAAGGAAGTGTACGCGATTAAGTCCCGTGTTTGTCAAAATAAAATGATCAGTGTATTTAATACAACTTACAGCGTAGCTTGAGTCTACATATTTCAGAAGAAACTACGTATTCCTGTGAACAGTGTCAAACAGTTATTAAATAACTAGTTAGTACTTTTCTGCAACTATAACTAAATATGTACCTACTTAAACTGAAGAACTGAAAAAACAACCAACCATATTATTTACACATGTACATATGTTTGAACCATAGTTCCAAGATTTGAATCTGATACTGAGTTGTTAATAAAAAATCAGAACCATTTCAGCATCTCAAAGTGACTATTGATATTTTACAAAATTTTCTCGATTGTCATATATTTATCCGAATTTTCTACCTTACCATACATCAGCTCAGAACCATCCACGTCGCTCATAAATAACCTAGTATCCGGCTCTGTTCCTGAACGCCCTCGCAGATTTATGGTAGCGCAAGCGCATGACCTTGAAAAGGTTAACGGGAAATAGCATACTTTGTATGAGGCAGTATATGTAACAACACTAACAACATACCGTCTAGCACGTCTGCTGATGACTGCATACTTTGAGTCGCGCTTGAAGCAAGGAGTCGCGGGCGACAACGTAAGCCATGCTAGCAAGGCAGACAAATCTAATCGGAAGGTTAAATATTTTAATTTCTATATAAAGTAGGAAGCCGAATGAAGCGCTGGTAGCCTTGCGGTAAGACGTCCGACTTTCAATCCGGTCTCGGGTTCAAACCCCGGCTCGTACCACTGAGTTTTTCGGAACTTATGTACGGAATAACATTTGATATTTACCAGTCGCTTATCGGTGAAGGAAAACATCGTAAGGAAACCGGACCTAATCCCAAAAAGGCCTAGTTTCCCCTCTGGGTTGGAAGGTCTGATGGCAATCGCTTTCGTAAAAACTAGTGTCTATGCCAATACATGGGATTAGGTTGTCAAGCGGACCCCAAGCCGGGATAAACGCTAGGAAGAAAAGAAAGAGATATAAAGTAGGAAGCTGATAATGATGCTACTCGTAACTATTAGATCAAAAGTACCAAGTACTAAAATATATAATTTTTTCACTGTGCATCGGCCTACATAGGCCGAATTCTGCTACTCGATGAGGGAGGGTGGCCTACGGCCGACTCTTGACCTATATGAAATAAATGTAGGCATACGGATTACCGGAGGTATAAAGATTAACTTAGCGAGATGAAATAAACAATAATTTTCCAATAAATTTGGTGTACTACTTTAGTTATATTGGTTATCAAACGCAACCTTGGTAGGTTCACTTAGAATTTAATTATGTATAGCCAACGCGTCCAAAGTTCCTGATTTTCCGCTTTTGCGCCTTCATGCCGATAGCATTGTACATCTTCTTCACAGCGGCGGGGCCCATGACTCGTCGGCTCAAGCTGTGGTGTCCACTATCCACGGCTTGCGAAGTATGGAACACTATAAGAAGGGTAGGTAATCAGTTACTGGGAGCGGTGTCTGTAGGTAGGTACACGGTAAAAATGCACATTTATGCCATTGATGATCAAGAGGCGCCGTTTGGCATTCCCATCTTGTGGCTTTCTTTAGTGGATGCTTTGGAAAATTTAGGAAGGATGGTCACCTAGATTTTTGGGTCAAATTTCTCTGTTTTGTACAACGACAAAATGGTGGTCGACTAAGGATTTGAGGATACTTTACTTCGGAGGCCGTTGCCAAAAGTGAATTGTCAAATGGACAGGAAAGTTACGTGACTATTGACATTCATTATTTAAGTTTTCGATTGTAGTTGTCCATAAAGGATTGCCACTTGGTTAGATCACCCGGCAGTGGCGGCGCGTCCAATGAATACGATTCCTGTCGGCTTGCCTAATTTTAAAGCTCATGAAGAAATTTAAGGCAAATAAAACGCAGGCTTGCCTAAGATAATTTTTACCCACCGCCACCGTACACCCGGTCACTTTAAGTAAGTAGTTTAGGAACGGGGTGATTTTCTGGTCGGTTCCACAAATAATAAAGTAGCCTTGTACTCGTCACTGCTGTGTGGCAACATTAAGCTAAGTTTCATTCTAATAAACATGTGACTCGGTGCCTATCATACGTAAAATGATAAAATACTTACATTCCACTAACATTAAAAACACCAGCAGTAATAATTTGAAAATAGGACGCATGACCAAGCAACGATAGTGACAAGAATCGCTTCGAGTATGTCGATATTTTGTTGCGTTTATTAGTAAACACCATAAAGGGCTAGACACACTAACAAAGCACTAAGATAAGATAATGCTAGTTTAACTGTTCTGTTGTGAAATGTATGCGGATGAAATTATTTTGTGGTGGCTGGTGGCAAACTATTAGGAAGCGATTAGTAATACTTAAGTAAACTTTGATAATAATTAACCAATAAAATTTCCATCTCAAATCTCAACGCTGTAATCTGTAATACCTACGTAACAGAAATAAATCCAAAATGTAAAGAATATCTAAATGGTAAATGGATTGTATTTAATATTATTGTTATATAAAGACTCAAATATTTATACTGTCTTCATTGACTGAGGAGCCGAGCGTAGCGAGGTGACGAACGTCTCCGTTTTCACTGGTACGACGATTTGGCAGATTGATGTGTGTGTATTGGTTGGTTGGTTGGTCAATGTCGGTCTAGAGGTCGCATTTTTCATCCGATTTCGATGAAACTTGGCATGTACGTTCCTTGATTTATTGGCAAAAAATTGACGATTTTTGATTGGGGGGAAAATGAGGGGGAAAAGGGGGGAAGTTTGCTGTCGCGTTATTTATGTTCTCCGAAGTCTACGGTTCACAGAACCACTAGTTGTAGTAGTATCCTTAATAGCAAGATAAAGCAATCAAGTGCCGTCAAATTAATTTCAAGCTAAACAAATTGGTTCTGAAGGCCATCCATGGATGCTATTTTATCGCCTATAGCGTCATACGTCACTTTCACAGTTACATACTTGTTAGAACGTGATAGCTATGTTGACAGGCGATAAAACCCCGACCATATTAGGCTAGCTGGTAATCTGTAACTGCACGATGATACGTTTTACACTAAAGAAATAAACAAATAAATATCATAGGACAGTTTTACCATAAATTAACTAAATAACACTGTAAGTTTTATAAAGCTCGTGTTTGAGTAGTATCTAAACGACGATATAATTATAACAAAATAATATCATAAAGATACCTTCTAATAATGAAAAAAACCATAACTTTCGAACAAATATTCGAAACAGGATATGATATGCTATCAATAGTCTTAAAATGACTAGATTACTTGTAATCTGACTTGTTCTTTGCATTTAGGTTTTCAAATTATTTAGTAGGGTCCGAGAAACTGATTGGTACGAACCAGTATTCGAGTAAGATCTCCGACTTTAATTTGCTCCAAATGCGTTCAAGAAATGCAAAAAGCCAACAACACCAGCAGTAAACAATTCAGGGCAGTTGGTGACAACCTCGTTAGCTGCACAAGTCCAACAAAACGTCACAATTCACGCGTGCCCGTCCGTCTGTCACACCTTGCATGATTCAGACTTGTCTCTTTGTCCCTCCTTTGTGATTATTTCGATCGCAGGTGTATGTGTGTTTGTGTGTCCCCTCGCAACGGCTGAATCACGAGGTATTTGCGACTTCTCCCTGTTAGGTTCTTTGTACAGATTTGGATTTGTCAAGAAAAAGCATTGAAACAAAGTTTAAGATCGAAGCGACGAGTGGCATTGCTGGAATCGGTGATGTCATGTGCCGTACTTGATTTAAAATTATTGTCTTAAGATACCATTATGTTTAACTAAACTGCTTCCTGGGTTTTCGAACTCGCGGAGCGTAAGCGAAGTGCTGCCGTGTCATGACAAATTGATGTAACTATAGATACATCAATTAGTGCTAACAAGGTTCTATGGTATTTTTTCAGTCATATCTTGCTACCTATCAAGAAAAAAACTCAAAAAACCTTTTAGATTACGAGAAAATTCAAATGTCTAATTGATGTAACTACGAATTTCCCGGTTGTTGTCATAACTATTTATTGTATCTCTAGTTACCTGATTTCGTCGTTACAGAACGTTGGCAAATTTAAACGCCAATCTGCTGTATCTTGTAGTAAACATACTTAGTTGTACACTATACTACACTGAACGGAACGTGGAAAATAACTAATATCTTACCTACATGTGCAGTCTACTCTACATGGTAATCCAGTTTGGGTGATGGTAGACAGTTTATAATAAATAAATTACTATTACTATAGTACGAATAGACTGTATATCTTGGGTAACATTGTGTTAATTACTTATTTTATTTTAAAACTCTCGCAACAAAACAAAGTTTTTGAAATGTGTATTTTGAAACAGATCAGATCAGGGGCATTCATCTATAATTTTTGAATTCTAATTACCCATTTCACACTGTTCATACCTATTTTTCATTTTATAAACATTTTATTTTTGTTACGAGTAGAGAATTTTGGTATGTTTGATTCCAGCGCAAAGCCTATTTTTCGTTTTTCTTTTGCAGTTTCTAATTTTGAACATCTATAAGTATAATTGCTTCTAACCATATTGTTATCAGTACCACTAAGTAATGTTTTGTCTTTTCCTCTGTACCTAACCTGTTTTATTTTCCCCACAGGAAAAGCCTAGTCTAGTGTGGGGATCAGCATAAATACATATAACGTTGTGTAATTTTAGTTCTGAAATAAACTTTTTGTATTTGTATTTCGGAATATCTAATTATACTGATGCGGTTGCGTTTATTAACTTACCGATGTGATATTATGTATGTACACTACCTATACAACTATTATTTTGTTTATTGTAGTTTATAACAGTTAATATTTAAAGCATGTCGCCTGAATTGTTTGACAATCTATATTCATAGACTCAATAATCTCAATGTAGAAAAAAATAGAAAAACTAATTTACAAAAATCATTTGTCAAGAACAAAACAGATTTTGTTATGTTATAATGCTGTACTCTATTCACTTATACATAGTATTACAATAGCATGTTAGTATGTTAGTATTACAATAGGAGTTTATGAGATCACATATTTTAACAATAGGATCTCATAAACTTATGAATACCTTATACATATGTTTTGGTACTTTTATAAAAGTATTCAAAATATTATTATTTAGTTGAGTATTCGGTATTTCATTAAAACTACAAGAAGCCATGCGCTTAGCGAGGGAAAAACCTGGTCTTCAACAGAATGACATGATTTCATGATCCTCAGCTCTGAGGGAACGACTAATGATGATAATGATGATGATTCCGTATTCAAAAAGCTGTTAAACATACAAAAACATTGCTGTAACTATAGTTACCATAATTTGCCATGACAACGTTTGTACTACACAGTTGTCATGACTAACTGCTGTAATCGATATATATCAATTAATAATAATAAAAGTGCTAAAAAAACATACGGGCGCATTAAACCATGTACTGTCGAACATCTTTGCATAAAAATATTTTGTATTAATTTACAAGGTACTGATATATCTCTAAAAAACGAATGGACACTTCAAAGTCGATTTCCCACAAACTTGGTTTTTAGAGATACAGCATTTTGTCATGACACGGCAGAGTGAGTTCTTACAAACAACTCCAGACCGAACTGTCACCTGGCTACTGGGACGTCTCGGCATTTGGATGGCTTTTTGATTTCAATAGTTTGTCCGACGATAACTTTAGTAACGTTTTTCTGATCTTTATGAAATTTCTTGGGGCTGTTGCAGAGATACATAAAATTTGTAAGTTCGTATATGAGCAGGATCGATCAAGTGGTTATGGAGCTAGAAGGAGAAAAAAATCCTCCTTGGAGTCTTGTTATATTGGTCAATTACTTTGCAAGTAAATCGCGAGTTCTCAGTTCGAGGCGGACTACTATTTAATTAACTCGTAACAATGTCATTGCGTGTTCTGAACAGTTACTTATGTGAAATATATATCATTAAAAAAATATCTTGACTGGGAAGAATAACTCTTAACTAAATTCTTGGGACCCCGTTGTAGAGTGGACGCCAGGATCACTAGGCTGTGCCAAAAAGCTGGGACAGTCGTTATAAAGATGGTGATGCTCTTGTCTGTAAAGCTATTGCATTAAACATTTGGGCGTTGATGAAAGTGTGTAAATTAACTAATATAATAGCATGTACAGCTGTTTGTCCAAAAAAAATCAAAAGTGAAGTAAATGGATCTATATCTGAATCCCTAAAGTTTTTTGTCCTATTTTTGTATTCCCTAATGCTATTTGTCCTAATGATCATTTGCCCTAATGCTCATTTGTCCTAATTGTTGTTGCCCTATCATCGTATCGATGAATTTTATTTTCCCTAATATGTTATTACCTAATATCATTTGACCTATTCATCAGTTGCCCTAACTTTTTTTCCATAATATTAATTTGTCATAATTATTATTTGACCTAAAAGTTATTTGTCCTAATGATCAAAACACCTAATTTCAAATAAACTAATATTATTTTTCCTATTATTTCATACCCTAATATTAAATGTCCTACTGGTAATTTTTCCTAATTGTCACTTGCCCTAATGCTCATATGTTTTTAGGGTCATAAAAAAAATAACCCTAACCTACCTATCTCTGGGAGCAGTTTCGTCTTTAGGGTCATCAAAAAAAAAAATAACCCTAACCTACCTATCTCTGGGAGCAGTTTCGTTTTTACGGTCATAAAAAAAATAACCCTAACCTACCTATCTCTGGGAGCAGTTTCGTTTTTAGGGTCATCAAAAAAAAAACCCTAACCTACCTATCTCTGGGAGCAGTTTCGTTTTTAGGGTCATAAAAAAATAACCCTAACCTACGCCGTTATGGCAAATAAAATTAGGATATTCGAACATTATGGTAAGAATTTTTAGGGCAAATGAGCTTTAGGGCAAACATTACATTATGACAAGTAATTGTTAGGATAATTGATTATTAGGGCAAATGACAATTAGGACAAAACGGTTAGGGTAAGTAATTTTAGGACAAATGTCATTAGGGGTTTCAAATGTTATGGCAAATAAAATTAGGATTTTTGAACATTATGGTAAACAATTTTAGGACAAATGAGCATTAGGATATTCATTACATTATGACAAGTGACTGTTAGGGTAATTGATCATTAGGGCAAATGACAATTAGGACAAAACGGTTAGGGCAAGTGATTTTAGGACAAACGTTATTAGGAATTCCGAGGTACACCCGAAGTAAATATCTCCAAAAGTTTTACTTCTATTACCGCTACAGTTATTTCATAGTATGGATATGCCTTTCTAACTGAAACCTTAGGTTTGTTGCTTGTAGTGTACCCATAAATAAAGTCGGATCTTACTACAAAGGAGCTTTAATTCCTCAGTTCCATTACTCAGGTAGCACCAACAAACCGGCTGTCTCAATAAATAACTGCGGACAAAAAAGTGAAGCGCTTGGTCGCTGGAAATAGCTGCGAGATGCGTTTCAAAGTTACGCGCTCACCGTTCTGGTTGCCAGAATAAAAACAGAATTTTCAAAAATTAAGTGAAAATATTCTTAAAATGATTATTCGTGAACTCTTTACAACGTGGCAATTATTGATATCATTTCAAAATGAAAGTTCACAAAATAAAATAAAAATCTCAGCCGGAGTAAGATTCTATTTTAGACTAAAGGCATCAAGCATGACATTCGTAGGTTGCAACAATTTTACTTATACACCTGCGAATTTTTATTTATTTATTTAAATTTATATCTCATGTAAGCACACACAATCATCACCCGTTATTTTAATTTTATTTATATAAAGTCTTCTTTAAATTAAAATGATTTTAACAACTATGTATTTCAACTACAGGAACTTTAACGGTGGAATGCATTAAAAAAATCAAGACCGGATGTAATCGGATGCTAACGTTATGAATTGAAAGTTAATACAAATAGTGTTGACATTTGGCTGCGACTCCAGCAAATGTCCACCTGTCATTATGTGTGTCACGACCATTCACCAAGTCACTAACCCTCACCTCGAAGTACTAGATAATACACCGTTCATTGCTTCTGTAACTCCTCGTTTCCTTTGCTCATCTCGTGCAGCAACAGCAATAGTTATCTCATTAATATTGTAGTGGTTTTTAGTTTTATTTCGTAGTGTTCGCAAAGTATTAGTGTTGCATTAGTGTAAGGTGTAAGTTTTCGCACGTCTGTCTGTATGACGGGACGATGATTTCAGTTCCGGGACGCCACGGTCAATTTATTTCGGAACCTGCAAATTGAAATTGCGATTGATGTTTGTAGATTGATTAGCTAGAAAGCTTATGTTGATTTATCGGTAGATATTGACGGCAAAAATCCGATCGAAGAGTTTTAAAATATTGGAAAACGCGCACCTAAATAATGAAGACAACAAACACTACTTTATTACAATATGCATTTACTTTCTAACATTGTATTACTCTACGAATTCAATTTGGTTTTCAATGTAAACTAGCTACCTACTTCGCTTCGAGTCGTATACTCAATTTAACGTGCAATATCAAATTTTATTGATCTTTTTGCATGAACCAGTTTACAAGGCATCACAATTTTAGAGTAAATGTTTAAAACTTTTTTATTGTAAATGAAAACGTGTTTTCCTCTTGCGTTATGATAAAGCCACGATTACTTGTAGTTGCGATAACTTCTGGCTGTTATATTCAACCCCACCAGCCCGCCATACACTACAACATTTTCAATCATTTTGAAATTAGAATTTAAGTATTGCATAAGAATTACGTAAATAAAGGACTGAGATTTCCAGTGACTTCGCTTGATGGGGCAGAATTATTGCGATTATTTATTTATTTAAACTTTATTGAACAAATAAAAAAGTGTACAAGAGGTAGACTTAATGCTTTAAGGCATTCTCTACCAGTCAACCTTGTGCAGGATTGCAGGATCATAGAAATCGAGAGATATTTAGAAACACCATTGTATGTAGAAGTGAGCAGCATACATATTTCGGCTATCATTAATATTCAAACTTCAACGGATACTGTAACACGTGTATGTCAACTAAGGTCACAGCCTGACTCATTCGCTATCCGCTACACGTTCTCCATTCGCCACGCCTCGACAATCACCAGAGCATCCGCCCACCTCGTGCAGATCAAAGTTACCGCTGCTATTTTTAGTGCACAGGTAACAAGAATGCCCCTTTGAAACGCAACACTTCCGGCCGTAACCGGCCTGGTGGCATAGATCTAGGGGTTCTAGGAGGGGGTTTGTGCCTTCTGAGGTAGTGCCTCTGTGAGGTAGAATCCAAAGAGATGTTGCCTCATGTTACGGACTAGGGTTTTCAACAAAATCATCGACAATTGAAACAACGAACAACAAATGTTTATTGTGAATCATACACATGTAATGAATTAATCATGTATTTATTATTTTAATTGTTTAATTAATTTAATTTGACTTGGCTTTTACTTTGAGAAATTCTCGTATTTAATTAGGAACCTGTGTGTTAGATCATAGATATAGGTACGAGACCATGACGGGGACTTGAGGACCGGGCATAGCACAGAGCGGGTTAGTTACCTACTTTATAATTTTTTTTGATAAACGCATGATTTTTGGCATGGTTTTGCATACTACTTTATTAAGTCTGTAGACAGAGAATAAACTATTCGTTCGCTGTTTTCGACGATATAAATATGACTTACTCATGTAATAGTGATCTTGATCCGATCTTGCTGTTTCTGTCTTTTGCTATCAAAATTTGCATCATTAGTCAACTTATGACGTCTTGTCTGCGCTAAGTATTCTTTGCTCACCCAAAAATACCTCATGGCACGCCGATATTTTATACATTTTACACTGATGGCAGACTTGTTTTGCCATCGGCATTCGCCCCGATCAACAACGCGGATGCAACACTTACGCTTCATCTCACTTTTATAGTCTATAACTATAATATATAGGTAGATAAAGGGTATTTACTGACGTCAGTAAATTACCATTGAGTTGACGTTTTTGCGATATTTTTTTGTTTGTTGTTAAGGTGATGGTCTTAAAGAGGTTTTATTTTAATTTGCGTTGTCTATTTCAATTTTGCCATCGGGATTTTTTAATTAGTTTAATGAGGTTTTTAGATAAAATTATACGGGTTATATCGCAGGGTTATCAAATATGTTTGTTTTAAACCTTCTACCTTTTGACACTCAAATAGCAAGTTGGTATACCTACCTAAAATATGCATCCACGAACACAGACAATTAGTAAGCGATACTTCGGCGATTCTAGGGGGTGTCTGTTGTATCCTACAGGTGACGTAATAATCCGTTATATCGTCAAAATTGTATTTAAAACTACTATATAAGATGTACCTCCCATGTAGATCTGTGGGCCATTAGCTGCCTAAAAATAAAGTAATTTCATTTCACTTCACGATAAGATTGGTTTCCATAATTTCATTCCAATACTCATGTGGTGGGTCGATTTATATTATTTTCACTACTCTACTGTAAATAGTAATAATATTATTTCTTAAAAAGAACGCAATGTCATGATATTACAATTTATTTAGTAATGACACACCATCGTAGCACATTTGCATCCTAAAATGCGACTGTACTCCATTCTCAATTCGGTAGTTACCTACCGATATGCATCAACAAACACTATCCAATGCCCTATAAAGCTTGAAGCACTGACAGACGGACATACTTGTATCGTAAACTGCTTTACTATCGACGCGGTTTCCGTGTTCCGCGGGCCAACTACCGGCGATAAATTCGCTACGCCCACCCAGGTTAAGGATGAGTAGTTATGTCTGCTTTAGCTGGCTTAAGTCCTTTTGATGCTATAAATAAATTAAATAAAATAGCCTCTATTTCCAACCCTTACAAGTCATATCTCATCATCATTATCATCTCAGGCATAAGACGTCCACTGTTGAACATAGGCCTCCCCTTTGGACATCATTAAAGGGGGGGTTTGCCATACGCGCCACGCTTGGCAGGCGGGATGGCGCGCGCAGTTTTTTTATAATAATTGTTGTTTAGGCTTTCGGAAGATGCTGCTGCCCATCTCCCGGTATATTCCCGGGTGTGGTTGGATTGCCTCTTGGAATAGGCCTCCCCTAAAATTCTTCATTCCTCTCTATCGGTTGTTGTTCTTCTCCACATATTTCCAGCAATTATTTTGAAGTCGCCTTTCCATCTGCGATAAGGTTTACCTCCTCCTCTTGATGCACCGATGGGATACAAGATTTTGATACTAGGCTGGTACGAACTGGTTCCCTAGTGTGACTTTGAAACCTAAAATCATGCGTTGTAACCCTTCTTCGAGATTATTTTGTGAACCATACCTACTGCCTTGCGTTCATTCGACAATCTGCCGTCAATATAATTGCAACTGTCCACCTAGGTTTAAAACTTGTCTAATTTAGCTGTTCTGTCTTATTATAACAATGTTTGTAGTCACATTAATAGAAGTACTGAGCAGTAACTTTTAATCGATACCAACGCATGTGCGTTTGTATCTTGGCTCTTACCAATCCTGCAGCGTGCGTTTTTTTGTGTGTCTTACATGTATTTCCAAAAAGTGTATTTCTTACGTATGTGCCAAAATTGATGTTTACCAGAGTACGCATCTCCACTTACAACCAATCCCATAGATGCCACTTTCTTGTATACCTATTTCATTTACCTTTAATAAAATAAACTCCAGATTGCCTTCAAATATTTTTGACGCGCTACCACTGTACATTCCTATTTTAGGAGTAAATTTATATCTTCAGCGCAAATCAAATGTAACTACGGGACCGTAAAGCACCTGCCGCAAGTAAAGGCGGGCAAATAAAAAGCTAATTTAAATGCCATTAAACCGAAATGCTCATTACTCCCTCCCGAGGGACGCCAGGAATTCGCTGCTGATTTATATTGCTGCTCATACCTGGTAAGCTTTAAATAACACGGCTAAACATGATAATAAGGTAAGTTATATGATATTGAGATAAAAATGCAGTATCTTACGCAAGGAAATAACTATTTCTATAAGTTGCTATACAGTAAAAAAAATGTTCCCCGATGTCTTAAAGACGGTTTGTCGATTTGGAACATTAACCGATTTTGATATTGTGAGCTATTGGGGAAAAAATACAGTACATAAACTCTCTTGGAAGATTAAAAGCAATTGGAGACAAAAATACAATACATTTTTACTGGTACGAAAACGCCACGATCGCCGCGCCGATGATCAACAGAATTCGTAAGTATTCTAACAATGTATCCTAGCCATATTTAATTGTTACGAAGTGATACGGATTGTAATAGGTTTTTACACTTTTTTGTCACGACAGTACTTTATCATATAAAGAACACACCTAGCAAGCAAAAGAGCAACCCCGCAGGCGATATCCATACACAATCACAAAACAGAAAATACACAATCATATTACGAGGTGTAGACTAAGGCCCACCCCTAATCAGCCGTGTGTCGGCGGCAGCTTCCTGTAGATAAGTGGCCGCTGGCCTAATTTCCGGACTCACATTTTCATAGATCTGGCATGATAATTTGGTGAAAAACTAAAGTTTTCATGTTGGTGTGAACATTATCATACGAGGTACAGCTTCAAAGTAAAATATACTTTCTTAGAAAAATAAATCCAATAATTCAAAAGACCGACAATTTCTCAAAAGTTTAAAAATAATCGTCTATTTTCTGGATAGCTTATGTGAAAGGAAATAAAAAAGGACCCTATGCATAAGTTACCTTTTACAAAAAGGGAATGCCTGGTATAAGTGAGGTTTTCTTGAGAAACTGCAATATAGAGTTCTTCAAAAATGGAGTGTACTTAAGGGGTACCGACAACGCGTATGTAATACCCGTAACAATGGTAACTACTTACTACGGCTGTGTGCTTGTTTGCCACTTAGTACTACTAAGTACTAGGTTATTTGGGTACATTTTGAAAATAATATTTTACTCAAAGACTGATCTACGTCGGTTTCTGAGTAAAACACCTGCAGCAGAAACCGCTTTACTACACAAATGTCTCTTTTTGTCAGTTTTAGTGCAAAATATCATAATTTACTGGTAGGATTACACGTATGAGTAATATCTGTGATCTTAGCAGTGATTAGTACATTTTGATCAATATTTTACGACCGGTAAGATCAAAGCTCGCAGTTTACGATAACGTTTGAAGTGACCGGATATTGTGACAAAATGGACCTGTAGCCATAAATATTTACACACAGAGTTGTCTCTTACGTCTGAATCCAGCCAATTTATACGATATCTCGGAAAACTACTGTTTTTAATGACCGGATATATTGTATGCTTTAAAATTGAGTATTTGTTAATGAGAAGGCTTATTTGAAGAATCTAAAATCTGTCATTAATTTGATTTTAATTAACATTTATTTAAAACCTAAAAACATCTTAACTAACAAAGTTACACTACAATAAAATATGACCTATTTTAATTTGATGTTGGACAGGATTAAGACCTAAAAATTTTGATTTATTCGGGTCATATTTTGCTTGATATCAATTCTTATCGACCTCATTTATTATTACCTGAATGTCAAAAAAGATCCTAATGTCACGACAATAGGTACATCAAACTTTTCATTGACATTAATTGCGAAAGTCATAATTTGTTTAAACGTCATAAGTATTGAAATGAAATGAAAATGAAATGAAAAATGAAAATGAATCCGTGAACAAAATCATTTTAAAGTTAGAATCTGATTCCCGTTGTAAACATGTACTAAACTACATTGTTCGTATATATACAAAGCCAGTAGCCAATCGTTCAAACATGTCATGTCTGAGCTAAGAACGGTAAAATAGTCTAGACCAAAAAAAACTGGGCGCACCTGTCGCCACTCGTGTACCGGGTACCGCGAACTCGGCTAGGTCACTCTTTGAAGTTAGGAATGTACGTTACAGTAATGCAGTGACCGATTTTAACTCGTAGGCCATGCGTATATCTAATACTTCAGAGTTCTTAACTCTACTTAGTAAAATGAAACAACTTTGAACGGATTATATCGCTTATACTGAATTTAAATTACATCCCGACGTTTCGAACACTTTACAGTCCAACCCGTGACCACGAACGCTGTAAAGTGTTCGAAACGTCGGGATGTAGGTAATTTAAGTTCAGTATACGCGATATAATCCGTTCGAAGTTGTTTTATTTCATGAATAACTATCGCCGCAACCATAGACACAATAATTTACTTAGTAATTTTGGCAAAAAATTCTTTTAAAATAGTCAAAAAATTTCAGTATAAACTAGACTATAAAACCGAATTTAATCTATATCTTTTCTGGTCCAGGGAGCATTATAAGTAAGTAATCGGCCAGTATAAAATGAGCTGCCGAAGTTTTTTTAAGAAATTAAAATTACCTATGTCACGACTCAAGATAGTTTCTTCCATTTCCAACACTCCATCGCCAAGCTACTTTTGCTGCTGACTGTAAAAACAGAAAGACAAACAAACGTGACAAAACTACAAGGAGGTATATCTGAACATACTAACTGATGTCTTGTCATAATGACATCAGTATATTATCATGCCTCTGAGCATTCCCTCGCACCAATATATGTATAAACGAGTGGGATACACAGCCAAATTATAACAAAATGATATGATTTTGACGTAAATTATTGTGTTTGTCTACACCTCCCGGTTTCTGATATCTTGGCAACAAAACACTGAAAAAACACTAAGTAGATGTATTAGACTTTATGAATAATAAAATGGGCTTACGCCCACAATGCTCTTAAAGACAATAGGTAACTATAAAACCACATACTTTGAGCATGTTCGAAGAATATATTTTGTATTAGTTTGATTTTAATTTGAAATTTAACAGAATTGAATAGAGTAGAATAGAATAGAAATCGTTTATTTGGTGGTACAGAAAAATAATACAATATAAAACTTAATCTATTTACATCTTAATCCTAAAGTACAAAGCACCAAAAAGGATGCCACTCAGTATGTGCCGATAGCTAAAAAATATTAGCCATGGCGCTGGTTTTCAGGGCAACTAATACGATTGAATGAAATGTAACTAAAGCTAACAACCTAAAATTAACAATTAAATAGAGAGGTCGCAACGGCAATAAATTAAACAATAAGTAAGGAAACTATAACAAGAAAACTGTAAGACACGCGCGTAAATAGGCGAAATTTGGGCCGGTTGAAGCGACGTTTGGTGTGTTCCGATCGTCCTTTTTTGGCCATCAAATTCATGTAAAATCCATAATTAAATGAGGTTTACATGACGTTAATATGATACGTCTATATCTAGGTTAAAACACGATTTGTTCAAGCTTCATTTCGATGACAAAACATATCAAATCAATAACAAATAGGTAACAAACCAAGATTTTAAAATAGAATCGTCTGAATAGCTCAAAATAAACCGGTGTCATTAGCCAAAGAAATCATCAAACGTAGTAAAAAATAAGTGTACCGTAAATACCTGATGATCGCATGATGCCATGAAAAGCCGGGTTTACTGACTTTTGTTTTAAACTTTTATAATCAACAGGTGATGAGGAATGAATTATAAGAAAATCACGTTCAAAATTAACTATACAATTTTCGTTCTTATTCCCCAGACTTAGCGTTTATAATGTTTACATAATTATGAGAGTGTTCGTAGTTAGTAAATCATTGCTAATGTGCTCACTAAGACGTGTTGAGCTGTATTTGTTTTACGAGTTTTATATTACAAAAGTGTTTTATTTTTAACGCTTAGGTAAATCATTTTTTACGTTCGAAATGTACAATAGTTAGATCATAGGATTATCCTATTCCATGTAAAGATCGGTCGTTGTCTCTAAATACTAAATACAGTAAAATTCAATGTAAAAGGATAGGTATGCAACATTTGAATACCAATTTATTGCTAGACTTTTCAGTTAGGTAAGCAAATTTTACTCAACTCGCAGCAATAACATTTTAGTATTTTTAAGTCACGACTCGCGCCATATTTCTAAAAGTCTAGGTCTCCTTTTTAAGCACTGAAAGTGCTGAAATAGATTTGCGTTCATGTCATTGAGACAAATTTTTTTATGCATTTTGAAAGTAATAATTGAAATTATAGGCAACAAAAACTCTTGTCAGTAACCAGTAAACACTTTTTTTTTCAGAACTAACTTTGAACAATACTTATACTTATCGTAAATTAAGATACATACAGTTCAACGAATAAAAAAATGTCACAGAATATATCAAGAAAAATAAGAGTAAAATTAACCAATTTAGCATTTCACCAAACGCCACAATATAGCAAGTTAAACGTAGACACGCAAAACCTTATAACTCCTCTCATCACAAAACAAATTATTTTCCATCAAACCTTAATGGCTTCAAAGGGTGGAAGCCCTGCGTAATACCTGACAGGCCCTAATTACTGGAAATACTTATTAATAGGGGATTGCAGGACATTCGTGGCAATTTACGCAAAAGGTTATAAACGCCTTTGAGTTTAAAATATGTTTGATACCTTTTAGTTTTGAGGTGCAAGGTTTGAATAAGTTGGCTTGAAATTGGAAGTCAATTTTAATGATGACACGCAATGTGATAATTTGGTCTGTGTCATCGGTCTGTGTTTTAAATTTATTATTATAGTATGTAGTATAATATATTACAAAAGTGGTTTAGGAACTTAAGTATTCTTATGGCTTTTTTAATGAATGATAAAGATGAATTACAAAGGGCTTAGTTAAAACAAAACAGAACATTATTGTTCCAATCATGTCTTTTTACTTATAATGTTTCTATAAAAGCACTCCTGATTATTTATTTAAATTGTCTAGTGATTGTGCTACTCTCAAGTGGAGTCATTTGTAAGGTAGGTATGTACCTATGTCCGATTGCCTACTTTCTATAAACTAGAATTTCGATAGCTATAAAAAATTCTCATGTAAGTGAAATGTAATTTCTTATGGGAAATAAAATGTCTTTAAACCGAAATGGTGAGCCGGTAGCTACCTGCACTATATAAATATAACATTGTTCGTAACTACATTTTAAATGGATATTCTAAAGTAAACTTGCGAGGCCAAAACATTTTTTGAAAACCTCGAAATATACGTCAACACCTAAACCGCGAAAAAAAGAGTTAAATAAACGAGGAAAAACGTAAAAAAACAATCAACACCGAGAGAAAAGCGCGCATTTCCACCTCGGAACAAAATGCTCATTTAAATAGACAAAAGGTACGGCGCCTCAATCTGTCACGTCAGCTGTCAACTGTCAGACCTCTCCTCGCTTGCGCCCGCGGCCACACCTGTCGCCCGCTTGGGGTGGGTGTTTTGTTGAAGTTTAATTTGAAATTCTTTGTAACCTGGAGCGGTATTCGAACTTTAAAATCGTGATTTGTTACAAATTTATGATGCTTTTTTCACAGTATGACACCTAAATAAGTTGTGATGACAACCAGTGTCACTAAAAAGTACGTATCGTAATGATCTTAAGCAAATTTCAATCAATTCTGATATCCGTTTGAACATTGAAAACAAGAAACAGATGATATATGAATAAACTAAATATCACTTCTGACAGAACCTGTCGTACTTAGCATCAGATTAAAATCAAACTAATGACACATAAAACACTTCAAATAGCCCTGGTGTAAAATGGGGATTGTTGTGTAAAAGATTTTGGCTTCTAGAGTCTGTCCGGAAAAAGAAGTGTCGTAGTATGTATGAGTTCCTATATTAACCTTGACAATTCTATTTCCAGACGAACTTTATCGTAACCCGACGAAACTATTTAATTTTGGTTCAGCTCTGCCGACTACCGAAATATTTTTGAAAACTGCAGAAAACAGTTAGGTGTTGGCACACTGCACGTATGAAGTAAGTAAGAACGTAATTAGTAACAAAGAGTCGTTTTTCACCGAAACGAGCCCGCTTGATGAAAAGGGACATAAAACGAAACACGCAGGCCATTCTGTATGTCAGTTGTGTCAGTGGAAGTACCCCAGTAATTGTCATGTCCTTAATTCCGGTAAGTAAACCTAATTGATTCTCTGCAACAATGAAAAAGGTGCAAATTGGAGCAAGAGTTAATCTTTAAGTACTTTAACTGAATTCAACATTTATTCTGTTGGCTATGCATCCTTATTATTTATTTAATCATATTTGTTGAGCAGTATTCTTTTGTTTTCGTAATTAAATTTTTATGTCACAAGGTGCTGTACAAGTTTTCAATAATTGCAGTGCATTTTTTATTGCAAGCAATACTCTTTTAATTGATTGGTTGTTCCATGAAAACACTTTGTTCTATGTGATTCTCAAAGATCAAATAAATATATAAATTATGCTGTTTCACGCTTGTCACCTTTGATTTCTTTAAATATTTAACATACTTTTTAGTACATATTTTCTACAGTTTAATGGCCATGAAAATAACCTGACAGAAAATCCAGGTCAGCTCATTATTGTACGCACTATTATTTTAATACTCACAGTTAAATAATACCTACATTATTATCCGTGAAAATAAAAAGAGCACGAATCCCCGATACCAACACAAAAATAATTGACACTTATAAAGACCATTGACACCTTGTTTAACATTTCTCTCACAAAAACAGTTTGCTAGCATTCTCTGCATTCACTAAATCCCATATAATATAATGTGTCTAACCAGCTGTTGTCTCGATCTAATATTTACGGGAGATTACCTGAGAAATGTTTTAAAAAGTCGGTGCCAAATATTGTTGGCACGCCGCCCGAAAGGTGTTGGGACGAAGAAATTTACGTCAAAGTATAAATTAGCTTTGAACTAGATTTGTTGTTGCTAGTAATTGTAGTCATAATTAGCGTTAAATTTAATGTTGTTACCAGTAAACCGATAAACATTAAAATACTCTGTATTTTTGTTTCCTTTTTTTCAATAGTCTGTAACTTTTTTGGATACTATTTCGCAATCAAACTTTGGAAATTTCAAAGATGTTTTTTCACATCTGTTTCATCTCATCATCTACATCTGCGTACTAATAATATCAGGAAGTAAGTGATCATTTGATTGTACACAATACAATATTGTACCTATATTATTTAGATAAAATTTTGCACATATCGACGTACACAGGGAACTTAATTATGTATATGTAGATGTAACGGAAAAACGGATTTGGATGAAATCTGGCACGTAGGTATATTGAAAATAAGATTTTATCCCGTAATTATTAACTTTTCGGGGAGATTTTTTTTAAGAGTTCACAGTCCAGGAGTTACTAGCAATAGCGGCAAGGGGAATGAAGAATTTTGGCAATTTAATGACAAAAGTAATCTTAAATATGAAATTTGTATATGAATAACCTATTTAACAGAGAAAAAGTGCAATAAGTTCACATCACCATAAATGATTACCTATGATACTTTATTAGGAACATCAGGGGACAAAAGACGGCAAGTTTTTTGAAGGTAAAAAGGCGATTACCCCCGGCCAGCAAATTGCTCAATCCTGCAACCCCTGCAAGTAGGTAATAACCACGTTATTGGATCCCTCCAAAAAGATATCGAATTATGGGTCCACACACGTGCGGGAGTAGATGGATAGATAGCAGGTAGGTTTTAAAATAAGTTTTGTATATAAATCTGTATCTGGCTGTATTTTCTTTGTATTACTATTTTTTGCAACGAAAACGAATTACCGACATAGATCTGTACTACTAGAATGCCCATGCCAAATTTCGTGGTTCTAAAGCATGTCGTTTTAAAATGAGAGCTAAACTACGTTTGTATGGGAACGCGAGCGTCCTGGCGACTCATAAGGGACGCAGATATGCGTTAGGATTATGTTGCGATTTTGTTCCGTTGCGATCGTTAGGCATTGTCCTAATGAAACGCGAATGCGCGATCATCGACAGTTCGCGCGAATTTTACTCGTTCGAACGCGCGATCAAACATATTGTACTCGAATAGTTTGATCGCGCGTTCGTAGTGTTCGTACTAGTAAAATTCGCGCGAACTGGCGATGATCGCGCATTCGCGTTTCATTAGGACAATGCCTTAGAGTTAGCTCAATGTGTGATACTACACGGAAAAAAAAGCTTCCGGGATATTCTCAATCTAAGACATTATTTTATTATGTTGAAAATATTTCCTCGTGAGAAGTATTTATTTCCTTTAACGAAAATAATATAAAGTTTTAAATATAACGAAGCGAATATATTCTTACAGATTTTCTATAAGAATATAGTTTTCTTTTACCTAAGATAATACTTGTTTGATTAAAGTACAATCTCTCTTGTTTACTCAATATACTCTTGAAACAATACATTATTGTATTTCTATTTTAAGAAAACGTGGTTTTATTAAGCGTAGAATCATATTTTTGGTAAAGGAAATAAATGCTTGTCACGAGGAAATATTTCCAAGATAATAATAATGTCTTGAATTGAGAATATCCCGGAAGCTTTTTTTCCGTGTACGCAGACGAAGTCGCGAGCTAAAGCAGATAAAATAAACACGCAATGATAGCCTACACTCCGTCTAGGCGCCAAATAAAAAACGTGTTCCACCGACGTAGTGTAGTGCCAAGTCTAAAAATGTAAAACAGAAAATGCAATTTAGCTGCGACCGAGTGGTCGGAGACACCTTTCAATAGCGTTGTTTTTGATTTGCTTTGGCAAACTTGGCGCCTACGATGGCTAGTGATGGGATCAGTTTCTATCGATGCTTTAATAATAAACTCGAATTTGAATTGAAATACTTTTTTTTTGTCTTTAGGTTGTAGCAGACTTTAGATAAGTGTAAAGTATTATATATTTAGTTATAATTTATGCTTAGTAAAGATGTTCGTCAGTGTAGAAGTTATTGTGTCTCATATTGATGCACCTTACTCAAGTTCAATGCAGCTGCATAGTTTATTTAGATCATATAACCTACCTCACTTCTATGTGCAACAATAGTCTCTCTGCCACAGACTTACAGCAATTTCAATCAGCAAGGAATGATACAAATTGTTTCACATATAAACAAATGAGTTAAATTTAAACTTTCGTGAGACATATTAACATTATAAAATAACACGGTTACACTCACGGCACTTAAGTCACGGCTAGGCTCTCCGAAACATGTCGCAAGACGTGACTAAAGTGCCGTGAGTGTAACCGTGTTATTTTATAACAAATGAGTTCTCGAAATAAACTAACAACAAGTAATCACTAGCTAGTAGTTTTTTTGTCGGCGCTTGTTTCCAGCAGTAGCCACCAACAAATTTAATGGCGATGCTACTTTAAGAGTTGTCTACAAATATATCGACTCGTCTAGAACGCATAGCATTGTTGGTTCATCTATCGCGTCACTTTCGCACCTATATTCTTATTAGAACGTGACAGCAATGGGGACAGGCGATAATAATCCGACCATATTAGGCTAATTGGTGAAATGTGCACACGGCGACTCGTTCCCGCTCGACAAACATCGACATCGACTATCGACTCCCGCCGTCCTTCTCGCGCTAATGGCCGCCGCCATCGTCCAGGTGAGACGTTCACACGTCGACTCGTTCCCGCTCGACAAACATCGACATCGACAATCGACTCCCGCCGTCCCTCTCGCGCTAATGGCCGCCGCCATCGTCCAGGTGAGACGTTCACACGTCGTTACCACTCATTACGGACGGATTTCCGCCGAGCTTAGCCGCTAAACAACCGTGTAATTTGGAATTTAGATAACGAATTCTGTGAATGGTCGGGAATAGACGATGTTTTTGCTTTTTTTACGCGTTGCCAGCACGCAGAGCTGCTATTTCGCAAAACTACTTCTAAAACCATAAAAAATCATATACAATTTAGACTACAATGTTGATACGTAACGTTTCCCAACTTGTACAAGGAAGCAACTTCAAATAAATAAAATATATTATCTTGCATTCAATTAATAAAGTCTCCACAGACACTTCAAGATCTGACCTCATTCTGTACATAACATTTAAATACCTCTCACGCCATTGGTGGGTGCACCAAGACACCTGTCTCACCTTAGCGCTCGACCAATCAGCGCATTTCGCACCTGCTCAATCGATGATAAGGCGGGCTCACCTGAGTTTAAAAAAAGGGGCAGGTGGGTAGAAGACGCTGAGAGGACGTGTTTTGTTCTATTTGGAGTGTACGGCCATATTTAAATTTACAGAAAGTTGAGGATACAATGTTTGGTAGGTATGAATTTTACAAAAATATTTTTAATGGTGTTCCATAGCATTTGAAGGGGCATTCCATCGTTACGTAACCGACATTCGGACCCATTTTTTCGACTTTCCGAGCCTGGTTTTCTTTGGCTTGCCTTTTTATAGTGTAACATTGGTATCATATTAAAGCTGCCTTAGTTAAGCCTCTTTTCTTAATAAATTGTATAAAATAATTTTACTATAAAACGCAAGTCGACGAAGTAATGGGAAATTAAAGCAAATGTTACGTAACCGACTCGCATGCAAAATACGCCAATACTTTGTCCTACATGTAGACATTGCATCAATAAAGAATTTTGTTAAAAAACTAGATGAAAAACTGACCTTTTTCGTACTTATTTCTCCTTCCTTAAAATGTTAGGAGACTTATTCCTAAACAATGTTATTTGAATTTAAAATTACCGGAATGTCGCATAACGATTGCCTTGTTACGTATTTCTTAGTCCACATCCTTTGCAGTTTAACTACTTCTCATAATTTAGTTTCGCATAGCTCAAACTTACAACCCGTAAAAACTGGTTTACTAAAATATACTCAAATTCTAAAGCATAAGATTCATAATCAAATGAGTAACCCAAATGCCATCTCCTGTAGTCATCTGCAAAAGCTCGTATCTGTGTACATATTTCGTGGTATTTTAAACCTAACCAGCTAAATAATAGAGCTTAAATTTGAAATGTTTTAATTTAAGGTAAAGTGCTTTGGTAAATTGTGGATTGGCAATAAAGGTGTACTAGGAACTCCTTAGATCTAATGTTACCTAGTGGCAGAGACTAGTTAATAATAAAGATTTGTAAAGTTTATGGCTACTTATAATAGTTAAGGTACTCAATGTTTTAGTCATAGATTTACGCAGTACAATTCAGAACAGAAACAGAAAAACAATGCAAAATGCTAGTTCAACCCAACTTTAATTCTGAAATATTTAAACTTTTAAATATTCTAATTTGAATAAACCTTAAAATAACATCAGAAAATAAGTAGTCCTGAAAGTTAAAAGTTGAAATAATGGCGCGTATTTTATGGACTCTAGGTAGTTTCTATAAAAAACTCAAGTCCCAAGCAAGTTTAGAACAACTCAAATATCAACAAATCTAATAAGACTGAGCCTAGCCTAAAGGTCGATGCCGAAGACTGGAGTCATTTTCACTTCGATAATTTGGACAATTATATAATTATAATTATATTATAGATAAACATAAAATGAATCATGTTAAATGATCACGTGACTGTTCGTTCTCATCTGCCATTCCGATATAAGTACACAGATAGAAAAAATCTCTTCAACCAAAGAAACCTATTTGAATCAAGAGATATCCAGTTTCCCATATAAGGAAAAAATAAAAATCCTTGCTTTAAGATATAAAATGTTTCAAAGTTTATTACTTACACTAAACATTTTATATCGTTACATGATTAGTGACACAATCTTATTTAAAAAAATATATCATTTATTCCAAGAGCGTAACCGTTTTGCTCAGTGATCATTGTTACTCAGAAGCAAATCAGCTTAATTCTTAACAACAAGGATAATCTTTCTTGGTTGTTATTAAGAAAAATGCTTGTATTCAGAGTTATGGCGGTTTTTGGTTAAGAGTTGTGCATACTTAAAGTAAGAGTTAATATTTCTTGGGGTGAAACAATGAAGTACTTACACCAAATATGTACATTAATTTTTCATTTTAAAAAGACGGTATTAGGTAAAGAGTCACATGCTTGAAGTAAAAGTTAATGTTTCTTGGGGTGAAAAATAAGTATCTTAAACCAAATACACTTACTTCTTGGATATAATTTCTCTTAGTTCTTTCAAAATATACTTTTTCTTGAAATGATATATAGCGCCATCTAGTTCAGAGCGACCTAAACAGAGCCAATATGCATGAGATAAAATCAGCGCCACCTACAACGACTAGTGTACTACTAGTCCGTTATTCGTTACTAGGTGGCGCTGATTTTATCTCATGCATATTGGCTCTGAACTAGATGGCGCTAAATATTTGGAGCCTCAAAAAGTTCTTATACTATGGCCGTCTACTATATAGTAGACGGCCATAGCATTTAAATCTATGGTATAATGTCTAATTATAGCACGTAGTTCCCCGAGAGGATGCAGTGGGCTATAACTAGAGATTACTCTATCCCTAAGATTCGATACAAAACTTTGTATCGAATCTACAAACAAAAATGACAGGCGGCGGACCTAACCAAACGAGGAAAAATCTTAACACCGCGATGTACGTTTGCTGTAGCGCGCTGCTAGCGACATCTACTGGGTAATAAAATTTGTAAAACAAACAACAAAAGTCTCTTAGCAGGGTCGCATAAATCTGATTTGCTATTAAACTTATTGATTCTCGAGTGGAGATTGTAGACATTAAATCAAGAATTTGGGACATGAAACCAAGAATGTAATAAATCTTGACGTAAGCGCGTGTTAATTTTTATTTAAGAGCTATTGAATTTCGAATAGAGATTATAAGCATGAAACCAAGAACTATTAAAATCAAGCCAAGAATTAACTAAATCTTGACGTAAAACCATGTAATAATTTATTTGAACTTCTTATATCTTGACTGTAGAATATATATATCAAACCAAGAAATAACAGTTTACTCTTAAAAACTTAGAAATCATGTAGATAAATTTTGATGATTCTTCTTTTGAAATGGGAATACTTTTTGCTTTGATGTAGGTTACTTGAAACAAATACGTTTTTTAAGAACTAGCATATTCATACTAAAACTGTACAATATTTTGTTTCAAATAAATACTTATTTAACTCAAATCTGTTCTATTTGCACCTAATGTATATAAAGTTTAGACTGAAACATTTTGATTCTTCTTTGAAAAAGTAATATCCCTTTAGCTTAAGACATTTTTATTAGATGAAGAATTATATTATTCTATTTGAAAAACAGTGTTTGAGAGAGTTTTCAGTCTTAAATTAAAATATATTTTCTATCTGTGTACACTATTTACGATACAAAATTATTACCTATTACCTACGGCCTACGTAGCACCAGTCTAATTAAATTCAATGATTTGTAATTTATTGAGAACTATAATAAAGTGAAGTTAGATCATAAGTCCAAAACATTAGACCGTTCCCTACTTTGACGTGAGTAAATCGTGAACATTTTGCTATAGCACAGTCAGTCTTAGTAGTGGACAGTCAACAGAACTGAAAGAACAAATCAAATTATTTTTATCGAATATTTTGATTTGTTTATTTTAAGTAGTCACACTACTATATGTATAAATTATAAACTTGTAGGTATAGATGTCATATACAAAGGAAAAAGTGACCAATGCCTCCGGTGCCCAAGGCTGGAATCGAACCAGCGTATTCTGCATTCGCGGCAGACGCGTTAACCAACTTCGCCACCTGGCCACGAAAGCACCGGTCGAATTTTCCCGTGTATATGCAATCTTTGTAAATGCTAAGGCGCATTAGGCCAAAATCATCTAAGGTACAACATTATGAGTCATAACCTCCATTCTTGAGCTCTTAGGAGTTCATAGAATGCGAGAGAGATGGCGCTGCCAGTCAACAGAACTGAAAGAACAAATCAAATTATTTAAGGCTGGTTCGAATCCAGCCTTGGGCACCGGAGGCGTTGGTCACTTTTTCCTTTGTATATGACATCTATACAAGTTTATAATTTAGTGGACAGTCTTTATTGTTACCTGTCGCTATGAGTAGTGCAGTGACTATTTAATTTTACCGTGTGGCGGACATAAAGTGATTAGGGCTCTTTGAAGTGTGTTTTATCGTCAGCGATATACGGCGCGATAAATTACTCGAAACGCGTAATTATTACGTATTAAGTTGGTTTAGCTTATTATTTATGATTTTGTGTTTCTTTAGCTGCTGGGGTGGTCTTGTACGATGCCATTTAGTATAATTTAGTGTGCTCATTTAAGTTTGTACTCATATGATACCTAAGATGACTGTCCGACGACCAGGTTCCTAAGTTATTTGTTTGGTTTTTATTGTAATTTATCCTTAGTGTTTTACAAATTATCACAATGTATAAAAATATTACGGTGCAAAATTGCGATGATAGTTAAAATCCACTTCTAAGAGAACCCTCCGTCTATAGGAAAAAATATAACTTACTATACCGTATCCTTTATGTAAAAGAGCGTAAAATGATTTGACTGACAAAAATCTAAATAGTATGTGAGTTATATATTATAAAAAATAACTAATGAAACAAACAGACAATGAATTAATTACCTGCTTGCCTGCAGTAAAAATAATCTACCCCTGGTGGGACTCGAACCCACAATCCCCGGCTTAGGAGGCCGATGCCTTATCCATTAGGCCACAGGGGCTACGGGCGATGCTCGCGAAATAATGCACTCGATGCTGCGACGTTACAAAGAAGTTAGACCAACAATAAAGTTACTTCACTGACTATTGGGTAGACCTTATTGCATTACGATAAGAACTACGAATAGTTAATTTTGTTGTAAATAAAACTTCGTTAACTTTTGTAGACTCATATCTCATATATATTAGGAGAGTTTCAGCAAAAAAAAAAATTCGTTGACCCTATGAGCCATACGCATCCCAGGTATCTCCTGGGATGAAGACTTGTGAATTGGTGAAGAGCGATGGTTAATGAATCCTCGTGAAAGTCAGCTGATGATCCGTTGCTGGATCCAGGAACGGCTGCCATGGACATTGCATCCTGTTCTGATTGAAAGTTTGACAGATGCTCGTTACAGTTAAATAAGATAAACCTGAAAAATCGTCAGCCAGCTGTATCGAGGAAAAACCGTCAGTGTATTCTCTGAAGACCATACGGCAAATCTCGGGATTGGTTACCAAGCGGATCCCAGGCTCCCTAAGCCGGGACAAACTTCAGAAAGGTGATGATGGTACGGGATTTACTCGCAACCCGAATAACATTTTAGGAGTTTGCGGACTGTATGTATGTTGAAGCATGTCACAAGTCCAATCTCATCCCGTCGGCACACGTAATAAAACCAACCCCCAACCTGCCACGTAACCGCGTCAACCCTCCGCTGCAGATTGCCTTTTTATTTACCTATTTGCCGCAAGAGCCCGTTTTATATGTTAATCGGATCTCGAGGGCCTTAATGAATTAAACAGCTTGAGATTTAAGGGGTCTTAAGATTTTTACGGATGTTTGAGTACCTATCGGATTGTGTGGACTGTTGAAACGATGATTTTTTGACTACAGACAAAATGGGATATATTCTAAGAAAACGAGCACATAAATACTTCCATTTTCATAACCTAGAAATGATTCTATTATGTTTATCTATGTTCGCAATAATTAGATACATTTTTATCACTCGTGTTGTTAGGATAATACAATTTATCTCTCAAGTTGGTAGATTTTTGGTGAAGGAAAACATTGTGAGAAAACCGAGTCTAATATAAAAGAAGACTAGTTTCCCTCTGGATTGAGAGGTCAGATGGTAGTCGCTTCCGAAAAAGCTAGTGTCTACGTCGATTTTTGGGATTACCCTCTCTTAGCGTTCGACAGGCTCTACTGAGACGTGACTACGTGAAAATGGTGTTGACATACCGAAAATACACTTCAAAAAAACATTATCCTTACTTCCCCAATGTTAAGAAGGTTAAGTAGGCTCAACTATTAAAGTTAGTGACCCACAAACTTAAGACCTTGCCTAAGTGCGGTAGAGGAACATAATTCCAACCTCTTTCGTACCACTCAGGCGTCCATTATAGGCGCGCTCTCTGACAATGCATAGGCGCTAGAGATATCAAGCTCTTGTAACACTGGTCAACCAATGAGAGTAGACTAGAGGTGTCACGCGAGCCTGGTAGACTACCTACACATAGACTCCGCATTATGGAGGTTATCGTAAGTTCTCGAAATTTTTGAGTCTAGATAACTAAACAAACGAGAATTATTGTGAAAAGGCTTGTTTGGCACTTGCAGCTTACATAATTTTCATTGAAAGTTGGATGTTTTACCGCCCCGCCCGGCTACCAGCGCTTTTTAAACAAGACAATCATTTGTATAATTTAATAAAGGTACTTATAGTTAATTTCAATCAGTTGGTGGTGGTAGTCTGCCTATGAAATTAACTTAAATGTAACTTTTAAAACTTTCGCGTTTTATACATATATTAACAAAACGGGTCTAACGCGAAATAAACTTATTTTACTTTGAGTTCCGACGTTTTGACATAGGTTACACTACACTGGTCAACCTGCTTCAAATAGTCCCCCAACTTATTTCGTAAACTTTCATCGGGGTAACAAAAACATCCCGCATCTCGTTTGACATTTGCTGAGACTTCAGTTGTCCGTTGACCATGACTGATGTAACCTGTGTCCAAACGTCGGAACTCAAGGTAAAAGAAATTTATTTTGCATTAGACCCGTTTTGGGTTGGACTACTTTAGGTGGCGCGCAAAATTATGGGTTTCCGCACCAAAAGCCCTGGTGAGGAGACTCCTTAAATAAGATAAGATAAGATAAGATATTTATTGACCATGTAATATACATTACATTTAGCACGTCATAATAACAAAGTATAATGCAATAAATTAAAATTATTAATAAATTAATAAAATGTCAAACACTTCTTTGGTAATATAAAATCACTAAACTCTTTTATAGAGTACACAGAGTTTTTTCCCAATAAACTCTTAATTTTGTTTTTAAAGTCCTTCAGTGGTAAACAAGTTATTTCTGTAGGTAGCAGGTTGTATAAGTAAATTTTAATAGGCATCCTTATGGTGAGTACTATCTATAAAAAATATGAGCTCCGCGCCAGCTAAACTGCAGTTGAGCCCCGTTTACGTCAAGTGGTCCCTTAACGCGGATCTATAAGGTAAGTGGTCCGTGGAGCCCAGTGATCAGGCCCAGGAAGCCAGTTTCCGGCGGCCTTCATATCCGGTCAGGTTCTAGGCTTTGATGTCTTGCTAAATGATTTTCGGCCTTTGGGATCTTTAGATATGTTTTGTGTTGATGACTATGTTTGAGAGAATGCTTTATCATGCGCAATGTAAAGCTACTTGTCAGATTAAGCAGGAGGTTGTTTTCTGCAAGTGGTTTGTATTCTTCGACCTGCATCGACGATTGCCAGATGCCCAGATATAGAAATAAGGATAGTTGCTGTTGTTCCTAGGGCACCCCGGAGGTGCATAGGGCCCGCACAAGATCATTCCACGCCTTTCTGTCCTGAGCAACGGTCTTGGCCTCTCTCCAGTTCATTCCTACGGCTCGTAGCTCGCTCTCAATGCTCCTCCGCCACGTGTGTACAGGGCGTCCGCTGGCTCGCTTACTGTCCTGAGGCCGCCACTCGAAAGCGATACTGGCATTATCCGACGCTCCTCTTCGAAGAGTATGTCCGATCCAACTCCACTTCCGCAGCGCTACTTCCTGGGCGATCGGAGACTGATGGCATATACTCCACAAGTCCTCATTTCTTATAGTCTCCGGCCAGAAAATGCGGAGGATCGACCGAAGGGACTTATTGACAAACACTAAAACACAAATAAGGATAGTATGGCAACGTAACTAGAGGGGTTTTTATTAAAAAAAACCCTCTAGTTACTTACGGGATTACCCGTCATTGTGTCAAATTTTAAGGGGGCTAGTTCCTCGTCTTAAATAATCATGCAACTTTCCATTCATACGTATCATTACATTTGTTCTTTCCATTGGTATTTTTATTTATTTTTATTTTATTTTATTATTTAAATATTATTTCAATTAGTGGTGTACGATTGTCATATTTTCTACAGCCTCAAATGTTAATTCTAAAAGTATAGCACGAACGTATAAGAAGTGGAATATCCACTGGAACCTTAGTTTTATAATTCTGAAATTGTATTTAATATTTTTAAATAAACAAGCACTTTGTGTCATTGTTACATCGGTATTCATCTACCTACTCTTATATTCTTCATAACAAAAATACTAAGCAGAAATAAACGATCGTAATGTCTGCATAAAAACTGGTTTTCCTGAATCTTACTTCAATTTATCATAAATGTTTCATTAGTAACTCCTACCTGTGGCTATTCGCTATGTGCGAAGTGCATGGTGGGGGTAACGAGAACGATCGCAGTGCTCAATGTGACAAGAAATGAAACTGAAAATCCCCTGTCTGCTGTCAAAATAGTGAATCAGCCAGTTACATTTCATATAAGCAAGGAATACAACCTATTTATAAAAAAGGAAAAAAAAGAGATTGACCACCTGCCCAAGAGATGGCGCCACAATCATGCACACAGCGAATATCTTACGCATTAATCAAATTTTCATTCATTTTCATAAGTATGCCTTGAATGAAAGTGTCAAAATTATTTCAATATCACGGTTAAAACTTAATTGTGGTTACAGGATAGGTAGGTACATAATTTAACTTATGTATCATACCAGCCTGGTCATCAGGTAGTTTAGTGGTGAATTCTTAAAAAAAATACATGGATTAAATTCATTGGTAAACCATTTGTTTACAATTTCCTTCAAATTCTGTGTGAATTTTGGCCATAAATCCTTTTTGTGATACTGGAGTTCGATTTTTGAATCTCACCGGTGACTTTTTTTGTATGCAGCCGATGACTATTTAGTATGAAATAAGTCACCCGGTGAGATTCAAAAATCGAACTCCTGGAATCTATCATAGCTTAGGTACCTATAGCCACCAAAATGTCATTGTTTTAATAGAAGTATCAGTATTCCGATGCAAAAAACAAAGATATTTCAGCAGAACATAAATACGCTTTTCTTCGACACTAAAACGTGCTGATTGCCTAAGAAAATAAAACAGCATTATCTTGTTGACAAGTCAATTTATTCAGATGGCGCTAGATATTTTACTAGTATTGTTGAAAAATCGGGTGGCGATAAATCAAAATAAAATATATATATATTCGAGCAATGACATTTTAAATGTTTTTTCGTTTATCAAAAGGAGTTCTGTTCAGTTCTTATTCATTGCGATGTTTCGGTCAACAGCGAAAATTGCCGTGGTCAAACTCGCTTGCGTAATTTTTGTTGCAACACATGCAATATGGAGTAACTATGTATTGTTTTATAATCAGTAATACAAATAACTCATCCACATTTATGCTTTATTTCGGGGTAAAAGTGATCGGACGGACTAGTAAGCGCAGCGTAGGACGTCCACTCACAAGATGGACCGACGACCTTATAAAGGTCGCCGGAAGACGCTGGATGCAAGTCGCTTCCGACCGATACTTATGGAGGTCCAAAGGGGAGGCCTATCTTCAGCAGTGGACGTCTTATGGCTCAGATGATGATGATGATGATGAAAAGTAATCGTAACACAAATAACTTATAAAAAAATATCACTTTTAAATTCTCATAGGTGTACCAAAACATTCCGAGGATTATAGCTAAGTTCGGAAACCCCATTCTGCTTAACCCAATAATTAATTGCTAAATAAAAATATTAATCGAATTATAAGACTTATGCGAACGTAATGAAGGCAATAAAAATTTCAAAACAACATGTGCAGGTTTAAAATAAACAATTAATTCAGTCCGGGAGAGGTGGGTAAATCAATACTGAAATAGATTTTTAGGGTTCAGTAGTAAAAAAAAAACACTTTAGACATATCTGTCAGATTATTAAATAGTTAGGTATTCAGAACTGAAAAAGGTTATTAATCAAAAAGGTAAATTTAACATTTTGAGGCTCATAAATATAGTATTGATAGAATAAAACTTTTTTTTCCTTTTTTCTATCTGATGTTCATAAGTGCATTGTAATGTGCCTACATTGAGGAATAAATATCTTTTATCATTTTATACTAAAAATATTTTTTTTTGTATTTAAATAGTCATGTAAAATTAAGAATAGACAATAACTATAAGACAGGTATGTACTGACAGTTAGTATCAAATCGATATTCGTACTTGTAACCGTTAATTAATATACAATTTTAATAGGTCTACATAATAGAAACCTTTTCACAAACTGTTTTGTAATAGTTTTATTTGTTGACAGGTTTAATGCACATCGCTCGCGTTGCTGTTCGGTGCCTTACATTTCGAGAAAAATTAAAATGACATTAGGTATTGTAGTTAAAAAAAAATTGTACGGAACCGACTGCGCAATTATCTGACGCGTTATTGCCGATTTTTATTACTTCGCCGCCTTAGACAAAACATGTGGATACTATAAACATTTACAATGTCAGAACAATGTATAATTGCGGTTACTCGTGTAAAACATTCAAAGGTAGAATTATGTTTATGTCGCAAAAATTAAGTGTATTTTTTTCTTATTTTAGTTTCCGCTCTCCGGGTGACTATATTTTTTTGTATAAAAATGTTAAAGCAGGTGGTGGGCTTGTGATGGCAGTATTTTAATAGTATTTTGTGCAACAGTTACATAATAAGGGTTCTTAAGATTGGAGGGTCGAAGTTACAAAATGAGGCAAAGCCGAATTTTGTAAAAACAGACCGAGAATTTTAAGACCTAATTATGTACCGTTGCACACAATAGTTTTTCTACGAGTGCTAGGCAATCCGGTAAGGATTGAGTCCGTCGAATGACCTGCTGCCTCTATACAATTGTCTTCAATCTCCCGGCGGATGGTGCCAGCGCCCTCCTCATTTACAGCGGCGGGTGGCGGCGGTGCGGGGCCCGCCCCGGCAACAGACCCTTTATATCCCTAAGAATCGACTTTTGAGTCATCTTATGACAACGTTCATAAAGTATACGCGCGTTATACGCTTTGAATATACCTGTCAGTCATTTTATTGGCAAATTAGAATGCAGGAGTAGAAAAAATATATTTTACCTATTTTAACAAACGCACTTGGTTCAGTATTCTGTTAGTAATGGTGATTTCCGTGTGAGGCAGCTCAGCAAGTAAGGTGGACTCTTTCCGTTTTCATGCAAAGAGACTATGGTTCATATCCTTGTATACAATATCCTACCAAAATACGGGAGTGATCGGTTTCAGGGCTTATCATATTATAACTAGGAAAAACTTCGAAAAAAATGAACGAAGGGTTGGCCTTCTGTGACGTGACAAAATGTCCCATACAAGTTTTTTTAGCGACCATATTTTTCTTCTACTTTTTTATCGGTAGTCACAACACGATACCAATATTCTCTTATTATGCGAATGTAGTTAACGCTTTTGTTATATTTTTAAGCCATATTATTTTTCTATTCATATGTACAGTCGACGTCAAAGATATGTTTACACTTTTGCACCTTACTCCATTGTAATAAGGTGCAAAAGTGTAAACATATTCTTGTTCTAACAAACGTACCATCGGGTCCAAAAATTCATGGGCAACTTATGAACCCGATGGTACATACATATTCTAAATTTTCCTTTTTCATTTCCAATAACCAGCGGCAATTTTAAATAGATCCTTGCTTAAGCATATGTGTATGCTAATCTACTCCACGACTACGGTTAATATAGATATACTCTTATGTCTTTATAATCAGGTCGCATATTAAGTCCGAGAACAGGACACTGCCCATAAAACAGATGTCATAATTGTCTCTTTGATGTTCAAAACACACCAACATAATCCCACACCTTCCATGAACCTTATCTAACGGATACAAGGTTGGTTTTGGCTTGGCTGAAGATGATGTATGTTGGTGTAAATATATGTGAGTATTATGATTTACGGGTTGGACACACGGTGATGTGAGTGATTTGCGTCAAACGTCGTGTTGCAATCATTGTGTGCTTCTGATCAAAATTATATTGCATTTGGGAGGTTATGACATTTTACAGAAATAATATAGTAGAATCCAACTTGTTGTAAAGTTGTGCTCCTACGGATGAGTAAACCTTCAGCATGAGCAGATGAGTAGAGCCGTCAACGCAGTGAATCCTGCTTTCATATTAAAGGATCGGCAACGCACACGAGACACCTCTGGAGTTGCAGGCTCCGATAGTTGCTTACCATATGGGCAGTGTGCTTGTTCGCCACTGTCATGGTATATTAAAAAAGTGACTTCATATGGTACATTTCCGCAGATCATGGAGGAATACATCATGATTGTGAATTGATGAATTATATCAATTAGGTCAGACTTACAAATCCATTATTATTTTGTCGGATATAACTAGCAGTGGCGGCGCATCCATAGAACACGATTCCTGTCGGCTTGCCTAAGTTTCAGGCGTCTGAGCAGTTTTCCTACAGCTCATGAAGAAATTTTAAGCCAAATTCAGCACCGGCATGCAAAAAAATTTGATCCACCGCCAGCGCCACTGATAACTAGGTATGTATTTATACGAGTTGTATATCCATTTGGCATTTTCAAGATTCCGCATAACTTTAAATTATGTATTCGTCCAGTTCTTGTATCTAGTCAATTCTTGTTTAAAACAATTGTTTCTCCGAACTATCAAATCAAATCAAAATTCACAATCGTTTCCAAGAACGTATTTGACGCCAGTATTCAATGTGTGTTATTATCACTTGACCGATGTATTACCGGGGTGAGATGGTAAACGAGATGACACTGAGTCACTGGGATTGAGTCAGGTGAGGCTGAGTCACGTCTAAAATTCGTGTGACGGTGTTTAGGGTGACGGTATCGTGAGTCAATAAACACGTGGAAACTGACGTGTAGTTTTAATTAGGAAAACTGTGTTTAGTACCCGTTAAAACATATGCTTTTTGAAATGAATTTATAACTGATGGAACGTAGGTTTACATTTAAAAGCACCCTACTATGGATAAGGTACTCACTTCTTCTTCCTCCTAGCGTTTATCCCGGCTTGGGGTCCGCTTGACAACCTAATCCCATGAATTGGCGTAGACACTAGTTTTTACGAAAGCGACTGCCATCTGACCTTCCAACCCAGAGGGGAAACTAGGCCTTTTTGGGATTAGGTCCGGTTTCCTTACGATGTTTTCCTTCACCGAAAAGCGACTGGTAAATATCAAATGATATTCTGTACATAAGTTCCGAAAAACTCAGTGGTACGAGCCGGGGTTTGAACCCGAGACCTCCGGATTGAAAGTCGGACACCTTACCGCAAGGCTACCAGCGCTTTTTTTATCATAAGGTACTCACTGATATTCATAAATTCAGTGGGTAGAGTGGTTACTAAAAACTGAACAACATTTAGTTCCAACGGAATAACACCAAATTTTTTCTCAAACCATTAAAACTTTAAGTACAGTCACCATAAAATATGTCAGAGCGGCCAGGGTACTCAAAAATATCACACGGAGCAGCCAAGGTGATCAATATTTGTCATTACCTTGGCTGCTCCGATATATCTGATGCTGACTGTACGTAAAAATTATATAAGGCATTAGATTTATTACAAAAACTAAAAAATAAAAAATATAAAAATCAAAATAATATCAAATCATAAAAAAAAAAAAAACATATATCAAAAATCAAAATAAAATCATATATTTAGATTTATTAACTACATAAATACTGGGACAAAAAAACTTCCAATAGTTAAAAAAAAAGTCAAATATTATATTCGATAAGAACTACATATTACTGGACCGCGATTAGAATGGGATTAGAGTAGGGAATGCAAACCGGTTATTTTTTGTATGACAATAACCGGGTTTTCGGTTAATAACCGGTTATTTTCATACAAAAAATAACCGGTTTGCATTCCCTAGATTAGAGTTGACAGATTTTCCATATGCTTACGCCAAAATTTGTATTGGTTGACAGCTAACTCAATCCCATTCTCATCGCGATTCTGTAATACTTTACTCGACAAAAAACCAGTACCTAGGTAAAGTATCTCGTCTACCTTAGTAGGTAGAGGTACCCGTGTTGGTAACACTCGTAAAAGTAGTTAGTACTACTTTTACGAGTGTTACCAACACGGGTACCCACTTCCTTCGACACGGAGGTGTTGTCTATTAATATGTGATTTAAGGGCATAAGCGCCGGAAACGCTTCTACGTACGCTATTTATAGAGCGGTTTAATCGAGGTGTCCGAGGAGCCGGGCCAGGTCTGTACCAACTCTACCGAATCATTTCACTTTTTAACTACATACAGCCAACTATTTACTAAAAGCTAACATCACTTCCTTCGACACGAATAATCTCACAATGATAATTAACACTGATGTAGGCAGTTCAACAAATAGATTTCTACTCAAATAGATTTCAAGAATTTGTATATCGTAGACTCTGTCCAAAGTTTCTGGTGCAAAGGTTGTCCGTAGCTATCCAGCTATGCAGCGGGGTAGCGTCATGGGCACTTTTGCACCGGAAACGACAACGAACGGCAGCAATGTTCTTAGTTAAGTTGTGTGTTGAATGATCTAAAATTAATTTGTACGCGTTTGCTCTGACAAATAAACATATTTTTGTTTTTTACACCATTTCGGTAGCAAATCATAATTTAGATGAGCGTTGCAAGATGCTTCTTAATAGTAAAGTTTGTAGTTGTGAACAAACACCACCAACAGTGTCTGATGAACCAAGTGTGGCCCTCAACGCCTCTAAGCTTGCTGTGCCAGCAGTTCATAAACCTGTCAAGAAGACGGTTATTTACTCTGATGAGATTGGGTTAGGAATGGGCCCATTATTGAACTTTAGACTACAACAACAAGTGTCAAATTACTGTTACCACAACATAACTTTGTCCCATTTATGTGACCTTATTTCAAAGGGATGTTATGATAACAGCACTACATTGGTAATTTTAATGGGAAATAGTCTCAATGTTGATAAGCAAAGCATAGATAAGCTGATGTCAACTTTAAATGATATTGAGAGATCTGGAGTGGGCAAAATTATTTTATGTGCACTGCCATATTCAGAGAATATGCCTTATGAATACAATAGTAAAATATCACGCTACAACTCATTAATGTGCAACTCCATATCTCTCATTAATAAGTATCATTTCTTTGATTTAAATAAATTCATTGAGCGCTTTTGGCTAATCCCCGGGAAGATATTTTTGCCGAAGAAATATACTACGACTCTTATTGATTTGTTGGCCTTTAATATTGAGCCAAATAGAAATAATAGTGTTATAAATAGATCTCGGCAAGCGAACAGCGCCACAATGACTTTTTCACATTTAAACTAGATTGTCGGACAGCGGGAAAACATCTGAATATGAATGTTGTGCATCAGAATATTCAGGGTTTTTCCAGCAAAGAGTTAGAGATAGGTTTATTCTTAGATAATAATGATGTACAAATTATGTGTATTACAGAACATTGGCTAAAAGAAGAACATTTAATTTTTGATTTTATTAACTTTAAATTAATCAGTTTCTATGCTAGAAAATCTGCCATTCATGGTGGTTCCCTTATAATTGTTAAAAATGGCCTGAGATGTAAAGAACGGAAGGATGTTGTAAAATATTCCATAGAGAGAATTGTAGAAATTTCTTGTGTAGAATTAGAAAGTTATATTGTTATTTGTGTATATAGACCACCAACAGCGGCCGCAGCTGATTTCAACACATTTGAAAATACCATGGAAAATGTGCTGAAATTAGTGACTAATAACCGAAACTGCCGAAAGCATGTTATAGTCTGTGGAGATTTTAATGTTAATTTGCTTGAATCTTCTATTAATTCTATTAAATTGCTATGTTTATTTAAGTCGTTTAATATGTTTAATTTGTTCTTTGAACCTACCCGGGTGGGTGTCACTAGTGCAACATGCCTTGATAATATTTATTGTAACTGTGAATGTCTGGATAAGGAAATATTTAACTGTTTTAATTCTGATCACAGCGGTCAAAGGGCATCTTTTATAAAGCCAATTCAGGAAATTCCACAAACTATAACATATAGACCCATTACTGGTTATCGTTTGGAATTATTCAAAAAAGAAATTCAAAATCATCTCTCCACACTGCCTTATTCACATTTTTATGAGTCAAATAATTTGTATGAAGATTTGTTTAGTATGATTCTTTGTCAATTTAATAAACATTTCAAACTGAGAACTATTAGTGGGTCAAAAACTAAAGCTAAAGCAAAGTTTAGTGAATGGGCTACTGTAGGTATTCATAAAAGTAGAAAGAGGCTTTATGAACTTTATGGAGAGAGAGAAGTGAACAAAACTTCAGATTTTCTGGACTATGTAAAAAACTATTCAAAAATTTTCAAGAAGGTGTGTTTAACTGCTAAGGCGAACTATACTAGTGCAAAAATAAAAATGTCGGACAACAAGGTGAAAACAGTGTGGAATATTATAAATAAGGAAGCTGGTAAATGTAAATCACGCGATTGTCAAGTCAACATTGTCTCGGAGGAACAACAGGTCATGTCAAATGACGATGTTGCCTCGGCATTCGAAGATTATTTTTCTAACATAGCATTAAATACCACAAAATGCCTACAATCATCTTCGTCTCAAGCTCATTCCTTACTTTGCGCTAATATTAAGAAATGTAATACGATCTTTGAATTTGACCTAGTGGATTCCGAAAAAATTGTAAAGTCATTCAAATCACTCAATTTAAAGAAAACTGAGGACTTATGGGGAATATCAGTTGTAGTCATCAGCAATATCATAGACGACATAGCGCCTTACTTAGCCATCATTTATAACAATTCAGTTTCACAAGGTGTTTTTCCAGATCTAATGAAATGTAGTAAAGTCATACCTCTATTTAAATCGGGTGATTCTAGTGATCTAAATAATTTCCGACCGATATCGATACTTCCTGTACTAAGTAAAGTCTTTGAAAAGATAATGTTAAATGATCTACTGGGGCACTTCAGCAGACATGGACTGCTTACAAGCAATCAGTTTGGTTTCACAAAGGGACGTTCCACAACCGACGCTGCTGCAGAACTCATTAAACATATTTTCAATGCTTGGCGAGACAAACGTTATGATGCAATTGGTATATTCTGTGACCTTTCAAAAGCTTTTGATTGTGTAGATCATAGAACGCTCATTCTTAAATTAGAACACTATGGTCTTTCAGAAAATGCCCTGAGTCTCATGTCTTCTTACCTTAGCAATAGAACACAAACAGTTGTTGTAAATAAAACCCAGTCTAAAGGGACTTTAGTAAAATTAGGAGTGCCACAGGGTTCCATTCTGGGCCCATTCCTGTTTTTGGTTTATATAAATGATTTACCTTGTGTAGTACAAAACCTTTGTGGTATGATTTTGTTTGCCGATGATACATCTTTAATTTTCAAAGTTGAACGGCAATCCAATGATTTATCTGTAATTAACAATACACTAGCTGGCGTACTAAACTGGTTTACTACTAACAATCTGTTACTTAATGCTAAGAAAACTAAATGTATTCGATTTGTTTTGCCAAACGTGGCACCAATGGACACTAATATAGTTATAAATGGTGAATGTTTAGATATAGTAGATAAAACTGTGTTCCTTGGTTCAACGTTGGACAAAAATTTACAATGGAGTCCTCATATAAAAAAACTCGCTCTTAGACTAAGTTCAGCCGCTCATGCCGTTAGAAAAATTAGACAACTGACTAATATTGAGACAGCTCGCTTAGTTTATTATAGTTATTTTCATAGTGTAATATCCTATGGAATTCTGGTTTGGGGCAAAGCAGCTGACATACAGACTATTTTTGTTTTACAGAAAAGAGCCATTCGCTTTATGTATAACTTAAAGGCAGGTACATCAATTAGAGAATTATTTAAAAAAATTAATATTTTAACTCTTGCGTCCCAATATATCTATGATAATATTATTTTTGTTGTAAAGAATATACACACATTCAAGAAGAATTCTGACATCCACAGCTATAACACTAGAAATAAAAACAAGCTTGCTACCAGACGATGTCGTGTCCGCAAAGCATATAAGTCATTTTTTGGCCAGGGTATTCATATTTATAACAAGTTACCCGTCGATGTTTTGAATCTATCATTTCCCGCTCTTAAGAAATACTTGAAAAAAACTTTAATGTCAAAGGGTTATTACAGGGTCGAGGACTATATGACAGACATATATGCATGGCCCAAACCAGAATCTATAAAATCATCTAACATTTAGAGGACACAGTTCAAGTAAGAAAGAATATCAAACGTATTGCGAAGCAGTCAGATTTGGATTTTATTTTTATTTTTCATTTTAATTACACAATAGGCAGGTACATGTCTGTCTCTCAAGCTGTTTTGATATGCCTTCTTGAAGAACTACGCATTATTGTATATAGTATCTTTAATGTATTTGTAGTACTGTTTTGAAAAAATAAGTCCCGCCGAGTTTCTTGCCGGTAATAAGTAATACTTCTCGGGTCAGAGGTGTAGGGTTAGAACCGGTGGTAGTTTCTTTTCTCTCTGACGTTCATAAGTGCATTGTAATGTGCCTAAATTGAAGAATAAATATCTTTTATCTTATCTTTTATCTTTTATCAAATAAATATACAGTTTGCTTGTTTGGTTTGACTGTCGTAGCATATGGGCGTATGTAGCTGTAGGGGTGTGACATGCGCGTTGCAAACTATTTAAAAGCCTGTACCTATTTACGTACTCTTTTCTTTGAAGAACTGCATACTGTAGACCCTATGAAAAACTTCGGCAGGGAGATGTTTCTACAACCCGAAGCATGGCACTACTAAAACCATGGTAATAATGGTAGTAGTATTAATATCATTCTGATACTTCTCTACGACCTAGATTGTCACGATATAGGCTGTACACAACTCTACCCGTAGTATCAAAATTTCCAAGAAAAACTTATACAGTAAAGATCACTGCATTGTTTTTACTGTCTAAGTTTTTCTTGGTATATTTTGATACGTAGATTACGGGTAGAGCGGGGAGTGACCCTGGGGCGGGCGCAGCGTGTAATTAAGGCGCAGGTTGGCAGTTGACAAATTGCCGGTGGGCGGCGTTTGACGGATATTGTATTTAAATCTCACCTACACCATCCGACCAGAGAGTCCGTCTGACATTTCGGGTATAACACGTTGAGCGATTGTCGCGCAAGTTCAGATTCTGTTCCATTTGTGACATACATATATAAGTAGCATATGTGCTCTTTATGTTTGGTAAAAATGTTGGCAAGCACGTTTTGCTGCAGACATTTGTGTGTTTTAGAGGGTTAAATTTGTTATTTCTACTAGATTTATTTTATAAGTGAGAACATGTAATTGGCTTTGTAATTCTAATCTGGTTTATAATGTATTATGCTGTTGGTTTTCCATGTATGTAAAATAAAATAAATAAGTAAAAATAAGCCCAACCAAAAGATGTATCTACCTACAGCACATACTTTTAATTAAGCTGAAGTCTTATATTCTCGAAAATTTAATCAGATTTTTTTTAATTCAATTATTTTAAATTGCCGAACCCAATCGTTTCCAATTTCATAAGCGAAGCAATAAATCCATAGATATAAAACTAGTATAAATAAGTAGGCGCGTGTCACGCTATTTGTCACGCTGTCACGGGCTTCCTGGTTAGCGTGATTTACACGCACAACTGCTGCTTTTAGGTATCGATGGAGAGATGGAGAATCCTCAGGGGTCAGCCATGAAATAGCAATTTATATTTACCGTAAACTACTACAAAAAAAATTGCAGTCGTCAAGTAGAATATTTTTTCTCGGATAAAATACTCTAAAAATATTCGCAAATATTCGCATTGAATTGTATGTTTTTCAAGCCCGGTAAAGTTGAGCATCGTAAGCAAAGTTGTAGCAGTTGACCGTAGAAAAAATATGTTCTAAAAACAACCGAGGCGTATAGTTAAGGACAATAACTATTATAAATCAAAAGTATATGAATGCCTCCAAAACGGTTAAAACATGTATAAGATCACTTGCTAGGAAACTGCTTAGCAAAAAATGTATTTAATCGGTTCAACCGTTTTAATGCTTCAGTGGCATAGACGGATACACAGATAGTCACACAGCAGTCATTTATATAACAAAACAAGGTTCATAATAGAATGTTGAACTGATTTCTTTATTCTCTATTTATCAGTAGTTTTTTTTTAGCAATTTGAATATAATTAGATACGTGTAACACTGTAAATTAACGTTAACATTCTCACCAAACTAATTTAGTTAAAATCATCTTATAACCCACGGAACCCTAGCCCCACGGCCATTAATTTTTCTATAGCGATTTCATTAGTTTCGAAATACATCATTTAGATATTTACAAAATAAAGACGTCGTCGGTAGCCTGCTTGTTAGTTGAGCACGAATGCTGAAATCGCCCCATTTGATACAATGCTCCATAGTAACATATATACTGTGGATTTGTGGAATATATCTTCAATTATAGGAACCAAACAGTCATGAAATAAAACAATTTTAAACGGATTATATCGCGTATACTGAATTTTAAATTACATCCCGACGTTTCGAACACTTTACAGCGTTCACACACGACACACAGCTGCAGCAGCGAAGCAGGACACACGACTGTGAGGCCATAGCGTTGGATAGTGTTAACATATATTGCTCTATTTTGTAAAATAATGTAGACCTATTAATTTCTAAATTTAACAGTTTGTTTGCTACCTTTTAAATTAATTAATTAAAGTTTGTAGTAGATCGATAATTAGCTATTGTAGAACTAGCTTTATTTGCCCTTCTGGCATGTACACTCACCTTTATTTGTTTGCATTTAATGTTATACATGTGGGTAGTCTTTTGTACATTGTAATTTTAGATGTGGGTAAATATGTTTTCCTCAGTCGACCCGTGACCACGAACGCTGTAAAGTGTTCGAAACGTCGGGATGTAATTTAAAATTCAGTATACGCGATATAATCCGTTTAAAATTGTTTTATTTCATGAATAACTATCGCGGCAACCGTAGAAGATATTATAACCAAACAGTCGTCTAATTGCCTCAGCCAAATTTATTTTTCGATTCTTTTGTTTGCTCACTTTATAAACAACTAATTTTAAGAAGATTCTAATGAAGAGGCGAGTAATAAACAGTATAAATTAACTTTTTTTAAGTTGCGTTATTTTATTAAGAATGTAAACGACGAATTTCTATGATTATATTTGGGTTCTACACTAAGGGATTTCGATCATCTTGCATTATTAATCTTATTATAAGCAGTTAACTCTCTAATATTGTTTTCGATAAAAACTTTTCTAATTTTACTACTTTATGACTCCATCTCTCATTGGTCCTCATTGATGATACGTATAATATTCTATTGTCACCAAACCTATTTTTGTATGGCAAATTACAGCTCAATCTCTTATACCTATAATATTTTTTTGGAAATTTGATTGAGATTTAAGTATAATTATATAAACTATTTTTGGAGAGAATATGGAAAATGTAACTATAATAAAATCTGTTAATATAACCAGCAACAAATACTTTTCATTGGAAATAGTGTAGGTACAGTCAGTGAGGTATTCGAAATAAGCTTATCACAACTTAATAAAGAAAATAAGAACGTGTCAATATTATTTAGAACACTTTATTTATCTAGCTTTTTTGGCTGATGACTGTACGATACACGTGCCTTTTAACAGTATAAAACTAAACGACTTGACGCTTATAGACCATTTTTTACACCATAGCAAATATAAATACCCACCTACAATCCCTTTGCTCTACATACAAACTCATAAAAACCAGCATTAGGGCTAATCCCCATCTCATACCACACCTAGTGCATACGTTAGCAAAATACACCTTACTGAATCGGAGATAATGCGGGCAATTAAGAAACTGGATAGCTCAAAAGGGGCTGGTCCTGATGGTATGCCCCCTATATTTGTAAAGCGTTGTGGTTCAGCACTGACTCTACCTCTCTCTATAATATTCAATAGGTCACTTTCGGAAGGTTATTTTCCTCTTGTATGGAGGGAAGCTCGGATTGTTCCTGTTTTTAAAAAAGGCGACGAAACCGCGGTTGAAAACTATCGCCCAATTTCCATTCTATCATGCTTTTCAAAACTGTTTGAGTCCCTAATACAACCCATACTCTCAGGCCTTGCTGAAACTGTTATCTCAGACTATCAACACGGTTTTAGACCCGGTCGTTCAGTAGCAACAAATCTGGTGCCATTTGTTTCCGATTTGTGCGAGCAGGTAGATAAGGGGCTGGAAGTAGATACTATATACACTGACTTTAGCAGCGCCTTTGACAAAGTTGATCATGTTCTACTATTACAAAAGCTTGCAAATATTGGAGTGGGTGGTAATTGGTTAAAATGGCTCAGTTCTTACCTCAGTAATAGGCCACAAAATGTAGTTGTGCATGGCTATAAATCTAAAACCTATCATGCCAGTTCCGGGGTACCGCAAGGATCGCACTTGGGCCCAGTCCTCTTTTTGATATTTATCAACGATATTACCAGTTCTATCAAGCACTCACGTTTTTCGTTATACGCAGATGATTTAAAACTGTACAAAACTGTCACGGGGAAATCAGACGCAAGAATGTTACAGAACGACCTAAACAATATAATGTCGTGGTGCAGCGCTAACTGTATGACCCTCAACCCGAACAAGTGTTTTTTTATAAAATATTCTAGAAAAAAAAAACCGCTTGTAACAAGGTACGAGATCGGCGGCGTGAATCTGGTAGAAGTAACTGAAATCAGGGACTTAGGTGTAGTAATTGACAGCGAACTTAAATTCAACGCTCACATCGACAGTATAGTAAAGAAGGCTGCAAAGATGCTTGGGTTTATAAAAAGAAATTCTACCTGCTTTAAAGAACAGAAAACTAAGATTACTCTGTATAACACCCTTGTTCGCAGCCATCTCGAATCTGCCTCAATTGTTTGGAATCCCTTTTATCATGTCCACTCGCAACGCGTTGAGGGCATACAGAGGGCGTTTACACGATCTCTAGCATTTAGTACTCCGGGATTTTCACACAGAAATACCTACGATTGTCGCCTTGTCAAATTTCGCATGAATAGCCTACGGGATCGGCGGCAAATGCTAGAATTTTGTTTTTTGCATAAGGTGATAAATGGCCAGGTACAATGCAGCCACCTGCTTGAGAGAATTTCTCTAACCACACCTCACAATTATCCTCGGCGTCCTATAGTAAGAACGTTTTCGGTGCCGGTTGCCAGGACTAACCTTGGATTGCAGTCTCCCATCGTACGAGTTTGCGCTGGCTACAATGCCTTCTTGGTTAATAGACATGACATCGACATTTTTCATGACCGTCTGCCCACTTTTAAGTCCAAGATTCTAGCCAAAGATAAAAAACCTAATTCAAATACTCTGTAGATCCTGTCTAATGTTTTATAAGTAAATTTTATGTTAAATTAAAGAAAAAAAAAAAAAAAACTAATTTTAAGTTGTTGTTTTTAAATTTTTTAAATTATAGTTTTAAGTTTGTTATGATTGTAATTAAACTTTTATTGTTAGTACTTAATATATTAGCCAGTATAATTCTAGTAAGTATCACTTTTTCAGGATGCATAACTTTAGGATAATGTTTAGATATAGCTATCAATATTATTGATCTCACTGCAATTTAATGTAGTCAATGTTATGTACTCCGTAATTGTCGTATATATCAGCCTTTATTACCATTTAAACCTGTATTAGCATAAGTTACAATATATATGATGTGGTTGTACTTCAATAAATAAAATAAAAAATAAAAAATCCCATTGCCTAACCTCGGGAATGGTTCCTTCATAGTTTAGTGCAAATCACCACTTAGCTTGAAAGTTATGAGGCTGAGTTGTACTTAAGAATGATAATGTGTAAACATTATCATAGTTATATGTTTTTAATCTGTAATCGTGTTCAGGACCGGTCATTGTGGCGTTCAGTGGGGGAGGCCTATGTCCAGCAGTGGACGTCTTTCGGCTGAAATGATGATGATGATGATGAATCGTGTTCGGATATTTGTGGAACGCTGAGGGTTTCAACAGTATTTTGGATTATTTTAGACTAAAAGTGGCCGTTACGTAGTTATTTAATTGCTTAAATTTGTTATAGTAAAGATTAGGCGCAACTTAAAGGAAATGGAAATCGTATGAAATAATCATTAATAATAAAATACTACATTATATTGAGTAGTTGAAGTATACATTTTTTAAATACCTTACCCAAGAATTTTGATTGAAGCACCTACGTTGTAATTATCATTATTAGGTACCAGATTTAGGTGTCTAGATAACTGCTTATATATTTATGCCTAAAAAGTCGGTTAGCAGGAGGGTCTTACCAATGAAAATATTTTTATAAACTAACAGAAAAACAACAGAAAGGATTAGTTTACTTTTGTATAAATAATTAGAAATGTACTCGTACATTATTAAACAAATTCACTAAGTACCAGTGGCGGCAGGTGAAAACTTTTTTTTGAGAAGACGGAGCTTAACTAGGGTTAAAATTTCTTCATGAGCTTTAGGAAAACTGCTTAGATTCCTGAAAATTAGGCAAGCCGACAGGAATCGTTTTCTATGGACGCGCCGCCACTGCTAAGTATACAAATAAGAAATAGGAAATTAAATAAATTGAAAGTGTCAATTCCCCTACAAAAGTGTGTGTGCAAAACTTTCCTTGAGCACATCAGCATTGTTGTGAGACCTGATTCCTCTGTATCAATTTGTTGTTTGTTTGAGGCGTTCCATAAAAAGCAATGGCATTATAATGCACCTCCTCTCATCTTGATCTCGGTACCTGAAATGTATCATCTTCCCGTACCGATGTAAAGTTCATTCACTAACTGCGTTTCGCAATAAATCCTGCGCCGGCGCACATGTGGCCAGGTGCGCGCGTTCCGCGAACTTGCAGGGACTATTCCAAGAATTTAACTTGTTTTTGATTTTAATTTGATATTAAAAATTAATCCCACATATCAAAAGTGTTATTTGATTTGTTCAGATACTTTTTGTAAGCAGCTTACTAAGCCAGTCAAAATAGTGGTTGTCAAATTAGTAATAATAATAGTTGTTCTGTAAGCTGTAGACCATACGAGTTACGAGAAATCAACTTAATAAAAATAACACATCAAATAGGTATTGTAAAACGACTTAATATGTACAGTTGACGTCAAAGATATGCTTACACTTTTGCACCTTACTCTTTTGTAATAAGGTGCATGCATATTTTTGACGTCGACTGTACCTACATCTCACTCGTTCAAAATGAAATCGCTTAATGTTAACACGATACGTCAAAGTAGTAGTGACATTCATTTTAATACCAAAGAAGATAATATTAATAACAAATCATTAATGTATAGTTCGAATACCGTATCAAGGGTCGCCATCCGTCTCCGTAACCTCGAAGTCTCTTGTATACCAAACTGTCACATCTCCTTACAGCTTTCGCAGTAATATGTGTTCTGTGGGATCCAGGCGCGGGCGCAGGCGCTGTGCACATTATTCATTTGTAGGAAAACGCACGCTCAATGAAGACTGAATTTAATTTATTGGCGTCATTTTATGCTTGATATATTGTTGCAGTACTTATATTGTTGCAAATTAAACATGCGTAATCAAAAAAGATCCTTGATTTAGTAAAATATTTTAGTTCCATATGGATTTTTAACATTTATTTTATAACTTTTTTTAAATGAGAAAACAAACTTTATACCTGTAAAAGATTTTTCAAGAGGTTGAATCTTTGGTACGAGTAGCGAGTAGCACATTGCTCTTGCTGTAGGTACCAAGTTAAAAAAAACCTTCTAAAATACCATTACTATTTTTGCAACGTGTTGTAAATTACAATATTTCTTTTGGTAAGATTATTTATCTAAAACGCTATTACGCAATGGGAATTTGCAAAAAAAAATACATCCTACAAATCTGCAAAGAAACTATATCCTACAAATATCCGCAAAAACATTATTTACAAACAATCCAACTCGTAAACGTCAAATAAATACAATTCTCTATCAGCCGCCCTACATCACCTGGTTACCAAAATAGCCCCCCTAATAACTTACCCAACATCGTATCAGTTACTATAGAACCAAACGAAATGCATCTAAATTTTCAATGACTCAAGGTTGATTTTTAGATAGCCAACTGAAGAAAGATACTGTATACAAGTTTTTTTCTTTGCAATAAATTATTTGAGTACTAAACGGCTCTTTCAAGTGACTAGCAACTAAACGTGCTAGTAGATGGGCGAGTGGCGAGCAACTGGCGTCACTCAGACTTCAAAGGGGAGGGTATTTGTTCATAGACTTTGTTGTTTGATTTAGTGGTGCGTTTAGTAAGGTGAGGATTGTTTTGGCTGGACATGTTAAGTGCTAAGCCAAATTGAAATGTTCCTTTAAATGTACCGGAGGTATGAAAAGAACAGTGAAATTAAACAAAAATAAGCAATAAGTGCTTTAATAGCCAACAACGTTTATGAGGAAAAGTGCGATAAATTTAAATTGAATATAAAGACGGCTTCTCGAGATCAGATTCTAAATATTCCTGAGGCCAAAGGAGGAAAAATACATCAATGGGCAAACAAAAGTATTTTTTTAGTATTTGAATGTTTTTGTTCTTAAAAAGTAAATGTTATTGGTGAAACTATTTTTAACCGACAAAAAAGGAGGAGGTTCTCAATTCAACTGAATTTTTTTTTTATCATTATTATGTTTTTTTTTGTATGTATGTTACTCCATATCTCCGTGAATCGTGAACCGATTTTCAAAATTTTTTTTTTAATCAAACAGGTATAACCCCTAGATGGTCCCATTGTGACCAAGTCAGGGTCTGATGATGGGATCCTGGAGAAATCGAGGGAACTCTTCAACTATTATAGGCACACCTATAGTGATTTCACTATTTTTTACAGCAACTCGGCCACTTCCTCTTGGAATAGCGGATCCTAAGTGAAGTCGGTTCTTTTTTTGTTTTAAATTATCTAATCTAAAACAGTTGTATTATTTAGAGACTGCCAAACATTGAAACATGTTTCAATAATACACAAAAACCGTCTAACTATACCTTGTGCTACCTAAGAAGCGGTTTTTGACACCTGTCATCTCAGTACGTTTTATAAAACCGCTTCTTAGATTGCACACGGTATAGATTCTAGTCTTTAAGTTCCTCGAAGCCCTAATCCCCACGTAGACCGCATCATCACTTACCATCAGGTGAGATCGTGGTCAAACGCCTGCCTATTCTGCATAAAAAAAAATCCATGAAGACAATATAAATAGATTCACTATTTAAAGTGTACAACATATCGCGACAAGTCGTAAATCAAATGATTCGCGACCGAGCGACACTGTAGCGACACGCCGCCCGTGACTAATGTCGCGCGACAGGTAATTGCGCCGTGTGGTCAGCTGACATATGTGGCATTTTCAAGAAAAAGGTACATCATTGTCGGTTGTTCATAGAGTTTATTTCTAAATGAATTATTATGGCAGTTATGCATTATTGACAACTGACAATGATGTACCTTTTACTTGAAAACGTACACATATAATAACCGCAAACTACTTCGTTCGATCGTCTATTTGCATCACTGTATTTCGAATAAGCAAAGGGAATAGAGACACAGATAACAAAATTTCGATTTTCGGCGTCCGCGGTAGGTCCGATGTGCTGGATTATACCACACAAAAACAGAACCATGTAAACCCGAATACGGTTCCATCAAGAAGTTCCTAATAGTCACCCATGCATCAACCGAATATATCTCTTGTCGATATCAGGAAAATAATCTCAGAAAATCATTCCAATTTCAGCTTCAATTTCATAGGCGAAATGAAAATAATAAGTAAAGGTAAGTAGTTGGTTTCGTTTTTCCTATCTGTATTCACAATTTCACACAGAGTAAAATACTAAGTTCAAAACCATACTATAGTCGACTGGATTTATTATTGAGTATAATAACGTAGGAATTTATAACACATATTATGATAACATGACATTTTGGACCTGATGCCTAATTTCTAGATTTAGATACGGATAAGTTCAAGCAATATGTTATTGGTGTGAATTTCTAGTTAATTTTGTATGGCCTCTAAATATTAATATCGAGGATGTGATTAAATGTTTTCGGAATGCAATTTCTCTTGCATGAAATATACATGTATTAAAGTGAGCTCAACTACTTATATTATATATGACTAGGTGCGAAGAGTCATTGCTGGCTTTGAATTAAATTAAACGAACTCACAAGATCGTCCGAACATAATTACTCAGCCAGTAATGTAGTACTAGTACTTCGCCGTTCACATAATAGTTAATGTAAGTATTATTATAAGTTTTGTTACGTGTTTAATAATGCATTTTAACACAGTATTATTGTTGTACCAATTAGTAAAGTTAAACAAAATTATGTAACTTAACGAAATGGTAAAGAGGAAATTAATAGTATCGCAAAATATTTGCAGTAGGTACGATACCTATCGGTATTTATAAGGCTGCTCTTAGATATACAGGGTGTCAGAATAACAATGGAAGGGACGGCGGCCGGTGGTCCAAATACCGCCTTTGTTGGGAAATCCCGCCACAGAATAATTGTTTGTCGGTGTCAGAGAGGTCGCATATTCATATGTTACCTTAAATCAATTAAAGATAATGTATTTTCGATCTATATATAAATGTAAACGAAATCCGCGCAAGCCGCTGCGATTGTTCAAAATAATCTCTATTAGGATAGGTTCCTTATTCATATACTCGTAAGTGTCAGACTAAAAAATCGTGTCAATAAACTTGTGGATGGCTCTGAAACAAGAAGTGGTCCAAATTACTCCAATATTGAATCTGTATAATGTCCGACGTAAGCGCTTTCCGCCAAGTGATACCTTCACCAAAATAACGTCACATATTTAAGTACAATTAATTTTTCACTCAATACTGAAAAACAGTTAGTATCCTGTTTTTTTATGGTACCTATAGCAATTTAGCAATTCGACAGCTACAATTACTATGAACACCGATTACGTTTCGTTTCTGCCTTTTTAGTAGAAAAACTGATACGTACTGGTAGTTTTTTTATTTACCTCAATTGTTTTTATTTAAAAGTCAGAGAACCAACCAAGACCATTCATTTATGTATTTAATCGATTTCAAGGTAATAGGTAGGTACCACTTTATTTTCAATTGGTTTTAGATAGCTTAACTACAAATAACTCCATTATTGTTGATCTTTGGCATTTGGACAGGAGGATAAAAGGTGCCGCGGTGCGAATCAAATCTACCTTCAGTTCGAGCACAATACAATGCTTTCATACACATTAAGATTCGGGATTTACGAATACCCACGAATACTGTACATATACATACTGTTAACTGTTTGTGTATGTGTTTGGGTAAGAAGGTCGATGAACTTTAGAATTACTGAAAGACTGCCAATTTGATATTAGAAATATTGCATATTGCTTCAAAGATAGTTCAGGTGAGATTTAAGAATATTGATTAACAAAATTCGTCTTCTATTTCTTTAATTGCCCATGCAATACCTAATGCAAATGTAATAAGCTGAAATAGAAGAAAGGGAACCTACCTGAATGAGATCTAGTAGTTAGTCTTGTAGTTAATTGCGATATTTGCTGTCAAAATATTTAGCAATAAAACACTTAAGTAGTAGTAGGTGCTTTTGTAAAAAAAGTTTTCCTGAAAATTTTAGTCATTCGTCAGAACGTAAATCTGTTTCTATCACGCGCAGAAATAAAGCGTAAGTAAATAAATACGCCGCCGCCCTGTTTATTATAAAAAAGGCGGATTATGACGGATCAACGAAAACATGCAGTGTTCTCTGTTGAGTTACATCAGGTTTCATACCGTTGTAACATAGATAGGTACTTAACGCTAGATTAAATGAGCGCGGTCTCGCCAACAAACTGTTATCGCAGTTTGGCGAGTAACATAATAAATATTGTTAAATGTTTTAACTTTTGATTAATAAAAAAATTAAAAAAAAATTCAGTTAAGGCGATTATCACACTGGCGCCACAACCGCATGCGGCGCTATACACATGCAGAGCATCTCGCTCGCGTACCGGCGCCCCATGCGGCAGTGTGAAAGCCGCCTAAACTAGGGACCATATTCTAACTTTAATGGCTCCTCTACATGATGGGCCATCATAAGGACGCAGCTATGCGTTAGAGGGAGCTAACGATATTGCGATCTCGTTCCGTCGTATAGCTGCGTCCCTATGATGGCCCATCATGTAGAGCAGCCATAAAACACGTGAAGCTCGCGGCTAGCCGCTGGTTGCGGGCTGCGGGCGGTACGGCAACGATCTCTCTAGAAATCTTGGAGAGCTTGTGTTCAGCAGTGGACGTTTGGTTGAGATGATGATGAATTGTTTAACACTTGTGTATTCGCTGGTACCGGTGAGAAGTGAAAGCGTCGGAGTGGGGGCCGTCAATTGGCGCTGATTGGTCGCAATTGCGCGCAACGAGCGCCTGCGCAGACGCACTTAATGTCTTTACGTGATAATGTGTCCATGTAAATATCAGGGATCGGATAGGTACCAGTTTTTCGGCCGACGTACTACATACGACCAAGAACATTTAAGATAATAATATTATTTAGGTTTTGATTGGCGTTGAGGATAATAAACGTATGACACTTAAATGTGCCATTATGGAACTGATTAGGTACGAGATTTGTTATTAATGTCTGTTCCAATACGTGCCTTACTTTTCAGAAAGTTGTATTAACACATTTCGTTTCAGTTTACATTTAGTAGTACTTGGCTTATTTCCGTTTTTAAGCAACTTCAACCAAACTAAATATACCCTAAAACTCCAGTCAAGCTATTTACAAACTATATTATGAGGTGCTTCTTCTATTTAAGGCGGGTCATTCCTCCTCAATTTATGAGGAAGGTGTGTCAACGCACCAGAGTTCAAGGATGACACGGTAACGTACCTTTATTGATACCAATTTGCTAGTTCAATGAACCCTACGAGTAAATTTGAATGTGGAACCCGGAACGTTTGTTGTGACATCATTCGTTGACTAAATAGGAATATGTAAAGAGTTTATCTGGGATCAATAGAAGTTGTTGTAAAGACTAGGGTGTGGTCCCAAATTACTCGTTTTTTAAAAACCCACAGATAACCTTAAACACTAGATAGATCATAAGTAGCCGTGGGGTGCCCGGCCTTAGAATTGTCCCCCACCATATCGTCCCGTGGTTGCAGTAGGAGTCTGCTAAGGGAATATACCGGGAGATGGGCAGCAGCATCTTCCGCAAGCCTACAAACAATAAACAAAAAAAACTACGCGCGCCAACCCGCCTGCCAAGCGTGGCGCGTATGGCAAACCCCCCCTTAAAGGGGAGGCCTATGTTCAGCAGTGGACGTCTTATGGCTGAGATGATGATGATGATGAGATCATAAGTAAAACTCGGGGTCACGACGCATCAGTGCTGGCTCCCGTACTAATTTTGTATGAGAGCGCGACCGCTTATTTCAACCGAGTTAACGTTTTTGATCATTACTCATGTGAATTAAAAATATCCACAAAAATCAAGTTACAGGGGTGAACCTGGATTGTTATGCTACAAATTTGTGTATAATACTATTGAGATGTGCTGTTCGAATCGTAGAAATTTACGAATAAAATTGCACTGATGTGTGGTGACCTCGCGCTCCCTGTTAAAGCTTAATGATGAGGTGTCTGTGTAAAAACCAGAACAGAATTCCTGATTCTCACCATAAAATCTGAATATTGGGTTTTTTCCTTTGTCACAAATTTCGAAGAAAGATATTGTTATAAAAGATAAAAGAGAGAAAATATTTATTCTTCAATTAAGGATATTACAATGCACTTATGAACGTCAGAGAGAAAAAAGAAACTACCACCGGTTCTAACCCTACACTTCCGACCCGAGAAGCATTAATGTTGGTGTTCCTGAACAGGAAAATAAAAATATTTTTATCAACAATACATATGCTCTCAACCAGGACTGTAGTTCATAGAATTACTCTAATTGAGTAGAGCAGTAGAGTAACTGAGAACTTTTTTAATTAACCAACGACTCCAACAAGTAACCACATGACACAAAAAGGCAAATCAAAATATTAATTTGTTAATTAATTTTTTCCTCTGTCAGGAACCTGTCCAGCACTTGTTTCCCGCACATTAACTGAGAGATATTGCACGAGTTGAACACAACCGTATCCCGCATAAGTTCAAGGCGAGGTAAACGCACCTTTATTGCCACAATTGAAACATCCTGGCGACATCGACCTGGGTAATGGGTGATAGTATACCACGTTTAATGTCAGGGGCTTTCCTGTACTGAGGATGATCTATTGAATAAACTACTGCCATAGAGTAACTTATATAGCAGAGCAGCGCAGCCTAAGAACTTTTTGAAGCTCAAGCCAATCACGCCATCTGTGTGAAAGCCCTCTAAAGATACCCAAAATGTAAGAGGAAATGTCACCTTATTACTGTTTTGAAAAAAATAAGTCCCGCCGAGTTTCTTGCCGGTAATAAGTAATACTTCTCGGGTCAGAGGTGTAGGGTTAGAACCGGTGGTAGTTTCTTTTTCTCTCTGACGTATATAAGTGCATTGTAATGTGCCTAAATTGAAGGATAAATATCTTTTATCTTTTTTTATCTTTTTACTATATAAGTTACTCTATGCTACTACTGTTTTACATCTAGTTATTGTTTTGTCAGTTTATCTTTATATAAAATTTGAAGAAATTTTTGAGAAAATTATGTTGTTGAATAATAACCTCTGCTACCGGGAATGTTTGATCTATGAAATCCAATTACATGCTATTTTGTTGTCTGCCAACAATAAAGGATAACTACCATATTGTTGACTTGACCGTCACTAAATAGTGACTATTTAACTTCAAGCATAATTTTTAAGCTCTGGTTTCTGTTATGTACAAAATTCGTGAGCTAAAAACCAAGCTAGAAAACTTTTTATATGATATTTCTAGTGCGTAAATTTTTTTCTCACCAATCCAGCTTATCCGTCAAAAACTACTACCAGTTTCCAGTCAAACTTTCCATTCGTCACCTTTCTACAAATGCCAGTCAACAGCAAATGTTTGCCCGCAAACAAGCCACTTTTCCACTCTTTTCCACTCGTGTACGCGACTGTACCAATCAACGGGACAGGTCTACCTTTTATTGTCCCTTTCATATCTTCGCCCGGTGTCCGGTTGCCATCCGTGCTACAATTGATTGTTAACTGTAAAACATTCGTATGTCACAACGTCTACAAGCTAATTTAAATCTTGGGACAATACTTTAAGGTTCACTTTAAAGTTGCTTTGTTATGCCAGACGTATTAAAGTCTTAAGTGGTATTTAAGTTTATTGAAATGTGTGTTCTATTGTTGTACCGTAGATATGATTTTTATTTAATGTTTCTCCATAAAGAAGCTCAATTAGTAAGTGTTAGAAATTAAAAGTGAGTTTGTTTTGGTTCTTCAGTCGTTGTTCTAACAACATCACAAGTATCTTTACGTCCACAAATAACAAATCGCAAGTATATACAATGTACCTATCGATAAGCTGTGTTGTGGATGTGTAGAGGTACTTATCGTTCAACAAAACCTTTGTCCGTGAAACTACTTATTTGGTTTTGTCAATTTTATACCGATTTATTAGTTTGTTAATATATGTAGTGTTTATTTCTAAATGATTTTTTATGGCAGTAACGCCTTATCGACAGCTGACTATGATGTACCTTTGACTTGAAAACATCACATATTACCTTGGTATTTTTATTTAGGTGGCTTAGGTAAGGAGGCAATGAATATGTGACGTCCCACGGGTGAAAGTACCTAATGGCGGTTGGCGCTTACGTTGCGAAGCATCGCATTAGTATTGCAGCGTCGTTAGAAATAGCGTAAGCCCCAACCGCCATAAGGTACCTTTTTTCGTGGAATGTCACATAATATTGTGGAAATAAAGTTATTCTACCTTCACCCAAAATCCAGCCGTAATGTAAAAACTCTTCCATTCTACCTCATCAAGAGCTCATAACCATCGCAAAACTTTCACAATTTACGGTGACCACAAAGACAACATTAGCCACCCTATAAAAAACACCAAAACGTCAACTAACCAAGCATCCATTGCCACTCTAACACTGAACAACTATCCAATCATTCTAAATCACAACGCAATGTATAGTAAAGCTATTGAAAAAGTAAGTTTAAGTACGATAGTTTTGGGGGAAGTTGGGGTAAAACGGCAACGGTCAGTAATAGGTAAAGTTTTTCATCGGATCGCTAATGCGCTATGTTTGATGTATGAAATAAAGTGACCACATTACTAAGTTTGTTGGATTTATTTTACGGTGATTCCAGTTTTTGTGAATCAGTTATGACCTTATGAAGTTTGGCTTGTTTTTATTTCGAATTGATGGTTGGTCAAGTTGTCTGGATACCTACTTTTTTATAGCCATTGTATAACAACAATAAGCCAGCTAAAGTACACGTTTATATACCCTTATAAAACGTTGATAGGTATTTGTAATCTTTTTTGTCGTCAATTAATGTAATTTTATTTAAAAAAGGAGTTCAAACCTATTTTGAATATTATTTGAGGTGCTAGCAATCTTCAGATATTGTACCAATCAGTATTTTCGTAAAACCGGGTGGTTTTACAGTTTTGGAATATATGTAGTTGGGTTACTATGCATATTCCCAAAGCTCCCAACAGTCCTAAAAATAACCCAAAAACCAAGCGGATTTTTTAATGAATTTAATTCAAATGACGCAGTTCTATTACAAAACATGTTCATAAGTTAAAAAAAATAGATTGAAATGAATAGGTACTTAATTACATCTCGAACTTTTGCAAGATACTTAGTTACACTGGACTGTAAGTAATCAGGTAGTATGGTAGGTATATTTAATGGTTCTCAAATAATATTTTTTTTACATACACACACATACTCAAGGCATGCAAATTTCATTCTAGAGAGAACTTTTTCTATACTTAGTAAGTACTGGTTCTATATTATGACCAAAACAAAATCTCTCACCTCCAAATCTTTCCCGGATAAAGCACAATCGTAAGGAGATCTGCGCCACCGGAAATTAAGACATGAGGCCCCCTTGCCCTTCCGTTTCCGGTCGGACAGCACCTTCACCGTGGGGCAGTCGGGACAAGTCCGACATTATCATTATCATATTTCAACTGTGAGGGTCAGAGGTTGGGCGGTGTGATTTGACTGATCGATTTATGGTTTGGGGTAAATAAGGATTTATTTGTCATGAGATTAGATGTGTGTGTTGAGTGTCAGAAAAAAGGAATACCTGGTTAGTGTAAAATTTTAATTATGTTGTACAAATTTGGTAGATAAATATAAATTGATAAGTAAAAGTTCGCTTTGATTTTTTTAAATATATTATATATTCTTTACATATTTATTATTCATTTATCATTCATTATTGTTTTTAAACAAAATTTAAAGTTTTAAACTTAATAACTATACAGGAAATATAAGGTAGGTAAGCAAAAACGCATGACAATTTTTTGCCGGTCGTGATACTTCTTGGGTCAGAGGTGTAGCGTTAGAACCGGTGGTAGTTTCTCTTTCCTTCTATGACGTTAATTAGTGCATTGTTATGTGATATAATAGTGTTTATCAATTAAATGAATGCAAGCTTATGTACTAAGAAAATACCGGATATAATTTCTTATCGTTTCGGTTATTCACACCATGATATCAAACAAAAGAGTAGTCATTAGATTCTCGGACTAAGAAAACAGTAATATTACATACATAACAATGTTGCTGATACCTATACATAATCCTGTTTATTATTTTATCTGTCACAACTTAAGAAAACCACGCTCCAAAACGAGATCTGTCTAGAATATGAAAGATTCCAGGCACCTACAATAAAAGACATACAATTTGGTCCCTCGAATACGATAGCCATCTTACGATCACCTTATATTTCCAGTGTCGTTCCATCACCCCCCTTGAGGTGGGAGGGGGGAGTCGATATTGGAATATTTTTCATACAAACACTTCGGTACGTGGACACTTCTACTAGATACAATATTGCCACAAGAGAGCGGGGTTTACATGGGGATGTGATTAAAGTTGTTTAAAGAATGTTTGCGTTTTATGGCTCTCTTTATTAGGACATCAATAGCGTCAGAGAGCTTTGTAAAATTGTGTTTTGTTGTAAGTAAAAGTTTGGATAATGCTAATTTCCATTTTTATGCTAATTTTACATTTTAAGAAAGAAAGAAAGAAAAACATTTATTGCAGAAACCATCCAGATACAGCACCACATAAGTTAAGATAAATAAAAATCGTATACACTAAAAGCTTAAGACTAAGTACATATTGCTTAAAGTAACCTACATTAAGGACATACAAATATTGATGCTGTAATAGAGGCTGCAGAGGGTCACCACTCAGCATATGCTCTAGCATATTAGATATGCCACAGCGCTGGTCTTCCGTGGAGCCCAGGGCCAGAAGATAGATCAGAACAGAAAAAGTACCTAATAATTAACTAAACCTAGAAACATAGCATGGAAAGACTTGAAAGTGGGTGGATTTTACATAATGGAATGTACAAAAAACACAGCGAAAGACATTTGTAACACAACATATTAGAGGTATACACAGGCGAACCTTGAGCAATTTAGAGAAAAAGTCAGAAATACTTGGCAAAATGCAGATGAATCTTACCTCATTGCCTTCTAGGATTGGTTAGGATTTATAAAAAAAAACATGGTTAAACTCGCAACGATATACAAGGTGTAACAAAAATACTGGTGATCCTTTTAAGGGCCATAATTGGTATCGTATTCTAATTATGAAAAAGTAAGAACAAAAATACTCGCAAATATTTTTTTTTATTTTGTATGGAGGGAATAGGGTTGTCTAGCTGTGACGACGTGTCCCATACAAAACATTTTTTTCGCGTCCAAAAAAAAAGTTTCTACTTTTTCTTACTCGCAATACGATACCAACTATGCCCTTAAACGGATCACCAGTATTTTTGTTACACCCTCTATAGAAACATTTTTCTGATTGGTAATATTTATTGCCTATAAATTGTGATCATCATCAGAAACAGGTCATCTACAATTAAGTAACAAATTATGTAACAGTAACAAATATTACAAGCGTTTCAACAATAATTTAAAGTAACGGCTGCTGTAAAGCCGAAAGTAAATAAATACAAAAAGATATTTGAAGGCATTGAAAATTTTGTCAACTTAGTAACTGAACCCATAGCTTAATTGGTAAAGCGATCGAGCCCCGGTAAGGCGTATCGATGTAAGGTTCGAGTCCCACTGGGTTGATTATTTGTATTTGATTTAATAACAAACTATAATAATGTAAAGGCTACCGATCGCGTCATGTAACCCCGAGCGACCCGTGTAGGTGGTCGCGTCACTGTCCGGCCAAACTTTATATTTCATATGTTCGCCCAGCCGCATTTATTATACCAACCCGCCCTGCCCTGGCCTCCCCTCGCTTTAAAAAAATATTACTTCCAAAGAGGTAAGCTTGTTATGAAAACAATGAACAATTTTAATATTGTCTTAGGGTTGTAATTTTAGGTTGTGTTAAAGTTTATTTTTACTTTTACGGAAACAGCTAAGGTATACCTACTGAGTTTGAAGAATATTGAAAGTTCATAGTAATAACTACTTTAAGTAAAAAAAACCTGTTGATAAAGGTAAATAATGATAATTTTCTCACCCAGTGAGCATTAATAGTATCCATTAACACTAGTTTAGTTATGGTTCGTTGCTAATTGTATTTTAAACCTATATTGTTATCTTAAGTTAGATCTCAGCATTTGACAGAAATATCTATTCTATGATATAAATATTTCAGTTTTTTTAAACTTTGCTTAAACTTCTATCAAGTCGTTAGGTTAGGTAGGTAAATATATATTAAAGAACTTAATTCAATTCCATTTTGTACCTTTTGGAGTTGAAACTCTAGGTCCATGGGGTCCCAGCGCACACAAGTTTTTTGCAGATATCGCAAAGCGTCTGGTTGATGTAACTGGTGACCGAAGAGCTGGCGGTTTCCTCGCACAGCGTATCAGCATTGCGATACAACGAGGAATTCCGCCAGCATCCTTGGTACAATGCAGCAAGGGCCTAGTTTAGATTTGAGCTAGTTATTAATTTAGTTTAGTATTTGTACTGTAGTACCTCTGTATATTTAGTTATGTAAATAAATGTTATTCATTGTAATGTGTGTGTTTTCTGTGTTTGTTATATCAATGGGTATTAAACTGAGTAGGTATCTAAGGACCTCCAAGTGCGGTAAGCTGATACGGAAAATATGATTTTCCCCAATCTTACACAAAATCATTCTACCTCGGAATAAAAGCACTGCAAAACGACTTATGTTACAACAAACTGTTGTTACAGTATGACCTTTTGTCACCAGCTATACTCAGACTTGCCTTTAATAATGAATAGCGACACGGGGTCAGTTTTATGACACCACCTTCCTTTAATAAAAATGTCACGTCAACGTCTCGTAAAATCGCCCTTAGATATGTATAAGTTTAGTTATAAAACGCTGAGGGTTTATATGATGCTTGCACCTAAAGTATGAATTTATGATCTGTCATTTTGTGGTGAATGCAATTTTTTTGTAGCTACAGCTTTCTATACTAGATTTATGAGTCAGTTTTCGGATGATCTATATTTAAATAAAACATCACAAACTCACCAAAAAAATTACAAAGTTTTATTATTATATTGAGATATCAAAATATAGTCCGAATACTGAGATATTGATTAACTTAATAATATTCCTATTTTATATTTTTAATACGTATAATTATGTACCTATAAATTCGTCAAACTAAAAACAAAAACCACTTATTTATAATTTCAATACTTACCTAAGTTAGTGTTTTAATTTCCCCAGCAAGTAAAATTACTATGTAACGATTTGTAAACTTTCAAGTAATAGGTACCTTTTTACTTTGATGCAAAGTTTAAAATTTGTTCAATATATCAATTTCTTTCCCCTTGTGCATTTAATTTTCCATTTCCTACAAAATTCTCCAAAGAACCTTCATCTAATTTAACCACAGGCAAAAAACGCACAAAACCCGGTAAAGAACGGTCATAACTGTCAGCAAAAATACGGTAAAGGAAGGTGGGCAACAGTGGACAACCCAATAAAAGCAATAAAAAAACATGGCGACATGTGGCCGGCCACTTGAATTTTTTAAAAATAAAATTTGCATACGTTTAGGGTAGCGGCGGGTCTGATGCTCAGATGTTTACGGTACGGTGAGTAATGGAATCGGTTCTGGACGTTCGTTTGGATAAATTTAGATTTACAATGACTCAAGCTAACGAGTTTTTGCACTTTCTTGTGTGATGCCTTTTTAAACTCCTGTTGGTTCTTGGAAGTAGTGTTTGTTACATAGTTCTTTTTTACTTATTTAAATCAAAAATGGTTCAAAAGCTTGATATTTGAAGTCACTTTTATGGGTGTAGTGAAGTAGTAAAATAATTATTGATTTACTATTTTTATTATTTTATCATGGTACATTACCTAAATTTGTACATATTTTTTCTAATGTGATCTTTATTCTTTTCTTCTCGAAATATTTTTTTACAATACTAAGCCACAGCCACAATTTATGGGACTCCTATAATCTAGAAATGTCAAATTAGTAAAAGTCAAGAAACAAAGCGACCAATTACTTTCAAAGGGCGGTCCCCCTCAAGTAAGAGTTCAAAGTATCGATTTCCCACCTAAAAATAGCCACTAATATCAGAACCAAATGTCACAGCTACTTTTAATTGATAGCTTAATCGCTGTGAACCGCCTTCCCCCCCGTTCACACGTCTGTCACTCCTGTAATAATGAAGAAAAAAAACTTCAATTTCAGGGCTAGCAACTTTTTAAACAGAACTTTATTATGTTCCGCTCATAGTCTAATTTAGAACATCTTTAAAGGATGTTAGTAATATGGTAGTCAAGGGATTTTGTTTCTTAAAAGGATTGCTTAAGGTTGAGAAGGGAGTATGATTAAAATTGGAAGTGGCATTGATAAGGTGGAAGATGGTAGATGTAATGCTATTTACTATCTCCCACGGTTAGTTTCGATAAATCTTGGATGCAAATTCTTATTAACTTACATAAAATAGAAGATTAACTTAGTTTAAAGCAAAGATTCAATAAATGAAAGATACTGAAAGTAGTCTTTAACGTGAAATCTTCCATAATTTTCAAGTGGTAATTTCTTCTTTATACAAGTGTCATTGTCTTGTTATATTGATGAATACCAGTATATAAAATTCATTTCGCTTCAGTTTTTAAGTCAATTACCTACTCAAGTCACGGAAAGTAAATATTATAAATGGATATTGGTCATTACATTATTGTATATATTTTGCAATATTTTAGCTCAATAATCATGTCCAGAAACATAAATAATGAATCCAGTCAGAATCAAACATAAGTCTAAATATAATCACATCCGGTCAACAGTCTTTTTTTAATTTCGCAGGCGGTTCACACGTGGTGCCTTTACCCTTCTCACGCCACCTTTCTCTTTCTTCAACTCAAAATCAACTCTGCCCATTTACATTTAAGTCTCAATTTGTTCAGGTTGATATAAACCTTAACATCTATACATGAAAGGGATATGAAAATGAGTTCTATGCTTATACAATTTAGAGTTAATTTTAGAGTGGGCCCGCCTTATTTTTTTTAAGCACCGTAAAATGTACAACATCTAGGTGTGGACACGTTTACAGCCAAATGCCGAACACACCTGGACTGGATGTTTTATTAATACTAATGCATATTTCAGTCACAACATCGTTCGAAAAATAAAGAAACGTTTGATTTATCCGTCTGCATTGTTGGCAATTGTGTTGCAGATTAATTTGAGGATTACTTTGTCGTGTAACTTTTTTTTAGTTACACGTGGAAGAAAAACGCAATGTATCCTTGTCTTTACGTTCCCTGATGGCCACTGTAATGTCTGTCTATCTATTTTAAAATGTTTGCTATTGGTTTAATTCAAATAAATTTTGCGTGCATTTTTAACCGCCATCTTAAGAGTCCGGTAACGATTTGAAAACGAAAATCGCTAATCATGACATTATACACATGAATTGCATTTGGTACGATAGCTTGAAGTATTGTTATTGCAAAAATGTACTTTAGGTCTATATATATTAATATTTAATACCTTAAAACTCGATTCTTACAGAGTATGTTTAGTGAGGACGTTGATTTGTGTAATTTTGTCGTACGATTTTTAATTATTATTTGTTATGGACCCTAATATGTTTTAGACTATCTGAATAAAGCATGAAATGAAGTTTATTTTTGTATTTTTATGTTTGTAAAATACTCTAGTATCTTTCCAAAAATATCACCTAAACTTCGGTAATCTTTAGCAAAATTGCTCTAGCAAAACACACTCTCTCTCAAAAAATATATATGAAAATGAAAAAAACTGTTACACTTATTCCTCAGGCGACTCATTTTCCAATGTATTCACATATTTTACGTACTTATATAACTTAATTTAAATCAATAAAAACCTTACTCTTTTCACCTCTCCAAGCAAAAATCGCGAAACAGGTGTTAGATTAGGGTGAATTATTTATAAATAAAGCATAAAATTAAAAAATCGTTGTATTTATTCCATCCAAAAAGAAAAGATCTTTCATAATATGTATACAAAATTATAGAAGTTATGTTAGTTACTGCAAAATCGCATCAAAAAGTTGAGCGAAATCGAAAAAAAACATTACCGGACTCTTAAAAATATGTCTAACAGGTGCATTACAAACAGACTGACAGACTACGCGAAGCATAAACCTATTGAAGGTATAGTAATAATATCAGAATAATTTACGAGTTGTGGAGTTTTTCAGCAACATTTTCTAACAATGGACTGAATTTGAAGGTTTATACCAAAGCAGGTGGAAGGCAAAACGGATCGCAGTCATTGTCTAACTTACTGAACAGATATGACCAAAGCAACAAAAATCACGATGGTTCTAGATACGTGCGTTCACTCTCTTATAGCCCTGATAAAAATCAGCGTTATCCCGGCCAGGCTCACTACACGAAAAAAAAAGCTCCCGGGATATTCTCAATCTAAGACTTTATTTTATTATGTTGAAAATATTTCCTCATGACAAGCATTTATTTCCTTTAACGAAAATAAAATAAAGTTTTAAATATAACGAAGCAAATTCTTACAGATTTTCTAGTTTTCTTTTACCTAAGATAATACTTGATTGATTGAAGTACAATCTCTCTTATTTACTCAATTTACTCTTGAAACAATACATTTTTGTATTTCTATTTTAAGAAAACGTGGTTTTATTAAGCGAAGAATCACGTTTTTGGTAAAGGAAATACATACTTGTCACGAGGAAATATTTCCAAGATAATAATAATGTCTTGGTTTGAGAATATCCTAGAAGCTTTTTTTTTCGTGTACTATGCCGAGTCGGGAGGTCGGGACCATTTAGTGGCTACTGTTATTATGTGTTGTTAGTTTGCTTTTTCTACCTTTACCTGTTATTCATTTACTTGTTGCATGTAAAATTTTTGCCACTAATAAATGGTTTCTATATTTGTATGGTAGAGTTCGCCCCGCGGACAACCGAGCGACTTGGAGACACCTCACAAACGCTGCCTGTTTTGGAAGAGGACGAGCACTACCATAAAGTGGAACCATTGATATAACCACGATAACTCTGCCAAAAGTGACCAAACTGAGAAGATAAGCTTCGCTAGAGGAATATTTGTACCAAAATTTGACCTCTAAGTAAAGACGAGATTGAAAAAAAAAATAACAGGCACACTTGACACGTTGTTTAGATGTCATGGCAAAATAAATTCATTGTGATAACAAATCAATCTTCATCTATTCAAAAAACTGTCCTATATGCTCATTCGCTCCACCGGTGACCAGAGGGCTGGCTCGTTCCTCGCTCAGCGCATTGGCATTGCCATTCAGCGAGGTAACGCAGCCAGCCTTATGGGCACGTTACCTAATAGCGGTGACATAGGGGACATTTGTACATATAGTTTAAACCACGTAGGCTAGGTAGTATTAATTTATACTACGTAGCCCAGGCTAGGTAGTATTAATTAGTCTAAGTTTTCTATACACTGTTGTTTGTCCTTTTGTTTGTATTACAAATCAATAACATATTTTTATTCCAAAGTTATAAATAAGCCTACTAATTCTTTACTCATCATTATGATTATCAATAGGTATGTTTATCAATATTCAGTTGCGAAAAAATCTCTTTTTATGCTACTATATGAGTTATGATGCTTGTATGTTATAAAATGATGATGACGATGTATAAGCTATTACCTATCAGGGGAACAATGTTTTCGACATTACGTGTTACATTTTCTTTGATCTCATAGGCGCCAAACTTCCCTCGCGTGGGCACATTATAAATACAAAACTACAATATCCTAATAATTCATACACATAAATCTGCCCGCGGCTTCGCCTATATTTTATATATTTTCGCTATTCCCGCTAAGAAGATTTATAAGCTATTTTATTATCTTAGCGTTTATTAGCTGAGATATTTATCAGGGATACTTAAATATATTGCTTAGATAAGGCGTGAAAAAAGTGGGAGTAAATCATTGGGGAAATTGGAGGAGCTCTGAAGCCAGCTCCAGTTCCGTGGCTAATAACTCACTCGTGCTCGGATTAGTTACATACGGCTATGTAGGTAAATATCTGCTTTGTTACCGAATAGTAACATAGATAGCCTTTATATAAATTAAAGTTTATATGCTTAGATGTGCTAATTTTGGTTCCTCCTTCAAGCCATTTGAAACACAAGTATATTAAAACCTGGACATGCATTCTATCCAGATTTTTTCCTATTTTCAATATATTGCGGTTTTTAGATCCATCGATAGTTTTCATTGCACCTATAGACGGCAACGTATCGAAATCGCCAACGATGTCAAAATCGCGCCGAGTATAGAGACCATTAGGTAAAATGGGAATTCGAAGTACGATAGCAGGTACTAAGTGAAAGATGTGGATGTTTGATTTTTTTCCCCTAAAGTGTTATAATACTTATAATATGAGAATGTTATAAACCGGTCATCCAAATGGGACTGGAAGTATATACTTATGTTTATCGGAATGTCAGAAATGGTAATTCAACAGCTATTTGGTACCTAAATATATATATTTATTAAGATGTGTTTATGAACATACAATAACTTATACGACTTCGAAATGGTAAGTATATTTTGTTTCTACTCGTATTTGAAATTAAAATTCAAAATTATTTTTATCGTCACAAATAATACACATCACGAAAGAATTTTTACAATTTGTATACGTATTGTCTGGGCAGGGCATGTCTACCGAATGCATCCGGATCGTTGGGCTAAACTGTCCACAGACTGGATCCCGCAGGACGGACGTCGGGGCAGAGGTAGACCAAGACGGAGATGGCGGGACGAACTGGACATATATCTTGAAGAATGGCGGGAGTGTGCATTAGATAGCGCTAAATGGCGGGAAGGAGGGGAGGCCTTTGCCCAGCAGTGGGACACCTTAACAGGCTAATAAAAAAAAAATACGTATTGTAGATACCGATTTCTACAAGAAAAAATCATATACCTCTATATACTCGTAAACCACATCTCGTTTACAAAAAGATATGCAAAAGTCATGTCATTCAGCCACGTAGTCAGCTTAAGCCATTTTTCCCTGTCCGCTCATTAAAAAAGCAAATATCTATTCCCGCCAATGTAACAGGTGCGCCGGCGCTTATGGCGACATCTGTCAATGCCAGTCCTCGGTTTTATAGTGTAAACATACAATTTAAATGAAGAAGGTGATGTCTGAACGAGTTTAGTGATTAAGGGAAACGAACCGATGGAATACCATAGGTTATTTTAGGTATTTATTTGTACGGTCGACAACAAATATATGTATCCACTTATGGACTTTATTACAACGCAATAAGGTGAACAACTGGACACATCTCTTTGTAGTCGACTATAGCAATAAATCGGGAAAATTGCTTCGGGTATCTGTAGCTTGGTAAGTAGTTTATTCTTGAGTTCGTCTCCTCAGTTAATACAGGGGCCGTATTCTAACTTTAAAACACGCACAGACACGATCCAATTTCAATGCAAATCCAATACAATAACAACACAATACAGCTTACGACTACACGTCTGAATCAAAAATGACGGAATTTACTTGAAAATTACTGCGTTGCAACTACAATACTACTTCAATATTGGTTGATTATTGGTTGAGTGTTGGAGTTATTTTAACACAGATTGTGTTGTTAATGTATTGTTTATACATTTTAAAATTAGAATATGGCACCTAGTCGATATAGTCTACCAAATACATCGTGCAATAAAAACAGATCGCTTCATACATGAAAATTACCTTTTCACCTCACTAGCTCGGAAAGCCCTTTTTGTTTGTTTAATATCTATTGTGAAAATCGCTTTTTATCCACATGTGGTGAAAGAGTTTTGACATAAGTGACAAGTGGCTTAAGTGACATTTGACAGCTAACAAAACGTAAAACGTTAAAAGTGCAGAATTTTTAACATCGCAATTAATGAATTGCATCGAGTAAAAACACTTAATACAGTCTTACAACTTTATTTTAATTCATAAATATCAGCATTCAACATTAATCTTCATTCTTGTTGTAAAAAAGGATAAATTGTTCTGACAGCCGAATAAGTCTACGTACGAACAAAACGCATCTGACATTTAATAAAACCTTTTACGTCAAAACTTTTCATTTCAATTCAATTCATCCATCATATCAACGTTAAATATTCGCATGTTTTTCTATGTTGTTTTGTTAAAAATTAGTGATTCGAGTGATGAAGAAGTATTAAACACCTGAGGAATTACGGGAAACCGAGCAAAATGCACCCTTTTTCTTATTTTCCTCGCTGTAGTGAGGTGAAAAGTTTTGTGTTATACACGGGTGAAAGTTATTTTACGTCTCGTGTATTAAAGCACTCGCTACGCTCAGGATTCTATTTTTGAACCACTCGCTTCGCTCGTGGTCAATAATAGAATCCTTTCGCTAGCTCGTGTTTTAAATTACACTCGCACGTAAAATACAACTTTCACCCCTTGTATAACAAATAACTATTTTATTGTGCTTGGGTTAATCATTTGAAAGAGGAGAGATTGAAATTCAAATCATTGTTTCATATATCAAAGAGTCATACTAGTTACTACTACCTTACGCGAGGACTAACTTTTGACAACACAAAAAAATGTAGGAAATTTTGAAACAATTATGATAATTTGAATTAATTTTAATGAATGGAGAAGGCATCTTTTTAAGTTTGACCTCTATAGGTAATATATTAATGAACTACCAGAGACTATAGAGATATAGACGACCACAGCCTAAGAACTTTTTGAAGCTCAAGTCAATTGCGCCCTCTGTCCGAAAGCCGCCTAAAGATACCGAAATTGTAAGAGAAAATGTCACCTGCACTTCTACTCCACCTAGTAGCTACTAGTGTACTACTAGTGAGCAGTTGACTTGAGCTTCAAAAAGTTCTTAGGCTGTGGTCGTCTATATTTCTATAGTCTCTGGTATTACTATTCTGTCCCCTTATTAATAAATTAAACTTCTTACCCAATTGACCTACCTTCCAAGTTTCAACCTACCACGTCGCCTCTTCTGAGAAGCAGCTCCCCTATCGATAGTTATTCGTATTCCCACCTGGCACAGAAAATAGACAAATCGAGTACCCAGGAAAACCATTGTAACTGTGACCACAACATCCTGAACAATGACATTCATAAAAAAGTATTACAAACAATATTACAAAGTAAGGATGCCATGAGCCTCCGGCCTAGGTCACTTTTTCCTTTGTATATGACATCTATATAAGTTATAATATGACAAAGTATTTAATAAATAATACATTTAAAACTAACAGCAGAGTTGTAAATATTTGATCACGGTGATAATGATTGTGGTGACTAAAATTTTATATCTTATTTTTGTGTTTTATATTTTACGTATAGACTTATACAAAAAAAAACAATTAGACTAGATTTCCTGCTTCTGTATAGGTTTCTAATAAAAAACTGTAGGTCAAAAAGTTGGAAAGTGAACTCTTGATTGAACTGATAACATAAATATTTTCTTATGAACGTATTTGTAATTTACACCGGTTTGTCAGAAAACTCGAATCATGTTTTCTCTTTAAGTGATTGGAATAACACTAGGTGCAACTAATAAATCACTACAGACAACTGCTAATGACTCCAAGCGGAGTCGAAAAAACAAACGAGTGCTGAAACGTATTGATTGACGTACTGTTATGCAATTTTACTGTGACGTTGATGAATTTGCTGCTTCGTGGGAATTAGATGGGAATGGTTTTGAAATGGTTGTCAACGAGGTGTCGGGAATGTCAGTTTACAAATTCGAATACTCTTTATTACACCTCATACAAAAATACGTAGTTAAAAATAAGAGCATACCTAGGTGATGCAGAACAATATGGTCCTTCAGAACTAATATTACAGTTATGTTATAACACATAGCAGAGGTATATATACAGTCGCCATTAAATATATCGGAGCGGCCAAGGTACTCAAACATATCAGAACGTGCACTTTATCACGTTGTTCAGATATTTGTGACCACCTTGGCCGCTACGATATGATGGCAACAGTCACCAGCAATAGTATCTTCCTACATGAAGGCCGAAAAAATATGTGACACGCTCTTATACCCCTACAAGTAAGAGCGCGTCACATATTTTGCGGCCTTCATATAGAAATATACTATTGCAGGTATGTTCAGTCGACGTCAAAGATATCGTTACGGACAAAGTTACAAAAATATGTTAACGCGACTTTATGGCTAAGACAATAAAGTCGTGTAAACATATTTTTGTAACTTTGTCCGTAACGATATCTTTGACGTCGACTGTACCATTGAGTAACAGGAGATGACATCCCATACTATTTTTTTCAGCCATGAGTTTAAGTGATTTACTCGACTTTAAGTGATCAGCCTGACATTCTGTCTTGGACCACAGACATGATGCCACGCAAGCGTCAAAAATTAAAAAATAATAATATAAAAAATAATGGCTTCGTGCGTAGTATAAAACTGCACTAATAATTCTAATAAAAGTAATAGAAGCCACGGAATTACATTCCATCGGTAAATAAGCGCAAAGTTTGATGTAACACTAAATTAAAATAATTGTTGTTCGCGGTGCGACGCCATGTTGCCAATGTTCCTCGGCGCATAGATTAATGCCGCAGAAGTAACACATATGCCTACACTTATGATGTACCTATATAATATAATTTATTAGATTCTTATATTGCATACAAATATTAACGTGGTATACAAAAAAAATCCAGATAGGTACATTTTAATGTTTATTTCGTAAAACATATTATGATTATTGTATAACAAGGGCGATTTTGCTGAAATTTGAAGCGAGAGTTAATTACATAAAAATGGTGCCTAATTTATGATTTAAATTTAAAACTTAAAAATCAAAATATCGCTCACATTATAGCTACTAAATATTTATATGAATTTAAGTAAATATAAAGGGTTAAGTAATTGTATTATAAGTATACTTCAATAATAATTACATTCAAAATGAAACACAGCGCTCGGTCGTGTTTTTCTAAAGTACCACATGATATAAGATTGAAAATAAATATTACAAATAAAAAACAACCAGTTTCTCTTAAAATTATTTAATCACGATTCATTACGAAATGTGTTTAGGCAGAATATGAATATTGTCATAATAGTGTCACGTCTGCTTCGCTAAAGCTAATCTCTGATTCAATGACAGCTGTCAACCGCCAAATGTGGCGCACAAACTTTGTTCTAGATAGCTTGTCTAGTAGAATACATACTAAGTCAATGGACTGTACACAAAATTCAGAGTTATAAGTTCAGAGCAATATTACACAGACGGACCTAGTCTCCAAAAACGAAGCAAAACATTTACACGTTTACTATGAGTATTATATAATAATAACAATAATGATCCAAGTTGGTCTCTGAATAAATGAAATTGAAAAAAAAAATGAAAAAATATATTATAGTTGACGATTACGAGTGCCCCGCGAATGAAGCATGGTATAAAATAATGAGTATTCCCAAAGGTATACACATATCGTGTTATTAGTAACACTAGCTCTAGACTGTTCTTAAAAACAACACGTTTCTGTAAAGATATTTGTTTAGACTAGTACCTATTAGTACTCGCGATAATCTCACACTCTTAGCGGTAAAAATGTTTGTTTACAATAGCGATCAATCCGACGATGGACTGGCCCGGCGCCAGCGCATGCCTATTCCCACTTACAAAATGGTAACTTGATTTGATACCTTACCCGAAATAATTCGCGTCCCCCAACAAGCACGTGATAATAGATAAAGATTATTAAAATTAAATAGATGTCATATACAAAGAAATAAAGTGACTGAAACCTCCAGTGACCAGGGATGGAATCGAACCAATGGGTTCTACATTTGCAGCAGACGCCCAGAAAAAGAATAAACTTAAATCTTGAAGCAAATCAAATTATTTTGAGTTGCGAAAGCTAAAGTCGCCAGTTTCTGGCCTCTAAGTTTACTCGTACACCGGAGGACTTGGTCACTTCTTTTTGAAGTATGTGTTATCTTTTTCAGTTGCTAAAGTTTAAGCTTGCTATTGAATTTAAACTTCTATCGTGGGACATATTCAAACTTTTATCACTACATGCGGCTATACTCACTTGTGTTTAGTCACTACGCGCGACATGCTTTGGAGAGCTTAGGCCTCCAACCTCAAGCACTATGAGTGCTAGGCGAACCGATCCACGACCCGTCGTTGCGGCGCTAAACACAAGTGAATACAGCCGCATGTAGTGATAATAATAATAATAATAATTAAATAATTAGTGGCAACAAGGTGCGCGCCTTCAACGCCTGGGTGATGCCCCTACTCACATACTCCTTTGGCATACTAAGGTGGACACAGACCGAGCTGGATGCCCTGGATCGGAGGGTCCGTCTACTGCTGACCACACACCGTATGCTTCACCCACGCTCGTCTGTTATGAGATTGTACATTCCACGGAAGTGTGGAGGTCGCGGCTTTTTAAACGCCAAAAATCTCCACAACCGTGAGGTGTACAATCTCAGGAATTATTTTCTTAACAACGAGTGTGGGATGCATCGTGATGTGGTGGCAGTAGACAAGGGCCTCACGCCGCTCTCCTTGGCGAATGAGAACTGGCGCAAACCTGTGGTGCTGAGCACCGAGGATCGCAAGATGGTATGGAAGAGTAAGGAGTTACACGGGCGGTTCTACAAGGCCCTCATGGGGCCCGACGTAGACCTGCTCGCTTCGGTGAACTGGTTACGATTCGGGGACCTCTTCGGAGAAACCGAGGGTTTTGCCTGTGCAATTGCGGACGAAGTTATCATGACGAATAACTACCGGAGATATATCCTGAAGGACGGTACGGTCGACATATGTCGGGCATGCCGCCGTCCCGGAGAATCGCTCAGGCATATCATCTCCGGTTGTTCTCATCTTGCTAACGGCGAGTACTTGCACAGACATAACCTCGTAGCCAGGATTATACACCAACAGCTTGCTCTTCAATACGGTCTTGTGAACCGCGAAGTGCCATACTACATGTACTTACCTGCGCCAGTTCTCGAGAATGGTCGTGTCACGCTCTATTGGGACCGATCAATAATCACGGACAGGACTATTGTAGCCAATAGGCCTGACATCGTGCTGATTGATCGGTCGCAGCGCCGGGCCGTGCTCGTCGACGTCGCTATCCCCCATGACGAGAATCTCGTGAAGGCCGAGAAGGACAAGTCCAGCAAGTACCTAGACTTGGCTCACGAGATAACCGCCATGTGGGACGTTGACTCGACGATCATCGTTCCGGTAATCGTTTCAGCGAATGGTCTCATAGCGAAGAGTCTCGATCAACACCTCGAGAGACTCTCGCTAGGTGGCTGGATCAAGGGTCAGATACAGAAGGCGGTGGTCATGGACACGGCGCGGATAGTCCGCCGGTTCCTCTCACTGCGGCCCTAACCACCGGCAGCCTGGGCCCTGCCCTGTTGCCGGCGGCACCCTAGATTAGGTTTTTTATAATGTTTTTATTGTTTTTGTATGTTTTTGATGTATTTTTGTATTTTACTTTTGTAAAAATATTATAAAAACCTAATTTAAGAACAAAAATAAATAAAGAGCATAATAATAATAATAAATACTCTTTATTGCACACTCATACAGTTTACGTACAAAAATTAAACAGTTACTTAAATAATTTTAGGTAGAGGTAACAATAGGCGGTCTTATCGATAAAGAGCGATTTCTTCCAGACAACGTTTGGGTAGTGGAGACAAGAGAAAAATAATAAGCAGTAGGTGGTGCAGGGTGATAATAGTATTAAACTTGCTAATTAGGTATACCTAACAGAAATCTTACCTTTTCCCATCCCAATCCTCGTTTTAGATAATTTCCCCTTGTTGCAGTTACTTATGAGAAATGTTTAGACAGACATTTCCGTAAGACAGAAGAGAGACATTTTCCTATTAATTACAAAATATGTTTCCGAAAATGCTACTGCTTTTTTCATTCGATAAACAAGATCAATATGATATCAATAACGTATTTCAAAATCGGTATCGGTCGCTGGGCACTTCTAACGTTTAGTTGAGTTATTTGTATTTCATTTTAGCAAATATGAGTGTTAGCCTTAAGATTTTAAAGTAATAAGACTGAGATTCCGTAATTGTAGGCTATGTTGAGTCACTGTAAAAGTGTGTAACTGTAAATTCTAAATGCAGGCAATCTCACTCTTGAGCAAATTGGCTGTCTATTTTCTATTGAAATCATCGCCTATTTAGATATCTTATAAGTCATTCCAGGGTCTTTTGTTTTTAAATAGCCGTTGAGTAACTCTTTTTACCTATTTTTCAATTATATTGTTGTGTACATTATTGCCATTTAGCATTTTTTGTTTCTACAAGTTTAGGTGTACCAATAACCATCCTCAAATAATTATTATAAAGCATAATTATCTACAGTAAAACGTATTCCAAAGTTTTAAAAATATCAATACAATTTACAGGATATAAATATCATGTCCGGCTTCATCTCATAATGGCTCCAACATCCATCACCCGTGTACCTATCACAAGAAATATCCGAGGTGAGCCGGTAAATAGTGGCTGTCAGTATTATAGTGTTATCATTAGTTTGCTGGTTTTTCGTACGGTGTTTAAAATGTGTGTTTTCAACGGTTATAGATGCCAAGTTGAGAAATAACGTCACAACAGAAAAATTTATACAGGGTGTCCCAGAAATCGACGCCAAGCCGTGAATGGATGGTAGACCAAGCTATAACAGATATCAGAAAAATACAAAAAAAATCTATCTGGTAATTATTTTTCTGATAACTGGTACAACTTGGTCTATCATCCATTCACGGCCTGACGTCGACTTCTGGGACACCCTGTATATGAAAGTGTCTTGTGTAGTTACATTTTTGGGAAATCAGCAGCAGCATTTGAATGTACCTACTTAATCTTTTGTTTAGTTGATTGTTTTAAACTAAAATATAACGACCCAATTTATTTTAACTTCATATGGATGGTATTTCTAGATTTTTATAGAAATTTTCTATAATCTGGTTTGGATGGTAGGTCTTACAAGAGTTATGTACAAGGATAAACACACGTTACTCTTATAGGTATTCTAAGAGTCGCCAGGACGCTCGCGTTCCCATACAAACGTAGTTTAGCTCTCATTTTAAAACGACATGCTTTAGAACCACGAACTTTGGCATGGGCATTCTAGTAGTACAGATCTATGTCGGTAATTCATTTTCGTTGCTAAAAATTGTAATACAAAGAAAATACAGCTAGATACAGATTTACATACAAAACTTATTTTTGCTATGTTTTCTTTGTGTTACAATTTTTAGCAACGATGACGAATTACCGACATAGATCTGTACTGTTAGAATGCCCATGCCAAATTTCGTGGTTCTAAAGCATGTCGTTTTAAAATGAGAACTGAACTACGTTTGTATGGGGACGCGAGTTCACGCGAGCGTCCTGGCGACTCATCATCCGCTAAAGAGTAATCTTCACTAATAGAGATTGCGCAGAAAGAGAAGTCTCGTGTTAAATAGGAACTCATGAATTCTACGTGATTTCTTTTTTCGCACATATCTGGGCGCCACGATTTTATATATAACATTCAAATTATTATTCACTTTTAAATTGACCACTTTGACAAAACTTTATCGTGTTTTGGTTTACTAATGACTTCAATTTATTTTTGCAAATATATTTTTTTATTTCTGTTCTAGGGTCAGTAAACATAATAAACTAACAAAAATTTAGCTTCTCTTTAATTTTTATGTCCACATAATGGTGCTGTGGCAATAATTTGTCACGCGCTATATACTGCACCTCGCTAGATGTCGCTGGACACGCATAAATCTGCAGATGAATGTAAACGAGCCGACTTCAGAGTTCGTGCGTAAAAATGTTTGAAAAGATACTGTTGATGAGGCCATAAGATCAGCGTCGCATGTAACTTACCTAGTGGTTACAATTTCTTTTCACCTCACTAGCTCGGAAAGCCCTTTTTGTTTGTTTAATATCTATTGTGAAAATCGCTTTTTATCCACATGTGGTGAAAGAGTTTTGACATAAGTGACAAGTGGCTTAAGTGACATTTGACAGCTAACAAAACGTAAAACGTTAAAAGTGCAGAATTTTTAACATCGCAATTAATGAATTGCATCGAGTAAAAACACTTAATACAGTCTTACAACTTTATTTTAATTCATAAATATCAGCATTCAACATTAATCTTCATTCTTTTTGTAAAAACGGATAAATTGTTCTGACAGCCGAATAAGTCTACGTACGAACAAAACGCATCTGACATTTAATAAAACCTTTTACGTCAAAACTTTTCATTTCAATTCATCCATCATATCAACGTTAAATATTCGCATGTTTTTCTAGGTTGTTTTGTTAAAAATTAGTGATTCGAGTGATGAAGAAGTATTAAACACCTGAGGAATTACGGGAAACCGAGCAAAATGCACCCTTTTTCTTATTTTCCTCGCTGTAGTGAGGTGAAAAGTTTTGTGTTATACGCGGGTGAAAGTTATTTTACGTCTCGTGTATTAAAGCACTCGCTACGCTCAGGATTCTATTTTTGAATGGTCAATAATAGAATCCTTTCGCTAGCTCGTGTTTCAAATAACACTCGCACGTAAAATACAACTTTCACCCCTTGTATAACAAATAACTATTCCTTTTCAGTTGGTGGTCGATGTGTAACCAGTTCAACTGAGATAGCCATGGGAAGGTAGAGACAAATGTCAATTAAACGGTTTTAGTTATAAGAATCTTTTACTGAAAATTGTTTTCGGATTTTGAGAAAACTGCGCTATACGAGATAAAAATAGGTTAAGAAAAATAACATACCTACTACAATTAATAATTGACTTAATATCAGAAGAAATTCCTTTCTTAATATGTTGGAAATGAAGTAAATTTCCAGCGAGTATCGAAATACATATTTGAAATTCGAACTATTGCTCGATGACGTTGATGACGGAACGAAGTGGTTCAGTACTGAGGCAACGTCAGAGATTTCCTCTGTAATAAGGTTCAAAAGTATAAACATATCTTTGACGTCGACTGTACAAGAGAGACATTTATACAGGCGCTTGATTCGGGCAAGATAGTCAAGAGAGTTAGAAATATAATTCTTATAATTATTTTCACGCCAGTTTCGTGGCCCCACGAAGACAGACGGATTAATCAAAGTCCCGCGCACACCTCAGCGCGTCCATTATAACTCTACAGGAATAGTCTAAGTGTTCCGTCTAACGCGTATTTTTAAGTGGCAGTATAGTGGATATGCAGCTTAAGAGTGACATAAATTGAAACAGGTGATGCATGTATTTTTATATGTAGAAGTCATTGACTTTCTTTCGTCGGGTTAAAACTTACTAATTATGTAAAAATTTACAAAAAGGAAATTGATGTGCTTTATTTTTTATTTCACAAATCCTTTTTTTCTGTGTAGGTGACATATTTATATTTTTAGTAGAATATTGAACATTATACTTACATTACACCCTTTAGGTTCTTAAAGACAAAGAGTAACACCCTTGGAGTTGCAGATCCATTGGCGATGACTGGTTACCATCAGGTGGGCTGTTTGTTTGTTTGCCGACTATGTATATTATGATTAACGAATGCGAGATATTTAAAAAATATAAATATAAATTAATAAAAGCGAGGAAATTTAACTTTTATTTCTAAATAAAACGCACGCGTAATTTCAATTCTTCAGGCCATAATTCTTAATATTTAAGTATGTTTTACAGGTATAGCTTAAAGAAGCAAACGAAACCATTCCTCATATTTCATCTGCAATATGTACAGAAATAAACTAATAGCCAAAAATACTCTCATTTTTACATTTCAATCTCACGCGACATTACCCCTACCCTGTCAAGAAAGATTAATATTCTTACCTCCGTCTCTGCATAAACTTGTATACAAACTTCAACGTTATTCCAATTGTATTAAGGGGGAATGGTGTTTACATATTTAAGACTGTGGAATACCTTAGCTGTCAACGGATTTACAGGACAAATGACAGTAATGCACTTTGCATTAGGGACGTTTAGGTAAATGAAATGTTCATTTGTAAAAGTCGTGTAAGTACCTATGGGTTAGAGAATGTTGAATGATAGAATTTCTTTGGTATTGATTAGGTACTAATATAAAAAATGTTACATGCTTCTCAAAATAAGCGAAGTGGTTGTGAGGTATTATAGGAACTGATAAAGTTTGACTTCGTTAAGTTTTCACCCTCAGGCATATGACAAGTAAAGCTCCACGCTAAGCTCTACATTGTCTTTGAAATACGGAACAGTATACTCATAATTATTTGGTTGAACATTAGTTTTCACTATTTTAAAAACGAATATAGATATTGCGTTTGAAATATATTGTTGGCGCCGCTTCTTAGGCGTCCCATAGACAGACCAACGTACAAACATGTGCTAAAAGAACTCAGACTTCAAAATATTTATATTTAAGACTTCATACAATCTCCCACGCTGTTTATCCAATATATCTACCGTTGTTCCTTAGGACAGCGTACATCTTTCCGTTCTACGTCAACACCCTATATAAAAACATATTTGCCTTCAACCCGTCAAGATGATCAGCTTGGTCACAGATAAATGACTTACATTAGTCCCAGCGCTGGAACTATTCATTACGCTAATGTGTAACGCTCGATCATTTTAAGCTGTGACGCTAACTAGCCAGTTTTTCTCGGAAATTGTAATTGGTTGACAGTAATGTTTGATAGCTAGAGGTACTCGTATGAGAGTGAAGTACCGTTATTAGAATAGCAAAAGGAAGATCATGAGAAATAAGTACATACTAGATAAAGATTTCATACGCTTAAATGAGTGTACTTATAGGTGAGGTATTGAAGGGTCGTAACACGCACTTTTAGGCATAGAGTGGGACATACTTGTTTATCATCACTAGCGTGCTATAAAAACACTTAAGTATAACATAACTTTATACAGACTATTCAGATGAAACCCTTGATGACATTCAAAATGCGTTCTCATTAACCTTGGACTACAAGAAACCTTTATCAGATACTAATTGAGCGCCCAAAAACCAAACCATCTGGATACGAAGAGATCAAAATTAAAAGCCGCATTCACATACAAAAGGTATAATTTACTACAGGACCTGCGTAAAATTTGTTCCTCGCATTAAACACAAACATCACAAACGATTACATAAATTAGCTCCTAGACCAAGTTAAGGTACTGCTTGTCTATATGATGCGCCTTATCATGTTAATTAATAATTATCCTAGCGGGTATTAAGGTATGTCCAAACCGTTATTAGATTTATTTTGTACAGCAACTTTCAAATCGTCTATGGTCAAATGCATGCCAACACAGCCATTCGAATGCAAGCTACAGGCAATAAGATACCTACTGTGATTGGACGCGATGGTGTGGACACAACTTTATGCTAGCTTAGCCCAAAGTATATAACATTAGCAGCGGATGCGCGTCCGGCGCGCACAGCGAGCCCTTGTGAGTTGCGCGTGACGTCACGACGGTAACTTGATAACGTGGCTTAGGTACCCCCGCCCACGATGCTGCTCTTATGTTGCCAATATTTCAATCCTCATTACTAAAAGTGCAGTGCTCTCAACTGGAAACCGCCAGGCGAACGTAGATCGGGTTGTCCCGTGCACTCGTGGAAGCGCTCTGTTGAGTGACGATAGGGGCGCTGGGGTACCATAGGTACAACAACAATAATAAAAGTGAAAGCAGTCTTTGAGTTCAAATAAAAAAAATATGACAAAGGTCTAATATAGGTAAAACAGAAGTCGCTTTTACACTTCAACGTAGACGTCCACGATATAATGGTTAGTTCACATGTACGGTCTCATTCATTAAGACAGATGAATTCAGCCCGCCGGACTTGACTGTGATTGTGAACGCACCACTATATCGTGACGATTACGTTGCCATCACGCACACGACGCACACCTGCGATCTATAATTAACCGCTATTGGAACACTCATCCATCGTTTTCTCACGCAATAAACTCCAAAAACATAAAAGAAGAGCTACGCATAAAACGCCGGTTGTCGACGACATGCCACGATCACCTACTCACATACTTTAGACACCTCTCACGACGCTCTTCGGATAGCTTGGATAGAATCATCAATATCATCATATCGGGGACATAATTGCGGGGGAGGGCCTCTAAGTCTTAGAGGTGATAATGGTCAAGATGGTGTGCCCAAATCACTGCACCATGCAATTAAAACTGCAAGAATCCATACGCTTAGCGAGGGATAGAAGCCGATGGAGGAACCTGATCTTCAACAGAAAGCTCTGAGGGAACGACTAATGATGATGATGATAAAACTCCAAATACAAACAAGTTTTGTAATTAATACGATCATAAGCATGGTTGAGCAGTATACACAATCATTGTTTTTTTTTGTCTTTGACTTTTTTTCAGTTTGAATAGTATAGCTCGATATTGCAAGTTTCACAGAAGCTCACCTAATATTATATATTTCCAAATAATTGAGTTTTCAATGGCACTGCGCATCCGGGCGCCGGCGTGCCAAATCCCGGCGCTAATGACCGCGACTTGTTCCTGCGTACGACAAGTGTACTAATTAATACTGTGTACCTAATACCTACAATACTTGTACTCGTACACATACATACTAGTAAATTCATGTGTAATTTACAACCGCCGGTTACCATATTATGTTGTCTGAGGTTATCTGGAAGATATTGCTAATATTAAATTTAAACTTTCGCGAGACATACTAACGCTATAAAATAACACGGTTACACTCACGGCACTTTAGTCACTTGGTGCGACATGTTTCGGAGAGCCTAGGTCTCCATCTTCAAGCACTAGGAGTGCTACTTAAACCAGCACTGCTGCACGTTGTGCCGTGAGTGTTACCATTTTATTTTATAGAGATTGCTAATGTTTGTTTTTATCATTTGTTACTATTATTACCATGTTGAATCTGTTTCTCTATTTATGTTTCATTTTGTGGTGCAATAAAGAATATTAAAATCTAAATAAACAATAACGGATAACTCACGTCTTTTAAGTTGAATATTGCTCGACATGTCCTCGTTATGGAGCGAAACATGTTGAGTCATATTTTACTTAACACACGTGAGTTACTCGTTATTTTTATTAATATATCTGAGTCTCACGAAAGTTTTGTGTTTAGAATATTAGGTAATCTAATCGAATGTTATATTAGCCCCTGTTCTTAAAGAAATGTTTATTAAAGTAACTTATCTATAAGCATGTTTGTTCTAAAAGATCTTAATTATCAATTACATACATGTTAGTATATAAAATCAAAAGTTCATAACTACAAGTCGGTAAAGACTATTTCAACATTTGAACATGTTACATACCTACATAAGTTTGTTATGGAATACTTTCTTTATTTAAACGATTTACCTTTAAATACAGATTGTTTCCTTATAGGGTTATTTTCTTATTACGTAACACAGTGTAATAAGAATTAAAAAAAATAGATTTAAGTATATGAGTGGTTGTTAAATTGTTAAATTAAAAGCAAGGTCGGTACCTATTTTTTACCGCATTAAGCTCATGTAAATAAAAATTTCATAAATGTAAAGATGAACTAATTGGATTTATTTTTAATAACGGGGCACAACAAGCAACGCATGGAAAAAAGTTTGAGCCCAAAAGTCATCGACCCGTCTATAACATTATAATATTCTAGAATGTAGAGCGCTACAGCGCGATCCCCAAATATATCTGACAAGGCAGATTACCTTGACTAGTCACCTAGACGTCGTAAATCTACCGACTTCACCTAAATACTGGTACATTTTATCGATCTAGATCACTAAAAATACGTAATGGTAGCTATTTACGTTCTTTATTGAGATTTCTTACAAGTAAGATGAGAAAGTGATTGTGCCTGTTGGCATTGCCTATAACAATGTCTGTCTATTTACATCTTAGAACATTCAACCCGGAAGTGGTCATGTCTGTGTGGTCATTTTCTATACAAAAAAGTCTGCCAATTTTTGCGGGAGAGGGGAACGTCAAAAATATGTCTATACGTACATAACATACAAATAGCCACGTTAGATAAACGCCGGTCCATACAATAAAAATGACCGGTCAAATGTTTTCGGCAGAGGGCTACGCCTGTCAATGGCCACTTCGGTTGGTTGAATACTTTAAAATTTACATACATAAATATTATCATAATGACGGAAACTTCAATTTTGATTAAATTAATATGAACGTAAGATATTTCTGATTTTATTTTAATCAACCCTATTTAAACGATCATGAACATTCTTTCGTTTTATTTTAAAGAAATTAGGTAAACGTTTTTTATTATCTAAATGCCACATGATTATAAAAGTATGAATGAAATGAAATAAGTGTATGAAATTAGGTTTATTCATATAAAAATATACTTCGGTAAAAAAACTGCACAAAACACATTTTAAAACGAGAGTCAGCCCCTCGATTAAATAAGAACTTTTAAAAATATGTTTATACCTAAGCAAGTACCAAAATCTGCAAAGAAATAGGCACTAACGGTAGCACAAACAAATCCAACCCACATTTAGCACGCAAACAATATGATGATGATGATGATTATACGAGGTAATAAACGTTTAGCATAATCACTGAATTATGATATAAAATGTAAACAAGTTCTATAAGTGTATATTCCTATACAAGGTGTAACAAAAATACTGGTGATCCTTTTAAGGGCATAATTGGTATCGCATTCTTATTATGAAAAACTATGAATCAATTTTTTTTCGCGAAATTTCGGTTTTGTATGGAGGGTTGGCCGGCCGGGACGACGTGTCCCATACAAAACAAAATTTTTCGCGTTAAAAAAAGTTTTATTCTACTTTTTCTTACGCGCAATACGATACCAATAATGCAAGGGCATTATTCCGCGTTTAAGGAAACGGATCACCAATATTTTTGTTACACCCTGTATTCGCTTAAGTAACATAACTCATAATCATTGTCGTCAACTAGAATAAAGAGCGGCATAAATCATAATTTCTTATACATTTGCTGTCAAAACGATCTTCTTCTGTCATACAAGTGATATCATACATTGTGATTTTGGCAGTTTTTAATATTTTTAAACAAAAATAACTATTTGAGGTAGACTACAGTAAAGTTTTGCTGAATTCGATAATACCAAGTATTTTAATATTTTAGATGTATATGAAATCAAAAAACAGCGCTTGGATTTTTATTTACTCACGCATAATTATTGTTGTCTCTCCCTATCGTCCCGCGATTAGTACTCCTACTTGACAACAGATGGCGCTAGTGGTAGCTAGTTACAAGATACATTTAGTATTATAATGATGTAAAAGTAAATTGTATGTATTTTGTAATGATATAAGCTGAACTTGTTTGTAGGAATTGTAGGAATTTAATCAAATCAAATCAAAATCATTTATTAAAAGACAACATGGTCCACACATTACATAATAATAAGATAGAATTAGATATAAATATAAATATGCCAACTTAAATTAAATTAAAATAAATAAATGAAACGATTTAATAGTTGAATAATTATTGTAATAATCTCGCCACAACTCCTCTTCCGTAGAAATGCAAAATGGACATAGCATAGGTAACAGTGTAAAACATATAAGTACCTACCTATAAGAATAATAAACATAAGCAAAATTATTGTTAAATATGGAAATTATCGGATCGTAGTTGATACAAAGTGATAAAATATATTTCATGTAGAAATATGTAACACAGTTTAAAACAATTTTGAAAACTCTAATAATTATAGTTGTAATTATTAGCTAGTTTAGTAGTGCTTACTTGCACACCTTTCTTAGATGACAATTTTATTAGTAGGTAGGTACTTAACATTTTATTCAGTTAGCAACTTGTAAAGTAAAAGATAATATGTATTATATTATATTTTTTGGCACAAAAAGAAGCACGTGAAATTAATAAATTGTTAAGGCATATATGTAGGTAAAGTGCTGTTGGAGGTAAACTTCCCTGAACCCATCACTAATTACCGGTTCCTCGAACCACATGTGTGTCAGGACAAAGGTCGCTTTTTATACCGTTTTTATAAGAAACAACACTAACACTACTTTAACTTTACACTCACGCCAACCAAACTTCAACCTTGTTACAACTGCTTTAGAATCATGGCGATCGTAAAGTTATGTTTGTAAAATTCGAAAAAGGAATAGATTCTTTATAGTAGCCGCTTTACCTGCGAAGGTAAGGCAGAGCCATGTGTAGTAAAACGCCACAGTTCTAAAATGACGTAATGATGCGTGATTCTCAGAGAGACGTGCTTTTTTAAATTTGACAATGCAGTTTGGATTGTGTTTCTGTCAAAACAGCCGCCATGTTGTTTCAGAATTCGAAATTGGAATATGGTGAGAAGCGTTTTTATAGGTCAACCATTTTGAATTCGTTTGAAGATATTAAATTAAGAAATGTGGTTTTATACGCCTACCTCTTAACTGAAACCTAATAATGTCATTTATTCATTTAAACTTACAACTAACTAAGATGGTTTATTAAAAGTTATAAGAAGAATTAGATGCTATAAATATGGCTAATAGCTGACCCTTTCAAAGGGGTTTTGTCTATTGACCGATATTGATGACCGAAATGCTATAAATAAAGGTTTGGTGAAATATTGGCGTTAAGCAATCTCATTTTGAAATCATAATAATATATATCTGTTTGACATAAGCTTGATAACTACGATAACTTTTTGAAAATAAGAAATAATTGTAATCAGCTGATAGTCACATCTGTACAATTCTGTCTATTATCAAATTCAAATCTAATTAATAAGATATTATATTTTTCCAATAGGCCTCAACCTACACTTTTAAATACTATAAGCCCATACTCGTATCATAGTTACCTGTTATTATTCATTTAATTTTTCTACCTTGTAACAAACAAAAAAAAAACATCTTGTAAAACTAGACAATAAATCAAATTAATTTTAAGGCCGTTCTTCGATTCGGACAAGCCACACCCATCCGTTAGAGACACGTTTATGGCTCCCGTGCACGAAAGAAAGAGATGCAGCGCTCTTAAGGATCAGACTTTTTGACTAAACTACGATAAATAAGGGTATCTATAAAGTTTTGTCTAATTTTGTTTCTGTGACTTTTTAGATACACCGGTATACCATATTTTTTACTTAGTTACATTGCTTTATCTCTTATAGTTTACGTAAGCTAAAAAAAATAAGGGGGAAAAGGACCCAACTTCGGATTTTTTTCTATCGAGGCAACTTTCAGTAATCGTGTTTTAGCTTGTGCCATAAACAACAGTAAGTATATAGTCTAATAATATATATTCGAAAATAAATTCAGTCCCTTTTCCCGTTTAGTCAATAGAGCGTATGAAAAAACCTATAATTTTTCAAAGTAGCCCCTTAATAAATATACTAAATATACTGAGGAGGCCTAGGTCACCTTATAAGCTTACTAACAAAATAGACTATGAATAACCAGGATCTAGCACTTGGTTGCAGCTTAAGATCATTTTATGATAAAAGAATCTGATCAGGGGGGCGATTTTTGGCAGCCGAACGCTCGAATTCAAAAAATTCAAGCTCGAAAATAATCGCACACAAAAGTTTGTCGCCAACTTTTTCACATGAAATTAATAGTTTAAATAATCATGATTTTAAATATCTATCGCTATTATTTTTAAAACATAATTTCAGCGTTTTATTCAGAGTTTTAAATGTCACTTTCGAGTACTCGGATTTCAAAAATCACCCCCCTGTTATGTAACCATAGGTATATTATAATTTGTATAGGTATTATATGTATTTTATCGTTTTTCGTAGGCACTCATACTGCTAACGGTAATTGACCTTTCTATATTAAATTAACCATTTTATTTACTTTAACAGCACCGCAGCCATATAATGGTGGTACAAGGTAACTATCTAATTGATTGGATCGAATCCCTACAATGTCACTAGTTTTCAATTCTATAAGGTTGTATAACAGCGCTTTAGTGCTACTTATATAACGTTTTAGAAATACCTGTATAATGCCGTTTGCAGCTAGTTTTAAGTGCAGCTTTTTATTTAATGATCTATCAAGTGAAATAAACGCAACTCTGTTGGATTGAAAGCTTCAGTCTACGTATTTTATTGGTTCTATAAACGCAAAAGTATTGGAAAAATACCTTACTAAACTTATATTCCCTTATTAATTTGTCAGTAGGTACCGTTTTGTAAATGTTTTTATTGCCTATCACTTACTCATTTTATGAGATTGTGTCAAAATTTACACACTAGTAGAAATAATAAAGCAATTTTAGTCAGGTAACATCAAAAACGTCGACCATCACTCATCATATGATCATATGATATATGTAGGTATATATACCTGAGGCCCACGTGATATGATGATTGATAGATACCTAGAAATGCATTCTCATAAGACCCTGTATTTAATAGTGTTCCTAAAAATACGAGTGAGTAACTTTGAGCAGCAAGTTTAGTGCACCAACCCAAAGCTGTCACCACAACCGGTAGTAATCTAGTAAGAATTCTTTTTGAAGAAGCCTATAGTACATTACGTACCTAGGGCGGTAAAATAAAGAACGGCTCAGATCGCGGGCATTTGTGGCCCGAACCGAAGGTAAGGGCCATAAACAAGCGATCTGAGGCCTTCTTTATCATCGCCCGTGGTGCGTACACAATTTTACGTCTTCCCCTGGGTGAGAAGTGAGATTTGCCGCTGCGCCCGTGGGCGGCAAATCTCACTTACCGCCCAGAGTGACGTAAAATTATGAACATAATTATACTAATAATCTGCCTCGAAGAATCGAACTGAGAACTCCCGATTTACTTGCAAACGAATTGACCAATATAACAAGACCCTTATGAAGATCGGCTTTTGCTTTCTAGCTCCATATACGAACTCTGAACTTATATGTATCTGTGCTACAACCCCATACATTTCATAAATATCAGAAAGACGTTATTAAAGTTATCGGGGAATAAATTGTCTTAATCAAAAAGCCACGAAAATATCGAGACGTCCCAGTAGCCAGGTGACAGTTGTGTTCGAAGTTGTTTTTAAGAACTTCGCTCTCCGCTCGTTCGATTATGTAAAACGAACTGCTAGCTACTTCTACCAACAGCAAAACCGACTCACATACTAGTAAGAGCCGCTATTAAGCACCTCTGTCTATCCTAGATGCTTAAATATGAACATATGTAGATACACCTCCCTACAGCTATACTAGGTATCTCATAAGAGCTGCTATAGCACCTCTGGCTGTAATGCAGCGATGACGTCACGCGACAACCTGTCGCCCGCGCGTGTAATTAAACCCGCTCGAGGGAGGAGACTCGTTATCGATAAATATGTAATGATACTGATCACTCTCAGCTATTTCATTCTTAAACAAATAATAATCATATGAAAAAAAATGTGACAAAACATTTTTTATTCTCGGATCTGTTTGTTACTTCTCCTTCACTTTTTCCTAGCGTTTGTCCCGGCTTAGGGTACGCTTAACAACCTAATCCCATGAATTGGCATAGGAATTAGTTGTAGTATGTTTGTTACCTTTGGTTTGGAAACATATTGCCGGTTTTGGCGGTAAAGTAGCTCAACGGATATTGAAAGAAACAGTGACAGAATAAATTTATTATGTATTGCTAAAAGCCTGTTACACGCAAGTTAGAGTGACTGTTAGTGTGACTGGTGTATTCGTTTTCCTCAAGCATTGTAGTAACATCTGCAGAAGTTTGTACTTCATACAAAAATATCTATACATTTATTACTAATAGGTAATAAAGTGACAAATTTTCTGCTTTAATATTTCGCTTAAAAATGTTAAGCGAAATATTAAATATGTTAAGTTAACACATACTCACGACTTGTTCGAATATCGCGAATCCAGCTGCTTTATCGACATTTACTCTATCGATAACGGACCATTTCTACCCTCCCCGCAGCATATCACACTTTTATGCCTACATGTGCTCTCCATACCATACCCTCTCCACGTAATCTTCATCTCATATGTTCTGCTCTATCGATGCCGACCTCCCTCACAGCATTGCATCGCGTTTTGTGCCTACGTCTACTTGCCATTCCCTCCTCATGTAAACGTCATCTCATACCTCACTTACCTTATCACCTTACTTTAGCAATACATAGTGCATCCACCATGTTTGCCGAAGCGCGAGTAGATAGCTTCAACTCAATCTTGCGTAAAAAGATGGCATCACTGCTAAACAGAATACGTGACAGCTCAAACAGCCTCCTGAGGGCTTTAGCTGTAAGAAATGAGTGCTCAATTATGCAACACTTAATTAAAAATACTTTATCGTTAGCAAAGTATGAATACTAACATAGTTTTAAATAAAATACTAACTCAAAATGTGGATCATGTTGTCTGTAATAAATAAATAATAAAATAAAATAATAAATAAATAGTCTATCGATAGCAGCCCATCCTTAACCTCCCCCGCAGCATTGTATCGCGTTTTTGTGCCTACGCGTACCCGCATGCCCTCCTCGTGTAATCGTCATCTCATACGTACTGCTTTGTCGATACATAGTCTATCGATACCAGCCCATCCCTGCTCTCCCCGACAGCATTGTATTACGTTTTTGTGCCCACACGTGCTCGCCATACCCGCCTTGTGTCTTGCTCCATACCTATTGCTTTTTTACTAGAATGCAGCCATTCTTTGTTCCGTCGGGTCGGTAATTTAGGCGTGAGAACAATGTTTCTATTATATGTGTTGTTTCATACTTTTTTGCTCTTTACAACACTTAACTAACTAGTAAAACTAAGTGTATGTAAAAGTTACACTTAATACGTTAATTTTGTCATTTAAGATTTCATTGGAATGAAGCATTAATTTTCATTATATTTTTCAACTCAATAGACAAAAATGTTTTTCTCGTTATTTCGTTCGTAGGTAGTAGTGTAATAACCTAATTCATTGGATCGGAGAGAGACATAGAGCTACAAAATATATATAAAATGTTTAAATTTTTTTTTTGAAAACAAGTAGGTACAAACAATTACAGCCAACAGAAATTAAATAAAAGGAGTAATAAATTACTTTCAATAATTTAAATTGGAATTTGGAATAGAAGGTATTTTACGATGCGAACTTGCCAGTGACATTGTGGCAGTGGCAGTAATAAAATAGAAAATAATACGGGCCCGAGATTGGAAAACTTCAACTATCGCTTTATGGCCGAGTTTGACTGGGTCGCCAGTGAAACAGCTACCCTGAAATCCAACAAAATAGTGGGTCTATTACAAATCATTACGAATTAAAGTCATATACAATATAAAATATATAAAAGTAACTGATGCATTTACAGGGTCGAATTCGAACCAGCGTTTTAAAATTTTCTCTTAAGGTATATTTTCTTCTGTATCGTATCTATGACTGAGACGTGACGGTTGTTTGGTACTTCTCTAAGCAATTTGATTTTGGGCCTGGTACGTACTAGCATGTAATGTGGCTGTAGTGACCGATGTTAATGTCAATCCAACGTGTAGTGTGTAGCTATAGTAACCATGCATCCATTTCTTCTCCTTCTTGATACCGTAAAGAGGTTAAGTTATTGTAGGTCAGAAGCGCCTCACAAGATTTGCACGTAGACTTTCTAAAACCTTGAAATGACTACCGTTGTGGCCTAACCGCTGGTTTCAATCCGAATATGGTATCTTTTTCTGTCGTATTTTTATGATAGGTAAAAATATAACAATTAAAAATTAATAATACGTAATAGATGTAAATATTTGTAATGATTTTTACGTTTACAACTGGTAACCCTAACACGGCTACAAACTCCGTCGAACTTCGCTCCCGGCCACCTATGATTGGGTTAGATTTCATCTTTATTGAGGGTGAACGGTCAAGTTTACGTGCCTTTTCTATCAAGTTTAACTATTATAGGGATACAGTTAGTGTGTTTTACTTTTTACAGCAATCAAAAGTCGTTTCCGTACCTACTATTACAAAAATATAATAAAATTAGTACTGATTTGTGCACTATGTAAAAAACCTTTAATGTAGGTACTTCTAAACAACAGAATAAGCCCAATTAGGTACTTAACCTAGTCCTAGTAAGTAGTAGCCTCATGTCATCGTAATGATCCTTGCATAAATTCCTATACTCTCTCTGTGTACTATGTTAGTAAAAAAATCAGCTTCATAATTTCGACTAATGCTTTGCTTTTTAGAACTATGTTATTGCTTACGATACTAGCGCTAGCTATTCAGTACCCACCTACAAACAATAACGCTCCGTGGTGACATTAACATTTTTTTCTAGGTACTTACATGTATAGTCTGTCCGAAATGAGAAATGTCGTAAAAATTATAGGAGCTTTATAAACCACGGCACTACTCTTTCCAGACAGACTATAGTTAGCACCTACTATCTACGTATGAACAATATGCTCTCTACTCTGAATTCAGAGATATTTACCAGCGGAATGAAGCACAAGCATCCTCTAAATGGTTTTATGCTAATGCCTGACGCCTCGTGTGGCCTGACTCTATTCCCTTTGATATACTACTGTAGTTTCAAGACTCAACCAGTCTAAGTATGACTGTTAGATTGTTGGAGTGCGCATTAGACTGGCTGCATCGAGTGTTTGACTCACGTGTGTTTGGAATATGAGCTTGCTTACACGTGTGTGTCTCATCTCGAGTTTACAATATAGGTGGTGCAAGGTTGGTGGAACAATGTTAATTTTTTCATTGATATTCTATACATACAGTCGCCATCAAATATTTCGGAGCGGCCAAGGTATTTAAAAATATCTGAATATGCACTTTATTGCCTTGATAGTAGAGGCGTTGTTCAGATATTTGTGACTACCTTGGCCGCTACGATATATTTGATGTTGACTGTACCAAGTGTACGGTGTCAATAAGGCATTAGTTCATTGCGTTACATGATGTTGAGCTGTTAAAGGATATGAGCACCGTTCAATTAGATAAGTCCGTGGACTCGGTGCCGAATGCATCATCGATCGTCACATTTTGATAGGGCTTTTAATCCAATTCCGAGATTTATTGTATGGGCCAATACCGGGATCCCGGAATTTATATACCAGAAATCCCGGGATAAGAAGCCTTGATTTCTCCAAATCGGCCCGAACAGCGTCAAAATTAGAGCATATCGCTCAGAGCGTTTTTTTTTTTCATGAACGAGGCTGACCATTGGGGCCACGAAACGCACGCGGAGTATGCACGCTCGATACTTGACCTCGAATGCTATAAAGCGCAACACGCCTGTTATCGATAAAATAAGCCGGAAGGGTGAAATTTGTCTATGGTGTCTGAATTTTTGTATGGAGCTCATAGATAAAATGCAGGTATTATGGCTGACTTCAGCTTAGTATTTTCCGCCTAATGCGATTTAAAACCGTTTATTTCCTTTAATTTAAAAGTCTGTAAAACTACGTCCTCGTAACATATTCCCAAAAGTCCCGAAACTACACCTTTCCCGCGCCGCGTGCGGAATTCATTTCAACTTGTTGACAAAAAGGAAAAGAACGGAATATGAAACACGCGGAAAAGTTGCCGCTCTCCCGACTGTGAGCTTACAGAGTTAGTGTAGATATAGTCAGCCGTAAAAATAGGTGCCTACAGTCAGCAGCAAAAGTAGCCTAGCGGGTAGGGTGTTCAAAATGAGCTGGACATGACTTTATTGTTAAGAGAATACACAGACTACACAGACACCTCATCATTAAGCTTTTACAGGGAGCACGAGGCCAGTTGTTTTACCTCTACTTTTCTGTTTGTAACTTGTGTATACTCTGTTTCTTTAATTGGAGGTGTGCAATAAAGAATATTTATGTTATGTTATGTTATGTTATGTCACCACACATCAGCGCAATTTTATTCGTAAATTTCGACGATTCGAACAGCACATCTCAATAGTATTCTACACCAATTTGTAGTATAACAATCCAAGTTCACCCCTGTAACTTGATTTTTGCGGATATTTTTAATTCATATGAGTAATGATTAAAAACGTTAACTCAATTGAAATAAGCGCTCGCTCTCATACAAAATTAGTACGGGAGCACAGATGCGTCGTGACCCCGAGTTATACTTATGATCTATCTAGTAGTTAAGGTTATCTTTGAGAGAATAAGAGCGTATGTTGTTGTTGTTGTTGTTGTCCTAAGGCACCCCAAAGGTGCAGAGGGCTTCACTAACTCGCGCCACGCCTTCCTATCCTCAGCGACCCTTCTAGCCTCCACTCAGCTCAGTCCCGCCGCTTGCAATTCACTCTCGACTGACCGACGCCATGTGTGAACTGGGCGCCCAGAACCGCGCTTCTTATTTGGCGGTTTCCAACCGAAAGCGATGCTTGCCATATTCGCTTCTCCTCTTCTTATGGTATGACCTATCTATCTTCATTTCCGTGTCGCAATCTCAACGGCAATGGGTGTTTGCTGGCATATACTCCACAGGTCCTCGTTACGAATTTTTCTTGGCCAGAACACGCGGAGGATCGACCTCAGGTACTTATTGATGAAGACTTGCAGTTTGCTTGTCAGGCCCTTCGTCACTCTCCATGTTTCACAGCCAAAAAGCAGCGCTGACTTTACGATGGACTCGAAGAGGGAAAGTTTAACGCGCCTCGTGAGCACCTTTGAGTCCCACACAGGCTTGAGTTGAGCAAACGCACCCTTTGCCTTTTTGATCCTGTTATCAATGTCTTCATCCGCTCCACCTCTGCACGTTACGACACTACCTAGGTACTGAAAGTTAGATACCGAGTCTAGGCTTTTGCCCCCCAGCACTATTGGATCTGTTGTACTCGACTTAACCCGCATGTCGACTGTTTTGCGTTTGTTGATTCGCAGGCCCATTTTTTCAGCTTCTTCTTGAAGGCTATCAAGTTTGGCTTGTAGTTGAGCGAGAGTAGGCGAAATCAACACGATGTCATCCGCGTAGTCCAGGTCTTCCAGATCGTTCGTGTCCCAGCGTATAACTTTTGGTGTGGAGATTACGTTCCTCATGACGTCATCCAGGAGAATTGTAAACAAAAGCGGTGATAAGAGGCAACCTTGCTTAACTCCCGCTGATATTTCTATGGGCGTTCCAATCTCCTTTTCGTGGACTACCCTACATGTGCTGCCTTCGTACAAGGAACGTATAATGCGGATGATACTGGTAGGAATACCCCTCTTGCCAAGACTTGACCACAACGAGCTCCACTTCACAGTATCGAAGGCTTTTTCGAAGAGCGTATGTAGGTCATTTTAAACAAGCTTAGCTACTTCTGCTGCTGACTGTAGTACCTACGATGGTGGCAAAGCTGTACGGTCCATCTGATAGTAAGCAGCTACCGCAGCCTGACACCTGGCGCCTGGAAACCTGCAAGTCCAGAGGGGCCACATGCGCGTTATTGGCCATTTATAAAAAGGATTGACTGTGTTGACGGGTAAAGCGACAAGAGAGTCCCCCGTCGTCAACACACTGCGTCCCCTTTGAGCACTTCGGCACCCCTACTCACCAGCAGGAACACGACACTTTAAGTAGGATCTTGTGCTATTTGGCTATGGTTTGCTGTAAGGTGGGGTATGTCCCCAGCCGGGCTTTGCTCCAGATTTGAGCGAGATGACATTCGCTGAGCCGTGCCCTACCTCATTCTACTGACATGAGATTCACAGTCCTTTGAACATAATAATAAATAAATGCATATGTACGTACATGAGTTAAATCGTATTTTTTTTATCTACACCCATATCATAAACCCTCCAATGCGTTCAAAAACCGCACGTTATAACCACCATAAAAATAGATTTTTTCGTTAGAAGTTAGAACAAATTTAATGTCTTATCAGTAACGATGTTATTATTATCAAATAATAAGCAAAAATACGTAATTAGGCCTTAAAACGTAACAGTTACATAAAGTACTAATATATTACCCATTGTTGATTTCTCTTAAAAGTTTTAATAGTGACACTGTCGTTCCTTCCTCGTACCTTTTTTCCAAAAACCAATGAACTCCGGTGTACACTGGCGAGCTTATTACGGCGGACAGAGAGCAATGTCTAATTTTCCGGTGCCGACCGCGCAGATTGCTCGCGGCCCGCGGGACGATGCACGACAGTGTACGTGGTGTGTAGGCTGACATACAAGCCATTTGATGAAATACCTAATAAAAATGACTTTTCAATCGATTTGATGAAATTATAAAATGACATTTAGTAAAATATCTATCGAAAAAGTAGCCCATGATTATATCGTTCGATCTACTTATTAATCTCTAACTTTTGTCTTAGTTGGCTCCAAATATTATTTTTAATCGCTTTTAGTGATAACAAATTTGCAGTGATGTGTGTCTGTGTGATGAGTGTGGATGGATTTATAAAAATCTTTGGTAAACTAGCTAAATACTACAGTTAGCTAGTTTGCTTATAACTTTAGTCATGCGTGGGGACTTAATAGGTTACCCATGTTTTTTTAGCCCTTTTGTAGTTTTTGTATTTGTCTATCAAAGTTCATAATCTATTTACTAAATTAACTGTGAAATAAATTAAGTATATTTTTAACTTAGTAAATTTTTATACAGGGTGTCCCAGAAATCGACGTCAAGCCGTGAATGGATGATAGACCAAGTTATAACAGTTATCAGAAAAATACAAAAAAAATCTATCACATGTTCTTCAAAAATTATGGTCACTTTAAAAATATACTAGAAGTTAAGAGACCAGGGCGTGAATATTCTAGTAAATTTTTAAAGTGACCATAATAACACTTGCTAAGCAAGCAAGCCGATTAGCATATGTAACACTTGTATGGGCTTTGCCTGAAATAAATGATTTGATTTGATTTGATAATTTTTGAAGAACATGTGATAGATTTTTTTTTGTATTTTTCTGATAACTGTTATACCTAACTTGGTCTATCATCCATTCACGGCTTGACGTCGATTTCTGGGACACTCTGTATACCTAGTAAGATTTTTTTAAGATGTCAGATTTGTAGGTAGAAATCCCTTTTAAGATTCCGACATCTTAAGAATTTTTACTTACCTTATCTATTCCTGAATTTCACTTTACTTATTTTTATAGTTTGATCGAATAGTAGAAAGAAGTCCATAGAAACGGTTGCGTCTTAAGATCGATTAAAACACAATTTAATAGTATTTAGGCTGTCCTGCATGTACCATCGGGTTCATAATTGCATGGCCAATTTATCAATGAATTCATTCATAAATTGCCCATGCATTTTTGAACCCGATTTTACAAGGCATGGCGTGCGCACTCGACTGTTTATCCGCAGTCTACCCACATTCCAGCGCTGCACATACACTAGAGAAACATTTGAATATCTTTAAAAAAATACTATCAATTTGTATGGTACAGTGGTGTTGTGACGGAGATGCACGACGGACGCGGGCTTTGCTTTACATATTTCATCTCGCCAGTGCTTAGCCGGAATATAGTTGAAAACACAACCTTTTGCAAACTTCACTCCTCAGGGGACATGGGGAATTTAATTTTAGGGTATTTTTAAACCTATTCTTGCAATATAAAGCATATAAAAGTACTTATTCCTTAGGATTTCTAAAAAGGATTATAATATGTAGTAGGTATCTTTAGGCGTCCGAGTTTGCGATTTGCGATAGATACAGTCTTTAAATAAATCGCCGTTTTTTTAATCCGCAGGTCACTGGTCCAAAATTTCAGTTCGGACTAATGAGTTTTTCGGAAGATATGATACATAGCACAAATTCGAATCAAATGTCCATTTTTAAACACAAAACTTCCGTGAGAATCAGACATATTACATAAATCACGGGTTACTCACGTCTTTTAAGTCGAATATTGCTCGACATGTTTCGCTCCATAACGAGGAGCTTATTCATGAGCCATTCGCGTTGGCTAACCGACGCAAACTGCGAGCCGCGGCTCTCCTCATGCATGCAACATGTCGAGCAATATTCGACTTAAAAGACGTGAGTAACCCGTGATTTATTCAAATGTCCATTACAAATCAAATATAAATAAATAAATAATAAATAAATATTTGGGGACAATCTTACACAAATCAACCTAACCCCAAACTAAGCAAAGCTTGTACTATGGGTGCTAGGCGACGATATACATACTTAGATATATAAATACATACTTATATACATAGAAAACATCCATAACTCAGGAACAAATATTTGAGATTAGCACACAAATAAATGCCCTTACCAGGATTCGAACCCGGGACCTCCTGCTTCGTAGGCAGGGTCACTACCAACTGGGCTATGGAGGCCGTTGAATAATATGAAGTTTGAATGACTCCGAAAAATCACAGGATTCTGACCAGCCTCCTCGGGATTGTCGGGCTAACGGCTAACAAGGAGTCGTTTTTCGATGAAGGAAAATATCGTGAGGAAATTGGAAATATCTACTTAATTTCAATAAGGCCTTGTTTCCTCTCAGGCTTTAAGATAACAGTCGATTTCGTAAAAACTGGTTTCTACGCGTCTTGGGGTTAGGTTGCCGAGCAGATCCCAGGCTCCGTTGAGCCGTGGGAAAATAAAACGGAGTAAACCGTAAAGATAATTTAGACTGATGTAGGTAAATAGTTAAATTTGGCAAAAGATTAGTAAAAAACAAATGTCTGCAATCTTTTTTCACACTTTTCCAATCACCAACTCACGGAAAAGGTAGCAAACAAAAACTCGTGTGTGGCCAAAGTTGGCGCTAAAACAATCGAAAAAAAGATAATGAACGCTTCCGTACAAGAAGATCACAACAAATGGAGTTTGCATGTGGACACCAAAATTTTAAACGTGAACGGCGGAAAATACTTATGCTGTAAAGAAAATTTACTGTTTCTACGGTGTATTCCCATCTGTGCGAGCTGGGAATATTTATTCTTAAGAATCACTTCCATTTGTCCCCCGCCATCGCCAAATTAAACGCGACTGAGGCGGGGACAAATGGCAATACACAGTTACTACTAGAGGGCGGAGTACCGGTGGCAAATTTCACACAAAAGGTATGGAGTCGCCTAAGTATTCTTATGATTAAATAAATAACGAATAAATGATTAATTTTGCATAATATTTTTTAGGAACTTATAGAAATTATCTTACGAGCATACAAATATAATGTAATATGTTGTTAATATCTATAATACATAATAATATGTTTTCTTATCAAAACATTATCATTAGGTACTAAATACTAGACTAAGAAGTTATACCTGCCAAACGATATATTATTTTTAAGACCATTCAATTACAATAGAGAACTGGAATTATGTGTAATTATGGTAAAAAATATTATATCGATGAATGGTGCCTTTGTTGAAAGAAATTGAAAAATAACCCAAAACATTTACAATATAAAATTTAGGTGTTCCTGTAATCGTTTTATGAAAATAAATGTTAAGTACTTACTTCCAATTTACGAGTAGGTACCATACTAAGTACATTAGGTAAATGAATAATTTTATTACTCAAGCCTAAAATAATAATTATAAAAACGACTCCATACCTTTTGTGTGAAATTTGCCACCGGTACTCCGCCCTCTATTTACTACGGTTTTATCTTAAACATAACTCCAACACACAAAAAATGTTATCAATATTGAAGTTGTATTGGAGCTATCGGAGAAAGTTTCAAGCAAATTCTGATATTTTTTTATTCAGACACCTACCCCCTTATTTATAAACGTCTACTAAAGTTACGAGGCTTCTGATAATTGTTTGTCCCTTTCCATCCAACCTATATGAGGGAAAGGGACAAACGATTATCAGAGATCTCTTAACTTTGGTGGCCGTTTATGAATTATGGGTTAGGCACTAGCTGTATTAGTTAATGAATTCATTAATCAGTGTCTAAACTGTCTTAGAAATGTTATGTGTCTAAACCTGTTTTAGACTTAGACTTAGAAATGTTATGTGTGTGTTAATGTTATTAACACACACATAACATTTGCCATTTACACATGCCATTTGTATTTTTTTTATGTGCGATAAAGTTTAAATAAATAAATAAATGTTGCCCAAAGTACCTACTAGTCACGGGTGAATAAATTCTTCTACCGAATAAAGAAGACACAAACTCCATTGGTTCTAATCTCCCTGCTTCCCTACTATCGAAACAGTAAACTGACTAATCATCACCTTTATTACAAAGACATAAGGTCCATCTTTACTCCATAGTTGCTGTAGTACTAAGTAAGTAAAGGTAGCCAAACAAAAGAAGGCGAAGTTTACGCCAACAAAGCTAACGTTCTGCGAGGCGGAATATAAAGTTCGCCGATACAGCTGGTCGGTACGGTACTGTATACTCCGACCAAAAAGTGTAGAAATTAAAAAGTGGCAACATCGTAGTGTCGTCCCTTTCAAATCAATCTAAGAACCCGGGACGACACTACGATGTTGCCACTTTTTAATTTCTACACTTTTTGGTCGGAATATATGTATAGTATATGTAAGTACGGTACACTTGCTACGTCGTATCAAGCAGAAAGAGCCTTTAAGAGCAAGTTTGGCCTGGCCAGCCACATAAGAGCTCATAAAAGGCTGAATCCTTAATTTTTGTTTGGGTCGCCGTCATCGAAATCGATGTGGAAGACTATAATAATACCATAGACTTAAATATACATATAGTAGACGGCCATAGTCTAAGAACTTTTTGAGGCTCCAAATATTTAGCGCCACCATCTAGTTCAGAGCCACCTAAACAGAGCCAATATGCATGAGATTTTTTCAGCGCCACCTAGTAACGACTAGTGTACTACTAGTACGTTATTCTTTACTAGGTGGCGATTTTATCTCATGCATATTGGCTCTGTTTAGGTGGCTCTGAACTAGATGGCGCTAAATATTTGGAGCCTCAAAAAGTTCTTAGACTATGGCCGTCTACTATATATTTAAGTCTATGATAATAGGTACTTATACCTAACTATAAAAAAACCGGTCAAGTGACGAATGGTTCCGTACAATTATCTACAAGGTGTAACTAAAATACTGGTGATCCTTTTAAGGGCATAATTGGTATCGTATTCTTATTGTGAAAAACTAAGAAATAATAATTTTCTAGCGAAATAAATTTTTGGTTTTGTATTTTTGGAGGGTTGGCCAGCTGGGACGACTCGCCCCATAATTTTTTTTTTTTGCGTCCAAAAAGTTTTTCTCCTACTTTTTCCTACTCGCAATACGATACCAATTTATGCCCTTAAACGGATCACCAGATTTTTGGTACACCCTGTATAAAACCCTGTATACCCTGTATAAAAGGGAGCCCCCTTAAACCTTTTTTTTTCGTTTTAAGTGTTTCTTGTTATAGCGCAAAAAAAATATCATGTCTGAAAATTTCAACTGTCACTGATGTCAGTAATAATGACATTATTACTGATAGTGTCTTGTGGACTTTTAGGCAGTTTGACAGGTCCAGTCAGAAGCAGAAGTAGTTAAGCGGACAAAGTGCTCAAAACGAGCTTGACACTACTTTTTTATCAAGTAAACAAGAACGTGTCAAGATCATTTTGAACATTTCACTCGTTTAGCCACTTTTGCTTCTAACTGTACAATCCGCAAAACAATTAAATATAATACGTATAAACCTATTTATTTAGGCTTTAAACTCAAGACTGCAATTAGTTTCATATTTACACAGCTTTTAGAAGCCTCAAGGCATTCTCTTTATGTATATTAAAAGCCTTTTATAAGGTTAAAATTTCAGGGCTTTCTCAATCCCACCTAGAATACTAAGCAGGCTCATAAAACCTCTAAAAGATACCTACAGCCCCCAGCTTTATTAAAAAATAAACCTGACCGAAGACGTCATTCCGCCGCCATTTTTTCCCCCTCCCCCCTCTACAATTTGTCTTGAAACTTGCCTCGACCTGCGCCCCCTACCCCCCGTAATCAGGGTGGGGGGGTTATGTACGGGCCTAGGTGAGGGTTTATGTAAAAAATTTAAAGGTGTGGGTCTACATTTTTGAGTTATGGCTTTGAAAGGGTCATACAGTGTTAGGTTTAGATAAATGCCTATTACTACTATCTAGTATCTACCTAGGTCTCTGCATTCAGGAGTTAAGCAATCTTAAAAAGTACCTAAGTAGGCAGTAAATACTAAATAAATAGGAACCTAATACAACAAATCCACATTCTTCAGAGAATTTAAGACTTTAAATCAAGGACTTATTTGCATGAAAATTCTTTGTTCAACAGATAAACCTTTTTTATAATTAAACCACATTAATGTAAAGTATTCTTTACCTAAAAACTCACATAGATAAGGGACCCAAGCGCACAGGTACATAAAACAAGGTATATAGAGTACCTAGCGCCGCAGCCACAGAGTCAACGTTTGACCTACATAGACGACCTACTTCACCCGACCAATAACACCTGCGTCTCGCAGGTACCTTACCTGGCAGGTAGCACCTCCCACAAGACATCCACCAACCACACCTGAGAACACACCTGTGTGCACCTGTATAGGTGTGCTATAATCGCTCCGCGCACCACGCCCCCTTTTTATCGAGCTGCGCAGGTAAGCTGCGCGCTGATTGGTCGAGCCAAGGTAAGTGCAGGTATACCTGCCAATGGTAACAGGTGTGTGCTGTGTGTCAGGTGTGTGGTTTCTTTTGTGTGGGCCACGTGGCCAGGTGTGGTCGTTTTTGTGGAAAGGTGTGTCGTGTTGTGCGCATGTGTTCGGCGATTGATGTTTTCTTGAGGTGAGGCGAGGTGGGCGCGTCCTTGGAAAGGTCAAGGAGGTACCTAAGTGTGAGGGTTTGAATGCTTCGTGAGTTCCTTTATTTATTCATGATACCAGCTGCTTTTTATTCTCTACGATATTTTCCCGGATACGCTTTAATGATTTTTTACCTGCGAACGTACTCGTACCTACCCGAAAGTGATATTTTTTATTCAAACATCTCGTCTCGTTATTTATAGGGATAGCTGATTGTTTTATTGAAATGCGAGTAGGTATAACATGATTACTCTAGTCTGTATTTACTTAGTAGTATTGGTAATAGTGACCTAGTTTTACAATAGGTAGGTACAGTCGACCAAGAAAGTGGTCTACCAGTTTTGACAAAAGTTTCTGCGAGATCTAACGATCGCTAAGTTTGACATTTTAACGGAGTTTAAAACATACACGACCTTGTTGTCTCATGACGTTCAAACGAACCTCAATCGTAGGGTGGTAAACCACATTTTTGGCCGACCGTAAGTACCTAAATACCTATAATTATAAAATTACGATTAGTACAGTCATCGGCAATAGTATCATCCTACACGAAGGCCGCATATAACTATGACACGCTTTATTATTTATTTAGGATAGGTACCACATTCTTTAACTTAAAGTAATTATTATCTATTAACATTGGTTTAAGCAATAAGCCCAGTTCTAAAATAAACCTACGTTAGAAATCAGGTCACACCTTTTCGGCCGAGTGAGTTCAGTTCGTACATAGGTAAGTACTTACCTATACCTCTGTAGAACCTTCACAAGAAAGGAGCCAACGCCCGGTAGAACGTTAGCAAAATGTTGGCTCTTGGCACGGGTAACCTTGCACTAAAACAAGGTCTTGACACTCTTAAGCCTTATTATTCTTACCTTTAGAAGAATTTAAAGAATTGATTAAGAGTTAAAGTACCTAACAAATATGGTAAGTTAGTTTTTTGGTGTTCAAAATTATTTTTAAAGTAGCTGTGATATTTTGAATCGTCTGAAGGAAGTAATAATCTAAGTAGGGATAGGTATTCTGACATAGCGAATCGTGCCAAATTGTCAGACACATCTTTTTAAAGAGCAATAAGACAGTGCCAGGTACCTTTTTTGCGATCCTCAATGTATTACTGCAGGCGATTGTAGGTAGAATATATTATATGTAAGTAGGTATCTGCAGGCATATTCACAAACCTGGCGCTGAATGTATGAAAACGATGACAGTTCTATACAAACCTCGCGCCACCTTTCGTAAATCGATCTTGTGTCTAAATTATAATTTTGACACAACTTTATTGTTTCATGTGCGCGCCATTACGACACAGATAGGTAGGTAAGTGATACTTAGGTACAATTGTATTCATAATAGTTTCTTATGTAGAGTATATATGGGAAAAAAGCCTCGCATCTGGGGGTTTTTATTGAACCTCACAAATTCTACAGGACTTCTCTTTTCCCACAGACTCTATGAAATTATTATTTAGAAGAAGTACCTAATCCCAAATACTCATTTTCATACATAGCAATAGGTATATATCTATCACTTACCGTTTTTCGTTTCGTACCTCAATACGAGGTAGGTACACCAGTTACAGCAAGTCTGCTTTAAAATCTTTACATCTTACAAAATAACTCAAGCACTTACAAAACTTAAATTAAAGCAGTAAATATGAAATCCTGTGCAGCCGTCTGAAACATAACTCGAGCGAGCAACGAACCCATTACCCCGCACTCCTCAGGCTAATTACCAAGTCTAGGTAATACCTTAATACCTAGGTCCTAGGTGATAGCGTGCCACCAAGCATTCACGGTTGTTGGATTATCAACCTTGTTTAGTACTGCTAAGATTCACATTTGAAACAAGGTGACAGAAATATAATGTTAGGGATTTGAGTGGACCTAGTATGTTGCCTTGGGGTACACCTGCTTCAGATAAGAAATTACTACAGAAGAAGACGTTACTATAGACATTTATGTATAATAATATTATGATATGTTGTGACGACATAATTTTCTGCTACATTAGTAATTTAAGTGCATATCTAAATGCTACTTATAGCAAATTGTTAATGAAAAATAATCATCCTCCGTTGAAAAAGTTGTTTCATTGTCAAGAACTATTTGAGTTAATTGTGTTCCGTTAATTAAATTTATAACGAAATCAAAAAATATAATGACATATTTATAATAATAATTCAGTCGTCCGAATAAAAGTATAAGCCAAAACTCATTTTGAATACAATAATTTTAATTTAAACTAAGCCCTTTGACAGCGCAGTTTCAAAACCCGAGATTGAAGCCCGAGATAAAACTACAAGTCTAGTTGCTCCCAGGGCACCTATATACCGGCTTATATACCTAGTAATGAGCCCGGTCTCAAAGGACGGGGAGGTGGGAGGGGGTGGTTGGAGGTAAAAGCCACTCTAATTATGAAAGAAGATTGAGTGGCGATATAATGCTTTTGAGAGGTATCTACGGTATAAAGTTACTAATTTTGGCGAGCTTAAATAGAAAATGGTCTTTAAATTCGTTTTAGAGAATATTACTTTGTTTTAGAGTATTTTCATTTGTTGTTTTATAATTTCAGTAGATACTTTTACCATCTGCTTAGACTTCAATTATTTAGGTATTAAATGGATCCAGTTATTTTATTATATTTAGCGGCAAACCTTATAAGTAGTGATTTTCTTAGAACCTTATTTTAGATAAATGAGTACTTAGAGCGAAAAATATTTGGCCATCTTGAAAAATCCTTTTTCATTTTTGTATCCTTCGTCTTCATAACGTTCCAATTTCTGAGTCCCACTAACCTAGTTTTTAAAACCTGCAAGTCGATTAATTTCAGTCTTACCTAAATTTTAACATTAATAATAATAATAGGTATTTATTACTACTTGCCTTGCAATAGCGGGTTCATTCAGATATTTTGTGATAATTTAGAGGTTTTTCTACTTGCTTGCAGACATAAATTAAATTAAAAAAATTAAATAACGTTTATTCCAAGCCTGTGGCTCTTAAAATGTTAGTGGATTATTTATAATTTAACGTAAAACTATGTTAGAGTAACTAACTAACTAATTGTTCACTGTTACTGGGCTTGTGAAGTTCACAACAGTGCATTATGTACGGACAATCAATCCTGTCCGCAATCATATTTAGGATGGTGTTGGGGCTGGCGCGCACACGACGTACTAGGGCATAGCATAGCTCCGGCTTGTGTTCAGTTGTATATGACGTCCTACTACTGAAGAACATATTGAATACTACATCATCTAATTGAAAATCCAAATAAAATCTCCACACACTCAGCGTCAGAAAATCGCAAATAGGATTGCGACTACACAGTTGCGACCATAAAAGCGTTCTCACACCTAAGTCGGGGAACTTTCACACTAGACGTAATTTATGGCCTCTGCTGGCCATAAAGCCACAAGGTAGCGTTATAGAGCGTTATTCATACATACGAAACTTTTGTTATGTCGGTTTACAGTTTGGAATGAGGGAAATGAATAATTTCCAATTCGCGTATGGATTTGAATGGGATATGAAAATTTATTCGGAGTAACATAGTTTTGATCATATTTGTTTTACTTTGTAAAAAATCATATGCTAGTATTATTACTGCTATAAATAGTATCATGTTTCTGGTTTCTAGCATAATACACTATTTCATATTCATATCAGTCCCTGCAAATTGAAGTCCAGCAGTACAGCCCCGCATAATACACTTACCTGCTTAAAACTTGTTATGGGCGGATCCCTTTAAAAATTATCTTAGACGAGCTTCACTGTGTTTGATTCGAGCCCTAGACTAGATTTTGTATGTATAAGTACCTAGTATGAAAAACTGAGTGCATAAAATTACATTTCAAACAAGCCCCACGTTGGGCGCCAAATTATGCAAAATTCCTTTCACATTTTTCTCTTTAATTCCCCGCTAGTTTCCATTAGATGCGTCTAACTCGGCCGCGAGAACTCCGTAACTCGGTTGGGCGCTGAATGCGCGCAATTTGCAGCCTGAATCAATGTTTGGACTGCTGGAATAAACTTCTGACGACATGTCTCGTACCTTGCTTCTTGTAATAGCAACGCGACATGGTTTAACATCGTATTTTTATTCCGTGCTACTTGTAATAAATGATCTTTGAATACAATACAATACAAATACAATACAAATACTCTTTATTGAACACCTCAGAAACAAAACCAGTACAGAAAAAACCAAATCTGCAAATCTATTCTCTTGAAGAATGAGATGATTGGAAATGATTACATCAATAACAAAAATAATAGAAAAAAATCTATATTTAAGCAGTGGGTGTTTATGATAAATATGACGATGATGATAATTAAGATTAAGATATCTACTACTTACTGAACTGATATTCGAAATTCGATTATGGAGGTACAAAGATGGCGGAAATTTTTCAAATAAACGGCTTTTGTAGTTCGGGTTTCCCACAGAAGTTTCTGCTTATAACCAAATTTATCCAGTCCGTGTGCGCTTATTATCGATTATGACCTCTGATTCATCCGAACACTCTTTTAGTGTTTATAATGCACGTGAGTAATCTGCGGAGGGCAGTCCCCTGTTGGTTTTCTTGTTTATCGAGCCTCTCCGCCGTCAACAATGTTTGTGGTGGACAATGATTGATTCAAGTCATGAGCGGAAGACCAGTCTAAATCCCGTTATCGGTTATATGAAAGTTTTTGCGAAGGAATTAAAAAGTGCTTTTGAAATTAAGAATGATATTATGATTTATAATCTATTTTAAGGGATTAATTTATTTTAAGGGTGGGTTGTATCAAACTGTCTGTCACCACAAAATTTTATTGTATGGAAACTTTCATAGTACCCTGCCGGGGGACGCTGATGAGTCCGTCAAAATCCTTGGTGCAACTGACTCTAAGTTCGATGTACCATAAGGAGTTGATTTCCTGTTCTTAGTTGTAAATACTCTTAATAGAGAATAGCAATGTGTGGCGCATTTGGCTTTCTCCTGAATTGAGGACTTAAGCAAGTATTTTAAGAGCCCTAGTAAGATAAATTCAAAATAATGTAGATAATACATAGATAAATTCTCTCCTTTTTATATCACGACGGTGGCCAACATGCACACGGCCTGTCTGATGAAGATCTCCTGCTTTCTCCACCACTCCCTTCCTCTAATCGCTTCAAAATGTGCCCATGACCTTTTTGAAACCGATGGCCTCTCATGTCTCAACCCATCGCTGTCTGACGTGAGCAAACACGCAGGGGAAAGGTGTGGCGTTACATCCAGCCCGCCCGTGCTCGACATATCATTTGATGGCGCCGAGCTACACCTACACGTCGACCTCTGTCTTACCGTTTGACATTGCTGACAAAATTTGAGCGAATAAGTTATAAAGTTGTGTCTGAATTTTCTTTCTTTTCTCCAACATTTACCCCTGGGGTTTAGGAGAAAATAATTTACCCGAAAACTTACGTGAATACACGTGATATGAAGCAAATTAAGAAATTAAGAAATAGAAGTCGTCATCATCATGTCCTCTAGCTGTTTTCGGCTACAGCGACTGCATTCTACCGCTGAGAGCGACGCTGGTGCGCTCTTAACTGACTGATATAGCCAATTTTTGCAGCAAATGTGCGGCCACACTCGCTGCAAGTCAGCACCCCTCCGACATAGCAGTAAATGTATGGCCACAGTTGGTCTGGCCTTTAGCTCGTCGCGTTTAGCGTCGAGCTCTGTACGTCGCCTGGCTTCGAACTCACGCACCTGCGTGTGCACGGTATGCCTCCACTTTGGACGTAGATGTAGCATCTACCTGAACATATAATTTTGTATGTAGGAGGGACTCAGCAGCGGATTTTCAAAATGTTCGTTTCTGCAACAAACGTGATCGGTACATACTATTTTTCTAATTTATTTTTTATACTGCATGTTTATAAGGTATTATCTGAAACATGATTAATAATGCAACCCCTACGGACTGGTACCTATGGAATGGTATGATACTACTATTATACCATCCCTTTCATAACTTCAAACAATATTTCATACATTTCAACACGCACTATGTCCCTCGCTATCTCTGATGCGGCTGCTCAGAATTTCGCTCTTACAGCATACCTGATCGCGTTTTTCTAACCTCAAAATAACCTCAGAGTTTTAAAACCTTTCAAACGTTGGCGTCACCTCGTGTTTGAGGTCGCTGTGATGTTTGCGAAGCTAAAATGTTTGCGGACACTCCACTGACCTAGAGGGTTCACGTGGGTGTGTTTTGGTTTTAAACGGGGGATCCGATTTCTATTTTTCATGTGGCTGTAATAAATGAAACTCTTAAGTGAGTTTATCCAGGTACCCAGATAGATGTTAAGCATTCATTTACTTTAGATTTTTGTTTTCTAATTTAGAGTAATAAAAATGCTACTACATTACTTAAATCATATATTGATTACTGAAAGTCATACTGAGTCAATAAATGAAATATTTCACTTGAGTCATTTACTTTAGGTACCAGATATTCTCATAAATTACAAAATAAGAATTTAGAAGCAGTATTGGAGTTAGTCAGAAAAGATAACATTTACCGTCATTTATCGTCAGACTTGAATGTAAAAAAAAACAAAGCAAATAAAATTGTAATTGGTCCTACCATGGTTCTACCATTAATATTAAATGAATACCACTCGGCTAAAGTAAAAGGCCTTACAAAATGTAAGCCATTTATTGTCTAAGTCTACAAAAACACCTCTAATTACCCTCTCACTGCAAGCACAACCTACACCCAAGAGCACTGAAAATGGGTCACAAGGCAAGTAAATGCCCATACAAAGTAACCTATATTATTTGCTCTTTATCTCAACTGCTCAATGCACTCAAGAACCAGTGTAGCAGAAAAATAGCGCCATTATTGCTTTATTATACACCACAATTAGTCCTCGAGGAGCAAAACCGGATAATTCTGGCCATTATCATCAAGGAAACACCCTGTATCAAGACAAGGGTGTAGCGCAATCTGCACAATACATCTGGTTTACAAATTGTGGCACTATAATGTCTGTTGTGTTTGTTCTTGTTATGATTTCCAACATTTATGGTCATACAAGAACGCATACTTTTAGTAAAGTGGCAAAGAAGGACAGATTAGAGGTTCCGCTCAAACTCTCATCTCAATATCGCAAATAAAATATTTAAAAAAATACTTTATTAACTTTTTTAAAACTTGACAGTAAAAATAAACTAAATCAGAAATCAAATCATATCACATTATTATATGTTGACATATCTTTGATTGATAAGCAGTACAAACTGTCGTTATCTCTGTGAAACAAATTATGTATAACGCTCTAATAAAAATACAGACTATCACTGACAGTACCACATGTTCAAAACAACGAATAGGTATCTCAAAAACAAATCTATCCGGATTCCGTTTTCCGTTGTTCCATCATTAATTTCCATTGTTTCTAGACACCAGGAATCTGGAATCCGAATAGTAAATATATTTTCGTCGGTAAACAAGTATCTATTTCTGTAAGGTTATCAGATCAGCTGTTTCCGACGATTGGACGTGCGATCCAATAAAACGGTTCACACATTACGTCAGGAATCGCATTCGGCTTTAAAAAATCTTAACTTGATTTCTCTGTGACATTTAATTAGTGAGATTTTAGTCGCTTTTTGAATCGTGAGGAAACTGAAATCAATCCCAAGTAGGCTTAGTTTCCCTTCAGGATTGTTAGGTCAAATGGCAGTTGTTTTCGTAAAATCGATGTCATGTGGATTAAGCATTTCATAGTAAGATCAAGGCACAATAAGAGTCATATCAAATCATGTGGATTTTTAAAATTTTAACGTGTCTTGCCGGTCGCCGCATCGTGACAGATAATATATTATATCCGGTGCTTTTACTACAAAACTATATTTTCAAAACTATTCCAATCCAATTTCGATCTAAATAACTTTGAATTGGATTGAAAATGGCGGCGTATATTCAGTCGCGTTATCATAGATGATGTAGCTGAATTGACTGGTTTGTATGTTTTATATTCACGTATATTGTCCAAGCTATGCGCTTTCTATAACCGTTCGCTAATAATTTGAAACATACAATAAATCCAGAACTAAAATAAATAAAAAATACAACAATAAAATGACGTACCTACCTGTCGGAAAGTCAGGCTTACAGCCAGACCACTAGCGCTTCAACTAAATTAGGAAAATAAACATTATACAAAAAGTTATATGAAAATTACTAGAACATAAAAAAATGTCACGATATTTATTAAAAATGCAAATTATAAACCTTCCTACCTAACCTGATATGTTACTTGAATTCCTTATCCTATATAATATTACAACTCCATACTACCTACATAGCTCCATACTAGCATAGAGAAATAATAAGCCTTATAGAGTTCTCACTCCATACAACTGGTTATTAGCCCGCAAGCTTGACATTTTGAAGGCTAGACGACTAAGGGGTTGAGGGAGGAGCGGGCAAGAGGTGTGATTAGGGCACCCGTTGTAAAACCTTGGTATTCACGCCCCCTGCCCGCTCCTCCCTCAACACCTTAGTCGTCTAGCCTTCAGAATGTCAAGCTTGTGGGCTAATAACCAGTTGTATGGAGTGAGAACTCTATAAGGCTTATTATTTCTCTATGATACTAGTTAGCTAGTAAACTAGCGGCTAGCGCTAGCACAGAGAGTCTAATCGCACGGAGCCGCATGATAATCCCGGCGCCTGATTAGCCCCGAGAGCCTTTTAAAAGCCCTTAAAAGGTACCGCCGGAGCGGATCAAGGAATAATAAAAATACAGACTCTGAAGTCTCTTTTTGAATATTGAACGTATTCAGAGACGCACAATACACTACAAAAGTTCAAAACCTCAGAGAAAATAGTATTTTGTGCAACAGTTACATAATAGGGTTCTTAAGATTCGAGGGTCGAAGTTACAAAATGAGGCGAAGCCGAATTTTGTAAAAACAGACCCGAGAATTTTAAGGCCTAATTATGTACCGTTACACACAATAGTTTTTCTACGAGTACTAGGCAAGCCAGTAAGCATTGAGTTCGACGAATGACCTGCTGCCTCTAGACAATTGTCTTCAATCTCCTGGCGGATTGCATCGGCGCCCGCCTCGTCTACAGCGGCGGGCGGCGCCGGTGCGGGGCTCGCCTCGGTAACAGACCCATTATATCCCTAAGAATCGACTTTTGAGTCATCTTATGACAACGTTCATAAAGTATATGCTTTGAATTTACATGTCAGTAATTTTATTGGCAAATTAGAATGCAGGAGTAGAAAAAACTATTAACCATCTTACTACAATATTAAGTAACTACGTATAGAGATTCTGTAACAGATGGGCCGTAATAAGTGTCAATAATCTATTTATGCCTTAAAAAGTTTTATTTTACTAAAAGAAATTGACATATTAAGTTTGTTTTGACCATTTACACGATCATGTTGATCGATTAGAGTCAGAATAAGTGGTTCTGAATCAGAACCCAGAAATCGCCCTGTGCCTATAATTAAACTTATCGAGCCACACTGTATTTATTTTCGTTAGTGTTAACTGGTGCAGTCGGTAGGATCTAAGGTGTAGCCACTATTAACCTGAGGAATGAGTAACACAATAATATTTGAAAAGGTGGTAGTGAGTTCTAGGCCGATATGGTCCGAAAACTAAACGATCTAAAAATGCATTATACCTTGTGCAATCTAAGAAGCGGTTTTTGACACCTGTCATCTCAGTACATTTTATAACCTTAAATCGATTTTAGGTCATAAAATGTACATTTTTATAACCTAAAATCGATTTCAGGTTATAAAATGTACTGATATGACAGGTGTCAAAAACCGCTTCTTAGATTGCACAAGGTATAAGCCGTCTATTGATCAATAATGAGTCACTGGTTATCTGTAATAATAAACGATTTTAATTTTGAATTTGAAAGAGCCAGAGCGCAAGGAAAGTAGACCAATTACAAAAGGAATAGATATGCCGAGTGCCGATCAATATAAACTTAGTGGTTAGCTTCTTATGGTGACGTTAAATGGTGATTCTCTTCTATATCATGATATTCTTTGCCACTTCGGAGCGTTCTCATTATGAGGCGTAATGAATGCCCGCGCACGCCACACGGCCACCTCCATGCACCGACCGTATTTGCTTCCATATTACCATACTTATATCTCTGCGGTGATTATTTCTTAGTCTCATTAGAAGAGGCTACGTTTTCGCGGGATTCGGTGAAATAGGTCATATTGAGAGAGGTGATTAGGTTATACAGAACAACTTTTGCTATGGGACCAACTCCGAAATTGCAAAAAAAAATCTTTTGTATGATAAAAATATCTGCCAATCTATTTGGTATGTAATATGTATGATGATTAGAGGTTCCGTGAAATGTTTACATTCAGACTAGGTATTTGACGTTCGGGGACCTCGAGGAACCGCCAAATTAGAACGTCATTTTGATTCAGATATTGAGTGAAAAATTACTGATCCATCTTGGATGTTTGCAGAATCTTTCACAAGAATTATAAATCTAAATCTAAGACCCAGAAAAGTTTAATCCCCATACAAAAATATGAGAAGTTTCCATAATTTTATTATGTGAAAAATTGCACATTTTTAAAAACTTTCCGTCGCCATTTTTGTAATGAAACTATGTTTAGACCAGCCCTTTTATATTACCAGTATATCAGCTTAACTAGCAAGTGTTCAGTCTATTCCTCTGACTCGTACAAATAACAATCACAACTAAATTCATAACCCTCACACCAGTCCCATCATCATATCGTTAAACATCAGAATTTAAGCGACTCAAATCTGAATCTACGAAAACTTATATCTAGACCTAATTCCAATTAACCATATAACTGCTTCATAAATTCTACGTTTCTCAGCCTCATTCTATAAAGGAATAACTCCAATAAACCGTGTAGCTTGTTAAGACCTTTTGGCTTCTTTGGCAGCGGGAGTTTTGATGGCGAAGGTGCTTGCCAAATAACGTGGCATGTCACCAGTTAATAGGTACTTTATAGAAATAACTGTATGATGGGAAACAATGATTTCGCTCACCGATGTTATGGCCATATTTTCGTAGAACCACTATCATGAGGGACCTATTGGTTTAAGGATGAGCTTTACATTACTCTCATTCATGTGCCCGTATTATAGATCTAAAATTAATTCTCTTAGAATACAAAACTTCCATGACTCGCATACAATATAATGCACTAAGCTCTTAATCAATAATAGAATATTAGTTTATAGAGGTAGATATTTATAAGACGACATTCAAAAGGTTGTATGTCGCAACACACAACTGGTTAATGAAATTCGCGCAGGAACTTGACAAATTGTGTACATGAAGAGAGGCTTATGCTCAACAGTGGGAGATAAAAGGCTGAAATGATGGTAATGTAAATAATTATAAGAGATAACGCAAGTTTGTACTGCTTATCAATCAAAGGTTGTACATAATAAAATAATAATATATTCAGTATACTGAAAACAAAACGATCTTTTAGATAAAAACTTGATTGAATGGAACAGTCAACAGCAGAAATAACGAAGCAGGCTAGATTTTCAAAATGTTAATCGTAACATTTAACTAATTAAGCGGTCCAGACACTGTCAGTAATAATGTCATTATTTCTGTACCCGTCCTTTTCTACATATATGAAGAATGAGAAGGACGGGTAGAGAAATAATGTCATTATTGCTGACAGTGTCTGGTCAGCTTTAGAGTACGTCGAAGCCGTCGAATTTATTTTAAGCATTTCGTCCGCGTTAATATTGCTACTGCTTCTTTACTGGGATTGTTTGACGAACATAATTAATTACACGTAAATCTATTATCATATTATTTTATCAAAAGCGTGTCGTTAACCATAACAGCAATTCTAGCAAGATTTATGCATGACGATAAAAAGATTAAACTACACAAAGATACCGATACCTCACTGACCACCATAGCACCAAAAAGTAGTTAAGCCCACCGTCAGACCTCCGTCACCGCTGAAAAGATTCAATACGGCGGGTTCAATTAGTACGTTAATAAAGAGACCGTTTAGGGTTTCATTACACCCTGTATAATGGCCCGTACAAATATTTTTAATCCGCTGCCTCATACATCTTCCGTAGTTCATTTTGCTCGGCCATGCTTTTATTACGTGACCATTCCCATATTTTAACAACCTGAAATGGACCTAAATATAATCATTTTACGCTTCAAAGAAGGTTTTCCACCAACGCTAAGGAAGAACTCACAGTGAATTGGGCTTTATATGGGTATGTATAGGGTAGGAATTGGGATGTATTTGGAAGAAATACATCAAAAGCCCTGAATAGGTAGACTATGATGGAAATTCCTTTTTTAATGTGTGGATATTGCTTGGACGCCGGACAGGTAAATATTTTTTAATTTGACCGTATGTGAATGAATGGATTTCATTATCCTTGTTCATTCGTTATACATTCCTTTTGAGTGTGTTTTGTTTTTGAGTGTTTGATGTTTAGCTGGAATGGCGAGGTTTATTACGAAATTATGAGTCTCTAGAATATTCTTTTACATTCCTCGTTGTGTGGAAAATATAGGTAAAGGAAAATATAATGGGGAATGGACGAACGATAGACTACGGTAATTCCTTAATATCACCCGTGCTGCATTATTATTTTACTTGCTATCACGTTATAAAAAATAATGAAGTCAGTAAGAATACTCATAAGGGTAACTTTGCATACATGAAAATATTTATTCTTTTGTGAACTAGGTACATACTTCAAAAATATTTTCCATATTTAGCAATATGTCTTTTACCCTAAAATATGTACCCTCATCCTATTTTCACAAAAAATGGCAACAAATTTTGTATGCCAACAATATCGATTTCCGACTGCAATACTTTTTGTAATTAATTATCCTCCTCCCTCAAACGTTCTCACACGGACCGAACAATTAATTTAGCCATTCACTCACTTCCACCCGAGCGGTTGCGAATGGGCACGCGCTCACCTTCCGTTCCGTAAGATGCGCAGTGAATGAATGAATGGCAAGCCTAATTGCAACGATCGCGGCGCGTGGCGGCGTGTGCGATGCGCTTTATACTCACGTTCCAAATTCAAATAAAGTACTAAATCCTGTACTTTACATATTGAACTTTAATTTGGTGAGTATATGATTGATTTTGGAATGGATTGGAAGAGGATTTAAGTCGTTAGGTTAGGGTTGGAAGAGAGGAAACTGTGACAAATGAATGAGTATGAACTTTGAAGCGGCGCATGATTTTGAAGCAATGCGAATGACGTTTACGCTTTCCTAAGCATAAGAGTGGCTACAATAGTGTACATAATTGAGGCAATGGGATTCATTTAAATTGTAAAGATAATTTTGTTGAAGTAGATAAATAGTTTGATAGATAATTTTAAGAACATGAATTTGATGAACTATTTAGATATTGTATCTTTTGGAACCTGGATACACCCTCTATTCTATTTACATTAGAAGTGAAACAATCGTTCACACTTCATGTATATTTTGTCGACGTTTTCAGTAACTAGTCAATATAAATACATAGGTATGTGATTATATATATAACATTCACATTTGTTTACATAACATGTAAGTTAAGGATAAATAAACTGCAATAAGTAATTGCCTTATTTAAATGTAGTAAAATCTACCAAAATACATCCTTTCATTCCTTTCCCCAAAACATGACCCGTTATTTATGACTTGCATTGCCAGTAAGAAAGTAGTCAACGTGACGTTTAAATGACTAAATATTGAATTGTTTTTAACCCGTCAAATGGACTGTATGCCTAATCACCTCTGTCCATATTGTCCATGACTGTCAAAGCCCTCGCAAACAAGTTCGATACGTGTTTGCTTCTTAGCCATAAAAGAAAGTGATGTGAAGATGAGCAAACAAAGAGGTACAGCAGCTATTTAACCTCTTTCTGCCATTGAGATGGAAACACATAGGAGAGTAATGACGCGCGCGCCATTCTGTACAAATGATCGATTAGAGACGTAGCGGGAATCGCCGAATATCTGTATTTTTCGATCTGTTTGTTCATTTTATCACTATTTGAATATGTAAAACCATTGCGTTACATAATAATGAAACAAGGTTAACTATAAAATCTTAAAGGAAGAGCTTCGCAACATAAAAACTTTTGAAACATAACTCTGAAAAAACATTCTCCGCTAAGAAAGACTTTTTCTTTATTTCATCTCTAAAGGGGTGAAATCTGGGTTAAAAGTTTTAACCATTTCTCTGAGGACAGAGTCATGGGCGAAGGCTACAAAGCCATAGGTTTAAAAAATAATAATTTCAATATTGAGTTATTAAAATATTGATCTTTTACCTACTAGTATACGCTGCCGTATTGGGGGAGTTATATATCTTAGTTATCAGTTGAATTGAATGGCATATACACTCGAGAGCAAAAATTTCGGGACAGTGACATAAACTTTAATATCTTTAAAATAAATATCTTTTAAGATATTCAAGAAAATGGTAGTGACCCGAAACTTTTGCTCTCGAGTGTAGTATTATACCTATGGTAGTAAACTGCCATGTTTGTTTTCCTGCTGAAAATGAACTAAGTACTTTTTTTTTGCTACATCACGCTCAAAATCGTGTCAAACTCATATTTTCGCCACAAAATAAGGCATTTGATCTTTCGGCTAAATCGTTTAGCCGAACATTTTTCACATCCTTAGTCAAAATAATTATATGTACGTCTGTAAATCGACACGGACTATTAGCGGACGTGTGAGGGGGGTTGAAGGGGGGTAATAATAAATATTCATCGCGGCTAATGCCAAAAGGAGTAATGACGTGGGAGCGATTATGAACATTCACGGTATTCATGAATAGCCGTTATATAAATCGGCACTTTGTTTAATTGCTTTTGATTGTAAGTATATTTGATAAAAAATAACAATTGACTTGGTACATCGATTTCTGAGTAGATATAATAACTCTTAATTACATAATATACTTTATAACTTTTATAAGGAATAAAGATAGAATACCTTAATTAAAGAAGTTCAAGATAACGCTATTATTTTATTTATGTTTCGATATTAGGTATCTGTCCGGTAATAAAAGTGTAGTAGAATGTATAAATTATGACACTTTTCTTTCTGGGCACACCTTGTCGGTAACTTAATTCCAATCTGAATTCAGCGCCCAAACGTTTTAAAATAAAATAAATAAATAAAGTTTTATTTTCAGGCAGCACGTCACAAATATTGCACAGTCAAAAAATAAAAATTCTAAAAGCTAAACAGACAAATACCTATTAAAAATAAAATGTCAAGTCGTTCATTACAAACAGTACCCGCAAGATATTATTTTATGTTTTGCATTGGGCAACATTAAAGTATTTCCTCGTTGTAAGTTGTAAAATTGCATGGACACATTATGTCTGAATTCATTAATAAAATGTCTACGTAATTTTGCACGTGGGTGTGTTTTTCTAATTTCTCCTCGCTACACCACCTATTTTTTCCTGGCTCTAATGACCAGTTCGATAAAAGTGCGGTCGTATTGATATTAATGCGTACACACGGCAACGCAAGTAATCCAGGGCTAAGTGAATTCGTGTGTCGCCACCTCCGTTTGCCAGAACCAATCATCATTACCGCTGCCCTGCGATAAAAATGGACGACATAGTGAAAGGAAGAGAGTAGGTCACTTCAAGTATGTAACCGCAAGTGATCCACAGAGGTAAGTGAATTTGTGTGTCGCCACCTCCGTTTGCCAGAACCAATCATCATTACCGCTGCCCTGCGATAAAAATGGACGACATAGTGAAAGGAAGAGAGTAGGTCACTTCAAGTATGTAACCGCAAGTGATCCACAGAGGTAAGTGAATTTGTGTGTCGCCACCTCCGTTTGCCAGAACCAATCATCATTACCGCTGCCCTGCGATAAAAATGGACGACATAGTGAAAGGAAGAGAGTAGGTCACTTCAAGTATGTAACCGCAAGTGATCCACAGAGGTAAGTGAATTTGTGTGTCGCCACCTCCGTTTGCCAGAACCAATCATCATTACCGCTGCCCTGCGATAAAAATGGACGACATAGTGAAAGGAAGAGAGTAGGTCACTTCAAGTATGTAACCGCAAGTGATCCACAGAGGTAAGTGAATTTGTGTGTCGCCACCTCCGTTTGCCAGAACCAATCATCATTACCGCTGCCCTGCGATAAAAATGGACGACATAGTGAAAGGAAGAGAGTAGGTCACTTCAAGTATGTAACCGCAAGTGATCCACAGAGGTAAGTGAATTTGTGTGTCGCCACCTCCGTTTGCCAGAACCAATCATCATTACCGCTGCCCTGCGATAAAAATGGACGACATAGTGAAAGGAAGAGAGTAGGTCACTTCAAGTATGTAACCGCAAGTGATCCACAGAGGTAAGTGAATTTGTGTGTCGCCACCTCCGTTTGCCAGAACCAATCATCATTACCGCTGCCCTGCGATAAAAATGGACGACATAGTGAAAGGAAGAGAGTAGGTCACTTCAAGTATGTAACCGCAAGTGATCCACAGAGGTAAGTGAATTTGTGTGTCGCCACCTCCGTTTGCCAGAACCAATCATCATTACCGCTGCCCTGCGATAAAAATGGACGACATAGTGAAAGGAAGAGAGTAGGTCACTTCAAGTATGTAACCGCAAGTGATCCACAGAGGTAAGTGAATTTGTGTGTCGCCACCTCCGTTTGCCAGAACCAATCATCATTACCGCTGCCCTGCGATAAAAATGGACGACATAGTGAAAGGAAGAGAGTAGGTCACTTCAAGTATGTAACCGCAAGTGATCCACAGAGGTAAGTGAATTTGTGTGTCGCCACCTCCGTTTGCCAGAACCAATCATCATTACCGCTGCCCTGCGATAAAAATGGACGACATAGTGAAAGGACGAGAGTAGGTCACTTCAAGTATGTAACCGCAAGTGATCCACAGAGCTAAGTGAATTTGTGTGTCGCCACCTCCGTTTGCCAGAACCAATCATCATTACCGCTGCCCTGCGATAAAAATGGACGACATAGTGAAAGGAAGAGAGTAGGTCACTTCAAGTATGTAACCGCAAGTGATCCACAGAGGTAAGTGAATTTGTGTGTCGCCACCTCCGTTTGCCAGAACCAATCATCATTACCGCTGCCCTGCGATAAAAATGGACGACATAGTGAAAGGAGGAGAGTAGGACACTTCAGGTATGTAACCGCAAGTGATCCACAGAGCTAAGTGAATTCGTGTGTCGCTACCTGCATTCGCCAGAACCAATCATCATTACCGCTACCTTGTGATAAAAATGGACAACACAGTGAAAGAAGGAGGGTAACACACTGCTCGCAGATCACACGATCGGGTCTCAGTGCCTGCATTTGCATAACCACCACATGAAACCATTCAAACACAATGCGAGTTTTGAAAACATAGTTTGATGATATGGCTAGCAACATTATTAGTTGTACGTTACTCAATTAGTCGTATTAATACGTACGTAATTTGAGCCAAACTTTACATTCACATCAGTTTTAATTCATTAGAATCCCTGATATTTCAATACGTTTCTAATTCATCTCATAGCTTTTGATTTAAATCAACCACCAATTAAATTATCCTGATTTAGCCGCGTTACCTAACTGTATTTTATCTATTATTTATAAATATGATAAAAGCGTACTTTTCCACTTTCACTATTATCGTAACAAACTAGAACGCACCTTTTAGACAAAGACAGGGGTAAAAACAAGTTAAGAAGGAAAAGGACGGGACAGGGATCATGTCGTAAAGAATCCCAAATGAAAGATTATGTTTATCGAGCCGAGGTGTTCCGTGTCGTAATAAAATTTGTATCTTATCCCTTGCTACGATATAACTTCTACTTTCTCGCTTTTAGGTTAGCTTTTCTTTTATTTTCTTTGTATAAATGTGAGGCTTTTCCACAATTGCATTTCAATTAAGATTTAATTCATCTGTCAAAAACATAGTAACCTTTAGCCACGTGGGATTAAATCGGACAATGTAAAAAGTTTTATAGATTTAGACTTACTATTGAAGTTTAAACCTAAAGATTAAGGGCTTTGGATCGACATCTCAATGCAGGCGGCGGAGTTGCTTATTCCACAATGATTTACGTTGGAAGACAATGCAATCTATTCTTGAAACTGACACGTTAAGCCACAACTATCTTTATCAGAAGTGAGATAGAGTTTCAAATTGGATGGCCCTTTATTCCGCGAGTTTCAGGAGCTTTCACATTTTACTGAAGAATGTAAGAAGTAAGGCAAGGAAAGCCCCGGAGCCTTTATAAAGACATATTATTCTTTTGAGCGGAGTGGTGGATATTGCCGACGCGCAATAAGTCCGCCGTAATCCTCGCAAGGTATATTGCGTGGAGCAATTCAATTGTCATTGTTTGCGAGGTTTAATGAAAATATTTTGTTTTCTTTTTATTTGCGAGGGCATGTAAAGGAGGGCTTTAATGGTCGATGGGCGACGGTGATTCAGAGGAGGTTTTTAGCATAAGTACGCTGTTGCCTTTTCTAATGCTTATTGAAGAAGATTCCAAGGTTCGTTGGAATGAATGCTATGATCACTGTATTCATAAAAACCTTCACAAAGGAAAATTGTAATTTGAATGTTACTTAGCTTACATAGAATACTTTAAACATTATTCTATGTTTACCTACCTATTACCTACTCATTCAAAAATTATTACAAATTAATCATCAATCACGTCAAGCAGCAATGAAAATGTGGAAAAAAATATTACTTCAGATTTTTAACAGTGCACGTTGTGTGTGTGAAATCTAAACGATGTTAATGTGCTCTTATGTACTGAAAATTTTGCAGTTGAAAATACCTAATTATCCATATTAAAAAGTACCTACGCTCGAGTAACCTCTAAAACCATTTAAATAAAGCGGCGGCGTTTAACTCTTCAAACCAACACTTACAACAAAACGCAGCTTAATTCACATCGAACAAATCTTTTCTCACGGCAGCAGGGTAAACGTGCCCTTAGTGGACAATTAGTACCGTTTGTACAGAAAGGTTTTTAATTTCAACGGCTTAGATTGCTATTATTGCAACTTCATAATGCTGCCATTCAAATTTAGACTATACCTCATTAGTAACAAGACTTAGTTTTAATTGAAAAATGAGTGGGACTTAAGATAGGGGAATTAAAGTATAGATTTGCATGACACGTGCAAGCGGCGCGTGCGGCGGATTTGGGAATAGATTCCAGTCTCTATGGACCTTATTTATGCGTCGTTGTTTTTAATGGTGTAAATAAACTTGAGGTGCTTTTGTTGGTGAAGTTTTAGTGTTGTGTTATTAGTAAAATATGAATAATGTGAGAATGCGTCAAAAAAGTAGTAGGGAGCAAAAAAACGGTTTAGAAACTCACATAAAACCTATCATGATCGTTTGTCCTTATTATAAATGTTGTGTAGAAAATCCAATACAACATTTACAATCATCATCATTCTCTTAAGAGCTGGGCTCTTGTCGGTGTAGCTTGATGTAGTAGTCTCCATCTTTGTCGGTCCGAGGCCAACTACTTGATGTCCTGGTACGACACGACGTTTACATGTTCCTTTATCTGGTTCATATAACTTTTCCTTGGTCTTCCTCTCCCTCTCTTTCCGTTTATCTTCCCTTCTAGTATGTTTCTAATGAAATCGTCGTGCCGCAGCAGGTGCCCGAGCATTTTTCCTCTTCTGTTTTTAATTGTGCTCATCAAGTTTCTCCTCTCATTTATTCTATTTAGGACGGCTTCGTTTGTTACCCGTTCTGTCCAGCTTATTCCTAACATCCTTCGCCAGCACCACATCTCGAATGCTTCCAAGTATTCCACTTCTTTTTGTGTCATTGTCCATGTTTCACAGCCGTATAAGGCAATGGACCATACATATGTCTTTATAAATCGCTTCCGTATGCCCATTGACATTTTAGATTTTAGCAGCGTTTTCTTTTTATTAGAAGGTCTGTTTAGCCATTGCAATTCTTGCCTTTATCTCCGGGGTACACTTTAAGTCTTCTGTTATTATACATTTACAATGGTTAGGTAAATTTTGTGGTCATACATAAAAAAGATTCGATGATTATTCACTGAGTATGTAAATACGATCTTCCGTTACGGTTCGACAAGTAATCTTTTTGATAAGGACTTATTTAAAAAAAATACTATAAATTACTTACAGAATTAAACGACCACAATTGTTATTTCCCATTCCAATAAAAACATCAGCAGGAAAGGAACGTACACAAATAAGGCTCGTTATTATCTAAATAATTAAGTTTTTGAAATAGCTTCTAATATTATAGTATATAAGTGAAAAAAAGACTGGATCTGTTCAAAAACTGGCTCATAAAATCAAACACACGCTTTACTCAGAAAAAAATCAGCACAACTAAATAACTGTTACACGGCAAAAAATCCTTAGCTTTCCCGAATTCAACTGACCATGAAGGGTCACGTAAACACTTTTTTGCCAAACCGGCCACGCATTTTCCCGCCAATCGCTCCCGGAAGCGGCCGCCGGCCAACAACAGGAGCGCTTACCTTAGTTTTTTTATTTGTGAGATTTATGGGTGTTTTGAATTTGTCGCCACTCGCGCCAAGCGTTCGAACAGGAAATCTATTTTTTGGTTGGTTTTGCTTGTGAATAGAATGTTTTAGTTAACCTAGTAGTTTTGTTTTCCTACGTGCGTATATACTAAAATAGTTTGTAGGTTTATTTACTGTTAAAAATATTGTTACATAACCTCCTTCGGCAGTCGACTTTTAAGTTGCGTTTCCACCAGAGATGTACGAGGATGTGTTGCGAGGGATGTGTTTGTAAGAACCTAATAGAATCACTTTATTTACTTATCCTACAGCGCAGCTCTAAGATTGGTTGTTATTAAACACATTCCTCGCAACTCGCAACGCATCCTTGCTCATCCCTGGTAAAAACGCAGCCTGAACCCAGGGTCCTCAAGACCCCGGTTTGTAACAATCAGTTTTTCACAGCATAATCATCAATTCATCATTCTCCTAGCGTTTGTCTTGACCTTTCATTCTCAATTTGAGCCCGAGGTCCACTCAGCAACATGATCCCATGAATTGGCATGTTCATTATTTATTACGAAAGCAACTGCCATCCAACCTTCAAACCCAGAGGATAAACAACGGCCTCCATAGCCCAGTTGGTAGTGACCCTGCCTACGAAGCAGGAGGTCCCGGGTTCGAATCCTGGTAAGGGCATTTATTTGTGTGCTAATCTCAAATATTTGTTCCTGAGTTATGGATGTTTTCTATGTATATAAGTATGTATTTATCTATCTAAGTATGTATATCGTCGCCTAGCACCCATAGTACAAGCTTTGCTTAGTTTGGGGTTAGGTTGATTTGTGTAAGATTGTCCCCAAATATTTATTTATTTATATTAAAGTAGATCTTATTGGAGTTTATATGACATTTTAGTCTGTAAATATAATCAAAAATACACTGTTAAAACCTTTGGTTAATTCGTGGGCACATATTACGCTAACAATATTAAATCTGTGAGCATGTGACTACGATCGAATGCCATTTGTGCTAGCCCTCCTGAACATTGTCACAAAGAATGCTATCAGCGCTGGGGATCTTTTCATTAAGGTTATCTGTCCATCGCCACGTGGGACGACGTGTGCGCTGCGCAGACGGCTATGGGATTATAATTAGTTTGGGAACGTTTGACGAAACCTTTTTAAGGATTGAAGTGTCTCTAATAAATATAAATGAAGACGATTTAGGTGCTTAGGTCATGTAAGAGTAAGGTAATCTTGAAAGGGCAGGGTGATTAAACATTCTTTAGATGAACAACGGGAAAAACAAATAATTATATTGAATAAATTGTTTATTAATTCAAATTAATTTATTAAATATTTTAATATACGTTTTTTTAAAGAAATAACAGTGAATTTTGGTATCAGTTTCGATTTATCAATCATTAATTCTACCAGAACCAATATCTAATGGGCCCATTTTTTGAATAATTCTCTTTCTAACAAACGAATAAGCTTCAATAGATAATCGCGTAAAAATATTAAGTACAAAAAAAATCAACAATCCTCTTGTTATTTAATCAGTTCCAAAAGTTTTAAAGAATACTCGCGCAAGATTACTATATTTTCACTTTCATTAAAAAATCCGAAAATAAATATCTTGTGACGTTCATAAACCTGACAGGGAATCAGTTTAGTAATTCGACATTATTGCCGCGGCAGTACATGCAGAATTTTAGTGTGGTCAGACTTTTATTGAATTAAATGTATGTTTTAAGTTACTATTATTTGCGATCCAACTCCCAATCCATTGACAAAAACCACAGGCAGTAAAACGAAATCAGTAGAAGTCATGAGAAAATCGCTAACAAATGGTTAATAAAAGCGTGCAAAATGCGTGCATAGAGCGTGCCACATGCGTGCGCGTCACAGATTACCGTCATACCTATTGTTTCACTACCTCAGTTCAAAAGCAGCTTAACTACCGCAAACTATCTATAAACATAGGCCTTTTTGTCTTGTGTTACTTTTTGAGCGGCTCAGTTGCAAAACAGCATAAATACGAAGCGTTGACGTTGCATTTACGTCATTTTAAATGGGTAAGTGTTGTCCCTCACCTATGTTACAATAGGTCCTACCGTCCCCAACGTGTGGACCAACTATTGTCTGTATGGAATATATTTATTCTTATTTAAACCCGGGTTGAAACGCGGAGGGGCGTAAGTGACGCGTGTGAGATTTTAAGGGAATGAAATTGGCTGAGGTTGTAAATTCAAAAAGGTAGAACGCCGTGTTGGTCTTTTTGATGATATTGTTTGTAGATTGCTTTTTATAGAGTTTCTTTTTTCGTTTTTTGTTAAGTATAGCTAGTGTAGTGTAGTGATAATAAATATTTCGTTGTCACAAACATATAGTACAGGTAATTATTTAAATTATGCTTCTACGCTTGGTTTATATTATTTATAACCAACAAAGTATATTATTCATAAAAAAATATTTTGATATAAGTATAATATTTATGACTTTTAAACTACATATCTTGATTTTACAATTTTCTTTACATAGGTAAATATTAGTAGATATACAGCCTTGGCCAGAAGTGTTGAGCATAGGTTTTTTTTGTTTACAATTTTGATGTTAAGCATTATTTCCCTATCCTAACAATGTACGGTAACGGTAAATGTTATATTTTATTTATAAATATAGAAAACTTCACTTAATAACACATTCAAGGTACTTAAAAAATATGAAAACAGAAGGTACCAAAAATGTAAATTTAAGTCGGTGCCACATATTACAAATATTCTATGCAGTTACTACTAACTTCAACAAAACATGCCTATTAGTTTAAATTAATTGACAAAATAACTTAAACAAAGATGGAAACGATGGACTAAACTTTCCAGTTTTGTATGAAAATCGCATTAGTGCTCAACACTTCTGGCCAAGGCTGTAGATATGTATCTTCATAATATAATATTAAGATTTCTTTATATCTATGTTACACACATCTATGTAACACTACCACATCTATGTAACATTATCTTAATAAGGATTCTTGCTTCTGTTTTCTAAAGGTCTAAGACATTAATCAATTCAAGAGCAACAATATGTATTTAATAGATTTATCTGGTTCGTGCACTAGAAAAAGCCCATTCCGCGGGTCACCATACTTCATAGTTTACAGTTACATTTAAAACATGAGTCATGTGATAGTAAACACAGCTAAACACTTAACAGTTGTTTCAACACACTTACATTAAGATACCGTCCTCAAGTACCAACTTATCAATAACCCGACATACGACAATCCATTAAACACTTAACGGCAACTTTGCACCGTACGATAAACACTTCAATAAATGCACATTAAAGGATATGTCTCTAATTTAACTACAATTTATGGTCACCGTAATACCTTTACCATGAACCGCTTACCTTAGCGTTGAATGACTGCGAAACGTATACATCGCTTGCGGATTAGTGGTTGCAATTTTGAACACAGAGTCGATGCAGCAATGGATGCTAATTCACTTTCTAAATTGTTATTGATATAGTTATAATACTTATAATGAATATGATAGGGTAGGTGCTTTCACCCCCTGAGTGTACCCCATAAACTTTACGAAATGTCCCGTTTATACTTCATAAAATTTATATGCACTTTTATTCTGTCGATAAAGTTCGATTTGACTATGTTGTCTGCAGTGGGGGACATTTTAGCTTGATTGGAAGTGGGTTCCTTTAATTTCTTTCCAAGTCATCAAGGTCTAAATGGACCCTCTTGGAAATATAGTGTTACTTTAATGTTCCTGGACTTTCTTCCTAATTAATGTTTTCTTTAAAATATTATCAAGAAAACTTCTAAAAAATAATCATCCTAGAAAAAGGAAGAGTCTACTACAGCGTCCTAAAATGGAATATATGATTCCTCCTATTAATTAAAAAGCCGTGACTTACCTAAAACTTTACGTCCCAATTTCCTGAAAATCATATATTATGTAATATATTTTCTAGTTAATCAAAGTACTATAAAAATCTGATCATTCAATTCATTTATTTTTTAAGTGCCTAAATATGGCAATAATGGGATCTATATTATTTACGGCATATCAAAATGGTTGTTGAATAAATAACCTCATTTAACATCCGTATTACGTGGCCACAAAACGACCGTTTTGTGATACTAATGAAATTTTTATTAATCGTTCAGTTGTTAATGTTATGGAGGTAGTACCGCTTTTTACGGCGATCGTCAATATGGAGGTGATATTATATATAATAAACAGATGTCATTATGTTGAGTGCGTTCAATGTGGTTGTTTATCACCTTCAAGGTTTGTCAACCAATATTCGGGTCAAATAAAAAAGGTTGTCTATCTAAAAAAACCTATGGGTATATGTTCAGAGGTTAAGTAATCCCTGAACTGCCTCAAATCTACATATTTATTAATTTAATTAAAGAATAGGTGCAAGCAGGAGGTAATATTTTTAAAATAAACACAATATGGGCACCAGGATCCACAAATAGGGCTCATAGTCATAGTCATTTATTTATAATATTTGAAATATTACATGTCAAATTGCATTATAATACATTGGTACTTATTGATATCCATACATAGTCGCTTTTCTCTACATCCGAGAAATATGCTAGGATTGACTACGAGCGTCATGAACTTTATCGCCTTGACAATAGAGGCGTTGTTCAGATATTTGTGACCACCTTGGCTGCTTCGATATATCTAATGGCGACTTCACTGTACCTATGTATAATATCTAAAGCAGAAATTAGAAGCTCTATATTACAAGTATTTATTATATACCTCGGAGTGATAACGGATTCCCAGCCTCTAATTCCCTATACGACTTCGCTACGCTCGGCCACCTATACCTTCTCTCTCAGTACTCTCAGTAGTAATCCCAATTTTGACTACCTCTGCTGTAATATACAATATTAATTTATCTAACAGTAAACAAACTCATTTCATTTCCATATACCATTCAATTTAAACAGTAATACCACCTATTGAAATGAACATGTCCAATCAACCACCTACCTCTTATACCTACACCTTCGCAATCAAATTTACACTCCACCTCTCCTACATTCAATCATCAAAGATTCCACTCTTTTTAAAAACAGCTTATGTGCCATAAAAATCTTATACACATACGTCTTTAGCGTTTAAAAGAAATTCAGTCTTATTGAAAAGAGCGATATCGCATAAAGTTACTAATGGAGTTAGGCCTTTTTATATACATGAGACGAAGGGTGTATTCAAAGGGTATTCGAATTAACGACTTCCAAGACATAGATTCGTCTCGATTTGAGTGCTGCTCTGTTTATGTTAATTTAATATTTGGGGTGAGTGTAGTCAGGTGAATGTTGTTTTGAAATGGAGATGTGATGGATGTTTGTTTTGTGCTTCAGTAATGAAGAGGTAAAATTAAACTTTTGTTGTGTGAAACGTTGAAACGTTTCCATTAGCATATAAACTCGTTTCACCGAAATATAATTCCTATTCATAATAAAATTATTGGTGATTTCTGGTTCAATTGTATTGACACCACTTTCTGTTTATAAAACTTAAGTTAGTTTTCTTTCCATTTAATAGTTACTAATTAGTTTTATTCGTTTTTTGCCGTTTATTTTTCGATTTTTTTTTCACAATTTCTGTAAAAGATAATACACTGACGATAAAAGCACATATTGTTTGTGTTATGTTGGGTGTTGGTTGTTGGGTTTTGCCAGATTGGAATCTGACGCCGATATCACGATTTCTATGACAATAAAATAATATTAAAATTACAATTACATAAACACAATCAAGTAAATTCTTTAACATAAATATGGTAGTTTTCAAATTTTCTTTGTTCATCTATATTCTCTCTAATATTTAAAATTTTCGAGGTGTGCAATAAAGTATTGTTAATTATTTCATTCATTCAAAGTAACCGGATACACTGAACGTTATTTTGCCATTAAAAGTTTCAAGAATACAATAAAACTATATCAAAATAACGCAGCAAGTGTCCCATAATGGCATTTTACTTTCCACGCGTTTTATAACCGTAATTAAATTTGCGACATAAATTTTGATTCAAAGGCGCATCTAAATAAACTGCCGTTATTATATTACAAGAGAGAAGGGGATAAGTTTGTAGTATTGTAACTCCTGTCATATATATCCGTATGATAGAATTATCACGTGTCGATGACTAAATGTAGAAGTGCAGGGAAAAAGGTACTGACCAAGTGAGATCATTCTCTAAACTAGTCCACAAATGATACTAGCATTAGACCGCGACTCCGTCTGCGTTAAAATATTTGAAATTTCAAGCTTTTGTTGTTGAAGTTGACCCCTTTTCACATTTGAAGAACATAAATTATGCTCCAAGTTCAAAGTTTCTACCTTAAGCCGGTGAGGCGGTGGGTAGTCTATCAGTCGCGGCGCAAATATCAGCTTTTACAAATTTAGGGTCCATATTTTGAATTCAAATCTAACTATATTATTTTATAGAAACGCGTGATACCCACTGACAGATGAAATCATCAAAGTGACAATCCACTGACAATCAATTGATATTGACAACTATTTTTTTAATGAATTTTAATGCTTGTGCTTTATCGATTCAGCCAAACCATTTAATTTACGAGAAGTCATATCTTATATTTTAAATAAATCATAAATATTAAAGTGAGCCATAAAATACAAAATCATTCAAATTAGTATCTTAAATTAACGTATATTTTCAGAAAATACAATAAAAATGGGGGTCAAAAAAAAGTGAACAATCCTAATTCTCCTACTTTTTTTAACTCGCAAATTCGATATGCCCTTAAAAAGATTACCAGCATTTTTGTTACACCTTGTATTTATCTTGTATATCTTACACACTTGAAGAGAACGAATAGATTTCAAGCTAACATACTGAATTATAACATTGCAGGTTAATCAACAAATATTTATCATGAAGCCTATTTTAACTTAAAAACGACATTACTTAATTGACAATATATACCATCATCTTGGCACCCTACCCCAAACCGAGACCTAAGTAATTTTTTTTATTTGTAGGTATCTTTATTTTGCCTGTAGTTATACTTTGGTTGTTATAATAAATAAATACCATCAAAAACTTGTAGAATAACTTACTAAAATTAATCGTGATTCATCCTTTATCTCCCACGCAACACAAACTATTACGATCCCATTTATTGAAAGTCACCCGAAGTCGCGTCCGCGCTGGCCTGGCCTTCACACACCGGTGCAGGACTCCCCTGCTGGGGTGATTCGGCACGCGCCGGATCGATCCTCATTATTAACAGTTATGAGTAAGTTTTGATGACAGTTTCGTGCAGGGATTGATTCATATTTAGGTAGCCTATTGAGTTTATAAAATTTGTCTTTACTATTCAAGGATGATTGACGGTAAATTTAATAGAATCTTACAGATAGTAGCATTGGTTCCCTATTTTTTGATAGTTATATTAGGTATTTAGTAGAAAATCAAGCTGTGGCGAGTGCAAGATTGCTCGATGATGAATGAAAATGTGATAAAAAAAATTATGCCACGGATTTTCGTTCAGAGCACGCTTACATAGTTTGCAAATGTGGAGAAGCAGGAGTTTTCTTGAGGGTTGGGAATAAAAGGTTAAAATAAAAGATAAAAATGTCGGCGATGAGCTCAAGCCTCTAAGGTTATAACTATAAGTGGTTATCATCACAGGCGACCTTTACTGTGTGCAGTAAAAAAGCGTATTTCTGTTATACCTATGTTGTAACTACAAATACTTATATGAATAGTCAAAATATACATTTTCCGACGTTTCTAAAATATCTTCATGACTTTTCTTAGTAGTAAGAACTTTCAAACTGATTTTACCTGATTTTAATGACGATGAAATTATCGAAGGTAAATATAAAACGACACATATAAATATATAAATAACAATACATACAAATAACTATATAGATCATCAGTGCAATGTGCAATCATCAGATGCATTTTTTAATCAGCCAATTTACCGATTCACAATCGGACTTAACGACAATTTTCACACACGCGCCGCGTCCATCATCCCTCAGCTCAGCTCCCACTGTCAAAGCCAAACCATTGTTCGTACTCACCTACCCCTCACCTCAAACACATCCAGACCCAAAAAACCCATACCACTGCGAAACGTGTATGGATGTACGACCTTTTCGGTTCAGATGGTAGAAAACTTAGGGAGACGACACAATAGCAAGGTGTAGCACGCGTCACTGCTAAAAAAAATGAAAAGGGTATCCTACCATATTCGCCCCGGTTTTGGGAGTCAAATATTATTATTATAAGATTTATCGCGTGTAAAATTGCACTTATTGTCTGGATGACGGCGATATTTCATATGATTATGCTTTTCTGTTTAATTATGGATTGGGGTAGTTTTGCCCGTTATGTTCTCACGGGCGCAAGTCGTATGAATTTGTTTATATAATTATAACCGTTACGTTATATAGCCAATATAAACTAAAAAAATGAGTACTGCATAAAATACACAACTTTTATGTTGATTTATTTATAGTTATCCTCAAATTCCAGAAAACATAACAAAAGTACCTACATATTCATCTTCAAAAAACTGCATTCATATCTATTCACCCGTTAAAAAGCTACGGTGCCACGACATAGGTACACGTGCATGGCTGTCACACATAATAACACCCCTTTTTGGGCTTTTTGTATCGGGATTGCAAAACTTTAAAAATTTGTAGATTCTGAAAAACCACATTATTCAATATTACTAAAGTTCTGAAAACAATTTCTTCTTTCACCCACACAACAAGATCCCCCTAATCGTCTAAGCGTCGAGACTCATCACTGCCTGTCCATGGCATGCATTAATGCTAGACAAATGACCATTTTATGCAAACTCGGCCACGCGCACTCCTTTACCCACTATCAAACACCTTACACCCATGGTTGCCCTAAGTATACTTGCCGTGTATACCATTCTGAAACATATGGTGTTTGAAATAAGGAATACAATCCCGTATCAAACAAATTGACTTCGGTCATTCTCCATGCTAAGTTCATGTATTTTATATTGAATTTTGAATCTTACACCCTTGACATAAGTGTTACAACTGGTACAAGATACATGTCATTAGAGGAGACAGTATTACAATATCGATGTTCGGTTTTTAATACCTGGCGCAGATGCGCTATGCTTTTCGATTCAAGCTCACTTTTGGTGGGCAGGGTATCTAGATTAGGTTTTGAAAATATTCTGTTGGAAATAATATACAGGATGTAACAAAAATACTGGTGATCCGTTTAAGGGCATAATTGGTATCGTGTTACGACTAAGAAAAAGTAGGATAAAAAAAATTTTGGCGCTCAAAAAAAATTTTTTTTTCTATGGGACAGGTGGTCCCAGCCGACCCTCCATACAAAACCAAAATTTATTTTCGCGTGAAAAAATTTATTTCTTACTTTTAGAATACGATACCAATTATGCCCTTAAAAGGATCACCAGCATTTTTTTTTACACCTTGTACCAACCAAATTTACGGCACAAGAGAAGCCATAATTAATAATGAAAAAAAATACTTACAATTTTAGTATGGAAAAAAGAGAAAATTAGAAAAAAACAGTTTTACTTTTTAGGAAAAATAAAAGAATGTTTCCTCTCAGTGAATTGAGCTATCTCAAAGTTTTGAGGTAGTTTCCCTCCAGGGCCCGACTTATCTTTCCACCTGTATAACAACGAAAAATCAGTAATCATCTGTTTGGCTTGTAGGTTGATTGGTAGAAAATGCCTTTTGGAATTATGTCCGATTCTTGTGACTAGCATATTCTACAAAGTTTAATAAATAAATAAATCCATCTATACGCATACATCCAAGTAAACTATGAACGTCATATTAATAACATTGCTAATTCAATATTCCCCACAATTTTCTTTCGCCACCAACAAAGGGTTCATACAAATTATATTAAACTTCCATTCCACGTGATAGTCCGGGCCATAAGTATTAATCAGAGTAGGGTAACGAGGTTTCTGCCCGTAATCGGATAGTCTCAGCAGGGCGCTGGCCAGTTTATTAGATTGTCACCCTAACCTGAAAGTAAGGAATTGCAAAAATGGCGGGGATTTCTTTGTATGGGATTTCGTTTCGATTTCCATAACATTAGTGCTGTGTTATCCAATTTTTATTTGTTAGTGGGGATGAAAAATATTTGATAGTTAAAGTGTGTAAAATTCTGTTAAGAGGATTATCACTTATCAGTTATTGAAACGGTAGTAGGAGAAACGTTATTGAAATGGAATCCGCTAATCATTATTTGGGGACAATTTCCCACAGATCGACGTAGCCTCAAAAATTAAGCAAAGCTTGGACAGTAAAGAGCAGAGTCAGTTGACCCCAATGCATGAAAAGTTTGTACAGTAAGGCACAAGGACCAGTGCCTAAAGTCGCCATCAAATATATCAGGGCGGCCAATGTACTCAAAAGTATCTGAACATGCACTTTATCGCCTTGACAATACCTACAGGCGTTGTTCAGATATTTGTGACCACATTGGCCGCTCCGATATATCTGATGTCGGCTGTAGGTAAGTAACATCTTTGTACTGTAACTAGGCAACGGTATTCAAAATTAAATGTGTAGGTTGAGACTTATATAAATAGAAACGCTCCATAACTCGGGACTCAATAGGGGATATTACTGCAATATTCTGCCACCAGAGTGCAGCACTAGCACACCGGTAAACCATAGAGTTTTTAATACATACTAGGCCTTAAACAGTTTTTTTACAAGTTTTCATAGATAATTTATAACGAATAAATATGTCATTTGCGCACCAAGGCGGTTTGTTTACAAAGGGCCTATCGTGAAACGAGAGAATCGAAATTTCGACATGTGCCTCTCTATCGCTCGAATATGAAAGAGTGACAGATAACCAGGTAACGAAATTTTTATTTTCGTGTTTCGTGGTAGGCCCTCTGGATGTGCTAGTGCCGCCCCCTACGCAGAGTTTTGCGTAATATTCCCTATTGGGAGAAAATCGAGCTGTATACAATCTAAAAAATCGAAAATGGTCAGTGGTGCCATGAAAGTAGTATCTATTACGTTGCTCCAGGAAAGAGAAAGAGTATTTCATACAATTACTTAGTTTACTTTAATTATTTTACCATTTATTTATTTATTTATTTATTGTCGCAGAGGGGAATGCGTTTACGCATCGTCCCCTGGACCCGGGAAAGATCCATGTGGAGGGTATGTGGGACTCACTCTTCTGGGTGAACCACTAAAGTACTTAAAACCCTCTGCGGCGTTGCCCTAACTGCCGTTACGGGTAGCATCATGGGCATGAGATCATTCTACCACGATGCTACCCCCAGTTCTGCCCTTATCCCATTTGATCTTCAGCGTTTAAAATATTTCCAACCTGGTCTCAAAATAGCCCAACTCAATACCCACTCTAAAAACTTTCATCAGTTACAAACTAAAACGCAATGCAATTGCATCTCATATCGCTCTCCGCGTTCACCTACATACATAATGAGTAAAAAATCTCCGATGCAGGGGTCGTCACAATGGCCACGTGGCCGGGGGGGAGGTAATGCAATATTTGTCCGGCGACACACGGCGCGCGTGCATTGTGCACCTCGCCAGGGGTAGGGAACTCTTGATGCTGCGGGTAGTTTATAAATATACACGTTGTGACTTACGTTAAGCTCATTTTAACGAAATAAAAGAAAATTATTTAACTCGCTTGACAAAACGACACTAGGTACCTGTAAAGTTAGGTTATGGTTATATTTTGTTATGCTGTTAAAATAGGTACTATACCCAATGAGAAACGGGACTTAAACTGGACTTAAGCGGGACTTGTATTAATTTCTTCTAACGGTAGCATGTCCAGGATAAACGTAGTCTGGAAAAGAGAAGTGTTTAACATAACCTATAATACATAGGTACGTATGTATGTATACAGTATGTATCACTTATGCACTTAAATACATAGGTAAGTATGCATATAGAGAGCCAAAGGTGATCTGGTGTAGTTAGAGGTCATAACTCATAATTTTGTCTAAGCCTATACGTATATGGTATTATTAATAAACCCTGTACGGTCGAAGCAACATGGGTAAGTATGTATGTATTTTACAGGTCAATAAAAATAACATTATCGATATTATTTCCGTGCAGTAGTTGGCTACCCCTGCCCCACTAATCCCGCATGGGGCGTCGATAAAAAGATAAAGCGGGAGCGACGCGTGCGCACAAAAAATCGCTCTAACGACTCACCTTACACCTCACTACAAAACAGCCTAACTCCCAAACTAACATCTGGCACTTACGTCCTTTCGTATTACAGGTAATAAGCCACGAGTCTAAAAGGACCTAAAGCATATTAAATGGGAAGCGCTTACGTCATTTCTCCATGCGATGTTTTAAAAACGCTTCAACTTGAAAGGCCGTAAGTGTCATACAAATGTAAGGCGTTTAAGACGTTTTTTGCTAAAAGTTGTGTGAGTATGGCTTATCGCGCCTGCGTACAAATGAGCTTAATTGTAATACCTTGGGGGACGTGTGACTAAATAAACAGCCTGGCAGGAGGTCGCGTGTGTTTTTTTATTGTCAGACATGGGAACGCGGTTCAAAGAGGTGAAGACATAGACCACCATGTTTTTTTTTGTTTTTTACTCAAACCACACTATAAACATCTTAGGTGGGCCTAGTACATCTATGCATGTGGTTTTAAATAGCCGAAAATTATTCTAAATGAAGGGTACACGGAAAGAACATGTCTAGTCCCTTTTTTCGTAAAATGAGATTTTTGTATCAAAATGTAGCTTGCAATGAACTAAGTATTAGCAACAACTTCTGTAACAGCTGGAATTTTAAACATAAATCCACTTTTTATTTCATAAAAACCATCTGGTTACGAAAATAGTATGGTTAATTGAATCGTTCTACTCGTTCTAATCGAAACTTTAAAACCGCTATAACTCAAAATGTTGTCAAAGTGACTAGACATGTTCTTTCCGTGTACCCTTCAAATATAAAAAAAAACGTATAGGGCGGTGTTTCGAGTGCCGTAGGTCCTTACGTTAAAGTGAACACATTCTCTTTGTTCCTGGGCAAAGGCATCCCTCTCTTTCTCCACGTGTCTCTGTCTATGGCAATATCAGTTCAATCGTTTCAAAAGTCATCGAGATCGTCACACAATCTCCGCCTAGGTTTGCCGACGCCGCCGCTTCCCGTTTGGTACCCAGTCTGTGGTTTTCTAGGCCTACTAGTTGTTTGGCAAATTGGCATACGGCAGATGTGTCCTACTCACTCAGTCCCACAGCTTGGTGGCTGTCGGTGTCGAGACTACGTCTGATTTGGTCTAAATACATGGGTCTATAATGATCTTATTCAGTTAGAGGTTATTAAAGACTGAAGGTTAATGCTTATGATTAAATAAATATTTGTTGACAATCTTAATCAGATCGACGCAGTTCCAAACTAAAGCATAGTTTGTTCTATTGGCCCTAGACGACAATATACGTAGATATACTGACGCAAAAAAAATGATACAAAAAATTCATAAAATAAACAAGGTTTTACCGTACTGTCATCATTTTTAGATGATCAAACGAACTTACCTGAAGTGAAGTTCGATCTAAATTGTCATGTCTTCGCTGAAAGATTTATATTTATTAACGAGGTAGTAGTTGCCTAGCAACGCCACAACGGATCCGCACCTAGTTTATCGTAGAAAGAGAAAAAAGATATCTGTCTTCTTCTACGATACCCGGTCACTGGTCACCTCATTATTTTCAGAGCATAGCATATATTTCAACATTGTTATTACAGGGCTCGTATGGGTAGGGTGGGACTCTAAATCTTTCAGCGAAGACATGACAATTTAGATCGAACTTCACTTCAGGTAAGTTCGTTTGATCATCTAATTGTCATGTCTTCGCCTCAAGATTTATATTTATTAACGAGGTAGATGTTCAGAGCTAAACAATGTTGAAATCGAAATCAACAATGAAATATGAAATCAAAGTATATACCATAATCAAAGTATATTTCAAAATAAACGCTTCATTTTATACATATAGGTAACAAGTGTGTTACCATAATAAATATAGGCAGTGGCCTTTTTAACGATAATTAAAATACACGAGTTCCACCCGAATTTTAATAACTCAACTGGATCGTTAATTATACTAAAATACTTATCTACCTAGAAAAAACCAGCTAAATAATGTTCTTAGCCAATTTAAAGGTAAGATTTTACCTTGAAAGTTGGTTTAGGTAGGTTTTTTTTTTTTTTTTTTTTTTAGACATTTACAAACACCAGGGGGGTGCAACTCAGTGTAAATCTGTCAAAAAAATATTGAGTTCGACATGATGTATCCGATACGTTTGCATAAGTGCGAAAGAGAACTTGTCATGCGTTAGGAAGGGACAAAACGATTTGTGACGTTACAGAGGTCTCTCTGTATAGTACTATTATTTACTCTGTGTAAATACCCAACATTGGTTTAACGGTCGTGCTTTAGTTTTTTCATCCACCAAATTAGGAAAATATATATTTATATGTGGGTATCACTCTGGCATCGTAAATGTTACTTAAAAGGTTACTCAACAACATAGGTAAGGGATGTTGGTATTTAAATTAATATATATATATATATATATATATATATATATATATATATATATAAATTTTGTTTTTTGTGTTGGTCAAATGAACAACACCGAATTTGCAACACGATCTATATCTACTAATTTTGCTAGAAATTTTACTAGTCGATGATATAGAAAAAGGTAAATTTAAACAGAGTCTTTCTCATTTACGGCAGATGTTTCAAATAGTCTTCAATTTATGTTAGGTGTAACTAGAGTAGGTATTGATTAATATCTTATACCAGCAAACGGGTTTGCCATCTTCAACCAATGGTAAGAATAAATACCAGGGATAAAGAAATAATAATATGTTTTTTTTTTTTTTTTTTTTTTTTTTTTTTTTTTTTTTTTTTTTTTTTTTTTTTTTTTTTTACTGAAAACATCTAGTAAAACGGTTTAAATCTCGTTCGGGTAGTAAATACCTACTAAGGTAAAGAGGTATTTTGCTATCGAGTTCATCAAACTTTAAATATGAAACGTCTCAACAATCCGTTTTTATGGAGCTTGTGACGTCACGAAATACTGTGGTGAGTGGATATCCATTACTTGAGTATAAAAACGATATTTGATCTTATTTTACAATTGCATTTTGCTACTTATAAGTATATAATACATGTATAGGTATTTTACGCCTGCTCGAAGAATGGAATGATTGACAATTCCCTGTACTTGAAACGGATCTGAGGTTTTGAAGGTAGGTTAATAAAATTTTCCAGTTTTGCTCCCCTATTAATAAATTGGAAATCATGAAAAACAATATTCGTTTTCAATTTATTTTGATAATTAGCAAAATAACACATTGATTCGACTTGTCGATTCTCAAAATATGTCTGAGAGGCGCAGTACGTGCTAGCTTATTCCATAAAATAAGTTATAGCCGAATCTGATTTGGAAAATAAAATTGCCGATTTATGGTTGCAAACTAGAATGGGCAACAATAGTTTTATTTCCACTTGGTAGAATGAACTTTAAAGATTTATGTTAGCATATCAAAACGAAGGATTGAAAAAGTATGTTTAGACTAGGGACTTCAACTTTAAATATATATTTTATTTGGCTTATTTGTCATCAGAAAGCTAATAAATATTTTCCATGGAAAATATCGCCAATTACAAAAAAAAAACGTACAGTAATGAAAATCATACATGGCATCAAATGTTTTGGTTAATTATGTTCTAGATAATGTCTTATTTTCTGTATAAGAAAATGTGAAGAGGGAAGCACTTATGTATCCTTGCACTAATAAAGTGCAATAGCCTTTAAGTTCCTACTATTTACAATAGGTACTATATAATCCTTCTTATATGAAAACTTGGCTTTAATTTGAAATGTTCGTTTAAGTTGAATTATTTTACAAATAAGATCAGTCAAACTAAAAACGCAGGTACTATAAGGTTCCTTTCCCCAAATGTTTTAAAACACAGTAGGTACATTTTGTATTATAATCAAATCATGGCATATCCAGTGTTTCGATGTCCTATTTTTTACTTTATTATTGTAGTAAAATAATCCAAGTTTGTAAAAGTTATTTGTTCACAAAACGTAGTAAAATAAATATTTTTATTTTTCTAGCAAAAACAGACGTCGTTATGACAGACCTTTATAAATAATGCCATACAACAAGGATATTGTAACTTTTTAGTATTTTGAGTAAACATGAAAGCTCGCATGACCAATTGGCCATGAGTTGCAGTCAGCACTTGCGATCTCGCAATGCGTAATACACGCAGCCAGGGAAAATAACGTTGAAATCGTTAATTCGTAGATTGTATTTGATGTGTGGAAATTAAAAATGTATTTCTCTTATTTAAATACAAGAACCGCGGCTATCGAGACGCACGTCGCTTAGTACAAGCTTGCCATGCTTGTTTTTTGTGAGTAGGAAAGTAATATTTTTTTGAGTAAAATGTAAATCCTAAAACCTGCCTGGTGCCTGATCTGAGCACTGTGTGTCTGCGAGGTGGATACTTTAAATAAATCCTTACCGTTTTGAAGAAAGAAAGTCTCATCTCATATAATAATATTATCTACAGATAATCTATCTATATATACATATATAGGCACTGCAGGGTCTGCAGGCTCATGCTTTAGTTCTTACTCGTAAGACTTTTATGCAATTTGATCAATCGACTTTGTACCAGACCGAGGAAAAAGCGCCTGTTGCCCGTCATTACTGCTTACATGCGGGACTCGCCGAGTGCCGAGCCGAATGGCTCGTTCTTTCTGATTCTATAGAATCGATAGTAGAGAGAGACATAATAATACGAATATTTGGGCGAATGCCCGAATGTGTGTACACGGCTGAGGTGCTCGGCACAAAACAAACCTTATGTTTTCATTTGTATTTTAATTGCCAACCAAGGAAGATACAAGATCTGCGCGTACCTATGTGACTAACGTCTGCACGACAAAAGCGTGTGAATGAGGCGCTGGGCGTGCTGACTGCTGACGGCGTGGCCGACGTGCGCAACTCGCGCGTTTTCGTCGGCGGTTCCTACGGCGGTGGCGCTGCCGTGGTGATGAGACGGTTGGCTCCTCATGTTACAATTAGCAGACTTACAGCCTTTTTTGTTTCGGTAGAATAAGAATTAGGTACCTTGATTTGAAGATAATTAAAATGAATAAAGAAAATTATAACACTGCAGCCCACAGTTTTTTTGGTAGTTAATGTTTTTCTACCCTCTGTTGATCTTTTGAAACCTGTTTGCTGTTTGTAGTAAGTACATAGGTACTTGCTACGTATATACTTTGCACGTAGGTAGGTTGGGCACCATTGCATAGCCATTTAGCCTGTGATATAAATATGCACAATCGTATTATTTTTTTTTTTGGAAAATGTGCTAAGTAGGTATCAAGAAACTTAAGTCCTTTCAAAATTGGCGTTTACATTTTTGCCAATTCGCCATATTCCGTCGCCTCCGAAACAAAATCGATACGTCTGAAGTCTTCGGCGTTGGCGAGGGTCCTGATGCTAGTTCCGCAGGCTGCAACACTGACGAGGGTCCAGGCTCCGACTCCAAATCCCAAGCTGCTAGTTACGGGATACCTCCTGAGGCCTAGGTCGATACACCCAATTGTTTGTCTATTTCTGCGGCTTGCAGATTTTGTGGAGGCGGCGGTAGTTTATATTCTACAAGGTAAAAATAGCGGTTAACATCTCGTGTTAACTCTGCGAAATTGCTACTGATTATTATCTCGTAATAATTCTGAGCTATAATTTCCACTGCCTAACATCTCGTGTTAGATCGGGGAATAAGTATGTGATTTATTATGCGAAATGCATATCACTGTTAAAATAAATCACAACCACAGGCTCCAGGTAGACTTCAAATAGATCGCTTCCAAAGTTATTCCAAAAGGAAAAAATAACGGTTAACATCTCGTGTTAACTCTGTGAAATTGCTACTGGCTAATATCTCGTAATAGTTCGGAGCTAAACTTTCCGCTGCCTAACATCTCGTGTTAGGTCGGGGAAGAAGTATGTGAATTGTATATCACTTTTAAAAATCACAAACACAGGCACTTCGCTCCTTTTCCTCCGAAGAAATTCCTTATTTCATCACTCCTCTTCCGATCTTGATTTTCCTTTAGTCATAAAAATTTAACTAAAATCCACTAGGTAATTAGCTAAATAAATCAAAGTAAAATTTAATTTATTTGCTAGAGCTCTAACCAGGTGCGATCGCTGCGCGCGCAAAAACAATAATGAGGTGACCAGTGACCGGGTATCGTAGAAGAAGACAGATATCTTTTTTCTCTTTCTACGATAAACTAGGTGCGGATCCGTTGTGGCGTTGCTAGGCAACTACTACCTCGTTAATAAATATAAATCTTGAGGCGAAGACATGACAATCATAGACATTCGGCACCAGCTTTTGTGAATTTACGTATATTATACAATAAGCATACATTTTGTAGGTTACCTCAAAATTGAAGATGCTGCGTAGTTATTTGCTTACCTATCGGGTTTAAAAGACTCAACCCATGCGGGGTATATCAACCCTTTGCCCACTGTATTATCAAAGGGCCTATGCTCAGCGCCAAAAAGCTAAACCAACATACCCACTGCACATGCAATGCCCATGAATGAACGAATGAAAGAATGAACGATATGAATGTAATGTAACAATGGCGAATGGAAGTTACGCACTGTCGCGTACGCTTTTTCCAATTGGTATAGAACTTAATATTTTAGATTATAAGGGTGAATTTGCTGTGATATTTAAATTGCTGAACCGGTCTGCAAGTGTGATAAATCATAATAATATGCATCTGCCGGACTGGTTAGAATTTTAATGAATGTGAATACATTGGTGATAAAGTTTGTAAAAATATATGTCTAGTTGAATTTGTATCCCAAATGAACTGTTCGTAATAACCTAGAACTTATGTGAACTTTACTTATAACTCTTTATTTATTTTATTTCTTAGATCAGGGGTTTTAAAATACGATTATAAAAGTCAAATATAATACAAAACAATACAAAACATAAAAACATCATAAAATTACAAATGCAATCTAGGGCCGCCGTCGAACTCAGGCTACCCATAGAATATTATGAATATACTAAAATGTTTAAGATTTTTTTTGTACTTAATAATCAGTAGTCATCTACAACGCAAGCGTATATTTTCAAAACATCAATATTATTTTCATAAATCAAAACACTAGAATTATTATTCCAAAATTCTTCCAGCGCTCAAAAGACACGGAACCATACAATAACAGCCGTAATTCATGTCATTACGAGGGGATAGGTAACGGTCCATTTTTGTAACCTTTGTTGTCACCCCACTGTCACGCCGATTGACTGCGCGCGCGCTGCTTCGCGTGCTTTTGATTGTTCATTCATCTTTATGGCCAGTTGGTCAGTCGATATCAACATGCAATTAATAAAAGAACAGATATACGAACGGTAACGTAATAATATATTAAATACTCAAAATTCATGTGTATACACTAGCTTACGCCCGCGTCTCTGTCAGGGTAGAAGTTCCCAAGCCCCCTTCTTGTTCCGGACTCCTTATTTCCCTTACTTTGATCTCTCCTTGAGGAGTGAATTTTGAGCTATAAAGTTATACTTAAGTAGGCCTTCCATACTTGTATACCAAAAATACAAATCAGTTCAGTTTTTGCTAAAAAAGAACAAACATCATCCAAACATCGAAATACAAAACAATATGTCGCATTTATAAATAACATGATCGTGATTAAATTCTTATAATATATGGTATATGTTTAACAGTAACTTAATATTATTGTGTATCTTCATATTGGCTATGTGCGAAGTGCATGATGGGGGTAACGTGAACGATCGCAGCGCACAATGACAAGAAATTGGGCTCTTGTCAATATCACATTTCCAAATATTTGACATCACCCGTAAGGTCAACTGTCAAAATAGTGAATCAGCCAGTGACATTTCATATAAGCAAGAAGTATAACGCCATTAATAAAAAAGAAAAAAACCCTTTCACCCCCTGCTCAAGAGATGGCGCCACACTCATGCACACAGCCAATAGGAAATTTTATCAAGGTATAATTTTGACCTTACATTATTTTAGGATCATTATGAATTAATCCTGACCATTGTCCCTTACAACCCTTGTCCGAATGTATAATTTTAACCTCAATAACACAAGACCCAAAACTAGGAGTCAGAAACACGCGTCCACGATATATTAAAAAGGTAAAGGGTCCCCTACCTTGGAAGGTATCGTTAACTAAATGAACGAGTGCCCGCATACGATCTTATTTCTAGTCAACTACGAAAGGTATTATAACTATATGTGTATTATTAGCGCTTGTGACGTTTCGGGTTTGAAGGGGTTACCCTTAGCTTCCATAATTGGTCGTTTTCACTTATTCTGGCCCATTTTTAATGTGCTGTGAATTGGCTTGATTGTTTGTTTATGGTTTTAAGGATAGTTGTACTTCAGAGTGTAATAAGTACAATGCCGTAGTATGTGTTCTGACTTAAAGTGCATGTTTTATATAACAAATACACGTAATACGCAACAACGACATTTTAGAATTGACAAACGTTTATAAATAAACAATAGTTATTATTATTAGTTATGTAGGGAAAGCAAAATTAGATTACATGAGTCAGGCTATCAATCGGTAAATTGCTCAATTGGCAATGGTCAGTGACTCAGGTAAGTATAACTCATGGTTCGGTAAATCCCACTTCACCCACTTAATTTAATCTAGGTACTTAGAGTAGATTGTTTGATCATGTAAGGTCGTTTCATCATGTGTTGATCTCGTATACCACACGTCACATGATAATATACACCATTTACCAATACTGTAAGGATAGGACAGTGAGTTTAACCCAAAATTTTCTCGGGGTTGAGTACGAAACAGGTGGTCCAAGCTGTGAAGAGGCTTGCACCGTCCCCATATAGCGTATGAGAGCTGGTTTCATGAAAACAAGCTGCATGTGACACCTGATTCAATTTAACGAGGATCTCTCAGGCCATACTATATCTAGACAAAAAACCGTTACAACCGAGTTCCATGGATACTTCACCACTGGTACCATTACGTCACCAGTCGCTGAACTCCTCAATTGACGATGGTCGGTGACCGCTCCAGGTGGCGCGTGACTCACGCAATTTGCTCAATGGAACTCACGTGAGAACTAGGGAGCTATGGAGTGGCATTTATTTTTAAATTCTCACAAATATGAATCTCACCTTCGTATCAAATGCTTACTTAAATACATGCAAAAGAGCTCTTCGGGCCTACTCGTAGAATTTTTAAATACACGGAGAGAAAAAATTTACTACAAATAAGTAAAAAATAGTCATTCTCAGGACAAGTAAACGTTTACTAAAAACAAGGAAACTTTTACTAAAAACAAGTACACGTTTACTAAAAACAAGTAAACTTTACTAAAAACAGGGAAGCGTCTACTTGTTTTTAGTAAACGTTTACTTGTTTTTAGTAAATTATTTACTTGTCCTGGGAATTACTATTTTTTACTTGTTTCTAGTAAAAATTTCTCTCCGTGTACGTAATATGTATTGGGTAAAATCATAACCTTGGTATTTGATGAATGACAATGGTGAAGTAAGAAAATTACAAATATGGTATTTATTAAAGTGAAACTTTTATTCCATCGCCTCAAATTTTAAAGCCTCTCTTCTGCATGTCAGGCGTTACAAGCTGTAACGCTGATTCTCGTTTATAATAAGGTGAGGCTTATTTCATAAGCAATATGGTTCATGTCATGTTGGCAGTCAACCGCGGTATACAAATCTTTATATCGCATCTTAGCGTAACTGCAGCGGTGGCACTGTGGTATGGTATGAGACTTACGATCGAATGGGCGATGGTTCAAGCCCCGTGGGACGAATTATTTTTTTCTAAATTTTAGAAACATATTTCGATTATATTTAATGAATTACATTTGGCAAGTCATTCCAGCTCTGTACGTCTAGCATGACAAACCAATTGGGCACCAATTTCTTAGCGCCATACTAACATAGTAAAGTTTCACTTGCATCGTGGTTTCATAAAGCCACACAATGTTTTTTTTAATTAATTTCTTTATAACTACATAACAATGTCAAGACGGTCAAATATACTTCTGTAGAAACCAGTGGCCAGTGGCAGTGAGCGTCCATAGAACTCGATTCCCACCGGCTTCTCTAATTTTTTACGCTACGAAGAAAATAAAACCAAACAAGAGACGGCTTACCTTGTTTTCAACGCTTATTATTATTTTCATCTAACTTTATCGAGACTTTATCCAATTGCTACCAAAATTTAACAAAGTACAAGTCAACTCTAAGCATTCCTTATGCAGATGACCCACATGGCTCCCAATTGAGAGTTATTTGGTCTGATCGCAGGTGCGGGCGTAGGTGCCACATTGCTGCACTCATCAGGTAAAAGGTCTTAACCGCCACACTTATCCATACAACTTACGACATCTACTTCTAAAACCACTTACAACAGTTCATTCATCAAAATTATCTGGAATCGGAGCATATGACTATTAGACTGTCTGTTTTCATCTTGAAAGTACGCTTGGGAGAAGGAAATGAAATTGACTACGCCTATGCATTATTTTAATGCTGTAGGTACTTTGTGTTTTGGCTGGGATTACTAGTGTGAATAAGTCTAATGTCGAAAAAGATGATAATATTCATGTATGGAATGGCTCTACATGATGGGCCATCATAGGGACGCAGCTATACGATGGAACGAGATCGCAATATCGTTAGCTGTAGAGGAGCCAGAAGGAAATGTTAACACAATAATTTACAGGGTGACCTATTGATTCCCCGATGAATTATTCGTAGAATATGGATTCACAGACAACGACTTGCAGATGGGTTGCAAAGCTGCCAAACGTTAGTCGACCAAGATACATCTACGAATAAATCGTTCTGCGAATCGTTTTTCAGCGAATCGTCTACGAGTGGAAAATCCGCCAATAATATTTCCACCCACCATTTTATAGGTGTCATCCAAAGTTCTTTAAGTAAAAATGTGTCATGTATTCAATGTGTTGAATACACAGACTACACAGACACCTCATCATTTTTTCTGTTGTGCAGTGATGGGAGAAGATCGAGCTGTGAGAAGAGCGTATGTGGGGCACCCGGGTGGAAAACGTCCGTCTGGATGCCCCAGATACCGCTGGAGCGACGAAGCCCTGAAAGATATAGCCGCCCTCGGAGTACCGGACTGGCGTGCAGTGGCGCAGAATAGGGCAGAGTGGCGTTCTCTTGTGTCAGACGCCAAGATCCGTTTTGGGTCACTGAGCCAGTGAAGTAAGTATGTGTAATTGTGTAGTCTGCAGAAAGTCAGGAGCGTGCAGACCAGACATACAGAGATGATCAGATAATATCTGCCGAACGGCGAGATGTGCAGTGGATGGGAGTTGCACGAGACTAAGGAGAGTTGCAGAATTGAAGAGGTCTAATTCAGTGGGTGGATATGGGCTGAATGGAGAGGTATATGAAATCTACATCTCTAAGGATTATAATAAGCTTAATAGTGGCATACGATTAGAAGCCAACGAATGAATTAGTTAATTCATAACAAACTTTACGATAAAAGCATAGCTCAAAAGATGACTGAAGCTTTCAACACTACATCAATACTGCGACCACCAACTAACTACATTAAAAGTATAAACTTTATTCTCCAGTACTAACATTAAAACAAAAGTTAAATAAAACCCTTATTCTCCACGTCTCGAGCACGAGGCCCTTTGTCCCGAACTAGTAAATTAAATAAAGCAGAGAGGTGTCGCCCGCACACCGCACACGATAGTTCAAAGCGCCCGCATGGTTTTAAAAGGTGAGGTTTGGAATATGAATAGTCACTGATATCAGAGAAGGGAAGGGAAATTTTGGATGCTTTTTATTGTTAAACTATTATGATTCTCATATGCCAATGGCCACCCCTGAAAACTCTATACACCGAATGCAAGCTATCTTCATCCAACAATTCTCGTTTTTTCCAATTTGTTTACCTATAACTATAAAAATTTGACTGTATGGTCGATTGACAAAATGAAGTCAGGTACGGCAGCCCAGACCAAGCTAAACTAGAAATAAGTACCTAGGTACTTTGTTGATGTCCACATTAAGTATGCCTATAGTTTTTACTATTGCAACTGAGCTAATTCACTTTGTATTGTTGAAAGGAAAGTAAATACGCTCAATTGGAATAATAAAAACTATATACGCCATTGACTATAGCTCAGTTTTAATGTTTGAACGTTTCAACCGCCACATGACTCTTGACATTTTATCTAATTTTGAAACTCTTATAAAAACGGAGGCTTGGAAAAAAAATCTGTCATTGATCTGTTGTGAAAAATCAATAATTGACAAACCTAATAAAAATACATCGCCATCATCCCCTCAACTGTATATTGCGACACGCACTAACTGCACTAATTAAGCAACATATACCAAACTACACGACCTTGGCATTCCATCAATCCTTATCCACCTACCAATTGCCACAATAAAGAACCCTGTCGCAGTATCTCCACATACAACTTCTAAGTGAAATTGTCAGATACGTTAACTCGACATGGGACTAAACGATCAGTAATCGAGAGCGTCTGGCATCAAGAACCTTGTCACTATAACTCCATATACGTGTTAGTAAGTGAAATGGTGGACATGGTGTTGTGACAAGGGGGTAAGTACACCTCTGTCTGGAAAGCTCATTGCTACAATTGGCATGCGGGTTCGCGGAACGTTGGAGATGGAAAGATAACAGAAGATTGTTAATGATACCCGCAGAATATTTTGGATTATTTAAGTCTATAGTGTTAATTATTGGGGCATAGGTTAGCAGGAAATTTGGTGAGGTTTCCATTTTTATATGGTAAAACATTTAAAATATCTACCAACAAGGTTAAAGTAGTTGCGGAGTGGATAAATAACTTCATTGATTAGAATTTCATTCTGCGTACAGATGATGAATCATTAGGTAGGTACTTAGGGACGTGTGTACTTGGAATTTGAATCAGTATTTAGGAACTTGGAATTTTAGGTAAGTAAGTGCAGGTGATACACAAAGACTGCGTAACAAGTGGATAAAATGTTGAAAATCCGAGACCACAATTGTCGTGATGAAAATATGACACGATATACATCGGTTGACTGGTATGAGAATGATTCACTACCTATTGATATTACCCTCCTGTTTGTTTACTTTATGCATGCAATTATCCACGTGATACTGTAAGTAAAAACAACACTGTTCAAAACTCCGCGATTGAAAGAGACGGAGATTTTCACATCTCATTTCCACTCAGTTATATTATAATAATAAGAACAGGTAGGTATATAATACGATACGATAAACATTAACAGGTTTATTAAATGTAGAATCTGCTGAGTAGTATTTTCAGTTTATCACGCTGTCGACACAGTATAAGTCTATAAGAACGTACCTATAAATAGATAATATATCGTACCTACGCTCTCTCTGTGAACATTCATCAAAAATCTTCATCAAAACCCAAAAAGGTCATACAAGAACAAAAGTCAATCGATGAGGGTATCTAATCTGTATAACCCTACCATTGAAAAACGGCCTTAGTCTCCCTAAACATATACACATTTACGTCGTTACAATTTGGTGTAGCACGTAAAACATTTATTCTAAAAAGGCGTAAGTCTTCTTGAATGCGTTAAAGGATAAGTCGTTTTAAACTGGGGAGTCTGGGCAGTAGATATTACGGAGCAAACCTGCGGGCACGTATAGCAGTTATTAAAACATCGCGGTTCGACATCACGTTAATTACTTAAGCTGGGACACAGTAGACTTTGGAAAACAGTGCGGAATGCGTACGCTCTGCTCTACGTGGGTGTTACATATTCGACTCGGCTACAGTTAATTTGGAGACTAATATAGGGCTAATAATAGCAATTTTGTTAAACTACGGGTTTTGTTAAGGTTAGTTGAAGCTTGATAAGTCAGTTCGATTTTGAAGTCATCGATATTTTCATAGTGAGTGTTTTAGGAGCACAAATAACCTCAACCGTGAGATGAGTAAGTAGGTATACCTTTTATCTTGTTCAATGCTCACCTGCAATAATATCTTAACGAAGCGCACACAAATACCTGACACAAGCTTATTTATAGAGCTATAAGTGCGGCTACAGTGTTTTGCGCCCTTCGTTCTGGAAGATATTGTCGTGACGCTAACTGTATGTAGGTACCATATACTCTATTCTAATGAATGTGGCATGTGAATTTAGGTACCATATACCTACTCTGCTTTAATGTTTTGAGTGTAAGAGAGAGTAGAGAGGGAAAATTGGCGATCAAATTGTACTCGTACCTAAAGATTGCAGACCCTAAGGTGGCGACCACGACCACCCTGGCAAAACTGCGACCACGTAGAAGATGATTTTATCATATAAGTATTTTTCTCCTTTCCATTTTTCTTCTTACTGTTATCAACCCGTGCACTGCGCCGGAACTGGCCAGTTTGCGCCGGCCGCCCGGTATAAATTTAACCCGTGTTTGACTTAACAGTTTCGCTGCTACCGCTCGTACGGATTAAGGTCCCGTTAATCGTTTATTAAATGTTTTACAGCGCTTTATTTAATTACACGGCTCAATGGATTTATTTAGGCTAGGTCCCTATGATTTAATTTGGAAAATGTTGTGATTTTGAGTCTCCCTTTTTAGAGCCCGTATAGGAATAAAAATAATATGTGCTCAGTGCACACCTGGTAAGGGATGCGGTTACTGGGGTGGTACAATGCTCTGAATTTTTAATAAAATTGTGGACAATGGTACCTACCAGAGCTCAGGAATATATTTCATTGAAATGTTTAGTTAATTATGCGGGTATAAATTAGGTATTCTCCCCTTTACAGTTTTGATTAACTAACTAAAAAAAGGTTTGCGGAAATTGATTATTTTCTTTTTTATTTCTGATTAAAGAAAAAACAGCAAAATAGTAGACGTATTGTTAGACGTTTTGTAAATTATTTGGCAAAATATCTTATGCTCTGAAAATGTAATGAAAATATATAACTGGAAAAAACAGTACAGTCTGAAGGAAAAAATAACTTCGTGTTAATTCCATCTGTTATTAATTTAGTGTACCTATTAATTTAGTGTACCTATGTATGTGTCGGTATATGTGTACAGTCGCCATCAAATATATCGGAGCATACTAGGTACTCAAAAATATCTGAACATGCACTTTATCGCCTTGACAATAGAGTTTAAATAAATGTTATGAATTATTAGCCTCACATTGACTCAAAATTTTGATATCACAGAATAGTTGGTAATAAGATTTGTTTTGTACCTCGTATCATTGGCGTAACATATCTACTTACATAATTTTATATGATATTGATTTCAACAATAGAATAGAATAGTAGGTACTTATATTTATGCTCATACCCATCTCCAATAATTAAACCTTAAGTTGAAAAGCAATAACCGTAACAATATATTAAATGCAAACACGGCGATTGGAGTGCAAGTTATTAGTTCACCTGGGGGTTGTTTGCCTCAAACAATGGATGTTATTAACCCCTCTCGTAACCATTATGGAGGTATATTTATACAACGTACCTACCCATGAGGAACCTGAAGGATTTTACTAGTGTATTTCTGATCATATTTAGACACTAAGATTACCTATAACCTTTTCTAGATCGGAGTAAATACTATTTTATTAAAAAGAAAAACGCCGTTTTTATTGATGGTGATGTCGCCAGTCTACACATCCTTGTTGACACAAAGTGATAATGATAGAAGGTATGTAATATGTTTATGACGTGACCGCCATGTGCCTCCACGTAGGTATAGTCAATCGATTCCTAGACCACTCTAGACCCTGTCAGAATAGTTAGTTTAATAACTCTGTAATACGTTTATACGTATTCACGGGCAACTGCCATTATGAAACGGTTCTATACAAGCCTACGGATCAAATTAGTTGACCATGTACCTATTTACACGTCGAGCCAACTTAATTATTGAATTATTCTTGCGATCAATCAGCGCTAAACAGTTACTTCAGATCTACATATGCTAAATTATACTCCTTCGCTATGTCATTAAGTATGCTAAGTCATAAAGCAAGGCTCAGTAGCACTATAACTAGTTAAACCCGAGATTGGGAAACAATGTCGCGGCAACAAAGAGCGAACTATCGCTGACTGGCATGTCCTGACTTGCCGGCTGTGTTGTCGGCACAATAAACACGTCTCCGGCGTCGCGTCGTTAATCAACGACACTCACCTTCAGGCCTGGTGGAACGATGAACGACGGTTAAGTATTGGTATAGTATGTTTTATACCACTTTGAAAATTATGGATGATTGCATTTGCAACCCCTGTATCTTATCGAGACTTCAGAAAACAGTACAGCTTATTTGAAGAACCTTATGCCACGTGTAAGTCTCTCGAGAAACTCTCGGCTGAGAGCTTATTATACAGCTAGAAACTTTTATATTAAAAAACTAAGTCCTGATAACATTAGTATAGGATCTCTAATTCGTATGGGTGACGATAGTGGAGTCTAAAGAGCTTATTCTGGTTAAAAATTACCTAAGCATCCTAGGTCCCACTGCAGAGGCGAACTGCTAAAAGATTCTAGAGCAGGTGCTGCTGGTCGTGTTAGTTTGCGTTGACTAGACTGAAATAAAGTTGAGCAGAGGTTTTTGGTGTCGAAGGCCAAGATGCACTTCGAGTCGTGGCGCCACCAGCAGCAAGTTAGTTTCCATCAGGTCAATTATGATAATGAATGTGTATTAAATACGAGTAAGACTTGACTAGAAATTCTTTAACAGTTTTAATCAGTAGGGGTTCGTGTCGTAAAAAGTGTAATTTTTAAACAAAATGTACCCTAAAATAGTACATTACACAACTAGGGTGGTAAAACAAAGAAAAGGCCGAGATCGCAGAAGTTTGCGGCCCGAGCTGCAAGCGAGGGACGTAAATATGCGATCGAGGGCTTTCTTTATTACCTCCCGTGTTGGGTACATCATTTTATGTCTACACTTGGCCAGAAAGCGTCTTTTTCCGTACGCGAAGCGTGCGGAAAAAGCCACTTTATGGCTCAGTGTGGCATAAACTTATTTTATTGTAGCTTGTCAAGATTGTAGGATATGAATGAATGAAAATGAAATAACTTTAGATATCAATACGAGTAAAAAACCGTTTTTACTTTTTATCTGTTCTTGACTTTTAACTCGACATGTATTTTTCCCCCGTACCACCAGGCTCTTCTCTGTATCCACGACCACATCGCACTGCAAACACAGACTTCATCTAAAACCGTCCCCCGAGACCAACGTGAAACCCTCCGTTACTTTCCCCTGTACCACCGGCCTTCGAAACAATAGCCTCACCTTGACACGAGGGGGGTCATAATTAATTATTTCCTATACATTTACACTAAAATGTCGTAAGTGATATACTAACTAATGGCGCTTACGCTGTTTGTGTGTAAGCGTGTTTTGTCTTGGCAGGTGCCGGGTGACGCGGATGACTTGCACGTTTTTTGCGCGACATTTTGAAAATGGCCGACCTATTTACGCTGTAGGTGTTATGTATTAGAGGATAATCTGAAGACTTTATTACATTGTGGTAAGGGCTAAAATTGGCCAATCCACGTTTTTACATAGAAATCTCCATTAAAGGCAAGGTGATGAGATGAGGCTTTTTAGAGAGTTGGCAACAATTATAAATTGTAGAGGTATTTTCATAGTTAATAGGTTTAAAATTTTTGACAATAAATGATAATATTTTTGAAACGAAGAACGTTTCAAATATGTATGTGGCGCAGTCGGTGCGTTTTTACTATTTACTCAGCTATAATTTTTGTCTCTAATAGACAGTCTGTGAAAATTAAAACCATACATTTTTTTAGTGAAAATTCTGCAGCATTAATTCTTGCCTATGTTGAAACAATTTCATAACATATTGCGTTCATATCTACTCAGATTTCAGCAAAATCAAAGCTCATACATATTCAGGATAATACCCTTATTGTTTCATTTCGGACATCAACGCCATACTGTGAATGCCCAAACACAATGCGCATACGATCACCTGGGCCCGAATTAATCGTACAACAATGCTTCCAACCTGTCTGTGGTCCAACGGATTTCACACTCGCAAAAATACCCCAAACAACTGAAATCAAACCTTAAACTACAGTAATGGAGTTGAATTTCCAATGGTATGAGTGGGTATTAAATACTGGCCAGAGGGATCATCCAACTGTTTTGTAAATGGAACGCGATTCAAATTGTCACCTGAATTATAGAGATAATGTAATTTAAACCTTGTTACCGATGCTATTGAATCAATTTAGCTCGTATTTGAGTGGTTGGATGATTGAAGGCTTATCTACATAGCCAAGTCAAACTGAGCATTAAAGAGTTGGGGGTAGAGTTGATATTTGTGTGTGGTTTGGGGTGCGTTGTAATGAGTGGATACTCACAGGTGCAACAGCGTGGAAGGCTCACCAAGCGTCCGATCTGTGCTATTCATTCACAAAGCTAACATTACCTCGTCGCCATAAAGTGTCCAGTACATCTTTGACCTTTATTTAAGGATGATAACATTGAAGCCTAACTTGGAAAGAGTTTTGAGTCGAGTGCACATGTTTTGTGAATGTAACTCCTGGCTACAATATGGCTGCCTTCCCTTTCCGGTGGCGATTATGTGACGTGTGCATTTCTGTTATTTGTGGCAGATAACGGGTTTATGATTCCGCTGTTTCATTTAATCTGTTTAAATGCTCATTGGCGCCTCTTTTCGTTCCACGCGGAGCTGAAATAGTACATTACGTAAAATAAAGGGCGGTAAAATAAAGAAGGGCTCAGATCGCTGGCATTTGTGGTCCGAACCGAAGGTAAGGGCCATAAACAAGCGATCTGAGGCTTTCTTTATTACCGCCCGTGGTGCGTACATAATTTTACGTCTTCTCGTGGGTGTGAAGTGAGATTTGCCGCTGCGCTCTAGGGCAGTAACTCTCACTTAGCGCCTAGAGTGACGTAAAGTAAATTAAAGTAACGCTCTTGATATTTGCTTTTTTACATCTTTATTCTTATTCAGTTTTTGTCATCTCTACATTATGTAGCACAACTATGAAAATCCATTCCAAACAACCACCCCTTTCAACTAAACAGCCAAACTATAATCTATTTGAACCACACTACCTGAATTAATATCCAAGGTGGGGCGGCGGCAGGCGGCGCAATAGTTACGAGCGCGGATATTAAACCGCGTGTCGATGGTACAGTCAGCAGCAGAAGTAGCTAAGCTGGGTGTTCTAAATCACCTACACACGCTCTTATTCTCTTAACAATAAAGTCGTGTCCAGCTCATTTGGAACACAAGGGTGTTCCCCGCTTATCTACTTTTGCTGCTGGCTGTATAATCGTACCTGGCTCTTTACGGCAGAATGCTGTTATTGTTTTAGTTTGGATGGCTGGTATTTTTGCAAGCTTCCTTTTTTTTTAAACATGACTAACTTGTTTGGCCACCTTAAGGGCCAGTTACGAGTCTGGGGTAGTGATAAGGTCAGTCTCGCGGCCTGATGGGCCGCGAGGCTGCCGAGTAGAAGAGGAAAAATAGCGATAGAGAGAAGTGAATAGAAGAAAGGGTTTAGTAAAGAGAAGGGTGTGCAAGCTTCCTATTGATTTTTTGGCACCATTATATACCTCGATGCTTGTGTACGAAACTTACGTAACAACATCATGAAGAACCGGCCGGTCTTCCCAATGCGGCATAGTCACTTTCACAAGAATGTATGCTAAGGCGGTTTTCACTCTACTGCGGTTTCCGCATTCGGCGACGGTGAGCGAACGAGATACCGCTATGCATGTCTATAGCGCTGTCAGGCTTACACACCGTCACCGCGTACATTTGCGGCGCCAGTATGATAATCTTAAGTATGTGGTGCAGTTGCCAAGCAGAGCCAACGCTCAATGGATCCGTCGCAAAAAACCCGGACAATCGCTATACCTTGTGCAATCTAAGAAGCGGTGTTTGACACCTGTCATTTTAGTACATTTTATAACCTAAAATCGATGTTAGGTTATAAAATGTACTGAGATGACAGGTGTCAAAAACAGTTTCTTAGATTGCACAAGGTATAGTAAGATGATGGGATAACATAACACCACTTTCTATGCAAAAGTATTGCCCCAGAAAGGTTATTATTAACCCCCAACCCCTTACGATCTACTTACACAAGTTCCTCATATTAATACTTACCATTTAACACAAATAGTTATTAATGGGCATCATTTGCTATCATTTCTCACCGGAACTATTCGCTATACCTTGGTGACAAATGTGCAAAGTTACCTCGCTAGAAATGTCTCCATTACGTCCCTCGGGACGGAAATACCTTGCAAAAGTTAATATCTGTACATCTTCACATGTGGGGCCACGAAAACTAAGGCGTACTAATGGTCCTAAGCAGTTTTTTTACAGGTTCACGAACATATTTTCGGTAGGTATTTAAAATAGGTAGTAGGTGTTTGTAAAGCATGAAAAGTGAACTTTGAATGACTCATAATGGTGATGATTATTCGAATGGTATTCTCCTTCTTTGTGTTACTATAACCCTGTCAAATAAAAATTAGTAATCCTAACGAAGAAACAGTGCAGGATCTTTCGATGCGTTTAATGATACCTACAAAGTATTTTGGGATGAAAGACGTGTACCTAACCCACATAAAAATTCTGTAACTAGGTTTTTGTAAAATTCTGACTTCGGTTGTAAGCTGAAGAAGGACATTTATCTTTTTTTCCAAGGAGTATGGAATCAATCTAATTATCTGCCTTAAGAGTCGCCAGGACGCTCGCGTGGACTCGCGTCCCCATACAAACGTAGTTCAGCTCTCATTTTAAAACGGCATGCTATAGAACCACGAAATTTGGCATTGGCATTCTAGCAGACACAGATCTGTACTACTAGAATGCCCATGCCAAATTTCGTGGTTCTAAAGCATGTCGTTTTAAAATGAGAGCTAAACTACGTTTGTATGGGAACGCGAGCGTCCTGGTGACTCTTAAAAATAGCGCCCTTAGAGTGACAGATTCAATAAAAAATATTACTAGTATTATTTGATAATTTCATAAAAACTCCATAGGTCGGTCCACAGTCAATTACAGACCACGACCTAAAAAGGCATTACATTCAGTAAGATTCGAATGAATTAACACCGCTGTCTGCGTGGCCTCGTCCCAAAGGTCGGCCTCCGCTGGCATAGTTGGCAACTTCTGTTTAATTGTCTCACTCTCAACCTTTGCGTTCAAGCCTACCAACATGTCCCAATATATCGAACTCCTTATGTCGTTGACAAAGAGTCTAATATAGCTTGAGGTTTTTATTCCCAGGCGGTATGAGGTGCCACATTTGGGTTCTTAGTGACCGAAGTGTTTTAGGTAGATTAATTTTCTAAATGTTTGGTTATATAGACCCATAGACCAGGGTTGTACTAAATTCTTATGACACTTGGTAAAACAATAGTATTTTCAAAGTGAAATTTGCATTCGGAAACATTTGCATTATAGAAAAGAGTACCTACCTAGTACGTATAGTTTCATGGCTTTTTAAGGGCCGTACAAAAAAATCATAGCCAAAAAAATATCTTTAGGAGTGTAACCTGTTGATAGCCCTTTTTTCTACAAAGCTAAAACTTTCAATTAGGTATAATATTTTGACCACTGTAGAAACATTTAAGAGATCGTACCGACCCGTCGAGTTAATCACTGGACTCAAGTAAAGTGAATCGAATTTGAAAGAATCATCATTCCGCGATTTTTTTATCAGATTTTCCAGACATCTCTGTAGTGGCACATACAGGTATATACAACCATTTGTGAAACATACTCATCTTTATGAATATGAAAACTCACCTGACAATCAAACAATATCTGCACTCCTGGCATGTTCACCGCAAGCCTCAGCTCGGAACTGTCGGAAGCCACCCCGCCTCATTAACGAACGAAACTTGTGTCGCGACTGCGACACGACAGGTGTAGAGATGGGGAGGCTGTAGCCAAGTGACAATCTTTTATCGACGAAGCGAATCAATAAATAAAAACATACAAGGCATTGACTGACAGGAGATGATATAGATTTTTTTGTCCCAAAAGTTGTAGTGAAAATCACTACAAGTCTATACTACTCTTTGATTTAAATTTGTTCTAAATGTCACATCTAGTAGGTTCTACCTACATAATAAATCAATGATACAAGGCATAAATGATGTAACTATGGGTATGATCAATTCCGAGTCCGATCAAGTGTTTGTTGTTGAGTGTCCGATTTTGGGACGTATACTTATTTGCTTCTTCATACAGAAACACCTCGGGGTAATTTGCAGAAAAAATGTACCTTTACTTTTTTTTAATTTCATATATATTTTGAGTCTATCTTATGCAGAATCATGAGCTCTATCGACTCTGATAGAATAAAAAAAATGTTCCAACTGTCCCAAAACTTACATACAAAAAATTCGTTACGTTCATAAAAAAATGTAACGAAACTGATAATTTCTCAGTTTCCTTACCCTTTTTTTATGAACGTAACGAATTTTTTTGTATGTAAATTTTGGGACAGTTGGGACTCAGTAAAGGTACATTTTTTCTGCAAATTACCCCTCGACGTATTTGTATGAATCTCTGCATAAAAAAGTCGATAGATTAATACACTGGAAAAGCATGGATACTTATTTATTCCGAAAATGTAGGTTCAAAGGACAGAAGTACTAAACAAGAGATTTGGCTATTTGAGTTCCACGCAAACTAAACAATAATGCTAGTCAATAACTACATATAAAATAAGAATTATAAAAGATCCAATATTTGTCGCATCATGTGCCCATCACTAGCCAGGTATCGTTATCCTAATTACCTCAGCGCTGCGCCCTACACACGGAAGGAAGCGCGGGAAAGTTTACCATTCAGCGTGCTTATGAACATCACAATCATATCGAGCTCTCTCCAAGAAGGGGCTACGTTTTCTACCCTCAATGAAACTACTCATTTGTCATCAAATTTTGTTACAAATACTACTTTGGCTCTTAAGTTAGCAGCACAAGTTTCGAGTAATCAACATTATTTCATTCTCAGCATTAGTGATCGCGTACTCAGACGCAAGCTTAGTAAATCCAGTCGTCAATCACCTACCGTTAGCGAGGAATGGATTCAGTCATAGCAGAATAACTATCAGCAGAGGTCGGGAAGAAAGGGATTACTGACCAAATAGGTTACAACTGCCGAGTGTAGCGAGGCCGGATAGGAAAACGGGTATCCGTTTTCAAGGTCGTATGTTCACGTGATCAGTTGATGGTCACTGCGAAGTTGCCAGCTGATTATTTTTTACCTTTATAAGCATAACAAATATCATCTGTTTATTTATCGGGACGCGATTACCACTTTTTTAAGCGCTTGGATGATTGCCTCCGTTCCTCATGGTCTAAGAGCTGGCCACGTCAGATGTGACACAATAATGAGAGGTTTGTAATCAGTCCAGTTAGATTGCATAACCATCCTTATTGCTAGATCCGGGCATCTGGCAGCTTTTAATGGGTGGAGATCAGAGTGACAGACCAACAAAGTTTTTAAGTTAAAAAAAAATTCATACCACAATAGGTAAAAACTGTTCTTGTGTCATTTATAGAGAACAGGGCCTATATTTTAACATTAGAACAAAAAACATTGTGTATTATTGCGCAAACAAGAACAGTAGGCGAGTAACCAAAAATTACATTATACATCATTTGACACTACTTCCGCCAATCGAAACTTTTGGATATTATATAATCTAATTAATTACATAATTTTTCATAATATTGGATCAAAACCAGAACTCTAGAATTTATTTTCTTCAAGTTACTTGCTTTCTTTTTCCTCCACCACTTTACAGCTGCCAGATGTCCGGATCTAGAAATAAGCATAGTATAGCAAACTAACTAGAGGGGTTTCGTTGCTCTCATTATTGTGTCATATCTGACGTGGCCAGCTCTCCGTCTATCAATCCACCAACGGATCAGCTGCTGACATTAACAAGGCTTCACTCTAAATTATCCTTAACCACATTGCGAAGTTTCGCCTTGCCGCTATTGGTCGTGAAAATGTGTTGCTGGGTTGAGTTCCATTACCTATTCCCAAATCAAGCCTATAACAAATTCACCACCTTTACCGCCTCCGGCCTTCCCACGTACAATCGGCGCCATAAGCGTTACATTATTGTCCGCACATGTGCCGCGAACAGCCGATGAATTCCCAATAGCCCATGTACGGAATAATTTGTGCTGAGTGTACCTAGCTGCGGAATACTGATTAGATCTTCATTTTAGTGTTAGATTTTTATAATATATCGAAGAATAGAATAGGTAGTGGTGGAATAAAAGCGCTGGTAGCCTTGCGGGTAAGACGTCCGACTTTCAATCCGGAGTTCTCGGGTTCAAACCCCGGCTTGTACCACTGAGTTTTTCGGAACATGTACAGAATATCATTTGATATTTACCAGTCGCTTTTCGGTGAAGGAAAACATCGAAACCGGGCCTAATCCCAAAAAGGCCTAGTTTCCCCTCTGGAAGGTCACATGGCAGTCGCTTTCGTAAAAATTGGTGTCTACGCCAATTCATGGGATTAGGTTGTCAAGCGGACCCCAAGCCGGTATAAACGCTAGGAGGCAGAGTGGTCTAAATAGATCACAAACATTTAAAATATGTTTTAGTTCAACAATAGTACCTATTTAAGGTTAGAAACATTCTCAATTTTTCATCTCTATGTTATAGAAAACATTCGCGGGCGAAGCCAGTATTGGATACTTCCAATAAAAGTCATGACACTGACATCTTATATACCTAACTCGAACTCAAGCATGTCCGTATTTTTCACAAATGCGCAATTTTTGCAATATCAATAAAAGCCCCCCGCGGATTAATTGCCGCGGCACGTGTCCGCTTCCGGCGGCAGCCTGACGTATGCCGGCTCCTTCCGGCGCCCGCTGCGACGCGCGTTTTACTACGTGGGAAGGTCGAGCCTTTTTTAAATAAGTATACCTAGTCAAGATCGACGAAAGGTCAGAGATATTTGTGACGCCAACATCCGTTAGGTACTTCTAGAAAACTATTTAAAGAATACAATCCTATTATTGGTTTAATTTTAATTCGATATTGTACATTTTTCATGTTATCAATTCAATGTTAGTGTCATTGGTTGTATTGTAAAAATAATTATTTATTTAATTGTCAAATCCGAGTCAAATCATGGTTTTTTAAGTTAGAATAACACTTATAATAACTTTGATCATGTTTGAAGAAGTAAATTTTGTTGCTGCTGCTTAGCTTAAAATACTTCAGAGAAGGCATGACTGAATTGCGACCTAATCACTATAATTTTGAATAATATTACAGTAAGATAATGTAATATAACTTTAGGTTTTGGAATAGGCACTCTAGTTATTTGAAAAACTATGAAATGCCTATATGAGATATGCAAGGAACATTAACTCAAATACTACTTAATATTAAAACATTTTTTATACTCGGCGACTGTAATACTCGAATTGAGATTGTGGTGGCGGAACTACTAGCGCATACTTTTTGATAGAGCTTCTATGGTCGCATATTGTAGCATCCATAACAATGACAGAAAGGATTTCCATACAATATTGTGAAACTGTTGTCGGGCCCCGCACTACGTGTCGGGCGGGCGCCGCCGGGAGATCGAAGTTACTCAATTACATAGAAGCAGTAGGTTGTGCACGGCTTTCGTCGAACTCCATTCTTACCGGCTTGCTTAAGCACTCGCAGAAAAACTATTGTGTGCAACGGTACATAATAAGGGTTCTTAAAATTCTTATTATGTAACTGTTGCACAAAATACTATTGCATTTTACTAAAAAGTAGTAAGTATATCAACTTACTACCCGCTCGTATAGTAGGATCACTGACTAAAATGTAATCGTCATAATCTATTACCCTCAAACCTATGTATGAAAGCAGACAGGTGATAAAACCGTTAACAGATTTGAACAACTGACCAATCACACTTAGCCATAAAGCACTTAACAAAACACTATCTAAAATAACTTAAACTTTACAATGTATTGCTATTTTAAACCTTAAGCCCTTAAACATAAGTTCGGCTAGCTGGACACCTATGTGAAATTAATCATGCGCAGATAGGTGTTGCAAATCACTGGTAATGCGAGTGACGAGAGTTGTTACACAGTATGTGTAATTGAAATAGTATATTCACTGAGACAGTGTAAAATAATGAGCTACACACATTTAACCTATCATGTACCTGATAAAAAAGCCGCCAACTGTCATTTTATACATATAAGCTAAAGTCAAACTTGTCAACATTATAAATTTGCTGAAGTGCTGATGTGATATTGATAATCTCCTATCATTTAGAAGTATACATATTAAATACCTCAACTCATTTCCTTCTCCCACTTCTGTCTGGTCAAAAAAATATTTTTTTTGCAATCACTTTCTAACCGGTGTAAGTGCTGGTCAGGTTCAATAAATGAGAGCAATCTGGTGAAGCCTGGTAAGGGTGGATTACGCAGTAACGTCTACAACTATTAAAAGGCATCTTTGAAATCATTTCGTGGATGGTATATAGAACCGACATAAGGTATTTAGCCATCCTAGACCATAGTGCAGCAGTCTTTAAAACCACTCCACTCGTAACTTGGGACTCCGATAGCTGGTTAAGAAGTATAAGACTTCTTCGGCAGATGTCACTAGGCGTCACCCTAAGATGTATATAAAAATAAAGGATGGAGAAATTCAAAGCCATCAGGTAAGGCTCAGTAGCTCAGTTGATCAGAGCTATACGTATGTTTCCTAGAGTCGTGAGTTCAAGTCTCACCTGAGGCAGTGGATTTTTCTACTTTCTCTATATTCTTAACATTATTTTGAAACCACTATTTGTATGAAGTCATTAAACTGTTGTCGAATATAGTGTTGCTATTTGCCGTGTTGCAGAGTTAGTCCTGATGTCTGCCAGGGACAGACGCTCTGATTTACAGCTGCCACAGGCACTGGAATTTTAGTTCTCCTAAAACATAATAATATAGGTATAATAACATTATCGTTAATCATACAATTATTAGGCATGTTTAGTAAGACATCTACAGCCTTGGCCAGAAGTATTGAGCATAGGTGTTTTTTGTTTACAATTTTGATGTTAAGCATTATTTCCCTATCCTAACAATGTACGGTAACGGTAAATGTTATATTTTATTTATAAATATAGAAAACTTCACTTAATAACACTTTCAAGGTAGGTACTTAAAAAATATGAAAACAGAAAGTACCAAAAATGTAAATTTAATTCGGTGCGACATATTGCAAATATTCTATGCAGTTACTACTAACTTCGACAAAACATGCCTATTAGTTTAAATTAATTGACAAAATAACTTAAATAAAGATGGAAACGATGGACTAAACTTTCCAGTTTTGTATGAAAATCGCATTGGTGCTCAACACTTCTGGCCAAGGCTGTACATTTACTCGTACATCTGCTAAACTAATTTTATAAAGGAAAGTATGTTTGCGAAGAAATTAAAAGGTGTGTGAAGTGCTCAAACCGAATCAAACTAACTTAAAGTAGCTCAGATCCAAGAAAGATAATAAAACAGAAATGCAATATAATACAGGCTGATCATTTTATCAATATAAGTACCTAGTAATATATTCTATAATTATAATTAATTAATGTTACGTAGGCACCTAAGTAGGTACAATCTTCTAAGATGTTTCAATATCGGTACCTACTTGAGATATTTTTCAAGTCTCAAGCTAGGTATATTAATATTTAAAACCTTGATCATATAAATATCAACGAAGCTTTTAATAAACTTACAATATTAATTCCTTCAACCTTTTTATACTAATAGTGAATCTCTCACTTTTAAGGAACAATGAAGATTAATAATATCCATAAACTGCTAATGTGCGCCGTGGCAAATGTCGATTGCTAACAGTAGACACGTACTGCACACATAACGATTCGATTATTAACTGTGTTCCCACGCAATAAAGTTGTATGTTCAAACTGCTAAGTTCAAACAGTTAAATGTGACGGTAGTAGACAGAAGGGAACGTCACCTACGATGACGCGCCGATGAATCCGACAAGGGTGCTGTGACGTGTTTAATGGCGAAGAAATTATTCCTGTGCTTATTGATTTCGTTATGCTTTGGGAGGGCGGTAATGGATATATTTTAAGTAGTGTGACTTGAGCCCCGTTAGACTCAGTCACATGCAATCACTGCTAATGCAAAATACGTTTAGTCATACTAATACAAAGTAGGAAACCATTTTTTTTCTATTCTTGAGAATTATGGTATTAATAGCTGATTGTAATAGCCAAATCGTTATTGACTTAAGTTTAAGCGGCCCCACAATCATGGTCGTTGGTTTCACTTTTTTGTTTTTAAGTAACTTTTAAGAACATAAATATAACCTAGAATTGACTGTGTATGTCTTGACCCGATCACCAATAATTATTGAACGATCAAACAAACTTGCCTTAAAGTTCAATCATAATAAATTACTTTTTTCTACTCGCCGACTATAATGCTTGAATTGAGACTTTATACAGAGAACTACTAGCGCATACATTTCGATGGTCGCATATTCGCCGCGTGGCCGGGAGCCGCTCGACACTTATTTTAGTTTTGTCGACAAAACTAAAATGGATTTTCATATAGTACGTTTTATTTAAGGTGTCGAAATTGTAGGTAGAAATCCCTAGTAATATTCCGACATCTTAAATAATTACTACTTTACAATATTATAGTTCTCTCAGGTGTTGAGCGCCGCCCGACCGCGACAGCGTGGCCGGGCGGCGCACGATACAATATAGAGGCAGCAGATTGTTACGCATTTATTGAACTCTATTCTAACCGACTTGCCTACTTTGAGTGCTCGTAGAAAAAGTATTGTATACAATAGTGACATAATTGAGCTTTTCAATCTCGTACCTTACTTAGGCCACTCAGCAAGCTTCGTTGCCTAAACACGGTACTCGACTGTAAAGCTCTTTATTATGTCACGATTGTATAAAATACTATTTTTGTCGTCTTCGTCGAAGAGATTTTTTATACTGATGTAGTTGTGTCCATCGCTTTAGAATTAGATAGTCACTAGTTATACAGTTTGTTATCCGGCAGTTGAGGTATTCCCAAAATGATGCACATGGAGGTTCTAACCTCACAAACCTCATTCCAACCTCACTTGTTCCAAACCAAGTTACGAAATCAAACAAGCAGGAGTTCGTAACGCCAGGTCCAGTCAGTCGCACTCGCACGGCAACTGAAAGGTCCAACAATGTCGAAAGTTGCGCTTGACGCTTGCATAGACAAAGAACTGGTAGACCTGAACATAGCAGGCTATAGCTAGGCTGAAAGAAGGTGTCTTTTGGCGACTAGCTTGGATATGTGATGTCTATGCAAAACGTAAGACTGTCCTGAGTGCATCTCCAATTAAGACCCGATCGATGTTTATAAGAATTCGTTCATAGCTGAGGTCTACACATTCTGTCAGATATGTTTTTTTTTTTATGACATAGGAGGCAAACGAGCACACGAATCGCCTGATGGTAAGCAATTACCGCCGCCCATAGACGCCCGCAACACCAGGGGGATCACAAGCGCGTTGCCGGCCTTTAAGATGGGAGTACGCTCTTTTCTTGAAGGTTTGAAGGTCGTATCGGTCCGGAAATACCGCAGGTATAAATTGATATGGTAATTAAGTATATATGTCTTATAAGTCAGTGAATGTGTGAGTTTAAAGGGCTGATATTGGATACCATAAATTATTAACTGATGCAGATGTCGTATATTACTCGTTGTTTACATTAATCTGGTGACCTGGCGAACTGACAAAAAGGCGAAAAAAGGGTGATAATCTGAATTCGATTGGCAGGGCATAATAACAATCAAGAAAACCTAGTATTGGAAAGAAGGTAAGGTAGCCGGTGCACTGAAAAAGTCTCGTACTGGTAACCAGAATCCGGTTATCTCTACAGTGTTGTCTTGCTGAATATGTGACGACTAAACACTTTGTAAACATAACAAAACTTTTCTAGTTATATCAAAATCGTTAGTACTACAATATGAATTGTACTGATAACTATACAATATTGTACTGATAACTATAAAATATTGTAATTGACATGTATCCACTAGACAAAAGTTATGTGGGTATACATTTTTTTTTTCTTTTTTCTTTTTTTTTGGTCGCTCTGCAACCGAAATCCAGGATTTTCCGTAAGCTTAAGCTCAGTGGTACCCCAGCCGGAATTTGAACCCCAGATCTCCTGATTGAAAGTCTAACGTTCTACCCGCTAGGCCACGAGCGCCTTAGCGGTGTTCCGTGAAATTATTAATCAGTATTTCAAATTGTAATACAATGCGTCATTTTTCAGATTACGATATATAATATTATAAATATCACAAATATTTTGTATTTATTACGCTTGCGTTTAGCTAGACTCGTCCAGTAACGTTTACAAACAAAATTTTACAAAATACAATATTTTTTGTTACCTCCGCTAGATTCAAGTAAAAATAACTATATTTTCACAACAACTCATTCTTGTAGTATTGTAGAAAAATATTTTTTCGGTGTGGTAAGTATCTGTATAGTTAGTAATACAAAAATATCAAACACAGTAGGGACCCAATGCCAACTTAGTAGTCGTAACCCCCAGAAATACTGTAAACATAGAAAAAAGTCGTATTATCGTCGTTAGATAGACTACGCAGACCAAGTATTTCCAATTTATATTACCTTTCTATCGGTAGTTAAAGCACTTTTATGAAGCCGATGAGAGGTGGGACACACATGCCCTTCTTAGAACAAAACGCTATAAAATCACTTTTTAATTACTTCTACAGCTGTTAAATATTTACGGGCTCATTAAATAAAGATGCCGTTTTTTAAGTTCTCAGCATTAAAATTGGTTCCTGTTCTGATTACTGGGGACTGCGTAAGCTCATCGTCAAATAAAAATAATAAAAATTCACTGGGAGTTTCAGTAGCTAGTACATATTCAATCTTATTCAGAAAATTCTTGCTTGTCATTTAATACAGTTTTACATAATTTTATCCTATGATTTTAGACATATCGAAATACTCCGCCATAGGTAAGTCACTCAGTCGGTTGAAGACAGTACCTTACTTCTATCGTGAACTTAGAAAGAGAACGAGTCATGTGTTAAGAGGGGAAATCGTGATTCGTAACGTCACGTCTGTATACTAGTAGTTCTATTAAGTATTTACTCTGTGTCCTCGCGGGGTATAGAGGAAAGAGTGACATTCACATTTAATCAGTTCTACTAAGAGTTCATGAATTAAAAACTATAATTCTAAAAATTGGTAAGTCTACTTTCCTGATTAGATTCGGAGCTGGGCAGGGCAGTGGGCAGTGAGCAGTGGGCTGCGAAGCGAGATCTGTCACCGTGCGATGGACACTTCTGCTTCCGCATCGTTGGACGATGTTTAGAAGGTTTAGGCGTTTGTTTCGTTTCGAGGGTGTGTTCCCATCTATGCACGCCGGGGATAGATGGGAATAGGGTTTTCATAGGAATCTTGAAATAGTTTTTTGACGTTCAAAAGTGCGTTGTAAAATACCTAAATTGAAGAAATTTTTTTTTCTTAAGTTGAAGTGGGACTGGGCTGGTCATGTCTGTCGCATGCCAAATGAGTTGTGGGCCAAGATTACCACTGAGTGGCAACCTGATAACTTAAATCGAGGATCCGGCAGACCCTGCAGACGGTGGCGAGATGAGCTTGACTCTTTTCTGAAAGTATGGCCAGATACTGCTCAAGATAGGGAGGAATGGAAAAAGTGGGGGGAGGCCTTTGCCCAGCAGTGGGACACTATAGGCTCCCAATAATAATAATAATTACTTTTCTATTTTCAATTGTAATCATTCCCATTTGTAGCCGCTATCGGCATACTGTGCGTTATCGATGCAAGGACAGATATACATACCTTTTCGAGGTAAAATTGGTTACTAAGGAGCGTTTGCTAGAGAACAAGTAAAAAAACATGCAGGGAACGTGTAAACATTATTCCCGTTGTATGTGTTGTACATTAATTAATACATATTTTTCGTTTGACAACTCATCCGCCCAATTTTACGGGTATCAACTACTTTAGCCCTCCCTGCGTCATCGCTCTTACAATAAACTGACTATTTGTATGACTTATTGCCACGTATTAAAGTATACTATTGATTATTCGAGGGTCTTGCTGTCAGTACCCATCAGCCGCCGATGGCACGCCACTGTCCAACGATTTGGAAATGTCACTGTCTCTGCCACGCATTCGTCCATTCGTTTTAGGTTAGGATTATTATTTAATTTAGTTATTAATCCTGCTTATTTGTATACTTGCCATAAATTAACAACTTGAGTCATAAAGAGTCATAGAAAAATCCTTATTAAAATCGTGACGTGAGTAAACTAAGATGAAAAAAAAACGTTAAAAACACTCTATAATAAGTGTTACGGGTCTCATTTCAGCGTGATGCTGGCATTGGCCCACGCTCATCTTCCAATCAGATGAAAGAAGAGTTGACTTTTAATTGCTAATAACAGACTTCTTTTAGTAAAACACGTCTATATTCGAAAATAATAACTTACCCTATTTTTGACTCTCTCTCTTCTTCCTAGCGTTTATCCCGGCTTGGGGTCCGCTTGACAACCTAATTCCATGAATTGGCATAGACACTAGTTTTTACGAAAGCGACTGCCATCAGACCTTCCAACCCAGAGGGGAAACTAGGCCCTTTTTGGGATTAGGTCCGGTTTCCTTACGATGTTTTCCTTCACCGAAAAGCGACTGGTAAATATCAAATGATATTCCGTACATAAGTTCCGAAAAACTCAGTGGTACGAGCCAGGGTTTGAACCCGAGACCTCCGGATTGAAAGTCGGACGTCTTACCGCAAGGCTACGAAAATGAAAAAAATGAATGAAAAAATGAAAATGAAAAATTTATTAATAACATTTGTTATACGTCATACAGTTGCAAATAAAATAATATTATATATCATTAAATTATAATTTGTAAGTTTTTCCTTACACATAGTACATATCTTAGTATAATTAAATTTAACAGTAATGTTTTATCTAGGACAATTATTAGATAAATATTCATCTAGCTCATAGAACTGGGATTTAAGTAACCAATTTTTTAGCCTTATATTAAAATTACAGGAGGAAGGTGCATCCCTAATGCTTGCAGGTAGGCGGTTATAAATGTGTGGGCCAAGTAAATAGGGCAATCGTCCAGTTTTATCCAGCCTGTTTGGGAAAGGTTCGAGGCTGCCCGCATCCTTATTACTACGCAGAGGGTAATTAGTGTTAGGTTGTTTCTTAGCAAACTTCTCCAGATTTAAGCGAGTAAAGGTTGCCACTTGTTGAATAAATACACAGGGCACTGTTAATATTTTATATTTTATAAAGTATTGGCGCACACAGATATCGTCAGAAATACACGCTATTGCTCGTACGGCCCGTCTTTGCAAGGCGAATACCCGACGCCATTCCGCGGCTTTAGCCCAGAGCTCTGTGCCGTATGAAATGAGTGCGTGCACAGTCGCGAAATAACAACTTCTGACGACGTCCGTGGTTGCCGTGCTGGCGAGCCTCCTCAGAGCGTAGCATGCGCTGCCCAGCTTTGCACACAGGTGATCGATGTGTACGTCCCACTTTAGGCCGCTATCGATGGAGAAACCTAATAGTTTTATGTCCCTCACTTCAAGGACGGGGTCGTCCCCGGCATACGAGGTCATTGCCTCAGTTGAGTGGCCATTTAGGTTCAATCTCATGACAAAAGTTTTTTCTCTGTTAAGGGCTAAGCCATTTGTGTGGAACCAGTTACAAAGCTGTTTTAGTGTACTATTGACGTTAGTCTCCAGCTGTGGCAGTGATGCGCCGGTGACGACAGCCGTCACATCATCCGCATACATAAAAATTTCGCATCCTTTTGTTATTTGCGGGAGATCGTTAAGAAGGATGCTGAACAAGGTGTTTGATAAGCAGGATCCTTGCGGTACCCCAATTTGGTTCCTCATTACATCAGATCTAATACGGCCACTGTCACCCACGACAACCTGACTCCTGTTCGACATAAATGACATACCAGCGCTTCTTACCCTATTTTTGACTAATCGTGATTATAACCATTGCAAAGGCCCTACTTATAACGACTGAGTATCTGTTCACTTCGTTCTTAACGCTTTATCATTCTTTCTAAAAAATAGACAGCTACTATAATATTATGAGTAAGCCAAACTATTTATAAGTAGAAATTGTCAATGGTACGAATACAAACCGTTACTAACTATGTCGTACAACCGTAGCCCAATGGCCAAATCAGGTGCATCAGTGTCTAAATTATGTCTTTCTGACATATAATAATCTCCATCTCCAAGCAGATGAAGTAACACAATCAATTCAATCGCTCCGAGATACCGCTTTCCACAGGAAAATAAAAACATCGTCTCAAGTTGTCGAGGGGAGAACTTACAAAGGTACAATCAAAGGTTAATGTGTTATCATCGCACTCCCTGCTAGGCCCAAGAATATTAACAGTGGTTCACTTGTTCTTGAAAAGACCAGTCTGAAGTGACCTCTAAATCTACGACAACTATACCTAATCTGAAAGCGTCCTTACATTGGATTGCTTGAACACTACCCGATTGGAATGATATTCTAGACATCTATATGCAAATGGTGACAAACAGCCGCACGTATTTACAAACGCACAATATACTTTTATGGCTCAGGAAAAGCCGAATCTTTACAACAATATATGTACCTCTTACAAATCTAATTATCGACCTTCAGAGCTTCACTATACGGCGATCGCAAGTGGTTTAAGAAGTTGGTGCGGTATGGCTGCGTTCGAGATATTGTTTCATGTGTTTTATGAGGTGGGTCGAGATTTCACGGGCTCTGACGTTTTTGAGTGTTTCTTTTACCGTGTTTATTTGAGGGAGGATGTTCGAGTAATCCCTATTTTTATTTATGAGACAAAACTCTTGACTTATAGGTTAAGAATTTGCATGTTTTTTTAAGTCTGATTCGCTTCGTTGCTTCATTTCAAGTTAAATTATTCACAATTGATCTAAATAGCTTTTTACTTGAACCTAGACCTGATTTACTTTGAAAGACTTTTTTATGTAAACAACAATAACGAAAGCTTGTAAAACTTTCACTAACATACGCCCACTAAACTCTTTTACTATTAAAATTACCATACCGTTATTTTTTATTTAGGGAAGACGGAACGAGCTCGTGACGTAACGGCCATAAACTGTTGTTTATAGTGACAACATCCATTAGAGGAATGTCCAGTGCGAGTGCTGTCCATCCACTGGCGCCCAACGTGGGGCCAAACTTACATGTGGAGTACCTACATGGTTCTTTTGGAAAGCGATTGTGGTTTCTCAAAGTTTCAGCTATATTTTTAATCGTGAAACTTAGCCATGAGCAAAACATATTATTTTAACTACTAATAGTTCGAAGAGTACAGCTTAGCTTTGGTGTTTTACATTTAATTATGTAGATAATCGAATTGCTGAAGAGGTGACACATCACTGAAAAAGCCTTTAACTGAGATATTAACATCTATTACAAAAAAAATCCTATCCAATAAGAGTGCCACAGTGAATGGCACATTCGTGCACTGGCGCCCAACGTGGGGCCAGACTTAAATGTGTCTGGAAAAGAGAAGTGTCGGAGAATGTATGAGCTCCCATATAAATAAACCACGGCATTCTCTTTCCGGACGAGCTCTACCACCTACATATGTATTTTTTTAGGTCAGGTTTTATTTTAATTTTTTAATTAAGGGGTTACGACATGGCAAATTATTCTTATCTTATATACACTTTTTTATCCTGAGTTAAGATACAATTCATTTTTGAGTTTTGCAGTTCTTAACTTTTAGTATTTATACTGTTTTTTATTTAAATACTCTAATATAAAGTAACAGGTGAAAAGAATTGCCGTAAACTATAAGATATCACTGTAGTTGTTATTTTATGTTTTAAAGACCACAGTGTCCATAGCCGAGTTAATGTTTGGTAAAACCCTGAAACAAAACGTGATATTTTATGCAAATTCGGCAAAAAATCCCGTCTGCCAAACTTTAAGCTCGAAAAATAACTATAACTGAATCACAGTCCAGTTGCAATGATGAAAGGCGTCCAAACTTTGGCAAGCGTTGACCAAATCCTTCGTCCGAGGCGAATTTCCCTGGCAAGGAATAACGCAGAATAAACATAGTGTTATTGCAGCTTATTTTCATAAGTTAATAGCGGGGGTAGGATAACAACTCCCTCGCTCGGACACGGTATTTTTTATTATTTATGTAAATATATGGAGCTTGTACCGACCTGATTGCTATGTATGAGTTGTATGACAGACATGTTATGTCCACGTGCCGTTTGCTTACAAATGTCTCGAGTAAAATATTGCCAATTTTGCTTATGGCTTGATATGACCTTCTGTTTAGTGTATAGGCAACAATGGGATTGTGGGAACGTCCATGCATATTTGTGTATATGAGCCTGTATTTCAGAATTATGGTTTTAGTCAGTAATTTTGTGAAGATTGTTAAGTGGAGTGGCTCAGGGCCATACTGAAATCAGTGCATCGGCGTTACTAGTTACCTCTCCTATTGATTGAAATTTGGTAGGTACAACCTAAAGTAGCTATTTTTTTTTTAATTTTCTAAAACATTAAACATGAAAAATTATATAAAAGATAGAAAAGTACTGAAGATCATAAAAGTTCGTCATCAGCATCACATATAAAAAAACATACCTACATTTAGAAATAGGTTTTCTTTAAATCCATAAAACATGAAATTCATGTTGTCTACTTTATTAAAATTTATATTTCAAGGTAATATCTGACGACATTTCTCAACAAACAAGATTATTTTACTTTTCATATGTCAATTTTAAGAAAATATTTCGGAGATTTATATTCAAGATAAAAAAAAGCAACGGTCATAAACGAAACAAGTTTAGGCAAGTCCCTTGCTATCTCAGCATCTAGCTTCGGCTGGGGCGTCAGCTTTAGCTATAAAACACTTTAAAAATAAAACAGAAATCAGCTTTCGAAATTCATGAGATATTTAGTAATATTTTAGTAATAGTACATAGAGAAAGATTTGACTTTGTTATAATGTTTTTTACTTATTAGAAATTGAGTTACTATTGTGATGACGCGCCCCAGCGCGCACACAACACCGCACCGGCGCAGCAATGCATTCATCGGAGCGACACACCGAGCCAGCGCGCCGCGCGAGCGCACCTCACCGCGGCCGGCGGCCGACTGAGAGCAGCCGCCCCCTCCCGCGTCCCCGCGCTCCGATTCGCATATAAACGCGCGCGCGCCATACATCGGGGGAGTGGTTCTCACCGCCTCGCGCTGTGAGGATCGCTGTACCCGGTGTGCCAGCCCGTCGTTTCGAGTAGGCACCCGGCTTCCCGCCAACCCTTCCTGCTCACTCTTCCCGATCGCCCCGGATGACCTATAGTGCCAGCTCGTCGTTTCGAGTAAGCACATAGATCATCCTGAGCGTCCCGATCCTGCGCCTGTAGAGTGCCAGCTCGTCGTTTCGAGTAAGCACCTACATTATCCCGTCTCGCACCCCCTCCCCCCTTACGACCGTCGTAAGGGTTGAGGATACCCTGACACACCGTCCGACATAAGCCGCGACCTAGATTAGGGATCCGCGCCGTCCCGCCGCGACTATCCCGAGTCGCTCCCGTGCCGTACCTAGCCTAGGGCATCTAGACGTACCCTTAGGTATACATAAGTAGTTAAGAGTTAGAACCTTAATAAACCGGCATAAAAGCCCGTTGATTTGTTACCAGTACCGATTTGTGTTTCTTTTGATCACCCGACGTTCCCTCTCTCCTCTGAGCTAACTAGGAAACCCGAGGTCCCGCCTGGACTGAGGGAGTTGTATGAGGCCACGCCCACCCCGGTGCGCGTGACCCCATCACATCTGGCGCCCAACGAAATAACTCACAGGAGTCTTATCGGTATCCCGAAAGGAACCGTTGCTCGAGAGGGAATAGGGTCTTTATTAAAAAAAAATAGAGCCAACCATTATAGAAGATATCCCCGTCAACCAGTCCAGAGACCAGGATTCGAGTTCCCACCCACCCTATCAGATCTAAAACCCATTTGAGGTAACAACACAAGTGACCGATCCAGAAAACCCACTAACCCAGATGTCTACCAGCTGGGTATACCGTCTCAAGAAACAAGAACTGGTGGAAGAGGCAACAGAACGTGGCATTCCAACAGAGGGGTTAACGGTAGACGAAATCCGGAAGGGGATAGTGGAAATTATTAAAGAGGAAAAAACCGAAGCCATGGAAGAAAGAAGCGCAAAAATAATAACGAAACTAATAAAAGAGTGGAACCTGTCATTCAGATCGACAGACGACGCCATAGAATTCATAGAGAGGTTGGAAGAACTCATCAAGGCGAGCAACATTAAGAAGGAAGACATATTACCAGCACTACCACGCATCTTACAAGGTAGGGCATTGCTCTGGTACAGGAACAATGTAGGATCATGGACAAACTGGGATAAGTTCCTCGAAGCATTCAAATCATACTACTTCCCAACCGATTACGAAGAGAATCTCGTGGCAAGAATCATAACAAGAAAACAAAGAGTACAAGAGAAATTCACCGACTACGTAACAGATATACAAACACTAATGCGCAGGTACGGAAACCTGAAAGAGTCAGAAAAGTTACACCGCATCCATGAAAACATGTTACGCAACTATAAACTGTACATAAAGAAACAAGACTTCCAGAACCTACCAGAACTGATAAAACTCGCGACCGAGTATGAAAACATAAATAGACATACATATAATACAATACAACAATCAGACAGCCAGCAATACACCACGAACTATGATAGATGGGGAAACACAAATTACTCCTACAACAAAGAGCCACAAACAAGCCAAGGGGGAGATGGCAGGCCACAGAACAGCCAACAAACACGAGATAAAGGAAAAGAGATACACATACAAACGGTACACCCGAAATATGATCCCAAAACCAGCTGCTGGTCATGTGGTAAACCGGGACATAACGCAGACGTCTGCAGAGGCAGACGCCAGATCTTTTGCAGCCAGTGCGGGAAACTAGGAGTACTTAGCAAAACATGTTGCAGAAAAACAACATGGCAAGGACACGAAACAGTAGGAGCAGCCGATAACCCACAACGGGATGACAACAGAATATACGCCGACATAAAAATAATGGGAAAAAAATACCGAGGCCTCATAGACACAGGGGCAACAAACTCTTATATTAACCAACAAACATATGACGAATGCAAGAACATAGCATATCAAGAGAAAGCAAAGACCAGGGAAATAGTACTCGCAAACGGGACCAGAACTAAAGCGCACAATAACATATTAATCGACTTGGAAATCGGAGAAATAAAATTAAAACATTGGTTAAGAGTAATGCCAACAGCAATCGACATCATAATAGGTATGGATGTACTCAAACGCCTGGGGATGTCAATACACTGGTCGGGAGACAGGAGTGAACCGCAGGAAGGCAAGGAGCATCAAAACCCAACAGTAACTGTCAATAAAGAAGTAACGCCTAATAAAGTAGCCGAAGAATCAGTTGTTGAAGCAACTAATACAGTTAAAAGTACTGCTACAGCTGTAACTAAAACCGCCGAAAAAGAAACTAAGAAAGTTAACAATGTTGAAACTAAGAACAAAAATAAGAAGAATAAGAAGAAAAACAAGAAGAATAAAGAAAAGAAAGCCAGCGACGAAGACGAAATCACTATTCAATTGTCAGATTCAGAGAAAATGGATCTGCTTGAAGATTTGGATGCAAAGAACTTTGACACTGTTAGCTCTAGCGGCTCTGAGAGTTCTGACGATAGTGAGAGTGATGTGAGCCAAGAAAAAAGTGAAAAAGAAAATTATATCAATAAGCAAGTTGTCAACGAAAAAAGTGAAGCTAATTTAGAAAGTATGGAAGAAAAAATTGATACGGAAACAGAAATAGTTGAACCTAAAGAAAATCGAGATAATAACAAAAATTATGACCCAAGTGGATCGAACATTGATCAAAAACTTAATGAAAAAAGTGTTGTTGGTGATGAGACATCTCAGAGTTTAAGTGAAGAAAAAGTAAATAATGCTAGTAACAGTACAGATATAAATGGTACAATAGAAAACACAGGTGACGTAAGTTCTGAAAAAAGTGTTGACAAAGTGGGTAAAACAGATAAATGTGCAAATAACGAGAAAAGTGGGGATAAAACTGAAAGCTCGTCATGCGAACAAACAAATTCAGATAGTGAAATATCGGATAGAAAGAGTTCAGAAGTTGAAGCTTCGGATGTTCAACCAGAAATAGTTTGTATATCCCATGACGAAGGCAAGAAGAAGAAAAAAATGAAATCGGGTTTTCGTGGAAAAACTGATGAAAACTTTTATAAAGATAAAGATAACTCGAAAGAAAATGTTACCACTATGATAGAAATAATGGATCACGACGACAATGACGTATATGAAAATCTAGAAATTTCTGACAACTTATCAGGCTACGAAGTAGATGGAGTATCCGTTTTATACAAAGAACCTACAGCCGAAGAATTAGAAGCATTTTTCACAACAGTGGGTAAAATAGACCTAGATAAAGTCGAAACAACGATACCCATACGAAACGAAAACTTAACGACGGAAAATGATACTAGTGACCTTGAAAGTGTAACATGGAAAGATATATATCTAGGAAGTAAGAAGGTTAAACGAGTGGTGACTACATCGAAAATTCCAAATGCTATTAAAAAGGAGAATAAACAGTTAAAGAAGAGATTAGAAGAAGCTAAGAAGGTACAGCTGGCCGAGAAAGGAGTTGAAAAAGAAAAGCCAGCTAATACACCAACAGTTGAAGACGGCACTATTAAACAGTATGAACCTCTTACAGGTACTACTACATATGTAGATCCAGTAAAAAAAAAAATCCAACAGAAACTGAAGATAAACAAAATGAAGAAAAATATTTGAACAATAAAGAAGAAAGCGTGGCAAGAGAAATGAAGAAGGACGCGAAACAATTGCTTAAAATGTATAAGAGACTATCGAAATATAATGACTTTAACAAATAATAAAATGTATATAACGTTAATAGTGTAAAAAAAAAGATAAAAAAAATATATAAGAAAAAGATATCAGAAAAAATATAAGTAAAAAAAAAGAAGTTATAAGAAAAAAAGGATCAGAAAAAAAAAATATAAAAAAAAAAGATAAAAAAAATATATATATCAGAAAAAAAAATTAAATAAAGGGGGATAGAGGGGAATAAGAAAAAGGACAGCATGTACTAATATGGTGATTTTTCCCTATAGGTAAAAATCTCCCGACGGGCGACGGGACTGTGATGACGCGCCCCAGCGCGCACACAACACCGCACCGGCGCAGCAATGCATTCATCGGAGCGACACACCGAGCCAGCGCGCCGCGCGAGCGCACCTCACCGCGGCCGGCGGCCGACTGAGAGCAGCCGCCCCCTCCCGCGTCCCCGCGCTCCGATTCGCATATAAACGCGCGCGCGCCATACATCGGGGGAGTGGTTCTCACCGCCTCGCGCTGTGAGGATCGCTGTACCCGGTGTGCCAGCCCGTCGTTTCGAGTAGGCACCCGGCTTCCCGCCAACCCTTCCTGCTCACTCTTCCCGATCGCCCCGGATGACCTATAGTGCCAGCTCGTCGTTTCGAGTAAGCACATAGATCATCCTGAGCGTCCCGATCCTGCGCCTGTAGAGTGCCAGCTCGTCGTTTCGAGTAAGCACCTACATTATCCCGTCTCGCACCCCCTCCCCCCTTACGACCGTCGTAAGGGTTGAGGATACCCTGACACACCGTCCGACATAAGCCGCGACCTAGATTAGGGATCCGCGCCGTCCCGCCGCGACTATCCCGAGTCGCTCCCGTGCCGTACCTAGCCTAGGGCATCTAGACGTACCCTTAGGTATACATAAGTAGTTAAGAGTTAGAACCTTAATAAACCGGCATAAAAGCCCGTTGATTTGTTACCAGTACCGATTTGTGTTTCTTTTGATCACCCGACGTTCCCTCTCTCCTCTGAGCTAACTAGGAAACCCGAGGTCCCGCCTGGACTGAGGGAGTTGTATGAGGCCACGCCCACCCCGGTGCGCGTGACCCCATCACACTATTTTATTTCTAGATAAGTAATATTCTAATTGATACCCATTGACATCGCTCTTGACTCGAGCAAAGGTCGAATGAGTTATGCTGGTTAAATTTAATTTCTTAAAATACTACTTTATTCGTCTGATCTACTTTCACCGTATCTACAAAATTAAAGTAGTTATCTGTTGATCGCGGTTTAACTAGGTACAAAAACTAAAAAGATCTAAACAAGTCTTTTACCGACTAAAGTTTGTAATTTTTCGGAGCATACATTTTTAATAATAACTGTAACGCAAAAGTAATACTTAAAAAATACCGTTTATGTGAAAACACACACATTATATAGAAAATTAAAGTGCTTATGGGGGTGTTATTTCTATACACCACCGACCCATTAATAAAGCAAAAGTAACCTTCCTTGCTAATGCTCTTAGCCAAAGCTAATGTGACACGGTTTTTAACCTCAACAATATGAACACATACAATAAATTCCTCCAGAGACTATGACATAATAAGGACAGTTACTTTTCATAAAGTTTATCACTCTAGCATAACTTTTACTCTAGCATAGTAAAATTGTCTCTATGTATATATTGTTGTTGTTTAAGCTGTAAAATAAATAATGATGATATTGTATTGTATAAATATTATGGATGGTTTTTATTAAAAAATCAAAAATACATAATAGATTACTCTAGTGCGTCAAGCAAAACGTAAATCATAGTACAAAGTTTATCGCAAGTAATTGGAGTTTGCCTACGTCTGGCTATCACCATAAAAAGTGCATCAAACGTGAGTTTCATAACCGTAACAATTTGGACAAAGTAGAGTCATCACATCAACAACAATAACGTTGTTTGGCTATTCCAATAATCTTTCAAAATCTATCCTAAGGTCCTCCTTAATATCGATTCAGTCTACACTCTTAATTCAGCCACTACAGTCTTAATTCCACGTTGTCTCTGGCTCAGCTAAACGTAATGCGCAGTTTGTATTCATGCCGCCGCGACATCGCTCCATCATCACGGCTTTATTGCTGGACAACCTAGCATACCTATCTTATTCTGGACTTATGAAAATATCATGTGACAGACAGTCGGAGAGATATAACTTTTAAAACTGTCACATATGGTAGAAAAAATTAAGACAAATGGTCATTTTAGAGAAAATGCATGAGCCTTTAGTTTAATAATATGTGTTATTTTCAGGCAATAAGTTACTTAAATTAACTGGGCGTTACCTACTATAAACATAGATATTATGTTATCGACATTCGAAAAATTGTTGATCGTTGCCAAACTTTAGTTAGAGGTTTAGTTGCAAGTGGAGTATAATGGACTGAAGTAAAAAAAATGTTTGAAGTTTCATCTGTCTAAATTGCACATAGTTAGGAGGCTCTTAGGTGCTTACCTCAGATTCTAAACTCCATCCATCTATTAATTAGAAACAATATGGTTACTTTTATAGCATGTTAACTGCAAAGACCTCGAGGAATTCCTAAAGAAATTGTACTTACCTGTGAATCAATCCGTATAATTTTGCCAATAGGTAGATTAGATATCATATAATCTACCAACCCTGGCGGAAACAATTTGCAAATAATTTATTAGAGTGTAGCATGAACTTTTCTGGTTTTGTCTTTCTATCATTGCAATGAAACAAGTGGTAAAATACTAATCACCTATATGAATCGGTACTCAATGCAGACAGAAAATATTACTTCGTTAAATACTTAAAAATCTTAATACGTGCAATAATTGAACTAAATACATTGTCCTTCAGGTGGTTCACAAAAAAATATTGATCATAAAAAAGTCAATCCATAAAGCCGTTGTTCATTTTAATACACCACTGTTCCCTCCCATAGATGAAATAGTAGGTAGGTGTTTCACCTACCCTCATGATTTACAATATTGCACTTTGTGTCACCTCGCCGTTCGCCTAATGTATGGACATTTTACAGTAATTGAATTTGGTTTTGTTCGGAATCATGTGGAGAAATATTCTATATGCATTTTGAATATAGAACTTTGTGTGGAAATAATATAGTATATGTACTTGGTGGCTTCAAATAGGTGACATTAGATAGTTATGATGTTTATGCTGTAAACTTAAAACTAAAATATAATAACAACATAAGTAGAACCAAATAAAATATTTTATACTGTAAGTATGTGAACTGTTCGTAAAATATAGGCCTACCTACCTTTACTTCCGTTTCCCATTGTTTTTTAAAACTGTGCAACAAACAAACCAATATTCGTAAAAACTTGATATCAATACAAAGCAAATTGCAGTTTACTTCCAGGTCTTAATGCTACACAACAAATTGAAAAACTACCATAAACTCTAGGAAAGTCCTCAATATCGCCGGATTACAGTAAGCACACGCACAATCACCTTAAGTGAGCATCCGAAGCAGCTTAGCCAAGGTACCAATTCCGCTGATACCCAATACTTCTAAATCACCGACTTATTTATTTACTCACACGCTCCAATTTACATACAATCCAATCTCACGGCTTGAGATTAGCCCCCTCCCTCTCGTGGCCGTTTGCCGCATAATCCCAATAAATCCGTTTTATATTCATCCACCTTAAAGGCCAATAAAAGTGTCTGGTGTATATTTTTTGTACGTGCCTCGGCGCTGCTTGGATGGACTGTGACAGCATGGAGCTCAGACCGTAGGTAGAGGAACTTTTCTTTATATTACGTCTCATTTTATATTGGAGTATTTGTAGCGATAGCTGAAGACTTGAAGCGATGGGCGTATATTTTGTACCAAGCAGATATGTCAAATAACAATACTTTATTTTTTATATAAATAAAGTTAAAATAAAATATCAGTGTCCACCGCTCCATCTCTCTGTCAACTGAGGAGTGTCTTTACGCTTATTTTAATTTTGAACTTTTTTTAAGAAATTAAGGAAAATATATGTATTAGTGTACATAGTTAATAAAATTGGAATTAAGCCCTTTTAAAAAAAGACACGCCTCAACTAATATAGACATATATAACCGTCGTCCGCAAAAAAACTCCACATCTTTCGCTCGAGGTAAATAGTATTTTTTCAATTTTTCTTTATTTCCAAACATCGAGTGCCATGAATATGTTTATTACTAAATATTGTAAATACGTATGCTTCTGTTTGAATTCTCGTACTTTCACACATTTTAGGTGCTACTTCAAAGAAAAAAAAATTAACAAAGAGCATTAACTACATTAAAATATCGGGTCAACTTCAGCAACAAAATGCTGTAAAAGAGTTTACCTTCTCGCTGCTAAATAAACAGTACGCATAAGTTAAATTTTTCATAAGACATTAAGCAATCCATAGTCCTAACCTTGGGCGGCTGCCAACCAGTAGCCACGCGCTAACATACGCGCCCGTCACATGCCGCGATATACTGACACGATTGCGAATAGAACGGGCTAAGTATTTTAAAATTTAGGGACAGTATAAGTTCGAAATTTGGTCATACATATAAACAGATCGAAAATCGACAAGTTCGACAACCGACCGTTTTGTTGGGTTGATGATTTAAAAAAAGGATTTCTATACCTACTCTCTAGGTTTCTAGCTCTCGCAAAATTTAACGCAATTGTTGTTTAGACATAAAGTGAGAGAAATAAATGAATATTTAGACATTTTTTGAAACTTAATTAGTTTCAAATTTAAGTAAGTACCTAATTATGTGCCTAGTTATATTCTAACTCGATGCTAGTTACAGTATTTATTTACCTAAATATACCAGTGGTAGTGCAAACAAAAATGTTGTAAACAAGATGGAGCTTAGTCGGCATATTTTTTTCCTTAAAACTAGTAGTGTTCAGTTGTCTGAATATTGGGCAAGACTATGGGTATCGAGTTATGTCGACATCCACTGCTACAACTGTCAAAGATAAAACATTGTCTAACATTATAGTGTAAAAGTGTTATGCTCATCCAGCTGTCTCTGTGCTGTGTTTTGTATAAATATGTGTTTTGCTTATGAATTTTGTATTTATTAAAATTAGTTGTATAAGTTACATTTTTGTTTTCATACTAACACTTTTATGGGCTTTGCCTGAAATTAATAATTTTGAATTGAATTGAATAGTTTAAGTAATTTCATCACAATTGTACAGTTTTAGAAGTGATCTTATTTCACAAATATATTATATTTTCAGACTTTTACGTAGGGAAAACAAAATATGAAAAATAAAAGAAAATTTATTCGCAAAATCAAAAATCAAACTGTCACATATAGAAAATTATACCCCGTTAAACGCCAACAAAATTGCACGGTCATAGATTTGAGTATGAATAAAAAACACCTATAACAGGACACGTTATAGGCATTTTAATGTGCCACTAACACATTACGGGACGTAAACGATTCTGATACTCGTTATTTACGATTGTACTTGTCGTGATCGTGGAGTTAAAATTTTTTTACTGGACACGCGTCGGTGCAATAACGCTAATGACTACGTAAATGATGTTGGTACCTATACTTTAACGGTATAAACTCTTTTGGAACCGCAAATTCATGTGTACGAACTATCTTCACAAATCAATCGACAAATATTACTCATTGATGTATCTCATCAATAAAATAAGTAATGGTACTAAATGTACAAAGTATGTTTTTTCTGTATTTATTCTGTTGAAATTATGGCAATATTATTAGGAAAATAAAGTTTCCGAAATTCTCTTCGTCGTCTCCTCGTCTGACCCTAAAAATAACTATTTCGTTAAAACTTAAAACATACTTATTTCAAAACAGTACGTTGTCTTCGGTAGTAAAATTTATCATTGAACGGTTTTGTTCATTTGAAACTGATCTCAATTTACTATTCATAATTCTGGATATCAGAGTTATAACAGTTATCATCTGAGTTATAACAGTTATCTATATCAGAGTTATAACAGTTATCTGAAACTGACTGTGAAATACTAAAAACATTGTTCCTGTTACCCACTCCACTCTACCATTATGTCGCAACAATAACTTAGAATTTAGCATGAATAAAAAAAGAGCTTGCCTATTTGAGCACCGACATAATTAGGCTTTTTGGTGCTCTAAAAAAAGTATCGCATACAATTTAGCGTCAAAATTTTAGCTTTTCGTACTCGACTGAAAAGCTCATTATTATATCATGATCATAATATATATAGTACTTTTGGAAATGAAACACCTCCAGATCAAACTTGGGTTCTATAATCAAAGGTTTTACAATGAAATCACGGAATTAGCTCTAAATAACTACATCAGAATATAAAGCAATGTCCACAGCGTAATATCGGCGTCCAAGCGAGAATGACAGTCTACCGTTTTGCGCCTAAATTGACAGCTACTGTCATTACTGTCAATGTCACGCTTAAGGCGTTCCTTTATACTCTAAACATTAAAAATTTGTCTACACGCTAATAGTACTATAATATGTTGGAGGGACACGAGAGTTTTACATCCTTGCTGCTACCACAGCCTACTCCTTCCAGTATCACCGAATCCCCTACTAACTCCACGGGCTCCACGGCCACGACTCGCCGACGAGTTGCAAAGATACGTGCTCCTTTATTGACAATTACTATTTTACATTTCTTCCGGTGCGCGTACTTTGTTGACGGAATTGAGGTGCTTCGGAGCTTTGATATTTTGTTTACGAGTGTCTTTCCATTTCCATTTTACAGACGTATATTTGATTGCCTGAACAAAACAACATATTGAATTCTAGGATGTACCGACTCTATGCGCTGAAGGTAAGCATCACCTTAATAAATATGCCAAAAATATATTTTTTCATGAATAACGTATTAATAAAAATAATAACTGTTATCTCACTTTTATTAACTGCAAGAAGAGAAATATGGGGTAAATTCGCATTTTTACTTATTTATTAGCATTCATTCTTAATTAATTTTATTCACTTATCAGTATTTATATCAAGGAAGTCAAATTAACACTAAACTTAAGCTAAAAACTTAAAATACCTTATTAAATTATTTATGTAGGTATCTTTTCGTTTTGCTGCTGAAAAAACATATAGTTTTCCAACTTAGAACTGAAGAAAGCCACAAAATTATATTTAAGCACACAAAAAATACCAACTTATTACCTTAGTATCTTTTTTTGTTTGTTGGCAGCGTGCAATAAATTATTTTTCATCACACCTGCTCGTAAATGGTGTTATTTCTATACGTTTCAATTTCTTCATTATTTTTAATATTTAAAGTATTTATCATTAATTTTGGTAAATATAGTTATAATAATTTTGCAAAATCTGGTTGTTAAGCCATTCTAGTTCGAAAAATATGTCGTAATAACAAAACGCACGGAATGTTTGTACCGCGTTGCTAAGCAACGGCGCATGCGCGGGGCTGAGGGCTGTCATGCACGTTCTCAACTTTTGCTGCCTAATTAACTTTCTTGAATTTAGCTTTGCTTTTTTCCTCGTGATCAAAACCATTGTGTGTAACTCGGGACGTAAGAATATTACAAACTCGAGTCTTTAAATCGCTCCGGCAAGCCATCGTGATTTAACTAGACTCTCGTTTGTAATATTCATCTTACGCCCCATGTTGCACAATGTACTATTATTACATTTTTATTACATACATCATTTGAATATATGCAGTGAATCATTATTTCTTACTAGCAGATAAAATCGACATTTTCACTCTCTTGTAAATTATAAATAACTTGTTTCCGAGAAAGAAAGGTAAAAAAAACACTTAAAATTATAAAAATGATACCTTCCCCAAAGAAACCTCAAACTCCTAAAAGGAGGCCAATACAATTGTTTTAATGAGCAATATCATTTTATAATCACGGTTAATATTCAATTAAGTGTAATGGCGATTACAGAGCTGTAACTTTTTACAGTGGGGCTTAATGAGTGGGGGTGATTAGTGGGGAGGGGATTAGGCAACAGCGATCTGTCATCAATGGTTTGTTGCCTATGAAATCGCAGTGATCTGTCAGAAACACTTAGCGAAATTAGGATTTGGGGGGAATTGAATGAGCTGGTCGTTCTTGACCAAATAATTTTATGAGATGGATAGATTTCCACACTTCTGATATTCTCATGAGCAGACCTAGGAATCGATGGGGCAAAACTTTTTGACAGGTAGGGAGTTCCCATATCGATAAACTCAATTATCGATGCTTTTTACCATATACTAGTGAGCATTGTATGTATTATTTGTGAGTATTGTTCTGAAGACGAGTATAATGTTCTAGCAAAGCATATTTTAAATTATCGCTAGGTAATAAATACCATCCTACTATGAAATAGTTAATATTATATCTTTATCAAACCCTTTTTATATAATTAGATAAAGATAAGTTAGCCTTATTATTTTGTTTTATTCATATTTTTTAATAAAATCATAGTTTGACAAACAAAACCTGGAGTGGTCACTAGTATATGGAACAAATATCGATACTTAAGTTTATCGATATGGGAACTCCCTACCTGTCAAAACCTTTTGCCCCATCGATTCCTAGGTCTGCTCATGAGTGTTCAAAATATCGTTGCACCCGCAATCACCCTGTTGCTATGCTAGTAGGAGAGTCGCAATTTAGAACCTCACAGACGTCAAATACATGGTGATTCCAAAAATTGTTCCAGGTACAGTCGCCATCAGATATATCGGATTGGCCAAGGTGGTCACAAATACCTGAACAACGCCTCTATTGTCAAGGCGATAAAGTGCATGTTCAGATACTTTTGAGTACCCTGGCCGCCCCTATATATTTGAGGGCGACTGTCCTATGCTGTGGCAACGTCCACGTATTTAGCGCTCATCTCATAACCGCGCGCCGGCGACGCAGATCCGCTGGAATGGCGATATTGCGAATTTTATTGACGCTCCTGTACGTGGGTTAGGTAAATCATGCGTCTGCGATCCAAGAGTCTTATAAAAAACGGGACTTCTAAGTTTATGGCTGTGGGCTGGACTTGTCCATATATAGGACCCGGCTATGAGCTATCCAATTTTTGGTGTAACGTTTATGTTGCAAATACGTATGAGCACAATTTATCACAAAGATTTTTTTCTGTGGAATGGATGTTTTCTATATAGATATATCGTATTATATTTCAATGTTGCATCTTCGACATTTAATAAATATCGTATTATATTTCAATGTCGCATCTTCGACATTTAATAAACAACTTGTAGTACGCGTTTTGAAATGTACTGCGGACACTCACTATATTTTAGAGATTTAAAAATTAAATAAACTAAAAATCTTTAAATATGAGGGTAGTTTGGTTCTACCATGCCCTAGACAGTCTATCAAGCTTCATTGTGTTTTATAGTGTCGAGCGGACACCACGCTTCGCATTTTTGACTTGACATTTTGCCGTCAAATAAGTAAATAAGTAGTTAATAAAAGTATGTATGTAGGCATTTAAAGAGTATCCCAAACATTGTCCCTAAACATTTAAAAAAGCACTTTTATAACAATATCTGTTAAGATAAAATCCTGTATCTATATAACTATTATACCTTGGCTATAGACCTTGTCTAACCTAATAGTGGAAGTAACGTTTCAACTTATTTATTTAAAAATTGACATTTATTATGCAAGTTAATAGTATTTTATACAATAGTGACATAAGCAAGAGCTTTTCAGTCCAGTACCGCGTTTAGGCCACGAAGCTTGCTGAGTGGCCTAATTAAGGTACGAGATTGAAAAGCTTAATTATGTCACTATTGTATACAATACTTTTTCTACGAGTATTAAGTAAGAATTGATTTTCTTTAATTCTTTCAAAATTTTTCCCAATCAAACGTCAAACACTCTTTTTCAAACCGGAAGTAATTATTGTATCTGGGCATTCGGTGCTACAGACACCACTGAAAAGAGATAGCCATATAATTGTGTCGGTAGTAGAAAGAGACGGCTAGAATAAACTCCAAGATGTCGTTGTAGTTGTGATTGGTCTTTTTATAATCCAATCAAATCAAATCAAATAATTTATTCAAAAATAATTGTACAGATAATTCTTAAAACTATGCATTATTATTACAGAGCTGAGGTTGAACACATGCCTGAACTAGGAAATTCTGTGTTTCAGGCTGAAAAGTACTGCCTCTTATTATATAATTTATCACTTATGTATACCTAAGTTAAATATAGTTTACAATAAGAGTCTTATCATCCTAGTTAATAAAAACACAACGTAGAAGCAAGTTTAATTAGAAGAAAATTTGATAGATTAAGTACGTTCGGAAATTATAAAGTTGAGTCTGTCCGAAAAGAAAAGTGTCGTACAATGTTCATACATTGTACGACACTTTAAACTCCCATATAAACCATGACACTTTTCTTTCCGGACAAACTCTACACATTTTACCGAGATGTGTATGAAATTTTCTTTTCAAAATTATTAGAGTTTAGTGGCGGGTTGTTTTATAAATCTATTTAATGATCCCGGAAGTGCCATAGACTATTCAACATTTAAAATAAATGTGTAAGGTTTAAGTCTGGTCTATAAAGTCCTAATACACAGATTAAAGTCGACGAGTAGAAAAAAGCTTTTATGTAACGTGCGCATGATTTGTGTTCTGATCCGATGTAATGTCTTTCAATTCATGAAATATAATATATGGTTTAAGTATATAAATATGATTACTTTGGTGTCATATGAGATCATTTTATGCTTTTGACATTGGAACCAAGTAACAGAATATCACTTTATCAAGTCAAATAGACCCTTAATATAGATGTCACGTTATAACTAATACATTATTATATTGGGAAGACAACAAAATTAGTGAATATGCATACTCACTTGGTTCAGTCTTCAACCGGATCGTCTTAAAGCACCTATAACCTAGTTAACGGACCCGACGGGCTTTGAGCTGAGTTAGAGCTCTCAACAACTTAATTATACAGCTTTCAGTCACGAAGGTGTGGGGAAGAGAAGATGGATTCAATTTAAAAAGAGAATTAAAAGAAACCGGTCATGTGCAAAACTAGCATACCTGTTTAGGTACATAGTAGGTAAAGCATATTAAAAACTATTTACTATAATACTATAAATAGACGAACTTGAACACTCTTTATTTGTTTAGCTATTTTTTAACGGTTTCACAATTAAAATGAATATAGAATTCATGATAAACTATAAACATGTAGGCAGTAATCAATTGCTATCAATTAAATTTAACTATTTCTATTTTCATATTTTAAAATATGAATTATTTAATTCTCATACAAAGTGAATAAATAAATAAATAAAACAAAACTGTTGACCGAAGTAGCGAACATTTATTAGATGACATAAGTTCTGGTATTTTTTACACTTCGTTTTTACAAATATAGAATTAAAGAAAGTAAAGCATGAACAAAAAAGTCTAAAAGTAATTTAATTTCTACATCCCAACCTCTAGTGATCAAATGCACACTAAACTGGCCAGGCTACAGACTTAGCAAGACTGTGTTGACAATCTGATTCATTTTTTGGGGGGCCGACGAAGAAGGCCACCTTTATGTGGCTACGAACCAGCCAGGAAAACCACCACGTCGGTCCCTCTGGGTAAATATAAGATTTAGTCAACGATATACACCGAGTTGCCGTTAGCTAAGTCGCTTGCCTGTTTTTTCCTGCTTGAGGCTGCATATATGGCTGAATCTCCTTTACCCATTGGTTCTAAAAAATGATCTCCAAAATGAATGTTTTCATCCAGTCAAGATGTCCTAGTAAGTCTTGGTTAGCACAAGTTACGGGTACAATTTGGTTGGATGACGCCAATCAAGAAATGAAATTCAAGGGCGAGAGTTAACGATGGCCTCTGCTTCTTAGACGAGGGTTATTAGCACTTCCAAGTTTGGTGCTCTTTCGCGTGGTTTAGCATTCAGTATTATTTTGGTGGAGCAAATAATCCTCTCAACGAAAAATGTCTCTCTCCTAATTCCTTCATGTACGAATAAAGCTTCATTTTGTTCCATTATTCTATTCACACTTCTCCACCTAGATAAAACATTCTAATACAGTTTTCTTAAGTATTAGGCATCCATGGCTTGTTTTAATGTGTTATTTGAATTATATATTTTAAATAAAGTTTACAAAACACTACATCAATTTCTTACGCTCGAAACTTTGAATCCGAACAAAAATGTCAATCGAATTTAGGAAAAAGGATCTAACTATTCCTATTTCATATTCAAGCAATAAAAATGCAAATGAAATTGTTTGCGGTATACAGTTAGGATTATGTGGAAAATAAGTGTTTTAATGAATGTGGTGAGTAATCATTATTTTATTATATAATATTATTTTAATTCTAAATTAATGAGCTATTAGCAAGACGTCTACGATCCAAATATTCTCTCCATATCACTCGATGCGACTTCATCATTACGAACAGAAGGTTGACCATAATAATTTGAAGCAAGAGAACAACGATAGGTACCAATAAATTCATTACGAAACTTGAACAAATAAAAACTACTACGAGAAAGCTCAACAAGTAAGCTCCACCGCTCATTAGAGCAATCAAAGTGGCAGAGCGCACCTTTTTCCAAATATTAAAATTTGAACTGCTCCTAACATCACGCTTCGAAAATAAAACGAACAAAACCCGCAAATATAATCCAATATTCATAACAATGGTACCCATCATTATGCACAATGCCAAACTCCATGATTGCCACAAAAATACCGTTAATATTACAATACCTGGCGTACCCCAAGCAAAGAGACTGACCTTTAAATACATATGTTCGGTGAACGTATTAAATATTTTAACAATATCTGAATAAAACACGACAGTGACGACTAATAGCCAGAAAACGATAGACATAATCATCCAAATGGCACAAAATACCACAATTATGAAGGTCTTTTTATAATACAATGAATGAGAAGACATCCACATCCAAAATAAGTCAATCAAAAAATTTAGTGAACAGGCGCAACTTAAGTTCACAAACACGAAGTTTCTGAATTGTCTCCATTTTACTATTAATGTCCACGATACAACACCAAAACTGAATGTCAGGATAGATGTTATTACAGCTGCACTAAATAAAGCAAATAAGATATAATACTCCAAACCAAATTCTTCATTATAAACGTCCGATTGCGTAGTATACCCGCCACTTTCACTGTTATTGACGACTGAATAATTATTATATTTCACTGTAAAGCTCACATTTTTAGTATCATAGTCATTGGCGATATTTGTATCAGTATACATTTTTTTATCTGGCCACTGATATGATTGATAACACTTATTTTTTGTCAAATACAATTTTTTTGAAAATTTATTCACGTTGACCGCAGTTGTCGGTGGATTATATAAGAGTGGAACTTATTAGTTGATATAGATTTAATTAATTAAATCAGTTAGACCAACTGATAAGTGATAACTAACTCTGTTAAATTAAGTAACTAACTGGGGTACCTATACTATACTGGAATCAATTAAACACTGGTGAAACAAGCGTGTTTAAATATTAATAAAATCTAATGTTACCGAGTACAACTCATAATCATATCATACAAATCACATTTACATGCCAAATAGAACCAAACTTGATTTGTCTTTGTATATGCATCAGAAAATACCAATATGATACAATTAGTGAACATTATACCCATCCTACATAGCATCTTAACGATATTATAGTGTTATGAACAGTTAACTTTATTTCCCTGGTACAGTCGCTATCAGATATATCGGAGCGGTCAAGGTGGTCACAAATATATATGAACAACGCCTCTATTTTCAAGGCGATAAAGTGCATGCTCAGATATTTTAAGCACCCTGACCGCTCCGATATATTTGATGGCGACTGTACCAGTGACATAAGTTAACTGTTCAAAACACCATCATCATACTTAATAATAATAACACCTTGTTTTAAGTTCATAATATTATAAACGGTTCATTATTTAAGATTATTAAAAAAAATGTGTTCAAAGAAAGCAGTGACCCTTCGTCTTTAGACACTGCGAATTTGAAATCTCCAGACACCATGAACAGCATCATTAAGGGGCTCCGCACGTTTTTTACCGATTTTTGACCAGTTTTGAGTCGATATTCCTACATTTGCACTACAGATAGAATTATAAGACAAACGGCTATCGGTTCTTTAATCTTTTATCTCCATTGTGTAGAGCCAGATTTTGAAATAAATGAGCACTTATTTTTTAATGTTTTTTTTTAAACATGGTCTAAAAAGACACGTTTTTCGATATTCGAATGCCGTGAAGACTCTTACATATAAAAAATCTACATATTAGGGTTCCTCTTTGACGTCTCTAAAAACTGAAGAGAGGTTTTAATTTTAAACTAATTAACACAAAAGTTATGACCAGAAAACCACTTTTTTGGCCTAAAATTGCTCGACTTTGATGTCAAATATCTCGATGACGATGAACATTGAGGTTAATATAGGATACTATATTGATTAGGGACGTTACTGATACTATGATAAGATATAAAACTCATTAGAAAACTAAGTGGTTCAGATCGAAGGTCATTGGCGCCAGGGAGCCCCTTAACGAAAAACAATCAGTTTATGTAGGTAAATATACATCCCTAAGAAAACTAGTCCCCGATTATTGAACAGACATATGCAAGGATATCTTCATATGACGAGTATTTAAGGGCTTGCAACGACGAGACTTGGACGAGCAATTTCCATGCCTGTCTATCATTTGCCTTCTCTTTTCCAGTACGATACGACACGACCACCAGGATATATAATACTAATTCTAATACAAACATGTAGTGTAATTTGCCCAAGAGCTACTAATGTATTAATAAATAAATAATAATAATGTGGCTCATATTACACTGGTTAAACTAGAACTTGACTAGTCTACCAAGATCAATGACAAGGGTAAAACACTAACAAAACTGACTATAGGTGAACCTTACGTCTTTAAGTTAAGGTTCACAAGTGCCCGTTAACCGTGACGGTAAGGCACAGCTTTACGATGCCATTAACCGACTCATTTACGACCTGCGAGCCGATTGATTTGTTTGTATGACAATTGGCAGACACTTCAGGAGCAAGCCGAGTGGAGAAAGTTGAGTAATTGTTTCACTTGGGAACTTACTTTTATGGTAACTATAACAGTTGAACACATAATTTTTACTCTAAAAACTGTTTGGAATTTAGAAATAAAACTAAGCTGGGTAATTAATCCGGTACCTTGAATGGAAAGTTCTATACGAAGTAGCCCATTTTAATTTTTCTGGACTATTTTACACTTTATACTAAAAAAAAACTGGTGACAATAAGTTTCTAAAAGTTTTCACCTGATTTTCAGGCTATGAATAATTCGAGAAATTCTTCTGTAACACTGTGAGTTGAGTAGTAGTGGTAGTTAAGATAAGACCGGATGTTTTCACCCAGCAGTTGGTCACTAAAAAAGCAGTTGATAGGTAATATGAATGGATAATTGGAGGTGATAAAAATCTTTTTGTCCCCAATAAACCATAACTTCGGAGCCTCTCCGTATCCATTCCTCAATTGGTCATTTATATCCGCGACAAATTCCTCGTAAAGAGGTACATAACCTCCCTCTCGTGTTTAATTACTCATAAAGCTTATGGCGGGAGTAAAAACTTTCTTTATAGCTAGTGCCCGGTCGGTTATAATTTGCTGATTGATCATTTGGAGATCATGGAGGGTAATGAAGATGTCTCTGGTCTAGTTAATGTTTCAGGAAATTATGATGATAAAGAAGCTTGGTGATGGTTATCGATAGTATTCACGCCAAACATGGCGCCTATGTTGAGGAGATTTATTAAACATTTCCTTGAACATGAGATCTTAATAAAGAATCGATATTAGTTAATGTAACGTGGGTTAGGTTATTAAGCTCATGTCCCACTGCTGGATTAATCTTCGTTTCTTTTCAAGACTTTGAGTGGATAAATACGAGTTGCATTTTATGTAGCAGACAACCAACTGCAATGCAAAGGAAGTGTGCGTTGCCGAACCTTCGAATATACTTAGGTACTCATTTTCTACTGCTGCAGTACTGGCCTCTGAATAATTGTCATAGGTAGTACTTTCATTGTATTAAGCTTAAAGCAAACAGTATTGCGGAAATACCTGTTAGCTAGGAACACTAAATCTGCTCCAGAATCCAACAATAAACCAATCAGCTCCAGTCTCAAGTGGCCGGCCGATCAATCCCGGCCTCTTCCTGCCCACTGTCGCTAATGACTAATTACGCTTGCACAATCCCTCCTCTACACAATACTACAAGTACTCACTATTCCGGCTGCATCGCAAGCGAATATAGACCTTAAAGCTTCAAGTCTTAGTCCGTATTGGATTGTGGATGGTGGAATTGAGACATTTCCTATTCGAGCGGCTAGGAGCGCGCTCATTAGATATTTAGTGTCATTGTTCTTTAAGACTGGACCAATTTAAACCTTTCCCCTTTCTCTTAAGATTGGTTTTTGTATACGTTGCAATATCAAAGTTTGCCTGGAAACCCAAGCAAGCTTCCTGAGGAAAGATATCGGCATGTAATGAGTTGAGTGTCATTCAAAACATCATTAACTTTGTGGGGCTTTTCTGCTCTGTCTGTTCAGTTATTTTACTGTAGTGCTCTGTGGCTCAAAGCGGTAAAAGTGAAGTAGAAAATTGTATTTGCTTAGGAATGTCTCGACGAAATACTTATACTGTACTGTATATGACCCTGTCATATGAGTCACGTAATTTTATTTTAACTAAACTCGTATCCGAATAGATGCCGATACTCATTTCTGAAATTGGTCGAAAATGAAAGGCTAAATGTGCAACCCAGCAAAATATTGGTAAAGATACTCCCATTGGAAACACGAAACTGTAAAATCCTAAAGAAATTGAGTGCATTATCTAATAAGTCCCACTAATCAAACTAACTGCTGGAGAACAGGAGTTAACATTGTTCCAACGAAATATATCCAGCGCCAAAATCCTTTAACCACTAACCCTTATTTCATAAGTTCACCGTTTATAATCAGGGGCAGGTGAAGAGTGGGCCTCCGCGCGATATATCAAAGTTTACAACTTAACCGCGAGAGGTGCTCATGAGTTATGGCGGCCGCATGTCCCTGCGGGGGTGGGACGAGGGAGGGGTGAGGGCGGGAGGGAAGAAAAGACTAGTGAATTGTTTTTTGGATGTTATTAGAGTGGAGGTTTACACTTGGGCAACAATTTTTGTTATGAAATAATTATCAAACGAATTGGTCTGGAGTTGAATCAATATCGATATTATTGATACGCCTAGCCAGGGGTCTTCGATACAATAAACCTATCCGTCAAGTTTTAGGTACTTAATTAAGATCATATTTTTGAACATATTGATTTACATTAGCTTCATTAATTACTTATTATGGGGAGGGCTGTTTTTTGTAAAAAAATAGTGTGTATAATCTTATAACTAAAAAAAACAATTGGAGCAGGAACATTCTTAAACTGGTTAGAGTTGGTCCACTCTCACTGGGGAAAGAGTAATTTGTTTTGTACCAGGCGAACGCAGACCAGACCACTATCTGATACTATTTTAGTATTAAGTATTCCATGATAATAGCGCATGTAAATGTACCTAAAATATTCAAATCGCATGCGTCATTTTTACATACAGCACGGAGTAACTGACGTTGCTAAAGTGTCAGTTATACTAATCATGGTGCATATAACTGAGCCATAAATACTTAATACATGATAAATACGCCGTTTTTATTAGTATTTTCGTTGGTAAAATCATCAATATTATGTTACTAAAACTCTCCCTCATGATTTTTGGCGCCCTTGTGACTCCTGCATCAAGCCGGCATATATTATCAAAATTTTATGACCACATAAAACTGATATTTTATCATATTTTCACAATATGATAATTTCAAAAACTTTTGACGTGATATTAGGGCACCACGATGATAGCTCCACCCCCTTTGGCACCACAGTTTTGGTGCAGGTTCTGAGTGGTGATTACGCCTCCATATTTATTATTGAAAGAAAAGCTCTGCCTCTTTTGTCTTGAGCCGCGTCTGAGCGAACATTTATCGCTCGCGGACCTGTCGCGGTAATTGAGTTACCGCCAAGAAGCGGAACGGCTCGCCCGAGGATCCAAGTTTGGGCATTTCGATACACTCCTCATACAAACTAACTAACACTTTGCTTGTAGACGTGTAAGAACGTTGGAACTAAACGTTAGTACATAGAGATTAAAACTTCTCGAGCACTTTCTGAACCTGGATGAGTCCTGGATGGGTCTGCCTTTTTTGTAGGGTTTTCTTGAAAATAGCTATGGTTAATATAATTAATTTAACTTACCTGGAATGGTGCAATGTATCTGAATGATACATGTAGACATGTATTCTAAAAGGCCAAATGGAGGAAGAAAACTAGGAAAGGACCGTTCAATCAGATGGGAATAGTAATTGCCAAGGAGAGAGGGTTAGAACTTTTATTTATTTGAGACTAGCGATTCTGCTATTTGTAAAGAAAATCATGCAAACGAAAGATACCAATTCCTACCATTATCTACAATAACAACTCGTACGTTGAAATCCGTCAAGCGCTCTAGGCTGTAGGGCGTGCCTAAGAAATAGATACGCATACATACTTATATTCATACATATGATATGAACTCTCGAAAAACATAACAATCCTTTCTTTTGGCAGTCGGGTAAAAAGGTAAAGGGAATACGTTATCCATCGTGGGTGGATATTCCTTCTTTATTTACTTTCGAGTATTTACGTACACGGAGAAAATGAAACAGCTAGAAATAAATAAGTTTTTGCTATTTACAACCGAGTGACTCGCTTCGCATGGAGCCTGCAAAGTTCGTTGCTAAAATCATAGAAGTCAACTTGGCTAACGTACGTATGTGAAACTACACCAGTAAATTAGTTAAAAATAAATAAGAGAATCAGGTAAGGGTTATATTTACTAGGACACTTATTTGGATTTAAATGAGTGATTGGTAAAAATAACCAAGAATATTTAGCAATAATTGCTTGTTTGTCATTAACAAAGCTTTATTCCGTGTTTTAAATATGTCTTGGTTGTATGCAACCGAAAATATCTTAACCGAGCCAAATTGGTACTTTGCTATCACACAATTTTTTCCGTGTAGGTATGCGAATTTATTTGGACTTGCTTTTTACAACAATAAATAAGCATTTGTATTGTTTATTGCATAGCTATGTGACACTATGTGTACTTATACATTGTCTGTTTCCCAGAACGATAAAAAGCGAGGTGTTTCATAAACCTGTAAGAATTTGCATCGTCACGTGTTGCCGCCCCACATAGGTACGACGTAAAAACGCAGTAAACACCAACTAAGCTAAGGCCTTTTATCGTTTTTTACCGTCCACACCGAATGGTACACGATAAGCCGAATTGATAACCGGGCCAATCAACATTTTGACCGACAGTTTTGAGTGTCTCTTGCGTTACTCAAAATGTCTCTGGAGTTACCAAGAAATCGGACTTCTAATATACATAGATTCTGTTTATTAGGTTTAATAGGTGGGGGCTCTAATGTTTCGACATACAACATAAAGAGAAACACAGAAAAGTCATTATTTATAGGTGTAATTTTCAAACGAAATTTAAAAGTTGAGGACAGATTTGTGTCGGTCAAAATGTTGATTGGCCCAACCATCGTGCACGCCGCGGGGGCTTACATTGATTCTAATAGTGACTCTGTAGGTACAGTCACCATCAAATACATCGGAGCGGCCAAGGTGGTCACAAATATATGAACGACGCCTCTATTGTCAAGGCCATAAAGTGCAATGTTCAGATATTTATGAGTACACTGACCGCTTCGATATATGTGATGGCGACTGTACCTATGTATACGTGGAAAACAGGAAAAATGTGTTTTACGTGTGCACAATCTCATCGGTATCTTAAACTAGTCTTACAACGGTATAATAGCCAGCTGTAAGTATGTAGTAGCTGGAAACAATATGCAAGTTTAGTTTTAGCTTTATATTATTATTGGAATATATGTAACTTTGTACATATATTAATAAAGACAGTACCTTAATTAAATTTGAAATATGCAATATTTTAAATTTATAGCACGTACCTAGTACAGCCAGCAGCAGAAGTAGTTAAGCGGGTGGGGTGTTCAAAATGTCCTACACACGATCTTATCCTCTTAACAATAAAGTCGTGTCCAGCTCATTTTGACCACCCTACCCGCTTAGCTACTTCTGCTGCTGACTGTACTACGAGACTACGAGTGGTGTTCATTCGTTATTTATAGTATAAAATAATAATATGAATTTGCAGATTTTAAACAAAATTGTTTTCTCATCATCAAATAATTGTAATCGTATGACTTGTTTGCCTGCTTAATATGCTAATGTAATAGACATTGCATGTAATGTGATTTGTTAATGGTAACGGACTTTGTTACTTAGGCAAATAAATAAACTTGATTGCGAAACTACTAGCTTTTTCTTGAAATAACACATATATAAATATATTAAAAAATCGGCTCTAGTTACACTTAGCTACTGCTAAGTAGCTAAGTTATTCTTGGGAATTCAAAAACTGGTTGAAAGTTTTAAACGACTACCTCGCAGACAATGTCGCGGGAGGAGACTTGTATCCTCATAATTAGTAATTAAAACACGTCTATAAGGAAATGTTAGTAAAACATCATGATAGATGATGAATTTGCAGCGCTAAAAATCATGAGTATATTTTATTAATATATGTATTGTCAAAGTTAAGCAACAAATTAAAATATTATTTAGGCAAAAATTATGTTTCCGCCCGGGATCGAACCGGGGGCCTTCTGCGTGTTAGGCAGATGTGATAACCGCTACACCACGGAAACTATACCTGTGAGCGCAAAATTCACCATGTCACTCAGACGAATTATTTATAATTATATTGTGCTCCACATATACGCGCGGTGAAAGTAATCCACATTAGATTGTCGAGGTCGATTGTATGCCCCGAGGTTATCTTTATAGCTTTGATAAGTTTGGTAATAATTCTTTTTATGATAATATACTATGAAGCAAAGGTACATGTAATTTATTTATATTTTAAATAAAAGTAAAGTTAGCACGTAAATCGAAGAAAGGTATGTTTTTGATAATATTTGCCTACATTACGGCCTCCATAGCCTAGTTGGTAGTGACCCTGCCTACGAAGCTGGAGGTCCCGGGTTCGAATCCTGGTAAGGGCATTTATTTGTGTGCTAATCTCAAATATTTGTTCCTGAGTTATGGATGTTATCTATGTATATAAGTATGTATTTATATATCTAAGTATGTATATCGTCGCCTAGCACCCATAGTACAAGCTTTGCTTAGTTTGGGGTTAGGTTGATTTGTGTCAGATTGTCCCCAAATATTTATTTATTTATTATCGCAAAATATTCACGGTAGTAATAAGTATGCGTTGCAGTTTCAGTTTTTTTATAGTTACAACGATTTAGAATTGTTTTAGTCACTTTATTATAAGTTGTTACGTTCAGTGTTTGGTATAACATGGTAAACATACCAAATTACAATCACACGTCTTAGCATTCAATGAGTCATATCACATGAGTAACAGTCAATTAACGTAAGAGTCACCTTAACCGTCGTATCAACCTACTGCTACCTCCCCTAGCGGTCGTTAGATACTATTAACACTACCCTCAAAATTCCAGAAAGGTTTCCATTCGCAGACAATTCTTGAGACTTACGACCTTCTTGATACTAAGCATATAATAATCTCCTTATATTAAAATGTTGTATGTGTGTAGCAAATGTTTGAGAGTTGTAACGTTTTGGTTTCGAGTGGGAAAGCCGGGGGCAGCCCTAATGATGGTTTATGCTGCGCTATATCATATAAACGGTTTGTGAGTGATATGCTAGTGTGTGGAAAACACGAAGTATAGGTGAAAGACAAACAACGAGAGGACATATAGTTATTACTCTGAACTTAACTGAACTTCTAAAGTACCTACTTGTAAAAAGCGAGATGTTGAAAATGAGCTAGACACGACTTTATTGAAGCATATCAAGATCTGCTTAGCTAATTCTGCTACTGACTACACTCTCGACCTTAATTACCTACGACTCATACATATGTATATTGTTTTTTCCTTAAAAAATAATATTTCAGAATAATAGTAGATTGTTCAACAAGGGACTAAAACAAGCCATAATGACACGAGATGTTTAGCCACCCGAGCGTAGCGAGGGTGGATATAGTTCGAGGGTCATTATGGTTGTTTAGTCTCGCGTTAAACACTCTACTTTTCACTTTGAATGCGAGGAAAAAATAACGACATTTTACACAAAATCTCAATATTTATAAATAAAATTTGTTAGGCGGTTTATGTTTTTTTTTTTAATCGACTTTGTTTAATATTTTCGCACAGTTGTCATTTTGAGGTTATATGCGTGGTCCAAAATTGTCTATGCACAATCACTAAAAAGGGCGGTAATCGTCCATTCATAAACACCGTGAGTGGCTGTTTAGGGGTTTCCAAAGTAAATTTAAAAAAATATATTTTAGTCCCTACAGATTAATAAAGAGTTTTAGTCCCGATCTGCAGAGACTAAAGTAACATTTTAAGAGCATGAGAAGTGAAAAAATATTAATAAGTATCTGTAGATAATAAATAAAAGACTTCTCGTGACATCGATATGCGATCAGCCATTTTGCATGAAGTTTAAAAACAAATATTCTAAATTGTGACTATCCAATTTTCACCACGATTATAATTTGCTATAAACTCTTTCGCAATTATCATTTATATTATATTTATAAAGTTAGAAATATATGTATTTAAATAATCAAATTTTTACTATGTAGTAGAGTATAATATAAAAGAAAGCCTACACGATTTCTTTGCCTTACCATCTTAAATGTTTACCTACTTTAATTATCCTAAGTAGCCTTCATTTATTTCCGTACACCGCCGATTAATTTTATCGCTCCCGCTAATTCTATCAGTTCGCTTTAATAGCCTCAAATAAGACCTTTAAAAACTAATGCTGAGCCTTAAGACCGCCGCAAAGACCTCTTTGAGACTCGAGGCGCTCAAACCTGGCTATATCATTCTAGTACAGTTATAAAGAATCAAAAATGAACTTTATTGCGGTGATTCAACGGTCGTTTTAGCTTGGATAAAACTTGAAAGTTAAGGCAAAGTAAGGCTGAAGATTAAAAAGTTGGAGTCGGTCTCGCGACATCATTGTAAGTAGAAAATGAGTTAAATAAAGCAATACATTTTAATTAGGCTGGATCCCTTTATTCCTTACGCGATAACTGTAGTCCTGTATTAATTGGATTTTATGTTTAATTAAGAGCCGACTGATCCGGGATCTTGAGATCCATTTAACTTGGGTTTAGAGTTTTTGAAATCGATGAAGATTGCGTCAGGGTAAGTGGTGGCTTTAGGCTGGAAAACCTTGGCAATTTTAAGACTGTAGGTAGGTATAGCCTAGTTGATAAGTTGATAACCCTGGACTTGAATCTGTACTTACTAGGTTTTAATTCCACTTAGGGCATTCATTTGTGCGATGAGCACCAACATTTTATTCCTGTGTTATGACTGAATTCAGTTTACTTAAGTGCTTGTTTATTTAATATAATTTATTACCCCATGGCAGAAGCAGGTTTCTACGTTTTTCGAGACTACGTACCTATGCAATATTATGTATGTATGTATTTTTATTTGGCACGCCCTACAACCTACCTATACATCATTTGATAGATTATGAAAAACAAATAATTATAGAATTAAATCGCTTGCAAAGTCATACTACTGTAGTCGGCTTTTTCAACTTTTTCATTCGACTTGTTCATACCATGAAGTGTAATGTTAAGTTTTTAATAAAAGACCAAGCGTTTCTTCTACTACCGTTGTACAGTCGCCATCAAATATATCGGAGCAGCCAAGGTACTCAAAAATATCTGCACAAGCACTTTATCACCTTGACAATAGCGGCGCTGTTCAGATATTTGTGACCACCTTGGCCGCTCCGATATATTTGATGGCGACTGTAATAAAGTAGGTTCCATCAGGAACTGGGCGAGACCGCGGCGCCGTGAAATCAATTAGTGATTGCTTCACGTAACAATTTCTTTTCTTTCCGTATAATACAGAGTGTTATAATTGGAGCTACTCATTGGACAACGTACCAGAAATCACTAAAATATAAAAGAAAACACTGCTAAGTAAGTATATAGTAATTAAAATACATATAACGATGTAGACATTGGGGAAGATCCCCGTACACCGTGAAATCAATTAGCCCGCGTCACGGCGCTCGAGCAGCGCTAGGGTAGATGCGAAACCAATAATAATATATTGTTAATAAACTAAGGAAAATGGAGCGTATAATGCTGGGAATCAAGCTGCAGGACAGAGTCAGAAACACGGAGATCCGTAGGCGCACGAAACTTTCGGACATAGCCCAGGTTATTGGCATGAGAAAGTGGAGGTGGGCTGGGCATGTGAGCCGTACAACGGACAACAGATGGAGCCGACTTATATCCGAGTGGAGACCTTGGCTAGGAACTCGTAATTCCGGAGGGCAGTTCGCAAGGTGGGCCGACGACATTGCCAGAGTGGTCGGAAAGAACTGGATGCAACAAGCCCAAAACCGTAAAAAATGGCGTGCTTATGAGGAGACCTATACTCAACAGTGGGTGAAAAAGGGTTGAAGAAGAGAAGAGAGAGAAGAGAATAAACTAAGGAAATTAAAAAACAAATACTACCTATATTCAACAGTTTTATTTTAATACTTCTAGTTCGATTAATCATATGTTATCGCCATAAAATAAAATTGAAAGCGACAAGTAATGAAGCAAACTATTATTGCTTATGAGGCATTCAAAGCAATTTTTTTTTATAAAACTAGCCCACAACCACTCATGCTTGCATGCAGGAAATTCGAAGCTGCATCTGTGAAATTCAGCCGAATGTATGCAAAATGGTCACGGAAATTTTTGACAAAAGAGCGCATATGTACCAGCAAAGCCGTGGAGGCCATTTGCCCGACGTATTATTTCACACATAACCCTATTTAGTGTATTTTAAAACAAAAAATATTATAATGGAAAAAAGGTTTTTTCACTGTAAATTCATATCTTTCGTTATTTTTGGGACGCCCGTTAAATACCTATTAATCTGTATCGATGCTCCTTTTAAATTAAATACGTATTTATCTGTATCGATGCTCCTATTAAATTAAATACGTACATATTTAATTATCTGTATTGACAACGAATCTACCTTATTCCTAATCTAGATTGTGCTTTGCGTTTCCTTTGTTCCGCCACACTTTGAGACTTTTCTTAAGCAGTGATAGATGGTATTTATAAGGAAATAAATTATCAGGTGCTTTGTTTCACTGCTATATTCCCGAAGCTTGGGTATCTGCATAAAATCTCTACTTGAATACATCGTATTAAAATTAATTTAAGTAAACGGTAGAACTGACTGGACGTGGGAAAAGTACCATAGTAACGAAATAGGATTTAACGGCGTACCTATTAATAATCAAAATTCGGTAAGGAGTTAATAAAGTTTATTTGCTTATAACTCAAAGTTTACTTATAACCAACACGGGTGACCAGAAAGCTGGGGCATACTTTGCCCAGCGCATCGGTATTGCCGTCCAACGCGGCAATGCCGCCAGCCTTCTGGGCACCCTACCGATCGGATCTGGGGCTCGTTTCTCGAAAGCTTGTAACTTGTAATACAAGCGGATGTCACTTTTCGACATCTTTTGCTAGAAAGGGACTTCCGCTTGTATTACAAGTTACAAGCTTTTGAGAAATGGGCCCCTGATCTGGAGCCCATTTTTTATTTGTAAGTATGTTTTAGGTTTTAGCATTAGTTTAGCTTATATGTAGTTTTCAATTTTATTTTTAATACCTATTAAATAAATTCTCTCTTGGTAAATAATAACCCTTGGTTTTGGTAAAACAATATTTTTTTTCAGTGTATATTTGGGCCACGTAGATGTCAGATTTCTACACGATTGATACGACTGACATACCTATTTAAACTTTTTAATATCCGCCCATACCTATTTGCCCCGCCATTTAAAAGAACCTTTATTGTTTTTCAGTTTCTTTTTTTTAGTAACCTCTTAATCACTTTAGCTGTAATTGCTAGTCTAAAATCGCCATCAATCCAACTTTATAGAAAACGCAGGATACGCTTTACGGTTTGTTTATCATACGATAAAGTAAATAGTTGCAAGTGGCGCGCGCCGACTTGTAAAGGCTCTCTGTGACGTTTACGACTCCATCTTGAGGAAGCTATTAAAGTTGCCAGTAAAAATTTAATTTGTTAGATGTTGTTGCACCTGCTTGCAGTAGAAAAACGAGTTGAACGTTGACCGCTTGACAAACTTATAATTCACCTTGCTAATTATGCATACCTACCTTATTATAATCTTGCCACAGTAATTTTTATTACATTATAAGTACCATTTAAAAGCGCAAATATTAACGATGTCAATGTTCGTTGTCGAGTTTCTGTTGTTTCATGACATTCATGAATCATGAACTGGCGTGCTGTGATAGGTAATAGGTTTACTTAATGTCAACCCGCACGCAGTTAAAAATTGATATAAGTATAATGTATTTAATTTATCAAACGATTTTTGTGGCAGTTCCACATCTTAGAGCTGTAAATTCTAAAATATATATATTTTAATTATTTTATACACTTTTTATTACTAAATATTGTTATAATTAACTAGTCTTGTTTGATTTTACAGATACTGCAGACCCAAATGGCCGAACATATTTTAGTTTCTAAAGGTATACCTATACCAAAGACAAAATTACGCTGGTTTGAGTCTAATGTCAAGTCTCTTGCTCTGGAAGCCGTAAGAATACGTGGTAAGTAAATCATTGGCCGATCGCGTGTCACCCGCGCCAGTTATACTGTGTTTTAGAAAAAAGTAAAACAATCGTTAAAATTGGAACGGAACTTTTAAATTTGGAATGCGCTGTTTTATTACTGGAGAGGTATGTTCGTCATAATTTGTTCTAGTTTTGTGTAGGACAGGGACATATTTTCTGTGAATGTAGTAGTTGTGTTTAAAAATAATTTTAACCAAAAAAAGAACCGACTTCACTTAGGATCCGCTATTCCAAGAGGAAGTGGCCGAGTTGCTGTACAAAATAGTGAAATCACTATAGGTGTGCCTATAATAGTTGAAGAGTTCCCTCGATTTCTCCAGGATCCCATCATCAGATCCCGACTTGGTGACAATGGGACCATTTAGGGGTTATACCCGTTCGATTAAAAAAAAATTAAAAATCGGTTCACGATTCACGGAGATATGGAGTAACATACATACAAAAAAAAAATTAAAAAAAAAAGATTCAGTCGAATTGAGAACCTCCTCCTTTTTTGAAGTCGGTTAATGATAAGTTTTCGGTTTCAAAATAATGTTAATTGTCTTTGTATTGTCACACGTTCCTATCACATTTGATGTTTAGATTGTTTAGTATTTTTACCATTGATTTATTATATTCTACTAGATGGGCTATCTGCTTCGAACAAACTTTCTGCGCCATGTTTGGCGGTTGATAGCTGTCAATTGCTTGGCACCATGTCAGTAGTCCTGCAAGATCGAATGTATGGACTTTATGTGCCGATGCCGGTCACTTAAACTTATGGCGAAAAAAAAATCTTAGGTATGCCATCTTCTGTTACTCAATAGTTTTTACTAATTTTAAATAAACAGCTATATGGATATAGCATTTGATCGCTTTTTGTCATCATAGTGCACCTTGCTTGAATAAGTGCGTACGAGGCTTCAAGTTGTATTTCTTGCACTTATTTGTGCTTCTTTTGAATACCTACCGATACGATTTAAACGATCCAATAGATTCAAAGAAAATTGTTTGTGCCAGACGGAGTGACCTTATAAGGGTTCCGTTCCTTTTGAGGTACGGAACCCCAAAAGCACTATTCTGGGGTAATTCGCACGGCTCGGCACGTCATATCAGCTAACAGTGGGCAGATTCAACAGATGCCGTCCCGCGAGGCCGATGCTATCGCCGTGATTTACCGTCGCGATCTTGTTACGATATCGGTTCTGTGCTATCGGAACAGGGGAGCAGTGGAGATGAAAACTGTAGAGACTGTTTGAAAAAAAAATTACGACGGTGGTAAACAGGCTTACGGGTCACCTCATAGTAAGTCCTGTGGACGCCTGCAACTCGAAAGGTTTAACATGGAAGGCGTCAACAATATGTAGAAATATAGGCCTACTTATGAAATACATTTCAGGTAATGATTTAATATAAATTATTTAAGACTTCATTACCATCATATATATTGAGTTTATATGGTTCTACTGAGGAGGAGTGGAAACCCATCCGTCGGCCCTCATAGATAATAATGCAATAAAATATCATAAAATCATATTTCCTTTTTGTCCCAGTTTTTCTTTAGTATTATTTTGGATAGCTCACTTAGTGTCATATTTCTATATTTCTAATTAACATTGCACCCACTTTAGTAAACTCACTTGTAGTGTTGTATTTAAACCAGAATTTAAAACAGTGTAGCTCCCCAAAATATTACAATTTTAAACCAAACACTTCATGTCCAAATTCTGATTTACAACACCAAATTCAGCACTAAATCTCAGCTTTCCTTTTAATTACTAGAAATGCGGTCACGATGACCAGTAGCCTGAGCCAATCCGCCATAAATGAAGTAATGAACCGTCTCGGGTGGCCAGTTCTTACGCGTCCCGAGGGACATGCCTTTATCGCCCCGATAGTGTGACCATGATGTAAGCTGCACAGATACAGTAGGCTAGTGTCATTTTAGTTAATCCTCTAATGTCCCACAAACCCTCTCAATTAGGTATTCTAGTTATTTTCGAAGTATTAAGTCTTATGGCATATTGTTTTGGGGCAAAGCTGTTGATATACGAAACCGTTTCTGCTTCTTGTTAGTAATATATTCTGAATATTTGTTGACAGAGAAACGAGCTTTGTTCAATAGGTTAGTCTAATTCATTGCGTTACAAAACTAATTATGGTAAGTATACCGTCCGAAAACACGAAAATAAACCTTAATAAAACGTAACAATCGCACAGCACAATACTACTTACAGTATGTAAAGTTGCATAGTGATAAGTAAGTACAGCAAAATGATTTCAAACTGTTATATAGTCACACCAAGCTAACTTTACACTGACTTTCCAAGCGCAATAACAATAAGCGTCAAGGGAGGCAACGGGAGACCCTCGCGCAGGCAGCTTTCTCGCGCAAAGACTCGCCATAGCGATTCAGCGCGGGAATGCTGCCTGCGTGATGGGCACCTTGCCGAAAGGTCAAGGTTTGGAGGGGCAGTTTTAGGTAAGTGTGTTTTATTTTTAATTAAGATTTAGTTTTAATAGTTTTATTTTATAAGTACTTAGTTATGTTTATATACCTTATCTTTATTGAATAAAGTTAATTATAAGCGTCAAATTTATATGAAAATTGACTTTTATAATGGCAGATGCACAATTTTGGCATTGAAAAGCCCATTGAGAGATAGCATGGTTGGGCCCTATTGCTTTTGTCTCTACTACAGGGGTACTGGTACCCCAGCATCTTACGAGTAATTGTGTTATAAATCGCGGTGTATCGCAAATTGACCGTTAACGACGGCAGCCATTTTGAGTTGAAGCCGTTATTGTCCGAGTTTCCAATGATAAGGGTAATGCGATGCCAATTAATTACTGGGGTCATTTTGGATTGAAACTGGAACTACAATAATACCGCAGCCTGATATTATGTTGAAGTAATTTTATCGTAACATCGACTTATGTCAAACATTATGCTAAAGTAACTCGGCGATATAAATGACAAAATATAAAAATAATAATAATGAGCGTCCGTATCGTGGCCAAGGCTCACGCCTGAAAGCTCATACTATTTATGGTTGACTAGAACAGAATGCCTTTAAGCATTAAGTGCGCCTTTTGGACTTATTTTTATTTATTGTGCAATAAAGTTGAACATAATTAATAATGTAAATTAATGCGTGTTAGAAATGTAAATAAAAATAAATTTGGCTTTTATTTAACTTTTTGGTTGAAGGTAGATTTACATAATTTTATTAAGCATGAAAATATCAATCACATGACACCTTGTTTGCTTAAATCGACTAAATTGTTTTTGAAATAATCGACAAAACCTAAGTCGCGCGCCATCTTTGTGACGTCATAAAAACTCATTCCACTACTTTATGAAGTGACAAGAGATATTTTCATAATCAGTAGCTCATGCTGATTCCAACGATACCACTTGTTGGTATAAACCTTTTGGGTCCTACGAGCATCGAAAATAAGATAGCTCCTACCAATTGGCCTTTCCTCTAATTCAACTGATGTAGAAATGAATGGATTGTGAAAATAAGAACTGTCAAGTACATAACCTATGTAAATTCCTTGCTACATAGTAATCCGACTGTGGTTTTCCTAAACAACTGCCTTAATGTCTTTTAATTTAATTGAACTTAATAATATAGTCTAAATGCAAATATCGTTTTATGTACTTTGAAAACGTAAACACTTGAAATGTGAACTTGGATAAAACAAACACAAATTTAAATAAATATTTACTTAATGAACAATCCTACACCAATCCACCTAGACAGTAAACTCAATAAGGCTAAGACTTAAATGAATCGAGTTTACAATAAAATCAAGCTTTAGTTGTGTATTAAAAAACGATAATCCATAATCGTACCTAACGCAGACTGACCTATTTCATCGAAACATGATTAAAGCCATTGGAGCGGACGAAATTCATGTAAATCAGCGCATTTGCAAAATAAAGCCGACGTCAATAAACAGCTTTCGCCTAGGAAAATACTCGCAGCAGTGTTTTTCCCTGTGATTTAATCAAATCACTTCGGTGTATTTTCGGAGTCATTTATTTTTAATTTCAAGTCGAAGGAGAGGAAAATGGGAATAGGGCAACTGAAAAATTGCAGATTTCAAGTTTGTTTAATATTTTGTGAGACGTATTCTATTTGTTCTATTGAAGGTGTCTGAGCGTAATTTACTCGCTATGATTTTTTCTTACCCTGTTTATTTAAAATTATAATAAATAAATATCAGTTGCTTAGATAAACTGCCGATTCCTGGGTTCCCAAGCCCATTCTCCTACAATGAACATTAATACTCTAAAGTATTTATCATTAAAATTATAATTTAAACTGTAAACAAAATTGTAACATGATGAATTTTACTTTTGTAAACAAGTGTAAAATTGTATTGTCACCTAATGTGCTTGCAGTTGCAATGTGTACAATCTCATCCAGTTTGTACACGAAATAAAACTAGCAAAATAATAAAAACGACAAACGCGACTATTAATGCGTCTTGTAAACAGATTTCACGCGACCAGACGAAAAAAATAAACCCTATTAAAACATTCAAATCGCGACAACGGCCATAAACGGGCATGACTCACGAAACTACTCCTCTCGCGACATGCTAAACGCAATAAAGGTTGCTAACTGCCCTGCTTCAACACTCCAGAACAGCCTATCTATTAAACCACTAAAGGTACTTACGATGTTTTAGTAGTAAGTGGTAGATGCCATGAAAGAAAACTAAATTACCCGTGCCGACCTTTCTGGCTTGACTTGAAAGCTTACCATGGCCATAACTCCGCCAGCCTAACTTGAACTTTCATCCTCCCTTCAGCAGCCCTCCATGTCTTTCAAACTGGGGTTGTAAGGGAGGTGGAGGGGGTCACGGTATAGTGGTAGTTGTTGTAACAATTATAAATAAGTAGGTTGCAGCAATAACGGGAGGCGACTTGCATTATATCAAGCAAACTGCCTCGATGCACCGCCACCTACGATGTAGGGGAAAGAGTTGGGAGAATGCAGAATGTTCTAATCTATGATTTTCATATTTTTACACCAATTCCGCAAAATTTCGTCAGTGAAATCAAGAATTATGACTTGCAGAGGCACCAACGAAATCAAAAAAATATATAAAGTGGTACACTATTAGAATCACTCTCATCATTTCAGCCTTTTATCACCCAGCACAAGTCACCTAGCTCTCTCTTCATGTATGCCACTTGTCCCTGTCCTAAGCCAATTTTATCCAGCAGTAACCCTCAAACTTCCGAACGTCGTTGACTCAATTCATCAAGCTAACACCACCAGGTGCTTCTTTGATCTGAAACTGGCCACCACTTCGTCAACATAATTATTGGTCCACCTACCATAACTCATGGGTGCGACGCAAAATCTCGCCATTCCTCAGTTGAAGCTTGATGCCGAGCATGGCGCGCTCCATGGTTCTCTGTACTCAGATTTTATGGACTCGTCCTCTAAGTGAGCGTTTATGAATTGTTAGTCTTTGCCGCATCAGGCCATAGGTCATTCATAACAAGCGTTCGAGCAGACGTTTTTATTTGCGACAACGGAGCTCACGCCGAGTATTAGGTTGTTAAATTTACATTTTACATTTGATATTTCGCCGTGTCGCGCGATATATCTCGCGTCGCAGTTTTTGTCGCGCAATTCGTGCAATTTCGGATTCGGATTTATAGTGTTGTGATGACAAGGATGACTTTATAAAATGAATTGTGCACGACAATTGTTTTCGTTTTGTTCGATAATAAATAAAACAGTAAACATTGCATAAGAGACCGGGCCATAAAATAATTTTAAACAAAAAAAGAACCGACTTCACTTAGGATCCGCTATTCCAAGAGGAAGTGGCCGAGTTGCTGTAAAAAATAGTGAAATCACTATAGGTGTGCCTATAATAGTTGAAGAGTTCCCTCGATTTCTCCAGGATCCCATCATCAGATCCCGACTTGGTGACAATGGGACCATCTAGGGGTTATACCTGTTCGATTCAAAAAAAATTTTTGAAAATCGGTTCACGATTCACGGAGATATGGAGTAACATACATACAAAAAAAAAAATAATAATAATGATAAGGCGTAGGGATGTGACGACCCCATCGCCCACTGGTTTCCACCAGCGCAATCAGTCAACGCAGGGCAGCTTGTGGCGAGCTGTTGGAGAGTAGCGACTCCACGTACCTGAGTGCCCCTGGGGTGCCCTGTCGGATGGGTGGGACAGGTCCCCTGCCTCTGGCTTGCCTTAGCCGGCTGTCCAGAGTGGGGTCGTTAGAGCTGTGTTCTCGAGGGTAGATGTGGAAACCTAAGTGGCGAGTTGGCTATATGTTTAAAGTCCAGTGACACCTCTCTACCCCCAGCCCCCGCACCGGTGTTGCCCTTGAGCCATCTTTGATGTCGCTTTTTATGGGGGCCCATCTTGCGGAGGGCGAGTCACCGTCTGCCGGAAATAAGATTGTATACCGTTTTATTAGGCAGGCGTCCGGTCCTTCATCCAATAGCCCATTAACTAGTCCATACTATTCACCCAATAGTCTAGTACATTTTAGACTCCATTAACTCTCAATAGTCCTTAAACCATGGCGGGTGCTGTCTCTGCGTGCGTCCCATGACACGGGCAGGGGCAGCATCCGCTTAGTGTACCCCTCACTTTTCATTAAATTGTCGAAAGGGCCTCTGCGCGTTGGCTTCGGCTCCGCATACGCCTCCCAAAGGTCCGGAACACCATTGTTCCGTGGTCGGGAAAGACATACAAAGAAATAATGATAAAAAAAAAAAACAGTCGAATTGAGAACCTCCTCCTTTTTTGAAGTCGGTTAATAAAACATACGACGACTAAGCTTTTTACTCTAGCGCCAAAACTCAAACAATTGAAGTTGAAGAGATATATGGATATAAATATGACAAGGTTTTGACGCTAGCGCCAAAACTCAAACAATTGAATTTGAAGAGACATATATGTATTATGGATATGGCCTAGGTTACTGAAGTGCTAAGGTTTGTACAGGTTTGTACATATCAAACAAAATATCTGAACGTGCACTTTATCCTCTTGACATAGAGGCGTTGTTCAGATATTTTTACCACCTTTGCCGCTCCGATATATCTGATGGCGACCGTAGGTCCCTCAAAAGTAGTTTATCTATTTAGTTCTTTAAAAAAGTTTCGTAGCATTAATCTCCTCATAAAGGTACGCAGTGTCTTTTATTTATTATGGTATGTGACAAACATTATTGATGACAAATTTTGTAGAAAATTACTACATTATACCTAAACGAAACAAGCTTCACTTTAACAACACAATACGGGACTTGACCAACTTCCAAACCTATTGAACATCAAACAAGGAAAAAACAGTGAAAAGTTCAGTCGGCGATAAATAAACCTGCCAATAAACGAACAGTTTCCAACGCCGCGTACAAAGCGGGCCACTTCCACACCGGCTCGACACGAGCGTACTCGTAAATATCGGAGTGACAATGCTCAGCCGTTTACAAATACTGCCACTAACTACATAGAAAAGATCTGGGATTTAAACACTACATTTCAGTTTAAAAATAGGTATTCAAGAAGCCACATTTAAACGGGGTATTTACTTTGTATATTTGTGGTTTTGATTTTGACAACGGACGCAGAAAGTGGATTCAAAAGACGGTACATCGCTGTGGTGAGTATGGTGACCAACACTCGCTCCAACGTCAGGTAGGTACGAGTACCTCCGTGATAATGGCCCATGTACAGTCAACTACAAAAAATGTATCCAATTTTTTACCTTATTGAGTGTATAAGGTCCAGAAGTGAGCCTTGGCATTTATTATGGCTTCTGAAATCAGAAAGACATTCTAAATTAATAGAATTTTCCCAAATTATTTTAATCTTAACGTCAAAGTTAATTCATACCTATAGTCTGTATTTTTAGGTATTAAAATAAAAGTAAACAAAATCTACCCTCCAATGGCTTCTTAAGCCAGTAGTAGTAGAGGGTACCTGATCAAATAATGTAGGTTAAAGTCAGGTCGTTCGTTCAGTGACAGATCTAGGCGCTTTTGTATTTGGTTATATAATACTCCTTTTGGTTGTTACCCGAGAATGTACAAATTGTTTGTTTACTTATATTTAAATACCTAATGATACAGACTATAGAATTCAGGACAATTTTGATATTAATAAGATATTCATAACATAGGTACTACGTGGCACTTTGAAGTTCATTCTAAATTCACTGTAAAGAAAATAAAGACGTCGTTGTCAGCAATAAAAGGATTCGGTTGTTGAAAGCTAAGTGCGCGCAGATCCGAGAGTGCACCGTGCACCGTGCAGTCCGTGCACCGTGCAGTCCATGCACCGTGCAGTCCGTGCACCGAGCACCGTGCACCGTGCACCGTGCACCGTCCCGGGACATTGAACACCGCAGGTAACAACTTTATTTAACGGTTCCGAATGTTTTAGTTTCATTTATTTTATTGTAAGGACGTTAGAATGTTAACAAATAATGTATTCAAGAGTTACTTTAATAGATATTTTGACGGTTTATGAAATTTGTTTACTTACTTGTTCTTTGTGTTCTTTTTCAATGTATGTAATAAAATTGTATTTAGAAATTTTTCACAATATTATTTTGATATTGAAATAGTCCGGTGACGGAATTATTTCGTAACATTAACTAATTTAAACAAAAACTTATCTTTAAAAAAATGCCATAAGAATGAAACATAAAATACATTTTATTTTTGTGTAACAATAACCTGTAGATAACTAACATTTATAATTAAATTTGTGTACACTAGTGGTTAGTACGTACTTAGGTAGATACTATAAAGTAAAAAGTACAAAACATTAATTTACAAATAAGAAATAAGTAAATAACAAAAAGCACGGCAGTGAAATAGTCATGTCAGCAATTATTCATCATTATTTTCCCAATGTTTTCATCCAGCAATAACTATATTCCTATCTCTCACATGTCATCAACTTTAAAAACATAACCATTACCGTCCCGTCCAGCAAATCGCAGCGACGTTAGATTTACAGGCCAGCAATAAAGCCATGTTATTATAATACGGCAAATATGTCCATTTATATGCGACGTGCCGACGCTTCACACGCCATTTTTATTGTTCTATTCAAAATTCATGGCTTAGTCTACTAGTGCTTACATTTACATTTACTTATTCATAAACGTGTTGCAAGCCTCGATTAATTAAATAATCGTTTGTCCGTATCTGTCAATTTGACAGTTGTGTATGTTTCAAACAGACAGAACACAATTTAACTCCAAATTAGGTTTGAAACACGTTTATAAATAAGTTTTAATTTTTTTACAAACTTCTGTTTATTTGCTTTTCAAACTAGGTATGAATTTGTGTTGGCATCAACGCAAGATAATGAAATCGACATTTACCAGTCTGTTTTATTTTAATTTGAAAGCACTGATAAATACAAAAAAAAACATGCTTTATTGAGAGTTTCCTCTGACGTAAAAGTAAGGTTGTTTAGAATGACTCACGATGGCGTAGCACGTCTACGAGTGACCTACAACCACTCAGGCGTAGCGCAGCCAGATATGGAAGGGCGTAGGCGTCTACGTAAACACGTAGAGCTCAAGCATTAGTTAGAGGCAATTCTTAACACATTCAGCACCGAGAACCCGACTGTCGGGTTCTCTGTTCGTAGCTACTACGCGCTACATACGAGGAATACCTGGCTACGCGCTACGAGCGTAGCGCGGTACGGAAAGTGTTAACCCTTTAACACATTCAGCACCGAGAACTCGCCTGTCGGGTTCTCTGTTCATAGCTACTACGCGCTACATACGAGGAATACCTGGCTACGCGCTACGAGCGTAGCGCGTAGCGCTACGCGGTACGGAAAGTGTTGACAGCCAAAAAACATAATATTTGCTTACATTCGTACTCTGATACGTAATATCAATCGTTAAAAATTATAACTGCCATATTAACGACTAAGTTTTATGATTGGTTGTTAAAGGCTTGTAATTATTTCTTTCTATTCTAGAATCGGTTTTGTAATGGCTACTAAGTACTTATTTTAAATATATTTTATTTTGAAATTAACTAGTCACTTTTCGAAACAGAAGAAAAACATCATGAAGAAACCAGACCTGATCCAAACAAGCCCTATTTTTAAGTAGGTATTTTAAGGCCAGTTGGCGAATACTTTCATAGGGATATGCTAATTTCTGGGATTGAACCCTAACAAAAAGCCAGCACAAACACTATTAAGATGGTTTCGTTATAATTATGTAAGTAAATTAATTGACAAAAGTTATAACATTTTGATTAATTCGGGTTCCATTCCAATACTCGAAAAATTCTAAAATATTTTTAGAATTTTTAGTACAGTCGACGTCAAAGATATCGTTACGGACAAAGTTACAAAAATATGTTTACGCGACTTTATGGCTAAGACAATAAAGTCGTGTAAACATATTTTTGTAACTTTGTCCGTAACGATATCTTTGACGTCGACTGTACCAAACACGTTTGAACAAATCAAAACTTTATTTTATCTCTCTAGCTTGTTTTCTAAAACCCCAAACACAACGATTATAACAACAAGGCAATGTTTCTTTCTGTGCGAGTCCCTTTCATCGACCCTCGGCTATTAGATTACGATGAAAAATCGAGCCACTACTCGTAAACAAAACATCGCTAATTGCCGGCTTTCGGGGTTCCGCACTAACATGAACAATACTAATATTTGAATAAAAGATAAAAAGATAAAAAAGATAAAAGATATTTATTCTTCAATTTAGGCACATTACAATACACTTATGAACGTCAAAGAGAAAAGAAACTACCACCGGTTCTAACCCTACACCTCTGACCCGAGAAGTATTACTTATTACCGGCAAGAAACTCGGCGGGACTTATTTTTTCAAAACAGTACTACAAATACATTAAAGATACTATATACAATAATGCGTAGTTCTTCAAGAAGGCATATCAAAACAGCTTGAGAGACAGACATGTACCTGCCTATTGTGTAATTAAAATGAAAAATTAAAATAAAATCCAAATCTGACTGCTTCGCAATACGTTTGATATTCTTTCTTACTTGAACTGTGTCCTCTAAATGTTAGATGATTTTATAGATTCTGGTTTCGATGATTTTATAGAATCGTTAAATACCTTGCTTAATATCTTTCAAGTAGCTATACAAAAGATTTAATTTATTAAAATTATGCTCATAACAGTGACACTGTAAACGACAACGACGTTCAAATTCATTGCATGAAAATTAATAAATTGCCGATACTTTTTGCTTTTTCAGGCATATTTTCAGTCTAATATTTGTATGTTTTTACATAAGTAAGATACTGGTAAAAAAAATACGTACTGCCAACCATCTAAATGTTGAGGATAGAAATGTTGTCGCGTAGAATGATGGTAAAATAGCAAAACGAAGAGACCGAGGAACCAAGCTAAAGAAAATGTCAACGTTCTGACGTATCAAAAGAGCTAAAAACATTAACAGAGAACCAAACAGAATGGCGACTACTCCACCGATAAGAGCCAGGCTCTTATAATTATGATGATGATGATGAGAACGATGGTAGAGAGAGGCGGCAAGGTTTACACGGAGCACTCTTCCTTATAATAAAGAAGGTGAGTCCGATGATTTTCGTGCCGGTTCTATCTTGTCCGCTGTCAGCGAACATTGCACCGCCATTGTCGCCGGTATCTGTGAAAAATGAGGATTAAAGGATTAGGGCGCAAACAAGAAACAAACAGATAAGAAAAAATGCTTAAGACGTGCCAGTCGAAAAGGTAGAACTCATTTTATTTTAGCACGGTTCGCTTGAGTTTATATTATTGTTATATATAGGTATGAAATACATTACATATCTATCAAGATTCGTGTGTTTTTCTAAACATTTAACATCCGACCTGGAGCTCATTTTAGATTTACGTGGACGCCACGAGTGATCGAATTGTCATCGCTACCAATCGCGGCAATCCACCAGCCATCTATGCACCCAGCGATAAGGCGTTGAGCTAGATTCAATTTTTTTTTCTTGACCAGTTTAACCTCAGTTTATCTAGGAGAACTACTATCAAATATTTGTCCGAATTTTGCCATATTGACTACATCTTTTCAATCAGGTAAAAAATAATAATTTCCAATAAACATATGAATTAAGTACTAAGAGATCTTAGCAGGCTAGGCGTCATAGAGTTCACAGAAATAACCTTCAACAAAGAAAACTGGCAGTATTTGATGGTGTTGCGCTACAGTAGTTAGAATATAAAATTTTAAATAAGATAGGTAGATTATCCGTGATCGTTGGAACCCTACCGATGAAGGAATGATATCGGGTGATCGCTCGGTGAGGATATTATAAATGGCGACTACAATGGCCGACGCTTTTTATTGTTTCGTAGCTAATTGCTAACCGCGTTAGGTGTTCAACAACTTCTATAACAGGGTGGAACACTAACAAAACGGGAAATTTTATTCTCAAGTCATTCAAAGTAAATATTATAGCAGGGTGTTAACTAATAGCCATTAACAATGTCAAACACTAGTGAGATTGATACTTTCGATTTGATTTTCTGTACCTATTTGTGTCTGACTCTTAATATGTTTGTGACGTAGCTCCAAATCTAGTACTAACGCGATTTTCATTTTTAAGTGTCATTTGATTAGGTTTTATGACTCGAGTGTCATAGGTAATACTTATTTCCCAAAACCGAAGAAATTCTACATAAAAAAGCAGCCTGCTCAGTTTACAGTTTTCGACGTAGGGAGCAGTCATTGCTTTTAGTGCTCCTATCACGCATTGTTTAAAATATTTCCATAAATGTGACGTTCTCGAACAAAAGGTACATCATTGTCTGTTGTTAATACAGTTTAAATATTTCTAAATGAATTGTTATGGCAGTAATGCCTTACTTTTACTTGAAAACGGCACAAATACACGTCCGTAACGCGTCCCACTCCCCCCCACCTAAACTATACCTATGGCACCAGGAATATTGCCAACGCCGTTTCTAGGTCACAGCGAGTTATGACCAGTCACACTCAGATTTCTGCAAGAGTGCCTTCCAAACTTACTGCCACTTTCAACACGGATACATAGAAAAAGCTTACGTATCATGAATTATCTTTGCACTTAAGTCCTTATACAATACAGTACTCGAAAGTCTACCAGTTAAAATGACAATTATACTTTGCTATTGGCTTAAATAAAAAAAAATGATAACATGTACATAAATAGGTCCTTTTGAACACCCTACCAGCTTAGCGACTTCTGCTGCTGACTGTACAAGATGTAACAAAAATGCTGGTGATACTTTTAAGGGCACAATTGCTATCGTATTCCAATACTGAAAAACTTAAAAAAATACCGTAAAAAAGAATTTGGGTTTGTATGGAAGGTTGGCCGGATGGGACATCGTGCTCCCTACAAAAAAAATACACGTCCAAAACTTTTTTCTCCTACATTTTCTTACGCACAATACGATACCAATTATGCCCTTAAACGCATCACCAGTATTTTTGTTACATCCTGTATTAATTTTTGGTCAGCAGGTACTTCAGGTTACTGTTACATCTACCCTAGGCCTGATAAAGCTAAAATCTGTACTCTAGAAAGACCTCGAAAAAAACGCGTGGGCCGAAACTGCAATAAAGTAGAAGTTGTAGGCGTAAACGTGGAGATGAATGCCAACGGCTCGCGTGGGCTGCTCGGCAGCTTGTTAGGACTTCAGACCATTAAATACCAGAGAATAGGTACTGCTTTTCTTCAACCTCTACAGAAAAGTTTATCTTTCATGTTGTGTTTATACATAGTGGCCAGAACTCAATTCCCGTTGGCTGAAAGGATTTGAGACGCAACCAATCCTCCATTACTTATCGCCGCCGCTCAATGGCCATACAAAAATTCAAAAATCAAATTGATCTAAGAGGTTCCGAAACCATCTAGGGCGGATTAGTAGCGTCCCGAAATCTTACAGCCAACGGGAATTCAGTTCATTTTTGGCCATCCTGTGTAAACCTACGACGGAACAAAATATTCTCAACGACAATAAAAACGAGTCGTCCATATAATACCTACTTTTCTGTAGGTAAAATGTCATATACATTGTCCCTACGTGTATGCGAGAGGTACGTGCATTTCAATAAATTCATTTCATCTTGAAGTTAAATCGAATTGGTATAAATGTTTTTTTTTTATCTGTAAAGATTTGTGGCAAACAATAGAACTACTGGAGAGACGAAGCGAAGTCAAATGGAGTAAACTACTTGACTTTAATATGAATGCAGTTATAGTTTACTTAAATTATCATTGTAATTTATAATGTATCGTTAGGTATTCCGTCGGATAGATATACTTTAAACTGTCATTGCAAAATTAATGCTAAAATTTGCTTTAGCAAACCACTCTTTACCCTTCAACCAGATCCTTGAGTGAAGAGGCCACAGAGAGGCCTAATGGACCCATAATTAGTCCTCAGTCTCAGGTAAACTCACGCGCCGCTGCGCTGAGACGGAGATCAAAGGCTAATAATTGGCTTGACCGGACTTAAAATGATGCTGGTTTTTATTATATTAAATTAGTGGACAATTTTATTTGAGCTATTGAAAAGAAACAGATTGGAACAGGACGGATGCACTCTGGAACTAATATAAATTATGAGTTTGACGATGTCATGTCTTAAATATAGCTATCTTTATCAGTTAGAAACTAGTTAGGTATACTCGTATATAATTTGAGTAGAGCAGAAGCTTTAATATTTTAATCACCAAATTTAAGTAAACATAGGATCTTTGATTCAACTTTCATCAACAAAATCTATTTATGTATTTATAAAGGTTTTTTTAATTACTACACTTTCGTCTGAACAATAATTTAATTGAAGTAGGTACTCGTACTTCACGCGACAGTGTTAAACACCTAACAAATACAATGTGAGTTTCAAAAACAACAAAAACGTCGTAAGACGTATAGGCGACATTTTAGCGCTACAAAAATTTGGCGACTAAAATCAGACAAGCAAAAAGTATTTGAGACAAGTGTTCACTCCGAGTGTACCCAATTGAGAAGTTGAGTGTCTGTACTGTAGTTTTACTTGACTTTATTAAAGGCTTTGCCGATCCGAGTGAGTGGTGATGGCTTGCATTTAGAGATTGGTTTTATAAAGATGCATTAAATTTAGTACCCATGGAATATGCTTTGAGCGGTAAAAATGTGCAGATAAATAAATAAATTGTGTTAATTTTAGAGACCATGTCCATGTCAGAGATAAACAAATCTACAACCCAGATGATAAGCCATCACTTTAGCCTATATGGACACCTGTAACCTCAGCGTTGTTACAAGCGCGTTATAATCTATTAAAACCCAATTTGCAAATTGTTTAGCGATACCTAATAAATGGTCACCATTAATTCAAATTCAACATAAGGCAGGGGTCAATATCGACTCCCAATAACCGAGCCTATAACTGCTATAAGTCAGAGTCACGTTATTTACATAGCATACGCGCGCCGCCATATATCCCGTGTCCGGCAGATAAATCAGCCATAGCATAGTGAGGACATTGGACATTGGCTCATTGACTGACCGAGCTATCAGTCTGAGATACCACCCCACGCTTGAAGAATTGACTACAGTTTTTGTAAAAATTGAAACGGCGTTAAATACTAATCCCTTATGCCCCCTATCACCTGGTCCTAAAGACCGACAATTCTGATGCCGGGGTACTTTATAATACGAGAACCTCGTAACATACGCATATATTTACATAACATGACAGCCTGGCCAAGACTACATTTAAGTTAGCTAGTATTAGCAGGGGTCAATATGGACTCCCAGTGACTTAACTTGACTGACCGAGCGATGAGTCGGAGATTTGTCTACAGTTGAAGAATCGGCTACAGTTTTTACGAAAATTACGCGATTGTCACAACTGGATGGGTGAGCGAGACAGCACCATACACATACAGAGCTATCTCACTTGCGCACCGTCGCTGCATTCGGAAACCGAATTTGATAGCCGCCTAAGTCATGTGTAGCAAACTGACCTCGAGAAGCCACGCCGCGCCGTCCTCACTATATTTATAAGCGGCATGTATTATTGATAGGGCATTTTGTTCTGCCTTCCATCAAACTTTCCCTTCGTAGGTAACAAACAAATATATCACGTTACTGGCCGGGCCGTAAACAACGCGATTCCCGGCATTTGTAGTGCTATCGTCGAATAACTGACAAATAGATATTCTTACTGCAATAAAATTAGGTCTGATATTACTCAGTGTTGTCAGCGTTGTTAATAACATAATAATCTAATAACGCTAATTTCCAAGTTTGAAAATTCAACAGGCTTTTTGGTAAATAGGATTTCTTGCGCCCATTCGTGTAACATAAACCATTATAATTATCAAATAATATTTATACCTACCTATATTATAGATTTATTTTTGTATTAAGCAGAACGTCGGCTAACGATACCACAATATTTAGAAATAAAGGAAAAGTAGAAAAATCCACTGCCTCAGGCGAGACTCGAACTCAACCCTAAGCTAGCTAGGCGTCACCTTAAGGCGCAAATATAAATAAAGGATATGGTGGAGAAATTCGCAGCCATCAGGTATAGTCTCAGTAGCTCAGTTGGTCAGAGCGATGGGCATGTTTCCCAGAGTCGCGAGTTCGAGTCTCGCCTGAGGCAGTGGATTTTTCTACTTTTCCTTTATTTCTACATATTGTTATATTATAGATAGTCGAGTATTCTTATTATTCTTAGTATTCTTTAATCGAAAGAAATAAGCGTTATTCATAAAACTAGTTAAGTTGGTGTTGATACCTGCGCAATAGCCTCGGTCACTTGGCACGGCATAAATTGCACGTCTGGGGTTTCATTTCTTATGTTTAAAATACTAATCTTATCAATAGATTATCTCGTAGCAGAATTTATGCCCATTACAAAAGAAAAGATGTTAATAGGTATACATAATTAAATAAATAAATATTTGGGGACATCCTTACACATATCAACCTAGTCCCAAACTAAGCAAAGCTTGTACTATGGGTACTAGGCGACGATAAACCTACTTATATAGATAAATATATACTTAAATACAGAAAACACCCATAACTCAGGAACAAATATTCGCGATAAACACACAGATAAATGCCCTGACCAGGATTCGAACCCGGGACCTCCTGCTTCGTAGGCAGTGTCACTACCAACTGGGCTAGGAGGCCGTTTAAATTGAAACTGTCATGCTTTATGGTAATAAATATGGTAATAATTTTACGGTTTATGCACTTCGTTTTAGTAACTAGCTACACGTGATATGCTTTGGAGAGCTTAGCACTATCACTGCTTAAAAATGAAGACTCCGTCTCTCCAGGTATTAGAACGTTCCAGATTTTTTAAAGAATAAGACGAAATTTTATATTTACTAGACTAAAATTTAAGTGTATCAAAAAATGAAAGACCTAAGGATAACATCACAATGTCCGCATAAACAGCATTAAGGTTTCTATTAACCTGGGGTCGTTTCACTTTGTAAGTATTACCTTTGGGCGGCCTATGAATAATGCAACGCATTGCTACACAGCGGTGCACAGTATAGCCACTTGGTTATATGTGTTCATAGTCCGGACATTTTGTTTTTGCAATTGCTGTAAAATGACAGAAAGGAGGTAACACCGACGGATTTGTACAAATCAAAGCCGGGACACACAAAAAAAATGGTTCCATAAAGATTTACCTTCAGAGAAGCTCATATCCCTATTATATAGCTGGCTACGAATTAAGGATATAAATTTATTCGTGATTGTAAATAAATATAATTTGAGATACAAAAAACCGCGTTACGGGTAAATGTATAATACTACTACAAATTGCTGTAAGAACCTAAAGTGTGATGCATGACTTGAACATAAATAAAAAAAATATATAATTCACGTGGGCTTAATAACATTAAACTAGAGGGGAATTCCTTCCAAATTAAGACATCAAAATTTACGTCACGGTAAAGGTGTCTACACTGAATTCATATGATTTAAGTCTTTTAATAATAAAACGGTTACTACGGGTAAATATGAAAAGCAAAATTTTACCTAAATTACGTCAGCGGGTAACGTAATAATTATTTTTAATAAGCGGCAGCGCTGTTTTGCGCTGCGGCCGTCCGTAGCTCTGAACGCTCCAGCTGCTCTGAATACTCTTTCTTCTTCTTTGTGCTGTTACAATAAAAATGGCCGTAATTTATACCGATCACATAATTATGCTGCGAGATAAATCTTACTGCCCGTGTCGGAACTGCTATATGAAAGGAAGATACTTTATATAAAACACAAAGTATATCATAATTATGATACGGGTTTTACACACGTGTGCAGTCACTGAACGCAACATTTTTCGGAGGGCCTTGTTCATTATTTTTAAGTACTAAAAGTGACACAACTATCTAATCCGACAAAGTTTGCCCTGCCAGCCTAAGTGCAAGGCCCTCGTGGACGCTCGAGTTTGGCGTCCAGCGGGGCGGGGCGTGCGGCGTGCGTGTTAAACAAATGAAACTCATACTGTTGTCCTGAGTCGACGCTGCACAAAGTGTATGGACCACAGACTACACAGACACCTCATCATTAAGCTTGTACAGGAAGCACGAGGTCACCACACATAAGCGCAATTTTATTCGTAAATTTCTACGATTCGAACAGCACATCTCAATAGCATTCTACACCAATTTGTAGTATAACAATCCAGGTTCACCCCTGTAACTAGATTTTTGTGGATATTTTTAATTCACATGAGTTATGATCAAAAACTTTAACTCAACTAAAATAAGCGGTCGCGCTCTCATACAAAATTAGTACGGGAGCACCTATGTGTGGTGACTTCGAGTTGTACTTATGATCTATCTAGTGGTTGAGGTTATCTGTGGTATGGACACTCAGCCGCCACGCTGCACTGCACGCCCCGCCGAACGCTCCGCTCCGAGCGTCCACTCAGGGCCTTGCACTGAATATGGTCGTGTTTTTATAGCAGTCACGTTCTAACAAGTATGTAAGCGCAAAAGTGACGCATAACGTGACAGTAGATAAAATGGCAACCATGTTATCCGTTCTGGACGTGTTTTTTAAGATAGCTTAGGTGTGGAAAAATCGTTTTGATAAATGTTGCACTTAATTTCCTTTCTTATACGATATCGAAAAACTTAACTGAGTATAAGTTGTAGCTTTAATCAGCTTTCAATTTGTATAGAGTTGTCATGTCACTAGAATGCATAGTTTCCGAGATATAATAAGCGAAAAAATGAAAAAAAGGGAATTTCAAACCCCCACTCCTTACGGTCTCAAAGGCTACGGTCGGGAACTTTTGATATGTTCATCTCTTAACTAGTCCAAATAAAGTTATATAGTCAAAAATTGTGTTCCAAGCATTTCCCTCTGTGCCTTTTTTTGAGCATTCGTTGAAAAGCCTAACTGTTATATGCTAACATCTCAATTCTGAAATAAGACATGATATTACACCTATCTACCTAACTGAAGTTAAGTGTGGCTATTCATAACAAAAAGACAAAACCATCTGCACACATGAGTAGGTGTACCGTACCAGTCCTGTGTAAACCATAACCTCGCTAATCGAAGCTGCGCAAACACACTCTGTTTATTATCGCGTCTTTGTTAGTGCTACGGAATGAGGTTCCATTTTTTTCGCCACCAAATGTTTCTCTTTCAAACAACTCCATAAAGGATTGTGTGGAAGTTTAGATCAACTACAAGAATAGACGCGGCATCTTGGTTAAATGAATGTATGAATGAATGAATAATTATTTATTTCAGGCAAACCCATTACATAATATATTGTAAAGTATTATTAAACTTCTTTAAACTTTCTTATCTGTACGTTTATTTTCGTCTCACGACTTTTTTGTTCCGTAAAAATCCAGAGGTAGGGAAGTAAGTAGGTTACGCAGGCAAAAGATCAATGTTTACTTTTCGTAGCTTATTTTCTCGAATCATGTTGGTTGGTTTCGATTTTATGGTAAGATAACTTTGTGTTATTGTATATTCATTTAGCAATGTCACAGTTGACTTGTTTATTTGTTGATTTATAAAAGTGTAAAACTCGAAACTAATATCATGTGGCAATAAATAAATAAAACACTCAATATGAAACGTTTGATGCGCGTCGCAGCGTTCTCGCTTTATTTTTCTTGACCTACCAGCAATTTTCGACTGTACAATAGACGCGTCTAAATCTCCCCTGCATCTACCGGACTCACGGTTCGCACGGCTATTTCGAGAGCAAGGTACGCCGCATGTTGGACACTTGTTTACGATATTTTTCAAATATTTCTCTGTTTATGTGTATCAGGAAACGTGCCACCTGTTGTGAAATTGCTGGGGTTGCCCATTACTAACGTAAGATAAGCAACCTCTCAACTATTCAAATATATTTTAACTAGGTAAGATAAAAATTCTATAGATATTCTTAAATTTACATAGGTAAACATTTCTTTTGATTTCTCAAATTATTTGAAGATAAATATGAATAGGCTACTTTCCAATAGATAAACTTAATTGTTTCGTTGCATTCATAAAATCAAAATTTCCAAAATACGCGGGAAAATCAAGGCGTAACACGTGTTTTCGCTTTAAATGATTTTATTATGGTTAAGACTTTAATATTAGTCTCCCGTATAAACTCCATATAAGAAATCGTTTTTACATTTCCTAAAGAGTAGCTGATTTGACTTCATAGGCAAGTAGTTTTAAAGACAAACTAGGTACCTATTTAAAATGTGTTTTCAAATTGTATATTATCTTTACATAAAAATAGTATTTATAAATAGAAATAGAAATAAAATAGTTTATTCGTAAACACATACACATAACAGAAATAAAAGGAAAGAATACATAAAACAAGAAAGTGCCACGAAATGGTCTCATCTCAGTATGATGCTGGCTGTTGTCAGCGCTGATCTTCCGAAGAGACCATCTTACTTAAAATAAAATAAAATAAAATAGTAAATGCACTTGAATGTAACACCGTCTGTTACCTCTTGTCTTCAAAGGCCGGACGGGAGTACATCAATGGCCACCTCGGCAGGTGGACGCAGCGGGCGGATCCGGGTGTTTACACTAGCCTAGCTTTACTGCCTCCGGTTTACGTACAATAGGTAGGTAAGTTGCTTTGTCTTAGTCGATATTATAATTATGTGGACGAGCTTAGTGAAAGGGCACACTTTGCTGATTAATATGGACACTTATTTTTTTCACTAATAGTTTTAAGAAGTGCTAATCTTCATATCGACAAACCGGACCCTTTTCCCCTACCACATATTTATATTGAAGACATAATAGATAAGTAACTAAAATAACTATGCGTTTTTACATTCATAAAAGTGGTAATATACCTACTCGTAGAATTATTTACCTAAAACATTGCATAGTTAGGTGATAAAGCCGTGTGATATAAAGCAATTAGTTTTGCATTGTTTGAAGCCAGCAATTTTTACTTTTTACGCAAGTGTGATTATGTGTAGCTCGAGGGTAAGAACATTGCAAACTCGTGTCATTAACTTACTGCGGCCTGCGGTCGTCATTTTTACTCAGCTTGAATCAATTACTCTCGTAAGCAATATTTCACTTACCTCCCTCAATGCACAATATTATACTATTTTGTCACTCAACATGCACCACAAATCACAACTTAAAACAAAGTAGGTAACAAATTACACCCACTTTTCCACTTTCTAGAAACACGATACGATTCCGCAGAACGTTAGAAATCGCTTCCAACTTACCTCCCATGGCCATTAAAATGAAATCGAACCCCGCATAAATCCGCGAGGTGGCAGCACTGGCAGCCCTTCAACACTCATTAGGGCCGCGAAAAATGCGCCACTAAAATAGACATTACGCCGAGTGGCACAATTACGCGAGGGGACTAATGCATCAGGGATGTGTCTTGAGATGCTGTATCTTAGAGGTTGAGTCATTTGTAGTAGCTCTTGAGTAGTCAATAATTATGTTAGCGTATGTTTGTCTTACTACTGATACGCTGAGTGGGATTGGACTAATAGTCCCCATGCTAGTCCATCGCCGCTCAAACATTTTTTCTTCGCGAATTAATGTTTCGGTGGGTCTCTTTCTCGGGGATCATGACGACAAGTTTGCTCTCGAAACATCGCAGCAAATTTTGCTAGCAATTAATTATTTACCCTTTACTACATATTATATACCATTAAAGTTTAAATCAGTGATATAGCCAACTACTTATGTAATTGTGTGATAGTGAAATATCTAGATATTGATTATTAGCTCCTTTTAGAAGATTACCTCCAAATCTTGCTTGATAGAAGATATCCCAATTTGAAAAATATATTGAATAGGTAAAAATATATCGGCAGTTTACAACCCTACACCAACCGTAAGTAAAAAGGTGCCGTGAACACGTAAGGCGTCATTTAGCCTCAGAATTAACATAAATAATAACGTCATTTTTCAGCCCCCCTCCCCTCCCCACCTAGCGCCCTTATTGCGTCGTTTGCTGCCCTTTATAGCCAGCACAACACTTAACTCCAAATAAAAAATATATTATAAATTCCCGCGAAAGAGCGTCGATTATGCGCCCCGCCGGGGTTCCGCGCGGAGACGCATGGCTTTTAGCCTACTTCGCACTTCACCTACATTGAAAGTCTACATTAAAAATATAAATGTTTTCTCGTATTAAGTCTTAGGGTAATAAGAACGTCATTTTAACTCGTAGTCCCAGAGAAAGAGAAGAAGAGAGAGTTGTTCTCGAAAAGTCGGAGATAATTCTAGAATAGGTAAGACACATTAAGATCCGGTTTTAGTAAATAATTAAAACTGTGAAAGTGCTGTGGTTCGATTGACACTGAACCCCACTTGTTTCCAGAGGTGTGCGCAAAGACATTTGCATAACAATAGTGGCTGTGTTTTACCCACTGTAAACCACAAATAACGGTTTACAGCCAAGCCGCGGAATATAACGAGTGGAAAGCAATAACGAGTGAAAAGTAATAACGCAGTGGATCCGAGCTTTAATTAACTCTCGAATGACATCGGTTATTTAAAAAAGGTGGCTCGTAAAAGTTAATGTCTGTAGTTTGTATAATAATATACCTTTTCTCTAATTAAAGCAGTAACGAGATATTCCGGACTAAACAGACGGCTATTATAAAATCTCGTAGGTACCTAAATGTTACTCTTTTAATCAGAGATTATTGAGGAAATCGAAAAGTTAAAAAATATCATTAGGATTTCGCACAGTAGGTATGTACTGATTCTATATGATAGCACAATCAGATTTAAGATAGGAGCCTGGCCTCTTTCTTCATTTTTTTACCATCTTCTGGACTACATTATGATAGTCACAACAATATTTAATTCATATAACATTTATTTATATCTAAGCTAAGTACACACATAAAGTTATTTGTGTATCGATTCGAAGAAAGAAAGATTCACAAAAGTTTAACTGCTTTTTAATGCTCGCTCATTTAAAGGTAAATACATTCATTCCATGACCAAGCAATAAAACAACTTGGTAGATACATATTTTAGCAGCAGGATGTTCTTGTAAAGCTTCAAAACAACTTCCGTAATGCCTGAATATAACTTTTTTCAGCCCAAGTCTGCCATAAATCTGAGTTTGTCGCGCGGCGGCTTACCGCGCGCGACACGCATGCAAATCATCACCTCCGTGCAACAAAGTTATAACCTTTTCATTTCTTTACTTGTGTAATAAATCTTAAGTTGATCAGGTTAAGGTTGAGATTAGAATGATGCATGATAGATAGATAGAATTTTCTTGTTTTGATGAGAACAACAGTCGCGCGACAAACAGGATCCACACCTAAACCGCAACTTTTAAATGGGATATAAAAGGTTGTCGCTAAGTTTTTAGCGCTGTGATGTGAATGATTTATTACAAAAAAATAGTATATGGGCCATTTATTTAGAAAATTAATGGTACAAAATAGGTACATGAAAAAAAAACTTTAATAAACTATGTAAATACTTAACTTAAGTACTTAAAAATACTAGAAACTAAAAATCTATCTCTAAAATGGGCCCCTGTGGCATCGTGCCGAGGACATTATACCTTGTGCAACCTAAGAAGCGGTTTTTAACACCTGTCGTCTCAGTACATTTTATAACCTAATTGCACAAGGTATAATTATAATTGACATCTCTTTATAGTCTAACAGACTAAGACTGTTATAGAAACTTCAGTATGTTTAAATTATAACCTGGAGTTCGATTTTTGAATCTCACCGGGTGACTTATTTCGTACTAAATAGTCATCGGCTGCATACAAAAAAAGGCACCGGTGAGATTCAAAAATCGAACTCCTGAACTATGGATAAGATGTATTAAAGACATAGCACGGTTATAAAATATTTTTTACAAAATGAAAAACAAAACCTGGTAGAACTATTTATTTGTTATTTTTTATATTTTTGAAGTGCAGCCTCAAACGTTCAGCAATTTCCGAAGAACAAACAAGTTTATTCCCAAAAAAGAACAAAATCGAACTAACACTCCACCTACATCCCAAATCTGTGCAGGGCTGGCGCGTGTCGGCCGCAGGTCGGTCGTAAATAAAAGGTGCAACCGCACCGTGATATACGGCGCTGCCAACCCTAGGTGCAGCGAATACCAAATCATTTATGCGTAATTTTAAGGTCGTTTCATACGCATCGTGCATTATTTTGAAAATCGTGCACTGCCGTGTTAAAATGCCAGAAAGGTGCAGTCAGCATCAGATTATTTAAGTGCTCAAAATGTTTTTGGCACGCCTTTATTTTGAGGAGAAGAGCGAGGTCATGGAGGACTCACCCGCAATAATACTTCTGATTGTTCAAGCAAAGTTTTATTAAATTCATAGAAAATGCAGTTACCATGGACTTGAGTTGACCGAAAAACGGAATTCACACATAAACTAACAAGGCGTGATCCCGCGGGCTCGCGCGCTAATGAGCGGAGAGACGCAGATAACTCTTGTAGTTTTGTGACTCTATACTGTCGAACATGCGGTTCAAGTCATAAGATGTACACTTGTTTACCAAAGAACGATGTTCACGCAAAAACTGACAAGGATACCTACTCAACAGGAGTTGAGTGTGATTCCGCAAGTTTGAGCGATAATAAGTGGACACGGGTAAATATTTTAACATTGCGAATTAACTAACTATACTGTTGAATATACTTTGCAAGTCATATAATTATACATAGGTAGATAAATAGGTAGGTAGGTATAGGGGGCGAGAAGTGGCTCACGGAGAGCCGTTCTGCTGCATTGATCGTAGCAAATAGAAATCCGTGATTTCTGCCTACCCCTTTTGGGATATAGGCGTGATTGTATGTTGTATCTGTTATGTAGGTAGGTAAATACGGGGTTTAGAAGTGATTCACTCAACCACATTCTTCGCTATGCGTTGTGCACTTGAAGTGTTGGTAACACTGAAAATGAAAGATAGTATTTTTATTATCGGCTTGCGAACACATTTTTGCTTATTGCCATTCCCTTTTTGCTGGTCAATGCGGTTTAGACAGCTGCCCCTCACTTACTACGTACTGAAACGGTAGGTTGTATATTATACAAGCAGCTACAGCTTCGACGTAGCTTCCCCGCTCCCGCTTATCGCTTGCGTCCGCTTGTAGCGCACTCACCCCGCGTTGTAAATCAGCCCACGTTTCTTCTCATGACCATATTTCCCACGTCTCCTCGTTTTTAAATTCGCCTACGTTATGCCCGAAACCGTTAACATGAGGTGCAGAGGGGCCCATAATTTATCGTGATATATGACAAACGACTTAACAAGGTGTGGAAAGAATGACAATAATTTTGTTGTCGTGCTTATATTTATTTACCCAAATATGACAAATAGTGTAATGATTTTATAAACAAAGTATGGGAGTGGGAGTACTAAGAAGTACTCCCACTCCCATACTTTGACTCTAAATTTACCTTTTAGGGAATGAATCCCGAAAGAAATCTATCATATGTGTGTCCTATGAACAAACAAACATGTAAATATCTAAAATGTACAAACGTACGCAAAATAATTTAATATATTGGCATGTAGTGTGGTAACTGGCTTTTATAAGTAGTTCTAATTCTCAGGAGATTATTGATATTGTCCAAATTCTTGAGACGGAGCCTGAGTAGGTACACCCAGATTCAAAAGTGCATGGACAATTGATGAATTAATAGATTCATAATATGTCCATGAAATTTTGAATCTCACTGTACATAAAAAGTAAACATTAAAACACTAGTCTTCGAACTAAACGAAACAAAACAAAACTAACTTGCATAAATATACGTCTTAGTCAACGCCAAGTTTAAGTAAATAAGCACCTACCCAAATGTAACAATGGTCACTGCAGTGAGGAAGTCAGGGCAAGTCGGCGCGCAGGTTAAGACGGTCCGGTTAAGTGGGGTCGAAGAGTTACTCGCCTTAATTATGCAATGCCAGCTTAACACGTGGCCAGCGAGCCCTGGTCCGAACTGGGAGACTATTTGTAACGTTTCCAATTAAAAGGTACCTGTGTGCCGGTTGTTGATAAGAATGATAAGGTTCATATAATTAGTTGAATATTATAATCGGCGAATAGGCTATTATAATAGCCTAATATGACTACCGACGTACCGACAATCCGGTACCTTTTAAATAAAAACGCCACGTTTATTGATTGAGGAATTGAGAAATCTTTTATCTTTTTCAACCTTTGATTATTAAACCAACCTGATGCGACACGCGCTCTCATTTCTATCGGAAAAAGTCTGCCGTTTTTTGCGGGGGAGGGGAGCGTCAAATACAATGAGTATGACCACTGGTCATACATTTTCGGCAGAGGGGAACGCCTGTCAATGACCGCTCCGCTTGGTTTAAAGCTCTAAGTTTTCAATATTAACAGGCTTTTTTTATACCGTATATTAAAATTGTTTTTTACTATGAAACCCAAGTCCCTATGTGAGAACATACTGAACAGCATAAGAAGCGAACTCCTTGGATTAAATTAACATTAGACGGAGCCGAGTGCGGTCGAGGAATCCTAATTAAAATTACACCGGACCGGCCGTGTTGGACCGGACCGAAGGGTGGCTAGGGTGCGCTTTGCATGTTCAAATGTTACGCATTTCAACATCTGAAGGAATACCAATCAAAGATCAGTTGAAGATGTTGGTCATATAAGTGTAGGTAAAAAGTCTTGAATAAAATTACACTACCGTATGTCTGTAGACCTAGCATTGGTAACGGGGTGCATTGCATGTCCAAATGTTACGAATTTCAAGATCTGAAGATTGGTTTCTATACCTACGGTCAGATCAGTCAAAGGTGGTCACTTTTCTGAAGTTGTGCTATGGTTATAAGGTCAGTGCCGAACGACTAAAGACAACAAGGCTTTGTATGCAATTATGCACGTTATGTTATGAATATTAAGATCAGTAATTATCAATTCGGCGTACGATCAGGTCAGCTGAAGACGTAGTTGGTCACAATTTTTTTACCTCCAAAAAGTTACGTTTTCCTTTCATAAGTCACCCAGTGGTTTCATGGAGTCAATTAGTAGTCAAAAATGTTTTAATTGACTTTTACTTTTGAAGAAAATTAAATTTAGACTGTACTCGAGAACTTCTAGCAACAGATTCACCATTTCCCTCAAAATCCAAAACAACTATTTCAATTAAATTCCTCTCTATGGTCACAACATTAGCAGACCTTGGCAACTGCTACAAGTCTTGTAACTGTTTACCTACACAACTTTAGGGTCTGACCCTAACTCTGTCACAATGCTCGCCATTTGAATAGGGCCCCATTTAAATAATGGACTTGGTATTTCGCCTTTGCTTTACAATTTTGCTAAGATGTTTGGATTAAGGAGCAGGTGTTCTTAATTAAATTGTTTCGGTTGGAACTTGGACTAACAATGTTGATGCGCTTTACATTTTTGATAAGGGTTTTGTCTTGTTAAACCAACAAGTCGGACGCACAGTACAGTTTGCAAAGTTGAGTCAGCCATTTTGCAAAAATGAACTATAATTTAAAATCTTGATTTGGTCTTGACTCCCGGTCCTTTGGACTGTCAACATTTTAAAAGTTGATAAGCTGACCTTCCTTTAAAATACTTACATTTCATTAATACATACACTATGTATCTGAACGAAAAGCCAATACTCAAACCCGTTATAGTATAGGACATACTGAGCAACTTTTACTATGAGACCAACCCAGAAATCGTGAAAAAAAAATTGGCAGTTTCATACATTTTACTGGTCTAATGTTGAAATTTCCTATGGGAGAGTCAAATTTTTTTTCGCGATTTCGGGGTTGGTCCCATAGTAAAAGTTGCTCAGCATGTCCTATACCATAACGGGTTTGAGTAATGGCTTTTCGTTCAGATACATAGTGTATAATTATTTTACAATAAATAGACGGATGACGGGTTATTTATTTCTTAAAGTCCTATACTATTCAAGAGAAGCAATATTTTTAGCTCATCCCAAACGCTACATTACACACAGCGGGCCATCCATTCAACAGCACCAAGATACAGGGTGTCCCAGAATTCGACGATGGTATACCGTCGACTAATAATTTTAGATTTGGTAAAAAACCTTAGTTTTGGAGATATTACATATTATCGCCTAAATAATAAACTTTTATATTGTTTCCTTATGTACTTCAAAGTATCATTAATCGTACATGTGTTTTTAATGTATCACTCATAAAATGTTTAAAAAAAAACTTCTGATAGTTTTTTGAGTAATCACGCACGTTATAAACTATGATTAACGTAGCGCCGCGTACACTTGAGGTTCCTGAGTTTACCTGCTATCAAGAACGTCGGTCGCGTTTGAAAAATCAGATTTAATAGTAAAAGTAAGTGTACGCAATAAACTCCGGTTTTAGTTTAAATAATGAGCACCTACGTAATCTCCACCCCCACAAATTAATTATTTAGCACCAAAACACGGCCTAAGCGCCCGTATTAGCACCGGCCTCTGTACATAGTGCCCTTAATTTAATAATATCCGACCATTTAGTGCGAAGCTGCCATATTTGTCTTGGTCTGAAATCCGGGTGTAGATTAATCCGGAGTTTTGTCCCCTTGTCCGGTCCGGCTGCCCACTGGGGTGACCACGTGCCGTGCAAACACTTAGACATGGGTGCTGGCCAAAGAGCGCCTCAATAATAGATGAGACAAAGTGAGCGGTTACTATCACTTAGCGTAATAGTTAAGTCACGGCAGTGCTTTAAATCACTAAACATTTACTTATTTTGTTAGTGAGAAGTGATATCAGGGTAGCCATACTTTTGTACAGATATTATATTTATTCTGTTTAGTTGACATAGGTAATCGTGTCATTAACTTTCCAAAAATATGTCCACTTTTACTTATATGCACTAGCAATTCACGAAATTTTTCGTGGGAGAACTAAGGTGACTAAGAGATAACGTTTTTAACCGACTTCAAAAAAAGGAGGTTCTCAGTTCGACCCGTATGTTTGTTCGCGATCTCGCGTTCGGCTGAACCGATTTTGATGCGGTTTTCAGAAAAGTATTTGTTTTAAAAGTTCAGTTTTTCGTTATACCATTAAATTTACCAAAAAACGCATTATAGAATAGCTTTTAGACATTAGTAATTGATACAAAAATTGATTATTAATGATGACCACTCTGCGAAATTCAGTCTAGCTTATAGTGCGAACAAACACTCAAGTTGTTCCAAGACAACAGCGGTGCCATCTGCAAGCGGTCAGACCCTCCGCTTATCGATTCGTACCTGATTTATAAATCAAAACATAAGCACGCATTGTCGGCCCCTATTTATAAATATACGCACTTTTATTGTCCTGTCGCCATCAGATATATCGGAGCGGCCAAGGTGGTCACAAATATAATTAACTTAACATAAGTAATATAATAGTTATGTAACTTAAAGGAAGAGCGGTCAGCGGCGCCACCCAACACAGGCATTTTTGCTTACCGGGTGGCTCCATCACCTTACATTATAATTTATAAACAATGTGTGTCAAAAAAATGTGAACAACGCCTCTATTGTCAAGGCTATAAAGTGCATGTTCAGATATTTTTGAGTACCCTCGGCGCTCAGATATATTTTATGGCGACTGTCCTACTTCTTAACAATTCCAAAGCTAACCAATGTTATTTTGGTCAATATTAACAAATATTGAGAAAGGCTCATAGCTAAAATTCAAGTACTTACATGTAATCATACTACTATACCCGCATTTTTATTGACTCTCTGGGATGTCAATCATCGGTGCAAAACGTCGGAAACAAATGTAAATAAAATAACCGTGTGACACTTGTAGTAATGTCAAGTGACATCGACTACATCCTGCCATTTGTAGCTACAAACTCCCTTAGGTTTATATTTTTGGTGAAAACTGAACCCATACTATAATTACATATTTTTGGCGATGAAATGACGGAAATGATAAAAATTCTAAGTTGATGGTTGATAATAAACAAACTGGAAAAATTGCAGCAAAACAGGAAACAAAAAATGGAAAACACCATTAAATCAGTACCTTTGTTTTTACGGCTGTATCGAGAAAGTTTCTCAAGTCACTTAGCATAAGTAGTGCCCCCTACCTGAACAGCAACTGTCGTTACATAAATAATAAGCCGACCAACAACGGCAACTGCAGTGGGGAAAACTACAGTAGGATTTAAGAAAGAAATGCTTTAGTTACAAGTAATTTGATATTGTAGACAATAACACAAGAAACAATATATTTATCAACTCCAAAATGGTAGTCATTCTGCATGTATAATTTTTTGTGGGTTTTGACTAACCGCAGGACCATGGATATTTTTATGATACAAATTAATATAACTACTTAAATGTGGATCAATAAGTCGTTGACATGTTTGGTTTTAATTGCGTAGTTACGAAATAATTAGCACATACTTTTTCCTCGTCAAACTTAAATAACTAACTTGACCACATTTCAGACGTACGAGTATATGTAGATAATACAACCGATTACTTATTTTTTATTATTCAGATAATTCTTAGCCAAGCAGAAGATACTGTACCTAATAATATACGTTATGGCACACCTCAATCAATGAGATTATACAGCCTTGGCCAGAAGTATTGAGCATAGGTGTTTTTTGTTTACAATTTTGATGTTAAGCATTATTTCCCTATCCTAACAATGTACGGTAACGGTAAATGTTATATTTCATGTATAAATATAAAAAACTTCACTTAATAACACTTTCAAGGTACTTAAAAAATATGAAAACAGAAGGTACCAAAAATTTAAATTTAAGTCGGTGCGACATATTGCAAATATTATATGCAGTTACTACTAACTTCAACAAAACATGCCTATTAGTTTAAATTAATTGACAAAATAACTTAAACAAAGATGGAAACGATGGACTAAACTTTCCAGTTTTGTATGAAAATCGCATTGGTGCTCAACACAGTGCAGGTACATCAATTAGAGAATTATTTAAAAAAAATAATATTTTAACTCTTGCGTCCCAATATATCTATGATAATATTATTTTTGTTGTAAAGAATATACACACATTCAAGAAGAATTCTGACATCCACAGCTATAACACTAGAAATAAAAACAAGCTTGCTACCAGACGATGTCGTGTCCGCAAAGCATATAAGTCATTTTTTGGCCAGGGTATTCATATTTATAACAAGTTACCCGTCGATGTTTTGAATCTATCATTTCCCGCTCTTAAGAAATACTTGAAAAAAACTTTAATGTCAAAGGGTTATTACAGGGTCGAGGACTATATGACAGACATATATGCATGGCCCAAACCAGAATCTATAAAATCATCTAACATTTAGAGGACACAGTTCAAGTAAGAAAGAATATCAAACGTATTGCGAAGCAGTCAGATTTGGATTTTATTTTTATTTTTCATTTTAATTACACAATAGGCAGGTACATGTCTGTCTCTCAAGCTGTTTTGATATGCCTTCTTGAAGAACTACGCATTATTGTATATAGTATCTTTAATGTATTTGTAGTACTGTTTTGAAAAAATAAGTCCCGCCGAGTTTCTTGCCGGTAATAAGTAATACTTCTCGGGTCAGAGGTGTAGGGTTAGAACCGGTGGTAGTTTCTTTTCTCTCTGACGTTCATAAGTGCATTGTAATGTGCCTAAATTGAAGAATAAATATCTTTTATCTTTTTACACTTCTGGCCAAGGCTGTAGAACAGTAAGTATAAGTCGCAGGAAATAAATCACAGTTTTAGGACTGACTGTTACCAGTAGAAGTTTGTTAGTAGGTAAATTTTACCTCCCTGTGTAGGTACGTGTAATCTGCTTATCTGGATCATTATTCGTCCACATCGTGCTTCGTTGTCATCAGTCTTGTTTAAATTTTTGTGTCGGAAAATAATGTAGGTACATATTAAATACTTACGCTTTAGAGCCTACTGTGCCATTGTTATCTGGTTCATGTTTACCTCTCGGGGCAAAAATATGAAGAACACGCATTATTCGGCCACAGCGGCGGTTAGCGGCTCATCCACCTTGTTTACGCCTGTTTACGGCCTAGGCCCCTTGTTTTATTGTCTTCATCCACTTGAGAGATTGGAGGGGAAAACAGAAACTTCAAATGTTTTATAACAGAAAAACTGTTCAATTGATGGTTTCACAGAAATGTTTTAGGAATTTGTTAAAGTGTGTGTAATATTTTGGGTCTATATAAATAATGTTATCATCATGTTAATATTAACGACTGTTAAGAATATTAACTAATACTACTACCTACTATTAGCTGCTATACTGATAGTAAGATTTTTTAAAGATGACCGAATTGTGGGAAGATATCTTCAGTAAGAAGAATACCAGACTATGTTCCAGAAGAGAGGCTGTAAAATTAGCAAACCTTTACAGTACTGAATATTAAATTTATTAAATTTATAAAAACAACAAGTTAGTTATGTTTCTCCAAAACAAATTTAATATCCTCTTGAAAAATAAGACGAAATCATAAGATTAAGTAAAGAAATATGAAGACCAAACTACCGGTCAGCGACCCGTCACGGGGTTTAGTGGGGCCGCGCAACTATGTGGAAAATTTTTAATCAATACAAATTAGGTTGAGGAACGCCGGCCTCGGGCGCCGGATGTACGGCCGCACAGTGCGCGATTTTGAAAAGTGGGCAAAAAATCGAAATAAAATGTTAAATATACGATTTTAAGCTAACATGGTCATTAATATTACAAATACTATTTAAAACGGGGTATGTATCATGTTATCAAGTATATTTGTTTCTGTGAGTTTTCGATATTTCGGCACAGTTACATGCGCCATTATAACGGAGTAACTAAAGTTGCTGCGAGTGTTAGTTGTGGTCTACCTATAGCTACACACCACAGCGATCTACCCTCTTTCAAAATATCGGAAACTCACAGAAACAAGTATATATGGTAAATAGTTTTAAATAGTGTTTGCAAGATATTAAATGTTATCTTTTGATATTAATATTGTAGAAATTCATAAGTACGAGTTACAATTTATTAAGGCACCAACGTTTGCATTTTTTTTTATATGTGAAAATAAAACTTTGGATCCCAGGCTCAAATTAACCGTGGCAAAAGCTAGGACAAACGTTTGGAGGATAATAATGAATATAAGGAAAAATCTGAAACATAATGTAATTTTATTTTAGAAATATTGTAATACTCGTCAGGTATTTTTATCTTTAAACTTATTCTGAAAATGCTAGTATAGGTATACAATTACCGATATTCGCAAATTTTACAAAAAATATTCAACAATAAGTACGCAATATAATTGATCTCCAAAAAGTTACAATCTTCATTAATCATTAGGAATTATAAATATTTATTAACCCTGACTTTTTGACCTTTTTCGTCGGGCTAATAGCCCACTGTGCACTCCGCGATGCATATTCTCGCATCCCAGGATAAACTTGCTTAACAAGCTCCCGATATTGATTTATCGAGCTCCGCAGGTTGCTGGCGCGTGGCGGGTGAATCTTGACAATTAGCTGTCTTCATCAGTTTACAGAGTCGACAGAGATTTTTTTTACTACATGAATACAGTTTGTGTTTTGTACACGTACTTATTAAATAACATCAGACCGGGGTCTATCTGAAATTTAAATTATTTACTTAATTTAATTTAATTTTCGTCAGAACTCTGATTTTAAACAACAGAAATTTGATTTTTCAGCTAAATAGTGTCCGACGAAACCGAAACCGAAAACATATCCAGCTTTACTCGTAGACCAGACCAGGGCCTACCGTGAAGTTCGTAGTTCAGTTTCAGCTAAAGCTAAAAATTTTACAGACCAATTAAAATTAATACAATTTATAAAAAAAACGTTGCTAATACTTTTTTGTAAAATGTTCATGTTCTTCGATGTTACATGTCACTTCAACTATTTAAAACATATTTGTTATAATAGTTGGTACCTACTTATTTACTTGCATTTTTGCCAAAACGTTTTCGCTTCTTTCCTCTAATGTTATTATTTTTGACGACTTTAATTAATTATAAGGGCAACCAAATATAATAATTTCTGCAGATTCACCCATCGCAAAGATTTCTGCGTACATCGATGTTTGCCGAGACGCTATTCGTGTATGCTTGCTCAAGGATTTTATTGTTTTAATTTGGAATATTCCTGCGAGACTATGATGGTAGTCGTTGTCCACGTGATAAAGCAACTATCACTTTTTGACACTGCTTTGTTCGAAGAGACGGCCGTATTACTATTAGCTATCACATGGATAAGCGCGACTATCATAATATTGAAATTGGATAGCTCGGTATGGAAAATATACTGAGGTATACGAGGGTGAAGTCAATTTAGAGATCGAGTGGAATAACGTTTTCTTTTTATAGATGCTTAGTTCGTGAACTTTTGGATACGATACAAGAATAACTTCATGCTCTCTAGTAGTTCAGGTACGTTTAGGATAAGTTTATATTATTGTAGAATTAAAATAGTATTTAGTAATTTTCTTGCGAATCTTACGCATATCTAAAACTTAGTTTGTACTTACATTGAATGGTTAAGTGTGTTATGTAGCAAATAGTTGACACACAAAATGAAATATTTATTAGAATCTGACGGTGAGTTGAATTGTTGGCAAGAGACCCTGAAATTGCCAACATAGTAAAATGGAAATAAAAATGTAATAATTAGTTAATAGTAGCAGCTGAAATTCAAAAAGGTTGGGTCCTTACGGTAAGAGCGTACAAGAGAATCTTTCGACCGTAGGACCATGTGAGTGATAGACTCCGCTGTCCGCTTACCATCAGGCGGGTTGCTCGCTAGTTTGCCACAGTCATGGTTAATGGCTGCCCCTTAGTAAGGCACTGGAACAAGGTCTACATGAGTGACAGGCCTGTTATTTTCAATATTAAATAACTAACTAATTCAAATTTATGTTTTATTTTCTTATATTGTTTTGTTTTCACTATAATAATGTTTATTTGTATAGTAATTCATTAATTTGACATTATTACTTAATTTATTTTAACTGTAAATTGGATTAATTATACTAACAACTAGAAATAAGGTATAAATTTATTACTAAAATGCTTATGGTCCTAGAGCCTGAAATAAATAAATAAATAATAATAATAATAAACTTCGTAGTAGGTGACTAAAACCAAACAGCCGGCTGTAATGGCTTTTCCCTGTCGCACCGCCACCGCGGCCGCAGCTTCAGCTTTTTGTAGGAGGTGAACAACTTCTGCTGGCGTTTTATTTGAGAAAAAACGGTTATAGTAACAGCTAAGTGTACTCCTGAGAGTACCTACTAAATATGTGTGATTCTATGTGTAGCAAAACTGTTTTTTACCTGGTTTTTTACTTTATGACGTGCTACAGAAAATATATATGGTTGTTCAGCAAAAGTAAAGGTATACATATGACAAGTACCTATATTGGTTTTATATATTTTGTAAAATGATTTCTACCTACCAATACTCTGTTTTAATATATAAAACCTCATAATATGCCGACCACAAATTAGACGTTAATACCTATTTTAATTAACTAAACTGGAAGGTATGACTATGATTTAAGTTATTTTACTAAGTCATCATTTTAGCCTTTTGTCGCTCACTGCTGAGCAGAAGCCTCTTTTCATGTTCGCCACCTGTCCTGTTCCTCAGCTAATCTCACCCAAAAACCACACGTAAATAATATGTACACACAATACACTACATATTGCTAAACTACTCTCAAATTGAAAATACCCTGACAAAATTATAACAGCGCAATCTATAAGGCAAATCTTTTATAAGACAAGATAGGATTTCGATTAAAAAATGCACTCTATAATAAACAACGGTATATTATGTTTAGAAATAAAGGAAAAGTAGAAAAATCCACTACCTCAGGCGAGACTCGCCTGAGGCAGTGGATTTTTCTACTTTTCCTTTATTTCTAAACATTGTGGTATCGTTAGCAGACGTTCTGCTTAATACAAAAATAAACGGTATATTATAACTACTTGTATTAATTTATGTTAATCTAAAAAGTTAACCAACAATAGGGATAATTTTCAATCCGTATGTTTCGTGCAGGTAGGTATCATATTATATTTTATTATGAAATGCATATAATTTAATTTAGACACCTAGGTTACTTACTAGGGAAAACATGTACCCTGTAGGATAAATAACAAACGTGATATAAACGGTTTAATAGAGAAATATATTAAATGATTACTTTTCCTCCTAACCTTTGCCAAATGATAATTATGCGAAACATTAATTTGGTATACGTTGATGATATCCTACCTAAGCGTAATGCGATAAGTTGTTTCGGAAATGAAACTAGGTAAAAGGACTTTCGGTGAAATGGCAGTAGGTACACCACTTTTCCTACCACAGAACGTTTCAACCTGTTATTTTATGAGTTACTACAATTTTACTTTAATTGCTACTTTTATTGTGATTAAGTCTTGTTTTTATCAAAATAACGAGCAACAATCGTGTGAGTTTAAATACGTACGACAACATCCTCAATTTACTGAATTCTCTAATATCAAAACGTAATAGGTTGAAGATATCGATACAGTTTCAAAAAGTAATGCCCAAACCTTCCGACTGTCCTATGCTCCGCTACAGAATTACAGATCCCCTATGTGTATTCTGTAACAATAACAAACCGGTTGCATAATAAATTAATTGAAATAATACATTTCCGACCACAAAACATTCCAAACCGTAGGTAGAGGTATTGGTGTCACGAACACCGGCGGTGGATATCGGACGGACGTCCGCGCCGATAACGTGTGGACTCGATTTTACACACTGCATATTGAAAGGTCATTAAAGACCACTGTTATTTACTTTCAAAAGTAGTATTCGACCTTCTAACCCGTTTTCATGAAGCTGACTAAATAAGTATGTATTAAATAAGTAAGTATGTATTAAATAAGTATAATAATATGTTGAATAATAAATCTAAAATATTATACTTACTAGTTTGCTCTCAAAAGCAAGTTTACCGTCTCCTCGGAAATCACCGTGCATGATTACCAACTGTCTTAAACGATGGACCTACTCGTATACTTGACGATCGTCTTGTAGTTAACATGCGAGCATGTAGACTTCGGCCCGTGAACAGTCTTGTGATGTTGCTGGAATTCTAGAACTTCTACAACCATCATTGTAGCTACGTTTGTAGTTATCTGTGGACAAACAGGTCACGGATTACGTAGCTCATGAAAATAATAGGATATTTAGAAAGCTTGATAGGAAAACACAAATTATTAGTAAATCTCCAGAAAAAAATGTAGCATAAATGTAATTATAACTATTTAATGAAACTATGCGAATATAAATTGACGGTACCTGTCTATCTACGGTATATAAATAACAGTCGAAAACAAATGTTCATTTCTTAAAACTAATCGACTGTATCCAGCTGCAGTTTTGCGTTTTTACTTTTTAGTTAGCTATTTATACCTACCTACAGTAATCACTAAATTATAGGTAAGTTACAATATGTCTCAGATATACATTTGGCTCAATGACAGAATTAAAATTTTCGTGAAACTTATTATAAACATAACTTCACGTGACTAAAAACACATGAATTTCCTAAACATTGAATGAATTTCAATAACACTGAATTAATATATTTTCAAATGATCTTCTTACCTTATAGTTTCAAACTGCCTTCTCCAAAGCATTCTCCTTCACTGGCGTGGACACAATTTCTTCGAATGCCTAAGGCTGAGACGGTCAGCACTTGGACATCGTCGATGCGACAATACACGTACACATTACCCCTACTCACTCCACAGACTAAATCCATTCCACTAACAGACTTTAGAAACTGTTACTTAAACTAAGAAATCGCGTGAAGTCTAGCAGGCTGTGGCAATATGTGCTACACTGTACACACATGATGGCCTCTTAAATAACGTACTTAGACGCTTGTTAGGGCAAAGTTTATTAGAGACTCCTTTATGCCGAGTTCCTGGTCTAAGTGAGATGTTAAGTTTAAGTTGGGATTAAGTTAAGGGTCCTGTCAGCCAGAGGCATTCTTAAACTTATAGGTTTCGCCGAATTTAGTGGAGACACGGTTTTTATTTTAGCTCACTTTGGCACCGTCCCCTGAGAAACCTCTCTAGGATTTAGATTTGCGTTGGAAATGTAAAATATCTGGAACGGTAAAGTAGGAAAGAGTAAAACGGTGGAGTACTTCAGAAATGTTCAGGCCAGCTTAAAATCTTTTTACTTTTGTTGAAAGAATAATTTCTAAAAATGTCTTCTGAATGTTGTAGTTTCTTGTTTTTTTCCCAATCCAATAATATTTTAAATATTAATTGATATTTTTAATGAAAAACTGACAAATCATTCACACTCGTGTTTTTCCAATGACTATGCAATGTTACAAACCACTTATCATTTAAAAACACAAGTAAAAGTAATTATTCCGTACTTAGATACTTTTCTTACATCTAAACCCATTGTTTCAAACAAAAGGCTAAGCCAAACTAATGATCAAAGAACTGTCATTAGCCAAAAATGCAGTGAAAGAGTCAGTCTACTATATAACTGTACAAAAGATCTTTTATATATTGGAAAAGGGTAGTTCTTACGTCGTTTTGAAAAGTAGGATTTCTAGCCATTCTTCAGGCGCATCTTTTGTCTGCCCCTCTACTCGGGGTAATAAATTTGTTACACCGTTGGGGTGGAAAGAACAAGTCATTTCAATGTTCTTCTTAAGGGTTTTAAAGCTTGGAGTTGGAAGGGCTTATGAGCGGGAAATACGAGAACCTATTTCATAAGATATTTATTGATGGTAAATGTAGGCCGTACTACTTAAGTAAAATGCATTTTTAAATGGAAAATAATGGTGACCTGGTTTTATACACATAGAACAACCCGCCATTCCAAGAAGAGAATGTGTCAATAAAATTCTCATTTTTTTTTTCTAATCAGACTAACTATATGTATTATATATGAGTACCAACCAGTTCTGTTGACTTCTAATTGGAGCAATACCTTCAAGAGATGTTTCGAAAAAAATATTTTAATTTCATAAATCTTTTTTCGTTAGGAAAACAATAAAAAGCATACGCCCAAATTGGGAAAATAATGTGTCATTTAGAACTACCTATTTATACCTTGAAGTGAGAAGTGCAATTCAACCAACTTTGTTCATCTCACTAATGGCGTCACTAAAGTCCAAGATTAGCAGCGAGCGATACGAGTAATTACCTGTGCCCACTGCTGGGCTCATCCCACACCGCCGCGGGCTAACGGCCCAACTTGCACAATAACCGGGAGATTACACGGATCCGACACATTGAAGTCGGGTACAGCAGGCCCGCAGCATATGTGCCCACTGCTGGTGTCGCATGTAGCTTAGAAAAACCTTTGAATTGTGTACCTAGTTATAAGTAAATCACTCTATTGTATTATTTCTATGTCGATGATTAAATAAACGTGTAACTTGCTATATACAAATGTCTAGTTTTAAGTACTATTGTTTGCTCCGTGTTTGATATTTTATGTGTAAATGATAAGAAATTGTACTAATTATAAAACTAAATGTCCTAAATTAAAGTTACCTATCCCTACTCTCATGTAATTAGCCGTAAGATTATTGGTCAATAAAAGTTTGGCATATTCGGCGCATAACAGTCGCTAGTTCGATCGCCCCATTGCGTCCATAAAAGAGACCGGGCGATCCAGCTTGTCACTTGACTCCTGCAACTACTTCACTCTACAACAAGCCGCCGCCGCGGCAACACGCCTCTGTAAAACATATATTATGTTTTATTTACCACCGCTGCCCTAGACACCCTGATGATCCTGAGTGCGCCGTTCTTCGTGGTGATCACCGTCTGCACCTCACAGCTGGGCTCGTCCCATTACCACAAAGCGCTAAAAACGCAGGTGTTAAGTCAATGTAAAAAAAATACATTTGATTTTTTCTTTGAATTGTGCATGTTATTGTGTCAGCCACTTTGCCTAAAAATTGACAGCCAAATTAAATAATTATGATGATACCAAAACTGGATTTTTAAAAATTCAACTCTCAAAGGGTTTTAACGAGATAAAAGTTTGGACAAGAAAGTCAAGTAGATTTTTTGATATTTCTGTCACTTTCCACTTTCATCCACCCATCGAATGAACCTACTGTTGCTGTCTCCGGCCTGTAAGGTGCGCCAACAGTAAACAATACTATTCCGTAATGTCGGAATTGAATATTAAGATAGGTAGCGAGTAGGTGGGGTACTTGTGAGGTACCTACAAATAGTTGCTAACTGCGAGCAATCAAGCGGGATATTAATGTTTACTGTATGAGGTGTGGGACACGTTATATCTTAGATTATAATGTGTTGGACTATTAGGATTGGGTATCAAGATCTTGTACATTTCTAAACACTGTTTCCTTTGGGAAGATGTAGTATATATAGTCTGCAGAAGAAGGTTGTTCTAAAAAATCTTGGCACAGCTTTATTGTTGAGCGAATAAGAGTAAGAAGGTAAGGGTATGAAGCTAATTTTAAATACCATACTTGAACCTACTCCTGCTGCTATATACTGGTAAAAACTTTCACGGTTTTTCAAACAACTATATGTGTAATAAAACAACTTTGAACGGATTATATCGCGTATACTGAATTTTAAATTACATCCCGACGTTAAGTTACAATCACTCACTCAATCAAGTGACTCAATTAAGTTTGACAAGCCTCTAGTCCTCGCCAAGGAGAAACGATATATTCCCAGGATGCTGCGGGAGGCTATTGAGATAAAGAAATATCCAAACTTCAACAGGGAGGAGGGCTTTTCTTTACCACCGGCTTGGGATCCAGTGGTTCATTTGATCAAAGAGCAAGCAGGACACACGACTGTGAGGCCATAGCGTTGGATGGTGTTAACATATATTGCTCTATTTTGTAAAATAATGTAGACCTATTAATTTCTAAATTTAACAGTTTGTTTGCTACCTTTTAAATTAATTAATTAAAGTTTGTAGTAGATCGATAATTAGCTATTGTAGAACTAGCTTTATTTGCCCTTCTGGCATGTACACTTACCTTTATTTGTTTGCATTTAATGTTATACATGTGGGTAGTCTTTTGTACATTGTAATTTTAGATGTGGGTAAATATGTTTTCCTCAGTCGACCCGTGACCACGAACGCTGTAAAGTGTTCGAAACGTCGGGATGTAATTTAAAATTCAGTATACGCGATATAATCCGTTCAAAGTTGTTTTATTTCATGAATAACTATCGCGGCAACCGTAGAAGATATTAACTATATGTGTATTTGTTGTATTTCTTTGGGACCACGGGGACAATATCGTCTACGAAACGTCGAAGGTATATATAGCATTATAAATACGTACACGCGGTTAGGTCCCGTGTGTACTAATAGATAAATATGTGGTTACTTTTGCTGTTGACTACAAGCTTAGCTTAATTTTATCTGGCAAATATACCTAATAGCCACAAGTCCTATCCATTTAATTTAGATTTAGAGTATGTTTGATATCTGCATAGAATATATAATATATTAGGATATCGGCCTATCAAAGGCCGGCTATTGGCAAGGTATCTACTGGTCCGAACTTCCGGTATTAATTAAATTCAACAGCTTCTCAACTCAACCTGACATAAACCACTATTCAATGACTTGCAGTTCTATTTTATTTACCTAATTAATTACATACCATTGAAGACATGGAAAAGATCAGTTTGAAAGAAAAGAAAACCAATCAAGAAGTTTTAAGTAGGTATGGTAAAAGAGAAGATAAGTTTGTTGAGAACCATACATAACAGGAGAGGGAAGATGCTTGAACACCTGCTACGGCACGATGAGTTTATAAGAAACATCATAGAAGGCAGAGTTGAAGCAGAAAGGAAGTCAGGAAAGCCAGTAAGAGCATACATGGATCAAGTAAAGGAAAAAATAAATGTGTAGTTCTTAGGCTGTAAAGGAGAAGGCAAATGACAGACAGGCATGGAAATTGCTCCACCGACAAGAGCCTAGCTCTTAAATATATGATGATGAATACATGGGAATAACTTGCATTTCTAAAGTAGAAGCAACTGTTTGTAGTGTTTGTGCAACATGACCTAATCCTAATCGAATCGTCCTATTCCTATCAGACTTCCAGACTTGTAACCACAGTCGTTACATATGCCGTTCCAATTGAAGCTCTTCCAAGTAACCCAGTGAAGAATATCAAGAATAGATCCCTCATCAATAATTAGAGGCCAGCAACTCGCCTCGCCACTGGCGGACTTGCAGCCGCAACTTGTTCAAGTTGCTACAACTTGCTCATATATTTGCGTCTTAAAGGCACAGTACTAGTAGGTATGTCAGCACGTTGACTTTGGCATCATCATAATATATTAACTAAATTACCATCGGGTTTATATTTGCATACACAATTTATCAATATTCATTCATAAATTGGGTATGCAAATATGAACCCGATCGTCCGTCTATTATTCTAAATTTCGTTTTCGCTTTTACGCGTTTTTACAACATTTCAACGAACCCTGCTGCGGTCCGCTCGGCAACTTATAACGAAATAATGTTTTTATGAAATTAACTACCTTGTGACCTCCTAACCCAGAAAGGAAACTAGTTAATTAAGCCATATTGAAATGAAGCCCTTTTTCATCAAAATGTTCTTTACCGATGTAAATTAATAAATATACTATTTTGTACATAAGGTTTCAGAATCTTGGTGATTAATACGAGCCGGGGTTAGACCTCCAGATTGAAAACTAAACTTCCGAAGTCCGAAGAAGTCCAATTTCCGTTAAGCGTTGGCTTATAAGGCTTCTCAACAGAATAAGCTGAATTCCCTGTTATAAGTTCATACTTAACTCAGAACAAATGAGTTAAAGTACTGGTTAATGAAGGACTGTGGTGCTAATCCGGCCGGCCCGTGCGGCGGAGTTTACAATTTGCTATTTAATCTATTTTGGATGTTCGCCGAGTTCGCACACGGCGCACAAACTTCTCGTAGGTAATCACGTTATCGATACCGTTCATTTGGTTAGCTTTGATTTCGTTCCAATATGCTCGTCTTACAAACTAACTTGAACAGGAACAAATATGGCAATCGGGAGGCAGGTTTGAGTCGAGTAAATGGAGGTAGCATTTAGAACTTACCCTGCAGTTTCTAATATCCATAATGTATGAAGGTTTAGGTTATTTGTAAATATTTTTTTCACCTCAGCAGTTCGAACAAGCCTACTTTCCTCACTCCCTGGAGTGACGAAAGGGAGTGAAATTTTGTTTCTAGGTTTTCGTCATAATGATGATGCCTTACATTCGGGAATGTAAAATAAATGTGTTTTTTTAACTTTAATATGTTCTCACTACTGAGGTGAAAAGTTGTATGTGTCACACGAGAGGATTTTTTTTTACATCTCGAGTTCTTGAGATCCCTCGCTACGCTCAAGATTCAAACCTAGAATCACTCGCTTCGCTCGTGATTCAATTATAGAATCATTCGCTTACTCGGGACTCAAAATCAACACTCGCAAGAAAAACCAACTTTCCTCTCTTGTTGCACAAATAACTGTTAACTACATACAATTTCGTATTGATGCCAAAAAGACAGAGACAACTTTCCAATTATATTTTAATAAAACGAAATGGGCCCAATTAAAATTACTAATCATAAAGTAAAATATGATGAAATGTACGTTATACTTTTGTTTCCTTAACACCACATATAATTTTAGTTATTGTCAACACTGATGCACCTAAGTACACCTGCATATGCCTATAGTGGCAGCAATAAGTAGGTAATATTTTTTTAATTACCTACAGTATTTATTAATATACAATGTTAGAACCCTAATAACGTAAAGCATATGTATAAATATTAACCCTCTTATTCATAAAAGTTTCGAACCTCATTTAACTACTTAAATAATCTTTTGTCCTTATCTGTCACTTTGAAACTTGTGTTTGCTGGAAACAGACAAAATATAATTTAACTTAATGGGGTTTGAGACACGTTTATAAATAAGCAGGTAAGTTTTTAGGCGTAACACAAGTATTACTACTTGAGTAGGTACGGAGTACAGAGTCCAGTACTAAAGTAAAACACACACACCAGGGGAGCCCAACTGCCCCGTGGTCAGTTTACCTAAGGCGCGCTATAAACACCTCGTACGCTCCGACCCCTGACTTCCTACAAGAGTTTAATCCCTATACAGAGTGTTCTTTCAATTTAAACTCATTTCACTCGAGAATGTTTTGCTGCTCAAGAAGCTTTGTAATACGGAGCTAGTACTGTGACCAAAAAGTGAAGCAGACAAATTAAAGTAAAGAACTGCATCTCGTTTTGACTAAAGGAATATTGACGTCACCATGCAATAATGTCAACCAATGCCAACTGAACCACTTAGTAAACAATAAACTTAAGTATAAATAATATAGTTGTATGTATGTATAAATAAAAACTAATCTTAAATAAATATATTATACTAAAATAACCAGTCCCCCGTGGCATGGTGCCGTAGATATGCTGGCAGCATTCCCTCTCTGTATGGCAATGCCAATACGTTGAGCCAGGAAGCTGCCAGCTCTACGGTCACCGGTGGAATTCACTAACCTCCTTGAAATCTCTTTGATGAGAACGTTCTCATGCCCACGTGGGCATTAGTCAAGGTGTAAATTTTGTAACGAGTGCGAGCGAAACACCGCCCCCCTTACTTTATGCTCTCTATCGGACCGTTTTTCCTACACGGAGAGAAAAATCTAGTTTCTTGTAACAGAATATTGTAAACTTGACTTGATTTTATTGTATTATATGTGACAACTATACATTTTTTACACATTAACAGAAAATTCTACTTCTTTACAACATTATTTCTAGTTCCTACAACCCACTTACCTAGTATCGTAGAAAATAAATTTTGTGTAACACACAAAAACCATCTCTGTAGCCATCATTATAGGACAGGGTAGAGTTTATCAGATTTTTCAGTAGGATTCAATATAATTACTGCGGACTTGAAACGCCGCATAATCCTGTTTACTATGTGTTGTATTAAGAACACCAGATTTTTATTAGTCTCGACTATTAATTTTAGGGGACTGAAATAATCAACAATTTCTGTTTACTATATGCAGTATTGGAGAATACCAGATTTTTATTTGTGTTAAAAATATGTTTTGTTCTGTTTACAATAAATATTGTAGTGTTATGGGTTTTATTTTTGTATTTAATAAAAGTGAGAAATACATCGAAACCGAGCACGGGTTGCAAGCGTCGCTGCTTGTCCGAGCGGGCCCTCTCTCCAATTTTATTTAAGTGTCATCATCATCACATTCTCACATATCCCTTCCATCCATCTATTCATATGAGGTCCTGTTCGAAATCTACAACCCTAGTGAGAGAAACATTATATAGTTCTTACCTTACATGAATCAGTTGGAACTTCTATATATACAAATGACGTAAAAAACTTCGAAAGCGCGTTGTATGTCAATCAAGTATGACGTGAAATAAATAAGCTAGAAATTAATGTCAAATGCATTAATAAATTACATTTTTACGTAGAACCTATCTTAGCATTGAATTTTACAGTGTTTAATAAAAATGTACAATATAAGCGCTCTAAACCTGGAACACTGTATGGCCCAGCGCCCTAGCGCCATCTGTTGACACTAATGTAAAGGTATTAAATTAGTTTTTCGCTACACGTAAATAACGCATTGATTAGTGTGCAATAATATTGTAATTCTTTATTTTTATCATGAAAACAAGTATGTTACACAACAAAAAACGTATCTAGTTATGAGTAAAAATATTCCTAGTAATCAAGAAATTTCGAGTAAGTAATGGGTATTAAAAATCCGCTTAAAGGTACGAGAAAGTCTAGTACCTATAAATAAATCACATAAGATGGACCTTACATAAAGATATTGTAAAGACAATTTTATTATTTTGTGTGATTACTAGACGATTGTGAACAGAAACAATAAATATTGTAAACATCGCAATTCTTGAAAAGTGTTGTAAGCAAAATGCTTATTTTACTCTGTAACTACCACAACGATATCAGAGTTTTCGTGTACAAGAATATTATAACTAGAATATTCTAGTATTGTCAAAAATACGACTTGTTGTTTTAAAACAAGAATCTGTTAACCATAGCTGAAATCTTTTTTCCTACACCAGAATCATAACTACTATACAATCTGGTAATATTGTAAAATATTTTTTTCTCCGTGTAGTCTTCCATAAACACCTGTTTTGCTCGGTAACAAGGTTTGATTTAAATTGGCAATAAGTGTAAATACTAGCTTCGTTTTATAAAGCTTCATGCTGCTGCTAAAGTGCCGGGCAGGGGTGGGCAACCGCGGTCAGTTTTACCTAAGACGGGCCCTCAACACTTTACACCGTCGTTACCGACCCCTGACTCTTAGCTATACAGAGTGTCTTTAATTAATCGAATAAGGATTAGAATATAACATGAATATAACGAAAAGCTGAATTGATATATTTTGCAGATAAGCATCATAAATACAAAGTTACATACTTATATAATTTTCTCTTCTTTTTCTAGTGTTCAAGGTGTTATAGGTATATGAATGAATTTCTTTTAACAGCATTTTTGATAAGCAAGTTTAAAACTGGCATCAATATTTTTATACCAACATACCTACCTAAAATTCTGTTGGAATATAAAACTAATCTAAAACTATCATAAAAGTGATCTCTCTCTCTCTCTCTCTCTTTTATAAGACAGTTATAACTATTGAAAAAGCTAACCATTAAGTAGTTGATTAATACGGGCATCAACACTTGTAATAATTTATGTGCTTTACCAACACATTCAAATTAAGCTGGATATTACATCCATCATTTTTGAAACACACAATGTGCGACTAACTCTCATCACATTCAAATTAATTAAAACTTCACACAGCCTGTAGTTAAGGGTGGGCACACACGAAACTTAACGCAAATACCGCCCCGCGCCGCGCCCGCGCCGTCCGAGAACAATTTCTTAATCGCCCATAACTCGGACTCGGAGTTACTGTCAACTACATTGGAGTTGTGATTAAAATTTGGATTCAATTAAGGGGGTAAGGTAAGGAAGGTTGGGTGATAAAATGGTTATAGTGGACAAGGGACTTTCGACTCAGTTTATTTAACCGTATATAGTAGGTCTAGTATTTTAAAAGGAGGAGCTTGTTCTACGACGCAGGCAGATTCGGTGATGCCACGAGGGATTAAGTTCTTAACACATTCACTGCTATGCTACGCGCGTAGCGCTACGCCGTAGCCGATAACATGGGTTTCCCGCTATGTAGCGAAAATGCTTCGTAGAGCCGTGACGACAACGTGTCGTCATTAGCAGTGAATGGGTTAAAGTTGTCATTAAAATCTCATAAAATCTTGTGTGTGGGCCGAAACTGCCGAAAGCTAAAGACAAATGTGAATGATGAAGTTTCGAGCTTATTATCTTTGTTTCCGAGAAGCCCTTAATACATATATTATATTAAGTATATTGTACGGTTAGTTTGTTAAAGATAAATGAGTATTGCCGTGGGTGCCGGAGACGGATGTAATCTCCGCACCTTGCGTCCGCGCAGTCATAAATCTGCATCTACGGAACAGGACAATAACTACAGTTGTCTATTAGACAAATATTATAGATGTGATCAAGTTAAACTATCTAGGGTATGCTTGAAGACCCAATGAAGTCAGATCAGATTTAGCTTTCAAACATTTATGAAGTTAAAAAGCAGTGAAGTGGTCAGCAGAAGAAGTAGCTAAGCGGTCGAGGTGTTCAAAATAATCTGGACAGGACCTTATTGTTAAGACAACCAGTGTCAAATCAATTTTGAAAGCATTTCCACTAATGCTGCCTCTGCCTGTCTACCTAACGTTTTAGTGGTTTTCTCGCGATGTTTTCCTTCGACGAATTTCAAATGGTATTCTGTCCATAACTTACGAAAAACTCACTGGTACGAGCTTGGGTTTGAACCCGGGATCTCCGGACCGGATTGAAAGTCGGACGTCTTACTGTCAGGCTACCAGCAGGCTTATGATGGCAGTAGTTGTCCGCCGATAACTTGATAAAAAGCTGACAACTTGACACATTGTCATGTTTTGCTGTGTGAATGTGTCAAGTTGTCAGCTTTTTATCAAGTTATCGGCGGACAACTACTGCCATCATAAGCCTGCAGGGCACGTACTTACGAATTTTAATTATTAGCAGAGTAGGTAACTATTTCAACCTAGTAAAGTTTGTATTTATGAAATTACAGGCTTTGCTCCTTGAACCGTACCAACAAGTCACATACAGTGAACCCTCTGACCACTCCGAACTCCTCAAACGACGGCACTTCCGCCCCCAAGACACCATCCGGCCCTTTGACCTGCCGAGCCGACTGTCCTCTACTAATTACAACCTCACACGATGTTTTTCTGCGCGTGCTCTCATCTTTATCACGCGGCGCTAAAGGTCAGAAAGCTTTGTCATGGGTGTAAAGGAACTAATTACAACATCACACGGCGCTAAGACATCTTCGTGCATATGGTACCACTTTTATCACATGGAGCTAAGGTTCAGAATAACGCGCTACAGATGTAAGGGAATGAGCCTGAGGCAATGGTCAGTCGCAGGAAATGTCTAAGACGGTTTCGGCCGATGTTTGCAGCGTAGTGATAAGCGAGTTGAAAGCCTAAAGTTGCGTGAGGAGTATGTAAGTATCTACGTTAGGAACTTTATTAGTAGACTCGCTTTGTCCACGTAGAATTCGTGAAATTGCCAAACCCCTCACTCGCTTCGTGTTCCTTAAACCCTGTTTACCTCTTTTATAAATCGGGTTAAAAGTTATCCTGTTTTTTATTCAGGCTATTTACCTATGTGCTTTGGTTTTAGTTTTGTGGTTACTTTCCCTACCATTACCATATGTACTATTAGTGAGAGTGACTGATATTCCGACTGGCTCTAAGAACAGAGACAAGAGTTAGTGACGCAATTAAATTAAAATGTCATCCCAAAAAAAGGGCGTGAAACTTTAGCAATTGGTATTTTTATAAGTAATCTCTATTGTCACTTGCGTGATCTAAAAATGACCAGTAAACAGTAAAAAAGTGACGTCATAGAAATGTGACCCAGTTCAAAGGAAATATTGGAAGACAACACTTCAAAAATATTCAAGTACTTTACAGACGAAAGCCGAGTAGATCTCTAAAAGCAAGTTATTTATTCCAATAGCCCATTCCGAAGTGCAAATCCTCTGGTTATTTTTACGGCAAGGATTTCATTTGGCATCCGACCTCTGCCGTAAACTTCCACCGTTTGATTATTCGCGGCGCAATTTTAAAATTGGCAGTTGCTCCTGTGCGGCATTCCGATTTTAAAACCGATATGTTATTGATATGTTTTTACTCTCAGCGCATCTCACTTGCTCTTATTTTTTGATGTGAATGCGATGCATAGTTACATAATAACATATCAATAATCCATTTTAAAGTCTGCATGCCGCTGGCGATTGCTCGGAGAGTGGGAAAGGTTCTGATCACGTCATTATAGGAAACTATTTGTGGTATAGGGAGAAACGTATTGTAAGTACAGATGTAGTGAATAATCCTTTCCTTTCGTATTTTCTCGGAAATGTTCGTTTTTGTCTTACACTGAGATGTAAGACAAAAGCGAACATTTCCGAGAAAATACGAAAGGAAAGGATTGTTCACTACATCTGTAATTAAATTATTGAAAGTGTTTATAGCTTTGTAAAAATACGAAGCAGTCAATACAGTATAATACTTTCATTATGACTCTTTTCAAAAAATCCTATTTGATTGGCACATGCGGCATAGTAATGATAAGATTTTTGTATTGAGAGTAAGTACCTAGGTGGGTTGGTTTTCGCCACATACAATATTTTTAATATTTCTTTGATTTCATTATTGTAAATGGCAAAACTAGCATTGTTGTTTTTTTGTTAACAATCGGAGTAAACCTATTTTCAAACTTTACAATCAGTGTTTCATAAAATTTACGATGATGACATGTGTACACCCTTACTTAATATAAACTAGTTCATTTGATCAGAATCAGAATGTATTAACTTTGTATTAAATACCTACCTAAGTTTTATTTTATCCAGGATTTGTTTTAAATTAAACGTGAAAAACACCTTTGTCCCAATTATAACACATTCACTAACAGACGGCCCATATTTGGCAATAAGCACATGACATCACCAGCAACAAAGAGCGCTTTGACAACCTAGGCCTGTACCTACTGAACCCATCATCCAAACAAAATTATCCTTGCATTCGCATAGTCCATATTCCAAAGACTGAAGGATCCATCCTGTATGAATAATGGAAATAAATATTGGTGAGATTGGAACCACCATCCATCCTGGCAAAGTTATCCATGCCGTCATAGAGACTCTATTACCAGGGCTAAAATATCAAACTTGCATGAATAGTGGGGTAGTAAGTTGGTTAGTTTGGAACTATCTGCTCCCGTTGGCGCCGCGAGATGAGTAATGGCATGAGGTAACGTAACAGATGCGCGGACATTGTTGCCGGCTGTAAAAACGTTAGGTATGCGTATGCGTTGTTTTAGCTATTATAGGTAGGTAGAGTTGGCAAGGAAAAAGAAGTATCACAGAACTAATTAGTTCCCTTGTACCTCGACACTAAACTTAAGTACCTATCTCTTTCCGCACAAACTGAGGATTTTAAAAGATAAACGACTTGATTTCATTGTACTTACAATCAATTTAATTATTCGACCAGCAATAAACGAAAGAGCTTCTATTTATCTAGAAGTATCTATTCCAACGAGCTGATCAAAACTACCTCCACACTCTCTGGTTACCTTATCCACGTAAGTCCTCGCTTACTTAAATATTTAGAAATTATAATATACTGTTTTCAAGGTTATCAAGTTACCAACAAAGTCGGTTTAAGAATATTTGGAATACCTCACAGACTTAGTTATTTCTGATGTGGTAAATCCTGTAACTGAAAAAGATCTTGAGAAAAGCTACCTAACTAATTTCACAAGGGCGCAAGGGTTTTTCTCTAGGTTGGGTCGGAAATCGCTTTCGTAAGAATTAGTTTTTAGTTTTAGATGCTTATATATAACGTAGTACAATGAAGGGTCGAACTTGGGAAGAAAAAAGTATTAAGTTTGCCTAGTCTGGAAAACACTGAGAAAATTAGGGGGTTTGTCAACTAATTCGAATTACTCATACAAGAATGACAAGAATAAGAAAGTTAAGGCTTATGCATTAACTCTGATGAACTGTTTGAAAATATAGCTAAGTCCCTACCTACATAAAATAAATAGAATTTTTAATGATATTTCTGAATTCCTTCTTCTTTGCCTGGCCCTTTCCCATTTTATTTGGGGTCGGCCCTCCTTATCATGCGTCTCCAGGTAGCTCGGTCCTGGGTCGTCTCTCTGTTGACTTGGGCTTCTTTGAGGTTCTTATTTACTACGGACATCCATGTGTATCGGGGTCTTCCTCGTCCTCGGGGTTTAGTTTCGATATCAAGCACTTTTCTGGTCATGTGGTCGGATGGTCGCCTCATAACGTGTCCGTACCACCGCAGACGCCTCTCCTGTAGTTTATCTAGGATAGGTCTCACTTTGAAAGTGTCTCTTGTGTGTGTGTTTCTGACATGATCCAGCCTAGTTACACCACCTCAGAAAGCTCTTTCGCCATTCGTCGAGAATCCCATCAGCCAGGAACTTGTTGAAAAGTTTCGTCAGGAACAGTACGCCGGTATCTCCTATTCGCTTCCAGAATTCAGCAGGAATATCGTCAGGGCCAGAAACTTTGTTATTTGCCATTCGTTTGATTGCCAGAGTTATCTCTTCAGGCCTTATATATGGGATAAGGCCTTCTGTAGCAGGGATATCTTGTAGTGCCTCACTAGGGAATACCTCATTTAGCAATTCCGTGTAGTATTCTTTCCAGCGGTCTCTGATGTCTTCGTTTGATGTTAGGAGTTTTCCTTGTTTGTTTTTAATAAATTTATTTGTGGCAGTATCCCTACTACTTTGGTGCTTTCGTTTTGCCAACTTAAATATTTCTTTATCGTTTGAAGCAGTTTCGAGTTTTTCACCGCCAGGGATGATTTCTAATCCCTGGCGGTAGCCTTGGCCTGTGCGACGCTTCTTAGCAATTTTATTTCTGAATTCCTGCTGAAAACAATTACAAGGAAATATTTCCATATTATTTAAAATATAGCATTTACTTCCCCAGTTAAAACCATTAAAGGATACAGGATACTATCATGTCACATGGGCTGATTTACCTGGAATTCAATCACGAATTTTCCGCTTCCAAGATTTATTTACCTCCAATTTAGCTGATGTACATTTTACCTTCAACATCATGACTAATATTCAATACCATTACCTTAACACCTTATTTACTCTATCCCTCGCTTAGAACGTTTATACCCTCATTTTAAGGAAATTGATTGCGGAATAAAAAGTATGTATATTATACAACGCAGGTACCCTTTCCAGGTGTCTACCTATCTACCTGTGCGCCAAATTTCGTCCAAAACCATTCAATCGGGGTTTTTCTGAAGAACAAATAAACACACTAAACGCCCAAATCCATCACTTCCTATATATAATGTTATCTACCAAATGACGGACTTGGAACAAAATTATTGAAATAACAATTTTATTGTTTAAGGAAAAACGTTCAAATTCCATCAGCATAGTATACTTAGTTGACCTTAAATTACAGTTAAATATGGGTGATCCTATTACCCTGGCATGTTACTCATGTCTTACTCATTTTGTTATTATTGAGCACATTAATATATATTTTAGAACAAAGCTACAGAAATAAAACAATGCAGACCGACGTGAATCAGAGTTGCAAAATTATAATTTACAGGGAAACCGACTTCTAGTTCGTTTTCCTATCGATTGAATGTACCTTATAATCTAACCTATTTAGGTTACCTACCTTAATATTTTCCTTCCTGTTGCAATTCATGAAGATAATTATATTATATATGCTCAAATAAATAGTGAATTATACGCCATAAACGAATTGCTTAGCTGCAGGCTACCGGCGGGGTCACAGGTGGCGGATAGTGAACGGCCACCAGATATGGTGGTTAGCTGCGAATACTCGAATAAGCAGTCCCAGACCAAGCAGCGGCAGGGTCAACAGGGTGCAGTGGGTGGTCTCTTGGGGGGGAATATCTTAGAAAATACTGTAAAAACCCGATGACGGCTCTGTGCCATGGCGAGTAGGTGCCGCCATTAAATAAGCACTCCCCTGATGTTGGGCAGCAGCGACAAAAGGTTCCGGTAGGGCTCTAGTCAGGACATCTATGGTAGGGCAACTTATCATAGTACTGCGGTGTGGAAGGCAAGTGGGGAAACCACCACACAATCATCCCTATTCAGGAGCAATGGGAATGTCAACAAATGGAAATAATGTTCTTGACAACGGACTTCCACGAAGTAGCATACCGTGGCGGTCCGAGTCCGGCAAGCGTAGGAGCAAGGCTACGTCGGTCGTCATCATGCGAAATCCTTGCCAGATAGGAACATGGAACGTAAGAACTATGTTGCCGACAGGGAAACTAGAAGAGTTGATATCAGAAATGCAGAGATTACAGATTGATATTTTGGGTATTTGTGAAACGAGATGGGGAGGTAACGGAGATTATTGGAACGGAGACTACAGAATTATTTTTACTGGAGATGTACAAGGGAGTAATGGAACAGCAATAATACTTAACAAGAAGTGGGGACAGCAAGTAGAAAACACAATACATCACAGCGATAGAATAACCGCAGTTAAATTAAAGACAGAAAATAGAAACTCGCTTATAGTTCAAATTTACATGCCGACCGGCAGCCATCCTGATCAAGAGATAGAAGAAATATATAATAACTTGGATTCAATATTAGATGCAGCAGACGAAAAAGATAATTTAATAGTAATGGGTGACTTTAATGCTGTTGTAGGAGAGAAAAAAGAAACTAATATAACGGGGCAATTCGGACTGGGTAAAAGAAATCGGAGGGGGGAGAGACTTATCCAATTCTGCAAGGAAAATAATATGGTGGTACTAAACACGATGTTCGATCAACCTAAAAGAAGACGGTATACATGGAAAATGCCGGGGGATATCGGAAGATACCAGCTAGACTATATCTTAGTAAAAAATAGAGATAAAAACACAGTAACGACATGTAAAACATTACCAGGTGCAGTTATTAATACAGACCACAACCTACTTATAAGTAAGCATACGTTTGAAGTAAAGAAAACACGTAGAAAACATAAACCCAAGAAAATTGATCTTAAAGTTAAAAGATAAGAAGAGCAAAAATTCAGTGCAATATAGTAATATGATAGGCGATAAGTTAGCTCAAAGCAAAGATTTAGATAGAAATATAGATAATAACGTAAAATTAAACGACCGTTAGAACAATATAAGAGATATAATTATGAATTCGGCAGAAACCTGTTTAAAGAAAGAAAAAATTGTTCCTCGGAAGAAATGGCTGAACTCGGAAATAACAGATCTCATGATAGATAGAAGAAAGTATAGAAATAAAGTACATGATGATAGCATAGAGAAATATAAACGAATAACTAATGTAATCACAACTAAATGTAGGAACCAGAAACAAAACGACCTGGAACAAAGTTGTAAGGAAATAGATAAATTTATGAAAAAAGGCAAGGCAGACTAGGCATACAGTATAATAAAAGAACTCAATAAAAACTATAAGTCAAGAAGTACAGCAGTATTGGATGAAGATGGTAATATTATAATTGATAACAAGAAAATAGTGGAGAGATGGAAGAGATATATCGAAGGTTTATATGATGGGGACGGTCTAGAGGTCAACGATTTAGAGCCAGAGAGTAATGTAGCGGAATTAAATTTAGGTCCAGAAATAATAAAAGAAGAATTTGATTTGGCAATTAAAAGCATAAAAGTGGAAAGCGGCTGGTAATGATGGTTTATACATAGAATTAATAAAATACGCAGAATGTGATATTTTAAGAAGCGAACTTTATGACATAATAAATAGAATATACAAGACAGGAGTAATCCCGAGAGATTTTCAAGTAAGTAAAACGGTTACACTGCCAAAAAAGCTAAACACTCTACGCTGCGAGGAGCACAGGACGTTAAGTTTGATATCTCACGCTTCTAAAATACTATTAACAATAATCCAAAATAGATTAAAAGCAAAGATTGAAAGTCGATTAGGACCAGATCAATGCGGTTTTAGAAGGAATAAAGGAACAAGGGAGGCTATCTTAGCACTGCGGATGATCATAGACCGGCGTATGGATTTGGGTTTGAATACGCACGTTGCCTTCATAGATTTAGAAAAGGCTTTCGATAAAGTAAACTGGAAACATATGATGAAAACGCTGAAAGAAATAGGAGTAGATTATAGAGATAGAAGAGTAATATACGAGCTATATAGAGACCAGGAAACTTTAATTCAGATAGGGGAAGAAAAGGAAAGCATTAAGATCAAACAAGGAGTAAGACAGGGGTGTCCACTTTCGCCATTAATTTTTAACGCCTTCATAGAAAACTCCATTACCAAAATAATAGAGAAGGACCAGGGTGGAGTCAAGTTCAACGGGAAAAAGATACATTTCGTACGCTATACTGACGATATAGCAGCATTCGCAGAAGACAGTGAACAACTAGAACTATTGCTTAACAATATGAACTCAATTTTACAGGAATCAGATTTAAAAATTAATATCAGCAAAACAAAAATTTTAACAGCATCAAAATTATATACGAGACACAGACCAATTAAACTAAATGATACTATTTTGGAACAAGTCGATAGCTTTAAATATCTCGGGAGTATCATTAATAATAAATCAAGATGTAGTCAAGATATCATTACTCGAATCGCAATAGCCAAACAAGCCTTCAACAATAAAAAACATATTTTCAAATCAAAAATGTCTACTAACACTAAAAAACATTTTATTAAATCTTACATCTGGAGCATCGCCTTATACGCCTGCGAAACGTGGACACTGACACAAAGAGAGAGAGAAAGATTAGAAAGCTTCGAAATGTGGTGTTGGCGGAGAATGGAAGGGATTAGTTGGACGGAAAAAATATCAAATGATAGGGTTCTAGATAGGATTAACGAGAAAAGAAATATAATAGCGACAATAGAAAATAGAAGAGGAGTACTAATTGGACATCTGCTACGACACGACATGCTCCTAAAGAACATCATAGAAGGAAAAATAGAGGGAAAGAGAGGAAGAGGAAGACCGAGAATAAATTATTTCAACCAAATAAAAGAAAAGGTTCAGGTCGTGTCATACCAGAAGGTTAAGGAGTTGGCAGAGGACCGGACGAGTTGGAGATTGCTCCACCGACAAGAGCACAGCTCTTAAATATAAAGAAGAAAGAAAGAAGAAACGAATTGCGCAGTATTCGAGTTCCGACTCATCAGAATGACATTTTATTGCATATTTTATCAAACTATTTTAATCTAATAATATGAAAAAATTACTCTTTACAATCTCACAATTTGGACAAGTCTGATGATAATCCAGAAATTATATCATCACTGATAGATTAGGAAAAACGAAAACAAAATCGTGAAATGAGAAAAACCCTGACAAATAAATTGTAGCTGCGGATGAAGGTAGGTAAGTAATAGATACTCTAACACAACAAACATCTAAAAGACTAGCCCCAACACAAGTAAACTCACCCGACTCCGCCCGTAACAAGACAATTACCGTTCCCGTGCAATTAGTGGCAGATCACTTCCACATTCCATCTTTAAAACATCCTAACTTTCTACTCCTTCCAGTGGCTCTTACAATCTTTCCACCAGCGAAGGAACTCCTCCGCATATCACCGAAAGGTCCCCATTGCATACAACTTTCGAGGCGCTTTATATCTTTTGGTTCTAAAGGATTCTAAGAAGGTGATTCTTATTATTTCTTCTCCCCTCGTTAATTAGGAAGAGTATTTTATTATAGCCAATTTGTCCGGTACCTGGCAGATTGCCTCCGCGATTTGTTTGGGAATTTTTCGCGTGGGGGAAGATGTTGCGAGAAATTTCTTAATTAAATTGGAATGAGTGGCGATTTTAAATTGATTGGTTGGAAGTGAAGGATGTTAGTGCAAAGAGAGGGACGTCGAGGTGAAATTGCCTCGAAGTATAGGCTGACAATGTGAAATATTTTTCTCTATAAATTGAGAACGAACAGTTATAACTAAATGCATAGTAATTAGTATTATTTCTGATTTATGCATTACCCATTGCATTGGCACATAAAGATGGAGACTTTAAACAGTTTTGGAAAAGCACAAAGTCAATGGATATGAAACCTGGCCTCTCTGTGAGCGTAGGAGATAAGTGCGACTCTGGTGAGATTGCGGAGCTATTTAAGGAACATTTCAAGGTCAAGTCACTATTAGGGGCTACTCCAAGCCGGGACGAGACGCGCGGAGCTGAGACCGATATGACTGGGACTACCTTTTCAGTTAAGGCAGTCGCTACAGCTATTAACAAAATGAAAAGAGGGAAGTCGCCGGGTCATGAAGGTCTCAGTATTGAGCACTTCAAATATGCTGGAGTACATTTGCCGCGTGTACTAGCTATGTTCCTTAACCTATGCATGAGCCACTCATACTTACCAGAGGCGCTTATGAGGACTATAGTCGTGCCAGTAGCAAAAAATAAAACGGGCGACCTGTCAAACAGGGAAAACTATCGGCCAATTTTACTTGCAACAACAGCGGCGAAAATACTCGACCGTATGCTGGACACTATACTTGAAAGGCACATAAGGATACAGGATAATCAGTTCGGATTTAGACCTGGATTATTCACAGATAGTGCTATTTTATGTCTCAAGCATACGGTGGGGTATTATACGCGTAGAAAAACTCCGGTCTATGCCTGTTTCCTTGACTTGTCAAAGGCTTTTGACAGAGTAGAGTACGATATCCTCTGGAAGAAACTAGAGGAAACAGGCACCCCGGCTGGAGTTATAAATATCATTAAGCACTGGTACCGGAACCAAATAAACCAGGTGAGATGGGCGGATAGTTTGTCCTCCGAGTACAAGCTTTAGTGCGGGGTGAGGCAGGGGGGGCTTACGTCTCCCAGGCTGTTCAATCTTTACGTGGATAAACTGATAGCAGGGCTCAACAGCATGCATGTCGGGTGCCATATTGATGGAGTTTCTATAAACAACATCAGTTACGCGGACGACATGGTGCTGTTGGGTCCGTCTGTCGGTGCTCTAAGGAAGCTATTGACAGCGTGTGAGACGTATGCCAAAGATCATGGTCTACAGTACAACCCCAAAAAAAGCGAGGTAATGGTATTTAAAGCAAGATCGAAAGAGCTGACGTACTTACCTCCTTTTAAACTACAGGGGACCACCCTAGCCTTTGTAAAAAAGTTCAAATATCTAGGTCACATTATAACCCATGATCTAACCGATGACCTGGATATTGAACGCGAGCGCAGGGCATTGGCTGTTAGGTCGAATATGCTAGCTCGCAGGTTTGCTCGATGCACAAAAGAGGTTAAAATCTTACTTTTCAAGGCATTTTGTCAGTCATTTTACTCCAGCAGCCTGTGGGTTAAGTATACTAAAAGAGCCTATAATGCCCTGCGTGTTCAGTACAACAATGCATTTAGAATGTTGTTGGGACTACCTAGGTGGTGTAGTGCCTCAGGTATGTTCGCCGAGGCACGAACGGACGATTTTTACGCCATTTTGCGGAAAAAAATCGTTTCGATGCTTTGCCGATGCCGCAACAGTGCCAACAGCATTCTAAATGTCATTGCAGATAAGTATGACTGCCCAATCCAGTTGCACTGGGTTGAGCAAATAATGGCAGTTGCAAAATTTAGATCAAAGTAGATAATAAGATTAATAAGTTATATTAATGATCTATCAATTTTGATCTAAATAAGTAATTATTAATAAGTAATTAACCTTCGGTCGATCCTCCGCATTTTCTGGCCGGAGACTATAAGAAATGAGGACTTGTGGAGTATATGCCATCAGTCTCCGATCGCCCAGGAAGTAGCGCTGCGGAAGTGGAGATGGATCGGACATACTCTTCGAAGAGGAGCGTCGGATAATGCCAGTATCGCTTTCGAGTGGCGGCCTCAGGACAGTAAGCGAGCCAGCGGACGCCCTGTACACACGTGGCGGAGGAGCATTGAGAGCGAGCTACGAGCCGTAGGAATGAACTGGAGAGAGGCCAAGACCGTTGCTCAGGACAGAAAGGCGTGGAAGGATCTTGTGCGGGCCCTATGCACCTCCGGGGTGCCCTAGGAACAACAACAACAATTAATTGCTAATCTTATCTTATTTTTTTATGTCTAAATGTAGTTTTTAGCTTTAGTTATAAAAGTTTAAAAAATATATACTTACTAACATTACGTTAAGGATTATACTAACAAATATGTATGAGTCAGAGTTACTTGAAATAAATGCATTCATTCATTCATTCATTCATTACTACGTCTGAGACACTTTTCAAATGGTTATACAGGTATAAATGCAAGAATTTAACTTTTCGATAGTACTTAATAGCAATTATCATGCAATTGCCTGAAATTCAAAAATATACTTCATACAAATTTTCAGGTGCCTAATTTTTCATTTGCAAAATTTGCCTTTTACTCGTAATCACTGACAACTATTTACAAAACAGACAAAACATAACCTGAACTGATTTCGTCAGCAGAGCTAAAAACAAAAAATAGGTCTAAACATGCCTTAGGTAAGTACTTGCCAGAAGAAATCGAGAGCATCTTTTAATTTTGATACGGCTATAACATTTGGCGTCCTTAATTAATCCTCATTAAGCAACACGGCGCGATGTCAAATACATCAAAACGAAACTACAAATTCCCTCAATTGGCTGAGGTATCCAGCTAATCACAATAAACCGTCTTAAGCCAAACCAACACCAAAAAATCTTAAGAATTCTTCCAAAGGGCAGTTGTTACTACCTTGTTACATTAAAAGAACTGGCCAGTTCCACAATCCGATTCGAAAAAGGCTTTACGCTTCAGATATATCTAATAAGTTACTTCTTTGCTAAGATTGTAAACAATTACCTACATTTCAAACAAAAAGGACGTAAACGCCAGGAGTATTCCCGTGACATATGCTTCTTCGTCTATTCATTGTCAGGAGAGTTCGTAGTAGGTGAGTCAGTGCGTTCCCACGTAGCAATTGTCGCTGACCGGGCTGCGTGCGCGCCGCTGTTGACCCGCGATCTCTTAATTGTTTTCTACCTAAAGACAAAAAAAGAAAGAGAGACGTTAGGAGAAACTTTTGATGAACAGTACTGTAACTTGACAGGATTAAAATGAGCAAAATTTTTAGAGTTCTGTAACATTCATCAATGCCTATTATTTTCTAAAATAATAACTACTTCTAAGAAGTTTTTCTGATCTAAAATCAACAAATCTCCAGCTTGAAAAAACGCAAATGTCACTAAAGATTCTAAAACCTTGTGGCAAAAACATTAAGTGCTGATTTATTTCTTCTGATGAAAAAGCATTTTTATTTACTCTTCGTTTAAGTGCATACTTCTCTATATCTTTCTATAGATACAAATACAAAAGTAGCTAGTAAACAGTGATGATTAAACTTGTATACCGTAGACTCCAAGCATTCCCTGTCCCTGGTTGATGAGGCGACGTGCCAGATACGCTCCCATGTTTGTGCGCCTTTAACAGGAGACTGACTCACGCGCTTTCATCAACGCTATTGCTACCTAGCACACGCATTCTTTAAGCAGGCATGTCTGTGTTAACTAGTGTCAACTATTTTATTCTGTTTTAAACTCATAGTAAATTGGACGGGTGACGGGTGGGCCATAGTTTCCTGAGGATAGGAGCATGAGAAATGTAGGAGTTAGTACAGGATCCACTTGTTTATAGGCAAATTGCTAATGACATGCATACATTGCCAAAATGAGTCCACTAGGTGACAGATTACAACACGCGAGGCTACTGTAGGAGGTGTAGCGCGTACCTGTTCTATGTAAACTATAAGGTGGCAGAGACAAAAACCCTTCCTCGAGAATTGTCTCCATTAAGTATATTCAGTTAAAAAAGCAGTGGTGGACAGGACTCTTGCTCCGAGGCCTGATAAATGAATTCTATCAATTTTGTTTTATTTAATAAAGTAAACCAGTGTCAAAATAACCAAATTTTACTTGACAAACTGCGGCTGTAACGTAAATAAGTTTGAGTTGATATTAAAACAGATGGGTTTATAAGAATCTAAGATCATCAACTAAAAGTTGAAACACCTACGAACACAGTTCCATCATCGTCCACCTCGTAATCTCTTTGCCAGCTAATGGCTTCCCAGTACATAAAAAGCAGATGGGCACCTCTGATCGCGTATACATGTGGTAATCACCGGGTAATGAGCTCTGATTCACACATGCGGCCTCGATACACGCTTTCAGACTGGATAGTGAGTTACAGGCAAGTCTTTAAATGAGTTTTACAGATGCAACATTTAAATCATAATTCAAAATAGGACCATCGTTTGGGATGACAGAATCATGAATAACACAATAAACTTACAAGTCATGCGTAAGCTAAACACACTGAGGAGTCGCATTATTTTTTTTATACACAAATTCAGTCTAACCATTTTTTCAAGTAGGTACCTATAGAATATTGTTTAAAACCGGAAAATGATAAGTAGAGCACCGATTATTTTATGAATTCTTGGATAGATATGTTTTTGGATGGTTTGTGTTCTAGTAGCAAATTTGGTGATGCATTTGAATCATCAACATCATCATCCTCTAGCATTTGTTTTAGCTTTTAGTCACGGCTCAATAAAAACCGAGGCTTCCGTATTGAAAATGCATGACACCCTGGAAGATGACGATGATATGATGCATGATAGAAATTGGGATTTTTTACGTAATTTTACTGCACTGAGAGCCTTTCTCTTAAATAAAGTTTCTCGAATAAAAAGGATGATGCACGGTTTTCCAGATCGTCTCCGACACAACGCCTCCGAGACTTCATTTTGTATAGAAAGCGTCTCATGATCTTCGGAGGTCATGTGATGTTCTGTATACAAAGTGAAGTGTCGGAAGTGTCGTGTCGGAGACGGTCCGGAACACCGTGCATCATTCTTGAAATGCATTAATAAACTACGAGCTCGAACCCATAGTTTTCTTTATATAAACTATCACCCTGAATTCAGAATGAAGGCAACAGGCAACGTATAATATGAAGATGCATTAGTCCCCTCTGCCTGCACCCACTCTATGCCGTTTGCCGTGAGAACATCTCGCATGTGCAGAGTACACACTCGTGCTTTTATTGGCCGCATGCCTTTTAATGAAGCGTCACCACCTTGTTAACTGAATGGTCTGTGTTCGGCGGATCATACGTTTGTAGGAGTTCTATTTGTTGACTGATGGTCTGTAAATATGTAAATAGTAAAATTTACTAACGGATGGTCCGTTATCATAGTCCATGTAGATGGACATATAGGAAAGTATGATATCGGTAAAATTTCGGTGTGTAAGCTTGATGACGGTGGCAGATGTTCGATTTTCTAACGATTCACCAACGCCTGCAGTGTGATAAACACATTTATGTATAATAACATCTATTTCAATTTATAATTTCCAATATAAGTAGTCTTAGAGCATTTCTACCTGGAGTAGCAATCTGTCATTTTGTATACAAAAAAAAAATCTGCTAATCCTTGCGAGGGAGGACAACGTCATATGTATGGATATTCGTATATAACGTACAAAGAGCCACATTAGATAAACGTCAGTCGACACAGTAAATGACGTATGTATGACTGCCGGTCATATGTTTTCCGCAGAGGGGAACGCCTGTCAATGGCCACTCCGGTTGGCTGAATGCTCTAAGTAAGTATCAGTAATTCTACTTTAAAATATCTACCTACCCTCGACCACTAAAATCATCGCTTATATGCATGTTGATTAGTCATACCTACTCAATGTCACGAACTCGTTGATATCAATTAAACTGTTTTCGACAGTGTCAACTATTCCAAAACACACTTCACAAGAATCCCGATAGCCATGAGACCAGCATACTCATAAAAGTAACATTAATAACTAGGTACGGTTAAGTGTGCGCAATGGTGATAGATAGGACACTTGGGCCCACTTCTAATTGACGCGGCCGTTGCCCGCGCACCTCGGCCGCGCACTTTAGATCAATTTATACAAGTACAAGTATGAGTAGAAGCTGGACAGAGACGGGACTCATGAGCTGATAAAATGCGGCAATATATTCTGCTGTTCAGGTTTATGAAATGATCAAACTGTTAGTTGCTTTTCACTACACCGTTAACATTATCTTCCTAAGCTTTAGTAACGTTTTAAAAAAATATGAGTACAAATCTTTTAAATACCTACCAGGCTTTATTGAAAGATATTTATGCGTCTTTAATCATACATAGATTAGCATAATGGAAATTAGTCATTGCTTGAGAAGTACACGTAACTTACTAAAAATATTTATAACGGGTTACTCACGTAATTAACGTTTTTAATATGTTAGAGTCTCACGAAAGTTTTATAGTTAAAATTACACGTAACTTATCTACATTTAATTTTATTTGTTTCTTACGTTTTGTTGGAAGTGTAGGCCGCGGCTAATTTAGTTACAAGTAAACTTAATTAAACAAGCATAGTTCATTTATATTAGTTACGCAACGATTACCTCCAGATAGCAGACAATCAAGAAGTTACCTCCCAGTCCCGTATCCGTCTCGTGATCTTATCGTGTCGGGCGCGGCTCGCAGGTCGGCCTGCTCTGATTTATGGACTCAGTTAATCCGACTATTTACTAGTTCCACTGGAAGGTAAAGGGCCTTTTTCCGCCGGCCCTTCGGACACAAAGGTGCGTGGCGTAAGAAACAAGGAGAAGCGACTTTCGTGCTTTTTCCTTTCCTTGAATTAAATATGCTTAAATATTTAGTCAGACAAATGAAAATTATTACTATCTCAACTCGCAAACGCGCTTGAATTAGTTTAAATTGACTCAATTTTAATCATTAAGTTTAAAAAATAATCTCCAGGTTTACCACAGGACACACCACTCTTGAAGCAGATAGGCATTCATAGTAACCCCTTCTAAAAGAAAGAGGCATGTTGACAAGTGCCAGCGTTCCGTAGAGACGAATTAAATGAGAATTAATCCAGGGATAAAAACCTTAAATTATGTCCTACTCATCTGCTGGAAATTTAAGAGACTAGAAGAAGAATGGCTAAGATAAGTGGCTGACAGGTGAATGGGTAAAGAATAAATTTGAAAATAGTGTTGTGTTATTACACAACAGGGAGACATACTCGATGTTAAACTACACCTAATGAGAGAGCGGGGTGACTGGATTTGAAACATATCCATACTCTCGCTCTTCTTTTAAACTTTATGGTCAGCTATTGCCACCGCCACCGCTGTAGGAAGGAGTACTACCCGCTTCCGCTTCCGACTCGTGCTTGTGCTAAGGACGCCATCGCTCAGGGTGATGTATGCGGCGGCTGTTGTCGTAATTGTGTCCGTTGGTCTCTGGGCCTGGTGGGACAAGAACGTTATTATAAAACATAGGTAACTTGCCTAGTTGCTTGACGTTCCATCAAAGGGATGAAGTTTAAGTACTAGGTACATCACCAATTTTTATGTAGACAATACCTATTTCAACGACGAATTTTAAAGACTTACCTAGCCGACACCTCAAATGTTTCTTTTTAAAATATGAGAATGTTTCCTTACGTAAAATAAACTATGTTAAAGGTAAGTTTCAGTTATTCATCATGTTGTCTGTTCTACGACTTGTATGCAACCAGTGTTATAATTACGGTTGAAATTTGGACATTAGAGCTCAGTCTGGACAGGAATACCACACACAGCCAACCAACAATAGCGGTAAAAGTAAAAGAAAGTGCGGAGCCATTTTATTAATTACTAAAGTTAAATATATCATTTATTCAATAAAAACATGTCAATAAACATTAAAAACATTAAAGTTAAATTACAATAAGGTGAGTTAATAGACATTTTTACTGTTATAGTTTATGAAACTGTTTGTTTGGTTTGACAAACTATACTCAAACACTCTTGCAGTAAAAACTATATTAGCTACTCCTGAAAATAAAGCAATGAGGAATAAAAATCCACCCAACAAAATTGAAGCTTCAACAAAATTTATGTAAAAGAGACGCTGAACTTAACTTTTCACTCGTGAAATAAAGCGCGGAATGTAATAAAGCATATCGTGCACCTCGCCATCTGCGTTCAGCGTAGAGCGTCGAGCGTCAAGCGTCGAACACAGAGCAGAGAGCAGAGCATATGAATGTGGACGCGCTCGATAAATCACTAGACGCGGAGATATGAAAATTGCTCTGCTGATCGGATCGGGACACACAGAGGTTTCCGCTGATTATAAGTCAGTTAGGAGACTTCTCATTTAAATGGGGTTATTTTTTTTGTAAATCTTCTTACAGTTATTTCTTTCAGTTATTTGTTTAACTTTATTTCACAAAACAAAGCATTATCGTACGAAAGGCTAAAAAGCATTCTCTACCAGATAGGATAAAAGTGGCTGTGACTTGGGCTTGCTATTCAGTTTTTTTTTTTGTATGGCGAATTCCAAAATTGCTAATAGCCAAGCTTGCTGTGACATAAGGATCATTCCATTTCAATATTTGACTTCAAAAATGGCGTTAGTTGGGATTTTTATTGGGAATTTACCATAAGTGATTCAAACACAACCTATTGTGAATTGATATCTGTACATTAGCAATCATACAATTTGCTGAAATAAATAACTTGTCTTAATGTACCGGTTAGAAAATTCAGTATAAGGCATTATACCCTTAATTCAATGGTTAAAGAGCAAGCAAAAGTATAATTATTTGACTAAGTTACCGAAGTGTATCTTTTTTATTCCTTAGCAACGAAACGCACGCACGTTCCAAGCTTGCACCTTTGGAACGCGCGTTCCATGGCTCACCAGAGTCACCCGTAAAAATTCGCTCCCAGTGTCCCTCAGCACTCCGTCACTTATCAAACATTTTACTGCGGTTTGATCACCAACCACGGCCAACATTGACCAACACCGCAGCTGCAATTCTAATATGAAGCCAACCGTGGCCAACACTGGTCGCTGTCGGCCAACACCGCGACTGCACTTCTTAATATTAAGCCATTCCAAGTGCCATAAGAAGATCAATTTCTCAAGTGAACGGGGTCAAGCGCTGAGACAACTCTTTTAAGATATTTCAATAGTTTTTAGATAATTTACGAGCGGATTAGGGTAGGATTAAACACAATTATTTTTTACTTTTTTATCGAGCAAATTATTGAATTGTTTAGGTTTGATTATATTCTCCTGACAGTTGCGGCAGTGCTATAACTATAAACGGAAAAAGTGCAAACTTTTATACAAGCACTGTCTAATCACAATCTTGTCCGTCATGTATGTACAGTAAGCGTCAGAGATATGTGACCCCCCTCCAGCAATAGACAAATGTGGTCGCTAGTTCGAACCCCAGCATAAGAATCACACTTTTTGCTTTTTTTTTACTTTTGTTTTATAATCCTGGTTTTAATATTTTATTACATTACCACAAATATTTATTTTATACGTTTTGTTATTCCTTATTACCTACTCAGTTATTAACTCGGAACATTAAAATTACCCTTTTAATCAATTTTTAACTAGAACAATAATTTCGTTAACTTCACAAGAGTCCGTGCAGCGTGATGGATAGTGTAACAGACTAGTAAACACTAGGTTCGCGGTTCGAATCTACGTAGAGGATACTTTTTGTATTTTTATACTTGTTCTTTTTTATTAATAATTTATTAACATCCTATTTAATATAGTAAGTTTAATTAAAATAGAAGTTAAAATCTTTTTTTTAAGGACTAATAATGAAAATTCCATAGTCACTGGTAACTTTTTATTAACTAAAAAGTAGGTATTTAAATACTATTATATTAAATATTGTTTACTAACTGAATAATGGGGGTAATATATATATATATATGACAGTAGATATATTATGCGTGTTCTGTAAACTGATTACTATATATTTTACAGCTAAATATTTACTAGTTAAATTATAATGTGTAGTCAATTATACATCAGTGAAACTTAAAGTTAACAAGTAAAATACCTTTAGCTTAACTCTTACTGTTTAAAATTGTGGTATTGGTGGTCTGCATGCTGTTAAACTTTATAAGGCATTACACTTTGGTTGTTTACTTTAGATTATACCTACATTTTACTTCATTGAGTAGAACCGTAAAAACAAGTCGGGTCATAACTTTTTTTATAAGTAATACCAAACTACTCGGTTAAAAGTGAAATGTATAGTTTCCCTTTTCTTTGATTATAAATTAATATTCTTATTGCATTTAACACAATTTTTCAGTTATACTTTAGACAGAGATGGCGGGACACAGCGGTGGGAGTTGTGGAAATTGCGGGAAGAGGCTTTTAAGTATAAAATGGGCTATTCAAAAAACAATTTCAAAAATGAGTATAGGTTAGACCGCCCCTCGCCCCATTAGTCTGTATGCCATTATCAATATGTAATACGTAATCTAAACCAGCTATTTAACGTTGCAAAGAGAAACGACATGTTATCAAATATAACAATTATTCATCTCTTAGCCCGTTACCAATGCAATGCAACCTTACCACAATCTTAGTAAGCATAGGGTATTTCTCCACTAATTAGGTCGAATTCAAACAGCTCCCATTAAAGTTACATTGAAATTTCCTATTAACAGAAACACTTTAGTTTCAGTCATGTCACATCAAATTGACTTGAAATAATACTAATGAAGAAGAATCCATGTTAAAAAAACTACATTAAATGGCTAACAATATGTATGTTTTTTAAGGTAGAAATTAACGAGTTACCTCTTGGAAAAGCCTACTTGTTTAAGCACTATCTTGTTATTTGCAAAAAAACAATAATTTGTTAGACACTACTTATACAATAGCATTATACCTACTCATTATTTTAAAACTTGCATGGAGTAAATATTTGCCCAATAATGGAGAAATACCAACAACACATTTTTTTTTACAATTTTTACTAATAACATAGAGGAAAACCTGTTTTATCTTCTACCTGTTTTAGCCGGCTTTTCATGCTTGAAACCATGTTTGAACATACATTGGTGTTCCTCATCAATTCCCACTTTCTATAAACTTCTTCGTCTAAGTTTTGTCTTGATTTGACTTGTGTAGGGTCCCAGTTAAGCACCATAAATTCTCAATAGGATTAAGGTCAGGGCTTTTAGAAGGCCAATCTAATACAGTGATGTCTGTTTGTAAGGCTAACCACTCTTTCACTATACGGGAACGATGCACTGCACTATTGTCATGCACCAATGATTTATGTCTTGCACTAAATAAATTTGTCCTTCGGGATAGGCGACGCGAACGGAAGGCAACATGACGTCACGTAACACTTCGAGGTATCGCTCGCTGTTCATTCGGCCTCCAACTTCAACGAGCTGCTCGGGCCCCATAGATGACATCCAGCCCCAATACGCTAAAAAAAAATATCATGAGCATACCATAACTTGAAAAACGTAAAACTGAAATCACAGTTTTTTTTTAAAGTGCAGGTAATGAAAATTGTATACTTAATATAATATACCCACCTAATGATATCCTTCCGCTTGTTCTAAGGTCTAGCATATTTTTGGGGTCAAATCGCTCTCCACTTCTGCGCCACAATATTTTTCTTCCATCTTTGTCTGACTTAAAATATTTCTCGTCAGTAAATACGATATAACGAATCTCACCCATCTGCGAATCGTATTTCTCTGCAAGTAAAAATAGTATTACATTTGCTCGTTTATGATGATAAAACTTAAAAAACTCAAATAGCTTTAAAAATAAACATGGCTCTAAGACTATACCTATTACTTCACATAAAAAAGCTGCCGATTAAAAGACTTTTCCGTTAAATATATTTTTCTATCTTATCCCATATATAGGTAAACACACGACAGTAAATCCTCACAAACAAAATCTGGTGGCTTAACTTATTGATAACATTTTACTTTTTTTACTAAAAAATAAATGTCCCAATGGAGTCACAGGTTACAAACTTACCGTTATATTCAGTACTCGTGTGCTATTTGTTTAATACTTTTGTTCTCTTCCCAAAGAACCACAATTTTATCGAACCATATTGTCATTGAAACACAAAAAAAACGGACGGGGGCAGTTATTCAATTGCTTGAAATGCAAAAGGATTGTCGAGAGATCGTAATTGCGTTGCGACACAGGTATGATTTGCACACGCAAATTATGACTTACCCTCAGACAAATTTTCTCCACGAAATAACTAAACGCATTTACTCCAGTAAATTAAACCTTAAAATGTAATTGGTAAAAGTCGTTGTTAGTCGTCTGTGGAAATAAAATGAATAAAAATGAGGGTAGGAAAATATTGATAAACCAAAGACATTACTAATATGATCCAAGACAAGCTTGCAAAACAGGGACGAGTATAGATATAAGTAATAGTTGGAACAGAATATCTATGTTAAGGGACCTCGATGTCGATGGCGCTTACGCCATTATCAGCGATGCTCCAATAAAAATGCAACGATGCGCAACCCGATGCGGCGTAAGCGCCATTGACAATAAAGTCCATTTTTATAGATTTTGTCATAGTTCTCTATTGCCGGTCGGAACTGGTTCATATTTTTGTTGTGTAGTCCATGTGTTACGATAGCCCAGTGGAAAAAAGCCGGACTAATGTATCAGTGAAGCGAATGAGTGTGAGCCGAGGCCCCAGGATCGATCCCAGCTTAGCTGACAAGCAGATTTGAGATATTTCATTTTTGAAAGAATTAAATGACAGTGTCGTAAATGCCGATTCTCGTGTCGAACGAGAGTTCCAGTTTTACACCTAGGGGGGTCACGTATCTCTGACGCTGACTGTACATGTTCATATTTCACCATTACTGTATTCAGCAGTACCACCTGGATGCAAATTTTCCGAGAAGGGAGAAAAAGATAGGGACGAAGTAAATATTAAATACACCACGATTCAGTGGTGCTGAAGTTTCCTGCTGGCGGTCACTATAATAATATCGTCTCCGGCATAGAGATCCTGATCAAACTAATGGTCAGAAATACTAAAATGACTATTTCAAAAAGAATTCTAGCTGATACTGATACTACAAACTCTCTACGGGGCTATCTGTATGTTTGTCGTGATAGACGCCAGTCAGAGGTGCGTAATTACTGTGCGCGCACGCGGTCAAATTGCACGTCGGCCGCGTCACCAACCTACGGACAGCAGAAACAGACTAAACTTATTTCTCCTAGCCTAGTCGGTAGTGACCCTGCCTATGAAGCAGGGGTCCCGGGTTCGAATCCTGGTCAGGGCATTTATTTGTGTGTTTATCACGAATATTTGTGACTGAGTTATGGAGTAATATCGTCACCTAGTACCCACAACACAAGCCTTATTGAGCTTATTGTGGGACTAGGTTGATTTGCGTAAGATTGTCCCATAATATTTATTTATTTCTCGGTTTGTAGGATATACACTGACTTAAGATAAGTGTCTTTTTTGTAGGAAAAAAATAATCTGAAAAGCAATTTGCAAATAGTTTTTGTACAACAGGGTTAAAATAAATCTTCGGCTTTAGTCAGAAATTGGGGTTAATTACTTTAAACTTGCGGCGATGACATTTAAATTATCTTGGTGTGCCTTTATAACTATAGTGCTCTCCCTTATGGGAATATAGTTCAGAGCTGGATACGGTTACCTTCTTTTAGTATGTTGTTGGGTACGACACCAGGACCCTAAAACTGCCGAGAGACGGGGACGTCGATGAATGTCTCTCGAGTAATGACGTCATAAAAATGGCTGCCGCTTCGTTACGAAAAGTGTAAATTTCATCCAAATTGTGCATTGTACCTATACGTGTGTAGTATCAAACGAAAGAAGATTAAATGTGCTATATTGTTGTAATACATTATATACTACTGTATATTACAGTTTGACAGCTATAAACGAAAACCCAAAATCAGGCTAAAAAGTTATTCGGATATTTGCATTTTACAACAAAATTATAAGTCCAACTTTAAAGCCGAGTACTACAATAACAAAACAGGCTATTTAAGCTATACATTGCTATAAAAGTTATTAAAATCTGGTAATAATTGTGGCAGCTATGTTAAAAAACATGTCGGCAGTGCCGAGCTATTTCCTTAGAGAGAAAAAATAACAATTTTCACAATTTACAGAATATCCGCAGAAGCTTCGAGTATATTGTTGGTCAAATAATTTGGAGCCCCTAAATGTCGGAAAAATATCTCTATAGTGATTGAGGTCCAAATAATGACGTTATGAACGTGACCACTACCGAAATTTGTAAAACATAAATTAAAGCTATACCATGACACATACACACATGTGTGTAGCATCGATCGAAAGCTTATTAAATTTACTATAATACATACATACATTATTTGTGAAAATAATGTATAGTTTAGGAGTTGTTGACAAAATAAAATATTTTTTTAGGAAAATAAAATGTATATGTTAATTCTGTGGCCAAAGAAAATACAATACACGAATGTTTTGTATAGCATTAAAAACACCAACTATTCAGCTTTAAAACACAGTTTGAATTTATAACATTTGATAAGAAATATAAAAGTTGTGCTTACAACTCTAAAGCACACTAACTATTTTACCTACAATGCACTCATACTATGAGAAGCTTGGGCCTAATTATTGACTAGTTTTTTCTAAATTTTGTAAGGATTTAGGGTTCCTTGTCATTAAAGTAAATAAAAAAATCGGCCAAGTGCGAGTTGACTCGCGCTCCGAGGGTTCCATATACATCACACAATTTTAACAATTTGTATTTTTAAGACCAACTTACGCTTGACCGCAGACTTATTAGTGTTTTTTTCTGTAATGTACAGGTAAAGAACTATATTACGTATTTTTTTCTAAAATGTAGGTTCGTCGGTTTCACTGAAAAAAATAATTTGTTACAAGCAACCAAATTTCTTCTACCAGTAACATAAAAATAGTGACTACAAAACTAAGGCTTATTCTTACCAAAATGTTTTGTTATTTATACATAAACCATGTGTTATTAACAAATGAACTTGATTAACTCTTTACCAAACTTTGGTTATTGATGAAATAGCCAAAGTAGTTTTGTTATCCTTTTTTTTCAGTGTTCCGGGGGACAGAGAGCAATGGAAAATTTTTGCCTTATTTCTTAAATTACTTACAAACTATACCTTGTTATATATTAAATGAAAGGATTTGATGTGAAAACTACAAATATATAACTTTTATAATTTAAATTTTAATAGTTTTGAAGTTATTTAAGAAATAAGGCGAAAATTTTCCATTGCTCTCCATCCCCCGGAAACCGACGAACCTACATTTTAGAAAAAAAAACCTAATATAGATTTTTGCCTGTACATTAAAGAAAAAAACACTAAAAAGTCTGCGGTCAAGCGTAAGTTGGTCTTAAAAATACAAATTGTTAAAATTGTGTGATGTATATGGAACCCTCGGAGCGCGAGTCAACTCGCACTTGGCCGATTTTTTTATTTACTTTAATGACAAGGAACCCTAAATCCTTACAAAATTTAGAAAAAACTAGTCAATAATTAGGCCCAAGCTTCTCATAGTATGAGTGCATTGTAGGTAAAATAGTTAGTGTGCTTTAGAGTTGTAAGCACAACTTTTATAGTTCTTATCAAATGTTATAAATTCAAACTGTGTTTTAAAGCTGAATAGTTGGTGTTTTTAATGCTATACAAAACATTCGTGTATTGTATTTTCTTTGGCCACAGAATTAACATATACATTTTATTTTCCTAAAAAAATATTTTATTTTGTCAACAACTCCTAAACTATACATTATTTTCACAAATAATGTATGTATGTATTATAGTAAATTTAATAAGCTTTCGATCGATGCTACACACATGTGTGTAAGTGTCATGGTATAGCTTTAATTTATGTTTTACAAATTTCGGTAGCGGTCACGTTCATGACGTCATTATTTGGACCTCAGTCACTATAGAGATATTTTTCCGACATTTAGGGGCTCCAAATTATTTGACCAACAATATACTCGAAGCTTCTGCGGATATTCTGTAAATTGTGAAAATTGTTATTTTTTCACTCTAAGGAAATAACTCGGCAGTGCCGACATGTTTTTTAACATAGCTGCCACAATTATTACCAGATTTTAATAATTTTTATAGCAATGTATAGCTTAAATAGCCTGTTTTGTTATTGTAGTACTCGGCTTTAAAGTTAGACTTATAATTTTGTTGTAAAATGCAAATATCCGAATAATTTTTTAGCCTGATTTTGGGTTTTCGTTTATAGCTGTCAAACTGTAATATACAGTAGTATATAATGTATTACATCAATATAGCACATTTAATCTTCTTTCGTTTGATACTACACACGTATAGGTGCAATGCACAGTTTGGATGAAATTTACACTTTTCGCAACAAAGCGGCAGCCATTTTGATGACGTCATTACACGGGAGACATTCATCGACGTCCCCGTCTATCGGCAGTTTTGGGGTCCTAGTGTCGTGCCCAACAACATACTAAAAGTTGGTAACCGTATCCAGATCTGAACTATCACTTAGGCCCTCTCCCATAACGGAGGGGACTACTATTACAATGTTACTTTGCGTCCGTAGGAAACACCTTAGACAACCCTACACGTGATCCCTGGGTGGTGCTAAAAGAGTAACAAACTTGGCAGCTGCACTGTCCCATCTGGACCTCGCAGCACTCACTGGATTTTCTTCACCATCTACTTTCCCACTACTATTACCACCTGAAAGAAGAAATGCCTATCTATATCCAGTGAGATGTAGCCATACGATATTTAAATAAATAAGCTATTTATTACTGCTTACTCCCAATTATAACCTGTATTGTTTTGTATTTATTTGTATTTTGTAGTCATGTGAATATAAAAAAATACTAAAGGAGGTCCCACGAGGTAACGGAACTGAAAGATACTAAAAGAATACCGTGTAAATGAAGAAATATATTTGCTTTTATTAAGTACCTAGTTGTAGGTAGGTACTTGCAAGCACAGCTACTTCAAAATTGAGAAGTCTGCAAAGAAAGTGTGCTACAATTAGCTACGTTTTCTGTCCACCGTACCGGTGTTCAGCTGTCGGTACACCTATTCACGTGTGATGGATTGCGGGCGCGATTAGGGCGCCGGCGCCGGCTGACCTGTTCTTTCATATCTCACTAATGGCCGCCGTACCTACCCTGCTCGCTACCTACCCATGCTACCGGTGGTACCTTATTAGATTCGAATGCTGGATGAGGTACGTTATCTTTCAGTGCTTTTACAATATTTTTTGCTTCTTTTGTCTATTTAGTTTCCCCTATTCAAGTGTTTACAAACCGGTTATATTTATTCATATTAAAAACAAACTTTTTTTATTCCCTAGTATACAGCGACCTGCTACGTCAGATTTTCTGCATTCTACGCGCTACAACATAGCGTAGTACCTCGCATGCGATGCGGTTATTCCGTCACAAAACTACGAAAGCCGACATACATACACTGTTTAACTTATACAAGCATTTTAGTTAATATACATATACATACAAGAAGGGGGGACTTCTAATATTTGATTGACTGTTAGTTATAACCTAACCACGTATGCTGGCAGGTTTAATTGGTGTCTGTATAAATATGTGACAAAACTCAAACTGCCGAGCCAACAACAGTAAAAAAAACTTGTTGTACCACATCCAGCTGCTAGGATCACATGGCATGTACCTGTCGGCTGTCAAACGTACAAGGGTCATTACTTAGCCCATCACCGCCGTAATTAATACTCACGTCTGCCTTTTGGACAGCTACACCTATATGTGTACCCAAATTATATCCTGCATACCCTGCCACCTTTGCTGCTTTGTCAGAAGGTTGGTTATCGCGTGTTCAAATGTCTTTTACTCTTAGTCGTACCTACGCTAGGTATTGCCGAAAATATTCTGCGATCGCTTTAACCCCTATGCCGTGGAAAGAAAGTTTATATTCATATATTCAACTACTTAGTTCTTCGTGTTTGGTACACATGCAAGCTGACCAGTGCCTGACTTTCGGCCGAGTCATGTTGAGGTGGATTGGAAATTTAAATTTGGAATAAATGGTAAAAGTTGAGAACTGCTTTTAGGGTTCCCGAGTCGTGCCCACTGGAACCATGAGAGTATAACTGATACGTAATTATATTACTTGCCTTCGTCTATTCGTCCATCTATACGACTGTCAGCAGACTGTCTCTATTCCATGAACCTCAGTAGGTACTAATCTATTATATAACCAGCAGCGCAGGATATAAACTGTAAAAGCACACAACATCAGCAGGAATCATTAGAAAACGCATTTTTTTTAAAAGCTATTCAGGTTTCAGGCGCAAAACCAAAAACAAAATTAAAACTTGTTTCCAATGGCCCACGTTTAATTCAACTGACTTATTTTAAACACATCTCTCTACTAGTCCAAGCCTAGGTGCCCTAGGCAATCATCCCCAGGCCTAGCTCGGGCACTAATCACTTCGCGGTGGCAGTAAATCTGCGAGACACCTGCGTGCATCAACCAGTAATTGCTCCCTGAACTATTCACAAAACACCTTGGGCTTTCTGGTCTCTTCATGACCTATAGGAAAAGAGATCGTCTTTCTGAAAATAACTAACGAATGATGGTGTAGATTTAGTTCTAAGTATGGATGCCCCTCCACTTAATAGAAAATGGCAACTCAGGAACTGTCAGATTACTTCACTAAATTAAAGATTTACTTTTAATACATGTTACTGTTTTGTGTCCAATAAATAAAAAATAAAATCTAATATGTAATTTTGACTATAATTTTGATACAGATTTTCTGTTTCATAACATGTTCCAGTGTGGGATTCTGCAGATACCTCCAGAACCGCCAAACGAAATGGAATGGAATGGAAAAATTGTAGGAAAAGTACATATTAGGAGGTCAAGTAACATTGGCCAAAGTCGAATGGTGGGTTCGTAATTAGTAAGTTCCCTGGCGGACGCTGGCAGGTGACAACGATTAGATTTCAGATGCACGTAAGTATATATTGTAATTGACACACTAGATTGTTGCCATATATAGCAAAGTGGGGATCCGTAGGTAAAATTTTCACGCTTACAGTGTCTATCTACAGTTGCAGGTTTCTGAACTTATAATCAAGTACTTAGACTAAAAATAGTCTACCCTGCACAAAATGGAAAATGGCCTTTACATAACAAATCTGCATTAGATATTCCCAGAACCTGAAAAGTATTCACCAAAAATACGATTCGACATGCTTATAATCAGGTCCAGGTGTTCATAATGATCTTTGCACGTCCTTATTATTCTTGTCAAGTTTATTTTGAAAATCTAGCCCATTTTGCAACTTCTGTAGGTAAAATCTATTTCATCGCCAGCCTTCTTCTCGGGATAAAAAATACGAACGTGACTCACATACAAAACAATATCTCATCCACGCCAATAAAACACAACCTATTCCAATCCTCAAGCAGATTACATGCAGGATCCAATCAGCGGCGAATGAGAGTCGCATCTGCACCACATACCTCCTACTATTCCAATAACATAATCCACAGTAAAATGAGCCTACGATTGTAGGAGAATGTTTCCCCTCGTGGGCCAACTTTTATGGATGGTACCGTTAATCCATTAGGCACCTCGCGTTCCATATTTAATTCTAATTCTTCCCCTCACCTAAGCAATTGTCCGCCCTGCGCACATGTCGCGACCGCCAACGTATAAAATTTGATAAATCGCATTGCCAACATGTGAACTACCCTCTTAGCTTAAACGGTTCGTATTTGATGCTTGGTGCAACTTAAAATCATCTCTATCAAAAAGGATTAGAATTGTTTTCAGAATGCATGTATTAAATGTCAGTTATCATCGCTCAGCGCTCCAGATATCCAAAACGCTGAAGCAGCGTGAACTAATTTCAGCTGTAAGCTGAAAGGATAGAGTTGAATTTAGATTTGACTTGTCATAAAAGATAATTGTAAGGTATGACGGGTGAAATGGCGAATGCACTTTAGTGAATGCCCGTGCAGGGACGAGGTAAGATAATGCAGATGTTCAGCCCCTCGGACAAGGGCCCGGATTGATGACAGAAGCAATTCTGGACGATTTCAATTAATATTGATGTAAAGCAAACCTGCTTATGGTATTAGATGGAATGTGCACCCATGTGTAGTAGGTAAGTCTTTGGGTCTGATTGGAATATATATTTTGTCTTAAAGGTACATTAACAAAACCTAGTCACATTCATTTGTACTATACGTAAGTACTTGTTATGTATAAACTTATAAACATTAGGTGGGTATAAATGTACTTATGCAAATATACAATATATTGGCCACAGCATCGAAATCATAGGCTGCCTCAGACAGGCGAGGCGGCCCACAGCGTCTCCGATGACGTTAAACACCGATTGCCGAACTACACTTCTGCTAAAGAAGTTAAAATACACTCATAATAACCGTATAAGTCCCGTCGTCCAGTTTTTATGTACATCTTAATTGAAAACGTATTTTCGCATAGAATGTTGTTTTCAATTCATCTACTAACAATAATCTGATAAGTTAACTTTGCACTATAGTAGTAGTAGTAGTAGTAGTATAATACTTTATTGTACAACAAAGAAAAATACAACAGTAAGAAAACACAATATTTGTACAAAGGCGGACTTATCCCTTAAGGGATCTCTTCCAGTCAACCTTTGAGCAGTTGAGGGAGAATTGGAACTGGTAGACATACCTGGCTGGTAGTTTTACAATATTAAAAAGTTGTACATGTCTAACGCTTATAATAACTGTATCTCATCAATTTAATTCATATTAATATACTCGAAAATGTCTAAAATAAATACCACCATAATTACAATAGACAACTATCTGCATGAAGGATTTTACTGTAAAGGGCTTAACGCACCTAACGCATAGGATAATAACTTGCCAAATCCTAAAGGTGATTCCTATTGTCCGAGTCCCACACGGTACTAATGGAAACTTGATAGCGGCAAAAAGCCGCGTGCGCCGATACAATAAATCCTGCCACGCATTCTGCTCCGCTCCGGTAATGCTAGCGCGATGCTCGTGATTTTGGGCTCTGGGTGCACCAGTGTAACTTCGAACCTGTAAAAGGTACCTACGCGTATTATCGTTATTATCAAATTTGTTTGTACAAAAAAATGTTTTGGGGATTTCACACCCAAAATAGTTCGTTCGTCCCAAAAATCGTCGTCAAATTATTTTGGACTTTCTATAACTCAATACTTTTACAAAATTTTAGCAGAGTATTAGGTAAAATCTTTTTTTTTTATATAAACTAACATTATCTACGTTTTTATTAACTATAGAAGCTTGGCAGTAAAAAAACTAGGAAGTTTTAGATCTTCATTTCATTTGATGGAGAAAACACAAAAAAAAGTTATTCATGAGTCATATTTTTTATAGTTACATAATATCATATGTACCTACTGTACTGGTTCATCTGAGCCCTCGACTAGGTAACAAGAGATGACAATAACACTGCTTGGACTCGACAGATGGCACGCAGGTAACCTTACACTGGGGTTGCAGGGGGTAGCACGGGGTTGCACGGAGTAGCACGGGGTTGATGCGACGATTGTCCGCGCTACAATTCCGAAAGCGAGACAGGGAAGGCAATGTGTGTAATTTATTCAGATGAGGTGAATAATTAGAGAAAATTGTATTTGATTTGATTTATCTACCTATTTAATTTTAATAACGGGATTTCTTATTTAATTTTAAAATAGGTATAGTCGATCCGAGGCTGGCAACATTTAAAAATGAAGACACATTTAGTGACATTCTTCTTGCTATCAATTAGAATTAAATTAAAGAAAAAAATCCACAAAGATTTTCTTGTAGGTAGGTATTCAGAATTATTTGATTGGCGATACGAACCAAATTCGATTCCAATACAATTTGAATACATGTAAATACTAAATAGTAACAGACCATGGGCCGTATTCTAACTTTAAAACACGCACAGACACGATCCAACTCCAATGCAAATCCAATACAATAACAACACAATAGAGCTTACGACTACACGTCTGAATCAAAAATGACGGAATTTACTTGAAAATTACTGCGTTGCAACTACAATACTACTTCAATATTGGTTGCTTATTGGTTGAGCGTTGGAGTTATGTTTAAGACAGATTGTGTTGTTAATGTATTGTTTATACATTTTAAAATTAGAATATGGCACCATCTCGCTTACACCATTTCAAGATTTTCAAGCCTTAAATTTCAACTTTTAGGCTTTCGTAAAACAGAAAACTTTTTTCTGTAACATTAATTACCAAAGTTTAAATCTGCACAGTTGGCACATCGATGTCAAGCGAAATCGGATCCCTCCAAACTGCATTACACACGGACAATGGGATATTCAATTATGCAAATGCAAGGTGCAATAATAGCGCCATGTGTGCGCGAGCGCCGCCGCCATCTTGGATTTACCGTCAAACCCATTATGACGTAATTCTCTAGATATTTGATCGGTGACTGGGCCTTTTTGGTATTGGGGTGTTGTAATAACGGTAGGATTAAGGGCGGAATGGTGTTAATTCCATTTTTGAAGGGAAGGTGTGCGGATTTAGTAGGGCTTTGGGCGGATTTTCAATAGTGATGTAATGATTTTAAATGTTCATAGATATCAAGCGCTGATTGTAATATTTGTAATAATTTACGTTATTACATCTCGTCATTAAGGTAAAACCATAAGCAATTTTATTGACCAACCCACGAATATTCAACACAAAGGTTAATTACTCAATAACGAACAAACAGACACCTAATGCACAAACATCATTACTAATAATATTTGTTAATCGTTATCGCTACCTCTGTCTAATTACATATACCTAGAGAAGATAAGAGTGATAAAAGTAGGTCAAAATGTATTTATCGCGCTACCCAGTGAAGCCGTATTAATGTGAACCTAGTTCCTACTTGAATTACAACCGTGAAACTAAAGATAACTTATCAATGGTGATATGTTATCATTTATCATAAATGTACACATAGTCTTCATGGAAATGGGTAAAACTGAAGCTTTTTAAGGTCAATAAGTTTTCCCTATTTTAATTTATTCCACAAGTAAATGTGAATAACTTTTTCCATCCTTATGATGACCTTAAACTATGTATACTTATTTATCCTTTTTGAAGTGATAAAACTAGCGTAAGAAAAATAAAGGATTATGCTCTACTCGACACTTGCCCATGCCCAACTTTAGTAACACATTCACTGCTATTCTACGCGCGTAGAATTTCCCGTTCATCATCATCATCAATTATTTAGGAGCTGGGCTCTTGTCGGTGGAGCATTTTCCATGTATATCTGTCCTTTGTCTTCCTTCTCCTTGATGGCCAGATGTTGATACGACACGACGTTTATTTTTTCCTTGACTTGATCCATGTACGCTAAATATTCTTGGCTTTCCTGGCTTCCTTTCTGCTTCAACTTCCCGCTATGTAGCGAAAATCCTTCGAGAGCCGTGACGACAACGTGTCGTCATTAGCAGTGAAAGGGTTAAGTAGCCTACCTGTTTCTACAAGTTTGCTTTTAGAAACAATACGAAGGTTATTGTTATCTAATTCTGTAAACAAGATATATTTACTAGTTTAACTTGTCTGTTTGCGTTATTCCAGTGTATTTGATGTGATAAGCCGCGAGCCGCCACCAACAAATGTAGAAAATAGGAAATGTACAGTCAGCAGCTGAAGTAGCTAAGCGGGTAGGAGGTACACACGCTCTTATTCTCTTAATAATAAAGTCGTGTCTAGCTCATTTTGAACACCCTACCCGCTTAGTTACTTCTGCTGCTGACTGTATATCGATGTTTATTTAAATTGATAATAGCGGCACCTAGTGACGCCTACTAGTTCGATAAATATTATGTACCGAAATATGTACCTTGCATAATGTTAGTCGTTAATAGAGCTATTCTGATTCTGAGTGTTTTTATTTACATAGGAAATGATACCGTCTCAAATGTTCAATAATTTCTTAGCCGTAGTATTTTTTTATCTTGAGCATACAATATAAATTCTAGTCAAATTCTGATCCTATGACATGGACCTACCAACAAGAGTTAGGCCCTTGTGATCCTCATTACCTCAAATGTCAATTTTATCGTTAGGCGAACCTTAGATAGAGCTGGTCATCATCATCCACCTATTCTCTTATTATTACCTAGCATATTATTAGTCGAGAACTGTTTGTGTGCTTTCTGTTTACAACTCAACAAACATAATTAGGGTATTCTCATTCATTTAATCAAGTTTTGTAATTACTCATTTTAACTTTATTTACGCCAACAATACATTCACACTTTCGGTATTTTGTTATGTATTAGAAACTAGCAATAACAATATTATTATATAACCTACCTACGTCAAATAAGGAGCACAGGAAAATATTAAACACATCCGTTTATGAAAAAACAACTACATAACTATGCTGCTATTTAATTAACTATGTGTGTTGCTACGAGTACATTTATTTTACAATAAACAAAGTTATAAATACACGAAATCATTCCCGCACCGAAAACCCCGAGGTATGATAATAATGAAGTGTTTCAGTGTTTATGTTAGGTTTTTCAATGTATTAAGATGTTTGATTATTAATTTTGTACCTAAATCTTAATATTCAGAACATAGGCTTGAACATACTAGATGCTGTTTAATCTTAGCTGTAATAGGTACTTCCTAACTTTCGTAACCAATGCTTTACTAAAACCTTACAAAACCTAATATTTTATGGACATTACAATTCCCCTGTCACGGGTCGCAATTAGTTACAGCCATTTCAATTCACCATTATATTCCGGTAATTACAAGAAATGCAGTAAACCGTAATAGTAACCTCTCGATGGCTCCCTCAGGCACATTTTTACTAATTCCTCGGGAGTCATTCCAATCAGTGGGACTGTTTGTTCCTTAAAACCAGTACAAAACAGTCCTCGATTGCTAACAGATACTATGCATGTCTAGGTCACTTATACACTGGTTGTCCCGTGAACCAATTGACCTACTCAACACGGGCCCATTCGCACTGCCGTTATGTTTTAAGTTTGATTTGAAATTTGATCGCGCGCCATTACGGCAACTGTTCATGAATTTGTTTAATAAAAGGATATATAACAGAGCTATAGGTTTGTAGATGAATTAAGTTTAATTTACTTGTAATAATTAAATGGCTTGAACTCCTATAGTAAATCTGTGTTTCAATAGTAATAAAATAACCAGTTAAATGCGAGCGATATTGTAAAATTGGGTAAAAAATAGGTGTACAGATAGTAGTAAACTTTTTTTACCTCTTACATTCTCTATCACAATGTAAAAAAAAATCATAATAGAAAATATTGGGTAACGAGAGTAGATGAAAATTGTCGAGCAACGACTTTATAGTCACAGATATATTAACATTCAAAGCATATAAGCCAACTTTTTCCTTCGCCTCCACACAATTAATATTATTGATCTAATCCAAACAATTTGTGACTGGCCAGCACACTCTGACCTCTTTCATTTAGGTGGTTGGTCGAGATCCAGGTTCTAATAACCCTGGCTGATGTGTGCGGCGTGAGGTATGAGGCAATTAGCGGTTATCGGCTGATGAACCTCAAATAGAATTACAAATAGTATGATCTTGGTCGACGGGAGGGCGGCACGTTCTGTTATAAGAAGTAGTCAATATTGATGCTGGTACTAAGCTGTTAGATGATCTGACTTTGCAGATTGTAAAAGTCTTGCAGAAAAGGTGGTGGTTAGGTGGATTAATACATTAATTAAATCTTTTACCATTTTTGCCAACTCGCCATATACGGCAACATGAAAGGTAAAATACTATATAACAGCCGTAGCAATTCAAATTAATTATTTAGATATAGAAGATAATCAGCAGTCAGGATGGTTCAAAACATTTACAATAGAATATGTATATATGTATGAATAGATACTAAACGATCTATTAGTTTTTTATTTATTTATTGAGTCACTAAATAAAGCAGTACATGCAAGTTTTATGTAATTTTTAAACTGTTTAAGCCAAGTTGCAGTAATTTCGTTTCTTTAAAATTTGTCAACACTCTAGTTTGAGTAAGTACATATTACAGATATTTGTATTATTTTAATGTCAACCTATCTAAACATGACTTCCAATGAAGCTGAGGCGCATTCTGCTAATGAGGGTGCATCATTAACAGGGACACGTGAACCGATCGTCCATCGAAGTGTTTAGCGTTTAGTGGGACGTAGTGGGAATGGGAGGCATGTTTATTGAACTCATGTCCGAGCGGACAGCAGTGTGGACATGTGACGCCACAATTAGAGATTAGGCGTAAAACCGACGGCACTCAGTATTTAGCACCGCCTTTAGGTGGCCTGGAAGAGACCTGCCTGCACTAAATTAAAGAATATAAAATCATCTAACATTTAGAGGACACAGTTCAGGTAAGAAAGAATATCAAACGTATTGCGAAGCAGTCAGATTTGGATTTTATTTTTATTTTTCATTTTAATTACACAATAGGCAGGTACATGTCTGTCTCTCAAGCTGTTTTGATATGCCTTCTTAAAGAACTACGCATTATTGTATATAGTATCTTTAATGTATTAGTATTACTGTTTTGAAAAAATAAGTCCCGCCGAGTTTCTTGCCGGTAATAATTAATACTTCTCGGGTCAGAGGTGTAGGGTTAGAACCGGTGGTAGTTTCTTTTTCTCTCTGACGTTCATAAGTGCATTGTAATGTGCCTAAATTGAAGAATAAATATCTTTTATCTTTTTATCTTTTTTAATCCAATGAATCAACTCTTATACTACTTGTTTTCATAGGTGCAATGCATGCAGGCAGCCTGCCTGTTGATAACCCCATGGACGCCTGAAACTACATGGATGTTACATCCTCTGAAATCTCACGTGCGCGACTATGTTCAGCTATTGAAAAAATATCCTTTATGAAGCAAGAGATTGCCGTATTGTAAGGGCATTTATTTGTATTTATTTATCGCGGATATTTTGTCCTGAGTTGTATCGGTTGTAGATAGATTTGTGTAAGATTACCTCTTCCAGTGCGATATGCGGCTGATCCCGTTGATCGCAATGATGGCGTGACAAAGATCGCCGCCAACAATTCCCATCAATTTGCGCGCTGACAAGGTGCGCACCGCACTGCGATGCCGTGGAGTCACCAAGCTCAAACCTAAAATAACAAGATACCAACACAACCTCATAGTTCCACATTTATGTAGCTTTTCCACAAGTTCTGATATCGAACCGAACTCTGGACCTCGCAGCACTCACTGGCTTTTCTTCACCATCTACTTTTCCCCTACTCCTACCACCTGAAAGAAATGCTTATCTATATCCAGTGACGTGTAGCCATACGATAAATAAATAAATAAATCGAACCTAAGTTTACCTGCATACTTAGTTTAATGTGCAATTATTGCCTATCAATATTTTGTGGTTAAAAAACATACACTTTCAGTGGCTTACTTAATTCTCGGCTAGGATTTCTTTAAGGAAACATTTATAATTCAATTTCGGGTTTACGTTACATTAGACTAATCATAGAGTAAGTATTAACTACGGACATCAACCAATTTATAATTGATGTTAACAAAGAGATTTATCGTAAACATTACCTACTGAACTAAAATCAGCTTTACTGGCAAGTCTCTGCTTGGCAGAATATAATTCCCTAGAATAAGTAGGTATTTAAGTCGTCTCCACGGCTTTTCTGTGCGCGCTCAAATACCTAGTCAGGTCGGTCAGTTTTGCCGGCTAGGGCCCTCCACGTCGGTCTATGACCGTTGGCACCCGATTTAACCACGGTTTTAGCTGATTTGATTACCGCGCTGAGGTTTTTGAATTGGTGCAGGATCATCATGATTAGATTGAGTCTGATTGTAATATTCCGATAACGAGGTATAGTAGGCATGCTAACTTTTTTCATCTCAAAATATATAGCTAACATAAATACTCTTCATTGCACACTTCACAATAAAAAATATGTGAATAAATGTTACCAAAAAGCGACGTTTTCCAGACTTAATTGAGAAGCGGAAATTGTGTTTTGAGCTTTCCTTTTTATTGATTAAAACCTAAAGATTTTCTAAAATGCATGTTGTATCTTAATTATTCCCGGAACTAATAAACTAAATTTGCTCATAGCAATCGATGAAAAACCTATGCTCTTCCCTTTTTTGGGGGTGATACTACTAATAAGTAAAAGTACGTTTTTTTCTGTCCGCGCTTTAAGTAAAAAAATCCTTGGCCAAAATATACTTGGACAACTAAACCAAGCAGTTGTTTAGCATCAAATTGAAACACCAACTTCAAACGATTCAAGTTCCAAATTCCCTTTAAAACGTTCCAGCCAACGATTTTATCCCCATGAATGTTGCACGGAGTGCAAATGTGGTGATTCCGGCTCCTGGCAGGCAACAGCCGTAAAATTAAGATAACGTCGGAGCTAACTAACAGAGGTGTCTCAAGGTGCGAATAAACGGTGTCTTGGCTTGAAGCGACCAGCTTATCCTCAACTCCTTACGTAATACATATCACTGCTTATTGTTACACCTTATGCCATCGGAATAAGGTATACGAATGGTCAATTAACTTCGTTGACGATGGTACAACAGAACCCAAAATTTCAAGTTAAAAGGACTCTTAAGTCCTTTTTACTTGAACTGTAGAATGGCATCTTGACTGTTTGAAAAAGCGGCTAGTATAACTTCAACTCTACCTTAGTACCTCCTTGTACGATTGTCGAAGCCGTTCACTGGTCAAACGTAAACACTAATTCAATGTAGTAAGAACTACCAACAGTGAAATAAATGTGAAGCTGTTAGAAGAACTTAGAGACCGTTCTTGACTGGTTGATGAGACTTAAGCCAGTTTATATAGAGTCATTGAGAACTACGGTGGAGGTTTTAAGGAAGGGATCTTGTAGTTTTGGTTGTGTGGAGACACATCAAGTTTTATTACCTTTGCGACTGTGATAATTGCTTTCTAGAGGCTGCGTGTGCTGGCCAATCTCTAGGGTTGCTACAAATACATTTCGAATTTTTTTATTGTAGTTTTATTTGTCATATTTTTTCCTTACCCTTGTCGAATAAAGTGGTGTTTCTGTAAATGACGAAAAGGAAATCATATACTCCTAAATTACTGAGTTAATCTTAAACAAAGTAGAATCTACCATTTTATTTATTATTTATACGTTTAGTAAAATGTTCATTAAAATTTTGAAAAGGGTAAAGAGAAGGCAAAAAAATATTTTTGTTCCCATTGGCAGCCCTGGACAAGGTGCGAATTTGCATGCGTAGAGGCAACACCTCTCGGCTCGTTGCGTCTGCAGTTTATTGGCAAGGCAAGGCTGTAATAGTGCCAGCGATAGACTTTTCATTAAATAAATACAAAAACAAGAAAAAAATAAAAAAATATTATTATTTAACTAGTTGTTTAATTTACAGCCCATGAAGAAATTTTAAGCAAAATTAAGCTCCAGCCTGCCCAAGAATTTTTTTGACCTACCGTCACTGGATGCACAGAGAGAGCAAGTTGCAACATAAAAAAACATATATGTACCTAGTTTTAAATAGCTAAATAGAAAATTTAAAGTCCTAAAGTCATTCGTTGTGTACGAAGATCGTGTTTATTTATTCTCAATAAACTACAAAGTATTAGCGCCATATTCTAATTTTAAAATGTATAAACAATACATTAACAACACAATCTGTCTTAAACATAACTCCAACATTCAACCAATAATCAACCAATATTGAAGTAGTATTGTAGTTGCAACGCAGTAATTTTCAAGTAAATTCCGTCATTTTTGATTCAGACGTGTAGTCGTAAGCTGTATTGTGTTGTTATTGTATTGGATTTGCATTGAAGTTGGATCGTGTCTGTGCGTGTTTTAAAGTTAGAATACGGACCCGGCGCAGCCCAGTGAAAAGTGTTAAACAATTGAATGCTACGAAATTGCTACGAAGTCTGCGTAGAACGTAACTTACTTAAACATAGCATAATTGCCTGATGCGTGTTACTAGATTTAAAGAAGTAATTTCAACAGCAAATGTTTGCTTGCCACGTCTTTAAATGACAAAACGACCTAAAAAACTATGTTAACCAAATGATAGACTGCTTTAAAGGTATTATATGATTTAAAGTAAGATATTTTCCTACAAAGACATAAAACAAAATGGATTCCTCCAGGCTCCCGAGCTCATGCGTGCAATTCCTCGCCATTCCCAACTCCGGACAGCGCAATAATCCGTTTACTTTTATCTCCATTCCTTGTTTAACTCGACCACAATACCCTTTCATCTATCACTTCTTTATTACCTTGCTATTAAGGTTTAAGTTTGTGTAGTTAGTGTGCAGTGAAAGTTGGTGGTGTTTCGTCAAAGACGTTATTACCTGAAGGAGATAGTCTCGGACGGTTGGTATAAAATGCAAATATCTGTCGCGGCCCGCGGCTTCGTCAGACGGACGAATTGAAACTGGCTAGAGATGTGTGTGTGTCGATAAACAAATTCTTATTTTAAACTAGATTTACTCTAGGCATTGAATCAAGCATCAATTGATGCCTATCAAAATATCAAAGAAACTAGATAACAATTTCTTGTCTTGGATAGGTTTTAGATGTTATTATAAATGTTAAACGTAAGGTCTCAATAAACTTTTCATGTTTCAACGTACAAGAGGGAACAAAGTGACACTAAGGATTCACAAAGATAAAAATACCTACGATTATTTAAATACTGAAAAAATTCAATAAATTAACCAGATTGAAATACTTAGCAATCTTAACATCGATGCAATTTATTTATTTGTTTTATTATTCAAATAATATTGTTACCCAGTCATTCCGACCTCCAAATCCTCGAAAATGAAAATCACCGCCAGCTCTTCACTATTCCAGCAAACCGCTGATTCGGTGTGGCTTGTTGGTCGCGTTTACGAGGGTCGCTGTAAACTGTAAAAAGCGCAAACTGTTTGTTTATGCGCAGTATCGGGAGTGGGCGGCGCGCGGCGCTGGCGCTCGCCGATTGAAAACTTAAGGCCGGCGTTAGCCCGCCCCGTAAAACCTGCTCTCTTTTATTGCGACTGTCTTTTAATTTAATTTTGGAACAGACGCTCCCTGTTTTTATGTTTGCATTTGTTTGTCCGGAGTTAATGAAACTGAACGTGGGAAATAAATTTTGAAATTGGAATCGAACGATCGTCATTTTTTCTCGCGAGTGCTTCGTAAACACGTCAAACGGTTACTTTTAAACCTTCGTATATCAATCACTTGTAGTATTCGATTCTAAATCCTAAACGCTGGGATGTAAGTGTTATTTTCGAATAGCAATTTGGTGTAATAGTAGCACGTTAAAGTAATCTCTAGACATATTTACGTCAGCCCAACCATTGATCATGTTTGAAAGCGTTTACAGAAAAGTAAACCGAGCTAGCGTGACTAAGCACGTATGAATCGATTCTGTATCTTCTAAAACGGAATTTGCGAACTCCAATGTAACCTACTTCGGATAAAGTTACATTTGGACTGCATAGTTAATTGGGGGGATGTGGCGAGCGAACAAGAGCAGTTTTGCAGCGCACTGTGGAGATGTCACTTAAGATAAACATAGTGCCCCGTACCTTCTCCGTTGCGACTGTTGTGTGGTAATTGAGAGAAAATTACGTTTTTATTCAGCAAGGGTAGGTAATACTGAGGTTAAAACTCTGCAAAGCAAAACCAATTTGTAGAAAATGTTTTGAAGTTTTCTATTTTAAATAAGTATTCCTTGCGAAACTGTTGTTGGTATAGTTGTCTCACGTTATAGCATTTTAACAAAATAATAGTTACTTGTACTTATCAACTTTCCCATTAAGAATAGTCATAGGATTTTGTGATTTCATTGTCAATATAATTTTACCTTATTTACGAGTACATTCTTACGTAACAACAAACTAAATCAAAATGAGGTCCGAATAAACCTCAAATTTAGTTATGATTTGATTGTATGACTATCTAAACTAAAAATTGTTGTTATGCAGCTAACGTTGACTGGTAGGTACCAGTGAATAATCCCTCAATACTTCTTTTTTTCCATTACAATAATTAGATAATTTATCGTAAATAGAAAAAGAGAATAAGAAATGAATTTAATTAACTTTACTGCAAAAAACAACAGTGGCAATCTTTACCACGGTTAAACAAAGACAGATAATTGTAGGTACTTACAATATTTAATCACTTTTTTCGTGGACACATAAATATATATACATATATATACATACTTAGTTAAATCTTGTATTATGAAACTGAAAGAACGAGAATTTAAGCATTATTAATCATTCGTAAACCTAGATATTGCACCGAGACTCGGTATACTGACCACATTACATACATGTACATATTGATACATATTATGTAAGTTGAGCGTGTTCTGTGAGTAAGAAAACACATGGTATACTGCCTATCCCTCTCTCCTACTACATTTAACTTGTCCAACCAATCACAAGATGGCTCTCTCAATTCAAATTGTTTTATTTAAAAGCCTCACTTTTATTTACCGCCACACATCCTACACATTCCTTGGACAGTTTTCCAGACTGCCAGTTTCACGTTGCAGCTTGTATGGTATTTCGGCAGGCTGTGGTCGGTGCGCCTCGAGGAGAGGAGACGTGCTCGGCCGGTTTACGATGCTGGAAAGTGACGTTTACTCTTGTTTTGATTTATGACGGCGCGGATTGTGGATTCTTTGTCTGTACTTGATTATTCGATGAAATTGAATCCGCGACTCATGCTGCGCTATGACTGCTAGAGATCCTTGAGAAATATTTCTTTTATTTTCGTGTAAAAAATGTTAAACCTATTTAAATGTTTTATTCAAATAAGGATTAAATTTTCTGACAAAAGTCCAGGTTTTGACACTTAGCTTATAATACTCTTAGCATTTTTATTTAGTAAATCTATAAGTCAAGTGATTCAAAGTCAAATATTATTTTGACAAAAAAAAACCTATTATCTTCTGGAAATAATTCCAAGACAATAAGTCTTTTTTAATTGCAGGGAGCTACAATTTAATGCACAAACACATGAAATTAAATTTTAAAAAAATACTAATTTTATTCAGATAGGCAACCTGTTTACAGTAATTTGCTAAGTATTTAAAGAGAGCTAACAGCCTGGCGGTTGTAAGACTTTCAATCCGTAGGTCTCTGGTTCAAACCCCGGCCAGTACCAATGTGTTTTCGGAACGTGTTGTATTAAATATCATTTGAGTAAAAGGATGAAAATTCTACCCAGAATCCGTGGCAGGTCGCGCTTGGCGGGTGTTTTTTGTTGAGCATGATTTGCCGGCGAATGGCCCCGTTTATGGTCGGGCTTGATAAGTCCGGCCTTACGACTCGCCTTCTTATTCATGCCATCATTGGGATTCCTTATTTATTTATTATAATACATGTATAACAAACGAAATAACCAACCGTAGCGGCTCGCATAACGTTTAGTTTATTATTTTTAGGTCGGTGGTTTGAAGGATATGAAAGACGTTCTGAAAATTGTAATGAAATAAAATATGACCTAAAACTAGTTTAAAATCTATCTACAAAACCAAATATCCGAACTCTGGAGAAGGGTTTCCATAAGTCTGGATGCGTTACCCCACTATACTTCGTTTTTTTTTCAGATAAAAATCGTGCGATTCACGTGGTATGATTTTTGGAAAAACGATTTTATAATTCGCTATTTTGCATCCAATTCACTTAAAAGTATCATTAACAATGGAAAAAAATAGTTTTATTTAAAAAATCCCGGATATGGCTTAAGAAAAAAATACATTCGCGAAATCGACTGTTATTTTTCTAACCTGAAAAAAACGATGTATATTTCAGAGTGCTCACTCCATACAACTGGTTACTTGCCCGAAAGCTTGACGTAATAAAGGCCTACGACTAAGGGAATTGGGTGTCCGTTGTAAACTTGGTGCCCACGTTCCCTGCCCGCGATTCCCTCAGTCCCCTTAGTCGTCATGACTACATTATATCAAGCTGCGGGTTTACAACCAGCGTATGGAGTGAGCAAGCCCTCTAAGCTTACTTATTTCTGTACGGTGGCTATGCTTGCGCTTTGCGAGGAACGAGCCAGCCTTGCAGCTCCTGTTTACCTTTGTTTTTAGCAAACTCATTATCATTAGTATTAATTCAATAGTGTCAATAAGTATACTCAAGAATTCATACTGAAGAATACGTGTACCATGCCTACCTACATCCATCTAAGCATATAATCGGAATCGGCTTCGATGCGTGCGCGTCTTGCCGTCGACATATTTATGTCGCCACGACTCAATAAATCAGCACGCGATAGCCGATACACCGAGTATGTTAATTCGGCGATTAATTGTCTCCAGACAGCTTATTTCGTTTCCTTCGCACACAATAGTTTATCTTACTTGCGTATAAATAACACCACTGACAGTTAATTCGATACACGTCAGATTTGTCTGTAGGTTTGCCACTATCAGACGGGTTGGGAAGAATTATGTGGATGAGTTTAGTGAAAGAGCCCACTTTGTCGATTTACAAGGACACTTCATTCTTTCACTAATAGATGGCGTACATTATGTAGTTTTAGGAATAATTCCATATCAACAAAGTGGGCTCTTTTATGCTGAATGTACAGCCTTGGCCAGAAGTGTTGAGCATAGGTGTTTTTTGTTTACAATTTTGATGTTAAGCATTATTTCCCTATCCTAACAAGGTACGGTAACGGTAAATATTATATTTTATTTATAAATATAGAAAACTTCACTTAATAATACTTTCAAGGTACTTAAAAAATATGAAAACAGAAGGTACCAAAAATGTAAATTTAAGTCGGTGCGACATATTGCAAATGTTCTATGCAGTTACTACTAACTTCAACAAAACATGCCTATTAGTTTAAATTAATTGACAAAATAACTTAAACAAAGATGAACTTAAAAAACGATGGACTAAACTTTCCAGTTTTGTATGAAAATCGCATTGGTGCTCAACACTTCTGGCCAAGGCTGTACATATTACGGTGTAGTTGAATAGGTATGTGTGGGTCTTGATTTGTACTGCTTAACAAGTTAAGCGTCAGACTGGTCATATTGTTGAGCTGGCATTGTCTAGCGGGCCTGGGCCTGCAGGCTTGGCGTTGATCCTATTTCGGGCCCCGGACGAGGATCCACCCACACCCTTCTGGACTCACAAACTAAACCAGTCACCTTTCATTGACAAACCTCCGAGAAGCTACCTCTCCGACTCTTGGAGTGCTGATGCATGGGTGCATCGGGTGAAAAAAAGATGGGGAATTTACTTAATTGCTATCCTTTCATACGCTTTCCGCTATAAATAACATACAGTATAGCCATAGAGAAATAATAAGCCTTATAGAGTTCTCACTCCATACAACTGGTTATTAGCCCGCAAGCTTGACATTTTGAAGGCTAGACGACTAAGGGGTTGAGGGAGGAGCGGGCAGGGGGCGTGAATACCAAGGTTTTACAACGGGTGCCCTAATCACACCTCCTGGCCGCTCCTCCCTCAACCCCTTAGTCGTCTAGCCTTCAAAATGTCAAGCTTGCGGGCTAATAACCAGTTGTATGGAGTGAGAACTCTATAAGGCTTATTATTTCTCTATGGTATAGCTAATCCTCTAAGATTTGCAGCTTCTTCTTGACCCTCTTTTAGCCCCTTACCCATTTCGGCCGTCATAGCAATGACACAAGTTGTGATACATGCCGGCTGTTTGGCCCAGATTTGTATTGTTTAGTTAAGTTTATTACGTCGGAATTGAAAAATGTCGATGGTTGAAGTCGTTAAGTTACTTAGAGCTTTGTTACTATAAACCTTGACTTATTTTTTACTTTATTATATTGAATCTCTGATTCACGATACCAGTTTGATAGAGCTAGCCAAGTCAATCGTGGACCCATTTACAATTAAATGTGGTTGTCGTGGACGTATAAAAATCTACATTCAAAATGATAACAGGGCCCTCTTCAGTCCTGCAATAATACTCGTATGTTCGCCTTGGGGACTTTTGAGGATTTCCTTTGCAGATTTCCTCACGACTATTTGAATGATATTTTGTACAAAAATTACGAAAAATTCATTGGGAAAATTCCGGATTTAGAACTTGGATTCTCTGAATTTAAATTAATATTTTTCCGCCAAGCTACCAAGACTACCATTAGCACAGAGTTAAAAGTTATCCAATGATTATAATAGATACCCGGGTTGAAGTTAACAATCGTATCTGTTTCTATCGTGCTTACGAATTACATAGGTACCTAGTTATTTACCAAACTCATTCTGCGATATTCTCAATCGATCGTTTTATTCTCCCATTACTTTCAATAGTTAATTCTGCCATTTACATACAAATAGCCATCAAATAGGTCGCACTTATGACTGAGCATAACCTCTCATATTGCGCTCCACAACTGCGTCAATCAGCCGCTGCATTCATAAATCCCTTATTTATAATCTAATAAAATTTACAACCGCCATATTCTCGAGCTCTTGTTAACATTCCTTAACGTATAAGCCTCATGTTTTTTTGTCCACGTAACTCCCTTTAAAAACCCACTCCAATTTCGACCCTCCTCCGTTATGATAAAAGTTGTTTTAGCGAGTATTATCTAGAAGGAAAGTAAGCAGTAATGCTCAATAACCATCGGCATAAATAGTATTAACAACAATTGATTTACATACAAATTGCTTTAGACAATATTGCTGACGGAATGGCGCGCGTGACGGCGTACGTAGAGTGGGGCCACGAGAAGCGCGAGCTTCGGGTGCATACAAGGTGTAACAAAAATACTGGTGATCCTTTTAAGGGCATAATTGGTATAGTATTCTAGTTATGAAAAAGTAAGAAAAAAAATTTATTCGCGAAAAAAATTTTTGGTTTTGTAATTTGTATGGAGGGTTGGCCACCTAAGACGACTTGTCCCATACAAAAAAAAATTGTTTTTCGCGTTCAAAAATATTTACTCCTACTTTTTCTTACTTGCAATACGATACCAATAATGCCCTTAAACGGATCACCAGTATTTTTGTTACACCCTGTATTTACGTAGATAAAGTCATGTAGGTAGATCATTCTTGAATAAATATTTGGGATGCCAGCTTGACAACTCCAGCAATAATAATTAATCAATCTGACTATGTTTATTGTAAGGGAAAATGCAATTTAATATAATTTTCTCAAAGTATCAGTATAGCGGCGCGTCCATAGAACACGATTCTTGTCAGCTTGCCTGACTTTCTGGCATTAGATGAAGAAATTTTAAGCCAAATAAAGCTCTGGCTTACCTAAGAAAAGTTGTTACCCACCGCCATCGCCACTGCTAAGAATAGAATTATTTTTAAAGTCTTTTACACTTAAACTGGTAGCAACTGTAGTCACTGGGAACGAACACCTGATTGCGAGACTCGTCTGATTGACCTGCCTGTGTATTGTTATTCGTAACAAACCTCTGTTCTCATGGCCGCTCGCGGTAAGCCAGGCGGGGGTGTACACACGTCTACACTCTATGGCAGCGGCACTCGCTGGGAACGAGCACCTGATTGCGAGACTCGTCTGATTGACTTGCCTGTGTATTGTTATTCGTAACAAACCTCTGTTCTCGTGGCCGCTCGCGGTAAGCCAGGCGGGGGTGTACACACGTCTACACTCGATGGCAGCGGAACTCGCTGGGAACGAGCACCTGATTGCGAGACTCGTCTGATTGACTTGCCTGTATATTGTTATTCGTAACAAACCTCTGTTCTCATGGCCGCTCGCGGTAAGCCAGGCGAGGGTGTACACACGTCTACACTCTATGGCAGCGGCACTCGCTGGGAACGAGCACCTGATTGCGAGACTCGTCTGATTGACTTGCGTGTGTATTGTTATTCGTAACAAACCTCTGTTCTCGTGGCCGCTCGCGGTAAGCCAGGCGGGGGTGTACACACGTCTACACTCTATGGCAGCGGCACTCGCTGGGAACGAGCACCTGATTGCGAGACTCGTCTGATTGACTTGCGTGTGTATTGTTATTCGTAACAAACCTCTGTTCTCATGGCCGCTCGCGGTAAGCCAGGCGAGGGTGTACACACGTCTACACTCTATGGCAGCGGCACTCGCTGGGAACGAGCACCTGATTGCGAGACTCGTCTGATTGACTTGCGTGTGTATTGTTATTCGTAACAAACCTCTGTTCTCGTGGCCGCTCGCGGTAAGCCAGGCGGGGTGTACACACGTCTACACGTACACTCCATGGCAGCGGCACTCGTTGGGAACGAGCACCTGATTGCGAGACTCGTCTGATTGACCTGCCTGTGTATTGTTATTCGTAACAAACCTCTGTTCTCGTGGCCGCTCGCGGTAAGCCAGGCGGGATGTACACACGTCTACACTCCATGGCAGCGGCACTCGCTGGGAACGAGCACCTGATTGAGACTCGTCTGATTGACTTGCCTGTGTATTGTTATTCGTAACAAGCCTCTGTTCTCGTGGCCGCTCGCGGTAAGCCAGGCGAGGGTGTACACACGTCTACACTCTATGGCAGCGGCACTCGCTGGGAACGAGCACCTGATTGCGAGACTCGTCTGATTGACCTGCCTGTGTATTGTTCTTCGTAACAAACCTCTGTTCTCGTGGCCGCTCGCGGTAAGCCAGGCGGGATGTACACACGTCTACACTCTATGGCAGCGGCACTCGCTGGGAACGAGCACCTGATTGCGAGACTCGTCTGATTGACCTGCCTGTGTATTGTTCTTCGTAACAAACCTCTGTTCTCGTGGCCGCTCGCGGTAAGCCAGGCGGGATGTACACACGTCTACACTCTATGGCAGCGGCACTCGCTGGGAACGAGCACCTGATTGCGAGACTCGTCTGATTGACCTGCCTGTGTATTGTTCTTCGTAACAAACCTCTGTTCTCGTGGCCGCTCGCGGTAAGCCAGGCGGGATGTACACACGTCTACACTCTATGGCAGCGGCACTCGCTGGGAACGAGCACCTGATTGCGAGACTCGTCTGATTGACCTGCCTGTGTATTGTTCTTCGTAACAAACCTCTGTTCTCATGGCCGCTCGCGGTAAGCCAAGCGGGGTGTACACGCGTCTACACTCTATGGCAGCGGCACTCGCTGGGAACGAGCACCTGATTGCGAGACTCGTCTGATTGACCTGCCTGTGTATTGTTCTTCGTAACAAACCTCTGTTCTCATGGCCGCTCGCGGTAAGCCAGGCGGGGGTGTACACACGTCTACACTCTATGGCAGCGGCACTCGCTGGGAACGAGCACCTGATTGCGAGACTCGTCTGATTGACCTGCCTGTGTATTGTTATTCGTAACAAACCTCTGTTCTCGTGGCCGCTCGCGGTAAGCCAAGCGGGGTGTACACGCGTCTACACTCTATGGCAGCGGCACTCGCTGGGAACGAGCACCTGATTGCGAGACTCGTCTGATTGACCTGCCTGTGTATTGTTCTTCGTAACAAACCTCTGTTCTCGTGGCCGCTCGCGGTAAGCCAGGCGAGGGTGTACACACGTCTACACTCTATGGCAGCGGCACTCGCTGGGAACGAGCACCTGATTGCGAGACTCGTCTGATTGACTTGCGTGTGTATTGTTATTCGTAACAAACCTCTGTTCTCGTGGCCGCTCGCGGTAAGCCAGGCGGGGGTGTACACACGTCTACACTCTATGGCAGCGGCACTCGCTGGGAACGAGCACCTGATTGCGAGACTCGTCTGATTGACTTGCGTGTGTATTGTTATTCGTAACAAACCTCTGTTCTCATGGCCGCTCGCGGTAAGCCAGGCGAGGGTGTACACACGTCTACACTCTATGGCAGCGGCACTCGCTGGGAACGAGCACCTGATTGCGAGACTCGTCTGATTGACTTGCGTGTGTATTGTTATTCGTAACAAACCTCTGTTCTCGTGGCCGCTCGCGGTAAGCCAGGCGGGGTGTACACACGTCTACACGTACACTCCATGGCAGCGGCACTCGTTGGGAACGAGCACCTGATTGCGAGACTCGTCTGATTGACCTGCCTGTGTATTGTTATTCGTAACAAACCTCTGTTCTCGTGGCCGCTCGCGGTAAGCCAGGCGGGATGTACACACGACTACACTCCATGGCAGCGGCACTCGCTGGGAACGAGCACCTGATTGAGACTCGTCTGATTGACTTGCCTGTGTATTGTTATTCGTAACAAGCCTCTGTTCTCGTGGCCGCTCGCGGTAAGCCAGGCGAGGGTGTACACACGTCTACACTCTATGGCAGCGGCACTCGCTGGGAACGAGCACCTGATTGCGAGACTCGTCTGATTGACCTGCCTGTGTATTGTTCTTCGTAACAAACCTCTGTTCTCGTGGCCGCTCGCGGTAAGCCAGGCGGGATGTACACACGTCTACACTCTATGGCAGCGGCACTCGCTGGGAACGAGCACCTGATTGCGAGACTCGTCTGATTGACCTGCCTGTGTATTGTTCTTCGTAACAAACCTCTGTTCTCGTGGCCGCTCGCGGTAAGCCAGGCGGGATGTACACACGTCTACACTCTATGGCAGCGGCACTCGCTGGGAACGAGCACCTGATTGCGAGACTCGTCTGATTGACCTGCCTGTGTATTGTTCTTCGTAACAAACCTCTGTTCTCATGGCCGCTCGCGGTAAGCCAAGCGGGGTGTACACGCGTCTACACTCTATGGCAGCGGCACTCGCTGGGAACGAGCACCTGATTGCGAGACTCGTCTGATTGACTTGCCTGTATATTGTTATTCGTAACAAACCTCTGTTCTCGTGGCCGCTCGCGGTAAGCCAGGCGGGGGTGTACACACGTCTACACTCTATGGCAGCGGCACTCGCTGGGAACGAGCACCTGATTGCGAGACTCGTCTGATTGACCTGCCTGTGTATTGTTCTTCGTAACAAACCTCTGTTCTCGTGGCCGCTCGCGGTAAGCCAGGCGGGGTGTACACGCGTCTACACTCTATGGCAGCGGCACTCGCTGGGAACGAGCACCTGATTGCGAGACTCGTCTGATTGACTTGCCTGTATATTGTTATTCGTAACAAACCTCTGTTCTCGTGGCCGCTCGCGGTAAGCCAGGCGGGGGTGTACACACGTCTACACTCTATGGCAGCGGCACTCGCTGGGAACGAGCACCTGATTGCGAGACTCGTCTGATTGACTTGCCTGTTTATTTTTCTGGCGCGAATTACCTACGAGGAAGTTCCGGAGTCGTTTATAAACGAATTCAAACGAATCGACGGAACTAGTCATCAGAAATGCGAGTATACACGAGACTTGTTTATCTTGTATTTTAGGGGTCCATAGTCAACTAGGAAACCTTATAATTTCGCCATGTCTGTGTGTCTATTCTCGGTTTATAGCTCATTCAGTACTAGCAAGCTGAAATTCATGTGATATACAATATGTGAAGGGTACACGGAAAGAACATGTCTAGTCCCTTTTTTCGTAAAATGTGATTTTTGTATCAAAATGTAGAGCTTGCAATGAACTATTAGCAACAACTTCTGTAACAGCTCGAATTTTTAACATAAGTCCACTTTTTAATTCATATAAACCATCTAGTTACGAAAATAGTATGGTTAATTGAATCGTTCCAAACTTTAAAACCGCTATAACTCAAAATGTTGTCAAAGTGACTAGACATGTTCTTTCCGTGTACCCTTCGTGTATAGTCAAAAATTTCGAAAATAATCACTCCAAATATACAAAATAGTTAACCAAGAGTCCAAAACATAAAAAAAAAAAAATATAAAGAGTGAGCCTAAATGATTAGGTAATTACTAATATGTATAATTACATTTAAAGAAATCTGTCCTGTTGACCCGTTTTTGAGCTATCGCAAAAGTTATCCTTTATTAAATAAGAGACATAATGATCCTATAAAAACCCCGCTTTAAGTGTGTGTATTGTGACGGACCGACAACTGCAGAAACGGAACCCTGCATGGATCATGACCCGACATGCTCTTGGCCAGTTTTCTTGTCTAGAGGTCTAACAGTGCCTGAAGATACAGAACCTGATGTCGCCTACATGCGCACTTAGCGTGCTACTAATCCATGACGAAGAGCAACATAACCATTAGGGCAGCCATAACCGCGCGCGAGTGCCGACGCATACTGATTACGCATAACGTGCGAGCGAGACACATGTAGGTATACTTATTTCACTTACATTGCTCAATTTTGAGTTATGCATGTACCCTATATCTACGCTAAATAAGCTAGTATTAGTTCAAAAATACATATTGAGCATACACTGAAAAAAAAGATGTCTTGAAGTCGTATCGTGACTAAATGTGTTTTAATTTTAGAATATGGCCCCAGATTGTTAACCCATTGGGCCGTATTCTAACTTTAAAACACATTTAAACAATCCAACTTCAATGCAACTCGAATTCATTAACAACGCAATACAGCTAGCACCCAAATGTCTAAAATCAAAAATCATAAATATCAGTATTTGCTTGAAAATTATTCCAGTGCAACTTCAATACAACCTCAATATTGGTTGATTATTTGTTGTTTTGGAGTTATGTTTGAGATTAAATGTATTATTTAAGTATTTTTAAATTAGGATATGGGACGCGGGTTCTCTGTTCGTAGCCGCTTTCCTCTACAAAGCGGGAAAAAGCTGGGAACGTCTACGAACGTAGCGCGTTACAAACTGCTGCGGCGTGGAAAGTGTTAACTTCCCTCTACGAATATATCAAAGGTACCCACGATACACAATATCACATTGACAACTTATGATATTTAAGTATGTTTTTCCTGATAATTAAAATGGTAAAATATCTATGTTTATATTGTATGCGTCATACTATCATTTTACCATTAATTAAATTACATACGGACTAAATTATAGTTAAATCCAAAAACCACAAGATTCCGATACCTCCTAATCAAAACCGCAGACTTGGACGTATATACATAATATGTATGTCTTTATAAAATTATTGAACACGAACACATGCATAATACTCGATGGAGAATGATTATAAAATATTACAATATTTAGATAATTGACAGGTCACAACCTTTAACCTAACAATGCAAATAAACTTTAAAAAATTTACGCGTTAGGTTATGTTTTGGCGTAACAGTCGGCAACGCGCTTGTTACACTCCTGTAGCTGCAGGCGTCCATAGGCTTCGGAGACCGCATATCATCAGAGGTATGTTTGTTTGACACCGCACCGATTTTGTTTAAAATTGCGTACTTATTAGATTTGAGAGGCTATAAATTAAAATCTAACACTGACAATATTAATGATTGGTACTCATCTCGTTTCTTTTGTTTTATTATTCAGTAATAACTAATAACATTGTATTGGTAGGTATAATTTTTGAAATCAAATTAGAAGCTGTATAACTTTCAAGTTAGCTACGAGTATGAATCTTGAAAAAATACCTTTGCCTACTCAATTTATAGTCAAGCAGATACCATGATTGACTATTAAATTTTGCTTCCTTAGACGTTATACGTCGCAGACTTGTTTAATACTGTGTTATTGGGGTAATTTAGCCATACTTCAACATTATCCTATTAGAATAGAGAGACAAGATGGCGGACCACAATAAACAAGCCTTGGTATGCAAATATTATAGGCTTTATCTACGAGTACATGACCACCGGCTCACGGAGCGTCAGCAAAACTAGGCAAAACAAAAAAGTATTTAATATAGATTTTGCGATTTATTAAAAAATGGACTAGATATAAGGAATTCGGGCGATGACTTCCGCGGACGGTTAGTCCAGGGCTAATTTGCTGTGGTAGTCTAAAAGACAGTATTTTGCTATACATATGTATGTCATGTTCCATAATAAAAAAATGTGTTATATTATAGACTTAGTAAAGCAGTAATAATCGTGTACAACACGAAATTTTAAGGTTCAAATCTAGCCTCATTATTCATGAGCACCAATTGATGAGCGTCTCCTTTCATTTGTTTACCCCCACACATTGCCGTAATATGTTTAGATGTTAGCGGGGGAGGCGTTCTTTTAAATATTATTAATTAAAATTACAAATTAGGGTCCATTGCAAATGTTTTGTACCATCGGGTTCAAAAATGCATGGGCAATTTATGAATGAATTCATTGATAAATTGACCATGCAATTATGAACCCGATGGTACCTTTATGGGCCAATCGCTGTTTTTTTTGTATTTTTATCTAATTGCAATTGACCCATTAATAAGTATTCCTTATTTAAAATTCACTTACGGAAAATATATTACATAGATCTTCTTCAACTTTGGTGCCACGCAGTCTACCAGTCCGTCCGTACATGACGTTGGCAATCGACCACAACTACCAGTCGCGGTTATTGAAGTCCATTCAATTGCTATAAGGAAAAAAACATTGATATTGCGAGTGAACCTGATTGCCTATAACCTACGTAATCACATGGTATTAAGTTTAAAGGTTGTAAAATGTTTCAAGTTAATCTAACTCGTGTTATATTCAGTAAATGGTTTGTTTGTTTTATCCGAGGAGAGTAATTACACCACATTTAAAGATTACGTGTTCTAATGTATAGGTAGACGAGGAATTTTCTGTTTGGGAATTTCCTACCCAATAAGAAACTTTTAACCCTTTCGGGCCTGGCGATATTTTTACTTTTGAATACTGATTCCGATAGCCATCAGCATTAGAAGAAAAAAATTCTCAATTTATTATTATTATTTTCTAAAAAAAACCCTGTGGTCGTTATATGTCCACTGCCCGTTACCGGTTGTACCATGTGGTACGTATTCGGCCACTACCCAGCTAGTGATACATAATGGGTTTTAAAGGTTAGTCACATCTTTACATGTGTAATCGTTTACATACTAAAACAACAGTATAAGTAAGTAAATAGACACGTTGTTGGCTGTGAATCGTGAATTTAACCGTTGAATTTAAATTTCAATACCAAATATATTGTTAACTATAATTTCATTTAAAAAAGCATTTCTTTTACTATAACGGATCGTTCATAAGTAGGTATAATATAACCCTTAAATATGATGTGAATACCCTGCACTCCCTGCAGGGCAGTGGCCACATACGGACCACTTGTACTGATCCAAAACGGGCAGAAGATCATATATGAACCACAAACTTTTAAAGCGATTATTTTACCAAATAACAATAAATCTGGCATTTTATTACATACTATACATACATTATCTTATATGCTATCAAAAAATTACAACACATAGCACTTACCGTATTTATTTTCGATACAACAACAATTTTGAATGGAAGAAACGCACAAAAACGACCATTTTCAGTCAATTTGAATTTGACAACTAAACGTCAACAAAATTTCCTTTGACACATCTATTTTTATTGCGTTCGGAAATCGTCCACTTCATAGACTATACGATAATGACATTTAGTGGTCCTCGTGTTGTCTGTGCTCGTCAAAAAAAAATGTATTTACTATGTGGTCGCTATGAGATCACAACCTGTTTAAGGGTTAAGGATGACCAAGATCACTGGTCAGAATTTACTGTCGATGTTCTGACATTCTTATTATTTTGACAAAAAAATAAGCTGCTTGTTTTTATTTTAGGAGTGTGTTACCCGACTTAATTTATACTGCTTTTCTGAGAATGTGTTTTATAACTATTTAATAGGCTTCGGTAACTGCTTATAATCAATCTAGCTGCATGCTTGCTTATCATTATCACCGACACACAATACAAATCTTCTACTTACACATATCAAATATTAGGCCAGTTTCATGAAGTTTTACCAGACGCTACCCGCGGTCTACAAGATACGTAGTTTTTTCTTGATTGTCCGCGACCATAAAGCCGCGATACGGTATAAATAACGGTCAGCGGCTAAACTGCCATCTGGGATGCCAAATTGTGCTTTTGATTTACCGCCTAATGTAACTTTCATGGTAATAAGCTAAAACTTATGCCAATTAAGTTGCTATATTCTTATAAATACATACATATGTATTTTTACTGAAGTGGTACCTACAGTATCGAAGCAATCAATCCTGTGATAATATTCATGTAAGCATAAATAAGAATTGATTTAACTAAATGGACATAAACATGTAGGTATTTAATGTCGGCAAAGGGATAAAAATTACTATTTATTATTTATTAATTCATAAAACAATGTACATTGTGTATGAATGCCAAGTAATACATAAAAATAAATTCCTACATACAATTTAAAATACTACGAATTTATGCAGTTTACGGATACCTACGGATACGAATTAATTACCTTGGTAATGTAACGACAACCTTAGTAAAGATGTGAACGATTGAAACGTAGTTTTAAACATAAACCAATAAGACGCTGGTTCGATCCCAGCCTTGGGCACCGGAGGCCTAGGTCACTTTTTCCTTTGTATATGACATCTATATAAGTACTAAACCATTAAGAGTCTGAAATGTAGAAATATTCTATAAGTACAATAAATTATAATTGAAAAAACTGTAGGAGAGGGATTTATTTTCAATACAAAGATCCTGAAATCAAGTAGAAGTTAACTAACCACTGTAATTATTAGTTACGATCATCAACGTTTTACCAAAGTAAAAGACGAACAAAATGGCAAAATATCAAATATCATAAACAAAATTAAATTCCCCGGATGACAAACAGGAGATAAACAAGTTTCCCCTTTCTTCGGGTTTTATTTTCGGCGATTAATTTGCATAATTGTTGTCAGGCCCAGGTTCGAGTCCCGGGACAAATCATCACTCCCCTTCATGCTCCATTTACTTCCCGTCCCGATTTTTTAAGACGATAATTCTTCTTGAGAGTGATGAGCGCAAATTTAGCTTTCTGAAGTGAAAAAGGAATAAAACATTGTAACAGTATTTCAACTCACGCAATGCGAATGTGGTGGCCTACAAACAACGCAACACGCGATGCCGGGTTCCCTGTTTTGACTATGATAATGATGCGTTGAGAGTTGCCTATGTGTACTTACTACAGAAGATCTCATGAAAGTTACTCCGTGGGGGTTAGAGATGGCAAGGCATTGGCAAGAAATATTTTAGCTTAAGCCCGATCCCTTCATACGACATGATGATTTAACAGATAAATAGAAGATGACAGGTATATCACAGATAAGGTGAATCTATAGTTTCAGCATTAAAACTACAACATGACTTTTTAATTAAAATAAAATAGCTTTGTCTACTCAGCTACACCAAAATTAAAAAGCTAAATCTAGGAAATAAATCCGGCCAAGAACCATACATCGCATTTTCACCATCCATTTTCTTAGTACTCTGTATCTCTCTGCCACCTCTCATTACCACGCCCCGACCAATTTCATTACACAATTCAATACCATTCAAGTATTGTACTTATTTTAGGCTATAAATTAGGTTGGGGCCATAAATCGAGCGGGGCGGACAGGCTCATACTTGAGCGGAGGCGGTGACACGGCCGGGGAAGTGCTGAGTGTCGCAAACTGGAAGGGATTTGGGCGCAAAAGTTTTTGTGATGTTAAAAGATGGAAACAGCATTGTTACGTAAAAGTTTATTTAATCTGGAAATTGAACGAAGAACACAAATAGTGGCGTAAACAGATTTATTGCGGTCCTAAATAAAACTTACTATTCAGTTATACATATTAAATTTTTTTCAATGAAATAAAATAAATTACAATCGGTTTCATCTTCGTTGCCTGTTATATGAAGGATATTATTATGGTAGTATTCTATTGCATTTCACTTGTCAATATCAATCATTTTATCCTGCTACATGCCTTCTCTTCTAAGTACTTTTGGAAGTCTCCTGTTCTTTTCAGACAACCTAGTCCCACGTGTGTTAAAAATATTTTGGAAGTGTTCTAAAATTAAATAACTCTCCGCTCCCGCTTGTTAATTTATCACCTCAAAATACTGCACTAATGGATTACTTTACTCGGTGCCGAGATTTTTGGTTGTAAACTAAGGCTTGATATTCTTCAGCGATAAAGAATACATCAAAGTATTCAATGAAATAATGAAGCGATGCGTTAAATATAAGCATATCATAGGTGAATTCGACGTCGGAGTATTGTCACTGTTCCAGTACCTACCTAAATATGATCTTTAAACTTCAGTCATTAGCAAAAAACGTGACCGAATGGTGTCATTCTCTGGGCATTAACTGTGATGAGCACTAGGACTTCCACCTTTTTTCATATTTATGGCTGTCATGTCATGCATTATGTCTGGGTCAATGCTAATCGCGCTTCGAATTCAGAACAATGACAACGTTAGGTACCTAAATATAAATTAAATAGTCCGTAGTTTAAAATATGATTTTTCATAATACTTTTTCCTTATGCATTCACAGTTGATTGTATTATAAATATTCAATATAATATCTACTCTTGGAATCACCAGTAACGTACCTACATATAACCGGGAGCCGAGGGTCAGAGTGGACATGGATAAGAGTCGCGCGATAGAGCCCGCGATACGCGGCGCGCACGCACAGGTTATCGTTGGACACCGGTCGGTGATGAGGTAAACCACCTGCAAGAAAGTAACCAAGGCCATTGGCGATTTCATTCATTTTATTAATATTGACAATTACACCCAAAGTTGTCTGCATAAGCTTCTCATTTACTGTTTACGTGTTACGAAATTTCCGGTACTATAATATTTATTTTTTTAATTATTTGGGAGGTTATGACTAGGGCAGAATTTAAATGGGTTACACTAAAATAAGAATGTAAGTACTAACTTACATAAGATTATAAGGTTGGCTTTTTCATATGTACTCGAAATATGTCATAAATTGCTATGCTAATACCTTCTACACGGAATAGACTATTATTGATATCTAATTAGAAAGTAAATCTGTAGATTCTAATATAGCATTTATGCCAAATAATAAAAAAAGTTTATTAAGATCTCTTTTACTCTATTATTATTACTGGTACTAAGTTTTTTTATGATTTTGACATTTCTGAAAACGTTATAATAAATATTTAGCGAAATTGAACCACATATTTGAATTTGAATCTATAGTATTTTCAAGCTCAACACTGCCTTCGATAAACTCTGTAGCGTGTTGCGCTTGTCCCAGCCAACCGGCAGTACAGCTCCAGCGGTATCGAACAAAGTTGCACGGAATAATTTAAACAAGGAGTTGTTAAAAAGATTAAACAAACGAAATCTAAACAATTCGGGCGCGCGGCTGCGGCGGCGTAATTTACGATGGCTTTACTTACGCCACGCTGCGCCACGACGCACTCATTGCTCACAGTATAATAACCCGTTCACAACCAGGAACCCACTAAGTGGGTTCTCTATTCGTAGCCTCGTCCGCTACGTCCAAGGAGAACGCTAAAATCAGCTACGGTCGTAGCGCTAAGCAAAGTTTGGTATGGAAAGTGTTCTAAGCCAGAAAAAATATAACGGTTGAGTTCAGGCCGTAGTCCAGATGCAATCGGTCATCGACAACGGCCATCAAATGATAAAAATGTATTGGAATGACAAATGCAAATAAAAAGCCACGTAGTCATTTCCATATGCCTTTTATGGAAGTTTTCATTGATAAAAAAAATTCGAAAATTTATCGACGGATAATATGATCAGCATTAAGATTATACCCCTGTGTGAAAGGTTGGCGGGACGTAACGGTAAACTTTAGATTTGTGTGAGTAGCACATAATATGTGAAAAGGATAATGCCAGGTAGTACTAGTTGAGTAATGAAACCATCTCGTTCTGATATTTTCAACATTTCCCACAATTATGTCATATCGTTCATATATTTTGTCACTAGTTTCCGAATTTATGCCTAATATGTAAAATTAACATACCCACATTATTTTCAGCAGCAATTTCATTTCACAATTCTGCAGCACACGTATTTTAAGTCAAAATACTGGCCAAGAACGGTACCCTAGTTGTAGTTTTCCCGCGTCGCGCTCGCTCTACAGAACATCGCGGTTTCCAAATCCATTACACCTACATGAAGTAACATGAAACTGACCATCGATGGACTCTATGTCTTTACAATAAGACTCATAATCTGTTAGTTGCAAGCGTGGGTGGTACATGAAGTAACGCTGGACAATGGGACACAATTCAACTGCGCTGTTTATTTTATTCCCTATGTTCACGAGTACAAGCAAGTTCGTATATTTGGAAATAATTTTCTTTATTTCAAAGGGTTCATACATTTATTAAAAAAAATGAGATCGTTGGAATTATCTTCCCCATTGTTACTTACCTGCTACGAAACGACGAATTTATTAAATTAAGGATATCATAGAAGGGAGATTTGAAGCAAAGAAGAAGTCAGGGCAGGGAAGCCAAGAAGAGTATATATGGATCAAGTATGTAAAGGAAAAAATAAACGTCGTGTCGTATCGGGCAGGAGAAAGCAAATGACAGGCATGCATGTAAATTGTTCCACCGACAAGAGCCCAGCAAAATTTATGATGGTGATAATGACGATAATTATTGCTGGCTTCTCTCGAAACTTGTGTTGAAAATTCTGAGACTGGTATAAGCTAGAAAAAAGTAATACTTTGGAGAAAATCAACCAGAAAAAAAAGAAACGGCAGTTCCAACTATTTTCTTCAAACACACTTTCCGATTTTTTTATAGTAAGTTATGCAAATGTGCGCATACGCGCCGTGTGACAAGTTTTAGTGGTCTAATTATACTTTTGATAAATTAGGTAAATCAATATTTTCACTCCCACTTCAATAACTTCCTTATAAAAATTATGTTTTATACTGGAAAATAGATTTAGGAAATTTAGTTAACTACAAAGTTTTACAATGGTTTTACATAATTAATGTTGTGGTTTTCCACTATTACTTACTAAAAACAGTAAACTAGTGCGTGTGTTTTATTACGCATTTATTTTCCATGTAATTCGCTGAATATGATACATTTTATTATTCAGTGATAAATTACATACATCATTTTGCGGTTTATACCTAATACTCGTTCATAACAACTTACAAAATTGAGCTGAATACATACTAAAATTATTAAATTGAGTAGTATAATAACTTAATAAATTGTAATCCCGGCATAAGGTCTATCGATGGTCAGCACTTTCACAACCAGGAACCCGCTAGGCGGGCTCTCTGTTCGTAAGCGCTTTCCACTACAAAGCGGGAAAACGCTAGGATCGGCTACGAGCGTAGCGCGTAGCGAACTACGCACGGTACGGAAAGTGATAACACTTAAGAGAGAGACTTGAGAGTGTTAAGTGAGTTCTTGTTTGTACACGTATTACCAATGCTACTTAGGTCTTGTGAAATGATAATTGAATTGCTAATCATTACTTAAACTATTAAAAAATATCTCAACTAAAAAGCATCCCTAAGAAGTAATAAATATTTAAATGCGAAAGGCAAATTTATCTGTCTGTTGCTTTTGAATGCTTAAATACCTTAAATTTATTACTTAAGATAAAATTTGCTATTATTATGTAGGGAGTTTGATGATTCTTGGGGAGAGACATGGTGGTTTTTGTTACGAAAATCAGCACTTAATGTTAAGGCGGTTATCACACTGCTGCGGATCCGCATGCGGCGCCGGTGCGCGAGCGAGACAGCGCTCTGCATGTGTATAGCGCTATCTCGCTCGCGCACCGGCGCCCGATGCGGATCCGTCGCCAGTGTGATAATCGCCTAAAGTAAACAAAAGCTAGTCTCTTGATTATCCTACGAGTATCTATTTAAATCAATAACAAACTACGATCGTCGAAGTTCGACATTAGCACCAATCGTGTCGAGAGCTCTACAATGAACGTACCTACATCGAGGGCCTGGCTGAATGGAAGGAGACCTCGCCCGATGACTCGTGCTACATTCAAGGTTACTTTTCTTCCACTCCAATACTCTAGAAAGCTTGCCTGGTAGCTTGCTAATAAACTAATAAATTATATAATAAATTAATAAATTACATAGGCTATCGAAATGGGAGTACATTTCATTCATTCATTCTTCTTATTATCGCATTCTTGATATCGAGCAGTCAGTTTGGGCTTCTTAATTTCATGAACACTTATGTTCATGTTTTTTATGTTTATTTTTACTATTGGTTAATGGGTTAAGCAAAGTTCTATCATTTGATATTTACCAGTCGCTTGTAGGTGAAGGAAATCATCGTAAGGAAACCAGACCTAATCCTTAAAAGGCCTAGTTTCCTCTCTGGGTTGGATGGTCAGATAGCAGTCGCTTTCGTAAAAACAAGCATCTACGCCAATTCATGGGATTAGGTTTTCAAGCGGACCCCAAGCCGGGATAAAAACTAGGAGGAAGAAGAAGAGACCTTGAGCTAAATTATTCCACTGTGAACACGCCTTAAGAAAACCAGAATAATCGTAATGGCTCATAACCACAAGCATTTCCCAGGCTGCTAACTGGATTGAACTGCTTCATTGTTAATTCGCCATCTTTTTCCTTATTTTTGTCCTGTTAGTTACTCGCCTGATTTGGCGAATCATCAAAATGTTTTTCATTGGTGACTGTACCTAACTATTATAAGACAGTTGTTCATCACGTGTTACTAGGGTGATCATTAAAAACGGGATAAATATATAGTGAATACCAAATAATTTATTGATCAATAGGTAATTAATATTAGTTTATTACGTCACGTAATTCTTCCATTCAATAAAGGGCATAACTTTACGTAGGCAACAATTTTTTGAACATGTTGTAACCTACACGGAGTGCCACCGGCCCTGCGTGCTCGAATCAGCTAAACTGTAGGTAAAACTTTAGGCGGAATATCCGGCCTATGGGTCCGCCGGATATCCGGTATCCGGCCAAACCACTATCCGTTGCATCTCTAGTAATAATGTTACGTTCGTAATAAGTAGGAGCATTGCACTTAAATATCAAAGAATGTACTGACCACTTTCGCTCCACACAGCACACATAAACATATGAAACGCTTTTTATGCTCGCACTTCATCCAATTTGCTTAAAATCACGGTCAGCTGATAATCCCGCCCATTCGGATGCAGAGCGCCAAGTGCCCGTTCTCACGACGTGTGCCATTATCGCAGGAGACCGGATTAAGGACCCAGGGAGAGGAGGCGGACCGTGGGAGAATTCATTCGTATGGTTCATGGTTCTGGAGCTAAATGTTTTTCAATAACAGTTGACGTGCCCTTTCTAGGTACTCGTCGACTTTAATGCTTGAATTGATACTTTGTAAACCGAACTCCTAGCGCATACTCGATAGACATCGTCAGGCGGACTGCAGGCGAACTGCTAGTTGGTGGCCGCCTTTGCTGTCCGCTGGTACGACCCTTCGGAAGATCGAAGTCATACTAGATTGTATAGAGGGAGCAGGTCTCGCGGGTCGGCTCGGCTTGCCTCTTTTGAACACTCATAGAAAAAGTATTGTATACAATAGTAACATAATTAGGCTCTTCAGCTCTTAATTATGTCGGCATCGCTTATGCAAAGAGTGAGTGGCAGTGGCAATGGTATCCTGAGAACGTTGGCAGGTAAGTTAGATGCACCATTACTCAAGCACTGGAACAGTCTACATGTGGCAGCAACAGATGTTGAGAAATGGTGCATCTAGATTACTTATAACTATTATTTAATAGTAGTGGAACTGTACCGATTGTTTGTCTTTGTTTTATAATATTTGTAATAAATTATAATTTATAATTCTATGTTACTAACCCTATATTGTAAGCCTAGTTGTATATACTAACAATCTATATGGATCTTTGATTCGATATAAATAAATTGAATTGAATTGAATTGAATAAAATACTATTGTTCTTTACCTTAATTCTTATATTCAACGGGTAAACCGCGACGCAAAATACGCTTCAATATCGATGTGTACTTATTCAAGCTTCAGCGTGAGAGTGTGATAGATCCATTAAATAAACATGTCAGTAAAGATTGCCGAGTATTTACCTTCACAGTATACAAATACACCCCTGAATAAAGTAGAATGTATCCACGCAAGTGTCGCGGCATTCATAATCTTTTAATCCGTCAGCGCGGCGTCCGCGGCCGAATTAAAAAGTTTCGCCGAGGCCGAGGGCCGAGGGCCGAGCTCGGGGAGGACGGAGAGACGAGCGAGGATTAAAAACCGTGCGCGCCGTAACTCGCGCTGATTGCTTCCCGCCGGACAATAACACAGCCACGAAGACAGCCTCTGCAATATACTTACTTTCCTGATGCTTACGGATACAGGATCAATAACGACCACTTATAGTCGCCCAGGGTACTAAAAAGATCTTTATTACGACAAATCAAAAGTGCATACGAGTATGTCTTAGCAAGCTCTCTTTAATTTGTTGTGGTAGGCTAGAGGTTCTGTGGATTTCCGCTCGAATTTACGCTAGACACTTTAAAGTATACTGTAAGATAAGATAAAAGGCCACCGATGATCAACTAACTTCTAAAAAAGCATTTTTACAATTATTTTTACTTGCGGTTATGATTTTGCAGTTTTTTTTTTTTTTATAAGTATGCACAGTCGCCGTCAGATATATTGGAGCGGCCAAGGTGGTCACAAATATTTGAACAACGCCTCTAATGTCATTGCGATAAAATGCATGTTCAGATATTTTTGAGTACCGTGGCCGCTCTAATATATCTCATGGCGACTGTGCATACTTATAAAAATATTAATAATTATATTCTGCAAAATCATAACCGCAAGTAAAAATATTTGTAAAAATGCTTTTTTAGAAGTTAGCTGATCATCGATGGCCTTTTATCTTATCTTACACTATACTTTATGACGACATATTTGATGATGACTGTACATGTTGAATTAAATACTTCATCTGTCCCACATCTGTGTGCGTGACAGGAAAATACGCGTTTATTATGAAACGTGTGGTAGGTGAAGACCGCTTCATCAGGGAGGGGGGATGAAGATAAATCCTCAGGCCGTTCACTTATCACTTTCCATCTTTTGTTACACGTGTAATACGCTTCCGAAGTTTCAGAACAAAGAAATATTTGTTTTAATTTAATATATTCAATTTCCTTTTTTATTAAGTGGAAAATACCACAAATTGGAAACAGATGTCCATTACAATGAAAAAATGAACTGTGAGTGTGAAGAACTCTGAACAACAACGTGCTCCCAATTACACAAAACAATAATGAGGAGCACGTCGGGCCGGCAATCCGACGGAGGTGGGTTCCAATCCCATGATGTTCAGAGTTCCTCACAGTTTATTTTTTTCATTGTAATGGACATCTGTTTCCAATTTGCAGTATTTTCCACTAAATAAATTATTTATAAAAATCCTTTTTTAACTCAGTTTTCGGAGTAAAAAGTAAACCGTAGACTTTGTAGTATCGTTCAGGTCAGAATAGGATTACCCACAGACAAACCTAGTGTTGTCTTGGTTCTTCAACAATAAATTACTTAAACACACTTGAGGGTCTTTCGGCAAATGTGTGTACCTTAATCATCCCGCGGTCAAAGCCGAACCTGCGAGTCAAAGAGACAACTCTTACCTCGTAATTTGACTAATTGGGCCCGGGACGCTCGTGACTTAAGTTTGGTCAAGACGTGTTTCAAGATGGTGCGCCATACAAACGTGATATAAGGCGACTTAGATGCAAAAACTATAACATCAAACATTGGGTGATCCCGATCCCATTGTACATTGGGATTGGGACCATTGCAAAGTATACTTAAATATAATGAAGGGTCTCTTTTCCCGGTCACTTTTTTATTTGAAGTGGCCCGTTACCATGTGGTCTTTAACTGTAGATTTAGTTTTACTTTGGCGATAAGATTTTTAATCGAACAAATATTATACGTGAGGAGAAATGTATGTAGTCATCAGTTGCTTCGTCTTTTTACTAATACAAGCAAGGTTGTAGTTGTTCGAACCTAATAAGCTATTTAATTTATCATAGTAACAGTAACTCGCCAACATTGAAGTAGGTAATTGTTTAAGAGTATTGGTACGGAGTTTGTTGTTGTTCATTATTTAACCTTTTTTTTTCTTCTTATGGACTTTAGGCGGTATTGCCTGTAGCCAATGTCAAGTATAAAAAGGCGGGAAATAAGAGCTTGTAAGATTCAATCTTTAGGTACAATGCATGGTACAATGTCTTCAATCGATAAGTATTTTGTTTAATCAAATAAGTTTTAGGCAACGTTGTTCGGTAGAAGTGGCATAAGCCTTGTTAGTTGCTATTTGTAGAGTGATAGCTCCCTACAAAAGGCTCGAGGAGGCTACAGGTTGTTCTGAACCAATCAATGGTTACACGCCTTTTAAGACTAATTCTTCATTATCCGCACACTTGTTCGTTAGATCACCGCACAATAAGCTATCTATATTACACACTGAACCACGAAAATGAACAAAAGACAAATAATTAATCCCAACGAGCTGCGACCATGATGAGCTCAACCCATAGACTCATTATTTAACCTTTTACCGCCTTACGTCAAAATTTTAAATTTCAATTTTGAACTGTGTCATTAGTTATGAAGGTGTCATTCACGTTGTCACTTTGTCTCATATATCAGACGACGGCGGTTGCGACGGCAAACATATTTTAATCGTAGCGGAGCCTGAGAAAAATTGAGACTATTTTCAAGCGAAGTTAACGTTACTACACCACTTTCAATGAAATCACGAAAGCACGCGTGTATCTCTTATTCAATTAGGGAGAGGAGATGCAATCTCCATAAGTCTCTTCGGAATATTTTTGGTTACAACATTCCAATTCCACTTGTATGGCAGCCGGTGTTGCCTGCCGCAAATTCGGCACACGCCTCTCCAAAAGTTGCAGTCGTGCTGACCGCCCGAGTTTGATTGGAGCCAGTAATTACGTTACGAGTACCTACTACACTCAACTAACGAGTTCAGTTCACACTAATGTTATGCTTAAACCGTCTGTGAATCGGTAACTTTTTTATTATTGTTGGTTGCGTTTTAAGCATGTGTGAGTGAATGTGTTAATGTATGCATGACTGTATTGTGTAAAAATCCAGTCGCAAATTAATCTCCAAACAGTGCACTCATCTTTCTATTAGAAAAATCCCTACATTCAACTTTCAACCTCATTACAAACAACAATTATTATTATCAGGGTGTTTTTTTTTCAATAACTAGCCATGTTGCACCAGGTGATTTGGTAGGTCATACTAAATAAATTTTACTATGGGACCAACTCCGAAATCATATTTTTTTCAAAAATCAAATAACTAGGTATAGTCGAAAATCCACGCAAGTGGGAAGGTGGTTCGCTGTTGGCTTTAATCTCGCGCCAATCAAAGTTTTCTCATCCATATGTAAGTGGAGCTCGTTTGTAACCACCTCAGCCGTTTGATAACTATGTTACAAGCATTTACATGTATCAGGCTAGTGGCATTGACTCTGATCTGGCTGGGTCGCTAACGTAAACTAGTTAGTTTAGATTTGAAACCTATTAAAGGGCTATCCTTTGGAAAGCGCATCGTGGGTGGCCAAGGGTAGTACAAGGCCAAGGATATAGTATAGTAGGGTGGCAACGGTATGTGTCTTGTTAAAATTTAGAAGGCCGTGGAGATAAGGTGATTTTTATGACGAAGCGCTAATGAAATTCTTACACTACAAATAATTATAAAACTCTCTTGGGTTCTCTGCCTTTCCACCGAAAATTGCATTGCCGAATTTCACTTGCCAACCATTTTGCAGAAATTTCATTTGGCCGAATTTCATTTCCCAACTTTACATAATCCAACCTAACCTAACCCAACCTAGTAGGCGAGTTTCATTTCCCAACTATGGGGTTGGGAAATGAAATGGTTGGTAATAATTATTTGGTAAAAGTTATTTGGCCAAATGAAACTTCTGCGAAAAGTTGGTTGGCAAGTGAAATTCGGCAATACGATTTTCGGCGAAATACCACTCTCTTGAGACAATTACTGATTCAATAGTATTTGAAACCGTACCTAATTTCGCTCGACATCGATCACTTTTTACAATGATAACTTTCATGAGCGTCAACTATTGATAAAATAAGCCCAAGAGCGTAACTCTTGGCGCGTTTTACATTAAATGTGATAATCAAAATCAAAAAGGTGTTGATTATTCTTTATTATTCATATCATTAATTAAGAATTCGACAACATAATCATAATATGTAGGTATAGTGAAGGGTTTATGTAACTCAGTACGATAAGATCTTCAAACTATTGTCATGTTTACGCGGGTAAAGAATGACTATCAAATCCCAGATATTCATGAAGTACGCACAGGAGTCATTAGGACGATCAATCAAACGTATCGATACCACACAATACACCTTCTTCTCGTAAAAGGACGTAAGCGGCATTGTGCTTGTACAAATGTATACCTTTATGTGCGAAGGCTCCAAATATTAAAGGTTTTGCAATCCTTCATCGGGACGTGACTCTTCAGACGCAGCCCCAGTAGGTTGCGATGCGGTTCACCAACCGAGATATCATGAACATTACAAATGCGAAAGTTTGTATGTTTATATTTATATGTTACGTAAAATAAATACTACGCAATTAACTATAGGAATTCACCACCCAACAATTGTTCTTCAATTAATCAATTCAATTATTTCACCGGAATAAAGGTTAGTCATGTTACAAAAAAAATTATGTTCACCTACAGGCTGTTCCAGTAACTAGCCATATTGTTAGAGGTGATTGGGTAAGTCATATTAAACAACTTTTTCTATGGGACCGACCCCGAAACCACAAAATTGAAAACGTCCACGTGTGATCGGCCGAAAAGTATGAAACAGCCAAAAAATTTTTTTTTATTTTGGTGTTGGTCCCGAATATTTAGGTAAGAGTTTATCTAACTATGATATTAAATTACTAACGCTGTTATTTTCAAAACACTTTGAGCGCTGTACTTTGTAACTCCTGCACTCAGCAAAACAGAGCGATTATAACTGTGTTTATGAACAGGAAGTCAATATAAAAAACAAGGCCGATAAATCTCGGGGCACCTTCCCCAACCCGTTATGGTTTACAGCCGCGATTATGTGCTTGTTTGTCACAGTTTACGCAACTCTCCTATCGCGAGGTGGAGGTGGCCGGATAAACAGTTGTAGGGGAACTTTGACACTTTAGTCTATTCTCGAAACTTGTATTTATCGAAATATATGAAACAGTGGTGTTAGATAGCCGATGCTTAAACCATTAATGTTAAACCTTGCATTATAAAATATTTATATTTTTCAACGTGTAGCTAGTAAGATTTTTTATAAATTCAACCGCTATCGCGAAAACGGGTTTGTATATCTTAAAGAGTTTTAAGCGGAGGCTAGATTTACTATAAACATTTTCTTTGCTGTTCATATATCATAGCTTGTATGAAAAGTCCAATTAAAAGTACTGAAACAAAAAATTAAATCATAAAACCTACTGATACCAAAAATTATTTTAAAACGTGGTAATTTAAAACCAATTTGGATTCCGATTTTCTATTTTGTTGCAGGAAGGTAAATAATCACTGCAATATTTGCACTAGCTTAGCTTAAGTGAGACATTTTGGATTCACTGGCTGCGTATGACTCGTATGTTCAAGTGTAACTAATGCTGTATTCAATCAAGTTTATAACAAAATTTCCATCAGCTGATTTAAAAGAAATAAATGATAATAAATGAAATCAAAAATTATTCACCATCTCTCAATTCCAAATAACTTATACTTCACACCTGCGTAACAAGATTGGCGAGTATATTACCAATCGGTTCGGCGTGGAAGATCGAAGTACCTAAGTGTGTATAGAGGGTTAGGGAGCGCATGTTAGCGAGGGCAATAAAATCATATCGTACCTGCCCCGCGGCATACTTCTGACATGCCTCTCATTTTGGGGAAGATTCCTTAGTCTTTATGATCGTAAGATTTCTAATAAGAAAAATATCGATGAGGGGGTATTACCGACGGTTTAAAGACTGTGTACGTTAAAATCCGGCCACGCATGGTATGGTACATCTTTTTATTGAATGTGCATATTCAACCAACACTTCTAATTAATAATTTGGGGTTATCAAGCTACATAATAAAATTTAAAACATAATATAAACGTTACGTTGTCTATGAGTTTGATCACTATATATTCCACAGTGCCTACATTTTTTTGTCCACAGTGTTCTGACAGTGCTTACCAAATTTTCCTGTTAAAAATAGTTTTTTATTATAAATAAGATGAATCAAATGATACCTTATTAAATTCTCTTTTCACCATAGCTAACATTTTTCTAAGTGTATTTAGATTGAAATAGTTCGCAGGTGTTCTAAGTTTGGTGAGTTTGACTTTTTGACAAAAAAATGGCTGCCATATAAAAATTACTTTCAGTGCTTGGAGTAGAAAGTTTTCCTGACTACCTCAAGTAGAATAGAGTTTCAAAACATTTTTTTTTGTAAGATGACATTCTATTGACCATAAAACCGGTTGTGAAAATATAAATACAATTGTGGTATTGTAGCAGGAAGCGAGTGAAGATTATCAAAAAACGCTGGACAAAACATTAAAGATATGATGAAATACCTTCAGTAGAAACTGAGACAAGCCCATACAATTGTAATATGATTCTATTTTTATTATATATTACTATGATTAGAGATTATTTATAAAAAAGAACTGCTTGAAAATGTGTATCCGAAAGGGAGATGTACCATACCATGCGTGGCCGGATTTTAACGTACACAGTCTTTATTGAGAGTTTTGAAACATTGTGATATCGGTGTTTTTAATATGATTAATGTATACTAGGGGAAGTGTCCATTATGTAAGCTACATTCGACTTCGATTCAATTGATAATCTGTAAACAAACCAAAGCTATAAGAGTTTACAAGAAAATACTCTACCTTTGAAATATAGTATTTCAAGTTATAGGTCTAAATTAGTAAAATTACCGCTCAATACACGGCTTAAATAATCCAATCACCTTAGAAGCGTAACCTCTTCAGAGCTCACAAAACAAAAATAATCAATTTATAGCAAGATCCGAATTTGATATCGCATTGAATTCGCAGGTTGAGCTGTTTATTTATTGTGGAGCAAATCAAATGAGAGCTGCCGTAGAGCCAGGCGCGGCGCGGCTCGAGGCGGCCCTCTCAGAGACCGGGGAACCAAGATATAAAATCACTGAGGATTTCAATTCTTCAGTATCTACCGTCAGAAATTTGGGAATTTTTTAGTAATATTGTATAAATTCGTTATTTTTACATACGTACGTCTTTAAGTTGTAAAAATATCGAAAATATTCACAAAAAAAAAGGATTTTTTTTGCTATGTTCCATTACACCCATATTGCTTTTCACTCCCCTACTTATTACAAGTTAGTGTCAAGGGAAGTTCATCTCTAATCTCTTACACAAATCTTTACATGCTGTGGGTACTATAGTAAATTAGGCAGGTACCTATTACCTATCCACCTACTCGTAATTAGTCATTTTCTAATTGGAGTTCAATTGCTAATAACATGATCCAAAATTATTACTAATTAACTCAGATTAGAATAGGATTGAGATAGCTGTCCATATTAGTTTAGCTTTATTCAGATAACTAAGATGCATTGGTTATTTAAAATACTAAGTCTCGAAGAATTGACTTCAACTGTAGAAATTCGCCCGAATCTTCCAAGCAATCTGAAATGCTCCAAAACATCCTTCAGTTTGTATTACCGTACAATCAACGCAACGTCAACAATCCTCCCGGTGATAGTATAGCGGGAGGTAGCTCAATCAAACGGAAGTCTCGCAAAAATGGCCGGCAGGCAACAACCTGGATTGAAGTGCAAATGGAGTAATTCCGGGGGAGGTAGGGGTGGGGGGAAGACAAACATAAATTTGATTAGGGCACTGCGCAATCAACAATGCGCTGGCACGTGGGCGGACGCGTGTCGGCGCGCGGTGAGTCCTCGGTAGGGCTTGGTTGAATTGAAGAATGATTGAAAATCAATTAGACTGAAGATAGTGATTACGACTAAAAATAAATAATACATCCGCAAAGCAAATAATATTTCAAATGTATGATGGAACGTTAATGTTCCCATAAAAGGTAATAACATAACGTACTCCTCACGTGCATAGTACTCGGTGTGCTATATGTGTATATGCTAAATGTTTGACATCCTTATGCTCATCTCTTTTGATCTTAGAGCTTTAAATCAAGCGGAGTGGCCATTGACAGGCGTTCCCCTCTGCCAAAAATTTATGACCAGTGGTCATACTCATTGTGTGGACTGACGTTTATTTGACGTGGCTATTTTGACGTTTCGCATACATTTGACGTTCCCCTCCCCCCCAAAAAACGGCAGACTTTTTCCGATAGAAATGAGAGCGCGTGTCGCATCCGGTTGGCTTAATTCAATTCAATATTTTTATTTCGAATTAAGGAAACAATTCATATCAATGTTAGTAGAACTTATAAATCTATGTTAGATGCTTAATCATAAATATTAGATAATTAAAAGCGGCGTGGCGTCGCAACCGGTGGCGCGTGCAGCTGCACCCAGCGCTGCAGCGCGCGAATAGTAGCGAAAAAAAATAAATGAAAAAAGTGTATAAGTGAATAGTGGTGGAAAGCTTTTGATAATAGGTTAACTGAACGTACGGTTAAAAGATGACATGTAGGCACTGCTGGGACAGTGACGAGCAGTCCGACGTATGCCACAGACCTCGGTTTTTTAATATCTCAGATACGGATTGATGTTTCAAAAGCTCTGTGGAAAATAATTTTACCTACTTAGGTAAGGACACTTTGATTAAACGGGCAACTTGGTATAGAAGTTTGTATACTCACGGAATCTTTATACTCGCAGATCGAGGACGTATCGCCCACACCCTTCATTTATTCCGCCGTTCTCCACCACACCGTGTAGGTATCTCCACCTGCCATTACAGTTCCAATTACTGTGCGCAGTACGACTGTAAACAAGAGTAAACACGGCGGCAAGCACGGTAAACACGCTTGTTTACCTTTACAATTTGTTGGCTTACGTCGCGCGATTAGACGGCGATAGTGGGGGATAGTCAATAATGCTAGCTATCGTATCGTATGTTCTAGTCTAGATAATTTTCAATACCTACTTGATTTATAATTTGACAATCGTATACTCCATAAGGCACTGGTCCCACCGCGAGCTAGTAAGCTATGAGCTATCGGCTATAAACACGAACAAAAGATAAGCACTCCCGTGTAAATAAAAGAGACACGGCGATATTTATAGTTAGTTTACACGGGAGTGCTTATCTTTTGTTCGTGTTTATAGCCGATAGCTCATTAAGTAGCTTACTAGCTCGCGGTGGGACCAGTGCCTAAGATTGTCAAATTATAAATCAGAAAAGTTTCTTGGTGTGTACATGGGGACATTAATATAAGTACAAATGCGTTTATTTGATTACTTTTTAAGTAAAGGTACTAGGTTAAGTAGGTTATCAGTTTACGAAAACATTCATTTTATTGAACGATACACGGAGAAAAAGTCTCGTCCATGATACCAAAATACTGTAATCTCAATTATTCGTGTCCAACATAAATAGACACTATTGATATAAAAAATCAGCCATCATGTCTGATTTAATATAGGAAAACACCATTAGAAGGTAAAACATGCGGGCAAGCCAGAAAAATGATAAAGAAACACATGTTTGAAATAAGAGCTAGCGACGTAAGTAAATAAACAATTATGTATTGTAATAAATTAATGAATATTATTGTATTTTAATATATTAAAATTGTAGACTCCTTAACTCAAAAAATCTTTATAATTTAAGATTAGTAGTTAAGTTCCTAATTTAATGTACCTAACTTTTAATGAAATAAACAGATTAAATTTAAATTTAAATTTAATTTAATTTTAACCCCTTAAATATTACTATTTCTATGAGTACAAAGAGTAAAAAGGGTGACCTTATTAGATTTTTTTTTACATAATGTAACCTATATGTATCTAAATGAAGCTGTGACATATGAACAATCAGTTAGTCTTTCTCGACACTTTGTATGTAAACAGTATGCCTTTGTCAAAACTCCTCAATAATAATTAAAAAATCTCGTGAAGCATATTGTCATCACCTGCTTTGGCGCCATAACGCCGGCGGCGCCACTCGGACGCCATTCGGGGCGTAATTAACGCCCGTAAACAACCTCTAACGGTAACCTTTGCTTGCTTAGGGCGTGTACAGAATGACGACAATTTACTAGAATATAGTAAGTTAATCATATCTGTGCTATATGTATAGGAAGGTCCACTAGGGAAAAGGAGTATTGGAAGACCAACCACGCCATGGGAGAACGACATAAAAACAACAGCAGGAAAAGACTGGATAGGAGTAACGCAGGCCAGGGACAAATGGGTATCACTGGAGGAGGCCTTTACCCACTCTAGAGATTCTTGTGCAAGACAGATTTTTTTAACCTTTAATACTTTATTGTAACTTTTTTTGCACAGAATAAAAGGCTTTTCTATTTTTATCTCTATAGGTAGGATAGGTACTTGGTGAGTAATGGGTATCATGTGAGTATATTATCACCACCTGCTTTGGCGCTGTAAGTATAATGCCTTCGGCGCCACTCGGACGCCATTCGGGGCATAATTAACGCCCGTAAACAACCTTTAAAGGTAACCTTTGCTTGCTTAGGGCGAGTGCATAATGACATAATACTTTTTATAATTTACTATTGACAGCAGCTCAAAATGTTAAGTCCTTGATAGGTAAGTTATCAGCGTGCAAGCGATATTTATAGGCATCTCAAACAATTGTATGAGAAAGTTCTACGTGTAAGTTCACAAAGTAAACGCTTGACGTCCTAAAGATACGACAAGCTGTATTAACAGCCGTGCTGCGATGTACTGAAATGAACGCATTAAACGCTTGACGCGCGAAATAGCTCGAAGGCCTCAAAGTTTATTAGTTCTGTTATTAAATTTCATTTCTAATTAATATAATTACTGTCGAATCCCCAATTTTAATCATTATGTCAGTTGTTTGAACGCGTCCTTATTGGCGGTTGGTTATCGGTATTAGTAAGGTGATAACTAGTGCATGCTTTTATGTACGCACTGCGGTTTAATGTCTAGGTCGATGTGTACGCGCCCTTGTCGGCGGTTATCGGTATTAGTAAGGTGATAGCTCGTGTATGCGATTGTGTACGCACGTCGGTTTAATTACTCGGGAACTCGATATGAGTACTCGTGCGATATTAACTCGCGTTCGAGTCGTAGACTAATATTAAATGTAAGACTGTTATAATTTTGGTTTTCAACGTCTATCGATTGTTTCTAAGTGATATTTATTAAAAACATTTTAAGTACCTGAAACAAACAATCGATCTCAATCCATGAGCTTATTTTAATACTTATGAGTCTTGCTAATCTGGATTCCCGAAAATCCGATCAAAGCGAAAGTATGGACCCGAAACCAGCGGAGTTTCAGGAACCCACTTGTTTTTTCTAGGGAAAACTAGTTCTTCTGAGAATTTCTATTTCCAGGCATTTGGTAAAACCCCTGATCCCAGTCTATACATATGGTCTACTCATATCTGAACAATTGAAGCTAAAAGTTAGAAATAAACATTTTCTTTGCCGACGTGGCCGGTCGTAGGGACAAAAGGTCCCGAATTATGCGAACCGCGAGGTACCGCAAAAACCCGAGTGCCAGGACGTGTGCCTCGAGGGCTCGGCCCGACTCTACTCTAAGCCTGTGAGCCCATTTATTGGCTGTTTGTTCTGTTGTTTGACTTTTGTCTTGGTTATGATCCATTCCTGTTATCCTTCATTAGGGATTAATTCTGCCTAAGATATGTAGGTAGAATTAAGAGAATAAATTCCCTAGCAAATAAAATATACAACGTTTAGTAGATTATAACATAGCAGGCATACCCTACATTACAGTTTTATTAGAGGCAGGGAAAAAGGATCCAAATGTGCATAGATTTTCAAAACAGTGTCCGTAGAACGACTCAAAATAGAACGCTTTCAGAAGTAGAATTATGTAAGGATTAAAAAGTTATGTCAAAAAAACACACTATTCACTGGCAAGCTTTATTAAAAAGTTAACATAAAGTCTACCTACTGATATTCGCTATGTGCGAAGTGCATGGTGAGGGTAACGTGAACGACCGCAGCGCATGATGTAACAAGAAATTGGGCTCTTGTCAATATCACATTTCAAAATATTTGACATCGCCTGTAGGGTCAACTGTCAAAATAGTGAATCAGTCAGAGACATTTCATTCAAGCAAGGAGTATATGCCATTAATAAAAAAGAAAAAACCCCTTTAACCCCCTGCTCAAGAGATGGCGCCACACTCATGCACACAGCGAATAAATAGCTAAGCGAGTTGTATGTTCAAAATGATCTCGGAACAACTTTATTGTTAAGAGAATTGTAGTTTGGAGTTAATTTTGAACAGCTCAGCGACTGAGCTACTTTTGCTGCCGACAACGATTACTACTTTGCATTTACTTAAATTTTATTTTATTTCTTAATAATAAATACCATTCTCCGCATTCTTAAATGCCTCCTGATTTTGCTTGAAGCCATTGGTCGGTGGTCGGGTGGAGCGGCGCACGACCCGGCGGGTCAACCCTTGCGCCCAAGAAACCCTCCTCTTCCGTGTACCGCTAAGTGCCCAAAAAATTTATGTACCAAGGTGCCACTTGTTTTTGCTTTGTTTTGCTTTTGGCGTGTGTCCGAGGGGTTTTGAGGGGGATAGTTGGGAATTCGGTTAAAAGCTGCTTTGGTTTTAAATTATACCAGAATGAGTCAATGATGCGAAAATATCGCAATTTTAAAACTTTTTTATCAATAGTTTCATCCAAAAGGTTCTATTGTTGACTATTGAAAATAGGGTACCTATGGAAGTGAAAGGAATTTATTTATATCTAAAAGGTTTACAGCTCTGCTTTACATATCACCCTAAAATAAATGCAACTTTTCTTAAATTATGACTTGTAAGACACATTTAAACTATTTACACGAAAGTGATGCTGATGAAATGAAATGAAATGAAAATGAAAGTTCTTATACGAAAATAAGCTTATTTCATATATTTACTTAGTCATCATCATCATCATCTCAGCCATAAGACGTCCACTGCTGAGCATAGGCCTCCGCTTTAACGGGGGGTTTGCCATCCGCGCCACGCTTGGCAGGCGGGTTGGCGCGCAGTTTTTTTTTTGTTTATTGTTGTCTACGCTTACGGAAGATGCTGCTGCCTATCTCCCGGTATATTCCCTAGTGCAGGTTATGATTTAACCTATTTTTAAATAAATGCATATAAAATAATTTAATTGGCATTTCGAAACACGAAGTCATATTTGTGGAACATTTAAATTCACCACCCCACTAAACAACACCAAATACGCCAAGGGAGAAGCCACGTGGCACAGGTACGCTACGAGCTACGACACGTGCCCCGCACTCCTACCCATACAAACTACCCAATAGAACAATACTTATTTAAAATACCTACGATTCAATCGATACTGAAGTCAATCAATATTAAAATTAGTCCACCGATACCGTAACTGTAAACCTCGTCACTGCAAAATTCATTATGCTAAGATAAAAGTAGGTACGCAGAGGTACATACATGTAATAACTTTGGAAACTTAAAAAATTGTCTCGTAAAAATGGCCTTATTAAGTATACCCGGTGTAAGAGCTTTAGGACACATTTTTGAGTAATTTGACTACCGTACACTTAATCGCATGAACTACATTTGCCGTGTCCAGGTTAAAGTATGCACAGGTCGCGACAAATCCTTCGCCCAGGTAAGAGTACGCACGACAAACCCTTGTCCAGGTAAGAGTTCGCACAGGTACACGCGACGCACGGCGCAAGGTGACTGCCTCACGGCACCGGTACCGGTACCGTGGACAGGTGAGGCGTGGCGGGGGCGTGCCGCGCACCTGCGCACCTGGACACGCCCACTCAGGTAAACGACACTAGTGTTTCAATTGTTCTTTTCTATCAACTAACATTTCTCACCTCGTTTAGCTTTGAGAAAAACGCTGTTTTGTTTGAACTTATAATACATTGACAGGAAATAAAAGATTCTTACCTACTTTAAAATACGTAACATATACGTAACAAATATAAAAGTCTCGGTAGAGAGTACCATTTTGTACCTTTTGGAGTTGAAACTCTAGGTCCATGGGGTCCCAGCGCACACAAGTTTTTTGCAGAAATCGCGAAGCGTCTGGTTGATGTAACTGGTGACCGAAGAGCTGGCGGTTTCCTCGCACAGCGTATCAGCATTGCGATACAACCAGTAAATGCCGCCAGCATCCTTGGTACAATGCCGCAAGGGCCTAGTTTAGATTTTAGCTAGTATTTGTACTGTAGTGCCTCTGTATATTTAGTTATGTAAATAAATGTATACCCACTTTAAAATACCATACCATATCAAATAAACTGACACTAAAAGACTCAGACTAGGTCTATATTGAAGCAGAATCCCGAAAGTTTTTCATAAGGATATACCGGATAAGTTTCGTATAATACCTATGATTACTTTGCTTTCATATCGAGATTTTGGTCAATAGATAAGTTTGTGTCTATTGTCTTATTTAACTTTTACTATTAGGTCTAATGTAAGTTTACAAAAATGTTTACTTTATACCAAATGGTCCTAACTATAACTCAGTCGAATATCTACTAACATTTACAGTCGGCATCAGATATATCGGAGCGGCCAAGGTGGTCACAAATATCTCTGAACAACGCCTCTATTGTCATGGCTGTAAAGTGCATGTTCAGATATTTTTGGCTAACCTGGCCGCTCCGACATATTTGATGGCGACTGTACAATATAGCTACTGACAGCACACCAAACAACAGTTAATCTGATTAGCGCTAATGAGCAATCGCCTAATGGACGCATTAAGGTGAGTGGACACCTTCGACACAACAACAACTTTTATACCTACTCACACACGCTTTTATACTCATCAACTATGCTCCGAGAACTGTTTGCCTTTTGATACGAGAGCAGACTCCAACGATACGGTCGTTAAGTTAATTGGTAATTAGTTTTTAAACGTCCCCAGCACCTTCGGGCCATTCAAAATGGCGGCGAGTAATCAGAAAGAAGGCCGTAAACACCGTTATTACCTTCGCCCACCATCTGGCCACCTCAACCCTTCTGATATTATATAATAATAAAACACTCATTACTCGGAACTTCCGCCAATAAAGGCAAGACGGTGCTTGAAAAATAATAAAATTAATTAATTAAAAACAAGAGCCGCGCCTGCGCGCCGCTCGATAAACATTTGCCGAAGATTTTCTTGATATAATCAGTTGAAAACGAGAAAAGTTTTTCAATTTTCGGTCAATACAAAGCGGTTAGATGACGCGGGATTAGTTGGCGTTTTAATTAAATAATCTGTGAAATTTCGCGTGAAGGATTATTCTAGGCGACGAATAAATCAGATGGAAATACTTCGTCGCAATTCCTGCCCTAACCCTAACTACAAAAGAAACCACATCTTGAGAGAGAAAGAAACTTTTCCTGTTTAATATTTTCCTAAAATACATTTTTGTAATTTTATCTAGATAACAGTATTTCGAAATATATGAAAAGCTCCTAAAGTGATAAAATAGAGACATTTTTCGTTACATGTAGCGACCTTCCTGAAAGTACGAACATGTATATATCCTGGAAATGTAAAAGGTACTTAAGTTTTTTGAATTCGCCCACCTAGCCACAAACGGCCCAAACGATTTATTTGATTTCGAACCAACTTTTTTATTGCCCGAGGCCTCCTTATAAAATCGCGTTAATCAAATAACTGATTGAATAAGTTTCTTTCCATTTCTTCCCTTCACACCCTTTATTATTCTTAAAAAGGGGTAACGTTTAATTGCATTAGAGGAAGTGGAGTAATCAGGCCACGGCGCGATAATCCCGGCCGTACATTCAATAAGCACAATGGGTTGCAACATTAGCATTCGGAAAGAATTGGTCGGCGACAATAGCGCGCTTACCGCCCGCCACTGAATAGCCTTATCGGGAGATAACGCTTGCATTGTTTCTTGCAATTAATCTTAAGTCTTCACGTAGAATATTTATTTAACTGTTTAAAGCGATTCAAACGTCATCGTATTTTAAAGAAGCTGGAAAATGTAGCAGAAAAATTTTGTTCCATAGCCGGGTACTTTTAAAAGAGTAAAACGCAGTGCAACGAAACAATACAAAGATATGGATTAGCTGTTGGTTGCGCACCTCGCCATTTAGCTGTGTTCTTTGTGTTCCTTGCCTTGTTCTCGTTAGTCGAGCCTTAACGAGCCACCTTTTTCCAAGTCCAAGACACAAATAAAACTCATTTTCCCTCGGTCGCTCGACAAAGACCATGTTTTTACTAATTAATTTTTAATCCTTCCGATAGAATCTATCGTTACAAAACTTTTATTATCCAACAATGACAGCCTTTCATCTTTGTGCAAAGTTGTAGCGCTGGGGATTGTTAACAAAAACCGTTTAACAAGGCCCGGAAGACATACAAAAAGTTGGCAAGATCAATAATCGGGATGGAATGAGCAACCTGCTGTACTGGCAATTAACGGAATTATCTGCAACCATCAAAGGGCCGGGTCAGGGGGTAGTCGGTCGAGAAAGAGGAATCAATCTTTGAGCAGAACCTGCCGGACGAAGACCGCGTTACAACTTACGACACGACTGAGCAAACTATAAGTAAATAATCGCAGATATTTTTAGGCACGATCATTTTTAATTGTGAATAGGCACATCTGTCACCTACACAAAGCACTGTAGTGCAGTGTGTGATTAATGACATTTTGAACTATTTAAACTGCTAAATTAGAAGTTACCTACCATTGCCATGACATCATCACAAGAGGTAGAGAGCACAGGGGAGAATTAAAGAAATACCACACCTTAATGTAAAATACTTTGACGTGTTGTGTACCGAACAAAATTGATGATGTGAATCTCATGGGAAATGTCACTATAGTCGTATCACCAAGCTGTATCAAGTCCCAATGTGATCGATCTCTAAGCCGGCGTATTCGTGGAGTGTCTCCTTACTTTAGCCAGTAACTGTCACCGATAGTTGCACTGAATCCCAGAAGGTGTAAAGAGCCCCGCGGACGCCGTCGGCAAGATTAATTTAAATATCAAAACTAATTTGCGGAGAGTGGCGCAGTTTGATTGTGCTGCCAGAGGGGCGCAATCACCGGCAAAGGGTTGGTCAGGGTGAAGAAAGACGGAAGAAATAGCTCTGGGAGATAAACAGACGTGCTCTAGCTATGTATATATGTAGGTAATTGTCCTAGACAACGGCCAAGCATTTGGATAATCGTGAAGTCGGAAAAATTAAATCGGTAGCTCAGATTTTTTATGGGAATGCGTGGCGACACTGGCGACTCACCAATAGCATTAAAATTCAGTTTCTATACATTGACCTATTTTCTTCTCGTTTTAGTGTATGTACAATTGCCATCAAAATATATCGGAGCCGCCACGGTACTCAAAAATATATGAGCATGCACTTTATCTCCTTGATAATAGAGGCGTTGTTCACATAATTGTGAGCACCGGTCCGATATATATCTGATGGCGAATGAACATACAATATAATTCATGTAACGAAAAATACAAATATAATTTATGGGCGAAAAATACAAATATAATTTATGGGCGAAAAATACAAATATAATATCGGCGAGAGGAATTGTCATTGGAAGTTATCAAAAACTTAGGAAGTAAGCACTCGGCGGCGCCGGCGATCGCTCGGAATTACCTCATAATCTAAAGGGTTGGACCACCCTCCCTTAATTAGTAAAAATCGCGCGACATTTCATCCGACCTGTCAAACTTCCGGAAACGCCGTCATTACACAAATGGCGGCCGGAAGCTCCGTCTCCAGTTAATTTGTTTTCCTCCAAATGACCGGCCTTTAATGAGAATTAAGGTGTTTATGGAAAAGGGGCCGATAATAGAACTGAAGGAAAGTTGATTTCATTTCGGGAAATTAATGAAAGTGGAGTTAATTGTTGAGCGGGTATTGGGATTTACGGCGTTCCAATATGGCCAGTCGTCTGTCGTATTCCAAAACGGCTCAAGCGTATATACATTTGAATACAACATGTGTCCTTTTGACACTACGAAGGCAGCCTATTGACGCTTACAACTACTTTCAATTTCAGGAGTCTATGTAACACTTAAGCAGTTCAAAATTTTATTGTCCTTCTCTGTTTGTAGAGAAGAGAAATAAATAACTAAGCTGAAGTAGAAATGTCTAAACTTTTACTTTAGAAAACATGTTCAAAATGAACAAAAACAATTTTGCTTTGGTAGCAATAGCAAGAAATTGACTTGAAGTAATAAGTAACTTAATTATGTGGGGCATAATTTTCCAACTAGATTGTGTATAATGTATAAGAATTAAATGGGGCACAAAACCAAGATCTGACAGAACCAAGCAAGTTTCACAAGGTTCTGTAAAGTTTGAACCACCTTCCTGGTCTATAAAAACATCCGTTTTTCCATTTCCCCAAATCTCCGGGAACCGATTCAAAAGATTTATAATTATCATTTTTAATTCCTTGAATCTTATAAAGCCCCTTAATTCCCGGTGAGCTTCCGTGGCCGCAGTCAAACAATTAGTGTAAAGGGAGCGTTCAAAAACTCGGACAAACGGAATAACTCATCCGACGGAGGCTCTCGAGGCACCGCTCGCGCTCCCTGGACGATGGTGGCTCAGGGAGGAAGCGAGCAGCGGACTTTTTTTAATTGGCCGTTAGGTATAATTCATACCAGGGCTCGCAGCCGGTTTTTGCAAAAAATCCCGAAATAACCCAATATAAATATTATTTAATTGTTTTATGTGTTTTTAATCATAATATAAGATTTTTCGATTAAATATAAAAAAATAAACGAAAGAACGAAAATAACGAATAAATACCGGTTTCCGAGCCCTGACTCATACAACATGTAGGTAAAGAATCCGATGTGTAGTTAACATTTAGGTATTACAGACAGTCCCCGGCACAGGTGCCGAGGGCGCATGGGGACAGAAGAAACTGCCTCTCACTTGGTGCTGGAATGCGACGAAGTGCAGGGCTAAAGAAGGAAGCCGCATATATTAATATTTTCCGATATAATTGGTAAAGGATTGGCTGTTAAATTAAACCAAAATCAAAGTTATGAAACCGTAATTAATATTTGTAAACCATATGCAGGAGCTCGGAGTATTTTACAAAACTTTGAAGAAGAAACGAAAAATCTCACAGAAAATGACACCGTCGCTCTATTACTGAGTCAGTACAACACAGTAATGAATACCCGAGAAACGTATTGTAATATACTGAAAAATATTATGTGGAACCCGGAAAGGAAATATAAGATAATTATAAGTAGCATTATCTATAATAAAATAAACAATGATGACATATACTCAATTAATCAAAGTATATTGCAGCTGGCAAAAAGTATACATAAAACTCGCTACTTAGAATTAAACCTAAAGATTAGAGAGGAAATAAACATAAACATGAAAAAACATATAGTTTCAATCTTAGCAAATGCAACTCAGGACAAATTAGGTGCAACATCTACCTTAACATTTATCGATTGCAATAAAAATTGCGAAGAGGGGTTTTTTACAAAAGCAAAACAGTTAGAGACTCCAGGTTAACCGTAGTACACACAAACATTCAGTCAATTGGAAATAAGTACAACGAATTAGAATTACTAACAGAAGAAACAAATTGTGATGTATTATGTCTCACAGAAACATGGGCAAAAGACCTGCAGGTAGAGACTATGACAATAGATAATTTCAAATTAGTATCTTATTTCAATAGAAAATTATTTAACCATGGAGGTGTAGCCATCTTTGTTAAAAATAATGTAGAGTACAAAAAGAGAAATGACATAACGAAGCTATCTGTGGAAATGAATTGTGAATTGGCAGCCATCGAGTTAAAACATCCTAAGCTGGTGGTGATCTGTGCATACCGCCCTGACTATGATTTTGACTGCTTTAAGGACACTATTTCAACTGTGATAGAAAAAATTACCAAAGAAGGGAAACATATGATATTAACTGGTGATTTTAACTTAGACGTGATGAAAAAAAAACACAAAGATTACTCAGTTTAAAAATATACTTCTAAATTATAACTGTAAATTTCTAATAGACAAACCTACCAGAACTAAGGAAGAAAGCGCCACGTGTATTGATAACTTCATAATTAACTTTGACGGTAAAGACACAGAAGCTGTAGTATTAGGCAATAAACTCTCGGATCATAATGCAATATTATTAAGACATACTTATCAAACCAAGAATAACAAACAAAAAGCCACAATATTAAGAAGAAAAATGACAAAACAAAACTATGATTATTTTCATTACTTAATAAACAATGACGGGCATCTAATGAAAGAAATTATGTTAACTCCAGATCCCAACAAAAAGATGGAAATATTCCAAAATGCTGTGCAACATTATTATGACATAGCATTTCCTGAACGCAAAATAGCTATCATAAAGAATAAGGTAAATAGATGGTTCTCTAAAGGAATAGAAACATCGAAAAAAAACTTGGATCGATTAATAATGATTCAAGATCTAGCTCCCTGTCCCGTTAGAAACCGTAAAATAAAAATGTATAAGAAGATATTTCGAAAAGTATTAAATAACGCAAAAAAGATTAAATATTCTGAGAGAATAGATAAAGCTGAGAATAAAACTAAAGAAGCATGGAAGATAATTAAGGAACAGACAAGTAAGCATAAAACTCCACAACAAACACAGATAGAATCAATAAAACTAAGTGATGGTCGTACTACAACAAATAAAAAAGAAATCGCTGAAGAATTCAACAACTTTTTTTCTACTGTCGCTCATAAATTAACAGATCACTTGTCCACTAACATCCAGACGTGTCTAAAGTTCCTTTACTTAAACAAACAACCCGAGAAGAAAATCAAGTTTGAGCTGCTCACCATACATAAATTCAGGAAGACGATCAAAAATATAAAAAGTAAATATTCCAAAGATGTGTTTAATCTAGACACAGCTTTTGTAAAGAAGATTTTACTGGAAAATGACTATTTGATTGAGATAATGTTACATATAATTAACAGCTGCCTTAAATACGGTGTGTTTCCAAATTGCCTAAAAGAGGGAAAAGTCATTCCGTTGTACAAAAAAGATACCAAGGAAGACCCTAATAACTATAGGCCCATATGTATACTGCCAGCATTATCAAAGATATTGGAATCAGTAGTGAAAACTCAGGTGGTGGAGTACTTTGAAACAAATAATATTTTTGCCGATAACCAGTATGGATTCAGGAAAAACCGCTCGACCGTGCAGGCACTCCGCAAAGTCATTGACTTCGTCCTAAAGGCATTAGAACGGTCACAGAAATGTTCAAGCATTTTCTGTGACCTATCAAAGGCGTTTGACTGCTTAAGGCACGACATCCTAATGGAGAAGCTATTATTCTATGGTTTTCGCGGATCAGAATATCAATTTATTAAAAACTACCTTCAAAATCGAACACAACTGGTAAACGTGAATAACACGAAATCTCAGCTTATACCAATAGATACTGGTGTACCACAAGGATCAATACTGGGACCTGTTTTATTCCTGATTTACATGAACGATCTGCCTGCATGCATACCTAGCGATGCAATGGTGACGCTTTTTGCGGATGACACTCACGTGGGAATAAAAGGAATAGATGCAGAAGACAACACAGACAAAATCAACAAGGTTATGAGTATTCTTAAAAACTGGTTTGAGGCAAACGGCATCATACTTAACACAAATAAAACGACCGTAATGAACTACACTGGGAAGCAAATTAAAAATGCATCTGCTACTACATTTTTGGGATACGAAATTGACAGTAAAATTAGCCATAAACACCATATTGACAAAATCTGTAAGAAAATTTGTAGAGGGAATTATGCTCTTCTGAAACTAAAACCATTATTGAACAAACAGTCATTGTCAGCTGTATATTACGCATATATTCAAGCAAATATAAACTATGCAGTTAGTGTATGGGGAAATGGAGGAGAAATACAAAGAGTGTTAAAATTACAAAAGAGATCAATTAGGATATTAAACTATTTGCGCAAACGTCATCCAGTTAAAAGATATTTTGAAAGAGATAGGATAATGACTGTTATCTCACTATATGTATACAATAGCTTATTAGAAATACATAAGCAGAAAAATAACCTGAAACAAAAGAAAGACATTCATAGATACAACATGAGGAACAAAGAAAAACTATGTATGCCTGAATTTAAAACTAAGAGATCATACAAACAAGGGATGCCTATTAAAATTTACTTATACAACCTGCTACCTACAGAAATAACTTGTTTACCACTGAAGGACTTTAAAAACAAAATTAAGAGTTTATTGGGGAAAAACCCTGTGTACTCTATAAAAGAGTTCAGTGATTTTATATTACCAAAGAAGTGTTTGACAGTTTATTAATTTATTAATAATTTTAATTTATTGCATTATACTTTGTTATTATGACGTGCTAAATGTAATGTATATTACATGGTCAATAAATATCTTATCTTATCTTATCTTATCTTAAACATTTCATATACCTGAGAAATGTCCCTGAGGTCCTCAACATAAAAATTGATAGGATTCCTTCAGGAGATGAGCTGGCATGCCTAGCCACACACCCGTCACGCAAAATAGGCTCTAGCCGTCGAGTTGCGGAAACCTGCCCATACTAAAATACAATAAGCAAATATTGCTATCTACTGATATTTTTAACTTCATTATTGTAGCTTTCGAGCGTTCTGCATAGCTTCACTTTTCAAATTTGGTTAGTATCTGAGTCAACCCGCCTTCGCCACTGGCTTGCACAGTGATTTATATCGGCCGGCATTACCCGCCGAACTGGAATCATTGCTCTCCTCTAATTAATTCCACCCTCTTTTAATGTTCAAAAATCGCAGCTTCTAATGAGGTTTTAATTCGTTTCACTCCTAGCGGCGCGCACGCAGCCGCGTTTTATGGCCGATCAACTTTCTTCTTAATAGGTAACGCTAACTTATTAGCTATTGCTGAAATTTCGCTAACTGCTAAACCTTAAATTTTAATTGGAGTCAAGGATTTGTGACCTACATTAAAGTCGTGACGTTTGAATTTCTAAATTTGGGACGCTTGTCATTTTAGCTTAGGCCGGTGGAAACTAAAGTGAAAATCAGATCTCAATGGCTATAATTGACTGATATTAGTCTAATGCATCAATAGTACATTATTGCAGAGGACGGGAAAGGGAAATCCGTGGACGAGCGATTTTTTCGGACGAAGCGCAGCTGAGTCCGAAAAAATAAGACGAGTCCACGAATTTCTATTCCCGCCGAGGCATATATTATAGTGCTTTTCTCCAAATGTGCCTAAATAGTGCTATACTGCCAATTTTCATTCAAATAATATCTAAAAAGAATTTTTCTTTAAAAGCTATTTAAGACAGTATTAAATATGCTCCTTTCATGCACCTGTAAAAGATTAAATCTTAAAAAAAGTTATTTTGTCTATGATTGTATTAAGCCTCATTCGCACGATCAGACGCGGTGCTATGACAAAGAACGAGACAACCAAGATTTTTGATCTCACTATCTCGCTCTATCCTATAGTTTGAAGGGATTGCCGTTCAGACGGTGTAGATGTCGCTTTAGTAATTGGCTGTTTGAAATGATATTTCTTAGTCGGATGAAAAGTTTAAAAGGTAAAAAACAATACAGTAATGGATCTTACTAGACAACGTCTAAAATACTTCGCGTCCGCTAAAACAGGATAATAATGTTTTTTTTTTATTCGTCTTGGTAAAGAATGAAGAACTTCACGTACTCATTTTGCTACAGTAAGGTGAACCTTTCCGAGCACATTGGAGAAAAATATTTTTACTCAGATTTTTTGCGTCGTTATATACTTATTATATTTTCATAACATCAAAAATATTTCTTTTGCCTCAGTGAACATCTGCGTATTGCATTCTAGGATATCTCATTGTAATTGTACGTGCGATGCAATTGCAATCGATATGTTGTAATATATCTGCAGAGGTATTTATTGACGTTCGTTTTATTTATCGCTTATTACCTAAACCTTTTACAAGATTTTGATCTCCTGCTTTTTATGCATACGATGTTTTCTCAAGTGATGTGACATTTAAAAATCCGATAGGTAACTTTGTTTTCCGATATTGAAATGACGCGATAGGACGTGGATTGAAGTCGTTAAATATGATGAGGTCGGGTCGGAGTCGGAGGCGACAGGTTGGTAAAAAGCTGATAAAGCGCCGCCCGCAGAGAGATGCGACCTGACAGCGGCGGGGAGCTGCGAAACTGTGGTGAGGACACCAACTTGATAGCACAAACTTTCTCGTTTAATCTGATATCAGTAAATAGTACCAATTACTAACAATTTAAGAACGTTTTTGTTCTGGTTGGTTCAGATAGAATAACTGCATGGGGCATAGAAACGTGAAAAACAGCAACCTGTTGGAGGATTCCATAATAATTTACATTTGCTCATAAAGCCTGGCATTTTATACAAACGTTAGCGGGAAGTATAGTAAGAGTTTAATCCGTAGTAAGATAAGGATTTTTTCGTATATATTTTTATTTAAATACTTTATAATAGGTACCTACTAGAATTATTTAGTAAAAATATTGCAAACTTGAATCGTAAAAGCTTTTTGTTTTAGTATTTTTAAAATAAATTTCTTTCGCTTTACTTGTCACGGTGTAATTTTATGTGTTCACGTTTATTACAAATAGTAGCTGAACAGTATTATTTATAAATGATACTGTTCGGCCGCTGCTGGAGACCATAGAGAGCGCAGGCTTCTGGCCGAAGGGTGTAGTGTTTCGGCGGTTCCGGGGAACGCTGCCAAATATTACACCAGAGCAGGTGGCACAACAGAAAACCGTCGTGTCACCAAAATAATAGTTTTAATTTATAATGTAATATGTATGCTAGTCTATAAGGTATTTATCTATGGGCCACTAGTTGCCTGAAAATAAACGTTTTTCATTCATTAATTTTTTCATTTTCATTTCATTATTTATCAATTTGATATGATTATCTTATTTTAAAAGGTTTAAGTTGGTTTATTAAATTATTTTCTGTAGCATTGGCAATTTGGCACCCAACGTCGAGTCAAATAAAAATGTCGCGGTTCCTCGTCCTTGTTTTTGAATCAGACTGCGTAAATGTTCCTCATTAAACTGCCGCATCCGCCTTTCCTCGCTCCTGCTGACGTCACAGCTCTGAGCCAAGACGATTTTTTCCAGTGATTGGTAATCGGCAAAGTCATTAGGCGGCGCTTTGTTTTTTATCGGCGGGGTAATGGCGCGAAAAACGTCGTTAGCGGCCAGCAGGTGAAGAGGTCAACAGATTTCCACAGGACATGGAAAACGAAGTATTCAGTGGAAAGCAATTAACAGTTTTTCATATAAAACGTCGGTAGTACAAGCCATAGCTGTGTCCACTGGGATGACACCGCAGCATATAGGCACTTGTAAACGCCTTATCCATCTTTTATAATATGTAGGTACTTACTTATACAAGGCGGAGAAGTATTAAAAGGTTAAGAGACAAATACAGTCCCATATCACCGATACAGTGCACCCTCGGAAGTAAATACACTCATCAAAGAGATTTCGCAAGAAGACTTAGTTAATACAACTTTTTGATGTTAGCTTGATAAGAAGCACAGAGGCACCCGGTTTGATATAAAACTACACAGTGATGTATTTATGTGGGCGTAATAAGTCGGTCATTAAATCATGAGCTAATTAGTAAATACACTGCACTATTTTTCAGTTTCCATAAATAAACAATTTATGAAGCTAACTCCTCAAAGCCAACAAACATAATTACAGAAGAAACAAACAACAGCGGCACAAAAAATAGCTCATTAAGGCCCTCGAGTCTGTCGCAAAATAAATTCGTTAGGTAGCAGATCAGTCCCCCGATACCGGCTTAACTTCACAAATTAAATATACGTTTTTTCTTTGTGTTGATCGAAAAGTTGCGGTATTAGCACTGCGGTCATGCCCGTCGCTAACTAGTTATGTAAGGCTCGACGCACACGAGCCACTTTAATATTCGCCACTGGACGTCTACAATTAACGCTTGAACAATTTCACAACTCTCCGCCTTTGAGCGGAGAGTGCGCGAAAAAATATTAAAAAAGTATATCAGCTCGCGAAATAAGCAAGCGACGGGCGCACAAAGTTGCTGTAATTAGATTAGTGCAGATCTCGATTCAATCAGTTCTTATCGAACTTCTCTCGCGCTTGACAACTTACTAAACAAGATTCCCGCCCAGTTTTAAACTATTGAGAGTACTTATGTTTTAATCGTATTCGTATTATAGACTTTTGAATCAATTATATGAGGGCACCTTGATATTATTTCATGTTTCGTATTTTCAAAGGACGCATAAAAAGTAATTTACGCATCTAACTATTTCTAAAACTTAGTCGATTTAAAGGACCCCGCAGCAATCATACACGGAGAAAAAAATATTTTACAATATTACCAGATTGTATAGTAGTTATGATTCTGGTGTAGGAAAAAAGATTTCAGCTATGGTTAACAGATTCTTGTTTTAAAACAACAAGTCGTATTTTTGACAATACTAGAATATTCTAGTTATAATATTCTTGTACACGAAAACTCTGATATCGTTGTGGTAACCTTCTAATAGTTACAGAGTAAAATAAGCATTTTGCTTACAACACTTTTCAAGAATTGCGATGTTTACAATATTTATTGTTTCTGTTCATCATCGTCTAGTAATCACACAAAAGAATAAAATTGTATTTACAATATCTTTATGTAAGGTCCATCTTATGTGATTTATTTATAGGTACTAGACTTTCTCGTACCTTTAAGCGGATTTTTAATACCCATTACTTACTCGAAATTTCTTGATTACTAGGAATATTTTTACTCATAACTAGATACGTTTTTTGTTGTGTAACATACTTGTGTTCATGATAAAAATAAAGAATAGTACCAGCAACAATAAAAAATGTTGGCATTACAATATTATTGCACACTAAACAATGCGTTATTTACGTGTAACGAAAAAATAATTTAATACCTTTACATTAGTGTCAACAGATGGCGCTAGGGCGCTGGGCCATACAGTGTTACGGGTTTTAGAGCGCTTATATTGTACATATTTATTAAATACTGTAAAATTCAATGCTAAGATAGGTTCTACGCAAAATAGTAGATTGTACAACAAGTGCATAAAACGCACCATTTTACGCGAGGCGTTTATCCATACGAGCGAGCTTGCGAGCGAGGATGGATATAAAGTACGAGCGTAAAATGGGTTTTATGGACGAGTTATACACTCTACTTTTTACTTCGATTGTGAGGAAATAAAAAGAATAGGAATTTCTTTCATAAGAAGTTTCATTTTATGCTGGGTATAGGCGGACTAAAACTCAATTTTATGCACAAGTGCATAAAAAAATGACTTCTTCTAAGGCTATTTTGATAATGGCAATTTTTTATGCACTTGTGCATAAAATTGAGTTTTAGTCCGCCTATACCCAGCATAAAGTAAAACTTTACGAGCATGAGAAGTAAAAATGTAATTTATTAATGCATTTAACATTAATTTCTAGCTTATTTATTTCACGTCATACTTGATTGACATACAACGCGCTTTCGAAGTTTTTAACGTCATTTGTATATATATTAGTTCCAACTGATTCATGTAAGGTAAGAACTATATAATGTTTCTCTCACTAGGGTTGTAGATTTCGAACAGGACCTCCTATGAATAGATGGAAGGATGTGAGAATGTGATGATGATGACACTTAAACAAAATTGGAGAAAGGGGGGGCCCGCTCGGACAAGCAGCGACGCTTGCAACCCGTGCTCGGTTTCGGTGTATTCCTCACTTTTATTAAATACAAAAATAAAACCCGATAACTCTACAATATTTATTGTAAACAGAACAAAACATATTTTTCACACAAATAAAAATCTGGTATTCTCCAATACTGCATATAGTAAACAGAAATTGTTGATTATTTCAGTCCCCTAAAATAATAGTCGAGACTAATAAAAATCTGGTGTTCTTAATACAACACATAGTAAACAGGATTATGTGGCGTTTCAAGTCCGCAGTAATTATATTGAATCCTACTGAAAAATCTGATAAACTCTACCCTGTCCTATAATGATGGCTACAGAGATGGTTTTTGTGTGTTACACAAAATTTATTTTCTACGATACTAGGTAAGTGGGTTGTAGGAACTAGAAATAATGTTGTAAAGAAGTAGAATTTTCTGTTAATGTGTAAAAAATGTATAGTTGTCACATATAATACAATAAAATCAAGTCAAGTTTACAATATTCTGTTACAAGAAACTAGATTTTTCTCTCCGTGTAGGGAAAAAGTGGTTTCAGTTAAATCTCATGAAATTTTCGTATGATGTTAATTTGGCTCTCTTGATTATTTTTTTGTATGGGTATTAGAAAACATATGTATTTCGCGTTAATAGAAAATTGATTATTTCTGAAAGTATACTTCTGAGAGAGTTGTGCCCATACAAAAAAAATATCAGGAGAGCCAGATTAACGTCATACTAAAATTTCGTGAGATTTAACTGAAACCACCTTTTCCCTATGTTTGCTGCGGGGTCCTTTCTGTATTCTGCCTCAGCGGGCGAAAGAGCCTCAAATATATTTAACATTTCATACTTTCAGTTCAGAGTACCGCGTCTGGGTGACCCGTGCCAAACTCACGCGGTAGTATGTTACTTAATTACTTTAAGACTACAAAAATAACTAAGCACACAAATATTATTAAACTTTCCTGAGACATACTATGTGCATATAACAGTTACATTCACGTTACTTTTACTAAAGTGAAAACACAAATTACATTTTAGAAAGAGGTTGGGTATCATACACAGATAACCTCAACCACTAGATAGATCATAAGTACAACTCGAGGTCACCACACATAGGTGCTCCCGTACTAATTTTGTATGAGAGCGCGACCGCTTATTTTAGTTGAGTTAAAGTTTTTGATCATAACTCATGTGAATTAAAAATATCCACAAAAATCTAGTTACAGGGGTGAACCTGGATTGTTATACTACAAATTGGTGTAGAATGCTATTGAGATGTGCTGTTCGAATCGTAGAAATTTACGAATAAAATTGCGCTTATGTGTGGTGACCTCGTGCTCCCTGTACAAGCTTAATGATGAGGTGTCTGTGTAGTCTGTGGTATCATATTATGTACCTAAGTAAGATACTATTACTTCCAGAGCATGAATTTCCAGTAAATGGTAGTCATGGAGTACAGCCACTTTAGGAATATAAACAGTAAAGAGAATCTGTCAAAGGTACCATACCGTTACGTTTACGACACGTATCAGGCACGCTGGGATCGGTCCCTATCGGCGATCGACGCCGCGGGCATCTATCGCAGCATCTACGAGTATTTTTGTCGCAGACAACGGTTCTCTTTGTTTGTTTTGTTTTGATAATAAGACGGTCGGTGTATGAGACAAATAGGATGAACTAATGATACTGCAGGCTTATGATGGCAGTAGTTGTCCGCCGATAACTTGATAAAAAGCTGACAACTTGACACATTCACACAGCAAAACATGACAATGTGTCAAGTTGTCAGCTTTTTATCAAGTTATCGGCGGACAACTACTGCCATCATAAGCCTGCTGCACTACGAGTGACTAAATCCTCTGATATTTCAATAATAATGATTATTTTGCCTCAATTGTTCAATAACCCTACCACAAAAAACTAAACTACAAGTTTGAAATGAAAAGTGCAGTTTACTTAATCCATAAATCTTTAAAAAAATTGGTTCCACGTCTGCTCGACTTTATGTAGCCATACCCACATAATGATGTCACAGATTTTACTAGATCTTACAGACCTAACACTATATATTATTAGATGCACTGTAGCCGTCTAGTGTGAACAGGGAACGTCTCGCAACCTGCTGGCTCGAGATTGAGTTCTGGTGTCGATGTCGCTCCGCCGCGGGCTACGGGAGATCTAACATTTTGCCGACACCGGTTTTTCCAAATTGCCTCACTTGATCCCGATCTAACTGGCCATAAAGCTATATCAGACGTCGCGTTTTTGATGTTATAAAGAGTCAATGACATAGAGTTTTTCATAACTTATGGAATGATATACCTACAATTTATTAAAGAAAAAAATGGATTAAATTTTAATAGCCGTATATTTTTTTACTGTTTGAAATTTTAAGATAGAACTTCAACAATTATAGATACATTAGGTAGATGCAATTCTGATTCCGATGGATCTACCTATCGGAATCAGAATTGCATTGCCAACTTATAAATGAAATCATTAATAAATTGGCCATGCATTTCTGAACCCGATATTATGATGATAGCAATCTAGCGAGACAAATAAAATATTCACCTGTATTATCTTATATTTGCTGTTCAAGAGCTGATTCCATGAAGGCCATTATTTCGATTTATTTTCATGATTTGTGTTATAAATCTAAAGTGCAACCGCCAAATAATAACAACATTTAAATGCCACTAAGAAGAAATATCAAAATATATTCTAAACTGAAACATGGAATATCCTTCGCTTTCAAACTTCAAGAAACCATATGCCCAAAGGGTAGAGCATAAATCAGGGACACTCAAGAAGCGTTATCTATAATTTGAGGGCAAATATCTCCAATGGATTATTATCTGCGGTGATGTATGCGGCAAGTTTCCCTATTGGTCATTAGGCGCTATCGGAACTGACCGAAGCCCTGCTTATCGGACGTCACGTGCGGGAGAATAGTTCTGGCAATGTATGCGAAAGGCTAGTTGGAATACAGAAGGGTGTCGATTATTGCGTCTTTAATTAGAAATTTATAGAAAACAGAGTTGGCTCCATATCTATCACTAAGAGAAAGTGATATTAGTCCAAGTGACGGTTAATCAAATCAGTCAAAACCAAAAAGTGAGGCAGTTGGTAGTAGTAAGGTTCGCGTTAAGATATGTTATTTGTCCTGTTGTGTTTTCGATTTGTTGTACAATAGTGTTTACCACTACTACAGTACCTACCTATATAATAACTAAAAAATGCTTACCTAATATTAAGATACGAATAAACATTGTATACTAACCATTGTATGAGTCTTGTTACTTGAAATAAAAATGAATTTATTTATTTATTTTATTATACAGTAACTAGCAGACACTTAATTCCATGATGCGCCCCATAAATTAACCGAAATGTAGTTACTTAATTTAATTAAGCTAAACAAGTACATAGGACATAGGACTTTTCACATACGACTCTTAGAAAAAAGTTCTATCGTTAATAGTAGGTACAAATAAAGACGACAACCAAGTGCATATGTACTTATTGCACTAGAGCTAGACTCATATCTAAGGCCATCGACGGATACCTATTTCGCTGATGCGCCTAATTAGCAAATAAAGCGAACCCACTACGAGGTGGTTAATAACTAGTATGACGCACTATCAAGTTAACGAAATGCTTGCTTCGGGGTTATCTTGCTGCAAAATGTGATTCCTTGACGTACTTCATTAGAGAGAAAAGCTGGCCCTAGATTACTCTCTTGACTTAACTGTGACGTGGAATGTGCTAATTAATGTACATAATACCGTGCGCTTGTTCCAGTTTTATACCAGACTGCGTGTTATTGCGTTGCTTTTTGTTAGTGGGTATTATCTTATTTTCTGGGTGTTACCTAATAGCCTAATAGTAAACATAAGGAATTTGGTAACGTATAAGCAAAAATTTTACGATGACAATTTATTTTTACCTTAGAATATAGTTAACATATCTCGCACAACATTATGAGGTACATATATATACATAAAACACATTTACAATACATTAGCTTAAGATTTTATGAAGTAATCGACCCGTGCAAGCTCTTCGATCAGTGTCGCGCTAATGCGTCCTTGTTAGATGCACTTTCGTCTAAATAATGTCCAATGACTTAACGCGGAACTACTAATAAGACAATGACAACTCGACAGCATAATGAAAGACAAAACGCTTCGGAGTTCGGACAGAATCACATTAAAGTTTCCTAAATGATTAAGAACTTCTTTCCATTATCTAATAAGTGTCGTTTGAAAATTTTGGTATATAAGATGAACAAAATCATACCAAATATCAATAGAATGATCTAAATTGTGCTGCCGCTACGCGTCAGCTCCGGGTTTTACGGTAATCCGTCTTAAGCAATTTTTCACCGTTGATTTTTCCTCCGTTGCGTACTGCTGCGCTATATCGTATGCGACCTTCTCGCGTCCCTCCGTATCGCCTTTATGTCCAACGCACCTCCCTGCGGCGCGAATAAAACTTATCGCGTTTTTGTCTTACCTTGCTGATACAAAACAAACTAGCAAGCAATCCACAACATCACCACCCTTAAATCCATATCCATAAGTTTGGTATTTGATTGAAACGTACGCAAAAAAATGTGGTGAAATTTTAAAGGCAAGGAGACATAGGCTCGAAGATGATCTAAATTGGCGGATTCGGTTTTATGACGGTGCTCCTGCCGGACACCTAAGGGACGTCGTTTATTGAGACTGAGATTTACCTTGCCGATATCAGACGCACGTCATTCAATGGATCTCGAGAAATTTGGGGAAGATCTATAATAATTTTTTCTAGGATAAAGTTTATCTATAAAATGAATATGAATTCGTTTTCGCAATGATCGAAAACGATTGAGATGTCTATCGTATTATCGTAAATTCACTCGTTATTTGATTTTTTATTAGTTTTAGTCGGTAATAAGACTTCACATTTTCAGGGTAGTTAAATTAAGAGTTAGTGATAATGTTCAAATTTCAATTCGATAAAAGTGAAACATAGAACCCTGTAATATTGGGCCAGCAACTTGTTTTCACTATAAAGTATTTTATTCCATTTAATATACCTAGATCTTGGAATAAACAATAATAACTTAGTATAAACCTAGGTTTTGTAATAATGAGGCTGATCCCAATTAGAACGTAATTATGACTTTCATAGACAAGAAAGCATTCTACGACGCAAATTACAGAAATAACAAATGCGCAATTTGCAAATATGATCATTCAAAGTCAGAAATAGTAACAAATTTGCAAGTTCCCGCCGCAGAGGGATTGGCTAAGCGTCAGGGGGATTAATAAAAAGTGAACGTGCAGTTGCTACCCGCGCAGTGATAAATCCTCGGGAGATAATAACCAAATGGTTCTTGCGAGATAAATGCCACACGTCGGGGAAGGTGCGCAGGTGCTGGTGGTGCGGGCGCGCGGTCAGCCCCGTCTAATTGCCACTTTCCTAATAATAAAGTTAGGGTTAAGGTACCATTTGCACGCACAAAGGAGTAATTGCAATGGGAAGGTGGCTCTTGGGTAAATAACGAGCATGGAAATTCAATAATTTTATTCTGCTGTGTAAAATTATCTTTAGTTAACTTTATCTACAGTTTTACGTCGAGTCTCATCTAATAGGAAAAATAAAAAATGAACTTAAGAAACTACCTCAATACAATTAACCTTATTTTAACTGACTGAGGCATGTTAGCGAGATGCTTTGTCGCGATAATGTAAAACACGTGTACGTGTCTCCGGTGTCCAGCCCTCGCTAATTGTTGTTGATAATTTGTTCGGCGCGGACGCAAGGTGTTTAACACGCCCGCATTTAAATGTAAATGCGCAAACTTTCCCCGGGTCGACGGCTACCTACGCACATAATTTACTCGCACAACTTATAAATTACCGCTGTCCCCGCTGCGATTTGAATTTGAGATCAAACCTGAATTTTATAAGTGTTCTGCCGCTCCATGAATCCGTAACGACGAAATTGGAGTCGCCCTCCTTGATTGGAACGAGAAACCTCGGATAGGTTTGTAACGTAGTTTATGTTGTCGGAAGCGGAGGTAGGGCCCTTAATAGCCATTGAAACTGAACAGAAACGTGAGTGGACAAATTGGAGCGGCCGGGTCGCGATAAGGGCCAAGGAAAGGGAAATGTCCATAAACAACAGGCGACTCGGTCCCAATTAATAAAGCAGCCAACACTGAAGTAGTGCAATTAATTCTGTGCCTTCGTAGATTTTAATAGTTCACATAAATCAGAGTGGACCGGCCGGCCGGTGGGTTAATCGGCGTTTAATATGCCGCCCGGCCGCGCCGCTCCACACGGCTCAATGCGAGGATAAACCAACGTACGTGATCCGGAAACACCCTGTTTTCTCAATTTTTTTCCTCTTCGCGTAATTTATACGCGCGTTCTAATGTTGGCGCCCAACGTGGGGCCAAACTCGAAGAACGACAGTTTAGTCTTTTCCTAAACCAAATATTTTACAATATTACTAGTCATTTAATCGCATGCACATTTAATTTTGCCTAACTCGTCGAGTAGCCTGCAACGGCTAAGCCGGTTTGTAATGTATTCAGTTACACGAGTAGTTAGATCGCGGGCGACAGTTTTGGAATTCAATTGAAGCCAGACTTCAGTTCGCGTTAAGTGGTTATATCCCCTACAACAGTGGACGGAGTGGACACTAAACACGAGGTGGGGAAGGGTGGCGACACCTCGGGATATTGAATTTGCGGCGGCGGGGCCCAATTGTTATCTGGCGGTGCAAGGTCGCCGGTGGATAGCCTGCCAGGTACTGCCCTTTCTTTCAAATTAGGGTTGTCACTAGTTTTTGAATATTCATAAAAGGCTTTTCACACTTAGATATCGCTTCTATGGTATTTGGTTTTCTCTCTCACTGAGGCATCAAAGTGATATCAGGCATTTGAAATTACGATGGTTTACAACAATGTGGTTGAAGGTTTGTATTTGTGAGACTGATATGTTATTTCGAGTAAAAAATGGGCTGTACGTGCTGTAACAGACTGACTGACAAACAGATAGAAAGACACACGAGTAATCCTGGAAAAAATCAGTGTATTCCTTTTGGGGTACGGAACTCCAAAACCACCAAGTTTCGACCTAAGGTATATAATTCTAGAATAGCACTTCTACAAAAAATAGTCACTTCACGAAATTTTATAAAGAGAAACAATAGGCTGTAGCTAGGTAACATAATTTACTCGCAACAGTGTCTTACAAAATCTTAGTACATACGTGTGTTATGGTAATATCAAGAGTGAGGCTGTTCGCGCGACCAACTTGCAGTTTATAAAAGCAGGCTGCGATGCTGTCAAAGTACCAAAGGTTAGTAGGTTATTTCGTTCCCAGGTTGCAGGCGGTAGACCACTGGGAGTTACTTTCCTATTCGTATGTCCTACTTCACACAGAATCGCTAACTTTTTTCAACAATAACATGACTTGCCGATACTGTTGCCATTGCGAACTCTTGAAGGATAAGTTCAATATAGGTAAATAAAAGGTTGTTTTATGATGGGTGTGGTGTTTTAGGGTTCCGTTACCCAAAGGGTAAAAGCGGGACCCTATTATTTAATAAAACTTCGCTGCCAATAAAAAATAGAATAAAATCAATATTTAAGGGGGCTTCGATACAACAGACATGTTTTTTTTTTCGTTTTTATAGATAATGGTACGGAACGCGTCGTGCGCGAGTTCGACTCGCACTTGGCCGATTTTTAAGAGTATACTGTGACGATAGATATATTAATAAGTGAATATCACATTTAAGTCAACTTTACAGTAAAATAAGATACGTTCTTAGATACCTACTAAAGTGGGATACGTGTTTGACAGGTCTTATTTTTAACTGTACCTTAGTGGAAGTAAGTTTTTACTGTTATCTGCCATTTACCTCAATATCATTGTTTGTAACCTAATCAGTACTAAAATGTTACCTAGTGGTCCCCAAGATGTTGGTAGCCCTGAAGGCTCCACCAGTCATTGGTCAATTTATTTCTTGCGTCTGGCCGGCAGTTATCATGATTGAATTAAGCGAATTGCACCCGTGATTTAGAGTCGGAGGTGCCCGTGGAGGACACGCCAAAAAGGGAACTTGGAATTTTAATCGTGGGAATGGTCCGCTGCTCGGCCGATCCAGTTTATTTAAGGTTAATTTCGACGAGTTGATTCCGGCGGTCAGCTTTAGTTCGCGTTCGATTGGGGTTAACCTTTACGGTAGTTGGGTAACTTTCGGTAATGAAAACGAGTGGTTTGATTAGTTCTCGTTCTATTGTCAACAAATACTTTTACTCCAGAAAAGGCTATTTCGCTGCTGAAATCCGCTGAATGTATTACATAGTAGATTTCAAAATGAAAAGGTTATCAAAGCATTACTTATAATTAAAGATTGATCGCACTACGAGATAGATACTTAGCGACGATAATTTTAAATAAAAAAAACAACCGACTTCACTTAGGATCCGCTATTCCAAGAGGAAGTGGCCGAGTTGCTGTAAAAAATAGTGAAATCACTACAGGTGTGCCTATAATAGTTGAAGAGTTCCATCGATTTCTCCAGAATCCCATCATTAGACCCCGACTTGGTGACAATGGGACCATCTAGGGGTTATACCCGTTCGATTAAAAAAAAATTTGAAAATCGGTTCACGATTCACGGAGATATCGAGTAACATACATACAAAAAAACAGTCGAATTGAGAACCTCCTCCTTTTTTGAAGTCGGTTAAAAACAATTGAGATTTGATTAGCTCCATTTCTATTGTCAACAAATACTTGCACGGCAGTTAAAGGTACTTAGAAATAATATCCTTACCGTTGTCGTAGCAGGCGTAGTCACGTAGCGCGTAGCCACGTAGCTCGTAGCGCCGGTGTCACGTGCTACGAAGGCTGTTAATTGAATCGTGAAAGGTGCTCAACTTACTACCGTTTTACGGGACTTTGCCAACTTCCGACATCAGGGGTGAGCCTTGCCCTTATCAAAATTCATCTCTTTGATTCAATTCACTGATGTCAGTGTAATAACAAAGAAACACGGCCTTAATAAAATTAGCATGTGTTTTCACTTGATTATTTTCCCTCGTCTTAAGCCGAAGTTACGATCCGCACGCAATATCCATCAGCAAAAAAAACTAAATAAACTTTTGTTGTTCGGGAAAGACATCGACATAATCTCTTCATTTTCATTCCGGGCTTGATTTTATAGAGAACGATCGCTAAGCACGTACAAATAATCCATAATTTATTACAATAACTAGGAACATTGGGAGCGCATTAGCATACAATATCAATAGAGGCCGACATAAAAGTGAAGCATCCAATCCGGCCCACGTCGATGCGGCGTTACATCAAATTATTCCATTCCATTTTAGACGAAATGTATACAGAGCAAACATGAAAAGAGAACAAAATTAAGCATTACGAGCGCGAGCAAGCCACGGGCGCGGGCGAGTCGAGGCTGCAGCTGGGCCTTAGGCGATATCACACTGGCTGGCGACGGATCCGCATGCGGCGTCGGTGCGCGACCGAGATAGCGCTCTGCATGTGTATAGCGCTATCGAGCCAGAGTGATAATCTCCTTTCGACTATCGTATAGGAGAAACGGTTCCAGTAACTACGTTAGCTGGTTCTAATAAGACAAAATTGTATCGCTTGCAGGTTTTAAACCAAAAAGATGTGAAATCTTTGCTTTAAATGCAAACGAAGAATCGGTAATTATTCAGTGACAAACTTGTGGAATATAAAAAACTAGTAGATACATAGTGTGAACAGACATAGGCAAAAATATTTATAAAATCTGATTACATCGTATACCTACCTACCTTTCAACTTTCAATGCAAGTTACTCCAAACTCAACCAATTTGATTTGTAGGACACTTTTAACATGTATTTATTTATTCACACAAGATCTTCTATCTATACATATAATAAAGCTGAAGAGGGTCGAAAGTCTGTACATGGAAGATATTCGAAAAAAATTGGCTGGGGATACTTAGAATCGATAGCAGATTGTATAAAGGTAGTTTGAGTCTCGGGAAAGGATATAGGATAGTTTTTATCCCGAAAATCAACCCTGGAAGGGGTGAAAGTGGGGTTGAAAGTTTGTATGGAGAATTTTTAACCGCTGAACCTATTCAGATGAAAATTAGTACAGAGTTAATTTGAGTCCCGGGAAACGATATAGAATAGTTTTCATCCCGAAAATCATCCCTGGAGGGGGTGAAAAGGGGGTTGGAAGTTTGTATGGCGAATTATTAACCGCTGAACAGACGATTAAGATGAAACTTGGTACATAAACAGTTTGAGCCCCGGGAAATAATATATGATAGTTTATATCCCGAAAATCAACCCTTTAGGGGGTAAAAACTGTGGACATTGTCGTTGGTCTCACAATTTTATTTATTTTTTGTTACCTATTAGCCATAATCTCGTGTGTTACTGTTTTATGTCCCAAATAAATAAAAATAAAATAAAAAATAAAAACGGGGTTTAAAGTTTGTATGGGGAATCAATAACCGATGAGTGCTGGAGATAGTTTGAGCTCTGGGGAAGGATATAGAATAGTTAATATCCAGAATTCATTAATTAACGAGGGATTACTAATTCCACGCAGACGAAGTCGCGGGCAAAAGCTAGTATAAAAATAAAAAACGCGGTTATGGACCTAAAAATGAACAAGAATGAAGGAAGTGTAGGAAGCAACACCTAAAAAAAGGCTTGAATACAACTTAAACAGTAACACTGTCTCTGCTTCAAGCAGAGATTTCAGGGTCACCTTGTATTGGTGATTCCGGGGACGTTATAATCCTAGTAATTTTAGCGCCAAATAAAATAATATTTCAACTTCACAAAACATTTTTTAATGATTAAATTAAACTGGCACTTGTACCCTCATGGCTTGCGGCGGCCGCGGCGCGGGGCGCGGGGCGCGGGGGGACATCAATAATCCTCCTTGTTATTCTTATGCAAATGCCCGCCACGGTAATAAGTGGAACGCGAATCACCAGACGCTGTACAGATTGGAAGAATCCTAGCGGTACACACAGCGCGGTTTTCCGATGACAACCATGTTAAAAAATGTTTTTTTTAAGTCCACTTCGAAACAATATAACCTAAAACGTTTCTTCGTATTTTTTTCTACTTGAAATCATCTAATTGAATTTTTGAGCAAAATACCTACTTTAAAACTATTAATTTCAAGAAACGACGGATTTTGTACAACGTTCAATATTGTCAACCATGTCAACGCGTCTTATTTTCTCTCCCAAATCAAAATTTTAACAGATATTATATTGTATATTTTTCTAGTTCAGTAGAAGAGTACTCAAAAAGTAAAGTACTTAAAACTGAATAGGTGACATTTCTCTTACATATTCGGTATCTTTAGGGGGCTTTGACATAGATGGCGCAATCGACATGAGCTTCAACAAGTTCTTACGCTGTGGTCGTCTATATCTCTATAGTCTCTGATATGTGTAACAAATAATGTACTCTGATTCAATGTACTCCGAAGAAAGAATGATACAAGTTTGAATGGACCACAATAATCAATATGTTAAAGCATCAGATACCACCCCGTGTGGAACGGCATGTTCAACACGCGAAAATAGTCTTGTAAGTTACGAGTGAAGTGATTTGGCTTAATCAGGGACGTCACGACTCCCTTATCGCGACCTGCGACTAGATACAGAACTCGCTGACGTCCCAGCCGTCAGTTATCAACGTCCAAAACACGGTATCGGACTTGAACGCAAATAAAACACTAATTAGGAGTTAGGTGGCAGGAAAAAACAAGGAAATACACTACTTTGTTACAACGATCGAAACATTATCACACTAATAATATTGTGTAGGTAGCTTTTATCACTTGTGGACTTGTTTCAGACAAAGTCTCATAAGCGCAGTTTATAATTTTAAAAACATATTAGAATGTTTCCCTTATGACTTACTTACTGTAGAATTGGTATATTAACTGTCATATTTCACATGTTTTTTCACTAAATATGCATGTGAAATATTTTAAAGTCTAACTTAACTTCTATTGATCAGACATAGGTATATACGCAGAAAACAATTTGTCATTGATTAGTTTTTAATTTGATATTTAACCGAATTGAACTTGTCCGAAGTGATTTTGGCTTATATTAAGATCATTTTTTTCATGTGATTATTTGGTTATCAAGTTCATGTCAAACACACGTAAATATCAAAATGAGATTTTGAGTCAATCAAATACATTAAGTACGAGTATGTCTCGTTATAACGGCAATTGTTGTCAGATTTTTTTAAATATCATTTTGATGACAAAATGAAGACGATATTGATAACAGATCATCACAAATAGCGTAATTAATATTCTAAATGAATAAATGCTAACCTACCAATAAGTATAAAAAAAAAAAACTATCTGAATAAATGTATTTGCTGTTATCTCAGAGGTGGAATGAAATGGTGCGAAGAGAAGAGGGGGGATGTCGATATCAGTGCGCAGGAGCACCGCCGTGACACCGCGACACGTGTACGTACGATCTGCGTCAGTGATGATTTAGCAAGCCCGCGATAAACAAAGGAAACCGGGCCAGAGGTCGCGGGGTAGGTAAAACACAACACCGATAGCAATAAAGTAATATATATAAGCTACTTAAAATAGAGATAACAACGACAGCAACAGATATAAGAATATTAATACCGAATTTATTCTAGAACACCCTAAGTCTGATCATAAGGAAAAAATTGTTCTCTTTTTAATAACGGGACGCCTACCAAAATACGTATTATTGAGACTTAAAAGATCTATTTTTAGATGATGAAGACGAAATCAATTTATTCAAGATGCTACATTACGACTACGTAATACACGAATTATTATAAATAAGTACATACATTTAAAAGCGTCACTAAAAATTATCCACTCTGCTTGATGTCAAAGTACCTTTTCGGTACCTTTGGGGCTAGGCTTCCTTGGAGATACATCCAACAGAAAGTGTTAAAGTTAGTATGAACATCTAATTATAGTGTTGGAAACGTATGATGTAAGTATGTAGGTATCTTATTAGAAATTACTCCTAATTAGAACGACTCTAGGTTTCTTCGCAGAGAATAAGGCGAAAATTCTAGTATAAAATGATTGGTACCTCTATGTTCTAAAGACTTGATACGAACGAAGCATGAATGGCTTCAGCCATGTTGCGGTTTGAGATAAACACACACACAAGATCGTGTAACTCGTTCAAACAGACACACACATGGGCGAGGCATGAATGATTGCTGGCTGATAAGACTTACAACCTCGGTCGAGGTATTTTTGTTGATATTCATTTACCTTGTGCTTGCAAGGCTGGATTATAAAACGCTGGTTGTTTTAATATACTTAATACGACTAGTAAAATTAATAAGAAACTTATAATTACGCAACATGCACTAAAAGATTTTAATAAAGATTGGTACACGTACACATACCGTTTACTTTCCGTACTGTCCGTTTTTTATGTTTAACTCAAGTACGAGTAGGTAGAGTTATTACAAATGTTGTACATTTACTTCTTATCTCGCTCTTTTAGTATAATTATGGCTATGAATACCTATCTAAAAAATGTATGATTTTACCTACAGGAATAAAAGTCCGGTGCTGGGTTTTTCGTTAAATACGTATAAATTAGTACTCGTAATTCTTGAGAGGCAATACTCATTTGGGACCTTTCACACTTTACACAGGTTACTAAAAGTTTTACCTTCGTTCACTGTATATCGATGGTACGGGACATTTAATAAGGTTTCACGTTAAATGTTAGTTAGTAGCTGGTACTCCTATGAATTTCCATGAGATTTCCTAGTTATTATATATTCCATAGGAGTAGGTAATGATATCTAGGTGCTCGCTATACTTATTAATCGCAAATAATTACATAAGTCTTAATCGGCCTTAGTCTTAGGTTGATAAAAAGTAAACCAATTGGAATTTAATGCTATTCCACAATTGACGAATGAAACTCACAAAAATTTATATCGTGGGTCGCGGGAACTTAGACTTACTAGTTTTAACTAACTCAGTGAGTACTAGTAATGCATATTACATAATTTTCACACAGAAGACGTTAAAATTTCAGGTTAAAATTAATCATGAATTAATTAATATAAGTAAATAGGTACAAGCTAACTATAAGAACACCCATCGTTCCAACTGGCGTCCTTTATTCTAAATTATTGCGACAAATACAAACGCAACCATTTCAATAACTTACGCACCTGTCCTATAAGTTTACCTGCCAACTGAAACAGGTCAGATGCATTCGTCTAGCAAGATTATTGTGAATTTGCGTCCCCAAATTAAAGCGTGTCGTGTGGTCGCCATTACGTTTGTGAGCAGCAATCTGATGAGACCCATTATTGAAGTACTGGGTAATAATAATATACATATGTAAAATATTTTTGTATGTATATATATTGTCTAAGATATTCATAGGTTCAGAGGTGCGAATGTGGGGAGTGAGTCGACAACACGGTCAAAATACCTACGACAAAACTCTAAATCCCTCGGACAGTTTTGAATTTTTTTGTGTATGTTAGTTAGAGGTCCCGTTTTCAACTTTTCATGTCCACACTATGTGATGTATCAGGACCTCGAGGAACCGCCAGCGCCTTGGAAAGTTTCCTCCATCCTAAAGAAATTCGCTATTCCCTCCGAATTTAAGCACTCTATGAAAATATGATCTAGCATGATAAAATCTCATTACATTCCACATAGAAACATGCTTACACTTTTGAGGAAAATACACCTCCTTAGAGAAGTGATACATCGTCAATAGCTTTTCAGGGATATCATGACATGAAACTTGTGAGAATTTGTAAACTTAACGTTTATTTATAGTTTCGCGACATTTTCTGAGCAACCGAGTAGTGAGGGTTTGGAACAAACTCCCAAAAGACTGGGTTTTGGCACAGAATGTGAAACAGTTTAAGAATAAATTAGACAAACATACATCTACCTGTTAACGATAACTGTCATAATGATTACTGGATACAGGCAATATCAGTTGTCATAACTGCCTGCCTGCTTAGTAAATAATAATAAATAATAAGTAGGGTTTGGGGGGGTTTCAAAACTGAAAACTAAATAGACCCTGTAGCTTAGGATGTTAAGCGGATTCCTACACGTGATACGAGTATATTCCTCCATTTTGCTTGATCTGAACAATGGACCTTCTTACGTAATTAAAAAGAAATAAGTAGGTAGGTATGTACCTAAAGATTTTTCATAAACATAATACAATAAAATTAGATAACGCAGTTTTAACAGTTGTTCAATTCATAATTATGAACATTTATTCATTATTAAGTATAGGTACCATGCAGATTGCTGTTACTTTTATTCTTACTTTAGCGTATTATATTACACGTACTAACGTCCGTGTATTGATAACAAAATACCTATTTGCTTCATTATAAATAATAAGCCAGCAATATACTCGTACCTACACAATAAATAATACATACCTGAAACAGGAAAATGACTCGGTTATTGTTACCTACACTTATTTTAATTGCACGCCGCAAACCAAGGTAATTCCTGTTAATATAAAAATAATTATTGAATTAAGCGTAATAGGTACCATTGCGGTCTGTCGGCCAACATAGGTCGTAACATAACAAACTGCATTCGCAATTCGCTCTGCAATAATTTCTGAGACTCTGGCGTTGCGATCATGTCCTTCTCGAGTAAACTCTCTCCTTAAATATATATACTTAATGTCATCAAATCAGTCACGTGGAGGTTCATCGAATTGTTAAAATAATAATCGAATTTATGACCAGCCGTTGCGCTATTGGGAAAGATAACGGTAGGTAATAAATCGCAATCATGCGACAAGTTGTTGCCATGATATTTTTAATGATTCTGCGTCGTAATTTAATTTGTGAACCTTGTTAGAATGAGGCCGGGCTTGGGCCGAGGTTGTGTCAGCGAGGTACATCGGCTCTAATTACCGTCGGAGCGATCTGAAACGTTTGTTATTGTAAAGAGATAAGGTTGATGTTGTCGGAAGCGGCGGCGTGGGTACCTCCGCGGTGCGAGCGAGCTCTGACGTCAATCGGTAGCCTATTTGTGTGTATTATCGGGGAGATAACAGGGCGGAGGTGAAGGATCGCACACGCAAGCCCCACCGCGCCGCCGTATTCTAGGAAGATGCCACTGATAGTCGATTGATTGATTGCCCTTTGTCTTGTAACGTGCGTAGGTAATTTTTATCCGACTAAGGTAAGACGTAGCAATCAAACAGTTCAGTTGTAATGACGCTGCATGTGTTGTTCAATTGCTGTACCTCACGTTCTAGAGAATTCTTCGGACGGATTTGTTGTTAGTTTATGGATATCAAGATTATATACACGCCGTCAGAAGTATAGGCGATGGCGATGTTAAGTTTATCTTAAATATTTAAATAAAATGTAGCCAATTAGATAGGTAAACAATTAAGGAAAATGAGAATATTCCAAGATAAAAAACTCAGCAGAAAGGTAAAACCAAAGATGGAATACTTGGACACGGTTGTAGGTACTGCACTGGGCTCTACAATAAACTTAACAAGATGCCAAAAGAGCGCTAAGGTAGGAAAAACAAAGGCGTTGTTTTTCCTACCAGAGGCATACTATAGAACTACATGCAACCAACGCCATCTTCTGACCTGCGCAGCAACAGAGCCGATGTTTACCAACACCGTGCAGGCCTCACCTTTGCCACAGTTGGCGCGACGCCAGCCGCTGTCGGCGACGCCGTGTTTTATTTCTCAAGCTTTTTCAAACATTATTAAACGTTATATGTTTGTGGTTGGCAATCTATTTGGTCGGTGACATGATAATGCGAAATATTTTTACATTCATTTCCTGCTGTTTCGCAGTTAGAAAACCTAACACGCACTAGAAATGTCCTAATAAATTTGATTGTTATTTTTACAATTCGTTTTTATCTTCCGCCAACTTGTTATGTGCTACCTAATTATTAATCCAATCAATCAGTCAGTGTTCTGGAACGGTAAAATATGATAGGTTTGCCAAAATCGTCACGATGTGAATCACATGCTAGAATATTATACTTCCTCCAAACAATTAAAAACTCAGACAATAGGTAACACTGAAAGTCGAAAACAACACGTCGTCGCGCCAAACTCCCTACATTAATTTCTACGAGCAACGGAAACAAAAAGCGAAAAATAAACACGGCCCAAGTATAACCTCTTTGTGCAGCAACTCTTAGCTGACTATTAGTGGACCGTATTTCATTACAATCAAGGTTACGAATAGCCAGTGAATTTAGTATACGATGGTAGAAAGGCTCCGTCCACGCGTGGTACTGGAACTAGAAGTCTAATCGAATAATATAATGTGTCCTTGATTTGAATTTTATGTGGTATTGAGCAGGATTGGATGAAGTTTATTGGTTCGATTTCTTGTTATCATGTTCATACTAAATATAAATATCAAAAAAAGATGGCTTACCTTATTTGTAAGGTGTTGGGGTTAAGCCATCTTTGACATTGATCACGTTTGATTTGTCAAACGTTTTAATGACTTGAAACTTGTTTTCAGAATTAGCTACAATTTCTTCAAATGTGATTTCGATGACATAAGATTATTTTGATAACAAATCCATATCAATCGCTTTAGTGACATTGGTTGGTTGTCAGAACTCAATTCATTGTCATTTATTCATTATTATTATTATACACCGCAGCAGCAGGCACTATGCTGATGAATACGAGTATTTGCTTCACTCACATGTACTGAGCAAATACCTTTACAATATGTTACTGAAGCAACAACACTTTGGGCAATATACGAGGTAAATCTTGAAATTAAAGATTAAAAACTTATTTCGGAAAATAAACAAACCTCATTTACGGATATAATTGGTATGGAAGATTTTTCTGTGATACATTTTTAGCGCATTCTAAAATAAATAATCATTAGTTTTAAATATTAGTATATGCTTACCTAACATAAGATGTCTAAAAACGATGTAGGGATCTATTGACTTATTTGCAAAACAAAAAATAAAACAATCAACTTTTGTCGTCTACCAAATAAAAATCTGACGGAAATGGTAAAATTCTTTTAAAATAATTTTACTAATTTAATTGGCTTACTCATATGATAACATAATAAAATAAACCGTTAATACCACCCTAAATTACCTACCGTCAGTTTCCCTGCCTGCTTATAGCCACCAGTCCGTGAGCTCTAGAAAGATCCTTCGGGTTTTACAAAGAGACGTCGTGTATCAATCAACAGTAACACATGAAAAAGCAGAACAGCAATATTACCTTCGTGTGTCATCGTTGATTCCCGAAGGTTCTTCTTAAAGCTCACGGACTGTACCTACGAACCAAGCGATGTTATAATAATTTGCGGTTGATAGGCACAAGTGGCATCAACTTCCTTGTTGTACCGAAATTTGCATTAACATTTTTGCACAGGAATAATTGTGAGGCGTCGGCAGCGGAAACCTTGCGCGATAAAGGCACCTATTCGAGATCGCAAAAGTGATCTTAAGCGGCAGCGTTTTTATTTAGCGGTTGGTATCTTCATATGCCCGCGAAGTCTTTGGATTAGTTCTTCTAGGTATTTGCAAATCCGCAAAAATTTACGCAACTGCTTCTTCTAGTTGACTGAAGAGCCGAGCGTAGCGAGGCGACGAACGTCTCCGTTTGAACTCACAAGGAGAGGCCGCACGGGCGCGCGGGTACGTGTTGGGTCTGGGGTCTCACTGGCACGACGATTTGGCAAAGGGGGGAAAAAGGGGGGAAATGCTACACAGTTCACAGAACTACTAGTTTTAGTTTGTCAACCAGTTTTTCTAATATTGCGAGCTTAGGTTTTTAACCGAGTACCTTTGCTGCGAGTGGGAGGCACGGATTCCATGACTAATGTTACCGATCATGCTAATGAATGTATGGCATAAGCATGATATAGCATAAGATACCCAAGGCCAGACCGAGTGAACATTCGCGCCCGCCCCATAGCGCGTAAAACAATGCAACGCGGGCGCCGCGGCCGGAAGAGCGCCGCGCCAAGCTCGCCTGTCGCGCTTCACCTCTGCTGCGAGTGGGAGGCACGGGTTCCGCATGTAATGTAGGGATCATGCTAATGAACAGTATAGCATAAGATCACCAAGGCCACACCGAGTGAACATTCGCGCCCGCCCCATAGCGCGTAAAACAATGCAACGCGGGCGCCGCGGCCGGAAGAGCGCCGCGCCAAGCTCGCCTGTCGCGCTTCACCTCTGCTGCGAGTGGGAGGCACGGGTTCCGCACGTAATGTAGGGATCATGCTAATAAACAGTATATAAAGACTCGAAAGTAAATTATGGCCACGAGGTAGTTGACAGCCGTTTTAACCTCCGACTGAAAATGTGTCTGCTATGGCATACTAGCTTCCAAACAGATGAAGATTGACTGCGTTTTTTTTAATCAAAATCAGTTCGTAGATAGGTTGTCTTAGATAGCTCTCTTATAGCTTAGGTTTAGAACAGTGCTTGTAGGAAGCATAGTAAATTGTTAAATTCATGCCTACATCGACGTCGCATCGTATTAATTAGACACCTACGTTTTAAATATTTCCTGTTTATTCAAACATAGGTATCCAATTAAAAACTGTAGTTACTTACCTACACCTTACAGGAAAGTAATATTAAATACACCTTGCGCTAATTAAGTTTGCCCACGCAACCCTACTGCCGACAATAACGTCTTGAAGTATAGCAGTTCGTTCTGGGTGGCCTCTTCCGCGCCAGCCGCCGTAACTCGAATATTAATGTAACGGCCACTAGCCCCGAAAAAACACTTGTATCTTGCCATAATCACATTTGCAAGTCTTCGCAGTTATTGTCACATCCTTGTGTTCTTTTTTGGCATTCGAGCCACCGTTTTGAGTTAAATAAACTTGTAAGAATATGTCAAAGGCGTATCGTACCGTACAGTTACAGTGGGAATGTAGGTATGTAGCACTTATAAATCTAATAAAAATATTTAAATTACTCTACTAATAATATTATAATTACTCTCTTTCTTTTATCTACTTAAACCAAACAATATATTTATAGGTAAGTGAATTATTTGTCTTTATTGAATTTAAACTTTTGTGTGACATATGTCGTTGTTATCGTTCTTTGTTAAATATGTCGTCAATGTGAGCAGATTTCTTCTTGCACCATCCTGTGCTGGCTTCAGTTTTCTAGTTTAACTGTGGTCTATACCATTCATGTAACGGTGTTAATACGCAATAAGACTAGTACGAGTATAAACAAATAACAAACTTACTCAGGGATGTCACGTGGATGTACCTAATGCTAAAACCGCAGCCGTTATCATTTACCTGCGGGAAACAACAGAAATAGCGAGTTTATTTTACAACAATACCTACCTTCGACAGTTAACTGACCAATCTTGAGCCTTATCAAAACGAGATATGGTTCATCAATAGCTATATTAGTTGCTGTACTGTATTGCTACAGCGTTCTCCGGCGTTGCAATGCAAGCCGCGCTGCGTCATCGCGAGGGACTTGTAATTAATGAAACCAACAATAAATACATACTTTTTATGGACTTAGAACAAAGGAGATGTATTTTATCAAAGCTCGCTCAAGGATACCTATATTATATTTAAAATGTGCAATTTTAATTCATTACTGCACTCTACAGTTTCCAAAGTTGACACAAAAAAGCCCCACTGAATGAGTAGGTACTTACACAGTGGCTTTAATTGGAATGGTAGCAAAACTCACCTACTTGTTAAGGATATTTGTTTGATTAATAACGTTCTTTTGGCGTAGTTCAATACGTTGATAAGTAGCATATATTATGAATCGAAAACAATAAACCAAAACCACTACCCATAATATAACAGATAAGGTGGTCATTAAACTGTCGAGGAAAACCAGGAAAATATAGTGACTATGTAATGTACATACAAAGGTTTCTGCTAACTGTTTCAAACTAAAAAACATTCTCAAATAAAGCACTTATAAAGTTGTAAAGAAACGACAAATACAAATCTAATGCATCTGCAAATGCGAAAAAACGCAAAACGCCTTAAAAATAGGTACAAAAAATCGTTATCGTTTACTTTATCAGAAGGATGGTACAAATAGAATAATATTGCGTTTTGACAGATATCTAATCATAAACCCCGTAATACTATTAAAACGACACCAGGATTTAACCAAAGCGCATTATTTTTTGTCTCTTGTTTTTTCTTATCAGCACAAACAAAGCATTAAGGTCCGTTTCCTCTCATTATCGCAGCACAAGTCAAGTATAATAGCAATTACTTTGACACTTATAACAAAACACAAAGCATCCTGTAGACCATCTGGCACCGGCTTGTTCTGGACTAACTTTGAGCCACACCTGGCAATTCTATTTTGGTCTTTATTTTAGTCATATTAAGGTGTTAGTAAGATGCTAAGGTTATGCTGGTGATTGTTTAGGACAAAGCAGGCAATAGTTAGAACAATTAGCGTCTGTTGTCAGGTCCCGAACGTGACGAGGCTGCGAGCCACATGGTCGCGGACCGCAACGATGCGCCTCTACGTCTGGAGACGTGAGATTTTTCACAACAATGCACCATTGAGTTAGGTAAACTTCTCCATCTGGTCCAAGCAGACATTTTATTTGCATTGTAATGTGTCTTTATTGAAGAATAAGATAAAGTATAGTCGATGTGTAACAATCATGTTTTGTCCATTAAATTCCAGGATGTCGGTGTGTTTCCGCTATTGCCCGGCAGGAAAGGACATTGTAGATAGCGAGCTCTCAACATGAGTCTGTGGCTCTGTGCATCGTTTCATAGAAAACAAGTCACCGCAAAAAATAGTTGTATATAGACTATTTACGTATTTACTCCACTGGCAAAATGTTAATGATTAATTTTCAGATTTTAAGACATAAACAACATCTTTTTTTAATGTCAAGTAACCGCCTACATTACATTTTACAATTATCAGATTAATCATATTTAATCGTAAAGTAGGTATCGGCCTAGTAATAGAGTAAATTATAAATACTGTAACTATAAGTATTTTTTATATGGTAAGTAGGTACATCTATGATACTTCAAAGTTTTTTTATTACCTATACCAGTTAAAGAGGTACCTACCGATGATAACTTTGTAGGTCATATTAAGTTAGAAAGATATAACGAAATTATTTAGGCTAGTAGAGCTGAATTTGTATGTAATATGGAATGTAGGTTTTGCTGTCGACAGTTTGTATCTGTTTATAAAGTCCATTAAAATTTCAAATTCATCCGACTCATTACACTTAAAAAAAATGTTAGTTATATTCATCTTCATTTTAAGTTACATGTATGCCTATATAGGTCATTTTGTGTGTAATTTAATTGTTCCAGTTATAAACAAGCATATTCCATTCAACGTCCTGTTAGGTAGATAATAAACAACAAAATATGTTACTCAATTTATAATGTGTTAACACAGCTATTATCTGTTTTACCTATAATTCTAAAAAATAACAAATAGTTGACGAGGTTATGCGCGCCACACCATTGCCTGATAAGCAACTCATAAATAACGTTTAAAATAGATAATGAGTGCCTGTTCATTTTAATGTGATTTAAATTTTTTGTCTTTACATGTAATTCCCATTGCGTTCTTAGACTGGATGAGTCGATGACTCTATAGACTTGATGAACCAGTATAAGTGCGCTCTCCGAATGTGCAAAGTTCATGAATTTAATCGTGTAAATGTATAATTTCAAAGTTCTTATACATTTCATATTAAACTGTAATTGAACCAAGGAGTCATTGACCATAGAGAATAATCAGCCCATAGTTATTTTTTATGAACCTGAGTCATTAGTTGAATTAATAATTAATGTGAAGTGAAGTGATGTCCTATACACTGGCGTCCAAGCCAATTCGCTTTTGCTCGCGCATCCAATAGGGGATCAAGAATACACGGCCAGTTGCCGGCATCCCACAGTCCCACACCGGGCCGGGACCCGGGAGCCGCGATAACCTCCGAGGGCTCTAAGCTGATTACTTCAGTTTTTTGTTCCTGCTCGATAGGGTTTCAATGGATGAACGTGCCCTTTGCGATAAGCCTGAATGACAGGTTTTATTTTAATTGCCTTAACTACAGATGAAGCTGTGTAAACAACTGTGATAAAACGCCCTGATAATTTATAAGAAACGAACTTTATGTATAGTTAAGTATTTCTAAATAAAAGTTTAAAAGCGTGTGTTGGTGTACCTAGTGTACAATAAAAGTAATAAAACATATGCTGCTGATAAGCGCACATTGCTCGGCATTGACGGCGGACAATCACCTCCAAGGTGATTCAATGCGCACAAACCACTACTATACAATGCCTGATGTTAAAAGCAATAATATCAAATTTTAATCACACCTAGTAGAACTGAGAGGAATCAGCAAACACCACACAGGCTCCACAGACATCAATCATATGAGCTTTAGCACTTGCCTTGCACTTCGCTCACCTTTCCTTCGTTTGCTTCATCCGAACATTGTTTTTTTTTCAATTGCATCCTAAAGGAGCCAAGAGTCCGCTCGGAAACCTTTTCAATTCTTGGCGTAGGCGCTTGGCGTAGACCTAGAATAAATTAAAGCTACTTTTAAGAAAGTTCCAGGTACAGTCCAGATTTAATAGACACGATCATGGAATAGGGTGAGATCGACTTTGCCTATCGCCTCACCTTATATACGTTACCAACGAAAACACGTCCCATGTTCGTAAATCGGGTCACTTCGCACACCGGTAACAATTGACCCCACATTCAATAAACTCCCACAGTAAAAATCCGTTGAACCAACAATAGAACTAATAGCTAATAATAGGTGATGCCGGTATGCGGGCGATCGGAAACGGTATCGCTACGTTATCGCACCGAAATCGCCGAGCTTCAATAATGACCTTGTGAGCTTGATTGCATCGGGTTGCTGCGAAACGAGATCGGCAAATTTAAAAACGAAGCTATGAGGGATACGGGTTAACTGAACTGTGAACAAAAAGAAATACTATTTTATTTTACATATAATAGGTAAGGTTGCGGTTATAAAGTTTAAAATGTAAATAATAGAGGCTGCAGAGATTGACTTTGAAATATATTTGGAATGGAAACGGTAAACATGATATCAAATTGATTTTAATATAAATGCGACGCATTGGTTACACGCACAAGAGAATACGATCAGACTAATACCTTTTTAAATCAAATTGAAATAATATATTGCGTTTCTAAAAACATCAAGGGAATTATCTGTAAGTACACAACACAAAACATTTTTATCAGTCAAATTCAAATAACTTAGCAAAACAAGTGAGTAGATATTGCATTTCCGGAGATAACTATTTAGTCATATTTCTATTCTGTTGTTTTTCAAGTTCCTAATTGTCAGCGATCATAAACCAATGTTACCTGTAACTGCACAGACACGCCAGATGTGGCGTTTGTTTACGACGGCGTGGGAACGCCGAGGAGGTATTCCGTAAAATATTAATAGGTTAACTGCTAGGTATAACCAGTCAAATCATTGACTTTTTATGGAACGGTAAAACGATTTAATACTCTGAAGTTAAGAAACGCTGAGACGACACAATCAATCCTGCCATGGCATAGTACCTATACGACGTTTGCTATTTAAATTTATTTAAATTATGGAAAGAAAGTATACCAACTAAATACTAACACGATAACACAACAACACACGGTAACACGGTAAGTTGTAGTACTAACACGATATGGAAAGCTTCCGAAATAAATAATTACTTAATTTTAATTTAATTTTAAATACGTCTTACCATATTTTTTACGTATTTTTTAAAGATTTAAGTAATTGTTGTAATGTTGTTAAGCAATTTTGTTTTTCTATAAAAATCAATCTGATTCAAATCTCGATCAAAGAGTAATGCAATTAGCAATCAACAACGCATGTTGACGCCGTGCAATGACGCGGTTTGGGTATCAGAGGTCGGGAGGTCTAACAAGTATTTTACGAGTTTGTCTGATTTGATAAACAAAATGAAATAACACGTTTATTTACTAGTTTTCATGCATTTGCTGTCAACAGTTAAGATCTACGTCATTAATTAGAGTTAGCCTTTGATAACAATATAAGTTAGCTCGTTTAAGAGATACCAAACTAAATAATGAAATGTTAACCTATAGGTAACTACTAAATAGAGTAGGTAGGTCACCTTATTTATGTACTTTATATATTATATGTACTAACTAAATTTTATAGGTACCTATAAAACAAAGAAAATTGAGTTTAATTTTAATTACATTATTACAAATCCGGACCCTTATGTTCGACGCTACATGTTGCTAAATTTTAGGCGCAGTCACGTCACAAATAATTTTAAATCCAAAACTACGATCCCACGAAGTCACTAAATAATAGCCAGCCCACATCTGTTTCTACCTAGCCTCAAATTCACCGTCGCAAGGATATTCTTATAAATTATAAATAGACGCAGTATATCAAGTAAGACAAAGCGAGCGACAATGCGTCCGTTGACAATGTCGAGGTGGTCCACACGCCGCACGTGTAGCACACGTGGCACAAGGTGCTATTGTCTCTCTGCAAAGGTTACACAACTTAATTTACAACCGACACTAAAACCCCACTCTAAAAACTATCTAAACTACACTTCAATAGAGCTTAACTTGTTATTTAAAGGTTCTGTTAGTTGGAGGTAGAGTTTATGAGGGTAGTATAGCCTTACCGCCACTCGATATAGCTTTTGTCTAGATTTACAATAGGTTCCGTCATCTTAATGATTTTGCAGAACTTTATTTAACGCTTCTTCAAGTTTTGATAAATTACTTAGATCAGTAGGTATTAAATTTACATGAAGCTTTCACGGAATTACATTTAAACAGGTACTTGTAATGTTTTTATAAGGTTGTAGATATATACAAAGCGAAAATGAAATAGAAGCATACGTGGGAACGTAAGAATTAAAATGTGATTAAATATTAAATATATCTTGTTTAAACTTGCAATATTGAAAAGACTGAGAGTATTACTTAATCTCCCACAGTAAATTCTACAATTTTAGAGTGTGATTAAAAGTAACACAATGTTAAACCTTACAGGTAACTACGACACTATGTACGGGTATGTACCTGTTTACATAAGTAAATATCGAGTCATACTTACATTAGGTATACGCAGCACAACAATGCCTACTCAGGCTGCTGAAAATTTGAAAAGCAAGTTCACATTGACATATTCACAGTTCAAGGCAAACCATCGCGCGAAACGGTCGCCTGCTTTGCGCGTCATATTAATACCGGAAAATATAAGCGGACTTAAAACATTCAAAATATTTACATATGTACAATAAATATAGATGAGTACTAAGTACGTATTTATTAATAAGGTTGCATTTTTTAAAGTATTGAACACTTCTCGATAACTTTATTATTGTTACTTAATTGGTGAATATTAAAGTGTGTTAAAATGATGGCGTACTATCTTCATACGGCGAACGAGCAGTATAGATACTCGGCATACAACATATATGATGGACTAAGTAAGTAGTACTAAATACACAGTTACTTAAATTAAGTGATACTTTACGTATTTCTATACTTCCCAATAAATATTATACCTTTAGCATAACATAATATGGCAGTGCTATTTGTATGTGTATCGTGTAATGTCATTAAAATGTCGTTAGCTTTATTATGTTAAATAATCTAACATTGACGTGAATCGCTACACTTCAGTATTTATTATACGAAATGGCACATTCCGTTATGTTCCTAAGATAACCACGTATATATCGAGTCAATTTGCACTATGTACTAACAACATAATTATAATTACGCAAACAAGATTAGCGAGTCATTTATAACACCTAGTCGTAGCAATAACAAATCAGAACCATTCGCAGTCCCATTGGCTACATAACGATGACCGCAGACACTTCCGCGCTCGACGCGCCGCGAGACTCCCAGCGCCATCTAGTGACCGAAAGCCGAACTAAAAGTGCAACGGTTGCTCCGCTCGCCCCTGCACGCGCGGTCGCTTATCGGCCTCGCACGGAAGGTACGACGCCCGACCAGATAGCAATTTCATTGAAACGTCAACACTACATTACATACTTTATTCTCATTGATTAAGTATAAATATTATTTTTTGTCATATCATAATTACCCAGTGATAAAAACGCTATATTTATTTTAAAAGTTCATAATAATTACTTGTCATAATCATTAGCAACATACGAGAAATGAATGGTGCCAAATTAATGTGCCACATCTTCGTCTCGTATGAGTTGCGATACTTTAGCAGATAGAGACAGGTAGAGCATCAATGGGAAGGTGGAGCGTCGGGCGTATGTAAATAAACAATCGTAGAGGCGGCAAATATTAGCGGTCAAGAAAATCAGGCATCAGATCGCAGTAGTATTATAATATGATCGGTATGTCATTATCTCGTCCGGTGATAGCTCGCACGGTGCACGGTGTTAGCTCTACTAATTAAGTATAGGTGGGGGGCGATGGGGCGGTGCGGGGCGCGCGGAGGCCAGGGCGGGGCGAAGGCGGGCCGCTTCATTCCGCCGCGCGCCGCGCCGCCGCTCGCACGTCAGTCCGCGCGCGCGGGCCATGGTCGCGAGAACCGATGAGAGCATGTTCGGGTGCTATGGTGACAGCTACTCGTACCGCCTGTGGAGCCTGGCCAACGTGTGGGGCGCCTGCCGATGTGAGTAGCGCGCCGCTGCCGCAGGACCGAGACTTATCCCCGCTGACGTCAGCGGAGGCTGTGAAATCTCCGTGTAGTAGATAGATAACGCAGTGTCCACGCGAAGTGCGTATCGCGATAGAGTCCGTTGCGCGGGTAGTGTGTGAACCGAGGTGTCGCTCCATGAAAGTGCAGAGCCCTCTTATGGGAGTTGGCGGTTTGTACGAATGCTTGGCGGCCGGTTGGCTTGCGGACATGAGGAGTAAGCAAGTCCCGACATCCACCACCTCCGCCAGGCGGCTCGCGGCCTTAAGTAAGCTTCCTTTCTTTTTGTTTTTATTTGCATTTTCTATCTGTTTATATTTGGCTTTACCAAACGAATGTTCTTCTCTTGTTATCATTTTATTATGTCAATCGCGATAACCTGCTCTATTAGAAGAATTTTCAGATGATCTCATAAATATGCTCTTCATGTCCATAATGGAATAAAACTTGTAAAAGATGTTGTTTAAAGACTTGTATTTTGTAAAGTTTAAATGAGCGAAAATTTAAAGAAAAGTAAAAATCTTGGCAAAAAGCAAAGTTTCCCTCTTGGAAAATCAGGTGAGAATGGTATCGCCTCAGCCGCATTAAAAATAAATCTCGAGCACATCTTCATTAGAAGTAACCTTCGTGTTCTATAATCTCCCCTCCGTCCCTCGGGATATAATTCATCCACTTGAGATTCGGGAACAGGTACACACAGACTTGAAAGAAAGTTTCGTTTGTCGAGGGGAACCCGCTCGCTTTCACCGTCTTAAAACGTAAATGATTATGTTGTTTTAATTCATTTTGCTTTTTCTCTTACTTTTATTTTCTTCTTCTTTGAGTGCCGCCTGTCTGGAGTGGATATAGAAATAATAGGGCCGGCTAATACAGCCGAACGGTACAGTGCGTTGAGATGAGAAAGTTCGAGGAACGTATGAATAAATTAGTGCAAGTTCGTTTTATCGTTTTCCGTGGAGCGGCTGCTTCCGGGCCGCTGTGTGCGCTTAATAACATTGCCGACCGATGGACATGCGGCTGCATGAAAAAATTGTTCATATTATTTCATGAACTTCGCGTATTCATTCCTAGTTTGTGCAAACTGTTTCGCATGTTAAAATATAGATATGAAACAATTAGGTGTCCAATTTATAAAAAATCCGTTACCTACCCTGAACCAAATTAGTTATTTCACAACATTATAAATACGTATTTGGCGTTTTTCAAGTTATTGTTTTAAGCCAAGCAATTAAACTGTAGACCAAACAACTGCTCCTAATTATTCTTAAGGTTGTTAATAATTTGTCGTATCAACCAAACTCATTAGCATTAAGTAACCAATGTTAACAATTAGTTATAAACTGACTTTCTTAAGCGAACAGGGAAAAACAAAGCATTAGAAATGGCAGTGTTATCAAAGTGTAAATGTAAACCTCGATCGGTAAGTGCAGTTCGCTAATCGCCTATTTATGGAGTTTAAAGCACACAAACAAAATTAATGGCGACATTGCAAACGCGGTAATCGCTCGTCAAACATTCGGGTAGCGTTACCGATCACGTGTGGGAGTCATTGATAGATGAATCTAATCTGTAACTAACTAATGATGAAAATATAGTATTGAATTAGCGGCTAAGTTATTTACATCATGAAACAAAGTGATCGTATTATTTTGACAAAAACGGGACTTTTGAGCATGTCGTTATGCTCGTGGTCGCTGGCAGACACTAAAATAACAAAAGTAAGTGTACACGATTAAATCCCGCTTTAGTCAAAATAATGAGTGACAATCGTGTGAGTTTAAATCAGTACAAAGTGATCATAATCAGGTATATTGATGTTGTAATTTGTTATTGTATCTACCTACGTAGAATAATTATGTAATTATTTTCAAAATTTTGTAAATGAAAATTGTATCCTATTAAGTATTATAAATTCGTTCATAATTTATGTCTCCAAATATTTTCCACATAACATTTGTGTCAAAAAGGCATTAAAATGGTTGATTACATTAATTTATAATTAGCAGTCTAAAATAATAGTGAACTACCAAGTACTTATTTTCAATATTTTCACTGTAACTACTTCAACGGCATTATGCCTTGTGCAATACGAGTATATAGGTACGTTATTTAGACTTTGGCACCGTTATCAATGGCATTTCCTGGCGTAGGTAGAAATGAACGTCCTGCCACTCATACTAGGTAAATAGCCCGTACATTTTCTGTATAATTATTTCAGATAAGGACTGTGAGTGTTGTACATGTTGTCTATGTTCTTCTTAGGTTCTACATGCTCTTACAAAAGGTATGGGTACTATTAAGATACCTACATAATTATTAATTTGACTATACTACATAGCTTCGAATATTTTTTAAGTGTCTTAAAATAAACAAAGAAATGCAAAACCATATTCGCACGATAATGGTATGGCTTTAGAGAAAACAAAGACTCAAAACATATGGTATAAATGCTCCTAACACGGACGTCCTTTCGGTTTAAAAATACGACGGTTAGAACAACAAAGCCGACCGCAGATCATAAAACAGAAGCGCACTACAATTGAACAAATAGCTCGCGTCTAAACAATTCGATAGTTCTCTCAGCGCGCAATTACAATCCCGAGACGTTACAACATGGTGTCTGGCAGGCGGAGTTTTTTCTCCGACACAGGTGCGACCAATCAACGCCCGTGTGTGCAACAATCGGGCTCTTATCTGTGCGTTTGTGTGCGTGTGATAATTGTTATTTACTCTAACAGGCAATAGGAAGCGAGGTTTAGTAGTGTGCGTGAGGTTTTTTATCAGCGGTTAACGGACGCACTTGCCCGTGCGCAGATTACGACTCGTAGGTGTTATGTTATCCTCTCTACCTACATGTTGACATGTTTTATGTGAATACTAATGCGATTTATAGCGGGCGGTAGATGAAAAAGTGGGGCCGGTGTTTAATAAACAATTTTGTTATATAGCACTTGGCTTACAACGTAAAGAAAACAACAATCTGCTTTAAAAAATACTTAAGAGCAATTAAACGGGTACATTGTTTGGATTTTTTTGAGAAATCCATTAAATTGATAAAACAATAGTACAATAATTGAAAAATATTATTTTGCACTGCCAATTTTCGACCAGTCTAAGGGGCCCCACCGACTATCAGTCCGCCTTATCAGCCTGTCAGCTAGAACAAAAATTTGACAGCTCCGAACAACTGACAGGCCAATATCGTCAGGCCGACTGATAGAGGTTGGGCCCCATAATATTTGCTCGTATGCATATAATGTAATGAACACACACGAGTATCACTAGTTAACTACCTATCTATAGCATACCTTTGCCTTTGAATAAATAATCTATATCTAAATCTCTTAGATTTTTTTTAGGAAAATACAAACAATTTAAGATAACAGTCAAGACAACTACACTATTAAATCAAGCAATATGTCAAAAACTAAACAAAAAAAGATTACAAAATTACTCACATAAAATTGTCTAAATATAATATCTAAAATGGGTTAATTTTACTCTAAATGAACACTACATAACATTTGTTTGAAAACAAAACATCATTTTCGACATTAGGACTGCGAGACTACCAGCGCCATCTGTTGGCTAGTAGCGGAACTTTATGTTCTCTTCTTATTCGTGAAAACTTACGAAGCATTTAATTTGAAAAAAGGTTTTTATATGATGCAATGTAGTTTAAAATAGGTGTTTAGCAAAATATTTTATTAAGATGGACTATTTAAATACCTAATAAAAATTTAAATAATAACGATAAGTTAGGCAATAGTTGTATAGGAAAAAATATAGTTTGTCGCAACAATGTTTAGTGTCTTTTCGTTTGACTGTGTTTACGTGTAGATAAATTATTGTTTTAAACAAATTTAATTTGAAATGAGAAATATATATTTAAGCCGCTGAATAAAAAAATACTGATTGCATAGCAAAAAAACCTATGTAGGTACATCAAAACCGGAGTTATATAAGTATATGGTTGATTACGCATTTATTGCCTTGAAATAAGTATTATAGTTAGATTATGGCATAGACTTAAAGATATAATAGACAGCCATAGTCTAAGAACTTTCTGAAGCTCCAAGTATTTAGCACCATCTAGTTGAGAGCGACCTAAAGATAGCCAAAATGTAAGAGGAAATATGGGCTCCATCTAGTAACTACTAGTGTACTACTAGTATGCTATTCGTGACTAGATGGAGGTGATATTTCCTCTTACATTTTGGGTATCTTTAAGTGGCTCTCAACTAGATGGCGTGATAGACTTAAGCTTGAAAAAGTTCTTACGCTGTGCTGCTCTATTATATAAGTTATTCTATGGTTATAGTAGTGTTTACTGTTTTTTGTGCAGTTAAATACTAGCTTTTTAAAATTAAAGTCATATTAAACAATGAACAGCGAAAAGTCTATTCCGCACTCAATAATAATAATAACCAGAGTCCGAAAACTATAAGTTGTAACTAATGTCCGTTCCTTCAATAAGCTTTATAAGCTGAATGTACCTATTTCGCTAGATATTACGCTATCATTTATGTTTAGCGGCGCTTTATTTAGGTAGGTATTCACTATCACCTCTCCCGTAAAGGGGAACGGTCGGTTTACGAGGCCGTATTTTCTAAAATTCAATACCGTTGTCCGATCGCGGATTACGTACAGCTTGCGTACAGTTACGTGTTCCAGTCCCTTGCAGATACCAACGCTCAAACGAACTAACAGGAAATGCACTTTTTGCAACACATAGTTGAAACGGATGGAGAAGTTGCAGTTAATGTGGTTCATCTGAGCGTTGACTCACATATGCTTGGTAAGCGATAGCAACCCGCGGCCAGCATGCACCGTAACGCGCACCATACAGCGACGCTCGATCTAATTAATACGTCCGAACGTTGTTTTGCTCTTTATTATATTTGATTTACGACGCGCGCCCGCCAGCGGTGCTTTTAAAAACGTTATTACACGGGAAAATGGGCCGTATTACCGAAATAACCGACTCCAAATTGAATTGTTGCCGCCATGTTTGTTTTTACAACGAGCGCCGTAAAGGTGTCCGCGATAATTTTAATCGCCGACAACGCGATTGTATTGTTTCCAATTGGGCTTTTATGATGCGTACTACTTACACGGGGATCGTGCTACACAGCCGCTGTCGTGTTTACAGTGTAATTAACGATAATTAAACGACAAATATTGCATCAATGACATTGGATTATCGCTCCCATCGCCTTAACTAGAAATTTCAGTAGAATGTAATGTTGATGATATCGAACCAGGGGCCGATTTTTGACAGCCGGACGATTGAATTCAAAAAATTCAAGCTCGAAAATAATCGCGCACAAAAGTTTGTAGCCTATTTTTTCGCATGGAATTAATACTTTAAATAATCATTATTTTAAATTTCTATCGCTTTTATTTTTAAAACATATTATAATTTCATCGTTTTATTCTTAGTTTTAAATGTCACTTTCGAGTGCTCGAATCTCAAAAATCACCCCCAGGTTTAGTAAAATAATCCCATGCCATTACTTTTACGACAGCAAAAACAGCGGTCTCATACCTAGCACATTTTATATTCAACTGCAACTGGATTACTGGTGTAGGTACCTAAAGCTAGCTATTGCTAGGATTTTGACTTGGCATAGCCATACTACTAAGTTTTTAAGAGGTAGGTTGGTTTTCATTTAAACTAACTGTATTTCTCGCTTGTTGCAGTCCGCCCACTGGCGGGAGGCGCGGAGGGCAAGCCGCCGGACGAGGAGGAGGACCGCGGCGGTTCCCCGCTGGGGCCGGGAGGCCCGTTCTCCTGCAGCCAGTGCCGCGGCGCCTACCCCACGCGCGAGCAGCTCGAGCGCCACGAGACCCTGCACTCGCCCAACACTCAGGTGGATACCGTCAAATATGTTAGTGCAAACATTGTATATACTGCCCCTTGTTAAGACTCGTTATCTAAGATTCCATGAATTTGACAGGATATAATCTTGATTTTTATCTATTCGAGAAAAAAATTCTTATATCTAACTTTTGCCGTTGTACCTTCTTATTTGTATAAAAAATATGAAAATGAAACTAGTGACTCAGCAAAAACATATATCCCACAAAGAGGTACATTGCTCTCAATAAGCTTAATTTCACTGATGACAGGGCATGAATAGATATCTAGTTGTTACCAATTTGACTATTTTGTTCCATGAACAATTAAGACTATTTGAAAATTCTGTAAAACTAACAATACTTGTATTGTCTACAGGCCTGCAAGATCTGCCACAAAAGCTTTGCAAATGTCTACCGACTACAGCGGCATATGATAAGCCACGATGAGAGTGCGAACCTACGCAAGTTCAAATGCAACGACTGCGACAAAGCCTTCAAATTCAAGCACCATTTGAAAGAGCACCTCCGCATACACTCCGGAGAGAAGCCATTTGAATGTGCTAACTGCGGAAAGAAATTTTCGCATTCCGGCTCTTACTCTTCACACATGACTTCCAAGAAATGTTTGGTTATGAATCTCAAGATGGGTCGCATCAAGCCCAATAACCCTGCACTCAACCCTGACCGAAGTCCTTCCCGCAAACGCGCTAATGCTATGGCTAGCCAATTAAATAACAACATCGCCCCTAATGGAAGCTCGTTCCTACCTATTCTACCTAAATACAATGAGGCAGCGTTCTTCGCCAACATGTCGCAAGACAACAGCTTCCATCGCTCGCCGCTTGGCAGAATGCCATTTTACATGCCTCCCGGTATGCCCATGAGCCCAGCGAATGGCATAGCTCCCTATAGCTTTCCAGCTCAACTTACACAGTTATTTGAGCAACTCGCGTCATCACAATACCACCAAAGGAAAATAGAAAATCCTATGAGCCCAAAACGGAGCCCCCACCCAACAGATCCTGAGGACATGATCGAAGAGGTAACTGAAGAAGATGACAAGCGCTCGGAGGGAAGCGCTGAACTAGTTATGGATATTGAAGATGAAGAAGCAGTATCTATTAAAAAAGAACGCGAGGAACGAGAATGTGATCTGAGGTCACCCTCTCGTAACTTAGATTCCGTCCGTCCCTTAAATAATAATGGCCCTGAAGCCGACAACAACCAATCATTCAACACGATATTAGAATCTGTTAGTGCTTCAGTAACCAAACATTTCTTTAGGGCTAATATGGATAAGATGTCTCCTATGTCGGGCAGCATTTGCCCGAGCATAGAGTCACCACCGACGCCGCACGTCCTCATCAAGGATGAGCCCGAAGATTTACATAAATGTGTTAAATGCAACGCTATTTACAGAAATAAAAGCGATTTATTGGACCACGAGAAAGCTTACTGTGGTAACATAATAACATTTAGAAAGCATGAAGGCTTGGCAGCTCAGGTAGAGGAAACAGTAGCGCTCAATAGATTAGAAGCTGAAATGCGGGCATCCATCCAAAGCGGCATTAGTGCAAGTGAAGATGAAGACTTCACAAGGGAAGGTCGCGACGAGAAAAACTCTACTCACGACGGTGACAGGAAAATCAGAGTTCGAACCAACTTAACAGATGAGCAGCAGGCGATTCTAAAACAGCACTACGCTATTAATCCTCAACCAAAACGCGAAGAATTCAAAAAGATCGCTCAAGAAATCGGCCTACATAATAGAGTAGTACAAGTCTGGTTCCAAAATAACAGAGCGAGGGTTCGAAGAATGACACAAACCGTAGCAGTGTATGACCAACCTTTGGACCTGTCTACCAAAAAGAGCTCGTCAGTGACGTCGAGTCCATCGCCGTCGCCGTCCTGCAGCATTTCCGTCACACATTCCGACTCCGAGGAAGCGGTCAATCTGAGCCAGAAGTCCTCGCGAAGCACGACGCCCCACCGCAACAACTACTTGAACGCGTACCCACATTCCAATTGCTCTTCATCTTCCTTCACCGACTTTCGCCTCTCACCATCGCCGGGGGAGTTAGGAGCCCAAAAACGGCCTTTGGCGCAAAAACTGAACCCCTCTATACCAATGGACAAGCTGTTACAGTACAACGACATGGCCGCTCGGTCACCTATCCTTAATTTGCATATGGATGGGCGAGCTCCGGGACTCAGTCCGTCGTACGAGCGACCGCTGTGGGGTGAGGAGATGCTCGCCCCGAACGATTATGACGACGAAGGGCCGGTACTTAAGAAAAATAAGCTGAAGATGGAGTTTAAGGAGGGCGAAGGCCAGTTCGTGTGCGACCAGTGTGACAAGACCTTTGTTAAGCAGAGCTCACTTGCGCGACACAAGTACGAACACTCAGGTGAGGCCCTATACTATTTTATTCTATTATTTATTATTTGTTCAATAATGTATTACGCATAATTATATATGACATTTAATGGTAATGCATTAAATATCTATTTATTAATATGGAAAAGGTTCACAATTAAGAAGCTCCTCAAACTTGGTACCCAATACCCAATTAATATTTATTATGTTTGTTGTACAGGTCAACGGCCGTACAAGTGCGTGGAGTGCCCAAAAGCCTTCAAGCACAAGCATCACCTGACGGAGCACAAGCGGCTGCATACCGGCGAGAAGCCCTTCCAGTGCTGCAAGTGCCTCAAGAAGTTCTCGCACTCCGGCTCCTACAGCCAGCACATGAACCACCGCTTCGCCATCTGCAAGCCCTACCGGGACTGAACCCACAAGTCCCAAGTTGACTCTCAACGCCACGCTGCTTACTTAAACCTTTACCTCAGAGCGTGATGCCATTCTCGCATTCTACTGCATAATACTCAAGTATTCGTCGCCCGGTATTTTCGTTTCGAAGTTAATTAATATTGCTCAACGTTATATTTTTATACGGTAGAATACGGATTCCCTATTTATATTTTATAGTGCCAAATATACCAAAGGAATGTGCCATGCTAATGCCAAAAATTTTATCGCGTTAACATTTTATCTCTTTAAAATTATACTTATAGTTTTATGTGCCAATTACCAAAGGCCGGTACCTGTAGCATAATACTCGATAAATGTAATGTTGTTCTTTTTTATATTTATTATTGCCATATATAAATATGTACTAAGGCTAGACATTCTGTTTAAAGTTTATTTGTAGGATCGCGACGCGAACGCACACTCGCGGCCCATGCCGCGCTGCCCATGTGATGACAATATTCTAGAATTATAATACTGATATTCATTATTTCCTTCGTATCTACGCTACCATGTATATAATTGAACAATATACGTACAACAGAGTACCTACGTGTCACGAAGAACGTTGGCCTAACAGCCAACGAATGTACTAAGGCCTGAGCGTCTTAGTAATAGGAAAGCCTGTCCTGTTACGAAACTCAATTCTATAAACAATAGTTTAAGGTTCTCATAATAAGTACGTTAGATAGATTCAATCTTAAATAAGTCTTAAGCATTCCATAATACTCCTATGGGATCTCTGCTGTGTTTAAAAAACTCTTTCGATTAGTCCAAAGATTAGCATGTAACGTGTAAATAGTTCGTGTTGTAAATATTGTAAGAGTTATCTGTACATATGCTCGCTTGCTCTCTGTAGTCAAGAGTTTGTGGCCTCGAATCCTCTGCCGCTTCTGACACAATGAATATGGTGACAATAATAAAACGATTTCGATTATTAAACCCAATAGGATTAAATATATTATAATTAAACTCTACCTATAGATCATAAACTCCGGTAAAACATCAACCATTTTACTCAGTAACAACTAAATTCAAAATAATTATGTCTTCACTACCTCCATAGCACCGTTTACTGCGATAAAATGTAATTGGACGGTAATAAATGTAGCTAATAATGAGATTTTAAAATTAAACCAAAACCGCCATTTTGAAATGTACTTAATTAAGTTTTACTTCACTTATTAAGTGCTTTAAGAACAGAATTCTAAAAATATTACCCTAACTCCAGCAGTATAATAGAACAGAAAGTTCCTAAGCAAAAAACATTAAACTAGATATATGTAGGTACCTAATAATTATTTCTATATGTTCTAATATAGTATGTAGACTCAATTCTCTCTGAAAGGTTTCAAAGCAACGAATTACCATATTGAATTACAAACAGTATATAGTTTATCCTTTAGTATTTACCTACATTAGAAATTACCACAGTATTTAAACACCATCAAAATTCATAAAACATCGGAGCCACAACATACATATTTTTTATTATAAACAGTATTTTAATTTCAATCTTTTAATTGGTGTAACTATTCCAAAGAGTAACTTTATATATATTGTTGGCTTTTTTCTGTGAAAAAAATATTTTATTTACTCCTTTTCAATGCACTTCAAAATGTGTTGAGTAAGAAAAGTAAACCCGTTTGAGACATTTCATATTTGATCATGCCTAATTCTAGTTTACGTTTAGTTTTAGTTGACCTTGGATTGTAAGTGATTTCCAAATCACCTGGTGGGCTAGGGAAACCAAAGATTAGTTATGTGTTAGCTTGATGCGGACTTGTACCATATAGCATCCCATCACATTTAGTTTTAGTTAGTTTTACTTTTGTGCCAAAAATATTTAAGATTTAAAATAATTTTATACATAAAGTTGTAAGTGAAATTTTATTTTTACATTGAATGGCATAATGTACTGTGGCAATGTTTAGTTACTTGTGCAATATCATTATTGCGACAAAAGTATTTCTTCCTTTGTGAGTCCACGATAGGTTTAGTGGTAATGATAAGCCAATGTGAATTCCTATTGCCATATTGTGTTTGTTGTATTTGTATGTAATGTATGGATGTGTATGTATTGAGCGAGCGAGAGCTCTGGCCGGTTGCTGATCATTTGTTAATAATAAGTACCTACTCTAGATTGTTAAACTTACCCATAGATTAACATGTGTTAAAATATTACCTATATAAATTATAGTAATTCATTTTACTTGATATTATAATGTATATTGAATTTATGAATATTAAAATTATATATATTGACAATTCAGTGCAAAAGTTATGTTTTATTTATTTCATTTAAAGTATTTTAAGCAACATAAGAATTTAAAACTTGTTGAATAAAATTGCTAAAAAACTAACTAACTCCTCTGGCTTAGGACCCGAAGTGAGTCTTGGCCTCCGACACGAGATAGTGCCAAAGCGTCCTGTTTTGTGCGATCTCCTCCCAGTTTTCTGCTTGTAGGGCGCCTAGATCTCTTTCGACCTGGTCTCTCCAGCGGTACCTAGGACGACCTGATGGACGTCGACCTAGAGGACGTCCAACGTAAGCTCTTTTGGCCGCCCTATCGCCTGGCATTCTCTCAAGGTGTCCAAGCCAGTGAAGTCTTGCTGACTTGGTCTCTCCGATAATGTTTGGCTCAGACACCAAGTATAAAATTGCTACTTAGTAAAAAATTAAATAGGCACTCCTAGCTTAGTATAAGTTCTGTGCATAGTTGCAGTATGCAAGTTTAGGTAGTTGAGTCACAAGAACATCAATGTACCTACTAGTCACCTTAATTTAAAGAAGCCAAGCATTGAAGTCAAAATCCACTGCTAATACAGCTATAAACGTAAAAGCATAAGATTACTTAGGTACTTACCTAAATAAGCACAAGAATAAATTACGGTTGCGCGTTACACCTATACTATGGCAACTAGACTCGTGTTGGGCATCCTTAGGTAACTAAGTTACTTAATACAACAGCGACTTCAGGAGTAATTGGAGAAATTCGAGTAACTACATGCGTTAATGATATAATAATACTTACAAAATTAAATAATGATGCCACGAAGTATTGTGCTGGAAAATTACAGTGATTTTTATTCAAGACCATATCTTGTTATATTTATAGCGGAAACAGACACATTTATGTATTGCGCCAATTTAATTCACGAACAATAATTAATTATTAGGCTAGGCTCTAGGTGTTAGCTTTCGCGCGTTCAAATCAAAAGTTTAGTGATAGTGATACTGTCATTTGACGTTTGACATTTCGAGTTCGAGTCAAAGAGCGTTCCGTTTCCATGTAGACTGGGAGCAAAATCTCAAATTCGCTCTCCTTCTCCATGCGACAGGCAAATGATATTACTTTTGGGCAACCGGGCTTTTTACGTGGTTTAGACCCTGCTGTATCCGAATCGCCGGTTGCCATCAAAGAAACTACAACCAGAAGTGAGATACGGCCAAAAAAAGGACCCGTTTTTTAGCTTTTCTTAAATAACTCGAAAACAGTAGCACCTACCAAAAAATGTTCTTCCACTTAAGTAATCTACATAAAATTCTCTATAAAAAAGGTTCTATATAGTTTTTTGCTGGGATCAATGTTTAATGAGATATTAAGGGACTAAGATAGACAATAAACATATATACTAATTAGCTTTTTCCCGCGAGTTTGTCTGCGTGGGATTAACATTCGCTATAATAAATTAATGAAATGCCGTAGTATAATCTTACAGCAAAAATAAATTTAACGTATAAGCTTTTTTACGTCTACAGTAAGCAACAATTCCATACCAACTTCAACCCCCCGTTTCATCCCTTTAAAAGATGATTACTGGGATAAAAACTATCTTATATCCTTCCCCACAACTCAAACTATCATCACACCAAATTTCATCTAAATTGGTTCAGCGGTTTAAGCGTGAAGAGGTAAGAGACCCACTGACTAGTCCAAAATTATTAAACTCTCTCTCCTTCTCGATGCGACAGGCAAAGCATACCTATTACTTTTTGTTTACAGAAGGGTCCAAATAGGGTAAAAATCTATTTGGACCCTTCTGAGTTCGAAATTTAAAATATTTTTTACCGGAAGTGAAATATTTAAGGTGGCGGCCAGTATAAACCTAAGCGTCGAAAAATCTATGTTCCTCGTATGGATACCCCCATTCATTATGCTTTATTTTTAACGATTGTTATTTTTGGGAATAACAGTTGTAATTATAATATTTTGCAATTGCCATCAAATAATGTTAGACCGGAAGTAAGATATAGAAGATGGTGTCCAGGTCCAGCAAGGCTTCAAAAATGTACTATTCTTTTTTTGGACGGAAATCTCTCGTTTTTTTTATATTATTGTATTATTCTTCAGTGTCACAGTTTTGACCCAAAAGGAGGCTGCGGAGTATATGCGCGAACATGATGTAAACTCACTCCTGCAGAAGACCAGGCATGCGGCGATGCTGCCGCCTTTACATTCTTTACACCCACTCTTTACACCTTTACAACAGCTCCATCATTCGCCTGAAAGGTTCCGAGCTAGAAGGCCCTCAAGTATTCCGAGGTGCCGTCAGCGGAGGAGATTGCACGAGCAGAATTACAATGGGCCCGTAAGAGCAACGACGACGGGGTACCGGAGGTCTGCAGACGTGTTCCCAAAACCCCGTCCACAAAGCGCGTGGTGGAATACAGTGTTGACGGCGATTTCTAACTTTAAAGACCAGTATATTTGGAACCATTGCAAATAGGTAATCTTTTTTTTTTAAATACGTGTCATTACAACTGTTATTCCCAAAAATAACAATCGTTAAAAATATGGTATAATCAATGGGGGTATCCATACGAGGAACATAGATTTTTCGTCGCTTAGGTTTATACTGGCCGCCATCTTAAATATTCCACTTCCGGTAAAAAAAATTATTTAAATTTCGAACTCAGAAGGGTCCAAATAGGGTAAAAATCCGTGTAAACAAAAAGTAATATGCTTTGCCTGTCGCATCGAGAAGGAGAGAGAGTTTAATAATTTTGGACTAGTCAGTGGGTCTCTTACCTCTTCACGCTTAAACCGCTGAACCAATTTAGATGAAATTTGGTGTGATGATAGTTTGAGTTGTGGGGAAGGATATAAGATAGTTTTTATCCCAGTAATCATCTTTTAAAGGGATGAAACGGGGGGTTGAAGTTGGTATGGAATTGTTGCTTACTGTAGACGTAAAAAAGCTTATACGTTAAATTTATTTTTGCTGTCAGATTAAACTACGGCATTTCATTAATTTATTATAGCGAATGTTAATCCCACGTAGACAAACTCGCGGGAAAAAGCTAATTAGTATATATGTTTATTGTCTATCTTAGTCCCTTAATATCTCATTAAACATTGATCCCAGCAAAAAACTATATAGAACCTTTTTTATAGAGAATTTTATGTAGATTACTTAAGTGGAAGAACATTTTTTGGTAGGAGCTACTGTTTTCGAGTTATTTAAGAAAAGCTAAAAAACGGGTCCTTTTTTTGGCCGTATCTCACTTCTGGTTGTAGTTTCTTTGATGGCAACCGGCAATTCAGATACAGCAGGGTCTAAACCAGGTAAAAAGCCCGGTTGCCCAAAAGTAATATCGTTTGCTTCTCGACAACGATTTCTTGAAAAAAAAAACCAGACTAATGATATTTACATCTAATTTTTAATAGAATATCAAAAGCTAAAATAAATTTTAGATTAGAACTTGATCCAGGTAAACCAAATGGGCTCGGCAAAATTAGTTAAACCAAGTAAAAATCGCCGGAAAAGGGGAGATTTTGGAACGCTTTCCAAGGCATGCTGATTCAGCTATGTATATGTAAAACGGCTATTATAGTCGACCCTGCACGAGTTTAGTTTTACAGAGATACCGTAAATCAATGTACAGTTTAGCCATTTGGCACACACATGCTAGAGGTCAAAACTAAATTTTTGATCCGCAGTTCTTTAAACAATTTCCTTTAGGAGGGGGGTGCTGATTCATCATTTTTAGGGTTCCGTAGCCAAAATGGCAAAAACGGAACCCTTATCGTTTTGCCATGTCCGTCCGTCCATCCGTCCGTCCGTCCGCGGTCTAGCTCAGTGACCATTAGCACTAGAAAGCTGAAATTTGGTTTGAATATGTGCATTAACCAAGCCGACAAAACGGTAGAATAAAAACGCGAAAAATATATATTGTTAGGGTACCTCCCGCACACGTGAAGTGGGGGCGAAATTTTTTTTCGTTCCAACCAAGTTGTGTGGGCTATCGTTGGATAGGTCTTTTAAAAAGAATTTGGGTCTTTTAATACAGTTTTTAGATAAAACTAATACTTTCGGAAATAATAGCTCCGAAAGTTTAAAACAGGGCGTCCCCCCCCCCCATCTAACTTTTGAAACGTGGGTCCTAAAATTTTGGAAAAATCATGAGACTGAGGCCTAAATGCGTACCTTCAATGAAAACTATATTGAATTCAATTGGTTGAGCCGTTTTTGAGTTATCACTCAAAAATCCATAGTGAAAGGACGTAAGTAAAAATGACGTAAGCGCCGCCGTATTTCCCGTAAGAAATGACCGAATTGAATTAATGGTCTCAGTTTACGGAACCCTACACTGAGCATGGCCCGACATGCTCTTGGCCGGTTTTTTTTTTCAATATCTAGCCATTATGAGACGTAAGTAGGTAAGTCATACTGAACAACTTTTTCTATGGGACCAACCCCGAAATAGCAAAAAAGAATTTAGCCTCTCCATAGAAAACGTCGACGTCGGCCGAAATGTATGAAACAGGCAATTTTTTTTGGAAATTTCGGAGTTAGTCCCATTTTTAAATTGATTTGAACGAAGTTTGGTTTTCACCCAAAAACAGCACCCAAAGATAGGTATTTTCACGGAGCGCTTCACCCGCTCAGAATGATAATCGATTTATGAAGAAATTGATTATGTTTTTAAATTAGTAGGTGCAGCGGCGCGGCGGAGACCACTTTGGCGTGAAAAAAGGTGCAAATATCAACAGGAATATCTTGGTCCGTGGGGCCCAGCAGCACAGAAACTTTTTTGGGAGTTGGCAAAACCGCTATTCGACGTAACTGAGCATAAAAAAAGCTGGCAGCTTTATTTAACTAATTTCAATAATTTCCAAGTTGTTTCGACACTTTCGACCTCTCGACTCTTAGAAAATTATAACCGGTAATTTAATTTTGCAGACAAAACCATTTTCGTTTTTTTCCTCTTAACAAGAAAAATACATGTACGTACATAAAAAGAGTATACTCGAATAGCTCTGCTCTAATGATGTTGTTGTCAATTTTGACGTATTTCGTGTTCGTATAAAATTGACGTTTCAATCTGCAACTTGCACCACTGTTCACTCTTGCACTATTTTGCACTATTTCAAGCAAAAACATAGCATTTGGCTCTAAAATATGCTATTAGGAATAGTTCAGTGACAAAAACCTAATAGTACTTACCGGAGAATGGGTGGCAAAACCAAGCAGAACCAGCGCACGAAGAATAATGTTCGGGTACGTAAAAAATCGCAATTATTTCGTATTATTTTTAGTTAAAAATACTCGCTAATAAGATTAATAGTTTCCAAGAAAATATATTTTTTTGATGTTCTTACATCTGTAAATATAAAGAAATTTCAGTGCTCCTCTTCATAGTAAAAAAATATTACTACTTTTTTTTAAGCATTATGCTTTGCCATATCAAGGGTCACGGTTAATCATGACCGTAAACTTCTTGTGTTAATTTAGAAATCGACTTTGAATTTGTTATTGATGGATTATTGCTTTGCTTGTTTAAAGAGGCTTGTGGATCTTGTGATACAACTAGACAAAACAAGCATGTATTTAATGGCTTATTATTAACACATTCACTACCAAGAACCCGCCTCGTGGGCGCTCGTAAACTTTGCTCAGATGCCGGACAACCCGCTGGGCGGGTTGTTTTGTACGTAGCTATACACGCCCGGTTTCTGAAGTAGGACGTCATTTTTCGCCTGGTCGTGAAAGTGTTAAAAGATTCTGAAGCATCACACATACTCCACATAGGATGACAATAGAGGCCTACAATCATATTATGTATAAAGAGAGAATATGAAATGTTAAAGGTGTACAAACATTGAGGTTCTAGCCTATTTATTTTAGAATCTGCAGTGGGACCCTATTTCCCGACCTCTAGCTGCCTTCACATGGAAACTTGCAGAGACAAATAGACTTCTGAGTATCAGGTTAGGTTATATCTGATTGCAGCCATCAAGCAGCGGTCGCAGTGCGGAGCTCCTAAACAATGCGGTCCGCATGGACTCGGGGCTGGTTAGCACCAGCACTGGCAAGGTGCTGCCGGTGCTGTTCCCTACGTTGGCCGCTCCTCTGGACCCCGCACTCAACCCGGACTTCAGCCTATGCCTGAAGAAGCTTAATAAGAAGGATCCTATCACTAAGACTAAGGTACCTAGGCTTTGTTTATTGTTGACGTTAATTGAATGTACAAGTATATTTCTAGATTTTATTGCATGAAATGTTGATTGCCTGGCAGTTACCTTCCATCCAGAGGACATGTTTCAAACCTCGGCTCATATGTAAACTGGGAAATGCTAACCAGTTGTATTTAATATTAAAATAACAAGTATTTAACTTAACAGTAAATTGGCGGTTAAATAAATATTTTTGAAATTAAAGTGAAATGTATATTTATTTACCAGTAGTTTTTCAGTGAAGGACATTGTGGAGAAAGGAATTCAAACGAAAACCTAATAAGGCCTAAGTTGGAAGATCAGACATCGACCGGACATTAAATATTGCTTTATGTGCATTCATTGCACTATACTTGTTGATTTTACTGATAAAGTTTTTGCTCAGCATCAACAAAAACTGCAGTTGCTGGTTTATACAAATAGTAAAATTTTATTTTGTTGACAGGCCCTTCAAGAGCTGTGCGACCTTGTGAAAAAAGGAGACATAGAAGATGTGGTGGCAGCGCTGCCGAGCTGGGCGCATTACTACAAGCAGCTCACCACTGACACTGACCACAAAGTGCGAGAGGCTGCACAGGTTATATTTTTTGTTAATGCTGATTTTAGTGTTTTCTTTATACTTCATTCAAATGCACAATGTACATCAATGGGGTAGTCAATACGATTTGTTACTTTAATGTTTATAAAAAATGGAGAGGGACGTCATAAAGAGTCTTCCTCGTATGAGTTTTTGTTGATTATAAAATAATTTAAAGTGCTGAACATGTTTGATTGGATTTTTGGTTAAACGTGGTTTACATAATTGCATGTATGCTGAATTTAGCACTGTTTTGTGGCTATAACTTTTTTTCTTAGTAGTTTTTTTTACTTTTTGCTTGTTTGCTAATGTAATGTTGTTAGAAATAATGATATAGAACCTCATTATTATACATGTGGTAGGTCGCTCACGGCGCCATAGCTCTTGCCTGTGGTCGTCGCGTGGCGCCGCAGCTGCGGGCGCTGCTGCCGGCGTGGCTGCAGGCGCAGTACGACGAGTACGCGCCCGCCGCCGCCGCCGCTCGCGCCTCGCTCACGGTAATGTCTCCCTACACAGCGGCAGCTGCGGGCGCCTCGCTCACGGTAATGTCTCCCTACACAGCGGCAGCTGCGGGCGCTGCTGCCGGCGTGGCTGCAGGCGCAGTACGACGAGTACGCGCCCGCCGCCGCCGCCGCTCGCGCCTCGCTCACGGTAATGTCTCCCTACACAGCGGCAGCTGCGGGCGCCTCGCTCACGGTAATGTCTCCCTACACAGCGGCAGCTGCGGGCGCTGCTGCCGGCGTGGCTGCAGGCGCAGTACGACGAGTACGCGCCCGCCGCCGCCGCCGCTCGCGCCTCGCTCACGGTAATGTCTCCCTACACAGCGGCAGCTGCGGGCGCCTCGCTCACGGTAATGTCTCCCTACACAGCGGCAGCTGCGGGCGCTGCTGCCGGCGTGGCTGCAGGCGCAGTACGACGAGTACGCGCCCGCCGCCGCCGCCGCTCGCGCCTCGCTCACGGTAATGTCTCCCTACACAGCGGCAGCTGCGGGCGCTGCTGCCGGCGTGGCTGCAGGCGCAGTACGACGAGTACGCGCCCGCCGCCGCCGCCGCTCGCGCCTCGCTCACGGTAATGTCTCCCTACACAGCGGCAGCTGCGGGCGCTGCTGCCGGCGTGGCTGCAGGCGCAGTACGACGAGTACGCGCCCGCCGCCGCCGCCGCTCGCGCCTCGCTCACGGTAATGTCTCCCTACACAGCGGCAGCTGCGGGCGCTGCTGCCGGCGTGGCTGCAGGCGCAGTACGACGAGTACGCGCCCGCCGCCGCCGCCGCTCGCGCCTCGCTCACGGTAATGTCTCCCTACACAGCGGCAGCTGCGGGCGCTGCTGCCGGCGTGGCTGCAGGCGCAGTACGACGAGTACGCGCCCGCCGCCGCCGCCGCTCGCGCCTCGCTCACGGTAATGTCTCCCTACACAGCGGCAGCTGCGGGCGCTGCTGCCGGCGTGGCTGCAGGCGCAGTACGACGAGTACGCGCCCGCCGCCGCCGCCGCTCGCGCCTCGCTCTCGGTAATGTCTCCCTACACAGCGGCAGCTGCGGGCGCCTCGCTCACGGTAATGTCTCCCTACACAGCGGCAGCTGCGGGCGCTGCTGCCGGCGTGGCTGCAGGCGCAGTACGACGAGTACGCGCCCGCCGCCGCCGCCGCTCGCGCCTCGCTCACGGTAATGTCTCCCTACACAGCGGCAGCTGCGGGCGCTGCTGCCGGCGTGGCTGCAGGCGCAGTACGACGAGTACGCGCCCGCCGCCGCCGCCGCTCGCGCCTCGCTCACGGTAATGTCTCCCTACACAGCGGCAGCTGCGGGCGCCTCGCTCACGGTAATGTCTCCCTACACAGCGGCAGCTGCGGGCGCCTCGCTCACGGTAATGTCTCCCTACACAGCGGCAGCTGCGGGCGCCTCGCTCACGGTAATGTCTCCCTACACAGCGGCAGCTGCGGGCGCCTCGCTCACGGTAATGTCTCCCTACACAGCGGCAGCTGCGGGCGCCTCGCTCACGGTAATGTCTCCCTACACAGCGGCAGCTGCGGGCGCCTCGCTCACGGTAATGTCTCCCTACACAGCGGCAGCTGCGGGCGCCTCGCTCACGTTAATGTCTCCCTACACAGCGGCAGCTGCGGGCGCCTCGCTCACGGTAATGTCTCCCTACACAGCGGCAGCTGCGGGCGCCTCGCTCACGGTAATGTCTCCCTACACAGCGGCAGCTGCGGGCGCCTCGCTCACGGTAATGTCTCCCTACACAGCGGCAGCTGCGGGCGCCTCGCTCACGGTAATGTCTCCCTACACAGCGGCAGCTGCGGGCGCCTCGCTCACGGTAATGTCTCCCTACACAGCGGCAGCTGCGGGCGCCTCGCTCACGGTAATGTCTCCCTACACAGCGGCAGCTGCGGGCGCCTCGCTCACGGTAATGTCTCCCTACACAGCGGCAGCTGCGGGCGCCTCGCTCACGGTAATGTCTCCCTACACAGCGGCAGCTGCGGGCGCCTCGCTCACGGTAATGTCTCCCTACACAGCGGCAGCTGCGGGCGCTGCTGCCGGCGTGGCTGCAGGCGCAGTACGACGAGTACGCGCCCGCCGCCGCCGCCGCTCGCGCCTCGCTCACGGTAATGTCTCCCTACACTTGTTATATTGACAATTATTAAATAAATAAATAATTATTTATTTCGGAAGCTTTCCATATCGTGTTAGTACTACAACTTTTATTGTGAAACTTATCCTACGTTAGTAATGTCTTATACCTAAACATAATTTACACTTAAAACATGTAGGCTATTCCAAGCGTGCCAGAAAGCCCCTTCACACCTGTCCGCGACTGTGACTGGGAGGCTGTTGGCGCTGCCGCGAGCCGCCCGCGCATGATGGCGTGGAAGCCGTCGGTGCGCGCCCCGCGAGCATGCCTGACGCGCTGCAGTGCACTGTGGCGCGGCAGCCCCAACAACATCCTAAACGCGTTATTATATTGGACGCGTAGGGCGCTGTATGCCTTCTGAGTAAAGTTGATCCATAGGCTGCAAGTGTAAAAAGACTGGCAGTACGCCTTGAACAGAGTAATCTTTACATCGTTAGTACACTTTGCGTACTAACGATGTACAACATATTACTTCTGACAGCCAGCGCTCTACGCTCCCTCTCCAAGTCGATATAATCATTGAGCGTAGCGGTAACCCAGTGCCCCAAGTATTTAAATTCTTGTACTACCTTCAGAGCAGTGCCATTAAGTTTAACGAGGGGTAATGACAGGTCGTCTATTTTGACTCCTCGCGCTTTAAAAACCAGCAGCTCGCTCTTTGAGGCATTGTACTTGAGGCCGTGGGAGTCCGCATACCGCTCACACACACTCACTAGCGTCCTGAGGTCGCTGATCGACGGGCTCAGCAACACCATGTCGTCCGCGTAACTGATGTTGTTTACAAATGTGCCATCTATTGAACACCCGACCTTAATGTTACTGAGCTCCTCGATCAACTGATTTACATATAGGCTGAAGAGCCTGGGTGACGTTAGGCGAATTATTGTAAGGCGAAAAATAATTACTCACAAAAGGGGCCCTAATACAGTCAGGACTAGAAGTAGCTGAGCGGGTGAAGGGTTCAAAATGAGCTTGACAGGACTATATTGTTAAGAGAATAAGAACGTGTGTAGGTAATTTTGAATTCATCACCCGCTTAGCTCCTTCTGCTGCTGACTGTAGACTGTATAACCCCTTTTGGCGAAGAGAACGAATGCTAATTATTTAAGTTCAATGGGTAAGATACATAGAAGATATGTGATGTTCGTTTTCTCTCATTGTCATTATGGAAATAAAAAAATATAGCTTGCAGAGAAGTTTTCCACTTGTCACGATCTTGTTGACCTTTCCCGTCAAAACTAGTTTGTATTAGTTCTTTTCAACTGTTTCTACGAGGGCAAAATACAGAGCTCGCACAGATTTGAATTTATAGAACAGTACTAATGATAACATTAGAGTGACAACATTGCAAATATAATGTAACCGCCTTATTCATAAACGTCTACTAAAGTTAAGTAAGAGGCCTCTGATAATCGTTTGTCCCTTTCCGTCCAACCTATTGTGATGTGGGACGTAGATACAAACACTTAGGTTGGAGTAAAGGTTTATGCTGTATAAAATAACACTTACAGGCGCTTATATAAGTTAAGGCTATGCTTGTGTGTGCGAGGCGTAGTACACACACTACACTATATGGGAGAAAGGGACAAACGATTATCAGCGATCTCTTAACTTTAGTGGCCGTTTATAAATAAGGGGATTAATGTATTTGTTATGGATTATTTTAAGGCCGTTCCTCGATTCGGACAAGCCACGCCCATCCGTTAGAGACACGTTTATGGCTCCCTTGCACGAAAGAAAGAGATGCAGCGCTCTTAAGGATCAGACTTTTTGACTAAACTACGATAAATAAGCGAATCTATAAAGTTTTGTCTAATTTTGTTTCTGTGAATTTTTAGATAAACCAGAATACCATATTTTTTACTTAGGTATATTGCTTAATCTCTTATAGTTAACATAAGCTAAGAAAAATAAGGGGAAATAGGACCCGACTTCGGATTTTTTTTCTATCGAGGCAACTTTCAGCAATCGTGTTTCGGTTTGAGCCAAAAACAAGAGTATATAGTCTAATAATATATATTCGAAAATAAATTCAGTCCCTTTTCCCGTTTAGTCAATAGAGCGTTTGAAAAAACCTATAATTTTTCAAAGTAGCCCCTTAATTCTATAAACGTGGACTGTATGCGAAATGAGAACGAGAATATTTTATAAAACGACACGAAACGATAACTGTCGGAACAAAGAATAGCCAGTGAATTAATTGTATGAAGCACTCACCTTTGCTTAGCTGCCGATGATGCTGCAGCGCTCGGTCGCAGGAGCTCGCGCAGGCTCCCCAAACTCTTGGCTCGTTCGAACTTACCTCGAATCCAGGTTACCTTGACCAACTATCAGTTCCCGAGATGAAGCTGGATCAGTGCCTCCTCCAATCACTTGGCTTCTTTCAAGCAATTACACATGAAAGTTACTTAAATTTTACTCCCACCACACAGACGACATTCCCGGAGAGCAAGCTGCCTGACGTCATCTCCTTCTGCATGGCGGAAGTCATCGCTCATCTCTTAGAGAACCTCGTTGGCAACGCAGAGGCCGCCCTTAACAAGAAGTAAGCTTTATCTTTTTTTTAAACAGTAGGAAACAAGCATACGGGCCGCCTGATTAAATCAGGAGAACTATCAAAGACATCGAAAGTGGAAAATGTTTTTGCTTCTGTCTCTCTGACTTAATTGAACGATAGATCCATTTTCGATGTTCCCTTTGGGCGTCCAGGGGCCGGTTTCTCAAAAGCTTGTACCTACGCGCTTAGATTCTTTTGCTGCTGACTGTCTTTAAATAATTCTCAATGAAACTTATTTATTTAGGATCCTAACACCGGAAGAAAAGGAACTTCAATGGGCTCGCCTGGTCACCGCCAGCCTGCAAGGCCTGGAGTTCTTCGTGCAGCACCTACCTTCGCAGCATGATGACTGGCTGTGGGCCGAGCTGACTCCGCTCCTGGCAGCTGGCTCCTTCTGGAAGATGGGCTCCAACAAGTCGCAGCAAGTCAGGTAGGGACGTGTTTGTATCATGATACTTATGATGAAAATTATGTGTTCTTTTTTCCAATATTCCCATGTTTTATTTCAAGATAGCCTCAGTTATTAACAGAAATAACATGTTTTGTTACTATGCCCAGGGTATCATGGTACGGTGCTTTAGGCCGCATAATAGTACGTTACGGCGACACATTTGGAGCCGCGCACGGGTCCCGCACGGCCAAGCTACTGCTGGGGGCACCTTCCACCCTCGCCCAACAGTGGTGCTGTCTGCTGGTGCTGATGAGACACGTCAAGGTAACATTATAGCACGCTACAGACACATTCGGAGCCGGCCACGGTTCCCGCACACACAAGCTACTGCTGGGGGCACCTTCCACCCTCGCCCAACAGTGGTGCTGTCTGCTGGTGCTGATGAGACACGTCAAGGTAACATTATAGCACGCTACAGACACATTCGGAGCCGTCCACGGTTCCCGCACACACAAGCTACTGCTGGGGGCACCTTCCACCCTCGCCCAACAGTGGTGCTGTCTGCTGGTGCTGATGAGACACGTCAAGGTAACATTATAGCACGCTACAGACACATTCGGAGCCGTCCACGGTTCCCGCACACACAAACTACTGCTGGGGGCACCTTCCACCCTCGCCCAACAGTGGTGCTGTCTGCTGGTGCTGATGAGACACGTCAAGGTAACATTATAGCACGCTACAGACACATTCGGAGCCGGCCACGGTTCCCGCACACACAAGCTACTGCTGGGGGCACCTTCCACCCTCGCCCAACAGTGGTGCTGTCTGCTGGTGCTGATGAGACACGTCAAGGTAACATTATAGCACGCTACAGACACATTCGGAGACGTCCACGGTTCCCGCACACACAAGCTACTGCTGGGGGCACCTTCCACCCTCGCCCAACAGTGGTGCTGTCTGCTGGTGCTGATGAGACACGTCAAGGTAACATTATAGCACGCTACAGACGCATTCAGAGCTGTCCGCGGTTCCCGCACACACAAGCTACTGCTGGGGGCACCTTCCACCCTCGCCCAACAGTGGTGCTGTCTGCTGGTGCTGATGAGACACGTCAAGGTAACATTATAGCACGCTACAGACGCATTCGGAGCTGTCCGCGGTTCCCGCACACACAAGCTACTGCTGGGGGCACCTTCCACCCTCGCCCAACAGTGGTGCTGTTGGATTCTACTAACTGCGACAAGCATCCATGGTTTTATAACATCTTTTCTTCACACTTGCTCAAAAAGCGTGGCATAGCTCACTTGCGTAGCGTGAGTTATAGAAAAGTGAAATTGATAAAAATACCTACATTTTACAAATCAACTTACATTTTATGTGCCAGCACAACTTATCCCGTCTATTCACCATTTTTGAATAAAACTACTCATTTATAAAATACAATACACAATACAATACAATATTCTTTATTGCACCAAAAATAAAAAAAATAAGCTTACTTGCATTCTTTAATGATGTTATTTTTTTTCATTCAGGACGACACGTGGTTGGACAAAAAGGATCTATTGATCAAGAGGATAATCGACGTCTTAGAAAACGGTACGTACGGCCTAAAACAGCGGCTCCTACCTTTTTCAGTCGCGCTACTCGCATGACCTATAAAGGAAACCGACTTTACCCCCAACACAAAAGGCTTGCTTGCTCCATTAGTAATTAGACCATTCTAATTATTTGCCCATGCAAATAAGGTTCTAAAATCTTATATTTATCTAGTTTTGTATTAAATTTACTGATAGATAAGGTAGATTGAGGCAGATTGACTAGTTGCTTACATCTGTAGACCCCTTGATTTATACTGAACTACATCGGCTGCGTTCACATATCCAATTTCTTTTTATCTGTAGGTACCACATGCATGAAATGAAGCACGTTGACAACCCTATTTTATTTTTTGCACAGATAACATTTTCATCTCTGTAACTAAATGTCAAATTCAGGAAGGAGAACCTTCTGTACTTGTACTATTAATTATTCTGTGGTCGAGGTTTTTACATTTAAATACAACGATTCAGGCGGCTGGGGCGACGCCAAGCACCTGTCGAGCATGCTGCTGCCGCTGCTGGCGTTCCTGCCCCACCACATGCTCACCAAACACTTCTACGAGACCTTCTTCAATGCTGTCTTTAAAGGGTGACTGACTCATTTTATTTTTATTCTTTTACAAAGAGGTATGGTGCAAAAGTGTAAACATATCTTTGACACTTAAAGCAAATCAAATTATTTTGTTGAATATTTTTGATTTGTAGTTTTTGTAATAACACTACTGTATATATTATAAACTGAGATAGATGTTATATACTTCTTACATCGGGAATGTTGCTCTGGATCAGAACATTGTTGGGTCCAGAAGAAGAGGTAGACCAAAGACGAGATGGACAGATACCATTGCAAAAGACATGAGAGCCTGCGAAGTTGCAGTAGACGACACGTCCGATAGCGCGAAGTGGAGAGAAAGAACGAGAAAAGCAGACCCCACAATCAGATGGGAATAATCATGCTGAGGAGAGAGAGAGAGAGATGTTATATACTTCAGAAAAAGTGTTCCGCCGTGACCGGGTGATCTAGTGGTCAGGGCATCAGCCGCGATAGCTGAAGACGCCAGGTCAAATCTGGCCTCGGACATCGGCGGGCTTGGTCACTTTTTCTGAAGTATATGACATCTATTTCAGTTCATATCTTTGACGTCGACTGGACCTCGTTACGCTCATTTTTAAAACTACCGCTCTCAAGTTTCACTGACACCTTTGTTATTTATCCAGATTAGAGAAGAAAAGCGTAATGAGCTCAAAGAGCGAACGTCAATCGTGGGTGACGAGTCTGTCCGAGTGCCTCCGCTACGTGTCGCTGCAGCAGGCCGAGTACACGGTGGAGGTGGCGAGCGCCGTGCACCGCACGTGGCTGGAGCGAGTACTTCACGACGGCACCACCGGCGGCAACCTGCTCCGGCACTCGGCGGCCAGCATGGGGGCGCTGGCCAACTACTGGCTCAAGCAGTCGCAGGAGGTGGGTGACGAGTCTGTCCGAGTGCCTCCGCTACGTGTCGCTGCAGCAGGCCGAGTACACGGTGGAGGTGGCGAGCGCCGTGCACCGCACGTGGCTGGAGCGAGTACTTCACGACGGCACCACCGGCGGCAACCTGCTCCGGCACTCGGCGGCCAGCATGGGGGCGCTGGCCAACTACTGGCTCAAGCAGTCGCAGGAGGTGGGTGACGAGTCTGTCCGAGTGCCTCCGCTACGTGTCGCTGCAGCAGGCCGAGTACACGGTGGAGGTGGCGAGCGCCGTGCACCGCACGTGGCTGGAGCGAGTACTTCACGACGGCACCACCGGCGGCAACCTGCTCCGGCACTCGGCGGCCAGCATGGGGGCGCTGGCCAACTACTGGCTCAAGCAGTCGCAGGAGGTGGCTATTCTTGTGGTGTTTCAATAAAACGGGTGCTCGGAAAAACTCATTAATGAGGATAAATTTAGATCTGACGGATCATCAATGATTCCAACTGTCTTTTATTTTTGACAACCTTAATTAGATTTGCGAATTTTTGTCAAAATCTGGAGGAGATTTCACATAATCAAAACATAAAAAAGGTGTTATTTTATGACGTTTACCGCGCCATCTACATATTGCTTTAAACACTCCTGAAGCCAAACAGAAAATAGTATTAGCTGGGCTTCGTCGAAATAATAGATTTTTTGTCTCCAAATAATCAAAATTTTTCGTTTTCCTTCCGAGCAGCTTTAATTTCTAAATTTACTGTTTATTTTCGTTTGTCATCACTTTTTTTATTATCAATCCAGGCTAAGGAAGGAGCCGACAAATACGACCAGCTCGCTAGAAACTTCTGGCAAAACATCGCTTCCACTGTCGTCGCTCAAATCGACAAACTATCCACAGAAGAGAGTGACATAACTACCCTCATCGACGCCCACATACTACTACTGCAGACCCTTAAAACCTCACAAGAAGTGAAGAAACCTAAGAGCATCAAGTTTAATGATGAAAAGCAAGCGGAGAGTGATACCACAGAGAGAACAAGCCCGCAGAGTAACGCGGCAATCGAGGAGCGATACAAACATAACCTACATAACATTGTAGAGAAAATCTGTGCACATTACTTCGAGTTCGCTAGCAAAAAACAAGTAGCCAATGCCGTTTTTAATCCATTACTTACGCTTCTAATTGAGTTTGACAATAAGGATCTCTTCTTAGCTCTGTCGCGTCATTTCGACTCGGATTCCGTCTATGGGCTATACGATAAAACACTAAAAGGCTGGTTGGCCAGCGATACCATGCGATGCAGAGCCGTGGCAGACATCGTGTTCCTATTAATGAAACATTTGTCTGAAAATGAGCAAGACGCTTTACTGGATTCATTCAAACAGGTCAGTTTCCTATATCAGTACCTTGTGGAACTCTGTTTTTTTGCACTTCTATGTAAAGTAGGACAAAATTTTCTTACGTGTCTCATTCATTTGGTGTTTTACATAAAGTTCCGTACATTTCGTCGTTTATTTTCCACATTATTACAATAATATTGCCCAATTCTTCATTGTATACACTATCCAAAGCCTCTCTATAATCGACTTACCATTTCAGTTCCCTCCGTCGGTAGTAGAGTGGTGTATCTCGCTGTCCCTGTCGCACCCGCACTGCCGCCTGCCCGCAGTGCGGCGATGGCTGCGCGGGGCGCTGGTGGAGGACAGTCTGGTGGCGGTGTGCAGGAGGATGATCAGTGAGGACGACAGCAGGAGTAGGAGCTTGCTGCTCATGTGCCTCGCCACGGATGACGGCGGCGGTGAGTGTTATGTTGGAGTGGAGACAGGCTGGTGGCGGAGTGCAGGAGGATGATCAGTGAGGACGACAGCAGGAGTAGGAGCTTGCTGCTCATGTGCCTCGCCACGGATGACGGCGGCGGTGAGTGTTATGTTGGAGTGGAGGCAGGCTGGTGGCGGTGTGCAGGAGGATGATCAGTGAGGACGACAGCAGGAGTAGGAGCTTGCTGCTCATGTGCCTCGCCACGGATGACGGCGGCGGTGAGTGTTATGTTGGAGTGGAGACAGGCTGGTGGCGGTGTGCAGGAGGATGATCAGTGAGGACGACAGCAGGAGTAGGAGCTTGCTGCTCATGTGCCTCGCCACGGATGACGGCGGCGGTGAGTGTTATGTTGGAGTGGAGGCAGGCTGGTGGCGGAGTGCAGGAGGATGATCAGTGAGGACGACAGCAGGAGTAGGAGCTTGCTGCTCATGTGCCTCGCCACGGATGACGGCGGCGGTGAGTGTTATGTTGGAGTGGAGGCAGGCTGGTGGCGGTGTGCAGGAGGATGATCAGTGAGGACGACAGCAGGAGTAGGAGCTTGCTGCTCATGTGCCTCGCCACGGATGACGGCGGCGGTGAGTGTTATGTTAGAGTGGAGGCAGGCTGGTGGCGGTGTGCAGGAGGATGATCAGTGAGGACGACAGCAGGAGTAGGAGCTTGCTGCTCATGTGCCTCGCCACGGATGACGGCGGCGGTGAGTGTTATGTTGGAGTGGAGGCAGGCTGGTGGCGGAGTGCAGGAGGATGATCAGTGAGGACGACAGCAGGAGTAGGAGCTTGCTGCTCATGTGCCTCGCCACGGATGACGGCGGCGGTGAGTGTTATGTTGGAGTGGAGGCAGGCTGGTGGCGGTGTGCAGGAGGATGATCAGTGAGGACGACAGCAGGAGTAGGAGCTTGCTGCTCATGTGCCTCGTTACGGATGACGGCGGCGGTGAGTGTTATGTTAGAGTGGAGGCAAGCTGGTGGCGGTGTGCAGGAGGATGATCAGTGCGGACGACAGCAGGAGTAGGAGCTTGCTGCTCATGTGCCTCGCCACGGATGACGGCGGCGGTGAGTGTTATGTTGGAGTGGAGACAGGCTGGTGGCGGTGTGCAGGAGGATGATCAGTGAGGACGACAGCAGGAGTAGGAGCTTGCTGCTCATGTGCCTCGTTACGGATGACGGCGGCGGTGAGTGTTATGTTAGAGTGGAGGCAGGCTGGTGGCGGTGTGCAGGAGGATGATCAGTGAGGACGACAGCAGGAGTAGGAGCTTGCTGCTCATGTGCCTCGCCACGGATGACGGCGGCGGTGAGTGTTATGTTGGAGTGGAGACAGGCTGGTGGCGGTGTGCAGGAGGATGATCAGTGAGGACGACAGCAGGAGTAGGAGCTTGCTGCTCATGTGCCTCGTTACGGATGACGGCGGCGGTGAGTGTTATGTTAGAGTGGAGGCAGGCTGGTGGCGGTGTGCAGGAGGATGATCAGTGAGGACGACAGCAGGAGTAGGAGCTTGCTGCTCATGTGCCTCGCCACGGATGACGGCGGCGGTGAGTGTTATGTTGGAGTGGAGGCAGGCTGGTGGCGGAGTGCAGGAGGATGATCAGTGAGGACGACAGCAGGAGTAGGAGCTTGCTGCTCATGTGCCTCGTTACGGATGACGGCGGCGGTGAGTGTTATGTTAGAGTGGAGGCAGGCTGGTGGCGGTGTGCCGGAGGATGATCAGTGACGACGACAGCAGGAGTAGGAGCTTGCTGCTCATGTGCCTCGCCACGGATGACGGCGGCGGTGAGTATTGATACTTCGTTGACGGCGAATAAAATAAAATAAACTTTTTTGTGGAGTTGTACAATGTTTCAAGAAAGTATTTTTCTAAATCTTTGGGCCTACCCTATTTTTTTTCTTGAATAGCTTAGAAACTTTTTAAGTGTGTGTTGTACTTGTGTTGTTGTTGAGGTATTTCATTTCGTGTTTTATAGTGTAATCTCTTTTTAAATGAACTATTAGGAATGAATGTCGCCAGGGTTCGGAAACGGTTATTCGTTCCATACCAAAACACGTTTTTTTCGTTTACTATTTCATATTTAACCGAAAATTTTTAAAATATGAAGGCATTATGACATTACCTAAATATACAATATTGAGCTCTATATAGAACTCATAAGATAATTAATATTTAAAGTCCTATATGTCGCTAAAAACGTCTGGTAGAGATCGTTTCCTATGTGTTTTTTTTTCTTTTTATAACCGCTTGCAATCCTCTAGTTTAGATTTTAATGTTAATTATAAATTTTCAGAGATAATGATATCCCAATCATCGGTATCAAAGATCATGGAGCTCGTGTGCGGCGCGCTGAGCCCGGCGGCGGCGGCGCTGGAGCGGCTGGCGGGCGCGGCGGCGGCGCTGGCCTGCGAGCTCGGCGGCTCCGACTGTACCCGGCTCGCGCTGGCTCTGTTCGAGTTGCAGCTCACTGTACAGGTATATTAAACAATGTGCATAACTCGCATTAATCTATGTGTATACATAGCCTAACTGGTATCTGAAGGATTCCATTGGTTGTGCAGCGCGGCGCGGGGCCGCTGCGCGCGGAGACGTGGTGCGAGGTGCGCGGCGCGTGGCAGGACGCGGGCGCCGGCTGCGGCGGCTTCAGGGGGAGAGCCGTCGCGGCCGCCAAGCAGGAACTCACTAACAAGTAAGTTTGTTGATAATGTGCTATGTATCACTATGTGAGTCACGTTGCTCGTGATCCCACTGGCGCCAAGCAGGAACTCACTAACAAGTAACGATGTTTTGCTTTAGTATTTGTTCAATCAATTAACTTCTATAATACACAGAATTAATTAATATCAGCATTCGCCAGCTATCTCCACCAAAGGAGATTATACAGGGTGGATTTTCTTTTTGGGTCAGTGAGGGCAGCTACCAGATCCCGTGCTGCTACGAGAAAATGGTCTTAGAAGACCTTCCCTCGATTTCAAATTAATGAAGAATTGCATTTACAGATTTTGGAAAAATCATACAGGGTGCGAGAAAAAGGTCATTTTTGCTAAACTTTTTTTTTTGATGCCATTTGATCCCATTTCTATCCAGGATCAAAAGCTTGTATGGGACCAAAAAAAATTTCCGGCTAGAAAAGCCACAAATTGATCAAACATTTTCCCATACATTTTGTATGAAAATGAAAACTTTTATTTTTACATGCAATTTTTTATGCCATTCGATTCAAATTCTATTCAGTATCAATAGTTTCCATGGGGTCAACTTACGGTAATGTACCAAACAGCCACAAATTTAAGAAACTTTTTCCATACATTAGGACCCCTTTTCACCCCTCAGCTAGCAAAAATGTCGATGTCGTACAGAAGTCACCAGCACGTTTATACGACTAAATTTAGTTATATAAACGTGCTAGTGACTTTTATACATCATTTGCTAGTTGGATAGGCCGTATTACGTAGGTAACAGTTACATAAATTAAACTATTTCTTATTTAAACAATCTTTGATTTAATCATTTATCCTCGCTGTGAAACGATATTGAAGGTGAAGTTTAAGAGAAGGCGAATTATAAACTCTATAATCTCTATATTAAACAATGAAAGATTACAATGCGCAACACATATTTCTAAGAACTTGATGAGTTTTTTATACAGCTCTTCAAATATGTAGTAGTTTAAATCGCCAGTAACTACACTGGCCACCTCATACTAAAAATGAACTCTATTCACCTACAATTTTAGTATAACGCGGCCAGTTATTGAAGGGTGGTCAGTAAATAAAATCTTACGCTAAAATGAATTCTGTTTGTAGGTGAATAGAGCTCATTTTTAGTTTGAGGTGGCCAGTTACTGGACGGTGGCCAGTTACTGGCGATTTACCCTATCAACTTATTTGTCCCCCCAGCGCGGAGTCGCTAGACATCCAGAGGGTGGAACACCTCGCTTCGCTCTGCCCGTACCTGCTGCCGCAGTTCGGGGACTCGCAGGTGCCCGACGAGACAGAAGACGTTGCGGCGCTATTACAACTGCTGTTCGACTTCCCCAAGGAGGATTTGATAGAGGTAAAATACACAACTACTTTATTATATAATAGGGTAAATCGCCAGTACAGGTCGCGGCACGTAAGTCTAGCGCTGGCCGTTATTGCGCAGAAGTCGGAAAATGGGTCGCGCGGGGGGTACAGGGGGTGAAGGGCTATGGAAGAACATGCGCAGAAATCAAGGTCAGCGCTAGAGTTACGTGCCGCGAGGTATATCTGGCCACCGTTCAGTAACTGGCCACCTCAGACTAAAATGAACACTATTTACCTACAGGCAGAATTCATTTTAGTATAACTTGGCCTGTTGTTGAAAGGTGACAAGTAATTAAAACCTTATACTAAAAAGAATTATGTTTATAGGTGCACAGAGTTCATAATTAGTATGAGGTGGCCAGTTACTGAACGGTGGCCAGTTACTAGCGATTTCATTACCCTACCATATAATAATCCTTATAATAATGATTTATTACGATGTTAACTTAGGCATTACAATTGTGGTGAAAATTATGATTCATAAATTTATAAACGTGAAAATACTACTATATAACCAGTAATAAACCGCTTTAAGGTGTATTTGGTAGTGACATATAGCGTAAATCACCAGTAAGTACTGAACGGTGGCCAGTTACTAGCGAGTTACCCTACTTATCTCATGACGTATAGGATTATTATAACAAGTGCCATCTATTAAAACTTAAAAATAGGAACTGAAAACCTATAAACATTATGATTCCGGTTTCGGAACGTGGTCTTCTCCGAGGTTTTCTTAATGGGGCCTACCCACTATCAGTCGGCCTGACCATATTGGCCTGGCAGTTGTTTGGAGCTGTCAAATTTTTGTTGTAACTGACAGGCCGATATCGTCAGGTGGACTGATAGTCGGTGGGCCCCCTAAGGGACTACAATGACTACATTATGGAGAAGAAAGCTACAGATTTTAAATAGTCATCAACGCGCGCAAAACGCGTTCATAGGCTACAGTTACCGCCTACCATTAGGTGGGCTGAATGCTTGTTTGCCAGCGACGTGGTATAAAAAAATCGGCCAAGTGCGAGTCGGACTCGCGCACTGAGGGTTCCGGTTTTCGCAATTTTTCCTTTATCTGGGCTATAAGACGTTGCTTCGTACCAAATTTCAAGTTTCTGAGTTCACGGGAAGTACCCCGTAAGTTTTACAAGCGTCGAAAAACAAAATTTGTAGCATAAACGACTGTATCTTTTGATTGCGTTGGCTTTTAAGTTTGATTTTTACACAGCTCCAAAGGACAATAGACCTGAGTTTTTGATAATTTCAGCTTGATACCTCCACGCGTTCCTGAGAAAAATGGTCTTGACAGACAGATACAACAAAATGATCCTATAAGGGTTCCGCTTTTTCCTTTCGAAGTACGGAACCCTAAAAATGTAATGTAATGTTTCAGGTGTTCGCCCTCAGACACGACTGCGTCCACTCGACGCTGAACTGTCCGCTGGACGACACGGACGACATCAAGGCCGTTATAGCCAACTCAGGGGACTCTTCCATACCGGAGCTGGACAGAAAGGACACCGTGGCTTATATGAATAAGCTCGTTTTCCGCGGGGCTTTGCTCCGCACACTGATCCTACACAGGTAAATGCTCTCGTGTGACTGTTGAAATTATTAATATGATGTTGGTTGCCAACTAAATCACGCAATAGGATCGCAAATTAGGATCCGCTATTCCAAGAGGAAGTGGCCGAGTTGCTGTAAAAAACACTGAAATCACTATAGGTGTGCCTATAATAGTTGAAGAGTTCCCTCGATTTCTCCAGGATCCCATCATCAGATCAGGACCTGGTGACAATGGGACCAACTGTGAAGACCCTTTCAAACAAAAGAATAATCGGTGAACATACATTTAAAAAAAGCAAAAAAACAAAGATCTCGACGAATTGATAACCTCCTCCTTCGAAATGTTGAAGTCGGTTGATAATTTGTATTCTTATAGGAATGAGGAGGACGTGGCGTGGGGTGAAGAGTTGCTGAAGAACGCGTGTGTCGAGGACGAGCTGTGTCGAGTGCTGCACGACTACGCGGTCGTGTGCTCGCTCTACGACGGATACGCTTTTGTAAGTAATAAGTATACTGAACTATATCAATAATATTATCAGAGACTATAGAGATATAGACGACCACAGCCTAAGAAGTCGTCTATATCTCTATAGTCTCTGATATTATTAAACCTATCTAGTGAGGGTTTCCGTGATCGAATTTGTCACTAGATGACACCACCGTGGCGGGAGGTCTTTTGACAGCAGCTGTCAAAAGACCTCCCGCCACGGTGGGTGGAGTCTAGTGAAAATCTCGATCGCGGAAACCCTCGTTAGGCATCAAACTCCGATGAGACTCTCACGTATTCAAATCTTATAATCATCGAGTGACAGAAACCCAGTTCCATTCCATGTTTCCTTAAACTTAAAAGTGAAGCTAAAAAGTAATATGTCGATTATCAATTATAGCACCCTTGAAATGGTTTTACACTAAAATCCATAATTAGGTGAACTAAATTGACAGGAGATTTCATAGAAAACTTGTCAAACAACTGTCAGATGTATGAACCCTCCTGTCAATTTAGTCCACCTAATTATGGTTTTTACTTTAGTCATTGTCACCGCCGTGCAAATCAGTGGTTGTCCAGCAATCAATTTTTCTCCAATGTGCTCGGAAATTTTCAGCTTACTGTAGCAAAATGAGTACGTGAAGTTCTTCATTTTATACCAAAACGAATTTAAAAAAATTAAAAATCATTATTTACCTGTTTTAGCGGCCGTGAAGTAATTTGTCAACGCCATAAATATGTATACACTTTTGCACCTTACTCCATTGTAATAAGGTTCAAAGTGTATACATATTTTAGGCGTTGACTAGTAAAATCCATTACTGTATTGTTTTTTACCTTTTAAACTTTTCACCCGACTAAGAAATATCATATCAAACAGCCAATACTTAAGCGACGTCTATACACCGTCTGAACGGCAATCCCTTCAAACTGTAGGATAGAGCGAGATAGTTAGATCAAAAACCTTGGTTGTCTCGTTCTTTGTCATAGCACCGCGTCTGATCGTGCGAATGAGGCTTAATACAATCATAGACAAAACAACTATTTTTAAGGTTTAATCTTGTATAGTTGCATAAAAGGAGCATATTTAATATTGTCTTAAATAACTTTTGACGAAAATTTCTTTTTAAATATTATTTGAATGAAAATTGGCAGTATACATAGTTCTTAATACTTTAAAAAAAAATTATAGAGGGAAGCTAATTCATGTCATTGAACGCTAATAACGTAACCAAAATCTGTAATGTATTTCATTTACTTAACTTTATTTCCTCGCACTTTTAGAGAAAACCACTATATATGTCTCGGCGGGAATAGAAATTCGTGGACTCGTCTTATTTTTTCGGACTCAGCTGCGCTTCTTCCGAAAAAATCGCTCATCCACGAATTTCCCTTTCCCGTCCTCTGCAATAATGTACTATTGTAGTCGCGGTAAATACTGTTTTAATTAGGGATGTGAACAGGAATTATGCCTTCTTGATTAGTGCGTGCTTGCCTTGCCTTGTTGCTCCATACTTGTGGAGCGTCGATTCGTTTGCAAGAAACTAAGTTTTTTTTTATAAAACGCAACGCAACGAAACTAAGTCCTTAGTTCGAGGCGGACTATTAGTGTCATTATTCATATACAAAATATTAATCAGTTTAATATATGGGAGTTATAAAGGCGAGTAAATGAAATAAAACTCCATTTTAAAACTTATGTTAATCGTTACAACAGAAATCAGATAAAGCAAAGCGTTAACAAGAAAATGCAATTGCAAGTGCGTAAATGGCAAACAAGCGCGAGCGGGCGATTAGCGACATAGGTGCGGCGTCGGTAGCGATCGGAGAGCCGGTGCCGGGCGCTGCAGCTGCACGCTGGCGGCGCGGGCGGCCAGGCCAGGGAGCCCCGGGGTCGCCCGGGCCGGGTTTGGTGTAGTGATGTGCAGCACTCGCGCTAATAGTGTTGCGCCACAACTTAATATTATTGTATTTGTTTCAGTGGCCGGATTTCAACATCATCAGCCAAGCGAAACAGCACCTCACATGCATCGTCGACGCCATCACCGCAGAGCTGACGTCACCCAGCCGCCACTCTCTGCGCAGCCGCGTGACACAACGAGCCGCGACCCACGGCTACTACTGGAGCCGAGCTAAGGTTAGCTGACACACATTACAAGGGATAAGTCCGCCATCACCACGGAGCTGACGTCACCCAGCCGCCACTCTCTGTGCAGCCGCGTGACGCAGCGAGCCGCGACCCACGGCTACTACTGGAGCCGAGCTAAGGTTAGCTGACACACATTACAAGGGATAAGTCCGCCATCACCACAGAGCTGACGTCACCCAGCCGCCACTCTCTGCGCAGCCGCGTGACGCAGCGCGCCGCGACCCACGGCTACTACTGGAGCCGAGCTAAGGTTAGCTGACACACATTACAAGGGATAAGTCCGCCATCACCGCAAAGCTGACGTCACCCAGCCGTCTCTCTCGGCGCAGTGGAGCAAAGAGTAGTCAAACACTTTTGAGATGTATTCTTCTTTAGCCAAAGAATGTATATATATTTATTAATACTACACACTGAATTGAAATCTGCAAAAAAAAATTCTAAAGATGACTTCGCCATCTTGAGTTTTAACCGTAATTTCATCCTCAAAGGAATAAGTAGTACTTTCCCTATCCTTTGGTCTGTAGTGTGTGTACTACGCCTTACTCACACACGTGCATAGCTTAGTATATAATGGCATGTACGAGTTATTTAAGACAGAATAAACCTTTACTCCAATCTAAGTGGTTTGCCTTTACGTCCCACATCACATGGCGACCCTGCCAGTGCGGCCGCGTGCTGCACTGGCGGCGCGCTGCGCCTGCCAGAGGACTTAGCAAGTGATTTAAGTGACCTTGGTGAAATTAATTTAATACTAACTATTTCTGCAAGTTTTCATGGAAATAAAAACCAGACACTTAAGTGAAGTATTTGAAGTATTGGACTAAATACCTACTGCTGAAAGTTATTTTCTTGAATACCAAAATAATAAACTTTATCTACGTACCTACCTTATTATGAAGATAAGTGTGCTATCGTGAATATCGTGATCGAGCTATTTTGAAAATAAGAAGGACAATACATAAAATCAAAATAAAAATAAAAAGTTTGAGGATCCACCATCAACAAAAATGGGATTGGCTGGTGTTGCTGGCGGTGCCGCTGCCGGGAGTAGTCGGTGTCGCAGAATGGCGGCTGGCCATTGTCCAGGTGAGCAGCGAGCCGCGGCTCAGGGTCGGCTGCGGGGGCCAGACCATCCCGATCCCGTCGAGTCAAGAGTAATCAATGTGAAATAATGTTGGACATAATACGTATTTGGGATAAAGTTATACAATAATTAGTGTTTCTTTTTATGAATAATATACTATATAATTTTAATGTAATATCTCGTGTGTATGAAATGCTTATTTCAAAGAGTTCGTAAAAGCAGTAAATTAAGTGTTCTTTTAATAGTAATTAATGTTCGTATTGATGCATTTTTTAAGGTTGTTTGTCGCTCTTGATGAAGTACGCGATTGTAAAAAGAAGTTAGCATTTCCTTTGAATATCAGTTGCACAATGTTTCCAAAACCAATAAAATCAAAAGTACCTATACCATTAAAGTTGTACATTAATTTTAAATAGAAGCATGATTGAATTAAATATTATAATTTCCCATGATTTTATGTAGGTACAGTACCTACAGTTAGCAACAATGCAGATATGGCGCAACACTGACGCGCTGACGCGTGGCCACCTGCATAAAGGAATGGAATGCATCTTCTGTAATTACATCTCAAATTTCAGTACTTACTTGAATCATTGTGCACAGTTTTAGATTAATTAAAATTTACCGTAATGATACTTTTTGAGTTAAATTATGATACCAACTTTTAACTAGGTATATCTTATTTAAGTTTCATATTTTAGTAAAAGTTAAATAATGTAGCATATGTTTTTATGTTAAGATTTGTCCATAAGGATTTGTGTAATCGGATTTGACATGTTTTTTTTTAAACCAAGGATATGACGTTTTGTACAACGAATAATAGAAAAATTAAATTATAAATGAATAAGTTATACATTCGGAGGAAAATGAGTTAGTGTCTTAAATTAAGGAATTGGTATGTTTAAGTAAAGATTAACGTCGGGTTTTAGGATTGAATTTTAGGGTTCGCATAAAAGTATGGGGTATATATAGGTACTTGAGTGAATACGGGAAGCTCTAGAAGTGTGACGTGTGTAGTTACCTATAGTATGGTTATATTGGGTTGGTTTGTTTTGGATTAAGAATTAGAACGAGCGTTAATGAAAACAAACAAATAAGTTTTTCACGGAACAATTAGCTTGATCAACTAAGAGTTGTTGGAATTCTTATATGTTTAAGTTTTCATGGTTGTATGAGTAATATGAGTATGATTGAGTACGGAATGGTTAACTTCGGAAAGAAAGGTTTTATAAAAAAAGAAATGTAGGAATGAAACCTATCGCACTTCGCTGGCCCGAGAGGCGGTCTTGAGCGAATAGGTATAGCAAGGGTACGCCAGGATACAAGGCAGGCACGGAATCCTTGGACTCGGATCATGATTTGATCGAGCATCAATCGTGACGATCCTTGGACACATGGAAGGTTATGATGTATGGACGTGTTAAAAGAACTGCCTGTACGAGTTTATAAATAGTATGGTTGCGCGCTAAATAAAATAATAAATCCTTGTATCCTGAGCTAAATAAATAAATGTTTATGATAAGGTCGGCCGACCAAAAGTGTAAATGCGCTGTGTACCCTTGATTGATACAAAAGAGATGCACGCTTTAGATGCACATTTTATAAATGAAAAAAAATATATAAAGAAAATAATGACGTCATAAGAATAATATAAAAAAATAATAGACTTGCAAGTAAATACAATTAAATATGAGTACCTATGGTGATAGGACTGATAGATATATCATCATGATATAATATAACTAACCAATGCATACGTATGAAACTCCTTTTCAAGGTTCTAAACATGTATCGACGGATACCAATTTGTTGCGAAAGTTTAGTTACATATGTTTTTGTATGTTAAAATACTTTTAAGATAAGTTTTGTTTAATCATGAATTATCATTGTTAATTTTAGGAACATTTTACGCAATGCAGTGAGTCACTGCATAAATAAATAGATAAATATGTTTGTGTATAGAATTTTTTAATCAACTTTATTGTATAGCATCCCAGTTATTGTCATATTATTCATATTTTTTTATATTATTTACACTATAACAGATTTATATATCTAAGTTTTTTCTGGGTTAACAATTTTGTTTTTATTGCATTTTATTTTCATGCGTTTTTTTGTTCGTTAGGTTTATAAATATTTTTAAATGTTTAATTGTTTCAATATAACCTTATTTTTTTGTTAACTATATATTTAATAATAAAAAAACAATATTACTAGCCTGAGTCACTTACTACGACATTTGTTTTTTTGACATTTGTATGATATAACTTCTTCAATATCCTCATATGTTGCTATTATTTTAACTGAAAATTAATTTTATACTTAAAATGATTTGTACTCTGGTTGATCAGTGACTTGATCACATAATTTTATCTATGTTTTATTTGTTTGGAAATAATTTTATGACAGTATTATTGTTTATATTTAGCTTCAAAATTTATTTTTATTTAGGTACTGATTGTGTGTCCTATATTGTGTGTATTCACCATAAAAAAAATGGATTAACTTTTAGCTTAAGCCAATATAATCATTTTTTTTTCTTTAAGGGGGGAGGTGTAGTGTGTGTACTACGCCTTACTCACACACGTGCATAGCTTAGTATATAATGGCATGTACGAGTTATTTAAGACAGAATAAACCTTTACTCCAATCTAAGTGGTTTGCCTTTACGTCCCACATCACAGGTCTAACTTTTAACTTTATTGTGCAATAAGGTGTATATTACTTACGTGCTTAGGTCATACTGGAGGGGAGACTGGGCTCGAGTGGCGGCGACGCGGCGAGCCCTGCCGTCAAGTTGGAGGAGATTGTCACTGGCAGCGGATACTTCCATACACTTCAGGTGAAATATTGTACTTGTTTTAACTCAAAAATGTAATAGTGGCATCCGCAAAATTAATACAATTTTGTTCATGATTTATCAGTTGTTCCATTCGCGTCGTAAAAAATGAGTCAGGTAACTCTGCTACTTAATAAAAATAGTTTGACAATTTTGAACTGTACATACGTCTCGGCCGAAAGACGAAAAAAATGCTGGGCGTTCTTCTGGATATGACGGCCGGCGTTTGTCAACCACCTTAAATCCGTCGAGCGTACGCTTAGTGGCTCTCGCTTTAATATAAATCTAGTTATATAATTATGACGATTAGCGTCTCACATTCAAATGCGAAATAACTGTGTATAGCCAATGAGCAGTTCAAGATCATTTTAGATGATTTATAGTTAGCCGCTTACTGAATGACGTCATTTATTGTCAAATTATGAGGTGCTTCAACACTATTCTTCTTCATCCTAGCGTTTATCCCGGTTTGGGGTCCGCTTAACAACCTAATCCCATGAATTGGCGTAGACACTAGTTTTTACGAAAGCGACTGCCATCTGACCTTCCAACCCAGAGGGGAAACTAGGCCTTTTTGGGATTAGATCCGGTTTCCTTACGATGTTTTCCTTCACCGAAAAGCGACTGGTAAATATCAAATGATATTTCGTACATAAGTTCCGAAAAACTCAGTGGTACGAGCCGGGGTTTGAACCCGAGACCTCCGGATTGAAAGTCTGACGTCTTACCGCAAGGCTACCAGCGCTCGCACTATTGAGTGCTTCAACACTATTGAGCTCTCATATTACAAACCCGCAGTCCGCACGCAAAAAATGACACATAAAAGGAACCTCTTATGCCGTAGAGAGTTGAGCGAATGCTGACTGTAATTTACTGTATTGTGTCAGTTCAATGTTCAACGCTGACTAACCGAATATTTAGTTTGTCAATAATATTTCCATTCAATATTAATAAGCTGTATAATTTTTAGGCGGAGTCCAGATCATCAGCCGACTCCCTGGCGCCCCTCCGCGCCAAGTACCTCGTGATGCTGCGCAGCTTCTACCTGGCGCATGCTCACCAGCCTGACGTCATCGACGCCACCTTCATCTCCGAGGCGGCTGCGGGAGTCGCCACCGATCCCGCCGTCATTGTCAACGCCTACTACAGACACCAGCATACCATGCTGTACGAGAGGTTAGAACATTTTACTATTAGAAGGTTCCAATGAAGATATAACGTTGAAGAAGTGTCCAAATTAAATTCCAACGTTGTGTTACTAAACGGCCTCGTTTTGTTCGCTCTGTTATATCACACTCTGCAAGCAATTCCGTATTTTCCGGCCTACTTGTTACTATTATCTATTAATATCGTAATTCGTTAATTCGCAGTGAGATATCGACAGCGGAATGGCGACAAGTGGTGAGCAACGCGGCCATCGTGGAGTATCTCACGGAGATGGTGGAGACGGTGGGGTGGGAGGCCGCGGCCGCCAGCTGGGACTTCACCACCATCTCCTTGTGCTCTCTCACCACCAGGCTGACGCAAGCGCCCTGGGGCTGTCCGAAGGTAAAAATAACTATTTAAAACGAGGAAAACTCTCATGCCCTTCAATTAACAATGTGCAGCATGATATCCGGATCGCATTGATACATCTTTTTATTTTAGAAACTAAATCAAATCTTGACATCGTGTAAGAGAGGTATTAATAAGAAACCAGAGAAAAGGTCTGAAAGAGGACATCATACTCGCTTCAATGATAAAAACTCTTCACAAAATAAAATTATACCTCGAACAATTTGGTTTAAAAAAAATCTGGGCAAGAACCATAACGCTGACTGCATTCCTGCTCTGAATGACTGATTATATGGGCTATTTGTTGACAGGTGGCAATGTTAGCGCGCTCTGTGCTGGGTCTGTTCCTGGCCGTGCAGCGCTTCGTGGGCTCCGTACGAGCCGAGTGCCTCAAACGTGAGCCTTCCCCACACGTGGCGGAGCTGCCCACCGAGTGGAAGGACATCTTCTCGCCAGACCTGCAGTGCAACCTGTTCTCCATCGTCGTCACAGTGCTGGGTGAGTGCTGCAACACTCCTGGGCTTATTCCTGGCTCGATAGGGGCAGTCTGAGCCGAGTGCCTCAAACGTGAGCCTTCCCCACACGTGGCGGAGCTGCCCACCGAGTGGAAGGACATCTTCTCGCCAGACCTGCAGTGCAACCTGTTCTCCATCGTCGTCACAGTGCTGGGTGAGTGCTGCAACACTCCTGGGCTTATTCCTGGCTCGATAGGGGCAGTCTGAGCCGAGTGCCTCAAACGTGAGCCTTCCCCACACGTGGCGGAGCTGCCCACCGAGTGGAAGGACATCTTCTCGCCAGACCTGCAGTGCAACCTGTTCTCCATCGTCGTCACAGTGCTGGGTGAGTGCTGCAACACTCCTGGGCTTATTCCTGGCTCGATAGGGGCAGTCTGAGCCGAGTGCCTCAAACGTGAGCCTTCCCCACACGTGGCGGAGCTGCCCACCGAGTGGAAGGACATCTTCTCGCCAGACCTGCAGTGCAACCTGTTCTCCATCGTCGTCACAGTGCTGGGTGAGTGCTGCAACACTCCTGGGCTTATTCCTGGCTCGATAGGGGCAGTCTGAGCCGAGTGCCTCAAACGTGAGCCTTCCCCACACGTGGCGGAGCTGCCCACCGAGTGGAAGGACATCTTCTCGCCAGACCTGCAGTGCAACCTGTTCTCCATCGTCGTCACAGTGCTGGGTGAGTGCTGCAACACTCCTGGGCTTATTCCTGGCTCGATAGGGGCAGTCTGAGCCGAGTGCCTCAAACGTGAGCCTTCCCCACACGTGGCGGAGCTGCCCACCGAGTGGAAGGACATCTTCTCGCCAGACCTGCAGTGCAACCTGTTCTCCATCGTCGTCACAGTGCTGGGTGAGTGCTGCAACACTCCTGGGCTTATTCCTGGCTCGATAGGGGCAGTCTGAGCCGAGTGCCTCAAACGTGAGCCTTCCCCACACGTGGCGGAGCTGCCCACCGAGTGGAAGGACATCTTCTCGCCAGACCTGCAGTGCAACCTGTTCTCCATCGTCGTCACAGTGCTGGGTGAGTGCTGCAACACTCCTGGGCTTATTCCTGGCTCGATAGGGGCAGTCTGAGCCGAGTGCCTCAAACGTGAGCCTTCCCCACACGTGGCGGAGCTGCCCACCGAGTGGAAGGACATCTTCTCGCCAGACCTGCAGTGCAATCTGTTCTCCATCGTCGTCACAGTGCTGGGTGAGTGCTGCAACACTCCTGGGCTTATTCCTGGCTCGATAGGGGCAGTCTGAGCCGAGTGCCTCAAACGTGAGCCTTCCCCACACGTGGCGGAGCTGCCCACCGAATGGAAGGACATCTTCTCGCCAGACCTGCAGTGCAACCTGTTCTCCATCGTCGTCACAGTGCTGGGTGAGTGCTGCAACACTCCTGGGCTTATTCCTGGCTCGATAGGGGCAGTCTGAGCCGAGTGCCTCAAACGTGAGCCTTCCCCACACGTGGCGGAGCTGCCCACCGAGTGGAAGGACATCTTCTCGCCAGACCTGCAGTGCAACCTGTTCTCCATCGTCGTCACAGTGCTGGGTGAGTGCTGCAACACTCCTGGGCTTATTCCTGGCTCGATAGGGGCAGTCTGAGCCGAGTGCCTCAAACGTGAGCCTTCCCCACACGTGGCGGAGCTGCCCACCGAGTGGAAGGACATCTTCTCGCCAGACCTGCAGTGCAACCTGTTCTCCATCGTCGTCACAGTGCTGGGTGAGTGCTCCAACACTCCTGGGCTTATTCCTGGCTCGATAGCCGAGTGCCTCAAACGCGAACCTTCCCCACACGAGACGGAGCTCTCCATTGAGCTACTTTTATTGCTGACTGAACTAGCTATGTAGATTATAAACTGACGAGTTATACTTACTGAATCGTAACAATTTATTCCTAAATCTGAACCTATTTGTGTTGACATCATACTCTTAGCAGCTTTGTAAGGCGTTCTGTGTAGTGTGACGTGACTTGACGAGGTTTGACCACGATGTTGTGTGGCAGGGTCGGCGGAGGGGTCGCTGACGGCGCCGCGAGCCGCGTTCCTGGACGCGTTGCTGCCGGTGGCGCGCTCCCTGGACTGGCACGCGCTGCCGCCGCCATATCAGGTAACAAGGATTCGTAAACAAGTCGTAGCTTTGTTTAAACTCCTCGTAGTGTAGTTTACTTCTGGTTATTTATTATATTCATTATAGTCATTGACTTTAAAAAAACATACATAAATATGCATTTTCACGCCTAATGTAAGGAAATAAAACAGGTTGAGTACACAGTTTAATTAAAAGTAATATTGATATTCGCATTAGGGCAGTTGTGGAATGACAAGGAAATGTTTTTCCCGGAACATTTATATTAGTATTTTGTGTCATTTCGGTCGGTATGGATGGAGTGTGATGCTGATGGGATATCATCGAATGATGCAGGATGAGGTGAATTTGACAGTAAGGTTTCCTTAGGTGTTGATGGTGCTTTCGTGTCTGCTGATGTAGACGGACGAGCACGTAAATTTATCGCCTCATTAATTTGGTGGTTGACTTTGACTTTATTTTCTACTGAGTCTGCTATGTATCCTTCTGCCACCTTATCCGACGCCCAACCGCCATGCCTTTTCAATGTGGTTAAATTGGCACCGGAGTCTGCTAGCAGAGTTGCCGAGGTTCTTCGAAAGCAGTGAACGGTGTAAGATTCAGCGTCCGGTAGCTTCAAATAGGCCGCAATCGTTTTTGGTATAGCACCAAGTTTATGCCGGCCTATAGGCTGCTTGGTACATTTACCATTAACATAATTTAGGAAAAATCTATCACATCCCGCGTTTTCCGGGCGGAGGTTTTGATATTTTTTGACAATTTCCAAAAATTCATCACGAATGATAAACGACCGATCAATTTTTGTTTTGTTTTGATCAATTTTTGTAATAATGATAATAATTTGCTTGATACAAAATATATGAAGCAACGGAAAGGAAAAATAACCATCGGTCACTTTGTGAAATAACTTACCTTTGTTGCTAGAAACACTTCATCAGGTGCATCTCTCAAGAAACTTTCAACATTTTCCGCTGTCAAGACTTTTGATTTTTTTGATTGAAAGCCTTCTGATAGCCTTTTCAATAGAGTTAGTAACTTGGTGTAGTTTTTGATATTGATGTTGTGCTCCGTATTAAGCGTTGCCTTTAGCATTGAATAAATGCCCCATAAAGTAGAGGATTTATATTTTTTCGAGAGTTCATCAAAATACGTCAGCATTACACTTTCAGAGAAAGGGTTTGTTTTTTTATTTATTTGCCATGTCTTGAAATTTTCATACACTTTCTTATATTTATTTCGGGATTTAATGGGCAATAAATTTCGAATCACTGACTTTGCAGTGTTTTGAATTTCCGGCGATGTAAGACCCATGTCCGTACTCGTGTCACTCATTGTTATTTATTTTTATTTCAAATCGTACAGAATTATACACAATTATCTGAATGTTTGTTTCCGATCTAAAGAACAGACAGAAGAAATTTTCCTTCCCGCCTTTTCAAATTTTATGTTTATACTTTTTTTAAGCATGTAAAGGCGTTTTTCACATACTTAAATAAAAAACGCTTACAATCGCAAAAGTACACATTCATTGAGCGAATTTGACTTAAACGCACAAATGTAATGTTGCTGTAATATTTTTTTTATTTTCTGAACGAGTTACTAATGTCAAAAATAATCGACCAATAGCAGAGTAGAAAGTAAAAAAGGCCGCTAAACACTACATTTTACTTTGCAAATCTACATTGTTTGACTGTTTTGGATTGTACTACTAAGAACTACTTTCTACTCTCATTTCAATCCATCTTTGGCCATATTTCCGAGCAGTGGCGTGAAAAGTCTTGAATACATGTTTTTGTCACATTAAATGTGACCGTAGATGATGTGTTATGTTTCAGAACGGCTCCCTGTCCGTGTGTGCGCTCCTGGAAGCGAGCGTGAGCGCGCTGTCGGCGCCGGCGCACGCGGCCTACAAGTACGCGGCGCACGCGCTGCTGGCCGCGCTCGCCAAGCCGCTCGTGCTGCACGACGGTACGTCACCACTACTACTACTGTCCGTGTCCGCGCTGGTGGAGGCGAGTGTGCGCCGGCGCACGCGGCCTACAAGTACGCGGCGCACGCGCTGCTGGCCGCGCTGGCCAAGCCGCTCGTGCTGCACGACGGTACGTCACCACTACTACTACTGTCCGTGTCCGCGCTGGTGGAGGCGAGTGTGCGCCGGCGCACGCGGCCTACAAGTACGCGGCGCACGCGCTGCTGGCCGCGCTGGCCAAGCCGCTCGTGCTGCACGACGGTACGTCACCACTACTACTACTGTCCGTGTCCGCGCTGGTGGAGGCGAGTGTGCGCCGGCGCACGCGGCCTACAAGTACGCGGCGCACGCGCTGCTGGCCGCGCTGGCCAAGCCGCTCGTGCTGCACGACGGTACGTCACCACTACTACTACTGTCCGTGTCCGCGCTGGTGGAGGCGAGTGTGCGCCGGCGCACGCGGCCTACAAGTACGCGGCGCACGCGCTGCTGGCCGCGCTGGCCAAGCCGCTCGTGCTGCACGACGGTACGTCACCACTACTACTACTGTCCGTGTCCGCGCTGGTGGAGGCGAGTGTGCGCCGGCGCACGCGGCCTACAAGTACGCGGCGCACGCGCTGCTGGCCGCGCTGGCCAAGCCGCTCGTGCTGCACGACGGTACGTCACCACTACTACTACTGTCCGTGTCCGCGCTGGTGGAGGCGAGTGTGCGCCGGCGCACGCGGCCTACAAGTACGCGGCGCACGCGCTGCTGGCCGCGCTGGCCAAGCCGCTCGTGCTGCACGACGGTACGTCACCACTACTACTACTGTCCGTGTCCGCGCTGGTGGAGGCGAGTGTGCGCCGGCGCACGCGGCCTACAAGTACGCGGCGCACGCGCTGCTGGCCGCGCTGGCCAAGCCGCTCGTGCTGCACGACGGTACGTCACCACTACTACTACTGTCCGTGTCCGCGCTGGTGGAGGCGAGTGTGCGCCGGCGCACGCGGCCTACAAGTACGCGGCGCACTCGCTGCTGGCCGCGCTGGCCAAGCCGCTCGTGCTGCACGACGGTACGTCACCACTACTACTACTGTCCGTGTCCGCGCTGGTGGAGGCGAGTGTGCGCCGGCGCACGCGGCCTACAAGTACGCGGCGCACGCGCTGCTGGCCGCGCTGGCCAAGCCGCTCGTGCTGCACGACGGTACGTCACCACTACTACTACTGTCCGTGTCCGCGCTGGTGGAGGCGAGTGTGCGCCGGCGCACGCGGCCTACAAGTACGCGGCGCACGCGCTGCTGGCCGCGCTGGCCAAGCCGCTCGTGCTGCACGACGGTACGTCACCACTACTACTACTGTCCGTGTCCGCGCTGGTGGAGGCGAGTGTGCGCCGGCGCACGCGGCCTACAAGTACGCGGCGCACTCGCTGCTGGCCGCGCTGGCCAAGCCGCTCGTGCTGCACGACGGTACGTCACCACTACTACTACTGTCCGTGTCCGCGCTGGTGGAGGCGAGTGTGCGCCGGCGCACGCGGCCTACAAGTACGCGGCGCACGCGCTGCTGGCCGCGCTGGCCAAGCCGCTCGTGCTGCACGACGGTACGTCACCACTACTACTACTGTCCGTGTCCGCGCTGGTGGAGGCGAGTGTGCGCCGGCGCACGCGGCCTACAAGTACGCGGCGCACGCGCTGCTGGCCGCGCTGGCCAAGCCGCTCGTGCTGCACGACGGTACGTCACCACTACTACTACTGTCCGTGTCCGCGCTGGTGGAGGCGAGTGTGCGCCGGCGCACGCGGCCTACAAGTACGCGGCGCACGCGCTGCTGGCCGCGCTGGCCAAGCCGCTCGTGCTGCACGACGGTACGTCACCACTACTACTACTGTCCGTGTCCGCGCTGGTGGAGGCGAGTGTGCGCCGGCGCACGCGGCCTACAAGTACGCGGCGCACTCGCTGCTGGCCGCGCTGGCCAAGCCGCTCGTGCTGCACGACGGTACGTCACCACTACTACTACTGTCCGTGTCCGCGCTGGTGGAGGCGAGTGTGCGCCGGCGCACGCGGCCTACAAGTACGCGGCGCACGCGCTGCTGGCCGCGCTGGCCAAGCCGCTCGTGCTGCACGACGGTACGTCACCACTACTACTACTGTCCGTGTCCGCGCTGGTGGAGGCGAGTGTGCGCCGGCGCACGCGGCCTACAAGTACGCGGCGCACGCGCTGCTGGCCGCGCTGGCCAAGCCGCTCGTGCTGCACGACGGTACGTCACCACTACTACTACTGTCCGTGTCCGCGCTGGTGGAGGCGAGTGTGCGCCGGCGCACGCGGCCTACAAGTACGCGGCGCACGCGCTGCTGGCCGCGCTGGCCAAGCCGCTCGTGCTGCACGACGGTACGTCACCACTACTACTACTGTCCGTGTCCGCGCTGGTGGAGGCGAGTGTGCGCCGGCGCACGCGGCCTACAAGTACGCGGCGCACGCGCTGCTGGCCGCGCTGGCCAAGCCGCTCGTGCTGCACGACGGTACGTCACCACTACTACTACTGTCCGTGTCCGCGCTGGTGGAGGCGAGTGTGCGCCGGCGCACGCGGCCTACAAGTACGCGGCGCACGCGCTGCTGGCCGCGCTGGCCAAGCCGCTCGTGCTGCACGACGGTACGTCACCACTACTACTACTGTCCGTGTCCGCGCTGGTGGAGGCGAGTGTGCGCCGGCGCACGCGGCCTACAAGTACGCGGCGCACGCGCTGCTGGCCGCGCTGGCCAAGCCGCTCGTGCTGCACGACGGTACGTCACCACTACTACTACTGTCCGTGTCCGCGCTGGTGGAGGCGAGTGTGCGCCGGCGCACGCGGCCTACAAGTACGCGGCGCACGCGCTGCTGGCCGCGCTGGCCAAGCCGCTCGTGCTGCACGACGGTACGTCACCACTACTACTACTGTCCGTGTCCGCGCTGGTGGAGGCGAGTGTGCGCCGGCGCACGCGGCCTACAAGTACGCGGCGCACGCGCTGCTGGCCGCGCTGGCCAAGCCGCTCGTGCTGCACGACGGTACGTCACCACTACTACTACTGTCCGTGTCCGCGCTGGTGGAGGCGAGTGTGCGCCGGCGCACGCGGCCTACAAGTACGCGGCGCACGCGCTGCTGGCCGCGCTGGCCAAGCCGCTCGTGCTGCACGACGGTACGTCACCACTACTACTACTGTCCGTGTCCGCGCTGGTGGAGGCGAGTGTGCGCCGGCGCACGCGGCCTACAAGTACGCGGCGCACGCGCTGCTGGCCGCGCTGGCCAAGCCGCTCGTGCTGCACGACGGTACGTCACCACTACTACTACTGTCCGTGTCCGCGCTGGTGGAGGCGAGTGTGCGCCGGCGCACGCGGCCTACAAGTACGCGGCGCACGCGCTGCTGGCCGCGCTGGCCAAGCCGCTCGTGCTGCACGACGGTACGTCACCACTACTACTACTGTCCGTGTCCGCGCTGGTGGAGGCGAGTGTGCGCCGGCGCACGCGGCCTACAAGTACGCGGCGCACGCGCTGCTGGCCGCGCTGGCCAAGCCGCTCGTGCTGCACGACGGTACGTCACCACTACTACTACTGTCCGTGTCCGCGCTGGTGGAGGCGAGTGTGCGCCGGCGCACGCGGCCTACAAGTACGCGGCGCACGCGCTGCTGGCCGCGCTGGCCAAGCCGCTCGTGCTGCACGACGGTACGTCACCACTACTACTACTGTCCGTGTCCGCGCTGGTGGAGGCGAGTGTGCGCCGGCGCACGCGGCCTACAAGTACGCGGCGCACGCGCTGCTGGCCGCGCTGGCCAAGCCGCTCGTGCTGCACGACGGTACGTCACCACTACTACTACTAGTGGTTCTGTGAACCGTACACTTCGGAGAACATAAATAATGCGACAAAATACTTCCCCCCTTTTCCCCTTCATTTTCCCCCAATCAAAAAAGTGGCTCGACAATTTCTGCAAATAAATCAAGGAACGTACATGCCAAGTTTCATCGAAATCGGATGAACAATGCGACCTCTAGACCGACACTGACCAACCAACCAACCAACCAATACACACACATCAATCTGCCGAATCGTCGTACCAGTGAAAACGGAGACGTTCGTCGCCTCGCTACGCTCGGCTCCTCAGTCAACTATTACCCCAACTGGCCCAACCCCGTATAAACATGTAACGATTAATAACACTTATTTAATTTTATTTTCAACCGACTTCAAGATTTCGAAGGACTAGGTTTTCAATTCGTCGAAATCTTTGTTTTTTTTTTGTTTTTTTATATATGCTCACCGATTATTCGAAGACGACCGAACCGATTTGGAAAATTCTTTTTTTTGTCTGATAGAGTGTACCTACTTCACAATTGGTCCCATTATCACTAGGTCAGGATCTGATGATGGGATTCTGGAGAAATCAAGAAAACTCTTCAAATATTATAGACACACCTATTGTGATTTCAGTATTTTTTACAATAGCTCGGACATCTGCTTTAAAAACATGAAGACTAAACGAAGTCGGTTCTATTTGTTTAAAATTACAACTTTTCAACAATGAACACCTCGGTTATCACACTTGCTTTTGACTCGAGTCTACATAATTATACTGAAAATATTTTTATTTCTTCTAATTAGCGGAGAAACTGGCAGCGTGGAGCAACGACGACTCCAACGAGGAGTCCGAAGCACCGCGCGAGCAACTCGCGATATGCGGCCTCCAACCCGCGCTCACCAGGCTGCAGGAGCTGGTGGATGCGGCCTTACACACGCTCAAGTAAGTGGTGATGCTACACTGGCAGGGCCGCCATGTGGGGGGAGTACTGCACTACAACGAGGAGTCCGAAGCACCGCGCGAGCAACTCGCGATATGCGGCCTCCAACCCGCGCTCACCAGGCTGCAGGAGCTGGTGGATGCGGCCTTACACACGCTCAAGTAAGTGGTGATGCTACACTGGCAGGGCCGCCATGTGGGGGGAGTACTACACTACAACGAGGAGTCCGAAGCACCGCGCGAGCAACTCGCGATATGCGGGCTCCAGCCCGCGCTCACCAGGCTGCAGGAGCTGGTGGATGCGGCCTTACACACGCTCAAGTAAGTGGTGATGCTGCACTGGCAGGGCCGCCATGTGGGGGGAGTACTACACTACAACGAGGAGTCCGAAGCACCGCGCGAGCAACTCGCGATATGCGGCCTCCAACCCGCGCTCACCAGGCTGCAGGAGCTGGTGGATGCGGCCTTACACACGCTCAAGTAAGTGGTGATGCTGCACTGGCAGGGCCGCCATGTGGGGGGAGTACTACACTACAACGAGGAGTCCGAAGCACCGCGCGAGCAACTCGCGATATGCGGGCTCCAGCCCGCGCTCACCAGGCTGCAGGAGCTGGTGGATGCGGCCTTACACACGCTCAAGTAAGTGGTGATGCTACACTGGCAGGGCCGCCATGTGGGGGGAGTACTACACTACAACGAGGAGTCCGAAGCACCGCGCGAGCAACTCGCGATATGCGGGCTCCAGCCCGCGCTCACCAGGCTGCAGGAGCTGGTGGATGCGGCCTTACACACGCTCAAGTAAGTGGTGATGCTGCACTGGCAGGGCCGCCATGTGGGGGGAGTACTACACTACAACGAGGAGTCCGAAGCACCGCGCGAGCAACTCGCGATATGCGGCCTCCAACCCGCGCTCACCAGGCTGCAGGAGCTGGTGGATGCGGCCTTACACACGCTCAAGTAAGTGGTGATGCTGCACTGGCAGGGCCGCCATGTGGGGGGAGTACTACACTACAACGAGGAGTCCGAAGCACCGCGCGAGCAACTCGCGATATGCGGGCTCCAGCCCGCGCTCACCAGGCTGCAGGAGCTGGTGGATGCGGCCTTACACACGCTCAAGTAAGTGGTGATGCTACACTGGCAGGGCCGCCATGTGGGGGGAGTACTACACTACAACGAGGAGTCCGAAGCACCGCGCGAGCAACTCGCGATATGCGGGCTCCAGCCCGCGCTCACCAGGCTGCAGGAGCTGGTGGATGCGGCCTTACACACGCTCAAGTAAGTGGTGATGCTGCACTGGCAGGGCCGCCATGTGGGGGGAGTACTACACTACAACGAGGAGTCCGAAGCACCGCGCGAGCAACTCGCGATATGCGGGCTCCAGCCCGCGCTCACCAGGCTGCAGGAGCTGGTGGATGCGGCCTTACACACGCTCAAGTAAGTGGTGATGCTACACTGGCAGGGCCGCCATGTGGGGGGAGTACTACACTACAACGAGGAGTCCGAAGCACCGCGCGAGCAACTCGCGATATGCGGGCTCCAGCCCGCGCTCACCAGGCTGCAGGAGCTGGTGGATGCGGCCTTACACACGCTCAAGTAAGTGGTGATGCTGCACTGGCAGGGCCGCCATGTGGGGGGAGTACTGCACTACAACGAGGAGTCCGAAGCACCGCGCGAGCAACTCGCGATATGCGGCCTCCAACCCGCGCTCACCAGTATTCTATACAGCAACTCGGCCACTTCCTCTTGGATTAGCAGATCTTAAGTGAAGTCGGTTCTATTTTTGTTTAAAATAATTTCTTGAATATTATGAACATGATTGTGTTATGTGTTATATGCAGAGTCGGCGAGGAGACGTGCGAGATGGTGCCGGGCACGGACAGCCACAGCGTGGCGCTCGGGTACCTGCTGCTGGGCGACGCGGCCTGCACTATCTGCCAGCTCGCACGGGGCGATCTAGTGCATCACTACATTGAAATTTTTAGGTAACTTCTCTAATGCGAAAAGAGAAAAGTTGTATTTTTTGAAATCATTTAACTTTGTATGTTGCATCATTTCGCTTTGCAATGTAAGCTTTATTCATATAGTCAGTAGCAGAAGTAGCTAAGTGGTCGGGTTGTTCAGAATAACTTTTATACGCTCTTATTTTCTTAACAATAAAGTCGTGTCAAGTTCATTTTGCACGCTTCACCCGTGTAGCTACGTCTGCTGTTATTAACGATCATTTGCGATCATTTTCATAGTGCCGAGACTCGCAAATCGTCGTGTCACTGGGATGGGGGTGGCGACAGTCAACAGTTTGGCCAGATGGCTGTATTTGTTTTATGGCATTTGGCATTTAGGTTAGAAGATTTAAAAAAGATCTAATATTTGTCACTATTGGTAGGAGTGAAAGGTGCAATCTATGTTTGCGCTATCTGCAAATACTTTCGACCGGCTAACCTCATCGCGAATTGGTAATTTGGGAAATTATGAAAAAAAAAAATTTAAAGACTTAAAAACCTAACACAGTCATATTACAAAATAGGATAATATGCTTATTTACGAAAGCTTACGTTAGGTTTGTAACACTGGGATTGTAGTACGGTACAGGAACAGTTTTGAACTTTTATAATTCACAAGTGCGATTTTCATTTTTTGTTCGAGAATATAATATGATTAGTCATAGTAAAACATATTTTCTAACAGATATTGACGATGCGCTAGGTATTATATAGATATTTGTTAATAACACAAAGAAAAGATTATCCAAATTACATTTTTCTTTACCACACTATTGCATTCAACTATTTCAATATCATCTGTCATTTTATAACAGTTTGGTCAATAGATTATGTGAGCATATTCGTAAACAATTTGTAAAAATATGCGTGACCTTGAATTCTAAACGAACGACAAATGGCTAAGACGACGAATGCTATTGACAAAACCGTTATAAAATGTGAAGTTATGTAGCAATAATAAAAAGCGATAGTCTGGTAGAGAAAAATAAAACTTGCATAATCTTTTCTTTGTGTAGCAAACAAATACGTGTATTATACCTAGCGCAATGCTCACAATTGTTAGAAATTATTTGTCAGTTTAGTACTTAACGTATTCTAGCGGGGCACAATATAAAATCGGACTTGTGAGTTTTGTCATTTTTATAGGTTAAAAAGGCGTTGTACTCCACTATTGAGTTAATTAGATGTTATGTGTGGCAGAGAGCCGCGGCACTTGGAGGCGTTGCTGACGTGCGCGCTGCGGCTGCTGCCGGCGCGCGTGGCGGCGCACGCGCAGGACTGCGGCTCCTCCCCCGCCCCCGCCCCCGCGCACTACCACCACATGTTCCTCACCCCGCCAGAGTTCTCCGTTAAAGGTAGGTTCGATCACAGAAATGGTTCACCCTGTTTTCGCATAATCATTGTGGTAATAATTATATTGTTCATAAATCATAATCTATGTGATCATAATTAGCTGTAACCATAAACTATTTTGGCATACTTATGTTGAGCATAATTGGCTTTGGCAGATTTTTATTGGTCCGAATATTAGTTAATCATAAAGTCATTATTCCGAATCCTAGTTAGGGATAAAGTGTATGTGCAGAAAAATTAGTTGCCGAAAATTCTTTTGCAGAATTTTATTTGGCAGAACAGTGTTAGGGTCGAATTGCATCATTCAGACCACAGGCAGGTCATATTGTATTTGTATAAGTACTTACTGTCACGTCAATGCAGCAATGAAGGTGTGATGCGTTTCTTTGGATTGGAGGGTCATAGTTCTAACCTAACCTAACCTAACCTACTTTCTGGCAGCTGTTTTATTTTGTAGGGGGTCATAGTTCTAACCTAACCTAACCCACTTTCTGGCAGCCGTTTTATTTTGTAGAGGGTCATAGTTCTAACCTATTCTAACCTACACTCTGGCAGCCGTTGTATTTTGTAGAGGGTCACAGTTCTAACCTAACCTAACCCACTATCACGCATAAGTGCCCTTACATTGAGGTCATAATTCTCACCTAGCTTAACCTTTTTTCTCGTTGAGGTCGCAGTTCTAACCCACTTCTGCGTAGTAGTAACTACTTGCCTCTCAAGGTTGTAGTTCTAACCTGACCTGAGCCACTTTTTTCGCAGCAATGCGTTTTGGGTTCGGTGTATGCCAAAAAACTTTCGAATATTAAAAAATATGCCAAATACACTTATGCTTGTTAAGTTTATTCGTAATAACATTCGGCTACAACAGTAGTATGCAAAATAATTTTCGGACAAAGAGAAATTCGCAATATTGTGAATTATACCAAATAAGGTTTATGCTACATTATCATTCGTCTAAAATAAATTATGCCAAGTCTGTTATGCGACATGGGTTTCGGACAACTAAAAGTATGCCAAATAGAGGGAACCCCACAGAAATACGTCTCATATATGAAAGGTGAGTGCGTATGTATCATGAGTAAATTTATTACCGAGTGAGTCGCAATCGCACCTTGAGGTTATTACACAATTTTATCAGTTATCGTTTTTGTATTCGTAACAATCTATGACTTTGTCTTTAAAAATTGTTGTTTCTATACACGAACATAATTTAGCATGAGTTTAAAAACTGCAAATTTATAATTGCAAGAAAATATTTGCTGTTAAGACGCTTGTCGCCAAAGTGTCCTTGAGCGTTTCGGCGCTCTGTACCCGCGCCAGGCGCTTACGCCTCTCATTGCAATCGTACGTAAATCCGCCACGATGCACGGGAACGATGTTCAAAGAATATGACTTTATCCAGAGGCGCGCGGGCAGCTTTACAATAATAATAAACCATTTGTGGATGTTTTGTGATTTGATACTGTGACTAATTATTGCAATAGTGATATTTTTAGCAATGCTACTTACTTACCTATTAAAAAAGTTAATAAGATTCCCGATTAGTACATTTTTATGTAAAAAAAAATTAACCTAGATTTGGAATTTGAAGTACAGTCCGCGGCTAAATATTAATGAATTTACGAAATATGGTAAAAATGTCCTGCGTATCAAAAAAAAATAGACTTTCACAGTGGAAAAAACTGAATACACCTCAAAGCAATGGTTTGATGTGAATTTAGATTTATTATACTATGCAAATGAGATTGTGATTTTAAATACTAGCTGTAAAAATTGCTTTAATTAGCTTGATTACAAAAAAATCATCAAAACTTATTTTGTTACGAATATTAAAAATGCACAAAAAAGTCAATTAGGAGCCCTTATAGTTTCGCCATGTCCGTCTGTCTGTCCGCGGCTTAGCTCAGTGATCGTTAGCACTAGAAAGCCGAAATTTGTAATGAGTATGTTCTTTAATTACGCTGACAAAGTGGTAGAATAAAAACAGAAAAATATTTTTTATTAGGGTCGGAGGTGTATTTTATTTCGCTCCAACTGTATCGTGTGGGGTATCATTGAATAGGTCTTTAAAAAAAATAAGGTCTTCTAAAACAGATTTCGGATAAAACTAATACTTTCGTAAATAATAGTTTCGAAAGTTTAATACAGGGCGTCCCCCCTCCCCATGGCCTGGTGAGGCCTAATAAGTACTGTCAATGAAAACTATATTGAATAAAATCGGTTGAGCCGTTTTTGAGTTATAACTCAAAAATACATAGTAAAAGGACGTAAGTGCCGTATACTAAAATGATGTAAGCGCCGCAAAATATCCCTTAAACGACCTTTTGAACGGATTTATTAAAACAGGCCGGCAACTACGGAACCCTATACTGAGTATGGCCGACATGCTCTTGGCCAGTTTATACAATAATTAGCAATTTTTTTTGTTAGATATTTTTTATCGCTATTTTTTGATTTGGTACATGTAAAGCATTAAATTTGATTTGTATTTAATCTATAAAAAACGCATATTACATTCGTTTATTAAATTATTTTCAAAATTGCTTTCTTGGGGTTAGATATGAGGGTACCAAGTATCATTTGTGATATATTGCACAAAAAAAATCAGCCATATCGTATCTGGAGGAGCCCAAACTTGTTATGTTTTGAAAATTATTTTTGTTTTATTAAAAAAAATGGCTGAAATGTAATGATGTGATATATTTTTAGAACCGCCTCTATTAGCCCTTTCGTATGATACCACACACGATAGGTTTTTGAGTGGTTTTTGAAAATGTGGGGTGGGGATGTTCAGGGGGGTGGTGGGGGAAACGGCACCACTTTCCAGCCTGGCAACATGGACTTTCTTGAAGCCCAGGAGTAGTACTACAAGGATCACAAGTCAAACTGCGGTCTAATTATTATTCATACGACGTTGTACGGAAGAGCCTGCTCTATTATTCAAATGTTGCAAATATTGTACATAAAACAATAATTAACATATATTTTTTTCAAATTTTTTGAATGATCCGTTAAGGAGATATATCGCTTAGAAAAGAAAGTAACAGTTTTCAGCCCCAAACACCGTCAAGCGCCTTAAATAAGGTTAAAATAATCGTCCTTCCACGTACTCATGTCAAAATGTCCATCCGTCAAAAGTTACACCTCGCATGCCTTATGTGTGTGTATAGTACTGTATAGTAAACCCTCAGCAACCCTCGTACATGTTCAGGAAGCTGTCATGGCTTTATAGTTCAAGACGCACACAGGTGAGGTCCTCGAAGTAGTCCTCGTTAGTGACGCCAAGAACACGAGATGTAAAAAAACTTTCCTCTCGTGTGACACATACAACTTTTCACCTCAGTAGTGAGAACATATTAAAGTAAAAAAATGATGATGCCTTTCATTCGGGAATGTAAATAAATGTGTCACACGAGAGGAAAGTTTTTTTACATCTCGTGTTCTTGAGATCCCTCGCTACGCTCAAGATTCAAACTTAGAATCACTCGCTTCGCTCGTGATTCAATTATAGAATCTTTCGCTTACTCGGGACTCAAAATCAACACTCGCAAGAAAAACCAACTTTCCTCTCTTGTTGCACAAATAACTATTTCTATGCATAACATTACCCTTAAAAAAAGCCCTTTCCAAGCATATGCATTGTAACTTTGTAACAATTTTGGCATCGTCGTACAGAGCCGCCCTGCGCCCTGGACGTGGGGCGGCTGTCGTGCCGGCTCGTGTACCACGTGGCGCGCTGGGCGGGGGGCGCGCTGCGCGGCTGGTGGGGCGCGGCGCCCCCCCGGCCCGCGCGCGCGCTCGAGCGCCTGCTGCGCGCCTACGTGTCGCCGCACCTCATCAGGGAGCAGCTGGCGGCCGTCAGTGCCGGGGCGGACGACTTGGAGGATGCTGAGGTAGGTTACTCTCGTGCCGGCTCGTGTACCACGTGGCGCGCTGGGCGGGGGGCGCGCTGCGCGGCTGGTGGGGCGCGGCGCCCCCCCGGCCCGCGCGCGCGCTCGAGCGCCTGCTGCGCGCCTACGTGTCGCCGCACCTCATCAGGGAGCAGCTGGCGGCCGTCAGTGCCGGGGCGGACGACTTGGAGGATGCTGAGGTAGGGTACTCTCGTGCCGGCTCGTGTACCACGTGGCGCGCTGGGCGGGGGGCGCGCTGCGCGGCTGGTGGGGCGCGGCGCCCCCCCGGCCCGCGCGCGCGCTCGAGCGCCTGCTGCGCGCCTACGTGTCGCCGCACCTCATCAGGGAGCAGCTGGCGGCCGTCAGTGCCGGGGCGGACGACTTGGAGGATGCTGAGGTAGGTTACTCTCGTGCCGGCTCGTGTACCACGTGGCGCGCTGGGCGGGGGGCGCGCTGCGCGGCTGGTGGGGCGCGGCGCCCCCCCGGCCCGCGCGCGCGCTCGAGCGCCTGCTGCGCGCTTACGTGTCGCCGCACCTCATCAGGGAGCAGCTGGCGGCCGTCAGTGCCGGGGCGGACGACTTGGAGGATGCTGAGGTAGGTTACTCTCGTGCCGGCTCGTGTACCACGTGGCGCGCTGGGCGGGGGGGCGCGCTGCGCGGCTGGTGGGGCGCGGCGCCCCCCCGGCCCGCGCGCGCGCTCGAGCGCCTGCTGCGCGCCTACGTGTCGCCGCACCTCATCAGGGAGCAGCTGGCGGCCGTCAGTGCCGGGGCGGACGACTTGGAGGATGCTGAGGTAGGTTACTCTCGTGCCGGCTCGTGTACCACGTGGCGCGCTGGGCGGGGGGCGCGCTGCGCGGCTGGTGGGGCGCGGCGCCCCCCCGGCCCGCGCGCGCGCTCGAGCGCCTGCTGCGCGCCTACGTGTCGCCGCACCTCATCAGGGAGCAGCTGGCGGCCGTCAGTGCCGGGGCGGACGACTTGGAGGATGCTGAGGTAGGTTACTCTCGTGCCGGCTCGTGTACCACGTGGCGCGCTGGGCGGGGGGCGCGCTGCGCGGCTGGTGGGGCGCGGCGCCCCCCCGGCCCGCGCGCGCGCTCGAGCGCCTGCTGCGCGCCTACGTGTCGCCGCACCTCATCAGGGAGCAGCTGGCGGCCGTCAGTGCCGGGGCGGACGACTTGGAGGATGCTGAGGTAGGTTACTCTCGTGCCGGCTCGTGTACCACGTGGCGCGCTGGGCGGGGGGCGCGCTGCGCGGCTGGTGGGGCGCGGCGCCCCCCCGGCCCGCGCGCGCGCTCGAGCGCCTGCTGCGCGCCTACGTGTCGCCGCAACTCATCAGGGAGCAGCTGGCGGCCTTCAGTGCCGGGGCGGACGATCTAGAAGATGCCGAGGTAACTTCCTTGTTGCCATATCTATTAGGGAAGCAAAGTTAAAGTATGTCACTACTACAAAAGCTAAATATAATTATGGCTTTTCTTTCATGTGAAATGTGTGTCAAGCATTGAAGCGTTTCTAATTGTCTGCTTATTAAAAATACATGTTTACCATCAGCGCAACAGCAAATTATTTGATATGTAACATAATTCTTGCTCAATTCTACGTAAAACTGTAAAATACATAATTCAAAGATTCCGTAAGATACATTTTTTGTACTGAACTTTTGCCAGGTGACCGTCCACTCGTCGACGAACGAGGTGGTGGTGACGTACCGCGTGGAGGACCGCCCGCTCGAGCTCAGCATAGCGCTGGGGGCGGCGCACCCACTACCACTACCACGGGTGACCGCGCTGAGGGCACCGCACCACAGCACGCACTGGCTCGCCGTCTACCTCGCCTACCAGGTCAGCATCACCACAGCAACCCGCAGGTGACACCGTGGAGCTCAGCATAGCGCTGGGGGCGGCGCACCCACTACCACTACCACGGGTGACCGCGCTGAGGGCACCGCACCACAGCACGCACTGGCTCGCCGTCTACCTCGCCTACCAGGTCAGCATCACCACAGCAACCCGCAGGTGACACCGTGGAGCTCAGCATAGCGCTGGGGGCGGCGCACCCACTACCACTACCACGGGTGACCGCGCTGAGGGCACCGCACCACAGCACGCACTGGCTCGCCGTCTACCTCGCCTACCAGGTCAGCATCACCACAGCAACCCGCAGGTGACACCGTGGAGCTCAGCATAGCGCTGGGGGCGGCGCACCCACTACCACTACCACGGGTGACCGCGCTGAGGGCACCGCACCACAGCACGCACTGGCTCGCCGTCTACCTCGCCTACCAGGTCAGCATCACCACAGCAACCCGCAGGTGACACCGTGGAGCTCAGCATAGCGCTGGGGGCGGCGCACCCACTACCACTACCACGGGTGACCGCGCTGAGGGCACCGCACCACAACACGCACTGGCTCGCCGTCTACCTCGCCTACCAGGTCAGCATCACCACAGCAACCCGCAGGTGACACCGTGGAGCTCAGCATAGCGCTGGGGGCGGCGCACCCACTACCACTACCACGGGTGACCGCGCTGAGGGCACCGCACCACAGCACGCACTGGCTCGCCGTCTACCTCGCCTACCAGGTCAGCATCACCACAGCAACCCGCAGGTGACACCGTGGAGCTCAGCATAGCGCTGGGGGCGGCGCACCCACTACCACTACCACGGGTGACCGCGCTGAGGGCACCGCACCACAGCACGCACTGGCTCGCCGTCTACCTCGCCTACCAGGTCAGCATCACCACAGCAACCCGCAGGTGACACCGTGGAGCTCAGCATAGCGCTGGGGGCGGCGCACCCACTACCACTACCACGAGTGACCGCGCTGAGGGCGCCGCAGCACAAAAAAAACTCCATTTATAAAAAGATGGTATCTTAGATAATGTCCTCAGTCCTCACTTGCTGAACGGCACTTTCGTCCTTACATGAATTTGAAATGAAATGTGAATGCTTGCAGAATGGCACGGTGCTGAACGCGATCCGTATGTGGATGGACACGGTGGCCAAGCGCGTGGAGGCGTCTCCGCAGTGCTACATCTGCTACTGCCGCCTGCACCCCACCACGGGCCGCCTGCCCAAGGTCGTCTGCCACCAGTGCCGGAACAAGTTCCATGCTGAATGCCTGGTGAGATTATACTAGTACTACCTATATAATTTTACCGGAATGATAAGAGAAGAGAAAGATTTTCTTCCGATTTGCGACGACAACAACGTTCGAGGTGCAAAGTGCTAAAAGGTTCGTCCTTAATTAGAACCATATACGTTGTTGTCGTCGTGCAGTGAGCAGCAGACGTAGCTTAGCCGGTGGTGTTAAAAATAAGCTTGGCGCGAATTTATTGTTAACATAACAAGGTAAGTTGATTTTCGAACAATACTTAATGATTCTTTTCCACATCCGCAGCGCAAGTGGTTCCAGACGTCCAGCAAGTCCAACTGCCCGCTGTGCCGCGCCAACTTCTAGGCCTCACCAGTCGCCACTCCAGGCCTGTGAGAGGCCTAAACCGACTCATCACTCCACCTTGAGCCGTCAAAACCGACGGATTTAGTCGCACTGTGCTAGAAAATCGCTCATGAAATCCCTTCATATTTTAATTAATCGTGTAATTTGTGTCAGCGTTCCTGGCAGCGATTATAGGAATAATTGTATTGAAGAAAGATAAAACACAACAACGCAAGCAAGCCTAAACACGACGTAAGAAACTGTAGAGGTCATTTCGAAAATATTACATTCATCATCACGCAAAATATATTAGGCGCTAGACGTCGAGTTGGGAAAACTTGCCCGTTCTACAATACATTGATCATTCGGTCTGTACGCTTTTCTCTAACTTTCAACTTCTGTATCGCAAAAATATTTTGCTTTCTCCAAAATAAACCCATGTTTGAACAGTCATCAAACCTGTGTTTAGATTCCTCGCTAACCAGCATGTTCACTCACGACACTGCACTGCACTTACTACTATTCGTAATGAAACACTTCACTTGACAACTTAAACTCATTTATTTGATGTTCTACTGAACCTATATATGTGGCGTACAAAAATCTCTATAGCGTGTTTAGCCGATAGTTCAGCGCCATCTACTGGCATATTGGGCAACTACGAAACTAAAACATTATAACTTTACAGCGTTTAACATTATCGGCCCCCAAGGACGAATTGTCCTTTATAAAGATCCATGTAAACGAAACAAACAATAACAGTGAAATTAGCAACATGTGTGAACATCTACACGAATCATGAATCATAAAATTAAATTACACAGTAAAACTCAAATAGAACTCTTCAAAAACTAAAACACGTGAAACTTCTTAACAGTTCATAGCTAAGGATCCAGAGGTAGAGGGCAAATTTTAGCTATGGGTCTGCGTAAAGTACCATTCTTTACTTTTAGTGTAACCACTCGTGTTAAACCATCTCTACCAGGATGCTTATCTATTATACGACCTAATAACCACTTTCATCTATATATGGGGTAAGTGGGGTTAATCCACTAGATTTCGGAAGCCTTTGGCCTTTTCTCAGCATTTGTAATTCATCCTGAAACCAAAACTCTTGAGAGAGTCGAATGCAAATGTTTGTGGCATATCTTAATTCAATAACTGTTAGGTGCTGAGGAAAAGTCTCAGGAACTATTTGATTGCGTTTGGCATCAATTCGTGCTTTACATATCTTTACAAATCGCAGTAAATATACTGTAACGCGAATCAATTTTGACAGGGTAGAGAATCTAGTCAAATGTGCAAGTCGATCGTCACTCTCGTTCGATACACCAGTGTGAAGTGCAACTATCTTACTATCTTACTCTTTCGAATTTTCTTTGGCTTCAAGTTCTGTAGTTGGTATGTCGAGAGAGAGCGAGCGACATTCATCAAGAGTCATTAGTTTGGTGAAGTACACTTGGTCCGCGCCACCACAAATCGCAGTCTTTCAACAAGTCGGGACGAATGCCACGCGACGCAACATCCGCAGGGTTATTTTCCGATTTGATGTGGTGCCACCGGCCACTACTAACATTATTAACAATATCAGTGACTCTATTAGCTACGTACGTCTTCCATGTGCTAGGGTTTCTTCGAAGCCACGCTAGGACAATCATAGAATCTGTCCACGCAAAGACAGACTCCTCAGGCAATCGAAGACTGTGCTGTACATCTTTGAGTAACTTAGAAAGCAGTACCGCGCCACACAGTTCCAAACGTGGCACAGAGACTTGTTTAACTGGTGCCACTTTAGTTTTAGGAATAACTAGTGAGACGTGGACGCCGTGAGGCGTGATAACTCGCAAATATACCACTGCAGCGTAAGCTAAACAAGAGGCATCACTGAACCCGTGAATTTCCACTCTTTCCTTGCCGTCAAATTGTGTGTGAACCCAACGATCTAAATGTAAAGTTGGCATGTGACAGAGCTGGTCCCTATAGCTTGACCACTCTGCGGCAAGTTCGAGAGGAAGTTCATCAGTCCATCCAATACCACTTAACCAAAGTTTCTGCAAAAACATTTTCGCAGTGATGATCACAGGCCCTAAAAAACCTAAAGGGTCATATGATTTAGCAATATCTGACAGTACTGACGTTTTGGTGAAGCTTTCTGTGGGTTCTGAAATATCTACTTTAAGTTCGAAGACATCGTGATGTGAGTTCCATTTAATACCCAAAGCTTTGATGGTATCATCAAGCTTAATCTCAACACTTGGTTGATTTGTTTTTTCAGAGCTAGGAATATTCTTCAAGACGGCAGGACTGTTCGATGCCCATTTGTGCATTTCCAATTTACCTTTTGCCATAGCTTGTGTGATACGACTTTGTAACTTACTAGCTTGTTCCACGTCATTCGCACCTGTGAGCAAGTCATCCATATAAAAATCATTACTTATGACTTCTACTAGGTCTGGAAACTCCTCTTTCTCATCCTGTGCAAGCTGCTTCAGCGTGCGAATAGCGAGGAATGGAGCACACGATGTGCCATACGTTACAGTTAACAATCTCTTCTCTATGACTTCATCTTGTGGAGATGAGCGCCATAGTATGCGCTGATAGTCAACGTCTTCTTTAGCCACGAGTATTTGGCGATACATTTGCTTGACGTCCGCAAGCAGACAAATCTTGTGAGTACGCCATCGAACTATCAGGTCTCGTAGGTCTTGCAACAGTGATGGTCCAATGAGAAGTTCGTCGTTAAGAGAAGAACCATCTGACGGCTGTGCTGTTCCATCGAAGACTACTCGAAGCTTAGTCGTGGTGCTGGATTCTCGTATCACTGCATGGTGAGGTAGATGATAGACTTTGTGAGTTGGCTTGTGTTGTGGGTCTACATCTTCTAGGTGGTTCAGCTTTTGATACTGATCGATAAAGTCCGCATAATCTTTTTGAAATTTAGGCTTGTGTGCGAATCTTTTCTCCATGTGCATTAATCGTTGTAGTGCGATAAGTTCTTTTCGTGATCTTCTTTAAAAGGTAAGCGTACGACGTAACGACCATCGTCTTGTCTGTAGTGAGTTTCTTTATAGTGCTCTTCACATTGTCTCTCAAGATGCGTAATTGGTTTCTCATTTAGCTTGTACTCTTCAGTCTCCCAGAATTTGCGAAGGAGTTGATCTACCTCGACTTGTGCGTGGTATACTTTGATATTGTGAGGTGGTAGATCGCTTGACGATTTCGACGCTCCAGAGATAAACCATCCCAGTTTCGAGTTTTGTGCTATGAGCTTCTCATCATCATATTTCTGAAGTCCTTCTAGTATTATACAAGCATAGACCTCGACACCCAGTAGAAGATCTACAGGTCCCGGTCGTTCCAAGTAAAAATCCGCTAGTTGCAATTGAGACAGGCCAGGCCATTGTGAAATATCGAATTCTTTGTCAGGTACCAATCCATTAATCTTCGAGAGTACGTGAGCGTTAACTTGCATTAAATGGTGAGTGTCTATCGGTGAGTAAAGATCTAAGTTAACGACGTGCTGTTTCTTTGTAGTTTGATCCTCAAGACCCGTGATATTTACTGGCTCTAGTGTCTTCTTTAGTCGCAGCAGTTGCACTGCCGACTCCGTAATGAAGGTTCCTTGTGAGCATTGATCGATAAGGGCTCTGAGTTGTACGAGAGTACCACTACTATCCTTTACGAGAATCTGTGCGGTAGCCAGTATAGATTGCTTGTCGTTTTGTGTGACCTTCAGACTTGTGAGTTTCTTAGTTTGTGTGTCTTCAGGTTCTGTGAGTGTCTCCGTTGTGAGTGGCTTTTCAATTGTGCTCTGGTAATGCAAAAGCGTATGGTGTTTGCGATTACAAGTTCTACAGGTTGTGGCTTGTCTACAGTTCCGTATGGAATGTCCTTTGACAAGGCAATTGAAGCATAAGTTGTTGTTTCTTACAAAATCTTTGCGTTGATCTAATTCAAGCTGTGCGAATTCGGTGCAGTGACAGATGTAGTGACTTTTCTTACAATATGAGCATTCCGTATCAACTTTAGTGGTGAAAGATCTCACATTCTTCTCTTTAGGTGCAGTTGATGTTTGGTTAAATGTGGTCTCTTTCTTTTCTTTCTTTTGTGTAGCTTGTACCATTTCCATAGCTCTGAATCGTCCTTCTAAGTATGATGTGAGATTCTTATAAGTGGGCAACTCTGTAGATGACCCCAGTGACTGCTCCCAAGCTTTGTGAGTCTCATTATCTAACTTGGATACCACAATATGCACGATAATCGAATCCCAAGTAGTTGTGTCAATCTTCAAATTTGTTAGACTACTGAGACACTGGTTTGTAGTATCAAGAAGATCCTTGAGTCCTTTAGAGCATTCGTATGTGAGTTTCTTTTGATTGAGCAGGCGATTCAGTATGGTATTAGCAATCACTCTATCGTTACTATAGCGGTTGACTAAGGCGTTCCAAGCCTTCTCATAGTTGGCAGCTGTGAGCTCGAAATGACGGACGACTTGTTCTGCTTCACCTTTCAAGCTTGATCTCAAATAATGATGCTTGTGTATGTCACTCAAACCCGGCTCATTGTGTACCATCGAGGTAAACAAATCTTTGAAGTGCATCCATTCTTGGTAATCACCGGAGAACGAAGGTAGATTTATGGATGGGAGTTTACTCTTTGTGACAACTTGAGGTTGAGAAGCATGAAACACATGAGGTGAGGCAACTTCTTGAATTGTGAGTGGTTCCGTCAATTCCAATAAACTAGTTTTGAACTCCATGTAGAAATCTTCAACATCATTGTAAAGAGCTTTGAGTTCCTTTTTCTCTTCAACTTCCACTGATGTTTTCAAAATTTCTCGGTGTTCAGTAACGAATTGATTCCAGTACTCTTCGAGCGACTCTATGCGTATTTTCAAATAACTTGCCGTATATCGTGTCGACGAAGTCTTCTTGAAATTAGTGTAAAGTCTTTTAATCTGACTGAAAAGTTCTTCTTGTGATGCTAAGGTAGCCATTATTGTTTAAAATATTCTAAGTGTTTGACAGATTTAAAAGTCTTTATTTTATTCAAAGTTATTTTTCAACCGAAAATACGCTAAGTCCAAGAATTCACAAATTCGACTAAGTCCAAAATTTGACCAAATTTCTTCTAAGTGTTTTTTTCAACGATTTTTTTCTAAGTCCTAAATCACACGAAATTGCACTATGTCTTTTTTCGCACGAAATATTCTAAGTGTTTTTTTACCGCGAAATTAACTAAGTCTTTGACACATCACTTTTTTTCCACTGTCACTGTACTCACGGTTATCCTAGGTTCCGAAGGACCAATGTTCACTCACGACACTGCACTGCACTTACTACTATTCGTAATGAAACACTTCACTTGACAACTTAAACTCATTTATTTGATGTTCTACTGAACCTATATATGTGGCGTACAAAAATCTCTATAGCGTGTTTAGCCGATAGTTCAGCGCCATCTACTGGCATATTGGGCAACTACGAAACTAAAACATTATAACTTTACAGCGTTTAACACAGCAAGATGTTGTAATTTCACCAGGTACTCTCGTAGACTACGGCCTCCGGTACAAATGGAACTAACAATAAGTTAGACTAAAATTTAAGATCGAAGACCTCGTTCCGGTTACACTTCGTGGTTTTTTTGTCGAGTTGCGCTCTTTAAATACTTTTTATTTAAATATGCCAAATAACGCAACGCAAAAGCATTATGAAACCAGGAAAACGAGCAATAAAATTAATGTTCAAATCTAGCTTAAAAAGAATTCGTCTATTGAGAAATTTTGATTGTAATGATTTAAGACTGTATCGAGGAGGGTAAATTTTCAGAATCTGTCAAATTACCCCGATGCACACATGTCCAGACTTCACGCACACTACCACACTTTCGAGGGGACAGGTCATTCATCTCTATTTTTTTTAAGTTTGCATAATAAGTTTGACTACACCTCCTTTGAGAAACTGAACCCGTAGGTTGCATTCCAAGAAGACGGATAAATAATCAATTTTATCTTGCTTTCCTTGTTTGTCCTGTTTATGTCACATATGACGTATTGAAATGTGATTTGATTTGGTTTGATAATGATTTGATGCAATGATTAGTACTTTTTTATTGCGGTTTGAGGTTTGAGATACGACTTTTGTAAAGCTACCTATAAAAGTCACTTAATCAGATTGACAATGCCAATAACCACTCTATACAGCTCCCTATAAGGCGTAAAATCAAATGACCTGTATGTATACCTGTAATAGGAATAGGACGGATTGCACAGTCGCCATGTCGGATATATCGGAGCAGCCAAGGTGGTCACAAGTATCTGAACAAATCCTCTATTATCAAGGCAATAAAGTGCACGTTCAGATATTTTGAGTACGTTGATCGCTCAGATATATTTTACGGCGACTCTACGTAATATCTACAGCTACGGTTTTTATTTTTCTATGCAATATTTTCAAAATGTTTATTTTAATTTATACATATTCGTTATTGGTTATTTGGCACTGCATGTCGAACTACACGCAGTACGCAACATGAAATAAACAATAATTCGACTTTCAATAAATTCAAATTTTATTTTTAACTAACGTTTCGTATACCGCCAACTGTTACAAGTTTGCCTACGATGCACAACTTTGTCTGGCTTGTAAAATATGGTTTTCTTCCCCAAACAGATTTATATTTTATTCCTAATAAGATACAAATAGCTGTTTGGTGAAGAAAACCGTGTTTTCAAGCCAGGAAAAGTTGTGCATCATAGCCAAAGTTGTAGCGATTGACGGTACTTCTTTCGTGTGGATTTATTTTAGTACAATATTGAAGCCACGGTTGTTTAAATTTATCATATTTCTCAGCGATTTTCTCCCATACAGTGTTGGGGTTTGGGGTGGGGGTGTCTCAGACCGGATATATTATAAAATTATAGTCTTAAATTGTCTGGATTGACCTTACTCGCCGAAAGAATCAGGGACTGTATAATCGAAAAATAAAGGTATAATTTTAAAACGGGATGTACAGTCACGCTCCGTGATTGTTGAGCCATTTAAGGTTCTAGCTAAATTGAACCTTCCATAGCGCAAGTATTGTACAACCAATTTAGCTAGAACCCTAAATGGCTCAACAATCACGGAGCGTGACCGTACCTAATACCGTTTAGGTACTTCGGTATATGGTTTCAGTAGTGAAACCAAAATTTTCTGAACTGAAATATATCGATACCGCTTTTTTTTGCTAAACCTTGAACGTTTTCATAAAGGTATCTTTTGAGCAGGAGTATGCACTACACGCCGGCTACTATATAGTAAAAGCTACGACCGAAGTTTTTGGTATTTTAACAGTAAGAGTAGAAATAAAAACAAGTCATCATGTGATTGTTCACCCTCCTTTCCCCGCTTCTGTATCCAGATTTGTAAATTTTCACATTTTTATCAGAAATGGTTGAGTTCACAACAAATCTTCCAATAAACGAAATAATCTTTATTAAATTCTCTACAGTATTTAAAAAAAAGTATATTGTTAGGACGTACAGTTTCCAGTTATTTGTCGTGCATTTTGTGGTACGTTGATATTTAATGCTATATAAATCATACAAGACAGTACTAGCCACATGAGCAACATGAGAGACATTGGCCAATCAAAAAATGTTTAATAAGTCAAATTAAGGGCTATAAATAGGCCACCTTTTGGTACTCTTTTATGGACATAGCTCGTCCATAGCCAACATCCTGACAATATCTTACTAGGTTTATGATTTTCTTGATTTGCGCGACAAATAAATCGAAAATCATAAGTAATACATAGTTACCTTTATTTACCACTCAATATACCCTAAACTAATAAAGATACTGTAAATTCATATGACTTTATTGTTACTGTTATTTATTTGGGTGACGAGCAGTTGGTTGGCTATACATCGGAACAAGGGCAAAGATAAGTTTGCATTCACCAATTTATTTTGGAAATTTAACTGGTAATAAAAGTAGTGGCAGACAAAACAGACCTTCGGTCAAAATATTATTTAAATACGCTTTATAATTCAAGAATACGATGTCTGCAACATACGGACTCATGGACCGATGACTGATGAGCTAACGAAAAGAAAGGTATGAAGCAACTATAAATTAAAAGCTTCCTTTAGCTATTTTGGTTGGTTAACCATGAAAAATATTTATATCACCTCTATTTTGCTTTCGGTTACGCGATCATTCATAGCAAATATGGATATATCCTACAAAGAGAAGAGAGAGGAAAAATATTCCCGGGAACATTAGGAATAAGCCTAGGGAATTTACTCGGGAATATTAGGAATTAACATTTTAGGTGGAGTTACCTGTACTTGATGTTCCAGTAAAGAGTTTTGTGGTCTTAGTTTTAAAATACAATTTGTATTCATTCAATAATTTCAAAATTCCCGAATATTCCATCGAGGTACCACCTGGGGAATATTCCCGAGAACAGCATATCACTACTACACCACAGAGATGGGCTTTACAACGCCATAAAGAAGCCAACCGGTAAGATGATTGATAAATTTACAGTATGGGTAGCTCCAGAACTAAATAGTTGCCTTTTAAAATTTTAGTTGTAAGTATACTTGCTTCGTTCAGTCCAGTAAATATGTCGATTTTCACCGAATATTGATGAAATAAAAACTAAATGTTTCGTACAGTCGACTACAAAGAGATGTAGGTATCTAATTTTTCAACTTATTGCGCTGTAATAAAGGTCCAAAAGTGGATACATCTCTTTGTAGTCGACTGTACACTTAGGTGCCTACCTACTTTTATTATTTCGCCTGTTCCGAACGCGACGTTACTTTCTTGCTCATAGCTATGACTAAATTGTCCCGTAGAGCCTGTCTGGAAAGAAACGTGTCGTAGAATGTATGAGCTTCCATATAAACCACGACACTTCTGTTTCCTGACAAACTCTATAAACTGTATGTAAGTTAAAATCAGAAAACAACAATGTTTATTGTTTTATTTTTTATAAATAGGTACTTTGTATAAAGGTAATAGATTTCAGATAGTTTAGCAGGCACACAATCCGCCGGGATGAAAACTATCACGTAATTCACTGCTCTCAACTGGGTCCTACCAGGAGACGAACTTAGATCTCGTCTTCCGCAGCACTCTGTTAAGAATAAACTATTCAGACGACCTGGAGTGATGTTATGAGCGCTTCAGATGATCGAGAGGCATGGCGTAACTGGCGTGAGCTCATGAAGCCCCTCTGTCCATAAGAACGTCCACCGATTCACGTGTCTCTCAATTTGTTTGTGCTACAGGCGGAGACATTCTTCATTACGCATGTGGTGTACAAAGACTCGGTAGATCTGCTGGCTTTGTCATTATTTTAATTTCTTGATCTTATTTTCTTATCTCATCACATGTGCACTCAATCTTTTATATTCTTACAGCAAATTTAGCAAAAAATAAGTCGGTAAAACGGCAAATAAATAATAGGTAACACATTTTTCAAATACTGCGGAAACATTGTATACCTACAGGTAGGTAATTATTTCGCATATACTAAGTAAAATAATTAAAATTGTTAATAAAAAATACAAAATTTGTGTCATAAGAAAATTGTCAATCAAGTTTATTGACATTCTTACATTTTTTAATGTCGTAATATTATGACCTGCATAATAAACATAAACTCCAGTAAATAAAAGGTACTCCTAAAACTCTTTTCGCATTAAATAGCTTGCGACGAAACGAATTATGAGGATTCGGTAGAAAAGTTTATTTTATTCAATCGTTAGTTGTATTTTTCTAATATTACGACATGTAAACATCAAAAAATATAATTTAATATGACACACGGTCTCTATTTGTTTTCCCTATTCATTTGGAATACATTCTGGCTACTGGTATCCCTTTTCGTGTACATATATGATTTTCTGTCAGAATAATTGTCAAAATGAAATGTCACAGGACGAAATTTGACGACACGTGTGCTTCCAATGAGGCCCACCGGCCATCTGAGTCAAAAACATTATTTGACTGATGTGGCGAATGTATGGGAATTTCACGAAAGCTTATGTTTATGATTGAATTTCTTCGTTGCATTTATAAGGAAAAATATGAATAACACTTTATTCTCTAGTCCATTTATCTGGCTTTCAAAATATCGTTACTATTTAATAAGAATATGCATTTTTAATTCATGTTTTTCCTAAACCGCACAAGCGTATTTTTCAGTTTTTGTACAACTTTACTTCATTGTATTGAAGAAACTACAAATGATAATCGAGTACTAATTACTTTAAATTGTAGACACACTCTTTGTTATAACAATGATATAAATTATATAGATTTTTGTAAAGAATTGTGAACTCAGGAACCTAAACGGCGATTGCTGTTTTGCTGATTTTGGACGACGCCCTCTTAATAGAGTGCTAAATTTAAATGTTTAGTAATATTGTTGTAAATAAATCTATTCCAATAAAATATGAATTTTAATTAAAATTATATTGATTTATCGCCAATTTAATTCCCCTTTTAACCCTTTGACCGCCGGACGGATAAATACTGCCCTCGGCGTCAGTGCGCGCGCAACTCACTATACTTAGTGATATCACGTGCTGGCGCAGGCGCTGACGGCACGGCTTTCCGTGCAAGTGGTTTGACGTCTTTGGCGGTTTATAAATGTTACATTATTTTTATGTAGGATGGTTTGAGCATGAATATTTGAGAATGCTAATATAATTGATGCTCACCTGTAGCACCAATAAAGGGAAATAGTAAAACTAATACTTACTTGAATGACTTGCTTTATTAAATACTTATCACATGAACAACTTTCACATCTAACAGATCTCAGTAGAAAACATTCTAACTACATACTTAGTACAAATATTAAGGATATGACATCAATTCCTTCACGACAATTTCACCGAACTACCGTTTAAGATAACTAGCAATCCATATTCATACCTACATCTCTAGAATATGCATGCACAGGGTGGGAAGTATAACAATAGGTAGGTACCAAATATGTACTTGTACTGTGTATGAATTAATTCATAAAATATCCACGCAATTTCGCAGCTGAGTTTACATAGTAAGTTGACTTTGTGCATAAACCTATGAAACAAATACAGTTATATCACTTATATCTAATAGTGGTACCTAGTCTACTTTTACATAGTACATTTATTTTCTTGTCCTTTGTGCTTCGTCTGTTGACTATTGTGTTAAAAATGGTGAAACAAAAGATAAATCCAGTAACATGTATGTTAGTAGCTACTCTCAGGGCGGGTCTCTGGCCGGCGGCAACCAGTCCACGTCCTCGTACAGGCGCGGGTCGCTCACGCGCAGCGCCGCGCGCTTGTACAGGAAGTAGTACCACGGAGACACTGCAGTCACAACACACAAACATACACTCTTCCATTTTTAACCACACAGCTTCTCGTCTGTGGCAGGTGGCAGGTGAGTTAGGTTTTGTATTATATTGAATTCACAGTTCAAATTTGCTTCATCACAAAAAAGTGGATAACATAACAACAGATTGAAACCTGTAGTGGTGCAGCGCGTATTAGCAAACAGAAGTTAGACATACCATAGTAGTTAAACTTAACATAAATGTCAGTAATGTACCGGCTTAGTACAATGTAGGGTTTTTTTCTCAGATGTTTTCTCTGGTTGGTTGCGACGTCTTTCAAAGTTTGCTGTTGTCATTATTGAAACATACAATAAAGAGGACACTTACGACACCGCTGCAGTGTGAAGAGCAGCATCACTGTGGGCGAGGAGCTGGGTCCGGGGGTGGAGGAAGCGTGCAGCAGGCAGGCCGCGTGCAGCGCCGCGCACGCGCCCGCGTACAGCGCGCACGCGCACCCCGCGGCGCGGAACCGGCGCGCTAGCACCTCCACCAGCCCAGCCTACGATCAAGAACCATTTTACAGAGGGTTTTTCCACTGCGTCAAGTCAATACTAGCACTGATTGATGTGGACACTGAGGCGGTTACAGGAATCTTTTTATTAAATAGATTGTCAGAAAATACATTAGTTAAAATTAAAATTGTGCAAACATTTTCTACCAATTTTTTTTTATAACTTTAAAAAAAATAGCTAATGCTTACTTGACCACAATTATATAAATTAAATTAACTTCTTAAATCGGTTGGCAGCTAACCGCTCAGCACTCCAGTGTATAATAAAATTAATAAGCTAAAGCTGATTTCAGTTTTAGCGTAAATCTTACCTGAAATAAATAGGTGGAGAAGAATGTCATCAGCAGCAACGTGATGGAGAGCACCAGGAACAGGTCCTGGAAGCTAAATACATATTGTTATTATTTCGTTACAATTTCTGTGCAAAATACATAATACAAAATACTCTTACATAAATAATACTAGGAGACCATCGCGACTTCTGGGGAAAAGGCTAGCGCAGTTGAAGATTAAGTCACAAAGCAAAAAAGTAAGTTGAAAGAAAAGGCAAACTGTATATCTCGGTGTAGATATCTTCATCTTTTCATTCTTTATTCAATAATTATAATACGAACTTTGGGATACGATCAAATCAACCGCACATATCAACAAACGTGACGTCATTTGTGACGTAAATGTCTAAATTATTGATTGAAACTTGTGATGTGAAACAAAACGCACATTTGCTGATTTTGATCTTTCTTTATTGAAACTAGTACAATCACCCTAACTTGAAAACTTAACAAAAACTTAAATAAAACTTGACTTAACTCGGTTTCGTAAAAAACATATTTTATTCGGTTAAGAACGTAGAAAACCATGTTTTTTTATTGTTTTAAACAGTGATACAATTACAAAACGCTATTTGAATCGTTCATATCCATATCACATTTTACGCACGTTACGTTACAACCTTACAACATGTTACTCAGAATTCCTTTCATGGTCGTCAAGATATCGTATTTTTATTTAAAATATAATTTGAGGTTAATAAATATTTTTATTTAACGTAAAGCATACTAAATTAGTATTCCTTTATTGAGTCATTAGTTTCGTTAAAATTCTGCACCTTATTTATTATTTCCTTGACGTGGAATGGAATAGCAAAGTATCTGTCAATCTTGTTGTCATCTATATAACGCTCAAAGCAAGCATTAACTAGAGACCGCACACGTGTACCCCCGTATGGGATAGATATATAGATGCCCATAATCACTTCTACAGCATAAAACAGAACAATTTACCAATCTTTTCCTTAGCCGACACAACTTTCTAGGAAAACTAACAGCTTTTCTCGTAGCAATCACAGAAATTCTTGAAGAAATCGCGCATTATATCTGTTTGTTACCCTCCACTGCTAGAAGTAACGCGTGGAGGGTAATAGAAACTATGACAAGGACCAACGATAATAGCACCTCTCTGCCGTATCTATTGAAAGTGTTATAAGACCATTCCGTTCTATCTTGGTATTATTAGTTCCGCGTCAGATCTATGGGTGGTATATCTATGATATAACGGCTATTAGACATTGCAACCTGCAGGGCCCAATCTGTCAGGTTGGTAGGGAGCTGAATGAGGGTAGGGACAGGCAAGGTACACAACAAATTGGGCCCTGCAGGTTGCAATGTCTAATAGCCGTTTATGTCATATATTCACAACTTGGCGTAATATTTTGTGGTTAATAAAATAAATAAAATAAAATTACACTAAGTATAGCATAGGCAATTTATATTAAGAGAACAATTGTTTGCAGTTAGTTTAGTTTTGTAGTTAGCACAATAGTTTAGTAGAAGTAGTAAAATTGCAATACAAGTATTTGGCTTTAGAGTTTGATTGGGAACGGAACAGCACAAATGGGACGCGATCGAGATCGCAGCAGTTCACGGCATCGCAGCCGCAGCCGCGAGCGTCGCAGGAGTCGAGACAGGGGGCGGGAGCAGCGCAGCCAAGAGCGGCACAAAGATCGGAGTCGAGACCGAAGCAAAGATCGGCACACAGACAAAAGTAGAGAGCGGAGGGAGCGTACGAGAGATCGTAGCCGAGACAGACACAGCAAGGAGCGTCAGAGAGACAGGAAACCAACCAGAGAACGCAGTCACAGCCGGGAGAGGTCTCACATGCCTCACAAGGACAGAGAAAATGACCGCGCTCGCAGCTCATACAAGGACTTCGGTGGAGGAGGCGGGCTCGGGTCAGGCGGGGTCTTTGGCTCTGCTGGAGGATTTGGAGGAGGTGAGTTAGAGGAGCTGTGATTGGGAATTTTATCTTTTGTAGTCTTAATGTTTGATCAGCATCTCTCCATCATCACTGTAGTCTTTTATAGGCATCTCTCCTTGTTCATTCATAATATTTAATTGCAAATAAAAAGGGTTTTACATAAAAAGTTGTTATAAAAGTTACATGTCCTACTGTATGTTAGTGATGACTTCCAGATTTAAGTACGTCGCACGAGGCACACGCCTTTCCGCCCGCGTATATCTTGGTCATAGCTTGAGGTAGTGACGTTTTTCTTATATCATATCATCCTTTGTCTTGGTTCCAGGCCTAGGCAGCAGTGCCACGGGCACCGGTGGTGGTGTGGGCGGCCGGGGACGCTACAAGCCACAAGAAGACGACTTCCTGGACGCACGCCGCGAGCAACGGGAGCGTATAGGCGAGCTCGGCGTTCCTGCTGTGTGGGGCAAGTCCCCGCAGAGACCTGAGTCAGTCACAATGCACATTGTTAGGCATCAAACCAATGTTTGCATCTAGAATAAGCCACTCAAAATACATTAGTAATTCAATTCCTACAAAACCATATCTCTTACTTCAGATTATTATTATTATCAGGCAGACACTGATACACATAAATCATAGATTATTTTATTAAGCAATTTCACTGTTTTAGATTATTTTTTATATTTATTAAGTCTATTTTTGAATTGGTTCATACTTTAACTATTAAGGACTATACACCACATGATAAAACAGTTAGATTTTCCAAAATAAACTTGATTTTTACTTAGAATCCCAAGCTTATTAGCCATGGGCCAGGTCAGTTGAAATTATAGAAGAGAAAAAACAACATTTGCACATTTATAATGTACAATGATGTCATTAAAAAATATATTTGTATTTTGTAGCTCTGATGAAGAGTCTGAGCCAGAGAACAAGAAAAAGAGCAAAGATAAGAAAAAGAAAAAATCCAAAGACAAAGATGACACGAAACAGAAGCTGAAGAAGCTCAAGAAAAAATTGAAGAAGGTGAAGAAGGCGCGCAAGAAAGCCAAGAAGAAGTCCAAGAGTTCGTCCAGTGACTCCAGCTCAAGTGAGCACGAGGTCTGGGTGGAGAAAGGAAGTAAGTTGGGATGTATTATGTTTATAGTTCTTTGCAGGGAACAGGTTTTTATTGTATGAATCTGGGTAATACATGACATGATAACGTGGCTTTTTTCTAGCATGGCCTCCTTACTTGTTAAATTAGGTACTTGAACTCTTTATGGTGTACATTATTTTATAAACGAATGAGCAGAGCGTACTCTTAGTGAAGGCTTTACAAACAACTTCGGACGCCACTGCTGCACTGTCACCTGGCTACTGGAACTTCTCGGAATGTTGATGGCTTTTTGATTTTGAGTGTTTGTTCCATGATAACTTTAGTAAAAAAATTTTTTTTTTTTCTGTTGATACTGGATTGATTAGCCGTTTTCTTTATGGGAATTCTGTGATTAGGCGTAGACCCTCGAACGAGCCGTCTTGCCATTAGGCGGGTCTGTACTTGACGCACCGCCTCGCGAGGAATTAGCCGCGTGAGGAGCTCGGCTAGCGTGGACGGCCTGCCTCGCGGGGTAGTTTCCTTGCGAGGTGGTGTGTCAGGTATGGACCTGCCTATTGCCGCGCGGCCAGTTATAATTTCGTAGCTTGCGGTGTATACCTATGCTTACAAAGCATGTAATGTTTCGACATGTCATCCTGGAAATTACGCCACGAGGTTTTTTCTCTGCGCCGCCTCTCGTTCCGGTCCGGATTTAGTTTCGATCTGGATTCCGGTTCCGTTAAATTCCCTATTGTGAACCTGCCTATTGTTGCAAGGTTTTCATCCTAACCTAAATGTTAAAATTGTTATTACAGAGGAGCACACGCTGCTGGCCCTGGCCGCCGCGGAGGCCGCCGGGGACTGCGTGCCGGGCCCGGTGCCGGCGGTGGAGGCCGGCAGCAGCGCGCCGCTGCGGGAGTTCGGGCGCGCGCTGCTGCCGGGCGAGGGCGCCGCCATGGCCGCGTTCGTGCAGGACGGCAAGCGCATCCCGCGCCGGGGAGAGATCGGCCTCACCAGCGACGAGATCGCCGCCTACGAGAGCGTGGGATACGTCATGAGCGGCAGCAGGTCACTATATTTATTACTTCCTACTAAACCATTGTAATTTTAATTTAATTTTCTCTCTATATTCTAAATATTGTGATTGTCCCGCAGACATCGTCGAATGGAAGCCGTGCGTATCCGCAAAGAGAACCAGATCTACTCCGCCGACGAGAAGCGCGCGCTCGCGGCCTTCAGCAAGGAAGAGCGAGCCAAGCGAGAGGGCGCCATCCTCGCGCAGTTCCGCACCGTGCTGCGCGCCAGGACCGCCAGGAGGGACGAGTAGCCACTGTGACAGCTGTCAATGGTATTATAGTCAGTGTTACACCTCTCCACAAGGGATCTAGGCGGACGACAAGTGAAATACTCGCGACCTTCAGCAAGGACGAGCGAGCCAAGCGAGGACTGCGAGGCAGGATGATGGCTAGACATTGTAACTTGACCATTAAATAAAATAATATAGTCAGTGATATACCACTCCACAAGAGAACCAGATCTACTTAGACGAGAAGTGAGCGCTCGCAGCGTTCCATAAGAACGAACAAGCCAAGCAGAGGACGTTATATTCACGCAGTTCTGTTCCGTGCTGTTCTGTGGGACGAGTCATCATTGTGACGACCATTTAATGGCCTACCATTAAACACACACTAGACAGACGGGCAGTGAGTGAAGTAAGCTATACTCATTCCTGTTTTAGTAGCGAGGGTACTAGCGTAACAAAAAGACAGTATGATTCTTTCTGCCTATGCTTGAAGCAAAACAAGCCCTGGCCAAAATCATGTTTTGACCGACTCTAATATTCGAGACCGTCTACCGTATCACTTTAATGACCCAAATGTAATTCATGATAGGTAGTTTCTTAAATGTGCCAGGTACTAGTCACGTTCCACGTTCTACCTTATTGAATTTATGCGGCTCACTGTCACGCGTGTGAGTTACTGTTGTTTTACCTATTCTGTGGTATTTTGTAATAAATATGTGGACTGTATTTTGTTTAATAAAGTAATTATGTAAAGAATCGATCAACTGTTGCATTTGCATTCTAAACTAATAAGAAATGAATGCACCTATTGTTTATGTACCTATTGTTAAAGGAATTGTGAATGATAGACTGATCATCTGTTAAAAATAAGCTAATATAGGTTATATACAGTTAGTTATATTACGTAATATATTTGTGAATTAATTAAACGACATTTTATGAAATAATCTTTATTTTCTTAAGAACAACATAAAAAACATAACATTAGGTTTTCTCTTCTTAAAGTAATTTTATCTATCTACTTAGATTGGCCTGCTGGCTGGCGGCTGGGCTGGCTTTTTGAACATTACCCTGTCTTGTCTGATCACACTTTTTTATAATATAGAACCGGATATTGTTATCTGTAATTCTTTACATCTTGAACCCAGACTTAACTTTATCACGAACTCGATGACTTGATGATTGCCAGCTCTCAATCTCATCTAAACGAACTAGTTATACATACAGAATATTAAAGGTCGGTTGCACCAAACCGTCAGTTAACGTCATTGTCATAGTAAAAATTTGTTTGTAGGTACGAAAAGTTAGACAGTTTTCTCTGTGATGAGTTGATGACTTAATTCGTTCATTAACCCTTTGACAGAAATCTAACCACGCTCACGGAAAATCGTGCCCTCAGCGCCAGTGCGTGATATCATGTCCAAAATATAACCGAGTGCGCTCGCGCACATGTTGCTCTAGCGTCAGTGGCACGACGTATCTGTCCGCTGCTCGGCGCTCCGCGGGTTGCCTGTGACTGGTGTGGTCTGTGGTGCAACCAACTCTAAAACTAACAACAAGCGCTATACCTCGTTTTTTTTTCAGATTAGAAAAATAACGGTCGATTTCGACTTTTATCTTTATCTTTTTCAGCCATTATATCTGGGCAAAATTTAAATGAGTCTACTTTTTACACTATTAGTGATACGCTTAATCCAATAAGATACAAAGTGGCAAATTTCAAAATAGTTTTCCCAAAAATCGCATACGATTTTTCTAATCTGAAAAAAAATTAAGTATAGAAATGTTACCTATTTACAAAAATATACTAGTTTAAGATCTTATTTACACTTTGTTTTAGCTTTATTTGTAAATCACAGAAAGGAGAAAGTAATTAACGTTAGGTACTACAGTACGCGAACAGTTTAGTGTTTCAATAGTTCCCAAGTGCGATTTTCTTTATAATTAGAGAACATAATCTGATAACTTATCGTGAAAAATATTTTTTTACAGTTTTAGACGTTGCGCTAGGTATTACATAGATATTTGTAAATAATACCAAGAAAAAATGTACAAGTTTTTTTTTGCACTCAACTATTTCAACGTCATCTGTTATTTTATAACAGTTTGGTTAATAGATTACGTGAGCTTAATTGAAAACAATTGGTCGAAATATGTATAAGTGACCTTGAATTCGAAACAAATCCGTTATAAAATGCGGAGTTATGTTGCAATAATAAAAATCGATAGCCTGGTGGAGAAAAATAAAACTTGTATGATTTTTTATTTGTGTAGTAAACCAATACACATATTTTACCTTGCGCAATAATAACAATTGTTAGAAAATTATTACTAATAAGGTCACAAAATAAAATCGATCTAGTGGATTATCTCGTTATTATTAGGTTAAAAGGTGTTCCCGTCCATTAGATCGCGCAACAATATCGCTACTTGGAAGTAAGAGATGTTCCTCTGATGAAGAGTCTTGTTGTGGCTGTGATGCTGTGAATCAAGATTCTATCGTATTTGAGGGGAATGAGCAATTGAGCATCCTTTGTAGTATCAGCGGACACAGGTGTACAAAGCATCAGCATCAGGCATGTGGGCATACGGACGCTTCTTTTTATTTAACCAGCCGAGTTCCTCCATTTTTTGGCTCGTTTTTGAATTTAGGGGTTTCTCGATTCCAATAAAATTCAAATTATTTGTCTTATTTAATCGCTTCTAGGACTCAGGTTTATATGATTTAGTCTAATAATGATTGGAAGTCGAGTTAGATGTATAAGTTTTTGGTATTTATTTTGAGTCACGAAATATACTTTGTATTTATAATATTTTTATAAAGGCTTGGCCAAACATATGGCGTGACGCGCGTCGCGACCGGGGCGGCTTTAAATACGTGCCAACAGGTCAGCGGCCACACACGACACACTGCGGCCGCCGCGCCCCTCCCCGCCCTGCCGCGCCCCGCCCCGCCCTGCCGCGCCCCGCCCCGCCCTGCCGCGCCCCGCCCCGCCCTGCCGCGCCCCGCCCCGCCCCGGCTCACTAACGTCGGAACTCAGACGGTAGGCAGCGCGTGGTGCGTAGTGCGAGCGTACCCATGTCTCATATATCATTTATATTATGGTTTAGATTATGGGTATAGAATTTGCACCACACCATGTGTTTGGACGAGCCTTATACAAAAGAGGCTACTTGCTTCTTCGCTCACGCACGGAGCAGTAGTAGCATTTAGTCACCGAACCAATTCAAATTACTGGATAATGGTTATTTTAACGCACAATAATGCTCCTCCTACAATGTAGTGCGATAGTTGTGCGAGTGAGCCACTGTTCCCTCCTTGACCCTAGTGTACTCGCGCCGACATGGAGCACGAGCTGTCGGCCCTACCCCGGCTGTGTAGGTCGCTGGGCACGCGCCTGCTTGAGCTGGCGCTGCAGCTCGGCCAGCGCGGCGTGCGCAGGTAGCGCGCCGACATGGAGCACGAGCTGTCGGCCCTACCCCGGCTGTGTAGGTCGCTGGGCACGCGCCTGCTTGAGCTGGCGCTGCAGCTCGGCCAGCGCGGCGTGCGCAGGTAGCGCGCCGACATGGAGCACGAGCTGTCGGCCCTACCCCGGCTGTGTAGGTCGCTGGGCACGCGCCTGCTTGAGCTGGCGCTGCAGCTCGGCCAGCGCGGCGTGCGCAGGTAGCGCGCCGACATGGAGCACGAGCTGTCGGCCCTACCCCGGCTGTGTAGGTCGCTGGGCACGCGCCTGCTGTAACGATGCACGTTACTTTATTATTTTAAGCATAAAAAATAACTTAAACTAACATTAGAGACTATTTAAATAATAAAATTCCAATTAAAACTAACGCTATTGCGCGCGACTGTACTTTGCGCATAACAACAGCGTCAGCAGTTTTGCTCCTTTATATTCGAGAGCGCGCTGGCGCACGCCCTTTTTCCATCACTCCGCGTTTGACCGTCTCAGGCGGCGGACCCGCGCCGGCTGCGTTCACGGCCTCTGCGCCGTGTCTTCTTACGCGCCGCGCGCGGGCAGACTTTATTGCGAATAATTATAAATTCAATTGTTTTGAAAAGTATCGGCTGTGCGGGCCTAGAAGTTAGATAGGTATAATGTGATACCGTTATACTAGCCCCGATGCAATGGAATTCGTCTAGTACGAAGAATTTTTTACATTTATCGGAATAATTCTTACACGGATACTTCTGATGATTAATGAATGGGGCCAATAATAGTAGTGTTTAATGTAGTTTATTTTAATTGTGAAATGAAAACACTAAGACTTTTGTTGCTGAAAAAATGGATTTTCCAAAACCATTGCCCAAATAAAGTTGGGCTCTCCTCTCGCACATTACATTTTGTAGACTCATAATTAAACGGGCAATATATAACTATGCCACGTTGCTTTCCCTAGGAATGGCCCTAGTCTCGCCATATGTTTTTGTAATAAAAATATTTGGCATACAAAAATCAGATTTTTTTTGCGTTTTTCAGAATGGTATTACTTGTACTTTAATTGTCTTTGTGTAGGATATTTTCATGAATACTCTAAATATTATCATTTTATTATAAAACGGTGTTGAATATTGGTCTAAAACTACTTTTCTGTACAAATGGGAAAACTTAAGAAAATGGTCTGAGTAGACGAAAACATATGCATCGGGGCTAGTAGTATAATCTACGTACTGTCTTGCACCCCATATAAGGGTAAGTGTTGAACGTTATTTTGTTTTAAGAAGTGCTACTTATTTTAATTCGCTATGTGCTTTTTCATTGTGTTCATTGTGTTTCCTCACATGCCTAGCAACAAGCATTATACGTTATTTATATAGATATATTGCACGTAAGCGCTGCGCCGTGGCGGCAAAAGTCCCGTTACAAAATGGCTGCCCATACATTCGGCCAGCGGTTTATTCGAACTCATTTCATGCAACTTCTGCACTACAGAGCTTGTTTTCATTTATTTATTAATTTATTAAATGTTAATTGTATGTTTATAATCTTGCCGCTCTGCTTTTGCATTTTTTCTTTCGCCTCATCATCATTATAACTCCGTTCTGGTAATGAACACCCACCAGCTACTTTCCGCTACTCCCTTGCTACTGCTTAGCGACAGCGTGGGGTTCATACCGAGCGGCTTTAATGAAGAACAATTCTAATTGTGAACATTCTTCACAGGGTGCAAGGTTACGGCTTTGGAAAGTCCCACGGTTGCAAGATCCGGACTAACATTTTTCGGCGGTGAGGAGCGCTCCCATCACAACCTGGTCACAGAGTAGGGAGGACACCAGAGGCCTCTGTCCGCCACACCAACTGCCACGTCACTCCCCGAGACGCCTCGTCACAACCCCGGACCGCACCACCACCAACCAGCTGCCAGGGGAGTACCTACCTGCGCCAGTGAAATCAGACAGGCTTAACGACCCGCTACCACGACCTTTTCGCTCGGGTTCTTTTGTTAATAAAATTTATTCTATTTGAAAGCTACTGGGTGTTTTCTTTGACCACACCCAGCCCTAAACGCTTCACTGCTTGAGCTGGCGCTGCAGCTCGGCCAGCGCGGCGTGCGCAGGTAGCGCGCCGACATGGAGCACGAGCTGTCGGCCCTACCCCGGCTGTGTAGGTCGCTGGGCACGCGCCTGCTTGAGCTGGCGCTGCAGCTCGGCCAGCGCGGCGTGCGCAGGTAGCGCGCCGACATGGAGCACGAGCTGTCGGCCCTACCCCGGCTGTGTAGGTCGCTGGGCACGCGCCTGCTTGAGCTGGCGCTGCAGCTCGGCCAGCGCGGCGTGCGCAGGTAGCGCGCCGACATGGAGCACGAGCTGTCGGCCCTACCCCGGCTGTGTAGGTCGCTGGGCACGCGCCTGCTTGAGCTGGCGCTGCAGCTCGGCCAGCGCGGCGTGCGCAGGTAGCGCGCCGACATGGAGCACGAGCTGTCGGCCCTACCCCGGCTGTGTAGGTCGCTGGGCACGCGCCTGCTTGAGCTGGCGCTGCAGCTCGGCCAGCGCGGCGTGCGCAGGTAGCGCGCCGACATGGAGCACGAGCTGTCGGCCCTACCCCGGCTGTGTAGGTCGCTGGGCACGCGCCTGCTTGAGCTGGCGCTGCAGCTCGGCCAGCGCGGCGTGCGCAGGTAGCGCGCCGACATGGAGCACGAGCTGTCGGCCCTACCCCGGCTGTGTAGGTCGCTGGGCACGCGCCTGCTTGAGCTGGCGCTGCAGCTCGGCCAGCGCGGCGTGCGCAGGTAGCGCGCCGACATGGAGCACGAGCTGTCGGCCCTACCCCGGCTGTGTAGGTCGCTGGGCACGCGCCTGCTTGAGCTGGCGCTGCAGCTCGGCCAGCGCGGCGTGCGCAGGTAGCGCGCCGACATGGAGCACGAGCTGTCGGCCCTACCCCGGCTGTGTAGGTCGCTGGGCACGCGCCTGCTTGAGCTGGCGCTGCAGCTCGGCCAGCGCGGCGTGCGCAGGTAGCGCGCCGACATGGAGCACGAGCTGTCGGCCCTACCCCGGCTGTGTAGGTCGCTGGGCACGCGCCTGCTTGAGCTGGCGCTGCAGCTCGGCCAGCGCGGCGTGCGCAGGTAGCGCGCCGACATGGAGCACGAGCTGTCGGCCCTACCCCGGCTGTGTAGGTCGCTGGGCACGCGCCTGCTTGAGCTGGCGCTGCAGCTCGGCCAGCGCGGCGTGCGCAGGTAGCGCGCCGACATGGAGCACGAGCTGTCGGCCCTACCCCGGCTGTGTAGGTCGCTGGGCACGCGCCTGCTTGAGCTGGCGCTGCAGCTCGGCCAGCGCGGCGTGCGCAGGTAGCGCGCCGACATGGAGCACGAGCTGTCGGCCCTACCCCGGCTGTGTAGGTCGCTGGGCACGCGCCTGCTTGAGCTGGCGCTGCAGCTCGGCCAGCGCGGCGTGCGCAGGTAGCGCGCCGACATGGAGCACGAGCTGTCGGCCCTACCCCGGCTGTGTAGGTCGCTGGGCACGCGCCTGCTTGAGCTGGCGCTGCAGCTCGGTCAGCGCGGCGTGCGCAGGTAGCGCGCCGACATGGAGCACGAGCTGTCGGCCCTACCCCGGCTGTGTAGGTCGCTGGGCACGCGCCTGCTTGAGCTGGCGCTGCAGCTCGGCCAGCGCGGCGTGCGCAGGTAGCGCGCCGACATGGAGCACGAGCTGTCGGCCCTACCCCGGCTGTGTAGGTCGCTGGGCACGCGCCTGCTTGAGCTGGCGCTGCAGCTCGGCCAGCGCGGCGTGCGCAGGTAGCGCGCCGACATGGAGCACGAGCTGTCGGCCCTACCCCGGCTGTGTAGGTCGCTGGGCACGCGCCTGCTTGAGCTGGCGCTGCAGCTCGGCCAGCGCGGCGTGCGCAGGTAGCGCGCCGACATGGAGCACGAGCTGTCGGCCCTACCCCGGCTGTGTAGGTCGCTGGGCACGCGCCTGCTTGAGCTGGCGCTGCAGCTCGGCCAGCGCGGCGTGCGCAGGTAGCGCGCCGACATGGAGCACGAGCTGTCGGCCCTACCCCGGCTGTGTAGGTCGCTGGGCACGCGCCTGCTTGAGCTGGCGCTGCAGCTCGGCCAGCGCGGCGTGCGCAGGTAGCGCGCCGACATGGAGCACGAGCTGTCGGCCCTACCCCGGCTGTGTAGGTCGCTGGGCACGCGCCTGCTTGAGCTGGCGCTGCAGCTCGGCCAGCGCGGCGTGCGCAGGTAGCGCGCCGACATGGAGCACGAGCTGTCGGCCCTACCCCGGCTGTGTAGGTCGCTGGGCACGCGCCTGCTTGAGCTGGCGCTGCAGCTCGGCCAGCGCGGCGTGCGCAGGTAGCGCGCCGACATGGAGCACGAGCTGTCGGCCCTACCCCGGCTGTGTAGGTCGCTGGGCACGCGCCTGCTTGAGCTGGCGCTGCAGCTCGGCCAGCGCGGCGTGCGCAGGTAGCGCGCCGACATGGAGCACGAGCTGTCGGCCCTACCCCGGCTGTGTAGGTCGCTGGGCACGCGCCTGCTTGAGCTGGCGCTGCAGCTCGGCCAGCGCGGCGTGCGCAGGTAGCGCGCCGACATGGAGCACGAGCTGTCGGCCCTACCCCGGCTGTGTAGGTCGCTGGGCACGCGCCTGCTTGAGCTGGCGCTGCAGCTCGGCCAGCGCGGCGTGCGCGGCCAGCAGCTGCGCGCGCAGGTAGCGCGCCGACATGGAGCGCACGAACTGCTCCGGCACGCACACCACGGCTTCTCCACGGGCATTGCCCAGAGACAGGGGCTGAAACGGACAAAAACGCATTTGAGCCAGAATCGCAAGTCTAATTATAAAAAAGAGCCGCCATCTAAATTTCTTTTTGATCCGATGATGTTGAAAATCGACTTGATGATAATTTAATTAAATAATGAATAAACTAAAACAAATAATGACCTCGTTGTCTCCAGAGCCGTGTGCCCTGGTGGCAGTAGCCAGCAACTTGCTGAAGCTGGCCTTGTTCATGATAATCTTGACCCCGGGTCGGTTCCCCGTGGCCGCGGAGCCGGTGGTCGCGGTAGTACTGCTGATGGTTCGGATCACTTTGCTCTTGGCCTTCATGGCCGCTTTGTGTGGCGACAGGATTGTGGCGTCTGCTGGCAGTTGGACGTATTTTATCTGTGGAAAAAAAATACATAAAATAAAATATCTTTTATAAAATAAACAATATTATATATAAACAGTATATTATAAGAAAACAGTATGGTTTGCCAATTTAAGGTATTTCTGGTTATACACTATATCCGTGACAACGACCAACGGGGAACATGCAAATTTCCCGAAAAAATATTACCCCGATTTTTATAATCTCGATTTTTATAATCCCGAATTTTGACAAGTACGAATGTCAAAATTCCGAATTTTGAAATCACGAAAGTAGAAAATACCGAATGCAATATTTCCGAATATTAGAAGTCCGATTGTTACTTGCTCGAATCCTAAAAATCCCGATTGTCAATTTCCCGAAAAATTTAATTCCGTTTTTTTTTATTCCGAAAAACTAATGACCGATCGGGTTTTTGGCGATTCGGTAATACGAATTTGGTTTTTTGTATATTCGGAATAATGAACCGCGAAGCGGGGCTTCGTCGACATCTTGGCGGGGGGTTCCATCCATTTGGCATAACTTCCGTGGCCAGAAACGTATTTGGCATAACATATTTGGCATAAGTGGTTTTCGAAGAATATTATTATTGCAGAAGTCATCGGTTCGCATAATATACATATAAAGAAATACCTAAGATTTCCTTGAAAGGTCTACACAATCTACAATGCATGACTGTGTCGGTAAAGTAGAAGTTTACTTAACAAGACGAACAGATGGCGCTGCCACCGTCATCGCTGCACTATCGGTAAAACAGTTTTGTTTTGGTAAAGATGGCGAATGGTCTGTGGTGAGGTTATAAAACCGGAGATCGAAATACGATAAATAAAATAGTTAAAAGTGTAAAGTGGGAATCGACATGCCAATTAATAGACTTTAAATGTCGTTTCTTTGTTTTCAGAGCAACACAACACGTTTATTTTGGCGGATTCCTTACAATCCTTGTGAATTGTCTTATAAAACGACATTTCTAGTAAAAACAAAAACATGGAAAAATTGAAATTTACATTCGAGGTACGAGCGACGGGTCCGGAAGGAAAAACAAATACAATATGCATAACCTCAATCGAGGTACCTGATGGGCGTGCGTTCGAAGTTCCTGACGATCTGAAGCCTGCTGGTAAACACACTGCCATCACGCCTACGGATGTATTCGCGAAAGTAAAAAACTCATTGAAAAAGAGACACCAAACACGGAAATTATGGATCCCACTAACTGAAGAATTGAGAAAAATCTATTTAGACGAAGGTGAAAATGTACAGTTTGGTGATCAATATTTGGACGAAATTATAAGTGAAACGAAACACTCAAATAGTAATACTAATAATACAGAACCTGTAAGTAAGAACTTAGGGAAAATAGCAGAACGGTTTTTACTGGAGAAGTTTTCTGGAAAAACAACAAACGTCGAGCAGTGGATTAAGGAATTTGAGAATGAATGTAAAAGGTTTGAAATGGTGCAGGATACTAAAAAAATTGAAATATTAAAACATTTAATGGATAAACAGTGCCTAGATTGGTACAACAGCATGGTGATAAAATTTACCATAGATTCAGACTGGACAATTTGGAAAAATAATCTGTGCGAGTCATATGGAAATAAAGGCTGGTCTCAGATTAAATACGCATTCACGTTTAAATACCAAGCGGGTTCGCTAATAGAATATGCAACAAAGAAGGAAAGACTACTCCTAGAGGTAAATAAACAGACTGACTCGCAGACAATGATTCATCTCATCGTAATGGGCTTACCAGGTTTTATAATGGACAAAATTGATAAGGGAAAAATAACTACCACCACAAGTCTTTTCAATGAACTTGGAAAATATGAGCATACAATAAATAAAAAGACTTACTATAAAACAAGAAAAAGTACCTTCGACACAAAAATAGGAGCGGACAAGATAAAACCCTGCAAAGTGTGTGAAAAATTAAACAAAGGTGCCCGTTACCATCCTGAAGAAAAGTGCTGGTTCAAGCAAACAGGGGACCAGGAGAACAAAAAAAATTATAAAAATGTAAACAATGTCTTACTAGATGTCGAATTGAGTGAAGATGATCAAAAAAACGCTTAATTACACCATTGATTAAAGTCAAACTAATATTAAATGATAAGTTAGAAGTATTGGGCTTATATGATCCAGGCTCTAACGTGTCTCTAGTTAATGCAAAATTATTAAAACTGAAAAAATCAGCAAAAAAAAATATAATGAAAATGCAAAATTAGTAACAATTAATGGTGTAAGAAAGGCAAAAGGTTTGACAAATTTGAAAATAAAAATTATGGAAATAGAAAAACATATAGATGTGTACATAGTGGACGGAAAAGAATTTAAGTACGACTTCCTAATAGGACTAGACATAATAAAAGAGTTTAAATTGGCTCAAGACGAAAACTTGGAAATCAGTCAAAAACCAGAAAGACTATCGATGGAAAAAGAAAAACATAAAAAAACTGCCTCCACAATTCCCAATGACAAAGTAAATTCAATATCTGTGAATTTTAATGAACACATACAAGAAGAGTTTAACACAGATATCAGTCACTTAAATGAAAAGCAAAAATGTGAAATAAATAAACTTATTGAAAAATACAAATCAAGCTTTGCGAAGGATAAATATGATATTGGAACTGTGAAAGACTATGAAGCCAGAATAGACTTGCTTGTGGATACATACTGTAGCAAACGCCCTTACAAATGTTCTATACAAGATAAAAAAGAAATTGAAGAACAGATTGAAAAATTACTTCAGAAGAATCTTATAGAGGAATCATACAGTCCGTTTGCTGCACCAGTGACCCTAGCTTTTAAAAAAGAAGACAAAAGAAGATCCAGATTATGCATTGACTTCAGGGAGTTAAATAAAATAGTTGTTCCGCAAGCTCAGCCATTTCCGTTAATTGAGGACTTAGTAATCAAGACGAGAAACTGCAAATATTTCTCGACACTGGATATAAACTCGGCATTCTGGTCCATCCCGCTACGGATTGAAGATAGAAACAAAACAAGTTTTGTCACACAGGAAGGTCATTATCAGTGGACCTGCTTACCATATGGATTAAAGACCTCATCGGCGATATTTCAAAGAATATTGAGTAACATACTGAGAAAACATGTCTTAACTGAATTCACCGTTAATTATATAGATGACATCCTAGTGTTTTCAAATTCTTATACTGAGCATATCAACCATTTGACGCAGTTATTAGAGGCAATAAGACAGGAAGGTTTCCGGCTAAAGTTTACTAAGTGTACATTTGCTTCAAGCTCAGTAAAATACCTTGGTCATGTAATACAGAATAACACGGTGCGACCACTGGCAGATAACTTAATTTCAATAAAAGAATTCCCAACGCCAAAGAATCAAAAAAATATCAGACAGTTTTTAGGTAAAATTAATTTTTATCGAGAATACATACCGAATAGCTCCATTATCTTAGAACCCCTGCATAAACTGCTCAGGAAAAATCAGAAGTTTGTTTGGTCAGCGGACTGTCAAAATTCATTTGAAGAAATAAAGAAATTAATGTGTACACAACCAATCCTGGAAATTTTTGATAAAGATTTACCAATAACAATATACACTGATGCGTCGCTAGAAGGAATTGGGGCTGTCTTGAAACAAAAACAGCCAAACGGAGAAGAAAAGCCTGTTGCTTACTTTTCAAAAAAATTGAATGAAGTTCAGAAAAGAAAAAAAGCTATATATTTGGAATGCCTGGCGATTAAAGAAGCCATACAATATTGGCAGTATTGGTTAATAGACAAAACATTCATAGTATACTCTGACCACAAGCCGTTAGAAAATTTAAACATCAAATCTAGACCTGATGAAGACCTGGGAGAATTAACCTACTATTTATCACAATACAATTTCACAGTAAAATACGCACCAGGTAAAGATAATGTAGAGGCCGACTGCTTAAGCAGGAATCCAGTATTAGAAGCCAATGAGAATTTAGAAGAGCAATTAAAAATAGTAAATTTAATAAAATTACAGGAAGTACTCGAAGACCAAGAAAAAAATAAGGATATTCAAAACTATAAAAACAATTTAATACATAGACACAATATATATTACAAAAAAATGAAGAAAAGAGAGAAGATAGTATTGTCAGAGGAATTTAGCATAAAGCTAATGAAAAAAGTACATGAAAATATGTGTCATATAGGTGTAAAACAATTACAGATGAAAATTGGAAAACAATATACGGCAAAAAATATGACAAGAAATATCAATAACACATGTAAAAACTGCGAGGTATGTATAAAGAATAAAACGAGAGGACAAGTTAAATATGGCTTAATGTCGCATTTGGGTCCCGCCACTAAGCCCTTCGAAATCGTTTCGATAGACACAGTTGGCGGATTTGGTGGATCGCGCTCGACAAAACGATACCTTCACATTTTAGTGGATCATTTTACGCGATACGCATACATAGTGACCTCGAAGACGCAGAATGCAAAGGACTTCATAAAACTAATAAATAATGTAATAAAAGATTATGAAATTGACATGGTCCTAACTGACCAATATCCGGGCATAAACTCCAAGGAATTTAAAGACTTCTTAAATGAAAAATCAATACAGCTGATTTTTACAGCTGTAAATGCACCATTCTCTAACGGTTTGAATGAGAGACTCAATCAAACTATTGTAAATAAAATAAGATGTAAAATGAACGAAAACGGGAATAAGATGGCTTGGACAACAATGGCTCACGACTGTGTGCACCAATATAACAATACTGAACATACAGTCACTGGTTTCACACCAAGATACCTTCTGGATGGTACAGATGATTCATTGCTGCCAAACGAATTAAAACTAGATAAAACAGTAGATGACTGGACTAAGGACAAAAAACTTGCATTCGAAAATTCAATTAAGTCTCATAACTATAACAAAATAATATATGACAAGAATAGAAAATTTCATAAATTCAATACAGGTGATATGGTATATGTAGAAAACGGACACAAGTTGAACAGAAAAAAACTGGATGAATTAAAGATTGGACCTTTTGAAATTAAAGAAAAAATTTCAAACTCTGTATATAGAATTGATACAGGCCATAAGAAGTTGGAATCAAATCTTTTCCATATCACGAAACTCATTCCAGCATCTGCATGAAAAAAAAAAAAAAAAAACAAATAATCATTGTAGCATGTTTGAAATTTTTCCTCCCGTGGAGGGGAGATATAAAGAAATACCTAAGATTTCTTTGAAAGGTCTACACAATCTACAATGCATGACTGTGTCGGTAAAGTAGAAGTTTACTTAACAAGACGAACAGATGGCGCTGCCACCGTCATCGCTGCACTATCGGTAAAACAGTTTTGTTTTGGTAAAGATGGCGAATGGTCTGTGGTGAGGTTATAAAACCGGAGATCGAAATACGATAAATAAAATAGTTAAAAGTGTAAAGTGGGAATCGACATGCCAATTAATAGACTTTAAATGTCGTTTCTTTGTTTTCAGAGCAACACAACACGTTTATTTTGGCGGATTCCTTACAATCCTTGTGAATTGTCTTATATACAATTGGCTAAATGTTTGCGTATCCGAATTTGAAATCGACTAATATTCACATGGCCGCTTTTTGATAAGTATAATTTTGTTTTGCATTATATTCAACTGTCCGAAAATAATAATCAGCATAATCTGTTTAGCATAATAGGCTTTAGGCGAATGTTTACTTTGCAGAAAACCAATTATGCAGAAATTACAATTAGCAGATTTATTGGTTTTGCTGTAAAAAATGGGTTAATTTTGGTTAGAACTCACCTTTAACTAAATCAAATGGCTGTTCAAATAGTGGGTTAGGTTAGGTTAGAACTGTGACCCTCAACCAACCCAAACGGCTGCAAAAAAAGTGGGTTAGGTTAGGTTAGAACTGTGACCCTCAACCAACTCAAACGGCTGCAAAAAAAGTGGGTTAGGTTAGGTTAGAACTGTGACCCTCAACCAACCTAAACGGCTGCAAAAAAGTGGGTTAGGTTGGAACTGTGACCCTTAACCAAATTAAACGGTTGCTCAAAAAGTAGGTCGGGTTAGGTTAGAACTGTGACCCTCAACCAACCTAACGGCTGCAAAAAAGTGGGTTAGGTTAGAACTGTGATCCTTAACCAACCCAAAACGGCTGCAAAAAAGTGGGTTAGGTTAGGTTAGAAGTGTGACCATACTGTGACCCTAAACAACCAACCAAAAAAAATCGGGTTTTTAAAATTTCGGAATAATGTTGAATCAGGATTAATAATTTCGGGTTTATGACAATCGGGATTCGTTGTTTTGAGATTCGGAAATATTGGTTTCGGACTTTTATTGCATCGGAATTTTTAAATTCGGTATTATATGGTTCGGGATTTTGAAAATCGGGGTTTTTACTATTCGGGAATTAAAATATTCGTACTTTAGTTATTCGGAATTTTAACTATCGGAATATTAATGGGTCGGGCATTACAAAATCGGGATTTTAAAAATCGGTAAAATGTTTATCGGGATTGTGTAGTGTACCCCGACCAACGAGTGGGGAATACCTGCATGTCCTCGTTGTCGGGCTCGTGTTTGTTCACAGTGAACACCTTGACGCCCCACCACCCGGCCACGAGCGGGGGCGGGGGCGAACATACCTGCATGTCCTTGTTGTCGGGCTCGTGTTTGTTCACAGTGAACACCTTGAAGCCCCACCACCCCGCCACGAGCGGGGGCGGGGGCGAACATACCTGCATGTCCTCGTTGTCGGGCTCGTGTTTGTTCACAGTGAACACCTTGACGCCCCACCACCCGGCCACGAGCGGGGGCGGGGGCGAACATACCTGCATGTCCTTGTTGTCGGGCTCGTGTTTGTTCACAGTGAACACCTTGACGCCCCACCACCCCGCCACGAGCGGGGGCGGGGGCGAACATACCTGCATGTCCTTGTTGTCGGGCTCGTGTTTGTTCACAGTGAACACCTTGACGCCCCACCACCCCGCCACGAGCGGGGGCGGGGGCGGGGGCGGACATACCTGCATGTCCTTGTTGTCGGGCTCGTGTTTGTTCACAGTGAACACCTTGACGCCCCACCACCCCGCCACGAGCGGGGGCGGGGGCGAACATACCTGCATGTCCTTGTTGTCGGGCTCGTGTTTGTTCACAGTGAACACCTTGACGCCCCACCACCCCGCCACGAGCGGGGGCGGGGGCGAACATACCTGCATGTCCTTGTTGTGGGGCTCGTGTTTGTTCACAGTGAACACCTTGACGCCCCACCACCCCGCCACGAGCGGGGGCGGGGGCGAACATACCTGCATGTCCTTGTTGTCGGGCTCGTGTTTGTTCACAGTGAACACCTTGACGCCCCACCACCCCGCCACGAGCGGGGGCGGGGGCGAACATACCTGCATGTCCTTGTTGTCGGGCTCGTGTTTGTTCACAGTGAACACCTTGACGCCCCACCACCGCGCCACGAGCGGGGGCGGGGGCGAACATACCTGCATGTCCTTGTTGTCGGGCTCGTGTTTGTTCACAGTGAACACCTTGACGCCGGGCCGCGGCGGCGAGCGCGCCGGACACGCGCGCACCACCACCCCGCCACGAGCGGCGGCGGGAGCGGGCGCGGGAACGGAAGAGGGAGCGGATACCACTTGTAAAGAAGAACTATTCTCCTTTAACATCAGCTTGCCTGCGTCTGAAAATATCATTTTCAAATTCATGCTTGTATTTGAGATGGTTGGTAGTGAAAGTTTTTATGATGTTCGAGAGATAATAAAATGTAGGGAGTACGCTAGTGCAGTATACCGGAGAGCACGACGGTGCGCCCGTTCTGCAGCGCCGACAGCACGGTGCTGCCGTCGTCGGCCGGCAGCAGCGTGATGCCGTGCTGCCGCAGCAGCGCCGCCGCGCCCGTGGCAGCACTCTGCTCCGCCGTGCTCACCAGCGGCTGCTGCTGCTGCTGCTGCTGTGTCACAAACAGTACCATAGATAAAAATATAGAATAAAAAAATGCGCTATACGTGACATGACGAAATTAAAATAAATGTCCGATTTTTTTTTACCACAGAGTCCACAGAATTCTAAAAATAGTATTACATTTCTGTAAATTTCAAACAAACTGTAAACTACAAAAAAATACCTCGTTGTCTAGATTCTGTTTGTGCAGTTTGTGCGGTATCCTGATGGGTTGTGCGAGTTTCTCCTCGACAGGGATCTCCATCTGAACAGTTTCATAAGCCTTTGGCTCCGCCACGTCCTCCACCGCCATTTCTTCTGCAAAGTTTCCTTTTATTAATACTTAATGTAAAACGGATACTGTATATATGACCGGCCAGCTGAAAGCATAGATGAATTAGCACCCGGGCCGGGGATCGGGTCCGCTAGTACGCACCTTGTATGGCGCGCACGGAGGCCTGGTGGTGCCGGTCGGCCAGCGCGTCCTCCACGGCGCCGCGCACGGCGGGGAGCCGCGCCGCCAGCTGCAGCGCGCTGCGCCGGAACTTGCAGCGCGCGCGCGGGTCCGCGCCGCGCCGCACCAGCAGCGCCGCCAGCGCCGCGTGCCCGCGCGCGCACGCCCAGTGCAGCGGCGTCATGCGCAGCATGTCCCTGCCACCGAATACTACATTAACGCGCGCATACGTTACGAAAGGTGGAGGAGCGTAGCGAGGACGTTCATTCACCACAAAACCGGTAACACGATCTAATTTCAATATAATACTGTGTACTATTAGTGCAGAGTAAAGATAATAAATATAACATAAATGTGTAAGAATTACCGGCAATCGACAGCCGCGCCGTGGTCGAGCAGCACCTTGGCGACGGCGTCGTGGCCCGCGTGCGCGGCCAGGTGCAGCGGCGTGCGCTCCACCTTGGTGCGCGCGTCCCTGCTGACCCCCGCGCGCAGCAGCACCGCCGCCGTGCTCGCGTGCCCGCCCAGCGCCGCCAGGTGCAGCGGCGACGTGCCCAGCTACAACACACACGCCGTCACACACACACCCCCGCGCGCAGCAGCACCGCCGCCGTGCTCGCGTGCCCGCCCAGCGCCGCCAGGTGCAGCGGCGACGTGCCCAGCTACAACACACACGCCGTCACACACACACCCCCGCGCGCAGCAGCACCGCCGCCGTGCTCGCGTGCCCGCCCAGCGCCGCCAGGTGCAGCGGCGACGTGCCCAGCTACAACACACACGCCGTCACACACACACCCCCGCGCGCAGCAGCACCGCCGCCGTGCTCGCGTGCCCGCCCAGCGCCGCCAGGTGCAGCGGCGACGTGCCCAGCTACAACACACACGCCGTCACACACACACCCCCGCGCGCAGCAGCACCGCCGCCGTGCTCGCGTGCCCGCCCAGCGCCGCCAGGTGCAGCGGCGACGTGCCCAGCTACAACACACACACCCCCGCGCGCAGCAGCACCGCCGCCGTGCTCGCGTGCCCGCCCAGCGCCGCCAGGTGCAGCGGCGACGTGCCCAGCTACAACACACACGCCGTCACACACACCCCCGCGCGCAGCAGCACCGCCGCCGTGCCCGCGTGCCCGCCCAGCGCCGCCAGGTGCAGCGGCGACGTGCCCAGCTACAACACACATGCCGTCACACACACACCCCCGCGCGCAGCAGCACCGCCGCCGTGCCCGCGTGCCCGCCCAGCGCCGCCAGGTGCAGCGGCGACGTGCCCAGCTACAACACACACGCCGTCACACACACACCCCCGCGCGCAGCAGCACCGCCGCCGTGCCCGCGTGCCCGCCCAGCGCCGCCAGGTGCAGCGGCGACGTGCCCAGCTACAACACACACGCCGTCACACACACCCACACTCACACCCACACCGCGCCGTGCCGTGCACCCACACTCACACCCACACCGCGCCGTGCCGTGCACACACTCTAAACTAAACTAAACCCGTCGAATGTCATTCATTACAAATTTGCATAATTAGGTACTAGGCATCTGAAAATAAATTACTACCCAAGTAGCAATGGAATGTCTTAAAAAGGGTTTGTGGATATCTTGAAGACAATTAGACAAATTTTTGCTGTTGTCTTGGTTAAGACCATTATGTCCCTGAAGATCCCTTGAAGATATACTTAAGATACAGTTTAGAAAAAGTGGGCACAAACTTATAGTCAATATCAAGAAAGAGTTCATACTATTGCTTAGACAAACTTAAACCCTACTTAAGAATGGGGGTTTAACAGATCTCTAAACTTTGGTTTCAAGATATCTCGAAGGTTGACTTAATACCAAGAAATAAACTTAAAGATATCTACAAGACTTACTTTAAACTATTAACACTGAGTTGCACAAATTCGATCCCCTCTTAACAAAGAAAATTTTAAAACTTTTTTTACTCATGGAGTTGTATTTTAGAAAACATGGCGAACTTTTATAAACTATAACAAGAATTCATTGAAGGATTATCAAAATGGCGATTAACTATTTTCTTTACGTTTACGAAATACCGTTTTATGTCACTATAAGCATTTAAAAACTATAACGCATGATTGTTTATCGTGTAAAATTGATCGAAAGGGTTATAAAATAGACGGGCCTACAAAACACTGGAAAAATAGCAATAAATATTAGGAATAATATGATGCTAAATGAAAAATTTGCTTACTTACAGAGCAGAATACTACTTTTCTGTAAATGTTCGAGATATAAATGCAATTATTATCACTATAACAAAAATCTAACTTCAATGTGCTTAAATTTTGTATGATTTAGCGTCGGAATTTTTCAATTTCTTTTTTACCAAAAGTATAAAATGGCGTTAAGTCTTATTATTCTTAACGAACTATGACTTAAGACGATACTGATTTTGTAAGGTTACTTTAGATAAAGTATAGAAAAATTTGATTTAGAGTAGTACTGGTTTAGAGATATTATACTTAACTAATACTAAAAACTGAATTAGTGTAGTTCTACTTAATACTTAATGGGACTTTACAGAATCTTTAGTTTGATTTAGTGAATGCAAGTTGCCGTCCATTGACGGTATTCTTTATGCAACATAAACCATTAAATAGAAATATAAATAATTTATTCGTGGCGAACGGTTACATGGTATTCACACATAAAAAAACAGGTAAGGAATATGAGAAAGAAAAAAAAACAATCTAACGACAAATGATTCTCTGCGTTTTCGCTGAAAATTGTATTGCCGAATTTCACTTGCCAACCAACTTTTCGCAGAAGTTTCATTTAGCCAAATTTTATTTCCCAACTTTACATAATCCAACCTAACCTAACCCAACCTAGTAGGTAATTTTCATTTCCCAACTAAGGGGTTGGGCAATAAAATGGTTGCGAAATAATTATTTGGTAAAAGTTATTCGGCCAAACGAAACATCTGCGAAAAGTTGGTTGGCAAGTGAAAGTTGGCAATACAATTTTCGGCGAAAAGGCAGGATACCTACTAATCTAACATGACATACCTATCACATCTAAGCCACGGTACGGTCACGACTCAGTATGATGCTGACCTGGTTGGGCTAACGCAGGTCTTCCGGACTTTACGTGAGTAAGTGAGTGAAGGCACGGAGTGCGACACAACATTGAAATAACTAAAATAAAAAACATAGCGCAATAAAATATTACATAGGGATTCAAACTTAATTTTATCTACTTTGACTCTCTATGTTATAGTAGTAAATCAATAATTAGATGAATTAGGTATTTTATAACTAGCTTTATCCGCCCTTCTGGCATGTACACTACACTCACCTTTTTTGTTTGTATTTAATATTTTACATGTGGGTAGTTTTTCTGTACATTGTATTTTAGATAGGGGTAAATATATTTTTCCTCAGTCAACCCGTGACCACGATCGCTGTAAAGTGTTCGAAACGTCGGGATGTAATTTAAATTTAGTATACGCGATATAATCTGTTTAAAGTTGTTTTATTTCAGGGGAGTGCTTAATCATAATTATTTTGTATGGGATTTTTTTTCAGAAACCTATTGAGTGTGTTATTAAATGAAAGGGTTTTTGAGGCAATTCTAAAAATATACCACAACTCACTAGAGAAGTGCTACTAAATTAATAAAATAATTAATTAAACTTGTGTGGCAAATGAACTACTGCTTTCCAGATTTTTTCTTCCCTTGCCTACACAATGAAATGTACCATTCATAAATCTGAGCTGATATGTACCTATTACAAAAAAAAATCATCGTTTTTGCTGGCTGTCCATTTACACTTACGGAAAAATATTACGGAAATGATTTAACAAATAATGAATGAAAAAAGACATGATGAGTTAGCTAATATTTTTTTTTAGTGGTACATATCAAATGGGTCAAGCTGTATCTTATTATTGGTGGAGGTTGGTACTATCGACATGCAATTTGTCAAAGACCAATCGAACATCTTAAAAATACAGGTTCAGTCTAGACACATGTCCAGAAAACGGTATCGTTGTTTTGTGGAATATATACCATATTGCAAAGAAATTGACGGTATTAAAAACTTCTTCTGCGAGTGTGCATGCGGATTACGTACAGTCAGCTGCATGCTGCTCCCATATTGCAGCAATAGTTTATTATTTATCACATGGTAGATTTTTAACTAAAATACCTAGAACAGCCGGAAAACTGATCAGTCTGTTTAAAAAAGGCCTAACTATCGTAATTAACGAAAATAGTGACGACGACTATTAGCCTCCTAAGTCCCAAATAGCTTTAAAAAGGACAAAATGGCGTTCATGGTTGAGTCCTGAGTTTTGAAAAAAAAAGATGTCACTATGACCGAAAGAACTTTTAAAAGGTCTAAAGCAACATAGTCATTGAGTCCTGAACTTTTAACGGCAATTTAATCTAATTTATACGCAACTATACCATTTTACCTAGAACAAACATTAATCAGTAATAAAGAAACTTTATTTTGTACTAAGTCAGTTTATCCATACTTTTGTTCTTTTTAAAGGACTCTCGTTCTTAGTGTGTACTAGGGAACATAATAATAGTAGGTAAATAAACAAGGACATTGGTTACAACCTTTAGTTTTATTCAGTCAAATAGTCAAATTACAACTAAAACAAGAAATCTAAAAGTAAAATTTATTTACAGGCTCTAATTTCAGGCTCTTTATACGAAGGATCTTTATTTATTTATTTATTTAAACTTTATTGCACAATAAAAAGAGTACAAACGGCGAACTTAATGCCAAAAGGCATTCTCTACCAGTTAACCGTCGGGCCAAACAGAGATAAAAAGAAGGTAATAGGTGCGGGAAATTATTACAAACGTGGGAAATTCTAAACTGAATATAGCTGCTAATTCTAAATATATATGTTAAATATAAACTAATTCATAGATACATAACCGTAGCATTTGCATAAATAAAACAAATATATAATTAAAAATATATACTTATATATATATATATATATTAAATATATACATAAACATATATATATACATATATACCTGCTACTAGACTGTCATGAGATCTAGCTATGAGATTTTTCTAGAAAATGTTTGCGCAACTTGCTCTTGAAAGAGGATTTGGTCTGAGCTTGGCGTATCTGAAGGGGGAGGGCGTTCCAAAGACGAATAGCGTTTATGGTGAAGGAATTAGACATAGAGCCAGAGTGATGAATAGGGATAGAGAGTATTAGTGTACGGGAGGAACGGAGCTCACGGCCTGGCTGTGCCGTAACAAATTGGAATTTAGACCGCAGGTACTCCGGTGCAGCTGGCTCCTTTAATATGCTAAAGAGCGTACACAGAACCCTGAGGCACCTACGTTCACGAATGCGAAGCCAATTGAGTTTTCGCCGAAAGGAAGAGACATGGTCATACTTGCGGAGGCCGTAGATAAATCGGATGCAGCTGTTTAGGAGCCTATCTAGCCTATCCAAGAGTCCTTGCGAGACGTTGGTAAGGCATACGTCGCTATAATCAATTATTGGCAGCACCAGGGCCTGAATGAGAAGAGTCTTTGTACTTGTCGGTAGAAAATGTTTAAATCTGTACAATGCCCTCAAGGTATTAGTGACTCTACGACACACGTCAGACACCTGGGGTTCCCAAGTTAAGCAGCGGTCAACAATCAGTCCCAAATTCTTTACCTGCGATGAGAGTGGTATAACGGCACCCTCAAAGAGAACCGGTTTTAGTAATGCACAGTCATAGAGAGAGTCTAAGCGTGGGCTCCCAAGAATGATAGCCTGGCACTTAGATGGGTTAACTGCGATCCCGAAATTTTTCGACCAAGATGAAATGCTGGAAAGGTCTTTGTTTATGCGTGCTATATCGTCATCATCAGCATCTTCTCTTTCAGATTCATTCAAGAGCTGGTCTACATCCTCATCGCGTAACGCTAAAACAAAATAAAATTTAATAAAACCGGCCCTGCACTTTCTAGTAAAAGTATAATACCTAATTATCTAATCTACCTACTATAAATCTAGCACTCCTGATCTTCATAACCAAGAAAGTTTATGAATGCTGCGTTTTAAGGTTAACTGTGTCGTTACCTTATATCCAATAATTCTAACACAGTTGTTGTAATATTTACATAATAAGAATATTATTAAATTCAAGCCAAAAAGATAACTAAAAACAGAACACTATACATCAGTTACTTAAGGCACTAAGACCGAACGCACTTTTAAAAGGACAAATTATTTTACCTTGAAAAATTACCGTTTACGCCGCATGTTCACCAAAAATAACACAATGAAGGTATACTTTATGAATTTATAAGTACAAACACAGTTTTGATGGAAGTAAATATCAATATTTAGCTAAAATATGAATGGATTTACTTACGTAGTTTCCGACGTGCTGTCAATTGTGACCTGTTCCTGGCTACTGCAAATAAATATGGCATCTTGCTATGGTTCCATTCTATGCGTGCGAAAGGGATGACCATATAAACATTAAGATAATGACTTTAAGGTCTAAAATATCGCGGTAAATTTCGAAAAATGATTTTGTACCTTTAAAAGGCATCTCGTGCTTAATGACAACTGTTACTTTCGAATCGTCAGGACTTAACAGTGGTTGCCATTTTAGCCTTTTAAAAGCTATCTCGGTCTTTATAACAACTATATTTTTAAAAGGTCGGGTCTTAGGAGGTTAAGTAAAGACTTTTTTTTGTTATGATGCACCAATGCTAGACGCTTGAATTTAATTTATGTTATAGGCCGTCAAAAAGGCTATTATGTGTTAAAAAATTGGAGGTGTCTCTCTCTCAGAACTTATGAAAAAAAAAATAATGAAAAATGTTAACCCTTGAAAAAAAATTTTTGTCTATGGAATGTTATGCGGTTTATAGTGACATATTGTGCGTCTCGGCTAAGTGTATTACATGTTTAAAGCACGAATTAATTCAATCAACAGAAGCGGAAATATTCACGAAAAATGATTTTTCTTAATAATTTTTTTTCTTGGAAAGTAAGAAGAGGAGAATGCTGTAATTTTGTATAGGAGTTACTAACAGCAGGGCCCATCATCACAAAAAAAATCAGCCTGAAAAGCTATTAAGGCACAAGATGTTCCCTTACCCTGCCATGGCCTTTCGGCGTTCCAAAGCATGTTGTTTTAAAATGAGAGCTGAACTACGTTTATATGGGGACGCGAGTTCACGCGAGCGTCCTGGCGACTCTTAATAAAATGTTTTATGTCCATTTCCATTTTATTATGAGGCTCAATTTGTAATTAATCAACGGCGCTACTATTGAGCTATAAGGGCCTCTGGTACGGTTACAATTAAATCGGAATCAGCCATACAAACAATACCGGAATTGCAGGGCCCTCTAGCTACTTAGTTAAAATTTCCTCACCCCAACCATGAAAATTTATATCCGTTTTGTTGAATCCGATATAGGAAAGGATGGTAGAAAAGGCATCAGACGATCTAGCCGACTTTGACACCTGTATTACCAACCAATTTACTTATTTATTAAATATTAAGTCATAACAAATAACAAAGAAAAATAATTTTATGAATAAGATTTTAGGATGACATAAAATACGTCCCTTTCATATTTTTATTATAAATGAGAAATATTTTTAAAACTGTTACAGCCATCTAAAAGAAACACAAAACAATATTATTTATTAAAATATTAATAAAATATAGGAAATAGGCTCTTCGTTTTAACAAATCGCTCTTGCGAATGAGGCCGAAATAACCAAATGTTTTTATAACTAGTTCATCACCTTGGCAACATTGTTCGGTCATCGGATAAATGTAATTGCTCAACTCCTGGTGACCCTACCCAGAGTCCTGAAATCGGATCCGACCAAAGGGATATATGTAATAGGCCCTATAAATATCCTTAACTTAACTTGAACTGAAGAACCAAAGATAAAATAATATACTTAGTCGGTTCATAAGTTCTGTCACTCGGGTTTTGGTTGGTAAAATAGGAACTGTTAGCAAATCCTTACTATTTTCATATATGGTTAGAAAGCCTATTTAACAGTGATCAATTTAAGATATTATGTAATGCAAATACTTGTGGCAGTTTTACACAATTCCTTGTAACATTTTAAAAAGCGCAATAAAGAAGTACGTTAAAAACACGCGCCCTATTTGAGTTATTTTAGACCCTAATTATTTTTATTCAATTCTAAGAGACTAGAATCTTGCATGCTGCATTAGCTTGGTCTTTTACCTTCCTTGGAATATATAATTAACATGGGTCTAACCCACAAGAAGACTGGTATACACAATTTTGTTAGACTACCTTGATGTATAGCAGCAAAATCTAAGCGTTTTGGTCATAACTGAAAAATACGGTAAGGTTCGGGAGGAGAATATCTGAAGTATAGACTTGTAAGTCAACTAAATATAGGTTTCGGAATCTGATTTAATCTTCTACTTTCCTAAAAATAACGATTTGTAACTCCTGGACAACTACAGCATGATCTTCACCAACTTTTGTGAAGTATACTTTTCACAAATCATCGCCGTGTTTTTGTCAGACAACAATCACCAAGTTTACAAGGATCTATAAAATACGCGATCGTGATTTTAAATTAATCATAGTATATTTTAATCTGTATGAAATAAGCATTCTTTATGTCTATGTTTTTTGAATAAAAGTTTTGTATTTTATCAGTCAAAACTCTTGTGGCAGAACTTAAGGACATACTAAGTAAAATATTACCAAAATTTAGACTAAATAGCTGCAAATTTGTAGTTTTACCCGTTCATTTCATCAATTTTATATAAAATTTGACGAAAAATGTCCAATACAGGAATTCCTATATTTCGATATTGGTCCGCTTCAATAGTCGTCTCACACGCAAAAGGCACAAAGTAATAATTACCAGCCATATTGTGTTTTGAAAATTAATGCGAATGCGAATATTTGCCGCTAATATTCGCTAATACGAATATCGGGCCAATGACCCAGGCATTCCTTTAATATTTAATGATTCAGACGTGATATTTTCTAAACGAATTTTATACCTGCGGAAAGCAAAACCACGAAAACATTAAATAAACTTTTTATTTCATCCATCTATAACTGGTTCTAGTTTGTTGAAAAACGTCCCGTTAAACTTATTTTTACTTAAACTTGAGTAAATTTAGTGAAAAAAGAATACAATTAGTCTTTAGTAAACCAATTTATGCAACTTGGTGTTACAATCATCTTAAGTTTATTTACAAAATCAGTTTTTACTTTGCGATTCTAAACCGATACTTGAATTATACCATTGAGTCTTAAGTGAGCCTTGAAATAATCTGAGTTGAGTAAAAAACACATTTTTAGACTTAATCGTAGACAGACATAACACTAAATAGTTTTAAAAATACTTAAGTAGGTTTTAGGTATTCTTAATTTGCTAAAGTAGGGGTACCTTAAAACTATTTAGTTTTTAAGACTAAAATTACTTAAGAAAGTCTTTTTAAATTTAGCTAATTCTAATTTTAGAAACAGTTAAGATATATAAGGTTTAACCACTATTCTTGTTTGCTACTTGGGTAGTAGTCCGTCTCGAACTGAGAACTCGCGATTTACTTGCAAACGAGTTGACCAATATAACAAGACCCTAAGAAGATTTTTTTTTCTCCTTCTAGCTCCATAACCACTTGATCGATCCTGCTCATATACGAACTTATAAATTTTATGTATCTCTGCTACAGCCCCAAGAAATTTCATAAAGATTAGAAAAATATTACTAAAGTTATCGTCAGACAAACTATCGAAATCAAAAAGCCATCCAAATGCCGAGACGTCCCAGTAGCCAGGTGACAGATTGGTCTGGAGTTTTTTGTAAGAACTCACTTTGCTTATGCTCCGCGTGTTCGATAATTCCAAGTTGCCAATTAAAAGTGCTTCTAAACTAACCATATTTTTAGGGCAATGTGTGGCTAGCTTAAAGCGACCGAGAGTGTGATGCCAATAGTAAAACTGTAGCCCACTGAGAAGTCTCTTTAAGCAGAACAGTTTGCATCTCCTACGGATATTTAAATTGTGAGGACATGATAAAATGTGTAAGACAAAAAAACATAGTTACCCAGTCAGTGGTGAAAGGCGCTCCCTGTGCCATCAGCTCCAGTACCGTGTTGGTGTCTCCGGCCCGAGCGGCCAGCAGCAGCTTCCGGCCCAGCTCCACGCCGGCCGACGTCGCCGCACGCGCATTTGTGGTGCCGGGTGCCACTATCTGTTCTGGCTATGAATATAGAACCACACAACTGATTATTGAATCTTTCAATATATTCATCAAGTAGTCAGGTAAAGCATGAAGTTGTAATAAACACAATCCTGTCCTCACTTTGGAGATGCAACTTTTTTCTCTTTGTTATGACAATAATGAGACCTTAAAAGTTAATCAACCAATTTCAAGATTTTGAAGGACGTCCCGACGAATTGAGAACCTCCTCAATTCGTCGGGACCAAATATTCAAAGATGGCTAGACGAATTTGAAAAATTCTATTTTTGTTTTAACACTTTCCGTACCACACTTCGCTACGCGCTACGCTCATAGCCGATCCTAGCGTTTTCCCGCTTCGTAGCGGAAAGCACCTACGAAAGGAGAGCCCGCCTAGCGGGTTCCTGGTCGTGAAAGTGTTAAAGGGATACTTCACAATTGGTTCCATTGTCATCAGGTCAGGATCTGATGATGGGATCCTGGAGAAATCGAGTAACTATTATAGACACACCTATAGTGATTTCAGTATTTTTTACAGCAACTCGGGGATTTTCTCTTGGCCAGCAGAGCCTAAGTGAAGTTGGTTCTTTTTTTGTTTAAAATTATTATTTTAGACTAAAATGTTATATGATTGCTCGTTGCGTTTTGGAGTGAAGCCATATGTAGTGTTTGTCATGCATATGCTTGCTTAGTATACATATAAGGACCCATGTATCCATATATTATTCAGTAATTATCTTCTTCTTCTTAGTCGTTCCCTCATGCCTGAGGATCGTGACCATATGCAATCGCCCTCCATGCAGTCCGGTTTTTGGCTAATTTTACTGCCTTGTAGAGGCTTCCATTAGCAGCCCTCTTTATAGCGTCGCTCCATCGCACTGGAATGGGACCTTTACTACGCTCGCCCTCCACGTGTCCAAGAATGATTTGTTTCTCCAGACAGTGTCTAGGCGACCTCATAATGTGTCCGAAGAAACAAAGGATCCTCTCTTGACAGATATCCGCAAGTCGCCTTGTGATGCCGAGTTCCTCTAATATGGATTTATTTGTCCTTCTGGCCGTCCATGGGATCCCTAATAGTCTCCTCCAGCACCACATCTCGAAAGCGTTTATTCTGCTGTACTCTTGGCTCTTGATGCACCAAGTCTCAGCGCCGTACAAAAAGATGGAGAACACAAGTGCGCGGACTAAACGTACTTTTGTTCTACGGTGAATACTGCGATTTTTCCACACCGTATCAAGATTCGCCATAGCGCTTTTGGCCATCCCGGCTCTGCGGATGATCTCAGTCAGACATTTGCCGTCATTTGTTATCAGCGACCCCAGGTATACAAACTCTTCCACGTTTCCGTAGCTCTGAAGGGCATCTGCATCTTGTAGTTTCTGACGTCGGTCCACCACCATTATTTTAGTTTTTGAATGGTTGATCTTTAGACCGACTCTAGCACTCTCTGCTTCCAGTTTTCTAAGAAAGGATGCTAGCTCCACATGACTTGATGCTACTATGGTTGTGTCATCTGCATACCTAAGGTTCGTGACAGTCCTGCCACCTACCGAAATTCCGCCTTGCCAGTTCTCAAGCGCTCTCCTCATGATGTGTTCGCCATAAATATTGAACAACTTCGGAGACAAAACGCACCCTTGACGAACGCCTCTCTCTGTGTGAAACGGCTTCAGTAATTATATGCATCTATTTAAGCTGGTTATTTACTTACTAACCACCGGCGGCCCCCCTTATAATACAAATAATTTTAATATAAACTATACAAATAATAAAACAAAACCGTAAGTGAAATAGACTGTGATTTTGATATTTTACAAGGGATATGTGCCTACCTAATAATTATCATTTTTATGTCAAGAATAGAACACTCATTACAAACAAAATTTCCATCTAAGCTTGTTCTTACAAATGTTTCTAACAAATGATACTGCTAATAGATAGTAGTAATGCTAGTGTAAATAGTACTGACCAGGATGATCTGAGGCGCGGCAGTGAGTCGCACCACCACCTCCTCCTCCGGGGCCTCCTCCGCTTCCGCCATGCCTCAAGCACCTCCTGCACGTCACAACATCATTATACTTATCATTGTGTCACTGATTCTTATTGGACATGCTAAAAACAATGTTTAAATGGTGTTTCTGTGATAGTATATGGCAGAAAATAATGAACATGTTGTATTTTGGAAACGGGACATATATTCGGAGGATCATATTCATAAAAATAAACAGTGGAAATAATAAATACACTAACAAATTAGCTACTTCAATAGGTACCGCTTTCACGCAAAATAGGCGCTAGACGTCGAGTTGCCTGGCCCGTTCTACATTAAAATAGGTACCGCTTTGTGATGATTATAAACAAAGGAATATACAAATGAAGTAGTAAGTAGATGCAAACAATTACAAGAAACGTGTAAAAAAATATTATATAGGTTACCTGCAGAAACATAGCTTCAGAAATACACTAAATTGTAAGCTGCTAATCACATATATGTTTGTTGTTTATGATGAAAAATAACTCTCCGGTTCCATGACATAACCTTGACCAATAATCTTTGTATTTTATTCCTTTTAGGGTTCTAATAAAGCCTGCCTGAATATTATGCATTGACCAATGTAAATACTCAAAGAATGAAAGTAGAAAGCGGTATTTCGCGCCGCAGCTCCTCATGAAAATTAACAGGATAAGGATGTCATCTAGCTATTCGATACGATCGGCGATCGCCATAACTATGCACTTCCTTTTCCTGTCAGAACGGAAGTGATTCTAGGCTATCAACACTTTCTTATAGCTTAATATAAATTAAAAACACGATACTTACAAATAATAATCTAGGTGCGCCACCTAATCAAGACGTTTCTTACTTTCCCTTATTTATTCAATACGAGAAACGTGGACGTCAAAATTTTACAACCATTTTTGCAATGAGAGACACAATTTTAAAACCGCGAATTCAAACGTCAAAATAAAAAAGTTTTATACATTCCTTTTCTAAATTTAACTCCCAAAAAGTTATCTACAAGAGAGACAAAATAAGTCAAGCATTATTTTTCTCGATAGTTCCAATAAAAATAAACGATTTTAATTCGAGTAATGAATAAAAAAAGTTCAATATTTCGGCTGAATTTTGGCCGATGTTGGTAGTGGACCATAGAATTTCATAGACATTAGTTTACATGGACGCGTTCAGGGAAATATTTTTTGTTCCTTATGTTGGCTAAAAGCGTTATTAGACATTGCAACCTGCAGGGCCCAATCTATCAGGTTGGCAGGTGTAATTACAGGTAGGCACAGACCTATATAGAGGGGACCTGACATATGAATATCAATATGTCCGTCTCGTTTTAACTCAGCACTATATTCATAAGCAAAAAGGGATGACTAGTATATACGTAAAAACCTAATGAAGCCGAAAAATCTGCCATATTGTGAGCTGATGACGTCATCTTCTGTCAGTTGAGTGGTAATTATTTTAGGGTTGTACTGTATTTATCGAAATTGATATCGATCTATTATTAATGCCTACTACCATTTTCTTGTTTCATTATGCTACCCAGCTTGAAATCCACACGAATTATCTTATCTAAATAATAATTATTTCCTGATAAGTACCTATTAAAAAAAACTGGCGATTTCTGGGGAGTCTCTGTCGATGTTGTCAAATCCCTACTTGAAATAGTAACCCCTGCCTTGGCAATTGTATTTACCTAACAAAAGTGTTGACTGCGGTGAGGTCTTGTGGCCTGTGAGGCCTTGGTCACTATCGATATCGATTTATCGACAAAACCTTACACAGTAAAATCTTCTTGGAAGCACTATGAACCGCCATGTTGTGAGCTGTAGTGACTTCAAATTTTTCGTTGATATGCCATTTCCATATTATTCCTTTTTATTTGCAGGTAGGGCCCGTAGGGAGCTGAAGGAGGGGTAGGGAGCTGAAGGAGGGGAGGGCGAGGCAGGGTACACAACAGATTGGGCCCTGCAGGTTTTAATGTCTAATAGCCGTTTAAGGGTCACAACACACCTAGCGGAATTCCTCGCGGAATTAGCGGAAGTAGCGGAAATTTGTCTATGGTAGCAGATTTTTTGTATGGAAGCCATAGACAAATTTCCGCTACCATAGACAAATTTCCGCTACTTCCGCTAATTCCGCGAGGAATTCCCCTAGGTGTGTTGTGACCCTAAATGATTAATGTTAGAGTTTAAGCGGTATTACACATTGCAACCTGCAGGACCCAATCTGTTGTGTACCCTGCCTCTTCCTACCCCTCCTTCAGCTCCCTACAGGCCCTACCTTCAATTACACCTTCCAACCTGACAGATTGGGCCCTGCAGGTTGCAATGTGTAATACCGCTTTTTGACACAGACTATTAGGGTGACAACACACCTAGCGGAATTCCTCGCGGAATTAGCGGAAGTAGCGGAAATTTGCCTATGGTAGCAGATTTTTTGTATGGAAGCCATAGACAAATTTCCGCTACCATAGACAAATTTCCGCTACCATAGACAAATTTCCGCTAATTCCGCGAGGAATTCCGCAAGGTGTGTTGTGACCCTTAGACATGAAATGCAAGCAATAGGGTCACCACATACCTAGCGGTTTTCCTCGCGGAATTAGCGGAAGTAGCGGAAATTCATAGACAAAATGCTTAATTTGTCTATGGTAGCGGAAATTTGTCTATGGCTTCCATACAAAAAATCTGCTACCATAGACAAATTTCCGCTACCATAGACAAATTTCCGCTACTTCCGCTAATTCCGCGAGGAAAACCGCTAGGTGTGTGGTGACCCATAAGCAAGGAATACTTACAACCTATTTATATAAAAAAAAGAGATTGAACACCTGCCCAAAAGATGGCGCCACGATCGTGCACACAGCGAATAGGTAAAAGCGGTATTAGACATTGCAACTTGCAATTGTCTAATAGCCGTTTAAGTAGGTAGAGGTAGCTCAAGAGAGGCAAGATTCTTTAAAAAAATATATATTTATATCTTCTATATATACTTTCTAGGGAAAAAAGTATCGTGATTGTCGCTTATTTTTGGTGTACCATTATCAATTAGTGTCTAGTAGACGCGGAGAGCTCGCCACGTCAGATATGACACAATAATGAGAGTGACGAAACCCCTCTCGTTTCTCGTTACTATACTATGCTTATTTCTAATTCCGGACATCTGGCAGCCGTAAAGTGGTGGAGGTCAAAGAATTCTGGTTTTGATGCAGAATTAAGTCATGCGAAATTAAATAATTAGATTATATCATTGTCAAAAGTTCTGATGGGGGAAAGTACTCTAAGGGTCGCCACACACCTAGCGGTTTTCCTCGCGGAATTACCGGAAGTAGCGGAAATTTGTCTATGGTAGCGGAAATTTGTCTATGGTAGCAGATTTTTTGTATGGAAGCCATAGACAAATTTCCGCTACCATAGACAAATTAAGCATTTTGTCTATGAATTTCCGCTACTTCCGGTAATTCCGCGAGGAAAACCGCTAGGTATGTGGTGACCCTTAAACGACGTATAACGTAATTCATAGTTTGTCGCCTAGGTTCTGTTTCTGTGTTAGAAATTACACGCAATGTTTTTTGTTCTAATGTTGAAATATAAGCAACTTCCTCTATAAATAAGATAACTTCGGCAGTGTTTACCTATTTTGGTATAACTATTTTCTAATTCAAAAATTTTGCTAGTCTGTCACTTTCACCTCCACCCATTAAAAGCTGCCAGATGCCCGGATCTAGCAATAAGGATAGTTAAGTAGTGCAATCTTACTAGACAGGTTTCGTTGCTCTCATTATTGTGACATATGTGACGTCAGCTCTTAGACCATGGGTTGTGGGGATGAGTTTTTCTCCTTTATGGGGTGGTGTTTTGTAAACCGATAGTGAGATTAACATTGTAGTTGGAACCGCTTGACGTTGGGATTGGATGTAGTCAAGATAAGGGAGATGGTAAATATGAGATAGACGGTCTTTATTGTCGGGTGATAAGGTCCTCTTCAAGTCGCTGTACCGCACCAGTTAACGAAACAATATAAGAAATGTGTAGCTACGCTACATAATACTCGTAATACTTAAGGATTAACGTTTGTACCGTTCTCATTCATTAAGAATGAGCATAAAATCCTTACACTATAACGGAGATTAAAGACGAAGGGATAGACAAGTTCCTAAATGAGGCTTTGTTCCTCTCAGCTCTATATCGGCGCACGGTTTCGAGATAAACCCACTATCCACACTAACATCGTCCCTAACACCGTGTCTGAAGTGACCAAGGTATGTTGAGCTCTACATCCCCACATATATTGGTGCGATGTGAGTCAATCAAGGCTGGCACGGTGCAAGAGGCGTTAAATTATTTCGACATCTATTTTTTCTTCGTTTTATTTATGAGGAGTATTAGGAAAGTTTATTATTTTCAGCTTTTGCGGTGGAGTCCTATAGTGGATGCTACAGCAGTCGTCTCCTGGGGAAAATAAGATTACACGTAACAAACACATCCCAATAATTCACGGTCTAATTATTGAATGTATGTCATTGATTGAAGGATGTGGCTGCAACTACGAGTACCACTCCACTCCGTAGAGTTTGTGGTGAGGTTGTCTCTATAGACAATGATCCAAACTGAAATATTCCACTCAATACATTTGTATGCCTAAACATGTTGGTACCCGAATTATGTAAGAACTGTACCTACTTGTGTTTACATTACAAATAAATGCATGATTTATGATTTACATTAGGTACCTTTCCTTCTTCTGTCAGGTAAACACCCAGGTTTAGTTAGCAGTCACCAACCAGTGAATTTGTGAAATCTAAGTATACGCTAGATGCACATGGCTATTTACTCTCTCTTCTGGGTCAGTAGGGCAAAGATTGTAGGTGTATCTTTTCTGTTAATTCGATGCGGGTCGTTTATACGAGCCCGGAAACGGGTGCCAAGACATTTCTTAATGAGGTAGTTGTTTGCCTTCATCGTAAAAAGCGATGCACGCGTTAAGTGAGATTGCCAGGACTGAAAAGTTGACGCTACTGTTTGATTCGCTATTCTAGCTGAAACATTACCCTGCTTTTACTGTACCTACTAATGAGTTAGGTATATTGTAGGTACCTACATTACACTTACAGCATAGGCCGGGAAAACAAGGATAATCGGTCAAGTAGGAACAGACGGCCAGTCGTAATAATAGCGAGGATGGATAAGGATCGAGGCCGGGAACCCGTAGGCAAGGCATGTGTGTATGTACTTAGTAACTATAGTGTTTTTCTCAAAGTAGTATGAATTTCCAATACTATTAATAAATTAATTAGGTACCTAACATTATTACCTACCTACTTATAGTCTATGCCTACATATCAAGTGTCACTAAGGTACCAATTATCAATGACTGACGTAACTAACAGCATTTGCATGCAAGTTTGAGAAAAAATACTATTAAACTAACCTAGCCCTAAGTTTGATTATACGCAGGCGCTATATATAGGAATATAAAACGAAATCAAAAGGCATGAGTGGTAGGTAGAGGGAAACAAGTGAGTGACTACTTAAAATACCTAATACCTAATCTTACTTTTATAAAAAAAATATGTACCTACTTTGCCTAGTATAGTTGGCGTTGGGGGTTAAAAATGGAAACAGACCGAACCATAAGCCGCATCTGTATTTTAAACCGCGAACCGCGGTATTGTAATGATATACGGCGGACTTTACCGAACAGACATAAAAAAGCGGTAAACCGCGCCCGCCCCGGCCGTGTGTTCCCGATATTCCCGAATACTCCCGCTATTTCAGCTTCCGGGAGAACCAGATGTAGTGTCAGATTCCTCCGTAACATCCACCGGCATGCTTCTACTCTTGTGCTCCAAAGCTGGAGAGCTTTTGTACATGTCACGGATGGGCACAGGCATACTTATTCGTATTGAGCTGATGATTACTTGTATCTTCGTGGACGTCGAAGATATATCGTCACGTATTACCATCACGAAACATCCGGATAAGGGACTTACACCTTTGTATTTCTTTATCCTGGACTACTATTTGTGGGTTTCCTTATTACCTATAGTTTTTCTTCACCGAAGAGAAAGTGGTACACAGCCAGATATTTTCTTACCTGAGCTCTGGTAACTTAGAATAGCAATTGGAATGACAACAGTAGGGATTATTATGGGGACACGTTGCAAGCCATTCGATGCCATTATGAGATATTATATGATCGTCATTAAATCGATCTCTTGCGACGCTACGATGTCTACTTAAGTATCGAATCTAATGTAATTGAAAATAAACAAGACGTTTTTATTTGGGGTCAAAAGAGCACTTCAAGTCCGTCGCGTCGTCGAAGAAATATAATCATTCTTCCGAACACACAATCTTGTTCCTGTCACGCTGTACATGAAAAATAAACTTCACCAAAACATGACACACATAATACTTCTTAAGTACCTACTTACCTACTTTCAACATGTGAACATGACTAAAGGCTGTAGGGTATTGCTACACAATCAATGAGACATTTGACAAGCATAATAACTTAGTTATTAGGTATAACATTTATATTATGCCACTGGGTGCATATTGCTCGAGTTTGGTGTGTTATGTGTAATTAAAACTAAACTTTTCCTTTACACTGGCACCCCTGAAATGACATAATATTTGGCAAGCGTTAAGCAGGCCAGCTCGCCCTACTTCCGCGATGCGTCAAGGCCGGCGATCAAGGTCCCCCACTTACCCCCTACAATTAATCATTGCTTGTGTAGCGCCTTCCCGGCTTCGTTATAGTTACCACTCGCTGAAGTTTTAGAGTTCGGCATGTTCAGCCAGCAACACAAATAACTAATAGGTACGTCGATAAAGGATTACCTACCTACAATGAACCTTAAAGGGGAGGCCTATGTTCGGCAGTGGACGTCTTATGGCTGAGATGAGGATGATGATGAATCAACCCTTCGGTGCCCAGGGTTGGTCCAGGCCTATGCACCGGAAGCCTAGGTCACTTTATTCTTTGCATATGACATCTATACGAGTTTATAATTTAACTATACCTATAGTAGTGGGTCTACTTAAAAAGAAATATTTTGATGTTTGAGAAAGAAATGATTTGAGTAGTTCTTCAGTTGGAAATTTCAATCTTTAATTACGCTCAAAGCAATAATAACATAACAACATGTCCCTTTTGTGTCGTATAATTTATTGTACCACCCGTTTTTTTTTGTTTTATGTTTGGTGAACAAAAATGTTGGTTCGATAAGCCTAGATGGGAAATACTGAAGTTGTGTAACGGTAACAGGCCAGTCCGATAGACCTGCAAGTTGTTACAACGCGGAACCTGACAGGTCGATTAAACGAACGCCCGTGGCTCGTGCCGACATGTGGTGCTGTTGTAAAAGTTTGCAGACCGACCAGTATAACAGGATATATGTAGGTAGGATAGTAGGCCAGAAAACCTATCGTTGGGCCCAGCAGCTACTACCTGCCCTGCAACTCAACTCCGGTATCTGATGTGTCAACTGCGGATCTCATCACTCCTAATTTAATCTCGCAGAGAAATTGCAGCCATTGTATCGTCTGTGGTGACAAGTTCAGTATTATTATTTATTTGTTATGTACTTAATTCTATGGACATCTGGTCTGAAATAAACTATTTGAATTTGAATTTGAATAGCTATAATGTACCCATAATGTATAACCGTACCAGTAACAAAACAAGGTTGATTTTTGTTAATTTTTAGGGTTCCGTAGCCAAAATGGCAAAAACGGAACCCTTATAGTTTCGCCATGTCCGTCCGTCCGTCCGTCCGTCCGTCCGTCCGCGGTCTAGCTCAGTGACCGTTAGAAAGCTGAAATTTGGTTTGAATGTGTGCATTAACCAAGCCGACAAAACGGTAGAATAAAAACGCGAAAAATATATTTTGTTAGGGTACCTCCCGTACACGTGAAGTGGGGGGCGAAATTTTTTTCCGTTCCAACCAAAGTGTGTGGGGTATTGTTGTATAGGTCTTTTAAAAAGAATTAGGGGCTTTTAAAACAATTTTTGGATAAAACTAATACTTTCGGAAATAATAGCTCCGAAAGTCTAAAACAGGGCGTCCCCCCCATCTAACTTTAGAATCGTGGATCCAAAAATTTTGAAAAAAATCATGAAACTGAAGCCTAATGAGTACCTTCAATGAAAACTATATTGAAATAAATCGGTTGAGCCGTTTTTGAGTTATCATTCAAAAACCCATAGTGAAAGCACGTAATGTCTCAGTTTACGGAACCCTACACTGAGCATGGCCCGACATGCTCTTGGCCGGTTTTTTTGCAATTAGTTAGTTTTGGTTGTCACCTGACGGTATAATCTTCTGATTTGCCACGTCTTTTGGCCATATGTATATATGTAATAAACTATCAACTACAATTGTCCAAAGCCTTATCTACTATATAGAATGTACGAGACTTAGATCAGTCCATAGTGATTTTGGTAAGTTAATCTACGGAACAGTCTACTGTAGGTCTTATCTGTTTATAAATTTATTATTATGCTTATGGTATGGTTCTCGTCCTCATTGAGTTTCATATTTGGTACGCTTTGCTTTTGATTTGATGCGGACAGCGGGCTTCGAGTTCCGCCTGAAGCTTTTTCGCTTACAATAATAAAAGTAAAAATACGGGTAGCCCGTTTCAACATAACATACCAGTGATACCGACTCAATATTATAATAACGTTGTATAGGTATAATCAAAAAATGTAGCAGATCTAAAAAGTGAGCATCCACAGCGTAGCCTGCGCTCACTGTCTCGTCAGTAAACGAATCTATTCTTTTGCAAATGTTATCTTATCTATTTACTATTAAAATGATACATGCCATTGGTCTTAACCGCTAACAAACTGCATTCAACGGGTACATTTAGACACTTTAGACTATAGAGGGAGAAGCGGTTTATTTACACACAATTAATGATTCCAACTATCTCCATAACGGAATCATCCATTTACTAGTAGATAGTCATTGCGTCGAGGTCGCAGTTAAACTGGTTTGTTTTACCGTTGGACTCGTATTACGGATCGGTAAGTAATGTAACAGTACCGACCCGGCAGCCTGCCGCAACATGCCAGTGATATTCAATATCATAACGTTGCCAATGTTAGCGGCAAAAAAGCGAGCTTCCGCAGCTACCACGCGTCGCTCGGGTATTGACTTGATGCTCGTTGATCATCGACTCTATTCAGTTGCAAACCGTTGGTGTTTGTGGGACGGGAATTAAGTGGGCTGTTATTGCGATGATACAGCCTGTCGCTTTAACGCATTACGAGTACTTTTATATTTTGAAGGATTAAGGTGTACAAGTGAGTACAGGTGATAAATAAAGTGAAAGTCAACATTGTCTTTATTCAAGTAGGCATAGCAACAAGCACTTTCGATAGGATGTGTACCTAATTTTTTTTATTAATGGTCTACAATCTCTGGTGAGTCTTAACTAACTTCTACATCTACCTATACGCGACTTTGTATGAAACGAATACCCCTTCCATAGTAAAATACACCCCTTTTTTCACTTCCTTAAGAGGGTAACTCCTTCCATAATAAAAACTGTCCTATATTATCCCCTAAACTAAAAGTATCTCTATACCTACTTATATTCCACCTTCCAGATGAATTTTCTTTATAGGGCTCCATACAAAAATTCATTCACCATAAACAAAACGCCTTTCGGCAGATTTTTTAGGGTTTCGTAGCCAAATGGCAAAAAACGGAACCCTTATAGATTCGCCATGTCTGTCTGTCTGTCCGTCCGTATGTCACAGCCATTTTACTCGGAAACGATAAGACGTATCATTATCAAATTTTTACATAAGGTGTGTTGTGTGTGCCGCTACTTAGTTTTGTAGATAAATTGCTAAAAAATATATTTTTAGGGGGGCACTCCATACATGTAACTAATTGTCAAAAAAAATCGGTTTAGGCGTATTTGAGTTATCTCCAAAAAACTACGTACTTAGGCAGATACGACCTTGCGATAATAATTTATTCGATAGTACCTACCTACGGCTGGTTTTTATAAATAATGGTACGGAACCCTTCATGCGCGAGTCCGCCTCGCACTTGGCCGGTTTTTTTTATAAATGTCGAGCTGATTTCCCCTAAGTATGTGTTGCGCCTCTAACTAACTAGGTGAGAGTGTGTGCCTACTTGCCTAGCAACAAATTGTTTACGAACTCATAACGAGGTTAGGAGCAAGTGTAGCGAACTGCTCCGAGAAACCTTCGCAACTCCGTCCACTGTCACTGTAGTGAACCAACTCACAAACTTGCAGTCGTAACAGTCCGAAGTCCGAACAGCAATAAGCATACATTTGGGAACTAGTTACGTGTTCAATTACGTAGTCTTCTAAGGCGAGATGCAGGTAAAGCGCGCTTATAAATAATTCCGTGTGGCTCTTATGCAAGTTGCAGAAGCGGTCGACTGACTGCCCGCCGTGCCCGGCCGGGCGAGTCCACTATCAAAAGTTAAAGTTCCACTTAGGTACCCCGCGCTCGATGAAAACAAAACATTAAGTAATACGGCCGGGCGAGCCAACTTTGCTCTCGCTCACTTAGGATCAATTTGAAACGAAGCCGATTCAATTTACCGACTACTTGAGCTAGTTATATTTTTTATTAAAAGAAGCGTACATTTCCCCCGTGTTTTGATAGGAGTGGAGGTGGAAGTACGCCGTACGCCGTACGCCGCGCGACGTATCTGGAACGCGGCTGACAGGCGCGTTGTCGTCCATAAATTTTTAACACGATCCTGATTCCGATAAAGCACATTTTTACAGCATCTCGCGTTATCAGAATCGCGCGATACAGTCGAGGAAGATGTTCGATGCCGTAACGAACCTTTTATGTTTTCCTTTCCACATTTTCTCCGCGAAAATCATAATGTTTTTCACGATCGGCGCGAAGGTTGGAGACGGGGAGGGCTTATAATTTGGCATGCATTAGACGTGGACCCCGGGGCGACATCGCACAATCCCTCTTTTTGTTTTAATGCATCGGACAGACTTTTCCTTTCTTCCTCTTAATAAATATGTAAAGGGCCCCTTTGTGCTGAAAGCTCATTTTTTTTGCAAGTTTAAAAAAGTTGAAGGGTCGTTTGAAAGGCTTGTTCAATATTTCATTATGCACAAACGCCGGGTTCGCGCAAATCTAAATAATTTGCCTCACTGAGATCAAGCACGAGTTATCCGAAAACATAATTATTATCTACCTATCCGTTGTTACTTATCCATTTCTCCATGGCCGGTTTTCTCCATAAAGTAACTTGAAGTTAGGCAAAACAAATCGTAGAAACTACATATCCAGATTAATTTGTTCAAAGTTTACAATGAGTGTTGCCCTTTAGCTGTATAAATAGACTGCATATACGAGTAGGTACAAAAAAATGATTACACGAACGCCCACAAGAAGAGTCCGGTAAACTTTTTTTTTTCGTTTTCGCTCAACTTTTTGATGCTATTTTGCTGCAATTAACATTAACTTATATTAGTTTGTATATGATTGCTTGTAAATGAGTCGTCTGAGGACTAAATGGATTTTTTTTTCATTTTGGTATATAATTTTTTGGGAAGATATCAAACTATTTTACAAAAATAAAAATAAACTAAGATAAACATCACTTCATGCTTTATTCAGACAGTATAAAATATATTAAGAGTCATAACAAATACTAATTCAAAATCAAACGACAAGATTGCACGAATCAATGTCCTCTCTAAACAAGCTCTTTAAGAACTGAGTTTTAGGGTATTCAATATTGATATATGTATAATATAAAAATATAATATATGCAATAACAAGACTTTAAACTACCTTGTCAAATACGATTCATGTAAGTAATTTCATTATTAGCGTTTTTCGTTTTCAAATCGTTGCCGGACTCTTAATCAAATGCGCGCGTAGGCGTTTTTTACATCATCTCACCTGAATAGTCGCTCTGATGACGGCAAAAGTTATATTAGTATAATTTGTTAAAAACTTTTCGATGCCGGGGAAACGTTCCACAAAAATACCCGAAAAATTGTCGTCACGTTTACTCAATAATATCGACAAAAAATATGATAATGCGGCGAAAAATGGAGGCGACGGAATGACATCTGCCGCGCGGCGATAAGCCCGCCCGCATCTGTAGAGGCGATTTATGGACGCAAGAACGTACTTATTAACCGAACGCCGATAAAGGAGCGGAGCGGAGCGGAGGTAAAGGGCGTAAAACGTTATCAAGCGTTCCTGCGGTATTGACTCGCGCGCCGAGACGAGGGAATTCCAGCAAATATGAGCTGCGGCGCAATGAGCGGCCTAATGAACTTGTTCCCAAACAACGCCCGACGTGTACTAGCGAGCTTAGTGTTTGTGTTTGTACACGCTTTCATTCCAAATGTTATTTAGCACAAAGGACCGCGGCCTTTGTCTCCCGACGAGCGCGTAAATGGGATACTCATAAATTAAGCTACGCGGCCGCGATTCTTTGTTTCGCAAGATGGCGCGGAATATTAATTCGGCACCTGGTGCTGCCGACATCCGCAGTATCGAGCGGACTTCTACTTTTTATTACATGCCATTATTTTAAGATTGTCTGTATAGGATCTCCGGGTCGCCCGAGGGCTTCCGCTTCGATTTTATTTGAATATGTCGGGCGGGTCAGCCGTGAATATTACAGAAATCCAATATCTTTGTCAGGAGCAATTCGTGAGTGAAACTCGCCTCGATGTGTTTTAAACACGCATAAAGTAAGGCAAAGGGTTTCTAGCTACGGGCAGATTAATAAAGCGGAGGCCGAATTCATTTCCAATATACGAATCTAGGTTAAGATCTAAGCGATGTATAGAGCCGGAGATATGGAGGGTTCGTGCGGAGTGGAGTGCCGGCCGTCACGTGCGGCGCCGCGCGCCGGGCGGAGCCGCGCTGGGACACGAAGACACTACGATTTAAATTTTATATTGAACAGGATATTATACAGCGCTGAAGCTACCCACATACACACATACTCAACGGTTGTACTGCGTGGCCCGTTTCTCGAAACTATATAACGTGTGAAACAAGCGGAAGTCCCTATTAGGTGTTTTAAATAGACTTTCGCTTTAGAAACAGTGGTAGGTTTTTTTTTAGGGTACCTACCTATGATGGATACCTTTTCATTATAACATAACCTCATACGGTTCAGTTCAATCGTAAGGCTCTATTCTGTTAGAACGATTCGAAACAGCGGTCCTGTTTTTAAGAGTGATAGGATTGAAAAAGATTATGAAAATACAGAGATAGTGACCAACAATAATGTTATATTACCATACCACCATGAACCGAACCGTTAAGGAAGTCTTACTTCCAAAGTAGCTATAACCTCCTTCTAGTAATGGTGGCCATGAAGCTAAAAAGAGTAGGACCCACGTTTAAGCCTCATTGGATTTGCGTTCCAAAACAGCAAACATAATTACGGCACGTAACCAAACCCGGGAGCGTAGACTAGTCATATGTGAGCCAGCTCGACAACGCATCGCCTTCCGATACCCTCTCAAGAATGCGCCTTTATGAAGGTGGAACTAAAAGGTTGGAAGGGTTCGGGCGACGAAAGGAATTTAATGAGTTCTGGCGGTCGCTCGGCCGGACCTGCGTAATTAATTCCTCCCTCTGAAGCATTCGGGCTTACAACCTACGAATTTCAAAATTCGTGGTAAAATCCCTGATATTTTTTCAACATTTTTCTAATCCGTTGGCTAAGCAGGGTAAAGACACGAGGAGGTACTAACTATGTTTTTTTTATGTCTTCCCGACCACGGAACAATGGTGTTCCGGACCTTTGGGAGGCGTATGCGGAGCTGAAGCCAACGCGCAGAAAATTTTCGACAATTGAATGAAAAGTGTTTTTTTTAATTATTATTACATTCATGATCTTAAAAACTTGTACCTATAGTTTTTGGCAGTTCTAAAAACGTTTATTTTTTTCCGTGTTTCATATGTTGGAGCACTAAATTGACTGATTATTGTTGTATTTTTTTGATTTCCATGAAACATTTTTGAAGGAGATATTGCTTCTTAGCGATAAAAACCTCTTTATATCCTTTTGATATTATCAATTTTGTGAATAAGAAAATTATGTAGATTAATTAGAATTATAACGTCATTTTTGATACAGCCTTATAATCCCTACTTTATCCTGACAAATGATCAAAATGATTAACATGTCCGGGAAACTCCAGTCACGTGGTCACCCTACTCGACCGGGGGGCGATTTTTGACAGCCGGACGATCGAATTCAAAAAATTCAAGCTCGAAAATAATCGCACACAAAAGTTTGTCGCCAATTTTTTCGCATGGAATTAATAGTTTAAATAATCATTATTTTAAATTTCTATCGCTTTTATTTTTAAAACATAATTTCATCGTTTTATTCAGAGTTTTAAATGTCACTTTCGAGTGCTCGAATCTCAAAAATCACCCCCCAAGGCTTCACCTAATCCTCGACACGGACATGATGAACTGCTCCAAAATTATTCATTAAGCTGCTGTTTACTCAATAGGCAAATTAAAGGCCGAACAGGTCGACGGGCCGCCGCCGCCGGGCCCTGAGCGCCAGACCTTTGCCGGTTCGGTAGATATAGGTAACGTGTTTGAAAGTTGACTAAAGGTTGTTTGTGACACGGAAAGGTTCGTTCAATCTGGTAGAGGGGAAAATTTAATAAGATTGTATGGATAACGGAGCTCAAGTTGTGTTTCTAGCATAATAGCGTAATGTAGGAAACACAAATATTAACAGTTATTAAATTTAAACTTTCGTGAGAGATATTAACATTATAAAATAACACGGTTACACTCACGGCACTTTAGTCACGTCTTGCGACATGTTTCGGAGAGCCTAGGTCTCCATCTTCAAGCACTAGGAGTGCTACTGGAACCGGCCCTTGAGCTTGTAGTGCTAGCGGTACACGCCGAAATTCAGTATAATGCTGCAAATGGTGTTAAAAGCATAAAAATCGGACCGATTGATCTTTAGCCCAAATGAATCGATTCGGCCCGTAGCAGTAAAAAAAAAAAAAAAAAACAGAGTGCAGTTATGACGTCATCTTTTTTTTGTATGGAAAAAAAATTTTTTTTGTTCTGAAACCTATCGTGTGTGGTATCAAATGAAAGGGCTTTCTGAGCTAATTCCAAAAATATGTCACATCATTACATTTCAGTCACATGTTTGAAATAAACATAAAAAACATTTTCAAAACATACCAAGTTTGGGCTCCTCGAGATACGACACCAAGCAATATTTTTTTGTAAAATATATCTCAAATGATACCTAATATCCTCATATCAAACCCCAAGAATGCAATTTTGAAAATAATTACATTTAGTATTTTTTTCTGATTTTTAATGTTTACAAAGTGCGTCGTATTACTCAATACGAGTACGAGTACCGTAATATCCTCCAACTTTGCCCCCAGGCGAAACTTTGCCCAACATTTTGAACAAATTCATTAATTTACGTAATTTTATAGTATGTATGTATGTATGTACTTTATTGCACATAAACAAGTTTAACAATATTACAACAGTAAAATAAAAAATAAAAAAGATATGCACAAAGGCGAGCTTATCCCTAAAAGGGATCTCTTCCAGCCAACCCATAGTATAGTATTCTGGTGCGGGCAAGTGTTGATGTGAATCTCACAAAATGGGAAAGCATGGTGAGTAAAACCCATACTTATACTTATACCTGTATATAATAAGGCAATGGGGAAAGCCAGTGAAACCTTATTGTAGAGGGTGCTCTTTTAGATTCCATACAATGAGGAAAAGAAACAAAAGATGAATGGTCCTTAACAATGTACGGGAACTATGTACAGTTAAAAGGCTTTTCTTATGCAATTGTTTCCCTATACCTTTTTGCTTCAGCATTTTCATTTTAGAGTATTGTGACAGTTGCCATTACTCTAGATTGTTTATATCGTAATTCGATTTCAAAAGGATAATGAATGAAGAAGTCTTGATGTGGGCAATGTTACGTTGTAATGTAACAACTAGTGATGGCCAACTTTGCCCAAGACAAAAAAAAATCTTAGGGCTATCGGCTTTTTGTATTAACCACTCGGCACAAAAAAAGGTGATTATTGTTTTTGAAATATATATATGACGCTTTGGAACTGTTTCTTTATTTTTTTAATGTAATTGTTAATGTGAAACCATAGTATTCAATATATACATAATTTTCTTTGGTCTGCCGATTTATTTGTAAACATTACTAAGATAGGTTCGTTATGATTTGTTTCTATTATAAATAATGAAATATAACTCATTTAATTATGTTTTGTTTAATATACATACCAATGCCTGAAAAATAAAAACATGACTAAATTAAAAAAATTAAGTCAAATGAGACAACCCTTGTACTTTGGAATGCTTGTATGCACCTTGTACCGTAAAGATCAAAAACGCGTACCTATCATTGCCCACCTAATTTGTACAAAAGTTCACGTACTTATCGCTGAACTATTTAAAGGGAATGATAGGATTACCCTAGAGATTTGCTGTAATTCTTGTTTCAATGCTATAATCGCATTATTTAAGCGCAAATCGACTTGAGCAATGGTGGGTAAAACTCGATATTACTTTACCCACCCTCAAGTTCGCAAAAAATGGGATAAACTTAATTCGCTTTAAGTAAGAAAAATCCTGATATGTGCAACCCGGGTTCCTCGAGCTCACTTATCACGTTATATCAAAAGAACGTGTAAACAGAGTTTCATTACTCCGAGAATTATTAGATCCCACATTCGTAATAATGAAAAATTAAAAAAAAATACTTAGTGAAATTATTTTCAAAATTGCTTTCTTGGGGTTTGAAATGAGGATATCAGGTATCATTTAAGGTATGTTTTACAAAAAAATATTCAACCGTATCGTATTTGTAGGAGCCCAAACTTGGTATGTTTTGAAAATTATTTTTATTTTCATTTGAAACAAGTGACATAAATATAATGATATGATATATTTTTAGAATAGGCTCAAAAAGCCCTTTCATTTGATACCACACACGATAGGTTTCAGAACAAAATTTATTTATTTTCCATACAAAAAAAAGATGACGTCATAACTGCACTCTGTTTTTTTTTTTTTTTTTACTGCTTCGGGCCAAATCGATTAATTTGGCCTAAAGATCAATCGTTCCAATTTTCATGCTTTTAACACCGTTTGCAGCATGTTTAAGGCGTACCGCTAGTACTATAAGGAAGTCTTACTTCCAAAGTAGCTATAACCTCCTTCTAGTAATGGTGGCCATGAAGCTAAAAAGAGTAGGACCCACGTTTAAGCCTCATTGGATTTGCGTTCCAAAACAGCAAACATAATTACGGCACGTAACCAAACTCGGGAGCGTAGACTAGTCATATGTGAGCCAGCTCGACAACGCATCGCCTTCCGATACCCTCTCAAGAATGCGCCTTTATGAAGGTGGAACTAAAAGGTTGGAAGGGTTCGGGCGACGAAAGGAATTTAATGAGTTCTGGCGGTCGCTCGGCCGGACCTGCGTAATTAATTCCTCCCTCTGAAGCATTCGGGCTTACAACCTACGAATTTCAAAATTCGTGGTAAAATCCCTGATATTTTTTCAACATTTTTCTAATCCGTTGGCTAAGCAGGGTAAAGACACGAGGAGGTACTAACTATGTTTTTTTTATGTCTTCCCGACCACGGAACAATGGTGTTCCGGACCTTTGGGAGGCGTATGCGGAGCTGAAGCCAACGCGCAGAAAATTTTCGACAATTGAATGAAAAGTGTTTTTTTTAATTATTATTACATTCATGATCTTAAAAACTTGTACCTATAGTTTTTGGCAGTTCTAAAAACGTTTATTTTTTTCCGTGTTTCATATGTTGGAGCACTAAATTGACTGATTATTGTTGTATTTTTTTGATTTCCATGAAACATTTTTGAAGGAGATATTGCTTCTTAGCGATAAAAACCTCTTTATATCCTTTTGATATTATCAATTTTGTGAATAAGAAAATTATGTAGATTAATTAGAATTATAACGTCATTTTTGATACAGCCTTATAATCCCTACTTTATCCTGACAAATGATCAAAATGATTAACATGTCCGGGAAACTCCAGTCACGTGGTCACCCTACTCGACCGGGGGGCGATTTTTGACAGCCGGACGATCGAATTCAAAAAATTCAAGCTCGAAAATAATCGCACACAAAAGTTTGTCGCCAATTTTTTCGCATGGAATTAATAGTTTAAATAATCATTATTTTAAATTTCTATCGCTTTTATTTTTAAAACATAATTTCATCGTTTTATTCAGAGTTTTAAATGTCACTTTCGAGTGCTCGAATCTCAAAAATCACCCCCCAAGGCTTCACCTAATCCTCGACACGGACATGATGAACTGCTCCAAAATTATTCATTAAGCTGCTGTTTACTCAATAGGCAAATTAAAGGCCGAACAGGTCGACGGGCCGCCGCCGCCGGGCCCTGAGCGCCAGACCTTTGCCGGTTCGGTAGATATAGGTAACGTGTTTGAAAGTTGACTAAAGGTTGTTTGTGACACGGAAAGGTTCGTTCAATCTGGTAGAGGGGAAAATTTAATAAGATTGTATGGATAACGGAGCTCAAGTTGTGTTTCTAGCATAATAGCGTAATGTAGGAAACACAAATATTAACAGTTATTAAATTTAAACTTTCGTGAGAGATATTAACATTATAAAATAACACGGTTACACTCACGGCACTTTAGTCACGTCTTGCGACATGTTTCGGAGAGCCTAGGTCTCCATCTTCAAGCACTAGGAGTGCTACTGGAACCGGCCCTTGAGCTTGTAGTGCTAGCGGTACACGCCGAAATTCAGTATAATGCTGCAAATGGTGTTAAAAGCATAAAAATCGGACCGATTGATCTTTAGCCCAAATGAATCGATTCGGCCCGTAGCAGTAAAAAAAAAAAAAAAAACAGAGTGCAGTTATGACGTCATCTTTTTTTTGTATGGAAAAAAAATTTTTTTTGTTCTGAAACCTATCGTGTGTGGTATCAAATGAAAGGGCTTTCTGAGCTAATTCCAAAAATATGTCACATCATTACATTTCAGTCACATGTTTGAAATAAACATAAAAAACATTTTCAAAACATACCAAGTTTGGGCTCCTCGAGATACGACACCAAGCAATATTTTTTTGTAAAATATATCTCAAATGATACCTAATATCCTCATATCAAACCCCAAGAATGCAATTTTGAAAATAATTACATTTAGTATTTTTTTCTGATTTTTAATGTTTACAAAGTGCGTCGTATTACTCAATACGAGTACGAGTACCGTAATATCCTCCAACTTTGCCCCCAGGCGAAACTTTGCCCAACATTTTGAACAAATTCATTAATTTACGTAATTTTATAGTATGTATGTATGTATGTACTTTATTGCACATAAACAAGTTTAACAATATTACAACAGTAAAATAAAAAATAAAAAAGATATGCACAAAGGCGAGCTTATCCCTAAAAGGGATCTCTTCCAGCCAACCCATAGTATAGTATTCTGGTGCGGGCAAGTGTTGATGTGAATCTCACAAAATGGGAAAGCATGGTGAGTAAAACCCATACTTATACTTATACCTGTATATAATAAGGCAATGGGGAAAGCCAGTGAAACCTTATTGTAGAGGGTGCTCTTTTAGATTCCATACAATGAGGAAAAGAAACAAAAGATGAATGGTCCTTAACAATGTACGGGAACTATGTACAGTTAAAAGGCTTTTCTTATGCAATTGTTTCCCTATACCTTTTTGCTTCAGCATTTTCATTTTAGAGTATTGTGACAGTTGCCATTACTCTAGATTGTTTATATCGTAATTCGATTTCAAAAGGATAATGAATGAAGAAGTCTTGATGTGGGCAATGTTACGTTGTAATGTAACAACTAGTGATGGCCAACTTTGCCCAAGACAAAAAAAAATCTTAGGGCTATCGGCTTTTTGTATTAACCACTCGGCACAAAAAAAGGTGATTATTGTTTTTGAAATATATATATGACGCTTTGGAACTGTTTCTTTATTTTTTTAATGTAATTGTTAATGTGAAACCATAGTATTCAATATATACATAATTTTCTTTGGTCTGCCGATTTATTTGTAAACATTACTAAGATAGGTTCGTTATGATTTGTTTCTATTATAAATAATGAAATATAACTCATTTAATTATGTTTTGTTTAATATACATACCAATGCCTGAAAAATAAAAACATGACTAAATTAAAAAAATTAAGTCAAATGAGACAACCCTTGTACTTTGGAATGCTTGTATGCACCTTGTACCGTAAAGATCAAAAACGCGTACCTATCATTGCCCACCTAATTTGTACAAAAGTTCACGTACTTATCGCTGAACTATTTAAAGGGAATGATAGGATTACCCTAGAGATTTGCTGTAATTCTTGTTTCAATGCTATAATCGCATTATTTAAGCGCAAATCGACTTGAGCAATGGTGGGTAAAACTCGATATTACTTTACCCACCCTCAAGTTCGCAAAAAATGGGATAAACTTAATTCGCTTTAAGTAAGAAAAATCCTGATATGTGCAACCCGGGTTCCTCGAGCTCACTTATCACGTTATATCAAAAGAACGTGTAAACAGAGTTTCATTACTCCGAGAATTATTAGATCCCACATTCGTAATAATGAAAAATTAAAAAAAAATACTTAGTGAAATTATTTTCAAAATTGCTTTCTTGGGGTTTGAAATGAGGATATCAGGTATCATTTAAGGTATGTTTTACAAAAAAATATTCAACCGTATCGTATTTGTAGGAGCCCAAACTTGGTATGTTTTGAAAATTATTTTTATTTTCATTTGAAACAAGTGACATAAATATAATGATATGATATATTTTTAGAATAGGCTCAAAAAGCCCTTTCATTTGATACCACACACGATAGGTTTCAGAACAAAATTTATTTATTTTCCATACAAAAAAAAGATGACGTCATAACTGCACTCTGTTTTTTTTTTTTTTTTACTGCTTCGGGCCAAATCGATTAATTTGGCCTAAAGATCAATCGTTCCAATTTTCATGCTTTTAACACCGTTTGCAGCATGTTTAAGGCGTACCGCTAGTACTATTGGCGGAGTGCGCCACGGGCCGGTTCAAGTAGCACTCCTAGTGCTTCAAGATGGAGACCTAGGCTCTCCGGAACATGTCGCAAGACGTGACTAAAGTGCCGGGAGTGTAACCGTGTTATTTTATAATATTAACAGTTGTTAGAATTTGGAATTTTGTGCGCGGGAATACGGCCAACGATGGGGAAAGCCGCTGTTAAAGGTTTTGCCAATTGAGTTTGACGTAGCATAGGTTGCACCTGTCACTAATCCTGTGTAGACTAAGCTTAGGTAGTTGGTCACCCTATCTGGAGGATTCGGAATGCAGTCAAATTTTCGCGTGTCGATAAATACCTCATTGGGTAGCAAGATCCGGCATATACAGGGGGTTGCACCTTAAAAACTTAATATGCATTTTTGTAAAGGACTTGATGGGGCAAACCTAGAGCATTCGGAATGCAGCCAACTTTTAGGGTGACAACCTATGCTGGTGCCACCTGTAAAAAAACTTCGTCTGTCCAAAGCCGTTTAAATTGGTTTCTTAAGTTTCTCAATGGCCATGAGTGGTGGGTTGCTACCACGTTGCTACCTATATATGTACTCACATACGATCAAAACAGATATAAAAATAAGAACTCTAAATTTAATTAACCAGTAATTTCATCTTTCTGGTTTGTGCCCTACTGTGAAATGCAGTTTAGTGTAGTGTGCAGTGTAAAGTGTATATACCTACCTGTATTATGGTTTATGGTTAATCGTAATTCAAACGGATACGGATTTATGCGATAAACTAAAAGTCGGACTTGGCAAGCTCCAGGGTCGCTACACTCACTACACTTGCATTACTCGCTCGGTTATCGCTTCGACTATCTTAGGGGTAGTGACATGCTGCAGGATTACCCCACTTCACAGATAACAGATTAGAACAGAGAGAGGCTACAGAATATTGATATTATTTGATATATAATATAACAACATGAAATCAAAATCACTGAATCAATAGTTTTAAGAGTTTAATCCCTATATGATGTTGATGCCGCAACATAGGCCGACCCACACGTACCAGTATATTAGGGTTTGGTGAGCTACAGACTGACTTAGTCTTGCCTTTATCTCACCCTGTGCAGTTGACAAAATTAAAGTCTGTTACATTTAAACTGTATGTAGATAAGCTGAAGGTTCAAACGTGATAAAACATTTTTCAGCAGCTGCAGCTGGCTAGAAGTATATTTGAATGTGTGTTGCGGCTTAGTGTAAAGCTTGTTTATTAGCACCCAACGTGACCTTATCTCGGGATCTGTGATCTGCATTCACGCTGTATACGACCGGAGCGGCGACACGTCTCCCCCAAGTCAAAGAGGATTTGCCCAAGTTAAAAATATTGGTCTCAATGGAGGACTCATATTTTTATTAAATAGACCCCATAGTTATTTTAGGGAGATCAGGCATTGTTACTTTACAGGCTGCCATTTTCTATACAAAAAAGTGTGCCGATTTTTGCGGCGTAACGTCAAAACAGCCACGTCAGATAAACGTCAGTCCATACAATGAGTATGACCACTGGTCATATATTTTCGGCAGAGGGGAACGCCTGTCAATGGCCGGTCCGGTTGGACGAATCCTCTAAGATTTTTGTAGACGCTTATCATATGCGGGTATATGACAAGCAACTATAATTAGGACAGTATTTTGTTCTAGAATGATTAGTGACTAGTATTTTAATACAACTTTTTTTAAAGTTTTGACGATCTTATTGTGAATTTATTATTATTATTTTTGACATATACAACATGTATATATATATTATTATTTTTACAATTGTATCAATGTATTGCTCTTAATTATTTAAGATAAATTGTTACTGACGATTCGAAAGTGCTTGTTGCTATGCCTACTTGAATAAAGATAATATTGACTTTGACTTTGACTTTGAGTAGCGCGACCGTGTCGCTACTGCATCGTGACTGTATCGCCACAAAAAGTAGCAATGCGCGATCTCCCTTCCACTTTGACTATATACCTACGTCGCCAAAGGCATATTTCCCTGCGTGCCACCTAACCTCGAATGTTTTCATAATATATATGCTTCTGAATAAGAGCAGCCCCAACCGGAGCGGCGACATAATATCAGGGCCGTCCCCGGCGCGGCGTGCGGTGGCCGCAGAGGGCGTCAGGCCGTCAGGTGAGCCTTGAGCCGCCGCCAAACCCGCCGGCCCCCGGCCCCAGCCCCTGTAAATGCAACTTGATTCATTTCCGGAGTTTGGCATTTCCTGCACCTATTCGTATGTATCAAGCCGTCGGCGGTATTCCGGACTGAAGCTGAAGAAACGTTGACGCACCGTTTGAATGCGTTTATGGCGTGTCATTAATGTTTTTGTCAATGATGTGATGTACAGTGAACATTTATTAAATTCAATAATAATGTTAACCAATTTTAATCCAGGATCCCATCATCAGGACCGGACCTGGTGACAATGGGACCAACTGTGAAGGATACTCTTAAAAAAAAGAGTTTTCTAAATCGGTTCAGCCGTCTTCGAATAATCGGTGAACATACAATAAAAAAAACAAAGATCCCGACGAATTGATAACCTCCATTCGTAATCTTGAAGTCGGTTGAAAAAGTATTACTACTTTTCTTTAATTCAAATTAAAATTTTCAAGAAACCAAGAAGTGCAGGTAATGATTTTAGCATTGATTTTGGACATTATTTTCGGGGCATATTAATACCTACTTAGAGACCGTGCAGAAATCGAAGTGTCGGAGGACGAGTTCTATATTGAGTATTCTATTGATAAGAGAAGTCGCTTTTTATTATGTTAGAAGAATACTCGTAAATACTTGTCGTAACGAAAATTCCATACAAACTAGCCCGCTTTCAGTACTACCTATAAAGTGTGATAACTCACACTTTATAACACTGAAAGCGGGCTAGTTTGTATGGAATTTTCTAACTATATGTGCATGTACAAGATTGCAGTTGCCAGGGCACGTACGTAGTTACTCTTGCAGCAACCTTGAGCCTGCAGCGAACGATATTTAAGCCGCTTGGACACGCGCCAAAGCCACACGTCTGGAATATCGCTCGTGGTGCGTCCGTGGTTAATATAGGCACAGACCTCATACTCAACAATGGACACGGGTCACTATGTCTGGAATGAAAAATGACCTATTTCAGTGTTCTTGACTATTCTCACCAGGTCTGCTCCGCAACCGCAGAAAGAGGCACAAATATTCAGGAGGTTGCAGACGACATGATCACTATCTGTCACAAATGCGGACTTAAATATTTTTGTTGGGTTTTCAAATGTGTGTCAAAGTTTCTCATGGCGGTATGAGGATACAGGGCAGGGCTAAACTTTATAAATACAGCCACGAGAGAAGTCCTTCGATTGCAGTCGCTATTTAAATTATATGGCGATTTTCACATGGAATGCGGATCCGTATTCCGTTCCGTTGCGCGTTGTAGAAGCGGGACATCGCTGTATAGTTATGATGTGAATAGCGCTGTCTTGTTCAAATCTCGAAGCGGCGTGCGTATCTATCTGCATTTATATGTTAACAGTCTGTTTCAATGTGTGCAAGGGTTCGATACCTACTTATGAACTAGGTAATAATTAATTGGCAGAATTATCTTATTATGCAATTTATAAATGGTTAGGTCAGTTTAATAGTTTAGTGAACGAGGGAGCAAACGCCGCCGGTGGTGCATGCATGCTTGCGGTCCGTAATGAACTTTGAAGTAAACTTCAGTTGTTTACAAACCCCAGGCCTCGCTATGAAGGCGCGCGCGCGGCGCGGAGCACACGTTAACTAAACCAGTTATAGCTTATAAGTAGTCGGTTCAAAAACACCAGCTCATTCGCCTGTCGAAATATTAAATATGTGCGGTTACGGACTTTTATTTTTGAGCCATTTAAGATTCAGTTTACATTGGACAGCATTTCATAGAGTAAATATTAAACAATATGCTGGTAGAGAATGCCATTTGGCATTAAGTCCGCCATTTATACATAAATTTTTTTGTATTTTGTGCATTAAAGTTTAAATAAATAAATAAACAAATAAAATAGCTTATCGAAGCCATGTTTCCTAAGAACAGATGTGGCTATCCTATCTCTCATAGTTTCTGTCACCCTGTAGTATAGGTATAGTGTAGATTCAACCAGCCTCAGCGGAAAAACGAGGTCACCTATTTTGGTAGGTATATGGCTTTGAAAGAAATAATTTATTATTTAAAAAATATATAGTGAGGGTTAACTTAAAATGTCGTTCTTGCTGACTGTTATTGAGTGTTAAATACGTAGCCACCATAAATGACAACACGTTACCTAATGCGACAAATTTAAGACTTTTTAGTACCTATGGTTGACGTTAAGATCTAGTTGGGCACCCTTTGACAACCCTTTGGTGAGAAAATTAAAAAAGTTTTTTTTTTAAATTTCATTTTCACCTCACTAGCTCGGAAAGCCCTTTTTGTTTGTTTAATATCTATTGTGAAAATCGCTTTTTATCCACATGTGGTGAAAGAGTTTTGACATAAGTGACAAGTGGCTTAAGTGACATTTGACAGCTAACAAAACGTAAAACGTTAAAAGTGCAGAATTTTTAACATCGCAATTAATGAATTTCATCGAGTAAAAACACTTAATACAGTCTTACAACTTTATTTTAATTCATAAATATCAGCATTCAACATTAATCTTCATTCTTTTTGTAAAAACGGATAAATTGTTCTGACAGCCGAATAAGTCTACGTACGAACAAAACGCATCTGACATTTAATAAAACCTTTTACGTCAAAACTTTTCATTTCAATTCATCCATCATATCAACGTTAAATATTCGCATGTTTTTCTAAATAAATAAATAAATAAATAAATAAATATTATTGGACAATCTTACACAAATCAACTCAGTCCCACAGTAAGCTCAATAAGGCTTGTGTTGTGGGTACTAGGCGACGATATATATAATAGATAGATATAGATAAATACTTAAATACATAGAAAACATCCATAACTCAGGAACAAGTATCTGTGATAAACACACAAATAAATGCCCTGACCAGGATTCGAACCCGGGACCTCCTGCTTCATAGGCAGGGTCACTACCAACTTGGCTAGGAGGCCGTTCTAGGTTGTTTTGTTAAAAATTAGTGATTCGAGTGATGTAGAAGTATTAAACACCTGAGGAATTACGGGAAACCGAGCAAAATGCACCCTTTTTCTTATTTTCCTCGCTGTAGTGAGGTGAAAAGTTTTGTGTTATACACGGGTGAAAGTTATTTTACGTCTCGTGTATTAAAGCACTCGCTACGCTCAGGATTCTATTTTTGAACCACTCGCTTCGCTCGTGGTCAATAATAGAATCCTTTCGCTAGCTCGTGTTTCAAATAACACTCGCACGTAAAATACAACTTTCACCCCTTGTATAACAAATAACTATTACCTATGATATTTACAGGACTTTATTATAATATTGCAATATAATCCAACTGATATATTCATACTTTATAAGTCAATCCGACCACTGAAAGTCGAATTTTATCTCTCAAAATTTGGCTCAAACAGGGCAAGTTACTCGTAAATAAAATCTAGTAAAAACTGGGCCTATAATGTTTAGACGCAGATGCTCCCCGTCACCTTTATTTAATGTTTTGAAACCGTCATCCCTCCTTTCTTTTAAAGAACGGCAACCCAATCATGGAGTTCTTTATCATTTCGTTTTCAATTGTATAAGTTGTAAGCTTTCTTATCTCCCGATCGACCCGTCGGCGTCGCTCCCACTGACGGGGACATCGTCCGCCGGCTGTCAGATTAATGGGCGAGGTCAGCTCTTAAAAAGCTTTTCATTTAGGTAGTGAAAATGGTGATTGGCGGCGAAACACGGCTCCATTGGGTTAATTGCGCGTTAATATTGCATGACGGCGCGACACTTCAATTTAGACGCCAAATAGCAATAATGGTGGCATCGTTGGTAAACTAATTATGTACGTAAAACATCTTATAAAGTAATGTGTCTGTTCAGTTCAGGCATAGACAGAGAGAATCGTACAGCATTTTTTTACTCAAGTGCCTAATATATAGTAGGTACCCTTGACCACTAAAAAAGGGATGAGTATACCTTATGACTTCTACTGTTACTGCCATTTTACTGCACTTTTGTTTAGCCAGACTAACTATATTATATGTTATTAACTTCTTAGTGGAGTTTGTTTCACAAATTAGGTGGTCTGTCATTTGTTCTTCTCTAGTCAGGAAGGAAAAATTAGGCCTGTTATGGCATTATCAGTGATTTACACGTCAATATTTCATATCATGCCTTGAACATTGTAGTAGGTATCTTTATCGATGTATGAAGATGGAAAATATTGCCAATATTCTTGCCTCTTGTAAATAAGCATCAAGTTATGCATGTTACATATAGGTATATGTAGAGGTAGGTAAGGTATAGGAATTTAAGTTTATAGCCCTTCACTAAATAAACACAATTTTCTGTTTATTTCTGCACGTAGCTAATTTAATGCAGCACGGCGGATGTGTTGACTCATTGTAAAGGACCATTTACACTGCAATGTACACCGTTAAACATTCTCGCATGGGTCCCAGCACGATTATCGTTGGGTTGGACGGTAAAACAATCGGCATGTGAACAACATTCGCACCATGTTGCCATGATTGAATGGTCCGTATTATAGGTACCTAAATATATAAACGATTTTGAGTGGGAGAGTCGTGTACTTGTATTGTGTAGTTTTTAGAAGATTTTTTTTATTGTAAATTATTAGATGCCCGAAGTGCAAACCGTAGAAATCCAGTTCTGTCAATTGTAGTATTGACGATGATAATGGAATTTTAGCAAATGTTGTTTTGTCTCGTGATCTCGTCCAATGCTACTTAAATTATGCCACATACTTATCTCGTGCAAATAATTTCAAATTAAATTGTTTTTTTTTTAAATTACTATCATGATTCATGGCTACAACGGCCATAATTTAGTAGGTACGAGTAGTACTATGTTGTTCAAGCCTACATGAGTTTAGTCATCTGAAACCAGTAGTCTTTAACTGGTTTTCCGTGGACCACAAATAATCCTTGAAAGCATCTGAAGTGATTCACGTATTTATGAACATAAAAACTATACTTCCAAACACTTGTCTTGGTGGTGGCCCCTGCCAAAACGGAGGACTAGTGGTCCCTTATCCCTGAGAGGCTAAGAACCCCTGTGTTGAATCGTATCGTATGAGCTCATAGCACGTGCAGTGAGCACGGGCCGCTAGCCACGAGCACGGGTCGGGTCAGGGCGAGGCGTCGACACGCCGAAGTGAGCCAAGGCTGCGGCACGCCCTTCCCATTGCTAACGCAGATCGCCGGATGTCTAATACTTTAAAATTATTCCTATTATTCCTATAATGCGTACTTGACTTGACTCGCAAGACAACTCGCGCGTGACAACATTTATGTGTGAGTTTTCATATGACACAACTCGCCAGTGTATAACAGACAAATTCGACATTTTACATTTTGTACCGGCCTTCAAAGGAGGTAATAGAGGTACAAAATGATCTGAAATTTTAACATCATTCAGGCCTGCACGCTTATTGCATATTACTCGTGTTGCAGGATGTAACAAATGCGGCACGCAAGGCTAGCACTACACGCAGCGTGCCGGAAACCTGACATAGGTGATGTCGATCAAATTGAAATCAATTTGTGAATGTTGAACTCCGCTCTAATGTAGTACCGGTACCACACTGGAGTGATCGAGATTATAATTTCAAGAGGTGAGTACTATTAGCGGTCGACTCGCCGCCGCCGCCGCCGCCGCCGGGGCGCGGGGAGCGGGGAGCGATGGGAATGCCGCTACTAATGTGTTGCGAAGGCCGGGATGCATTGTTTCGGCATAAACCTATTCACTGTACCTACATATAAGTAGTGGTGCACTTTTTCTCTGGACGGGAATATTCTCATAGCTACTCTTTGAAAACATTAATGACTTAATTGTATCGTTATCGTTCCGCCTTTATCTGCATGACAACGTCTATCCACACACAACACACGAGTGGAGCTACGAGCTTCGTAGAAGGTCTACGGCGTAGCTACTAACACTTACCTACGGTATAGTTATAATCCACCAAGGACATCTTATTGCAGTCTTCAAATTGTCTTATTCTTTTTGTTCGGATGTGCGTCAATAAGAGTGAAGTGAGCACGCGCACGCCACCTGCAAGTCGCTTAGCTTAGCGATTGATTGGAACCTCATGCTAATGGAGGCTGAAATATTGGAGAGGGTTGGTACGGTGCGGGGAATTTGAGTTCAGTGGGTGAAATATAAGTATGTTTAGCATCAAATTAATAATTTAAAGATGTTAGTTTATTCAAGAAGTAATGAAGCGATCGTTCGGGGATCCCAGACCATAGATCAATATAGATGCCACTAAAGTAGGTTTTAATATGAAGAGGAAGCAATTTGGAATTCAAACGTGAATTTCCAAATGTACGTGTATGTATGTACTTAAAATTAAGCCTCATGATTTGTCTTACATTGACTGCTTCCACTGTGTAATGTGTAATCAAGGGCAGCCGAGACAAGTATATAGTAAATAACAGGCTATTTTCGGTGACACAATAGAATTAACTAGAATCATACGCATTATGTTATTTTTTTTGCAAACCAAAGCGCGACCGAGAAGCCTTGCAGTGGCGGTGGGTCAACATTAGGCAAGCCGGTGTTGCATTTGGCTTAAAATTTCTTAATGAGATGTAGGAAAACTGCTCAGGCGCTTGAAACTTGAGACAAGCCGACGGGAATCCTGTTCTATGGACGCGCCGCCACTGAGCCTTCGGCCGCTGAAACTAATGTTCGAATTAGTATAAAACTGCAGTAAGAGCCGCGACTCCGGCTGGTTGATGTGAATCCTACATAATAAAACATGTGGGGTATATACGAGCGTTACTTATATAACTGCAACTACAACAACTATTAAAGAGGGGGTTCGATGTATATTTTGTAGTTGTGAGTTCCCTATATTCCTGCGTAGTTACATGCGCTATTATCAAGGAGTAATAATTGTAATCTTAAATTATATCAATTCAAAAAAAATATAAAATTAACAATTAAACATAGGGCAATATAGGCAGGTTTTACATACTCATTATGTTTTGCCCTTGCACACACGAAGAACGAGAAAGACGGAGCGGAATATTACGTATTAAGTATACAAGATGAGATGAAACGTTACCAAAAATAAGTGTACGAGTAGGTCCTTGAAAACTAGCATTCAAAGAAATTCGAGATACCTATAACCGAAAAGTATTACGTTAGTGAATTGAATAATATGTTTATTTAGTAAATTAGTGACTATGTTAGAATAAAATCGTATTACTGCGTCTAATACAACATCTGTGGAGAAATTATTCAACAAGCTCAGATGCGCGGAAAATAAATAGCGGACCCTGCGATGGAAGGATCTCATATTTATTAACCGAGGATAACTAGTGGGAAATTGGTTCTGGTGAGGATTACCACGGCTCCAGGCTTCGGGGGATTGTTGATAACAGACAACTCATTAAGGTTAGACTATTGGTGAATAAGCGGTAGTTAAAGCTTGCGTTGACGGTTCAAACTATGAACAGTCAGCAGCAGAAGTAGCTAAGCAAGTTCAAAATGATCTTGCCACGCTCTTATTTATTTAAAAAGAATGTTGTGACTTGTGATGGCTAGTCGGCCGAGATCATTATATTATACACATCTTCTGATGATTACACCTATGCGTTTTTCGGGACTGTACAAAATTTTGTTTCATAATAATTATGTTGACATGTCATAATAACTATGATAACATAATTTTGGTGTACTTTAAATACCCTGGCATACTTAAATTATATATGCAAACCTTAACATGTGTATTTAATCTGCACTGAGCGTGGGAAGTAAGAGAGGTCAGTGTCCAGCAGTGGGACAGCGGCGGATTAGCGCGTGAGGGGTGAGAGGCGGATGTTAATCAATAATGATGCTAATTAGTGTGATGTACCTGGCAACCCAAGGGTTGTCAGAATGGCCGCCAATAACTGACATAAATAATAAGATCTTGTTGTGAAATTGCAGAGAGTAAAGTAAAGCATTTAATTCTTAAAGTTGTGTATTATTCAATAACTTATCATTGACGACGAGGATGACGTTGATAGGAAGTATTGAACATTTCAATCCTGAAAAGGATTTCGCCGATTATAGTGAACGGATGGAGCAATTTTTCATAGTGAATTGTATAGAAAAAGAAATGAAAGTGCCAATGCTCATCACCTTGATCGGGCCAGAAACATATAATGTGTTAAAAAATCTCGTTTCACCTGCGAAACCATCACAGAAAAGTTATTCAGAGCTAATAGAAGCCCTAACTAAGCATTACGTTGTAAGTAAATCTGCCATAGCTTGTAGATACGAGTTCTACATGTGCAAGCAAAAAGAGGGCCAAAGTGTGAACGAATTTGTTGTTGAGATAAAGGGAAAAGCGGCTTTATGCAAGTTTGGTACTTTCCTAGATGAAGCACTACGAGACAGGTTGGTGTGTGGATTGATGAAGGAGCATCTAGTAAAAAAGTTGTTGACTGTGGGAGATGACTTGTCATTCCCGGAGGCAATAAAAATTGCGTCGGCTTATGAAAGCGCGGAAAAGGAGACGAAGAACATTCAACCAGTTGGGAGTGTGTCTGCAATTAAGAAGCCAGTCTCAGGGCAGAGTCGCACACCAGTGCAAGTAAAGGTACAAGCTCCAATGAAACACAGAGATAACATGCAAGGAAATGATACCAGAAAACAACAGATAAAGGAAGCAAATCCTCATTATGCCAGAGAATGCAGCCGTTGTGGGGGCAGTCATACTGCGGATAGGTGCTTTAAGAAAACCTGGGTTTGTTTCAACTGCCAAAGACAAGGACATATTGCTACTAAGTGTCACTTCCGTCCGGCGGGGGAAAGAAATGTACTGAGGCAGCTGGATGAACAGGACCAGGATGGAGAAGAAGTAATTCTGGGAAGCATTCAAAACATTGACAGCGATGATGAAGAAGCGGCGTGGTTTCCTTTGTGACTAGGAAATCGAAAATCTCTTAACATGCAAGTGGATACAGGAGCATGTAAATCAGTGATACATTGTAAGGATTTTAAAAAGTATTTTGGTGAAAGTGATTTAAGAAAATGTACTACTAAATTAAAGTCTGTGTCAGGGGAGCCCTTAAAGATTTTAGGAGCGGTGAAATTATGGGTAAAGAATGTAAAAAAAGAATTATATTTAATAGTGATTGACTGTGAAAAATATTTCGAGCCATTAGTGGGCAGAAACTGGTTAAGAGTTATTTTCCCTAAGTGGCAGAAGTATTTTGAAATTAAACTGCTTAATTCGGAAGGTATGGATAAGAAAAAACTAATTCAAGACATTAAAAAGAAATATGCAAAAGTTTTTGAGAAAGATAGATCCTCTCATATTTTGAAATTAAAAGCAAGTTTAAAACTTAAGCATGGAGCAGAACCTATCTTTCACAAAGCTTATACTATACCTTATTCAAAGAAAACGGAAGTAGAAAAAGAATTGTTAAGTTTAGAAAAGGCTGGTATCATAGAAAAGGTAAGGCATAGTAAATGGGCTAGTCCAATTGTAGTGGCACAAAGAGCTAACAAGAAAATACGGGTTTGTGTAGATTATAAAGTCACACTGAATCAATTACTGGACAGTGAACACTATCCTCTTCCGATACCTGAGGACATTTTTACTGAATTGTCTGGGGGTAGTGTTTTCTGTGTTTTGGACTTATCAGGTGCATATCAACAGTTATTATTAGAAGAGACCTCTCGAGAATATATGACCATTAACACCCATTTAGGCTTGTTTAGACCAACTAGATTGCAATTTGGGGTTTCAAGTGGACCCTCTGTATTTCAGTGTGCTATGGACCAAATTTTAGAAGGATTAGGAAATGTCAAGTGCTTTATTGATGATATTGTAGTTAAGGGCGAGAGTTTTTCAGATTGCTATCAGAATTTAGAAAAAGTGTTGAAACGTTTACTATGCTACAATGTAAGAATTAATTTAGAGAAGTGTCAGTTTTTCTCTGAGGAAATTAAATTTCTAGGCCATATTATTAGCAAAGATGGGGTAAAACCATTACCAGAGAAAGTGGAGGCTATATTAAAAGCACCAGAGCCCAAAACAGTAACTCAAGTGCAGGCTTATCTCGGTTTATTAAACTACTATGGGAAATTTTTACCTAGGTTATCTGAATGCTTAACGCCTATTTATAAGTTATTAAAAAATGACACTCCATTTGAGTGGACGGAGAGTTGCCAAAGAGCTTTTGAAAACAGTAAGAAATTATTATTAGAAAATCAATTAATAGTACATTATGATTGTAATAAAGAATTATTTCTGACGTCTGATGCTAGTACATATGGCTTGGGAGCAGTACTTAGTCATAAAATTGATGGTGAACCAATCAGTTTTGCATCCGGTACTTTAAACAGTGCACAAAAAAATTATTCTCAAGTGGAAAAGGAAGCATTGGCAATTATTTTTGCAATAAAAAAATTTCATAAGTTTTTGTATGGCCGCAAGTTTGTTTTGGTAACGGATCACCAACCTTTGAAATTCATTTTTGATCCTCTAAAAAGAATACCAGTAACTGCTAATGCAGGGCTTCAGAGGTGGGCCCTTTTACTCTCGGGTTATAATTATGAAATTAGATATAGAAAGGGCACACTACTGGCTAATGCGGATGCTTTATCCCGTTTACCCTTACCAGAAGTAGCGGTGGAAACTGAAGAAATAAGTTATTTGAATTTTTCTGAAGATTCACCATTAAACTATAAAGAGATTGCATTATGTACTAAGACTGATCCAATACTGAGTAAAGTGTGTGAATATGTGACTAGTGGGTGGCCCAAAAGTGTAAGTGAGGACACACTTAAACCTTATTTTGCTAAGCGAGCTGAGTTATGTGTAGAGCAAAAATGCTTACTATGGGGTAGTAGAGTAATAATTCCGTTAAAATTAAGGTCAAAAGTACTAAGTAGTTTTCATGAATCACACCAAGGGGTGGTACAATCAAAAATGTTTATGAGAGAATTCTGTTGGTGGCCGAACATCGGGCAAGACATAGAAAATTTGATTTTGAGTTGTGACATCTGCCAATCTTCTAGAAGTTTTACTAATTCATGTTCACTTAGTTCCTGGAAGCCTACAGAAAGTAATTTTGAAAGGGTACATATTGATTTTTTTTATATAAAATCGACTACCTATTTATTGATTGTTGATTCAAGATCTAAATGGTTAGATGTACATATTATGCCGAGTACCACAACCGCACAAGTGATTGAAAAATTATGTGAGACGTTTGCCTTTATAGGGATACCAGCTCAATTAGTCAGTGACAATGGTCCACCTTTTAACTCTAAGGAATTTGTAAGTTTTTTAAAAGCGAATGGATGTGAAGCTCTCAAAACTCCTCCGTACCATCCTCAATCCAATGGATTAGCGGAAAGAACTGTTTGTACTGTAAAAAAATTCTTAAATAGATTAGAATGCCTTAACCCTAAATTATCTAAAGAAGTACGTTTGCAGAACTTCCTTTTCACTTACAGGAACTCCCCTAATGCAACTGGAATGTCACCTAATGAAATATTATTTAAGCAAAAACCAAGAACAAAATTTGATTTAATGAAGCCACACAATATAATTTCTAGAAAGGCTATTAAAGAAAACAGTGAGCGAGTAATAATTAACTTTAAGATTGGGGATAGAGTATGGTGCAAGGAGTTGACTAAAGGGACGGGTTGGGCTAAAGGAATTGTCTGCAAGCAATTGAGTGCTATGAGGTATGAAGTAAATGTAGAGGGCATTCGAAAACATTACCATGCGTCCTCTCTGAGGCCTTGTTTTAGTTCTAATGTAGAATATGAATCAGATGTACATGTTGAAAAGGAAACTAGGCCGCAAACCTTGAATGAGGAGCTAGCAGTTCAGCCTTCTATTGCCGAAAATTTTGAAAATGGAGGTGCACCTCTAGATCCTGACACAAGTGGTGAACATGTTAGAAGTTCAATACCAGAGGGTAGTCCAGCAGCAAGGGAAGAAGAAACGGATGTTAATGTGCAGAATAATGCCAGCCCACCTTTAAGGAGATCAGTTAGGCAGCGAAGAGCACCAGATAGGTTAAATTTGTAAACCCTTTAAAAGGGGGACGAATGTGATGTACCTGGCAACCCAAGGGTTGTCAGAATGGCCGCCAATAACTGACATAAATAATAAGATCTTGTTGTGAAATTGCAGAGAGTAAAGTAAAGCATTTAATTCTTAAAGTTGTGTATTATTCAATAACTTATCAATTAGAGGTGCGGACGAGGTGTGGACGTGCCGCGAAGGGTCGAGAGATAATGAAGGAGTCCAGAACTCGAGCGAGTGTTATTTACTGAATATTGATGGATTGTAGACCTCATACCTACCCAATACGAATTGTCACGGTCAGTAAGTAAACCTTATTACTGTCAACAGCAGTAGCTAAGCGCGTGAGGTGGTCAAAATGAGCTAGACACGACTGTATTGTTAAGAGAACAAAAGCGCGTCAAGAACATTGTGTCATGTGTCAGTATCACGTGACAAAGCCTTCTATAATGGGTGCTTTTGCGTGCCTTTGTGTGTATAGGTACTTATATTACTTAGCGACTGTTTGAGGACAAAGAAATGTATTCATATTTAATCTGTAGGTATGTCGGGTCTTAGATATAAGGAAAATAATATGGAGGTAATAATGACAGCTATTACGCAGACACTTAGCTTTGTTTAGATTTAGTTATTTACAAGTTTGCTTAAATAACTATGGCATCAAAATTGATGATAAAAATAGTACTTATTATAAATTAAATCCAGTGTTCATACTTTTTGACACTTGGTTTCTCAGGCTTGACTTGACAGTGACAATGAAATGCTTCGGCCAGAAGCCCGCGCTCTCTATGGTCTCCGGCAGCGGCCGCGACACGCGCACCACAAACGTCCACGTAATGACGCGATCGCAGCTGGAACACCCTCAACTCGTAGCCGGTCTTCTTGATAATGTAATCCACCACATCTGCTGGCGTGGCGGGAAAATGCAGGCGCGACACGTATAGCGCCTTATTCGGCGTGGCATGCTATGAAATTTTGACATGATGTGGTGAAGGCTGTGCTGTCATATTTAACGTTGGCCAGTTCGCTAACGGTGTGTGGTGCAACCGGCTCTAAGCTTGGTCAGATTAGAATGCTAGTCAGCATCATTGCAATAAGCTGCAGTTTGGACAAATTGGCTTAAGGAGTGCAGGTTTTCTGTTTTCCCACTGTTTTACTATGCTGTGTCAGAACTGGTTTTAGTGTAATTATGTAAGCATGTGTTCTGAGCCCGGCTTAGGCACGTGTTGTGTATTCGCTGTGTGTAGCGAGGAATGTCCTGCAGTTGTTGTGTGTGTCACAGTCGTTATAGAGACAGTGACAGTAGCTTCTGGTATACTTAGTAAAATAGGCCGCTTAGGAATTCTTGTGGCGTCAACTTTTGAACTCTATTTTACTATAGTTATTCTCTTTATTCATTTAAAATCTTAGGCTAGGGTTTTTATAATATGAATATAAAAGTAATATAAAATACAACATACAAAATACAATATAAAATATAAACACATTATAAAAAACCTAACCTAGGTTCCCGCCGGCAACAGGGCAGGGCCCAGGCTGCCGGTGGTTAGGGCCGCAGTGAGAGGAACCGGCGGACTATCCGCGCCGTATCCATGACCACCGCCTTCTGCATCTGACCCTTGATCCAGCCACCTAGCGAGAGTCTCTATAGTTATTTATTGTTAGTGTGTTATTTCATTGCATAAATAAATCCCAGGTATAATACTTAACTAATCTATTTAACAGCATTTACGAAATCGGATATACGAAAATACACGGAAAGAACAAGGTCAAGGATATTTTTGCGATTTCAATGATTTAAAGTTTGCCAAAAGCCACAAGTATGGAGAGGTATTCATCGGCATTAAGTCAACTGGATACGTCTATCTTGTTAACTTCATAACGTAAGTGTAGATTTAACACATTCAGTGCCGCCTAGTGCTACGCGCTACGGTCGTAGCCCGTAGCCACGTATACGTCGCGTGTAGCTCGTAGTAGCTACGAACAGAAACCCCGACAGTCGGGTTCTTGGCGCTGAATGTGTTAGTCTCACATAAACTTCTGCCAGAAAATTGTTTTGGTTAGGATTACAAAAACAAGTTATAAGATGTTAGGGCAACTGTAATTCGGGCATATGAGTATTAGGGCAAATGATCATTAGGAAATACAAAAATACGACAGAAGAGCATTAGGGCAAGTGACAACTGGGTTAATCACAATTAGGTGAAATGACGAGAAGGACATTTAATATTAGGATATAAAATTTTAGCAGAATTAATACTATTTCATTTAAAATTAGGTGTTTTGTTCATTAGGACAAACAACTTTTAGGTCAAATAGGTAGTAATTATGACTAAATACTATTATGGAAAATTTAAGCAACTGATGAATGGGTCAAATGATATTTGTTCATAACATATTAGGAAAAAACATCGATACGATGTTAGGGCAACTGTAAATTAGCACAAAAGAGCATTAGAGCAAATGATGATTAGAATAAATAGTATTAGATAATACAAAAATTACAAAAATATGTAGGGATTCAGATATAGATGAAACCTTATGATCTGGATTTAAATTCAGTCAATGTGTTTACGAATTAGATCAAGATTCCAAACCCTAGCAGCGGCGCTATCATTTTATTATTGCTTTTAATTGCTCAGCTTGGATTATTGTATACAAGTTATACTGTGGCATTAGTGTGTTCTTACGGCAGCTGGTCCGTGCCGTGCGTGCTCGCCCGCAGCCCGGAGCGCGGGGGGGACGAACAAACGGACATGTCCGCATCCGCAAATGTTTGAGCCGCCTGATTGCCCACACGTGACGGATCACTGTCGTTTTGTTCCGCTTCAATTATAAACCCGGGCAGGGCAGTTACATTTCCAACGACGGAGCGAAAATAAATGTATGATAAATTCAACTGTGGTTGGATTCTACAGATCTATAAAAATGCGAGATATAGCGATCAAATCTAATAGTTTCAATAACAAAAAGTGACATAGTTTTTAAGAACATCACGATGCATATTCGAACATTGAAGTCAAAATGATATTCTTTTGAAATCTAATTTTGGACTCTACAGCTATATAAAAAGATTGATGAGACCTACATCGTATTTGTCGGGGAAATTAGACGACAAGTGAGGATTCCATAGCTTAGTATGTATGTGAGGACACTGTACTGTACAAGTGAACATTGGTTTTTACGACCCGCAGATAAACACGTGGTAATCTGGATTGTGCGGTCATAAACCTCCCCCTCCAAACCTCAGCCCTCGTGCCCCTCGCCTCCCACTCTCAAGCGCAGCATATCTCAAGGAACACTCTTGCAGTCTCCACTAATGTTGGAAATAAAAGCTGACATAGTTCCGGCCAATTACGTGCGACATTTGTATAGGAGGGTACTCACCTACTGAATATATGATATATCTCACTTTACGCAATGGAATTAGCATTATCCTGCTTTGTTATTCGTTTTTGTGGATAAAATTTAACTGTTTGCGTAGACTCGAGCACCGTAAATATATCGGATCTATATCTGAATCCCTAAAGTTTTTTGTCCTATTTTTGTATTCCCTAATAATATTGCCTAATAGTAATGCTATTTGTATTCCCTAATAGTAATGCTATTTGTCCTAATGATCATTTGCCCTAATGCTCATTTGTCCTAATTGTTGTTGCCCTATCATCGTATCGATGAATTTTATTTTCCCTAATATGTCATTACCTAATATCATTTGACCTATTCATCAGTTGCCCTAACTTTTTTTCCATAATATTAATTTGTCATAATTATTATTTGACCTAAAAGTTATTTGTCCTAATGATCATAACACCTCATTTCAAATGAACTAATATTATTTTTCCTATTATTTCATACCCTAATATTAAATGTCCTACTGGTAATTTTTCCTAATTGTCACTTGCCCTAATGCTCATATGTTTTTAGGGTCATCAAAAAAATAACCCTAACCTACCTATCTCTGGGAGCAGTTTCGTTTTTAGGGTCATCAAAAAAAAATATCCCTAACCTACCTATCTCTGGGAGCAGTTTCGTTTTTAGGGTCATCAAAAAAAAATAACCCTAACCTACCTATCTCTGAGAGCAGTTTCGTTTTTAGGGTCATCAAAAAAAATAACCCTAACCTACCTATCCCTGCGAGCAGTTTCGTTTTTAGGGTCATCAAAAAAAATAACCCTAACCTACCTATCTCTGGGAGCAGTTTCGTTTTTAGGGTCATCAAAAAAAAATAACCCTAACCTACCTATCTCTGGGAGCAGTTTCGTTTTTAGGGTCATCAAAAAAAATTACCCTAACCTACCTATCTCTGGGAGCAGTTTCGTTTTTAGGGTCATAAAAAAAATAACCCTAACCTACCTATCTCTGGGAGCAGTTTCGTTTTTAGGGTCATAAAAAAATAACCCTAACCTACGCCGTTATGGCAAATAAAATTAGGATATTCGAACATTATGGTAAGAATTTTTAGGGCAAATAAGCTTTAGGGCATACATTACATTATGACAAGTAATTGTTAGGATAATTGATCATTAGGGCAAATGACAATTAGGACAAAGCGATTAGGGTAAGTAATTTTAGGACAAATGTCATTAGGGGTTTCAAATGTTATGGCAAATAAAATTAGGATTTTTGAACATTATGGTAAACAATTTTAGGACAAATGAGCATTAGGACATTCATTACATTATGACAAGTGACTGTTAGGGTAATTGATCATTAGGGCAAATGACAATTAGGACAAAACGGTTAGGGCAAGTGATTTTAGGACAAACGTTATTAGGAATTCCGAGGTACACCCAAATATATCGCTAGAAACAATCATATCAGAATCACGCGTGCCGTTTGGATTAGCCATACGATATATAAAATAAATCAAATGTGTGAAGTTGTAAAACTTTCAATCAGTGTCTATATGTGGTCTATATAAAAGTGGCAGTCGCGTTTGGAAATGAAACTTGTCATCGGTTATAATGACAAAATTATTGACACCTCATTCGTCAAACACGGTTTAGTGATTTTAACGCTATGGAGGAACGCATGTAAGTTGCTGTATTAAATACCACTGGGACTGATATACATTTTGAAACTAAGTAATATAAAGTGTTCTATGGAAGATAGCTGAACGTATTTAGTAATTATTTAAATAATGATATCACAGGAACGAGGAACAGGGAACGATGTGAACCTTCTTCTTCTTATACTGCCATGCCCTAACGGGCGTCGGTGGTCACCTTTACGAAGTCTCTCCTATTCTCGGCCAGTCTTGCTAGCGTGGCCGCGTCCTCAATGTTTGTCCATTTTTTGATGTTATCGAGCCAGTTCACCTTCCTTCTTCCTTTTCCCCGCTTTCCCTCTATTTTCCCTTCTATTATAGCTTTAAGCAGGTCGTACTTTTTATGTCTATATAGGTGTCCAAAATATGCAATCTTCCTACGTTTAATTGTGGTTAGTACTTCTCTTTTCTTCTTCATTCTTTTTAAAATTTCTATGTTTGTCACTTTTGCGGTCCATGATACTTTTAGCATACGTCTGTATAGCCACATTTCGAAGGCCTCTATTTTGTCTTCCATCGCTTTTTTCAGCGTCCATGTCTCAACACCATAATAAAGTATCGATAATACGTAACATTTTACAAGTCTCCATCTTAGTTTCAGGTTAATATCTTTATTCACATACAATATCTGCATTTTTATGAAAGCACTTCGGGCTATGAATGATGTGAACCTAAGGTGACCTGAATTTGTTAATGTCTCTGACTATACCTGTGACCGCCGACGGTAGAAATAGAAATATGGCAGCACTTAACATTTCAAAAATATGTCTCGGCGTGTTCACCGCTGTAATAAGGCCTACATATTTAAAGGCGAGAGTGCAGCGTATATTTACGGCCTTGTGTACGGGAGGATGAAGCGGGGATGAAAGTTTAATGTGGAACCGTTTGGGATGCCGTTGCGTAAGACGCGGGTGCGTGAGGCTTAGCACGAGTTTAACATTTATAACAAGATTTTTCCGTGGAGTACCTCACGTGTTGTAAAGGATATTGCGGCGAGTTTACTATTAATGCATGTTAATTCAATTTTCCTATTTCCTCTTCTTTATTTCTTCTTTAAATTGTAAGCAGGATTGATTCTACTAAGTTACAAAAACTGTGTATTCTATACCTAGTATTTTCAACTTTCGTAAATATTGGGACACTTTACTTTATCTCTGTGAATCGACTCACGATTTTGAATAGGAAACCAAAAACTTCTCGAAACGTTGTCGTTGAAACAACAGCGACAACGACAACCAAAACTTACAACAGCGATTACTGAATACACCCAATCAAATCAGCCGTAGATTTCACGTAATATGATATGAAAAGAGAATCCAATTGAGATCAAATATAATATTTTTGAAAATCATTCAGAAACTTAAAAGACTCGGTTTAATTGAGAAGTGCCCAAGATGCAAGTTTTAAAATTACGTTACAAATTATAATCTCTGTCTGAATCAATGTTCCAAGGCAAAGTTTAGGAAGGTGTTATGATATTACTGGTATGTATAGGATAGAGTACGTGGGATGGAACTTCATTCGAACGAAATTGGACGCATTAATCCGTCGCGTCGGTGAGGGAATGCAAATGCAATCGGCGCCGATCTACTGACGTCGGCGCCGGCCCACGCTACTTTACCTATCCGTGAAGCGTCACGTATCGGTCTCTTTGATACTTATCTTACAATACTTTGACTTTTTGATTCATAATGACTAGGGTATAGGATCGTCCTAGTTATTAATTTAGTGATAAGACATTTATGATATGCCACTTATGATAATGTCAGTTGTATGTCCTTACGGCAATGTCAGCTTTTCATTTTTCTGAATAAAATTTCACATCAATGTTAAAATTCATGGTTTTCCTTTTATTTCTAACACTATTATTTAGCAAAAAATAATCCTTATGATGAAGCCTTTCGATCGGTATGATAAAGCTACAGGGATGTAACGGATTCGATTCCCGGTTCAACCATAAAATTGATTAAATATCTGTGAATGCAGTTGACATTGTTTTTTAAATTAAAATAATTTCTTCTTTTAGTAAAATGTTACATCTACAATATTCAAGGTACTTTCCCGATTTCCTTAACCGGTTTATCTTAACCTGGGGGCCGATTTTTGACAGCTGGACGCTCGAATTCAAAAAATTCAAGCTCGAAAATAATCGCACACAAAAGTTTGTAGCTATTTTTATTATTTTAAATTTCTATCGCTTTTATTTTTAAAACATAATTTTCATCGTTTTATTCAGAGTTTTAAATGTCCCTTTCGAGTGCTCGAATCTCAAAAATCACCCCCCTGATGTGTGTATAAAGGCCTTCGTGAATAGCCCTTGAAGGCGTGTCTCAGCGTAGCCGCGAGCTGCATGGCTGCGGTCGGGTCGGCGCTGTCGGCTGACCTATACTTAGATAACATTTCGCGGTCGGTCTCCTTGCTAGTGCTACTGCTCGATATAGGAGCTTGATTAAGTGCATAGCCAACAGAACAGTTCTTGCAGATCGGTCTGCTTGCTTACATACAAATTAAAATAGGTAAGTATTAGATGTTTACTAGAAGATGGTTAATTTCGAGGTGATGACTTGTGATAAAATTTAATTACTTCTGGTGTTACCTTGCTACGCTAAAATAAGATGTGACGGAACTTATTGGTGATGGTGAAATTATTTAGATATCTCCCAACAGATTATTCAAAATAAGTTAAATTGAAACAGGCCTGCAGTGGAAGATCATTCCCATGGGACCACGTAACGAATGATTGGATACACACATCTTCATCCAAGACACATCCTCTTGGTCAAGACATTTGTTTCGTATATAGGTGGAAACAATTTGCCTAGAAAGTGGCCTTGATTGAAGTAAAATGTCTTTATTCAAGTAAAAATAGCTTGGGCTAAAGATATATAATTAGTCCAATACAATATTTACATATGTTTAATCAATAATATTCTCGCATTGGTATTCTTGGCTGAAGATATATTTTTTTCCGTGTACGACTGTTGGTGTTGCCCTCTCAGCGTTTCAGTACTGTTCATTCTGAAAAGTCACAATTTATTTCGATGGCATTTATACGACCAAAGAAAAGAACTATGGGAAATCCATGACAAATCAAGATTGTAAAGTTAGAATAGCGTTCCAGAGATATTGATGTGTTCCGTTCTGAAAATACTCGCGTTACGCCCCGTGGCCCGCGCCCCGCCGCCCGCCGCCCGCGCACGTCACGCACTGATTGTTTCCGACGCAGGTGGATTCAGTTTATACAAACATCATATCAATTTGTTATCAGCGGATGCAAAAAATAAAGTACAAGAAGGTAATAAATACATTTTTAGCAATAAAATTGTAGCTAAATAATTTGTAGTTTACTTAGTGGTCCCGTTTTAGGACAGTGTTACAGCAATATTGTATCCTTTCTCCTTAATGTGAATATAAATATATTTATAATGAAATGTAAGCATGCAGGTACACTTAGATTGATAGATCAAGATATCAAGAAATTGTTATCCAATCAATATAATATTTTAAAAATGCGAATACACCCCCCGCTTAATTGAATCCCGGAAGCACTCTGCTAATGTTTGCCGAATCGCAATCTCACTTCATGCTCATCAGTGATGCCTGATCAGATGTGCTGCAAAACCTGCAGGTAACTACCACAAAATATCTTACATTTGGAGTTCTAAATCCAACGAAAACAAAGGTTCGCTGGAAAAGATCATGTAATGGGATAAGTTTGCTTTTTTACTTTCTCTATGCTTTGTCTATACCTTTCCTAATTATGTGTAAACAATGATTAGGTACTAGTTATTAGTCTTATTACAAAAACTTTTTTTATATCTAATATCTGGCAACACTTTTGCAGTACACAATTCCACTTCATCCCCACCTGCAGCCTCCTGACGTCCCCACTATCCGTCACGAGCTTTTTACAGTATCAGCTTTTCAGTTAAACCGTCATAACTCTTCACGGCTGACGCATTTATTGCCTACAGATGCGAACATATTATACTCTTTATTCGACCAAGAGCCCCACGTTCATACATACAGGTACCTACGGAGCCCACTGACAAATGTATTGGGGCACAGACTACACTACCTCAACCACTACAGACGGAGTATATAAGACAACTCACGGGAGTGCAACTACAATCTGTATTAATTAATAATTTTAAACAAATATAACCGACTTCACTTAGACTCCATATCTCCAAAAGCAGATGCCCGAGCTAGCGTAAAAAAATCTTAAATAAATGCTACAATATTTGGAGAATTCCCTCGATTTGTCTAGGAAACCATCATCAGATCCCGAACTAGTGACAAATAAAACATATTGGCCCAGCCGTCTTAGAGTATTCAGGTGAACACACATTTAAAAAAAAAACAAGAACCTGAAGAATTCAGAAGCTCTTTCTTCAAAATCTTGAAGTCAGTTGAAAATGGGGTTACAGGTGTTCATACGCTACGGTAACTGTTTGTCAGGCGGGCCTTAATCTTATTTGCCACCGTCGTGGTATAAAAAAATCCAAAAATCCTGATTAGGATCGAACATGGTAAGTACCTAGCTACTCAAACATTAACATTTTACTAGTTGTGCACTTATGTGCATTGGAGGCGCCGCAACAATTTTTTAATGCAAGCTGGAACAAACACATTTGTTTTCTGTAGGTACGAGCTGACCTTTTTCTTCAGCATGCCGGCGGTGAATCAAGTTCTAGGGAAGTTTTACAATGAACGTGCATCTTGCGCTATTCGTCAGCATTTCATAATGCAGTATCTGTGTAGTCTGTGGTCGGGGGACAACCATCCGTGAACAGTTATAGCGGTATAAAGTAAAAACCCGGCCGAGCGCGAAAGTATTTCATGGCCGTGAAATATTGTTGCGCATTTTCTTATCCTGTGTAGTGGCCGGTGAAACGGCGCGTCAGGGTTTCATGATGGACGGCCGTCGTTGCGACAAGCTTTTATTGCCCCCGAATATGGATGGATAATGGCTTTTCTACACTTTGTTCCCTTGTAATAACAAATTAATGCTGATATCTGGTTTATAATCTCTCTCTGGTTTATCTGGGTTCTGGTTTGGTGGTAATTTGAAGATGTCCGAATAGCAACAAGAGCTCTTCAGTAGCATTCGGACATCTAAAAATCTTAACATGCCTACGCTACGTATCGTAATTATATTTTATGACTTTGTGAAAAGTAGGTGAGGTCTAACCAGACCTGAAATAGCTCTGCACCAGACACCGCACGCTATTCGCTACCTGCATGACATGCTCCCGATTCCGATCGATCAGGCACGCGGCAGAACGGAGCCGGTTATTAAAACTTGACACAGACAGTCGAGTGCCTACTTCTGTGGAGATGGTCTGTTCACTTGGATAATTAAATCTTATAGAAAGTGCAATCAACCGCGGTGTAATGTATGTTATCACAGTGTCTGTAAGTAAATGTTTCCAAAATTCCACTCCATCTTTTAGGTTTTGTATCCCCACAATGTTGAAATGGTCAGCTTCAGTTTTCAAAGTTAGGGATTGATTATTAATTACCTAAATACATTTTACATACGTATGTTCATCAGTAATTGAATTTAATATAAGGCAGTGGTACTCATAATTACAAGATATAGCCCTCCAAACGAAGGAAAACTTAGGGGAAATAATTCGTGTATAGCTGAATTTTGGTGAAGTTGTAGATAAAGGTGTCTTACACAACATACTAAAAGTACTCATGGATAGGGGTGCCGCTAACGGGGAGAGGGGGGGTGTAAAGGTCCCCTTTTTTGGCTTTTCGTAAATAACTCAGTAGCGGTGGCTCATATGAAAAAATGTTCTTCTACTTAATTAATCCACAAATAATTTTCTACAAAAAAGGTTCTTTACACTTTTTTGCTGGGATCAATGTATAATGAGATTTCGAGAAAATACGATAATCACTTTCGGAGCTATTATTTACGAAACTATTAGTTTTGTCTAAAAATTGTTTTAGAAAACCCATATTTATATTAAAATACCTATCCAACGATACCCCACACATTAGGGGTGGATTAAAAAACAGAATTTACCCCCCACTTCATGTGTTCGGGAGGTACCCTAAAAAATAATATTTTTTCAGATTTTGTTTTAAAACTTTGTCTGCGTGTTCAAAACACATACTCATAAGAAGTTTAACTATTCAAGTACTAACCATCACTGAGCAGGTTGAAGAGGGTATTTTTTTACTTTTTATTTTTTATGCCACGACGGTGGCAAACAAGCATACGACCCGTCTGATGGTAAGCAGTTCCCATAGCCTATGGACGCGTGCAATCAATTTCCTAACCTTATAGTTTCGCTGTCCGTTTGTCCCAGTCTATCCGTTCACGGCTTTGCGCAGTGATGGTTAGTACTAGAATAGTTAAACTTCGTATGAGTATGTGTTTTGAACACGCAGACAAAGTTTTAAAACAAAATCTAAAAAAATATATTTTTTTAGGGTAGCTCCCGAACACATGAAGTGGGGGGTAAATTATGTTTTTTAAATCCCCCCTAATGTGTGGGGTGTCGTTGGATAGGTCTTTTAATATAAATATGGGTTTTCTAAAACAATTTTTAGACAAAACTAATAGTTTCGTAAATAAAAGCTCCGAAAGTTTCTGAAAGTGATTATCGTATTTCTTCGAAATCTCATTATACATTGATCTCAGCAAAAAAGTGTAAAGAACCTTTTTTGTCCAAAATCATTTGTGGATTAATTAAGTAGAAGAACATTTTTTCGTATGAGCCACCGCTACTGAGTTATTTACGAAAAGCCAAAAAAGGGGACCTTTACACCCCCCTCTCCCCGTTAGCGGCACCCCTATCCATGAGTACTTTTAGTATGTTGTGTAAGACACCTTTATCTACAACTTCACCAAAATTCAGCTATACACGAATTATTTCTCCTATCGAGCAGTTAGTGGGCTTCCTTCGGTGAGCTAATAGGGCGCTTTACGTTATTGTCACAACACAAGGGACAACATATGGCATTAGTATGCTAGGGTAGCTTAAGTTCCTCCCTGCATAGCTGCATAGCGGCTACGGCACTGATTTTCTTGTTTGTATTCGACGTATGACAGAAACGCAGTGTACAAGTGTGATTGGTTTTGCGGAACTGTAACGTGGGTTAACCACTCCTAAGCCCTTGGACCGTGTAAAGTCCATCCCGTACAGATCAAACTAATGTATTATTAATCACCAACTTCGTCCTTACCTCGGGACCTTTAAAGCACTCCAAACTTCTATTTGCCCAGACTTCTTGTTTACTTTAAATTGGCTCGAGTTTTTCGGATCTCTTCGACCGCTAAGTAAACTTTGGGACGGGCTGAAGTGATTGTTATTTGATTCGAGTGGTCAGGCAGATACTTTGACTTTTAAGAAATATTAAGTTAGTAAAGTCGCGAGGGGATGGTTGTTATGATAATAACGTTATTTACACATTATTTTGTATCGTTATATGAGAATAATATTTAAAGGCCTGGTTAGCTGTTGCTTTCTGTGACGTGCGCATTCGGGGTCGCCACTTCATATAATATTCATCGCGGGACACACCGCACGGGTCCTTAACTGTACCTATTGCCGTTTGCAGACTCCGAGACGCACGCAGCGTATTTATAACTTTGGCTAGAACTGCTAGAAGTGGAAGTTTTTCCACCTTAATGTTTTGAAATCTTCACGTACAGCAGAAAGCGGGTGAGATGTTCAAAACGACCTCCACGCGCTCTTATTTTCTAAACAATAAAGTCGTGTCGAGCTCATTTTGAACACCTCACCCGCTTAGCTACTTCTGCTGCTGACTGTACCTATTTAAAATTGAATCTGCCTTTCAATTGGTTGTCGGACAAAAAAATCCTGAGAAGCTACAAAACATAGTATTTTACATGAGTATTTCGCTGCGACGTTTTGTGGAAACACTTCGGAGTGGTCCGAGTTCGAGCGAAATGAACTTTCGCTGTACCCCTACTACCTCTGGAAAACCTTGATCAAACTGTCCGCCGGACAGCGGGACTGTTGGAAAGTTTGGATTGAATTGGAAAGTGCCGGGTGACAAGGGTCGAGCCATTAGATAACAGAGGCTAATGAAAGAATCACGCGAATGGAACTTCGCTTTTTGCTCGCCTTGCTCTCCTCGTGACAAATTACACGCCATGAGCGTTGTCTCGGGTTGCTATTTGAGACATTTTATGACTGCTTAAGATATTGCATATTGAATCGAAATGATATTCTATGGACGTGTCCGTTTTGTTTGTCTACATTTCACAAAATCAGCTGTCAATTTCGTGAAACGTCGATCGAGTACTTATATTGTACAGTCACCGGCAATAGTATCTTCCTACACGAAGGCCGCAAAAATATGCACTGAAAAAAAAGGATAACAAAACTACTTTGGCTATTTCATCAATAACCAAAGTTTGGTAAAGAGTTAATCAAGTTCATTTGTTAATAACACATGGTTTATGTATAAATAACAAAACATTTTGGTAAGAATAAGCCTTAGTTTTGTAGTCACTATTTTTAAGTTACTGGTAGACGAAATTTGGTTGCTTGTAACAAATTATTTTTTTCAGTGTGTGACACGCTCCTATGGCCATACAAATAAGAGCGTGTCACATAATTTTGCGGCCTTCATCTAGGAAGATACTATTGCCGGTGACTGTACTAGCTCAAGCAGAGATAACGGTGCCAATGTCGCAATATATTTTAACACTAGCTTTTGCCCGCGACTTCGTCTGCGTGGAATTAGTAATCCCTCGTTAAGGAATGAATTCTGGATATCAACTATTCTATCTCCTTCCCCAGAGCATCTCCAGCGTTCAACGGTTATTGATTCGCCATACAAACTTTCAACCCCTTTTTCACCCCTTCTACGGTTGATTGTCGGGATGAAAACTATTCTATATCGTTTCCCGGGACTCAAATTATCTACATACTAATTTTCATCTTAATCGGTTCAGCGGTTAAAAATTCTCCATTCAAACTTTCAACCCCCTTTTCACCCCCTCCAGGGTTGATTTTCGGGATAAAAACTATCCTATGTCCTTTCCCGGGACTTAAACTACCTCTATACAAAATTTCATCAAAATTCGTTCAGCCGTTTTCACGTGATGCGCGGTCAAATAAACAGACAAACAGATAAACAGATAAACAGACAAACAGACAAAAATTCTAAAAACTGTTGGAACGTGTTCTGTTATCGATTCTAAGTATCCCCAGCCAACTTTTTTTCGAATATCTTCCATGTACAGACTTTCCACCCTCTTCAGCTTTATTATATGTATAGATGTATAGATTGCCTTCCTAAGATGCGCATTTACGCTCTATGTCTATAGAGGTACATATAATAAAGCTGAAGAGGGTCGAAAGTCTGTACATGGAAGATATTCGAAAAAAAGTTGGCTGGGGAATCTTAGAATCGATAACAGAACACGTTCCAACAGTTTTTAGAATTTTTGTCTGTTTATCTGTTTGTCTGTTTATTTGACCGCGCATCACGTGAAAACGGCTAAACGGATTTTAATGCCATTTGGTATAGACATAGTTTGAGTCCCGGGAAAGGACATAGGATAGTTTTCATCTGGAAAAATCAACCCTGGAGGGGGTGAAAAGGGGGTTGAAAGTTTATATGGAGAATGTTTAACCGCTGAACTGATTTAGATGAAAATTTGTATGGAGATAATTTGAGTCTCGAGGAACGACATAGGATTATTTTTATCCCGAAATCGACCCTGGAGGGGGTGAAAAGTGGGTTGCAAGTTTGTATGGGAAATCAATAACCGCTGAACGCTGGAAATAGTTGGAGTTCTGGGGAAGAATATACAATAATTGATATCCAGAAGTCATTCCTTAAGGGGGGATTACTAATTCCTATCTATCATATTATTTGTATTCCAAGACGTTTTACTGTTAATATCAAGAAAGGATTGTATTACTGTACCAATACAAGGAAATAATGCACAAGATCAAATCCATTTTGGACAACAAAAGAACTCCATTACTCCAAGATACCATCGACACTTCACCAAAGAGCGATGTCACGTGCCGGCATTAAAATAATGTATCTCAGCATTCCCCGAGGGTTGCCATTCGTCGGCTGTAACAAATCTGCGTAAACATTACAGAAACGGCGCTCAATCGTCATGGAGGAACAATAGCCCGCGTCTTTATCCCGGGCGTGGCGTGGCGTGGCGTGGCGTGGCGTGGCGTGCTCGCCATGTTTCCGACAGTCACCTAACGAGCGCTCATTGCTCGTTTGGAAGTAGGTCGCGTTTTTAATGTTAAAGACGAGCGGCGAAGTCGGCGAGCCAGATCAGTTCATTTTAACCATGCCTGGCCAAATCCTCGAAGAAATTAGTAACCAGTATTGTTGGTTAATAAAATATTTTTACTTAAAAAAATTATTAATAATAAATAAAATTGGATACCGTTTTATTAAGCAGGCGTCCGGTTCTTCATCCAATAGCCCATTCATCACAGTCCATTCTTTTCACCCAATATCCTAGTACATTTTAGACTCCATTAATTCTCAATAGTCCTTACACCATGGCGGGTGCTGTCTCTGCGTGCGTCCCATGACACGGGCAGGGGCAGCATCCGCTTAGTGTACCCCTCACTTTTCATTAAATTGTCGAAAGGGCCTCTGCGCGTTGGCTTCGGCTCCGCATACGCCTCCCAAAGGTCCGGAACACCATTGTTCCGTGGTCGGGAAAGACATACAAATAATAATAATAATTGGTGCTCCAAAATAGTGACTGACAGTTTGTGTCTTCAAGCTCAATGATGGTAGCAGTTGATGATCGTATGCATAAGCTTACATAAAAATACAGTTGTCGCAGTTTTTATCGTTAGTTGAAGTTTATTTTTTGCGGCACACAAGATTTTGTATCTTTTTAAAGATGCTCATCGGAACTCATTTAATTTCATAAACAAAAATTCACCCCGATCGCCAAACCCGGCACAAAAACAGTGAAGTAGCCTCTTATATCGCATCGAATAATGTGAACGACTCTCACATTTGACAGCGAGTGCCCTCGCGTGAGTCGACAGCTGACGTCGATAAACATCCGACGTGTCCTCATGAAACACTCACATCGTTGGCATAATTAGCTGACCTTTCGTAAACCTTAATACATGGAAATAAGGTATATAATTGGTTGTGTGCGTAGCTTTAAGTTGAACAGCCGGGAGCGGGACAAAGGCCGACAATTAACTATAATGTTATCGCGACACAAAGGCGGGCGTAATAGACTCGAGCACAACACAACACTCCCGCGACATTATATTTCATTAGAGATGGGCTGCGGAACCGAATCACGGATGATGACTAATGTTGTGAATAATTTGATGGTCGCCAAAGCTGATAAAAAAATCTGATAAAAAAATAATCATAATGAGCACACATCTAACCAAATTAACTGACTAACAACACTACACATTCGGGATTCTATCTGCTACCTACTTATGTGCTTATATTGTAAGGATGTTATGTTATATGTTTTTTCAAATGAACAGATAACTGAAAAGTATACAAATATTACTCGCTTATTTGCAGGGAAATGGGCTGGAATTATCGTCTGTCATATCTGTCAATCCCAACAATGCTACAATTTTGAAACTGGGGCAAGAAATTTTCTACATTAAATACATCTTCATGTTACATACTAACATTACATATTTATTACAAATTCAAATAATGAAGTAGTAAAATAAATGTTATTCGAAGAAAGGGCATCTCTGTGCCTAATTGCGGAGTGGCGGGCTGCGATTGTCATCTGTCACTTCTGTCAGCCGCGACAGTCGCGCCAGCCGACAGGCGACAGGCGACACGCGACAATGCCACAATGACGAACTTCGCGAGGACCACTTAAGCGTTGGAAAAGCCGCGACCCTTACAGTAAATATATTTGGAGAAGTGGATATTTAATACTCGCGTCAAAAGCCGATATAATTTACTAAATATAAACAATGTTTTTTTGTCACAGGTCTTTAAACAAGTGCACATCATGCCTATTAGCAGACGGACGCCTTTACAGTAAGGCAATGAAGATGTCATGGAGGAGGGGATTGCCATAAATATTTTTCATCGTTAACGTTAACCATCCTCCGGAGCCCTTGAGTTTCGCTATTGGAAAAACGAGAATTTTATAAAAGGTAATGTGCTGCACCGGGCTTTCTAAAGAAGATACAGAAGAGAAAAAGTATCTATACGCTTTACCTCATATTTATAAGGTGACTGCAATGAGCAATGTAATGAATATAGTCCTTTCGTACAGCGTGAATCATCGTTACCATACAGAGGCCGGGCGGCGCGGCGGGCGGCGCGGCGGGCGGCGCGGCGGGCGGCGCGGCGGGCGGCGCGGCGGGCGGCGCGGCGGGCGGCGCGGCGGGCGGCGGGCGGCCATCGCGGCTAACAAAGTGCTGCTGCTGCGAGGCTTCGTCAAACGGGTTTTCTCGAGACACCTAATGCTTCTTTATTTACGACGTGGTTAAGCCTCCAATTAATGCAAGTTTGGGCTCACGCTCAAAAGTTCTGCGATTAGGATGACGCGCGGTAGCCGAGCGACTGTGATGAATGATTGCGCGTTATTTGTGAATAACATTAACAGTTTGGAATATTGCTTGAATATTCATGCTGGGACACGCTCGATGAAATTTAGAGCGGTTTTTAGAAGCGGGTTTTTCTTCGAAAATGCTATCACGCGTAGATTGCTGAGATTTAAACTTCGACTGACTAATTTGTATACATTTTACTGTTAAACGTTTTATTTAACATTTATTAATGATACGTAAGTTATAAAAAATGGGTATTTAGAACAAACAATATTGAACTAAAAAAGCTTATCTTTTATTGGTCTTTATTGTGCAACTATATTCAGTTTGAACCATGTGTGAAAGTGCCGTTCCTCACTCGTCTGCAACTCGCGACAGCATTATCGGGACTCGTGAAGTAATGCCGTACTTTCTGCGACTGCGCCGAAATATAGGTACTATTTCCCACCTCTCTTCGAAGCTCGCTTATCACCGATACGTACAAAACAAACGCGGTAATGCACCGCCTGGAGCAGCAAAGCTGTTAAGTAAATAGTTTGTAGTGGAAGCGTTATTGCAGCGACCGCCCGCGCCGCCTGTTAATGCGCAAACACCACGTTCACTGATCATTACTCGAACTTATCTGGCTGCGTTAAGGTCTATGAATGAGCAATTATTTGGGTCGGCAAATTATGCTAGCTCGAGTTCTCGAGACTAATTACATTTGGTAGCGGAGTAACAACAAGCTTTGATATAGATGCGATGCGGTTGAAAACGTAGTGTACGGCCTCAGTCAGGGCCGAACGCGGACAGCGTTGCTTGGAGCTTTAAAGGAATTTCAGCAGCGTTCACTGAGGCCTTTCTGACACGTTTTTATTAGTTAGTCAAGAAACGCGGCGCGGGCGCCTGACGCGCAGCGAGTCGTCGCCGCGCCGCTCGAGCGCCCACTCGGTTTACACCTGACGACTAACTGTATTTGGTTGCTGATCGCATATTATTTAGTAGACGCGATAATTGATCCGATTCATTCAAACTTGTTTAAAGTGCGCTGATGCTAAACCAAAACTCTCTCGTTGTTTTAAGGCTTTGCGACTGTGAGGAGAAGCGCTACATCGTTAAATTGTTCTCTTTCCTTGTTTGCACGCTATACACTGCTGCTTATTTACATAGCCCTTCATGCAAGAAGTCGGTAAACACTACAGCAGCAGTCAACCGTTGAGCCGATGACACATTAACTGATCATAGCTATACTATGCTAAACTATCAAAAAGTTTACAAATAGCTGGAGCGTTGAGCGTGGCGTGTGTGTGTGTGTGTTGGTCGGTGTCGGTGTCGGTACCGCGCTGAATATTCCATGAGCGAGGGCTGCGAAAATACAAGTGACGTTCTAAACAGGCTCAGCTAAGTTACCAATACTCGACCTTATCGCCTAGTATCAAGGTTTAAACTTAGGCAGTCATCTGATAAAACAACATTAAATAACAATTATTAAATCCCTTAAAGTTTATTTCGCAGTCGAGGAGAATCTGAAAACCTCCAATTTAAAGTCAACAAGAAGTAAAAGTTTCGAGCTGATACTTGGGGGGGCTGAGAATACTGAGGTCGCTGATTAAAAATACATTGGTCTGGCGATTATCGGCGCGGGCCGGGCTTCTCGACCCGAGGAGGAGGAGGAGGGGGGGGGGGGAGGGGGCCGTCTACCGTTGTTTAATCTGAGTTGCCTTTCCATGCAGCAAGAGTTGTTAACATCCACTACCATCTACCTGGCATCGAAATTGTATACACCTCCTTACTAAATTTCTGAAGTGATACTCGAATAACGAATAAGCACGCGTCGTGTAGTAATGAGAGATTTTCCGGTGATCCCATGCTACGAGAGTCGTAGCGGTGCTACGGCGTAGCAGCACCTACGAGCGGTATTATAATTTTAAATCACTATTTGTTAAAAGTGATATTATGTTGTCATCAAATTGACATCAAATTATTTGTAAATCTTCAACCAATGTCCCTGAAACGTTTGACGTATCGTATTGTCGTTAAGCTATATTTTTGATAATATCTTTTTAGCGTAGTCGGTATTTAATATAGAAGTACAAATAAGTAAAATAATTATCGTTCACCTGTACATACAGTATATTCAGAGATTTCAGAGCAATGACGCGTAGTTTCAGTGTCCGCGAGGCCACCGGATGGCTCGCGGTGTTTAAGCTCCCTATCTGTTGTGGAACCACCATGTGCAACCGGAACTAACTCACGTTGGACTTTGTTTTTCATCCTCGCCCCTTAATTAGCAGTATCTATATGTGATCAAGAACGAGCATGCAAATGGCCATTCACAACGGCTTGTCGGTTATCGATCCGTCAGAGTTGGAAGCCTTTTAGAAAATACTTCAATATTGGTTGATTATTTTTTGTGTGTTGGAGTTATGTTTGAGATGGATTGTATTCTTTTAACGTATTATTTAATATAATATAAAATTAGATTATAAGTATTATCTACGTAGATACGTAAGCAGTGTCTAGTTGTCTCCACAAGTAAGTACACATGATCCTTTAAGTTGCGCGTTTCATGCTAACATGCGTTTCTTTCGAGATAAGTCGTACGCGGATAAAAGGATTCTTCAGCCGGAACCTTGAATAGTTCAGGGAAGGCCGGACCACAGATCGCCTAACTAGATGGAACGAATCAATCAATCAAAATGTAAGAGCATGGCTCTTGTCGGTGGAGTATGCGCCAGTTTTCGCGGTCCTCGGCTAGGTTTTTTAGGTCCCTGTAAGACACGACATTTGCTTTTTCTTTTAGTTGTTGTGTATAGCTTGCTCGTGGTTTTCCTCTTCCTCTCCTAGCTTCAATCTTGCCTTCTAATATAGTTTTAAAGAAAGTGTCGTGTCTTATCAAGTGACCTATCATTTTGCCTCGTCTATTCTCCTCCTTGTTCCTCTTCTCTCCAACAATTTCACTGAAAAAAATAATTTGTTACAAGCAACCAAATTTCGTCTACCAGTAACCTAAAAATAGTGACCACAAAACTAAGGCTAATTCTTACCAAAATGTTTTGTTATTTATACATAAACCACGTGTTATTAACAAATAAACTTGATTAACTCTTTACCAAACTTTGGTTATTGATGAAATAGCCAAAGTAGTTTTGTTATCCTTTTTTTTCAGTGTTGCAGCACTTCCTCGTTCGTTTTTTTCTCCGTCCAACTTATTAACTAGATGGAATACATAAGACAAATTGCGCTCGCAACATACTCAACATAGTGCCATATTCTAATTTTAAATTGCGTAAACAATACATAAAACATACAATCTGTCTTAAACATGTGCCTTATTCTAATTTTAAAATGTATAAATAAACATTACATTAACAACACAATCTGTCCTAAACATAACCCCAACACTCAACCAATAATCAACTAATATTGAAGTCGTATTGTAGTTGCATCGCAGTAATTTTCAAGTAAATTCCGTCATTTTTGATTCAGACGTGTAGACGTTAGCTGTATTGTGTTGTTATTGTATTGGATTTGCATTGAAGTTGGATCGTGTCTATGCGTGTTTTAAAGTTAGAATACGGCCCCATAAGTCTAACACTCAACAAATGAATCGACCAATATTGAAGTTGTCTTACATACTTATGTGTTTTAAAGTAGAATAGACTCGACCCATATTTAGCAAGCTGCATGAACAAGCATAATAGGCCTCTCGTGTGACCATTTAGTTGCAATCACTTTTACGACCCACGTGCGCGCGCGCTGTTATCTAAAAGAATAAAGAACATTTTATTAGATTAAGCAAACAATAAAGACGAAGATGGTCTATATAATCTGGATGGATTATCCGGTAATCATGCGGCCTTCAAAAAACTTATGCGTGAGTATTTTCTTCTAAATGTTTCTAATTTTTAAAGGCGTCTCAATATAAACACAAATGCACTCTGACACAGATTTTTTGATAGTTTTTCCCAAACACAGAAAGTATAGTTAGTTGTTAGGAACCAAAGAGCAAGGAATCGTCAAGTGACTGTTTCCCATCGGTCTAAGAACGGGCCCTTTGTAAGCCCGCCGTGATGGCCGGAGACACCAGGAATACGGCCGCGCAGGAAATCGAATCACGACCCTTTGCATAGTAAGCAGGAACGTGCTGGTACAACCAACAACAACTCACTCGCCTGCGGTAGACCTTATCTCAACGCAATAAGGGTTTCATTTGACCAGTTAACTGTGTCGACTTGTTCCAACGCCATAAGGGCGAGTTTTGTATACATGTTTGCCAAGCAGCAATGCGTATTAAATCACGTGGGCTAATCGTGTCCTTATTTTCAAATCACGAGAACGACGCAGCAATGATACTCATCTACACAAATAGGGAATCTGAATTAAATTATGTACTTAATACACATAAAAATAATAAACGATTTCATATATATCTTTTATTAAATTAATTGTCTTCGAACACTGTTCATACGTACCTATGTCCTATTTTTTTGGACCAAGTGCGGGTCATAGTTCAAAAAAAACACTCAATTAACAGACGTTAACATTTATCTTCGTCAGTTTTGTTTTGCTGCAACTTACAACGTAATTAAAAGAACGGTTTTAAGATCATGTCTGCCTGACGTGACGTCTGAACACTCTGTTAAATAATTCAGCCTACATATATTAATTTAGAGATAAAGTGCTGGCTATTCAATGGGTGCGTCCTGAAAGTTTGAGGTTATGTGTCAGATATCACGGCAGGGCAGGGGTCCGTGCGGTGCGAGGGATCCTTGTGAAGGTCTCGCTTTATTAGTTCCGGGCCGGCACATTTGTGTGCGTGGCCTTATCGCGCTCATACTTGACCGCCATTGTGTGTGCGTCTGTGCGTAGCTTTATCGCGCTCACACTTGACCGCAATTTCCGCAACGACCGATGCGGGTGACATTCCGATTGCGGAAGCGTTACTGCACGGCCAAGATTGACGGTTTTCTTTTTCTTTCCTGTCGCTTTTGATGAAAAGGAAAGCAATATTAGTTACAATCTGAGAAAACATGTGCCTCTAATTAGTCAAGTTAATTAGATGGCGCGCCCACCGACCTTAATATCGTCGGGCGCGCCCCGTACACCACATGGTAACTCTGATTGTCAAAAGTTAACGTTTGGCAACTCAATTATCACATATAATACCCATCTACATAGCGCCATATAAACGCAACCCTGTCGATGTCTGTTTCTTTTATTTAAGTAATCCATTCTTTCTTGCGCAGCGATGTAGTTGTGGAAAATTGGGCGATGTAGCTGTCAATGTTGTTAATACGATCGACGTCAAAAATATGTTCACACTTTTGCACCTTACTCCTTTGTAATAAGATCCAAAGGTGGAACATATTTTCGACTGTACAATCGACGTTTAAGATATATTTACACTTTTGGATCTTATTACAAAGGAATAAGGTCCAAAAGTGTAAACATATCTTTGACGTCGACTGTACAATCGTCTAGCTTTTATTATACCGTATCCAATAGGTATGTTCGAATAGTTACACTTTAGGAAATCTTATAATATTTTTTTTATGAATAGTTATTGTAGTAAAATCTGTATTTTATGAACTATACTAATATACAAAATGTGCTACAAATATTTTGGATTAACTCCACCTCTAAGTTATTTTACTAGCTGACTATATTTTTCAACTCAGGCTCACGCGGCACGCACCGGTTCTATGGTTATTTCACTTATTTCGTCCCAAATATGCTCGATATCTTTTTCTTACTGTCAGAAATTCCTATTTTTATTTTCATTTAGTCTTCAATATGTAGTCTCGTGACGGAATTGAAGGATTGAATCGCAAATCATTACTAAGAACTAGGGATGTCACGAATATTCGCATTCGCATTCGTATAATGCGAATGTTCGCATTATTTTTGACATTCGTATCAACATTTGCATTCGCATCAAATGATGCGATTTTTTTTCCAATGCGAATGTTGGTAGAACACATCCTGTTTTGACCGCATTGACCCGGCCCATGGTCATATGCTTGCTCATACACAGGAAGTGAAAAAGACGGTATCACTTGACTCCTTTTGATCATTAATATAGGACTCCATCACATGTCATGTTCTGTATTTTTGAACTATGGAAGCATAAAAATGATAAGCAAGATTAAGTTTGAATCTGCTCCGTAGCATTCGTATTCGCATTCGCATTCGGACATTCGGATTCGCATTCGCATTCGCGAATGTGAGAAAAACGACATTCGTGACATCCCTGCTAAGAACTATACATAGATTCTGAAGCAAGGTTATAACCTTGCTCCCATCTTAAAAATAAGATGAAAACATTTGTTTTGTGAAGAAAAGGATGTTTTTAGGATTGTTAGCAAAGTTAAGAATCTTAAATGTCGCAGGAGTTGCCGGAAGGTATCATGTCCCAATCCCATCTTGAGATTTGTGGAGTTTCGAAGTTTGGTCTGCGTTAAGTTGCTAACTCGATCAGTTGCGGTGCGATACCGATCGGTGGGATCAGCCGGCAAGCCGGTAATATCCCAGCACCGGACACGGCGTAACCGGTATTACCGTAACCGCGGCTGCCGCCGGAAATTTGCTGCGCGCGCGGCGAGGGCGAGGAAATGAAGCTGAGGCAGTATTAATCGACAGCAATGCGAATCATTAACTTATTACTTAACTGGCACATGCCTATTACAAGTAGAGCAATTGTACCTCACTGTGTATTGGGATCTGTCGTGTTAAGCGCGTGCCGTTATACGTCGTGCGTCATACTGGTTGAGATTCTCGTTTTGGTAGGTGTTATCATTATCTTTGCGAGAATTTTATTTCATTTTTCATTTCAAGAGGCGTCTTAATGAAGTTCGGGTCCGTTTGGCTGTATAATTTAATATAATTTATATAAATAAATTTAAGAAACTGTCTGCCTTTTGACTCTGCAGCCCAAGCTACGCCTTCATAAGCCGGGTAAATGGAGCAAGTGGTAGCAATCTAAAACAATATCACGTTTACAATTACCAGTTTCAGATTTCTTAAGAAATCTGATCCCTTTACACGAATATTTAAGAAGAAGAAGATTTTTTAAGTTATAGCGTGGAATTGCTAAAATCGTCGAGTTTTACAGCTCATTCACATATTAGGTTGCGAGACAATGTGCACTACTCATGTTGGAACTACAATAAATATTTCTGGTTTTTATATCGGCATCGAGAGCTTCCCAGAAGAAACGGGCTCTTGTGTCGTGCTCACACAGTTTATTACGACGTGCAAACACAAGCGGGCCAAACGAGGCCGCGGCTTATCTCCGCGCCGGCCAGAAAGGACCCAATGAATTACGATTAACACTAAAACTAATCAGTTACCCGGCCGTGGCCGTATCAGAGGCACTCGGTCTTTGTCAGAGGCTACTTAATTATACAGTCTATCGTCATTGGTCGAGTTGATCGAGCCAAGCCATGGGTGGAACGCTACTGTACCAGTTCATTCTATATTGCAAACAATCGCGACCATCTCATTTTTAACCATCTTTAAAAAAGGAGGAGGTTCTCAATTCGAATGATTTTTTTAATTTATACTATCGGCTCTTGCTTGATAGTAATTAACGAGACGGTTAATAATTTTAACCATGGAATATAAATCCTGAGCATACAAAAGTTTCAACATGCATCTATTTAAATCTAAATACACTGCACGTACTCCACGTGCACACGTAGCTCCACATGCATTCACAATGAACATTTTAATTGCCCACCAACAGTCTCTATGAAAGAAGCGGGGCTAATTATTGCAGCGCCTGTTTTGACTCAGTTTAGTTCCAAAACACTGCCTGCACTTGCTTTGCACTTTACCCTCGCGAGTCGCAGCAAATGTGCCGAAACAAAAACGGTAGCGCGGCCTCACGGAGCGGACGGGATTGGCAACGCGGACTCGTTGTACTACAAGTACCACGGCTATTGTACGAGTCGTAGCGGGCTGATTGCCTGCCGTGCCGGTGCCTGTCTGTACGAAGGTGCTACTTCTGTAACTGTCGGACTGCTCCGTCGCTACATCCTAGCATCTAGTATTACTATATTTTTGCCGTCGTCGTGAATAGTCGTTAGCTACTTAAATTATTTAAAATTATTTGAAGCAGTACGTAGGTTTTTTATAAGGTTCCCTGATCGTACTTAAATTAAAAGTCTTGTAGGGCTCGAGCATATATTTGAATCAAAGCAAAATTCTATCGCAATTATAAGTTTTATTTAATTAGGTATGTATGTATTCTCAATTAATACTCGAATATCTGTAATTAATTTGTTTGACTGAAAATATACGCGAGCCTAACAAAAATACCTTTAGGCTCACCCCGAGGCGTTGTTAAAATCTCCTACCCTTTTCTTAAAAAGTATGCTTGACCTACTTTTCCTTTATCTTCAACTTTGCCTCAAAGTTAAGTCTTCGACCTTAAGAGGCACGACTCATTAACAGCATATTATCTGATACAAGTAAGAGTGAAACGACGAAATAATGAGGAGCATACAATAGTGCCGTTTTGTGTGAAGTGGCCACCGTTGCAGGATAGTTAAGAAGACTCGTCGCAACACCCTCAACTCCCGGAGTTTGCTAATGCATTTTTTGTCAGCTCCGTTCTTTTGCACCTGGCTCGCTGCGGCTGCGTTAAGTTGGAGGACAAAAAGTTCGGAAACTTTCCCGAACGAGGATTGTCCTAAATAAATGGAACCTTTTAGGCGCTGAACAAATACGGGGGATTGGACAATTAGGTGTGTTTGTTGTTAAGGCGACGGTTTCTGGTGCTTGATGGCGGATTATACACTAGACACACTTGTTAACTAGACATAGACATTAAGTACCTGTTTCTATTTTTACTGTCACGGTCAACGACAACTCTTTAAAACCTGCAAGAGATTATTCCTAACCCAAATAAGTCCTTTGATAGTAGCTTTTTCAATATCTACAATAGCCCTCGATAACTGATGGGCTGACAACAGATATTAGTGACGTTGCTGAAGGGACTCACGAGGCAAGTGGTACCGAGCCACGAGCCACGCCTCGCGAGTCGCTCGGCGCGAGGCGCGGGGCGCCGGGCTGGTCGTGATCAGAATTTGGTGCAAAGAGGTGTTGCGCCAGCATTCCCTTCGGTTTACCCTTCAGGCGAGGCGAGGCGAGACGTATCAGCCGTGCACGATACACCTGCGTTTACGGACAAATAAAAATTGCTTTGTATTACACTATTTATATTTAAATTACTATTCGTACACTGTTACTCGTATAATTAAGATAATGCTTTATATTTCTCTAAGTGAATGAATTATAATATTTTTTTAGAAAAATAAATTCTTAAACCATAACCATATTGTAACCTTGCGTAATAGGCCCACAATATACCTGTTATATAAGTAATACTGCTGAACGGAGTTCACCAGGCGAGTCACATGTAGCGTCTCACCGGTCTCTCACCTCACGGACCTATGCAGAGATATTTGGCTAGCGTTCTCTTTGCTTGGACGAGCGCAGTGAGTGATGCAGTGAGCTTCGGTAACCGGAACCGGATAAACAATACATTGAAGTGATATTGGCGTAGAAGCTCGAGAGAATCACTACACTCCGTGCTTAACGAGTAAATAATGAGTAATGATTTAAAATTATAAACTAACGTAGGTAAGAAAATATAAGAACAGTCACCGGCAATAGTATCTTCCTACACGAAGGCGGCAGAAATATGTGACGTGATCTTATGGCCCTACAAATAAGAATGTGTCACATATTTTTGCGGCCTTCGTGTAGGAAGATACTATTGCCGGTGACTGTACATAGAAAATAGGATAGCCGTGAATAGGTAGATGTGAATTAAAAAAATAAAGGAAAAAAGTACCGTTATCAGGGATCCTACCGATAATAGTTGCATAAAGCGGGGTCTCACTGGGAACATCAGCCCAGCATGGCCGCAGTCGCTCGTAAATTGTCATCGAGCGATAAAGCCGAATCTCCGCCGCGGGTCCATGTAGCAATTAAACTCGATTGTTCCACCACCTCGCTCCCCCCCGCACCGCATACACGGATCGGAAAAATATGTCGAACGCTCTGCAACTTTACGATACTGGAGCCAAAATTCCTGTCAATAAAATGGTGATCATATTTAATGTCACCATCAAAAATATATGCATACAACAGACAACTCAATTTGCATAAGCACTATATTGCCTGACAATAGTCGTTTAAATTTAGTTGTAAGTGGTGGGGAGCTCCTTACTTCCTTCCTGATGGCACATGCAGTATAATTTTATTGTACTGCAAGTGCTGCGAGTTGTACATGTAAGTATTTAGGAACTTCCAAATCATTGCTTTGATAATGCTTTCAGCAATTTTTATTTTCCTATACCACTTATTTCCAGAACGTTATGAAGTTTTCAATCGTGTTATACATATTACTCGGTGACATAATGTATGTAATCCCATGATTGTTCGATAATTATTATGACATGAATATCGCTCAAAGTGAGGAGTACCCCCATCAGCGATGTTTGCGTCCGGCTGATGATCTAAAAACAAAAAGAAATGGAAAATAAAACTCAAACATGTGCATACTCCAAAACTTTAATAAACCTTGGCTCGAGACGAGCTGCGAGCGCCGAGCGCCGCACGCGTTCGATCGAGCCTCTTCAAGCCGACATAAAGCGCTGCAAGCCCTCGTAAAGCATTTTATTCGCGCCTTAAACAGTGAGCGTCAATAGTCAGCATCCTTTTATGGCCTCCGGACACAACGGAGGCAAATATTTATAGCCCCAATAACAAGGAATCGACTTTACCGACATAAAGAGAACAAACACAACGGCTTTTACGTTTAACGAGAGGTCTTTACATACGTTTACATATGTAGTGCGCTTGGTGGTGAGCTTGCTAGAACACCACACCAGTGGGTGCCTTATGTTGGAGGAACAATATTTATTTCTAAAGTTCAGTCACACGACTAGTGATGACAAGCGTGTCATCACTAGTCGTGAACGCAGCGGCGTGGCGGGCGAGCGTGCATTCGTTTCGTACCTACCTACAACGACAACTCAGTCAGGACACCAAGTATAGTATGAGTTTCATTTGTTTAACATGCACGCTGCACAGTTGCGCGCCCCGCTGCACGAGCGTCCACTCAGGCCTTACACTTAATCAATTACCGGCTTGCAGCTCTGATCTACAGTTAATCACTTTCCTCTTCCCCATCTTCTTATAAAACAATTGTACTATCATACTTAACTTGCGAATAAGTTCCTTGATTTCATTTCAAGGATTCTCGGTTATAATAAAACCAATTTGAGGTTAGCGGAAGAGTCAGAACTTCCTTCATTAAGTACTAGCGTGGAAGCGCGTACCCCCTCCCCTGTAACCCCCCACCCAAGTAATTGGGCAACTCGTAAAGTTGCCGTATGTTGTCGTGCGATTCATATCTTACTGAGCACACACTCTTAGCTAACCTAAACCACCCTGAACTTAAACTGACAATACTGTTAGGTACTTACTTACTTGTATGTATAACACACACACACATCTTTACACTTCACTAAAAATACCACTCCACTAAATATTGCAATATTTAATGTGTACATTACAAATATATACCTACAGATACAAATATGTATAATTGTAAGTCACAATCAATTAACTAACTATAATATACTAGTAAATAAACTAGTAGTCCGCCTCCAACTGAGAATTCGCGTTTACTTGCAAACGAGTTGACCAATATAACAAGACCCATCGATTTATTTTTTCACCTTCTAAGTCCACAGCCCCTTGATCCATCCAGCTCATAAACGAATTCTCAATTTTTATGTATCTCTGCTACAACCCCAAAACATTTCATGAACATCAGAAAAACGTTACTAAAGTTATCGTCGAAGAAACTCTCAAAATCAAAAAGCTACCGAAATACCGAGACGTCCCAGTAGCCAGAAGTTGTTTGTAAGAACTTGTCTCGCTTGCGCTCCGCTCGTTCGTAAATTCCTATCGTGTTGTGTTGTTGTTGGTGCCGTGCCGATGAGAATGCACTATGTTAGGTAAGTCCTTGTAACGTACACTTGAAGGGTCGACAACGGGTTTGTAATTACAAAGTACTGAAATTGCAAGCGCCCTTTGGCTGCGGTTGCCGCTTAACATCAGGCTGAACGCTTCTTTTCCACCGTAGTGGTACAAAACATTGTGTAATAGTAAAGTGCCGTGCGCTTGGCGGTATTAAACCACATTATTTCAATGTTAAAATGGCTGAACGTTACCGGGAGGAATGAAACTGCGGTGAAACTCGCTCGTCGACCGCGGGTTTACAGAATAAAAATAACTTAAAAATGGGTAATGTAGTTATTTTTATAATTTAGCATCAACATCATCATCTGCTATGTTTTATAACCCACTGCGGTTTTATGCCTGACTTGCATCTTCTACTTATTTTATTGAAAGACATCATATTATTAGGTTACGTCATCTACATTATTATTTTAAAGTAGAAATATTTCACCATTATGGATGGGTCACGCAATAGCGTTCCGCATCCTACACGACACTTCCGACATTTAATTTTGTATAGAATGCGTCACGTGATCGTCGGATGTAACTTGTTGTTTTCTATACAAATTGAAGATCGGAAGTGTTGCGTAGGATGCGGAATGTTACCACGTGAACCATCCTTTAAATGACGACACAGTCATTTTATTACACTTTCGACCGCCAAGCATCAGACGGAAAAATCGTGCGCTAGCGCACAAGGCAAACTGGTGATTTTTAAACGTGATATCACGTTCTGGCGGTGAGGGCACGACTTTCCGTGCGCGTGATATGACGTCTGTGACGTTCAAGGGTTAAAACTAAAGTTGGACAACCATCTCTTAAGGGAAAACGAAGTTAGGTACAATTTTTTCAAGAGAATTTATGCTGCCGAAAGAAATTACAACTTTATCTGGATTTCATTTAACATTATGTTCCGCATATTAATACAAGGGTGTATACATGAAATTCATAGAATTGAATAATAGGCTAATACTTTCCAATAGATAAACTGAATTATTTCGTTGCATTCATAAAATCAAAATTTCAAAAATACACTGGAAAATCCTGGTCTAACATTGTGCTGATGAATACTGATGATTTTATAAAGTTTAAAACTTTTATAAAGGAGATGTATTTATCATATAGTATTGTGACGTCACAATATTAGTCTCCCATATATTTAAACTCCATAGTAATACATCATGTTTCTTAAAGAGTAGCTTATTAAGGACGAACTGAGCAATTACATGCAGTGGCCGCCGATTTAGCTCCTTACTGTACCTATCTAAAACAAAATCAACTTGGGTGAATACTAAATACCTACGTAGACCAAACTCCGGCAACAAATCGTTGTGTACGTCGTTATTCATCGGATTAGGAAATAGTTAGCTAACGCGCTGTGATGATGACGTGATCATGACGTCATGAGTTACAACGGAGATCCTATACCCATCATGCGGAGATCAGCATTACTGTGCACTGTGTCTATAAACTGGATATCATTAAAACCTTGTTTCCACTTCTAATGTATTCGCGCGGTTACTTAGATTAGGCAAATACATTTTCACCTCACTAGCTCGGAAAGCCCTTTTTGTTTGTTTAATATCTATTGTGAAAATCGCTTTTTATCCACATGTGGTGAAAGAGTTTTGACGTAAGTGACAAGTGGCTTAAGTGACATTTGACAGCTAACAAAACGTAAAACGTTAAAAGTGCAGAATTTTTAACATCGCAATTAATGAATTGCATTGAGTAAAAACACTTAATACAGTCTTACAACTTTATTTTAATTCATAAATATCAGCATTCAACATTAATCTTCATTCTTTTTGTAAAAACGGATAAATTGTTCTGACAGCCGAATAAGTCTACGTACGAACAAAACGCATCTGACATTTAATAAAACCTTATACGTCAAAACTTTTCATTTCAATTCATCCATCATATCAACGTTAAATATTCGCATGTTTTTCTAGGTTGTTTTGTTAAAAATTAGTGATTCGAGTGATGAAGAAGTATTAAACACCTGAGGAATTACGGGAAACCGAGCAAAATGCACCCTTTTTCTTATTTTCCTCGCTGTAGTGAGGTGAAAAGTTTTGTGTTATACACGGGTGAAAGTTATTTTACGTCTCGTGTATTAAAGCACTCGCTACGCTCAGGATTCTATTTTTGAACCACTCGCTTCGCTCGTGGTCAATAATAGAATCCTTACGCTAGCTCGTGTTTCAAATAACACTCGCACGTAAAATACAACTTTCACCCCTTGTATAACAAATAACTATTTTTCTACACAATCGCAATCGCATAATAAATATTGCATCGATTTGACAACAAAGCACTTGTTGGGAGACAATAATTAAATATACTGAGAAATGAGGTATGAGAGGATTACACTTCCGTTCGTTACGACGTTTAATTGGGACAAAGGAATCTAATGCTACCCACTTATTTCTATTTATACATGTATGAATTGGTACCCACATATGTACATAGGTACATCACGTATAGCTGTGATAGGTCTAATATCTGCGAGTAATAATCGCTCGTGTTCGTTGAAAAAATATATACCTACGAATATTTTTATAATATTAATTCTGAAATTTCCATACATTTGTGAGAGTGCGTGAGACTGCGTCCAGAGCGACGCTTCACGCGTCAGCGTGCGTCAATTAAGCCAAGCCGCCAATGCCGCCATGCAGTGCATTCTGGGATCACCAAGTGGCCCCGCAGAGTCCCGTGCCGAGCGATCGTGCACCTAGTTTACGCTGGCTCACGTGACACTATATTACTCCCTCATAGAGTCACGCAACGCCATGCACCACACTGCGTGTCACCCGACAGCGCACATAATGCGTCAAGAACCACGCTTCACGCGTCACGGTGCGTCACACCACGCTACGTACCGCGTGTACACTCTACTCTCTACGGCACGGCCCCCGCTCGCGATCCCGCGCCGTATCAATGCGTCAAGGAACACGCTTCACGCGTCACTTGCTTCATGCCTCGCACCGCGCGATCACTGAACTTCTGACCTGAGTTGCGAGGGGAGCTTAATTCAGTTCATGCGACCTTCCCTTGCTTAAATGCTTATGGCTGTTATTCTAGCATTATATAAACTGCGAGCTTGAAGTCTAGTCTGTTTAGGTAGTATTCAAACACAACAAGAAAAAGTTAATGTTTACTATCTGTATTTTTTGTGTGAATGATGTGTATGTATGTCAAGGCTGGCTTGAAAAACAAAGTTTTAATAGCCTTCTCTAAAATGGAACAATACTAAAAACGAGTTGTATTCGATGGTGCGTGCCATTTGTTTTCATAACAATTTTGAAATGAATCCCTCATCCGTGGCTGTTCCTAAAATTAATAAATGTTTAAAGAATGCGCATTTAACTTGTTTTTTTCGGTGGTTTCATTTTGGTGTTTGCAAACGGGCGACAATCGGAGCTACACGGGTTTCACTAAAAACCCGTGTGAAACCGATTAAAAACTGCTAAAAATCCAACCGTTTATTCAGAAAAAGCTATTTCCGAGGAATTAGTGCGCTCCGGCCGGCAAAGGATTTTCCGGCCGAGTGCCCCCGCCCCCGCCCCCGCCCCCGCTCCCCGCTCCCCGCGACACAACAGCACGATATCACAATCGCAAACAACACTCATTCCCTCCACGCCCGACTCTGTTCGACACTAGATATTGTTAACATTTAATTTGCTTTGCAAATGGAGTACCTAGTATTCTTGTACTACAGTATTAATACTGCGTCCTGTTTATAAATGCAGAGCCGGTTCGGTGGTCGGCGATGCGGCACGTGCCCGCTCGACATATCTACCTCGAGGAATTCTAATGACGGTTCAAGTTTTCAGATAAACTTAGACAGCAAACTGGTCCAAAGGGTTCAGTAGGTCAGACGGTTTGTAATTATACTATATGGTAGGTACTACGATCGGTACTGCACGTTAAGTTGTATTTAACCAATATATGAATAAAAGAAAACTCATTCGAATTCAGGACCCCCGAAAGAAGGTTCAACGTAAAATTACGTGCTAAGAATCCCAAGTCAGTAAATCATTCCATTCCAGCCCAATACAGTATCGTAATAAATAGTGTTGTTTTGAGTTAGCGTCCAGAAAGGGGCTCGTAATCATCCAATGGCCGAGGTCCGGCGGCGGAGGTCCGGCACGCGCGCGAGCACACATTTAACATAATTTAGTGGCCGCCGGCTGCGGGTTATTTAGGTTCAGGCGACACGGCGTGGAATTAAAGCACGACAGCCGCCGCCAGCGCCAGGCGCCGTCAAATGGATATTTATGGAGCGCCGCTTGCTCGGCTCGGCTCGGCTCGGGCTCCCAGCTCTCAATCTCAAAAGCTTCTAGATAGTGCGATGTTGCAGCAACACTCCTTGTGGAATGAATAATTGCTTTGTACACAATCTCTATACAAGGTACAGAAGAACAGAAGGTGTATCTTTAGCACGTAGGGAACATCTCCTTATATGTATGTATTTATATACTCTCCGTAGTGTCCGGTGGTCCGGTGGTCCGGGGAAAAGGGTTTCGAGACTTTCGAGTTCTAAGGGGGCAAGCCGCTACAACACTAGATTGCCAGAAAGCCAAGGCCAAGGCCTTCACTTGATGTTGTGCAGGTGCAAGGTGTCAGGTGTCAGGTGTCAGGTGTCAGGTCACGTGCACGGGTGCACAACATCTAATTAAATCATCTAATTAAAAACGAGCAGGAATATTCATAGAAATATCTATTAATTGATATAAATGTTTGATCTTGTATTAAATCACATGACATACTGGATCATAACCAGCTAACAGGGAACTATACGACTGAAATTTGGCGAATATCCAATTTTGTGGCATTGGTAATGTCAATATATCTTAAGTTTCTAATAGGAAGTGAATTAGACCATAGCAGATGATGTGCCCAGCATTGGAAATATCTGCAAAGGCTCGACAAATTTGTATGGACCTCATTCTGATGTTTTTACTACTTATATACTTACAGGTGGCAATTTGATATGGTTATTTACCAGTACCCTACTATTTAAACTAGTTTCAATGCGTTAGTTGAGTAAACCAGATATTTTAACCACGCCACGTATAATTTAAACATTACCATACGTAAGGGTCATGCTCATAAAACTACTACATACTTATATAGGGAAAAGTTGTTCTCTTTCCCAATGTGTCCGAGGGTCGGGAGCTCACAAAAAGTAAATTTACTGCGCCTATTCTTACAATCCGACCAAACAGTACACACAAGTATGTTTTATTGTATTTGGACATAAAGCTATTCACAGAATTGGGTAATAAAGAAGTGAGGGGCGGACGAGGGCCGGAGGTAATTAGACGCGGCAACAAGGAAGACGCTCGCGAGTGTCAGTAGTAGACACTATCTCGGTGTGATAAGGGCTATAATGGTTCGTCAACTATTGATGGAACAATGACGCGTTACATGACGTCCGCTTTTCATGGAGTTTAGGAACACATACATGCGTATTTGGGTAAACGGGTGGATCTACTTTTTCTCGTCAATCGTAGCAAAATTGCTTACTATATATGTAGATCGGTCTTGAAACCAGACTTTTATAGATATCTTCAGCAAATATGCGTTCTTGGGGCGATAGAAAGTGTTTTTTATCCAACCGATCTGCTGTTCTGATCTCGATCTGATACGAAATGACCCGTTTTCATGATCCTTGAGTTTATAGTTTAATAAAAAACAGTCTAATTCCGATAAGAATAGTATAAGATTTGAATCAGCTGTTGGCACCGGCGCGGCGCTGTGCCTGCCGATGCTGGTCTATTGGAAACGAGTGCAGCCGAACTATATCGCCGCTCTATTAAAAAGGAATAGGCCGAGAGACGTCATACGACGATTCTTCTTCATCTGATATTTAATTCATATAAACCTTGTATATTATATTATTTATATTATATATGCTTATCTTACTGAACATCGATTCTTATTCGCTTCATTGCTGAAATATGCTTTTCACCTTGCAAAGGTAGGAACAGGCGGAAGGTATGTTGAAATATCTCTGTTCCAAGTTTACCTTAAAAAACACAATAAAATGACACAAACGAAACATAAATATGACATAAAAACACACACTTCAAAGTAAACAATATTGTAAATACAGGCAGACAGTGTCAGATGAAGATCATTTTTTAACACAGATCGTTGGAAATTGCAAACAAGATGTTTCTACATCTCCATCTCCCCTTATTATGAGATGAGATTACCTATTGTTATTTCTTATTAACAGAGTACTATCCTCGAAGCAGTTCCTCGTAACGTATCTTAGAGTATAAAGGCGGAGCGGAGAGCCGCCTCGCCTCCGCTCCGATCAGCCGCCTGAATGATAAATGAACGATAAAAGGTTTTTGTCGGTCCCGCGCGGCGCGGCGCTAATTCACCTCGCACCGTGACGCCGCGCGGCTTTGCCTGTCTTCAGGTCAGGGATATACGCACAGATATACTCGCCGGAATGGCGCGAATCGGACACGGATTTGTCTGCGGACACATCTGAATAGCGCCATACGTGAAGTACGTGAACGGATCTGTCCGCTGGGCACATCCATCGGACAAATCCGGCGGACACATCTGTGCGTGTATCCCTCGCTATTACTATCACAGTGCTTGAAACTACATAGTTACTTTAATATGTCGCCACATGTACCATCAGGCTCAAAAATGCATGGGCAATTTATGAATGAATTCATTGATAAGTTGCCAATGCAATTATGAACCCGATGGTACCTAGTCCATCTTGTTTCGGCAATATTTAAAGATGACAAAGTACTGGAAATAAACCTAAACTAAACTAAAATAACAGATGGATAAGGATAACGCAGATATAATAGAATATTAAACATCTCTTGCCTATTAAAATGATAGTTTGATTGAGTTGGTTGTGTCGGAGTGGGTCAGCTAGGTTTAGCTGTAACTTATTTTAATATCCGACGAAAACCAGGTTAGGAGGTTTAGTTTAGTAAGCGCGTGTTTAGAAGATAATACACTACACAGTCCATTACGTTACCCAAAATAATAAACCTTGCAAAAATGTCATCCTTTTGACCGGCGATCATATGCGTGGTCTGATGGCATGATATGGAATTTTAATAAGTGTTTTTATCTTTGAAGCCGTTTGGGTTCCTTTTGATCCCTTGAAATGAAAGCAACGACATTTGGACAGAAATGGGTCACTCGTTCATGTGACGTTATATGTTGAATAGCGATGTGTAAAATGAGACTAATTGGAAAAGCCGTTAATGCGACATTTGTCGATAATACTCATGGCACGATGGCGTGATTATACTTATTAAACTATGACATCCAGACGCCGGACCACGCCGGACGGCGCCGGACCGGCCGGATCCGGGCTTCTGTAGTTGCCTCCGCCGGACACAGGTAATCAAGCTCCCATCAACGGGCGGCGCGGCGCGGCGGGACAATTTACTGAAGCAAGTCCGTGTTCAATGCTCTGATCGTCACGATACACGGACAGACGGACTATTGATCATAGTGGCGCTTTTATTATGCTACCTATTACTGTACTGGCGCTAAAATAAAATAACATTACAGGTGCATATGTGAGGTATTATCATTTTATCTTGTATCTGGTTTTATTATCATTTTCTGCAAATAAAACATATACGAGTCGATTTAGAAATACATAAACAATACATTAAAAAGATACAATCTATCTCAAGGATAATTCCAACACACAACAAATAATCAGAGGGCCTACCGCGAAGTTCGAAAATCGACAAAACGATGGCCCCGTCTCTATCGCTCTTGCATATACGAAAAAGAGTGATGCAAATAGACGATTCGATGAACGAAGTGCTTCAGAATATTTTTCAAACAAATTCTGATATTTCTGATTCAGACGTGTATTTAGGCGCTAGTTGCAGATATTCCGTGGTTAATGCGTGGTTGTATTGAAGTTGAATCATGTGAAACGAGTCTTAAAGTTAGAATAAGGCCCCATGAAAGGATGTAAATTAAGTTAAGTAATATTTTTGTGCTATATAAAAAGCGCAACATACCTAATACCACAACTAACTTACCAGAGTCATACCTATCTGAAAGGCAAGATTAAAATCAAATGTAATCAAATTACTACAACAGAATTACAACTGAGTAATGTAGTTAAGTGTGTAATTGGGGATACTTACCTACCTACATTGAGTTATAATATAATAGAGGCGCAGACACAAACAAGATTTTCCGAAAATATAGCACAAAAAAATGTGTAGCCGGCCAGTGCGAATTATTTAACATCGTTAAGGTTGTATTACAAATTAGAAGAAAGATATGATAAAATGTCACCTGTCATTCATCTGGCGTTCAAAAATCACATGGCACATAAGAGCAATGGAGTCGCTCTTGGATCAATTACTTTATTATGTATACTTAATTTGTTTATTATGTATACTTAATTGTGACCCCCTAACCTTTTTAATTCTTTTCTTAGTTCCAACAGTTTTAAACCGTTTTTGGTGTATTGTGACGGGCCGGCAAATATGGAACCCAACATTGAGGAGGGCCCGACATGCTCTCGGACGGATTTTCTACCTAAGTTTGTGAGGCGAATGTTAAAAGTTATAGGCAAACGTCAGGTACCCAGATCGGTTGCCTGATTCGACTCCAGAATGGAATGAAAACTGCACACGGTCGGTTATGTTTACTTGTTTGCGTTCTGACCTAACGTATTCCTGACGGTGTAAACCGTACGGGCACAATGGGTGGCGGGTGAGGGTTATTGAGGTTTTCGGCCGCCGAGCGAGCAGAAAGGGAAGCAGGCATGCGGCCCATGCGGGGGCGAAGTACATGCTCAAGACAAATTTAGAATCAAAATAAACACAATAGCTCGGTAAACATAGTATTTCATGCTTTCTTTTTAAATCTTTAATTCAAAAATTGACAGATCACACTTTGAAATAATGAAAAAATAATAAACGAAAATATTTACATAATTGCTTTCTTGGGATTAGATATGAGGATATTACGGTATCATTTGAGGTATATTTTACAAAAACCGGCTAAAGTTCGTGTCGGAGATATAACTTGTGATTTTTTTTAATAACTCTTTGTTACGCGTGGTCCGACTCGGACCACGCGTAACAAAGAGTTATTAAAAAAAATCACAAGTTATATCACAAGGTCGTATCTGCCTATGTACGTAGTTTTTTGGAGATCACTCAAAAACTCCTTAACCGATAATGTTCAAATAATTTTTTTAGCAATTTCACTAGTGGCGCCTTGTGTTAAAATACACCTTGTGTTAAAATGTTATAAGGATACGTCTCAAAATGTCTGTGGCATACTTACGGAAGGACGGACGGACGGACAGACGGACATGACGAAAGTATAAGGGTTCCGTTTTTGCCAATTTAGCCACGGAACCATAAAAAATGATTCAACATTATAAAATATAATATAATAATAAAATTTACTAAATAAGTTTTAATAATTTTCTGAGTTTCGTAATTTAAAAAAAAACAACAACTACTCCACTAGCCTTATGCCTCAATGCTGTCAGTTCGGTTTAAATTTACGAAACCTTTACTTCCTATCGCCGATTGTGCCTATAGTTCGTTGACCTTCATGCTGTAGCATTTAAGCTTAATCCCTAGTCTCACTTACACTGGTAATATTTTAACGAAACGTTTGTTAGTCCTTTGTAAATATACTCGTCGGAACGATCGGGCTTCGCTCGGCTCGGGCTCAGCTCTCTTCGGCAAAATTAGTTGCGTTGCACCGGCTTTTACTGTGCCACATTTGGAGTGCTGATTTCTTATCTAGTATATATAAAATCATTGCCTACCTATTTTGGATTCCGTTTTTACTAAAGTGTACTTTCAGCCTGTCTTTAGGTTTAATACTGTACAGGAGCTTTACTTTAAACAACTGTACTAAATACTACTTACGGGGTAGATAATATTGTACTTATGTAGTAAAAGAGCAGGTATAATCAGACTAATTGACCGGCTAGCGTCCGTCAGCGCGTCATTCGCTCGTCATAGTCGACCCTGCACGAGTCTAATTTTACAGAGATACCGCAAATCGATGTACAGTTTAGCCGTTTGGCACACACATACTAGAGGTCAAAACAAAATTTTTGATCCGCAGTTCTTTAAAAAAATTCCCTTGGGAGGGGGGTGCTGATTCATCATTTCTTTTGTATGAGAAAAAAAAATTTTTTTTTCAAAAACCAATCGTGTGTGGTATCATATGAAAGGGCTAATAGAGGCGGTTCTAAAAATATACCACATCATTACATTTCAGCCATATTTTTTTTATTAAAACAAAAATAACTTTCAAAACATACCAAGTTTGGGCTCCTCCAGACACGACATGGCTGATTATTTTTTTGTACAATATATCACAAATGATACTTGTTACCCCCATATCTAACCCCAAGGAAGCAATTTTGAAAAAAGGTTCATTAAGTATTTATTTTTTATTTTTCAATATTACAAAATAACGCAGTACAAAATGTACTGAAGTAGAGGTCTACTAGAGTTATACTCCAGTACATTTTGTACTGCGTTACTTGATAATTTTGAAAAATTAAAAAAAAATACTAAATGAAGTTATTTTCAAAATTGCTTTCTTGAGGTTAGATATGAGGGTATCAAGTATCATTTGTGATATTATTGTACAAAAAAAATCTGCCATATCGTATCTGGAGGAGCCCAAACTTGGTATGTTTTGAAAGTTATTTTTGTTTTAATAAAAAAAATATTACTGAAATGTAATGATGTGGTATATTTTTGGAACCGCCTCTATTAGCCCTTTCAAATGATATAACACACGATAGGTTTTTGAAAAAAAAATATTTTTTTCTCATACAAAAAAAATGATGAATCAGCACCCCCCTCCTAAGGGAAATTTTTTAAAGAACTGCGGATCAAAAAATTTGTTTTGACCTCTAGTATGTGTGTGCCAAACGGCTAAACTGTACATCGATTTGCGGCTTTATTTTGTATACAAGGGGCACTATCAGTCCAGAGACATAAGCAAATGATTGTACAGTCGCCACTAGATATATCGGAGCGGCCAAAGTGGCCACAAATTTCTGAACACCGCCTTTATTGTCAAGGCGATAAGGTGCTTGTTCAGATATTTTTGAGTACCGATGCCGCTCTGATATATTTGATGGCGACTGTATGAAAGGAGACATCTCCGTGCCGCTCCCACCCCGCGCCCCGCTCCCCGCACCCCGCACCCCCACCCCGCGCCCCGCTCACTCGCGGCCTCAAAGCAAGTATTAACTAGAGCCCGCACACGTGTACCCCCGTATGGGATAGATATATATATGCCCATAATCACCTCTACAGCATAAAACAGAACAATTTACCAATCTTTTCCTTAGCTGACACAACTTTCTAGGAAAACTAACAGCTTTTCTCGTAGCAATCACAGAAATTCTTGAAGAAATCGCGCATTATATCTGTTTGTTACCCTCCACTGCTAGAAGTAACGCGTGGAGGGTAATAGAAACTATGACAAGGACCAACGATAATAGCACCTCTCTGCCGTATCTATTGAAAGTGTAATAAGACCATCCCGTTCTATCTTGGTATTATTAGTTCCGTGTCAGATCTATGGGTGGTATATCTATGCTCGCGGCTTTCATAAATCACGCGTTATTATAAGGGTTCGGTTTGTCCACACGAAAAGTTTAGGGTCGAGGCTTACTCGATGATTATTTACTAAAGATAGGTTCTACTCTAACATTATGAACACATAAAATACTTCCCAATTCATTTGATAACTTCCATGACCTAGTAACTATTTATAGTGTTACATTTATGTGTAGGTATATTATGTTCTAACCTCCTTATTCATAAACGTCTACACTAAAGTTAAGAGGCCTCTGATAATCGTTTGTCGTTTGTCCCTTTCCGTCCAACCCATACGAGGGAAAAGGACAAACGATTATCAGCGATCTCTTAGCTTTAGTGGCCGTTTATGAATAAGGGGATTAATCATTAGGACATGAAAGGTTTTGTCTGTCTCCCGCGGGATCTCATTAGCAAGTCCGTTACCTCTCGCTTGTTGGTGCGCGACTACAGAGGAAAGGTTTAAGTGAGTCGTTTTAGCCTTTAGGGGTTTGGAACGTGCATAACCTATCTATAAATGATTACATATCACAGGCCAAGAAGGTCCGTGAGGAGCCAAATAAGTTGGCGAGAGTTGAGGCGGCGCAAGTACTCTTCGGCGCTGGGAATTTACGGCATTTGCATCGGCGGCCGGAGGTCGGAGGTACGCGGAGCGCGCCGCCGGCGCCGGCGCCGGCGGCGTATGATTAGTTTAGAGCAGTTCAGCGTAGCGTAGGGAACTCAAGCTCAGGCACGATACGGCATGATACATGTCACGAGTGTCAAAGTGCCAATGTGGCCAATAAGAAATATTTAAATATATTTGTATTTATAATAAAGCCATGCGTAGGTATTTGTAAATGTTAAATTGAATAATATTAATTATTTTACAGTATAGTAATAGTAGTCATTACTATGAAATAATTTATTCTTATCATTGTTAATGTTTTTTTTGTGAATGTTGCACAATAAAAAACCTGGAGAAAAAGAGGTTCGAAACATATGGTTTTCGATTTATAACGTATGCGTATGTCACTGTCAGTTTTTCAATTGTCAGGTGTCTCTAACGTGATAATCAAAACGAAATTGTGTTTTTATTGCTGTTATGGATTATAATCTGCTAATTGTCATTATTTATTTACAAATTTGAACTCTTCATCATGTTAACTAATCGTTTGTTGGTGTGCTTGCAGTGTGTTTAAATTGAACATTCAAACAGAACAGGTTAGAACAGGTTGGCAACTTCTGTTTCTATGTTTACTGAATTTCTAATCTCAAAAAAAAACGAAATATAGGTCAGAACCTCTAGCAATTTGAATAATGTTTTTTTAAGTCTGACTCACGCTTGACCGCAAACTTCCTATAGGTTTTTTGATTGACGTCGCCGTGTCAAACAATAGTAGCAATAGTTCTGCCTGTTTCGTCTCGGGTCAAATAAGGCCCCAGTACAGACGTGCCGTCAGACATGTTACCTATTCTACGCTAATTAACGCTCTTTGTCTATAGATCAGTCATTGGAGCATTTTGCGTAACTCGTACAAAAAGTGGAAAAGAAAATGGTATTAACCTTGACGCTTAACGGTTGTCAGTATGAGTAAAATGTCCATGGAACTTATAAAAAAGATAAAATTATCTACAATTTTTTCATACACAATAGATCTGTAAGTCTTACAGATAAAAAGATACGGGGGGTGAAAAAAGTACCTAACCATAGGGTACACAATACACATCTGCTTGAGCTATTGTCTTTGTAAATATGTGTTAAACATAATTTTAAGTATATGTGTATATGTGCTCGTCCTTTACTATTTAAACTCTAGGACATTGAAAAGGAGTAACTTCCAATAAAAATTATCACACCAAGTCACCCGATCCGATGGTTTTTTTAGTGTTGTTTTCGCGGTGTATTCTAAGTCGAATTTAGAATTGGTGTAGTTCTACGTGCTACGATTTTCGTAGCACGGCTACGGCGTAGCTGTTACGGCTTCGTACGTTATCTACGACATGTCGGTGATAAACGAGCTACAAGCGAGCGTCGTGACGCCGGCGCCGCTGCTTAAACAATCTGGGAAGATAGCCTCGTGGTTCGTATTCATTGCAATAGAATTTATATTAATTAATTAAGTGGAGATGTTTGTATCTTCCCGGGACGGCGGCGGCGGCGGCGGCGCTCGCGGCGGCCGATTATGACTTCAAACATTCATCGCCATTCAGCGCGGATGAATAATTTTGTTTGTGCGCGAATAATTTAGCGACCTTTTCCCAATGATGGCGCAGGGCGCGGGCGGCGGCGGTGGTGGCGGCGGCGGCCAAGTTAAATATTAGTGGAACGTTTAGAGCCGAGCGGCCGCGGCCCCGCGCCTCCAACACAAACACGGCCTTTTCCTACTCAGCAGACTAATTACAAAACGTTTCCACTCAGGACAGTGCCTTTTCACTTATCAACACAATTTTAAAGTCGGGAATGGCTGCACCACTCATTTATAGGTACCTATATATATATGTATATGTATTGATAAGATCTGTAGATGTACAGTCGCCATCAGAATCATCAGATATATCGGAGTGGCCAAGGTGGTCACAAATATATGAACAACGCCCCCCCCCCTATTTTCATTTAAACTCACATCATTTTCACTCATTAGTTTGACAAAAACGGGACTTAATCGCGTACACTTAATTTACTATTTTAACTTTTTTTATTTGTATGCGATGAATTCCCGTTTTTAGGGTTCCGTAGCCAAAGTGGCAAAAACGGAACCCTTATAGTTTCGCCATGTCCGCCCGTCCGTCCGCGGTCTAGCTCAGTGTTAGCACTAGAAAGCTGAAATTTGGTTTGAATATGTGCATTGACCAAGCCGACAAAACGGTAGAATTAAAACGCGAATTTTGAGTTATCATTCAAAAACCCATAGTGAAAGGACGTAAGTAAAAATGACGTAAGCGCCGCCAAATTTCCCGTAAGAAACGACCTTTTGAATTAATGGTCTCAGTTTACGGAACCCTACACTGAGCATGGCCCGACATGCTCTTGGCCGGTTTTTTGTCAAAATAATGAGATTGAAATAAGATTCTAAAAGTAAGAATAGAGCTCCTCGCTGAATGTTGTCATTACTCATTAATGATGACAATAACATATTGTCAATAGTTAATTATGTATCTAACTGTACGTATGAATCGAGTGAGAGTTTTCAAGTGCCCAAGGTACCTAGGTATTTGCACTTTTTCCCTCGTGAATAAAACCTTTCCACTATTTCGCTTAGCTTTCCGCAAAACGTCCATTAGACCGCAATAGGTATCTCATGAGAGCCAAAGTTAGTCTGTTCTCAGTAGACAGGTACTTACTGCATACTCCAGCCTCCAGCCTCCAGGCGAGCGAAGTGCAGCTGACAGCCTCACAGTGACACCGCACCACTACCCTCTACCTCCGGAACTTCTCAATCAATAATAGTGTCAAAAGTAGCAAGTCTCGCGTTCTAAACTTCAAGAATGTACTTATGTGTGCACTTTGTTAAGTTCCTGTCAGATTCTGACTCGGCCGATATTAGTGCGAAAACAATTTAATATATGGAAAGAAGTTTCTACTATTAAGAGTCCGGTAACGCATTGAAAACGAAAATTGCTAATAATGAAATTACGCACATGAAAAAAACATAGCCGTTTCAAATTCAGTAGATTGCATATACTTGAGAAAATTCGATCGGTTCCGCCGTGAGCGGGTGCGGGTGGTGTAGTGGTCAGTGCGTCAGCCGCGATAGCTGGTGACGCCATCGCCAGTTCGAATCGCCTCGGACACCGGAGGACTCCGTCACTTTTTCTGAAGTATATGACATCTATTTCAGTTTAAGTTATACTAGTCATAAGTGTCATAACTTAATTTTAATTTATAAAATCCTTACTCTTTTCACCTCTCCAATCAAATATTGCGAAATAGGTGTTAGATTGGGATGAATTATTTTATAAATGAAACATAAAATAAAATAAGTGTTCAATTTATGCAATTGAAAAAAGAAACGTTCTTTCAAAATATGTACATATACCTACGAACTAATAGAATTTTTGTTAGTTACTGCAAAATAGTACAAAAAATTGAGCGAAATCGAAAAAAAATGTTTACCGGACTCTTAACGTAACTTTGCGTAGTGAGTGCCATTAACCGAAAAAGTTAGGTATTAACATCCAGAAAAGAAACGAAGAACATATTTATTTTGTTTCTAGACGTTTAATTCCAATTCTAATTTAATTCAATAATTTGTATAATACGAAATTTATTATTTAATTCATTAAGTGGACATTACCAGTATATAATATTATGTAACTAATGTATTTTATCTTACAAGCGTTTTGGTGTAAACTGTTAGCCTGTAAGTTTTTTTTACAAATAAACAAATAAACAAATAAATAAACAAATAATTGCCTATTGTCTTGGCAAACGCAGTGCAGTTGCGCATACTTTACTTACAAGTCAGCAATGAGAACACTGGGACTACATTTTATATGAGTATTTGTATTGTATGCGAGCTAATATGTTCGCACAAAAAGGATCTCTAGCTCCCGGAATGTCAGCGGAACCTAACCGCTAGAATTAGGTCATAACATAACCAGCACAAAGTGTGTCTGTTCCGCACGCGCACGGTCGGATCACTCCCATTCCCGCGATAGTATCTTTCCGCTCCACCACACTCATTCGCAATGTGTCTCCTCCCCCCCCCCCCCCCACTGCCAAGACTGCCCAAGTGAACGGCAAGCGATCTGTCTTACCACTAACATCCAGAAGGGAACTCACTAAAGTGCCATTTGATTCCAAGCTAAAGTAACGTATGGTAGCTTACAGTCGCCTCTGATAACATCTTGTGCAACGAAGCCCGCTAAAATATACGACTCGCTCAGGTTCTTTGTACCTACAGTATTTAATCAGATATATTTGTCGTGCTAAATATCGGTGTTGATGACGACATTGCTCGTTTGTTATCATTGTTATCAAATAAAAAAAGTTCTGTCAACGTCTATCTGTCTATGATCGCATTGCATAATCGATTGATCGCACCGGATGAGTGGAAGTATTAGATAGCAATTTTGTAGACACTAAATGGATCGTGGGGGCTTACTGTTGTGAACAGCATTCTCTTTCTGCCTCCGTGTAACTAAATGTGTAACTAAGTCGAGTTGTGCGCAAGTAATTTTAAGATGTATGAGGGGTTTGGGATCTCTCAGCTTTCCGGCGCGCATTGATCGAGCCCGGTCCCGATGAATTTATTATAAAGAACGAAGTTTGCCTCGCGGGAATACGCCTCTTAAACAATAAGTAAACATTAAAGCCGTACGTACACAAGCGAGTTTAGAGTTCCAGTGTAGGTATGTACGCAGGCATGTATAGGGAGCGACGTCAACTTCGGTTACGAAGTTTATTAACAGGCTACACACATACATATTAACGTGAAATCTAATGCAAAGTTGGTCGTTATCAGGAGCGCACAGCCGAGCGGCACCAGCACGGCGGAGTGCTGCGTGTGACGCGGCTTCTGAAATACGCCTTACGATAAAGTGTTGTACTTTTATTTTGTTTTATACCAAAGATTGTTGAATTTGCTTCCATTCGTTTATATCGAACACTTTTAAAAGAATATCATAGAGGTCTGGAGCATGCCACTATAGTCACTAGAATTTCTCAACTCTTGTATTTCGAGGTCTAAACTCTATATTTTTGTCCCCGGGTTAACATGGCTGACGCTGACTGAGCATGAACCACCGCTTAACTCCCTTGATTACGTATGTAATTAAACGCAGTTGTTCTCGTTCGCTAATCCTGCTATGATTAATATGAACGCCAGTCTCGTGTAAGAATCCGCGAGTTCAGAGTGTTAATTAAATTCTGCGACGGACGGGCTGTCGTACCGCGGTTGTTTTCAATTAACTCCGAGCCGCAAAGGTAGTTTTAATTACTCTAGTTGAGATTAAAACTGCAACAGATCCGCCGCAGCCGCGCGCGCCGCACAATGACGGCGGAAAATCAACTTTAGCTGCACTTTTTTAAGTGTAAAGTGTACAGCGCGTATTAGCTCATGTCCGTACCGCTCCTATAATGTGACTAGAAAAACTTTCCACTACATTTTAGGTAGCTGCAGAGATTCTACGTACTACGATTTCATCATGTACCTATTCATCCCAGTAGAGTTCTGTGGCTGATTAAATATATGGAACTTGAATAACACTCGTGCCAACCTTTTATAAAATCTCAATTGGACTCTTGAGTAAGTACCAGGGTATTTGTGTATAACTTAAGAGTACACTCGGTTATCGAACTGATATTGTGTTATCATTGCCGTTTACATCACCTTGTCTTTTAGTAGATCGCATGTATGTAGAATTTAATACCTGGATATAGATAAAAAGCTTGAGTGGCTAAGGCGAGGCGTCGGTGTGGCCACTAGTCCCGCTCGGCTTGCCAAACAGTCGAAACATCCCCCAACTCCACCGCCAATTGTGTAACAACTTTGCAAAATAAAACTTTAAAGTTGAAATAACTATTTTTTGTAAAGTAATTTCTACCGCTGCGGCGTCTCCCCACGTAGCGTTACGGTGGCACGCGCCAGTTCCCTCCGCGAACCGTTTTATATTACACTCTAATACTGGAAGTTATCCTCTAAGCTGTTATTCTCGAACATGCTCAGTAATGCATGCATGACGTTCAAGACGCCGTTTAATGCATGCATCTTTAGGGAGGCAAAGGAAGCACTTATGGAAGTAAATTGCTTACAGGATATTTTTCCTTATTTTAATACTCACATTTCATGACCCACAGTACAGTTCTCACAGGCACCTGCGTTTAGCGTGTTCCTATTTATAGGTATAGGTAGGGTCGGTAAAGAGAAAAAGCGTGTTAACAGTTCAACGATCTGTATTCGAGTGAGGCGAGAATCAAACTGACATCGAGTGAATGATTGATTGAGTGAATGAATGTATTTATACATAGAACGAATGAATGGAAGGTAGACTTGGATTTTTGTAATATACCAACAGTCCCCCTCAAAAATTCAAGTATTTTATACATTTAATATAGGTACACTAATTAGATTAATATTATCCAGACATATCAGTATTTCAATCAAACTAAATTTGCATTTCAATGTACACTATGCAATCAGATTACATTTATTATAACACAATCAAACTAAATTTAATTTTAATCTTAAATCATGGAACTTGGTCATTGGGATCGCCTTCGTGAACATGTCTGCTAGTTGGTTTCCTGTGGAAATATGTTCTAGCATTATTACTTTATTATTTATTTGTTCACGGGTAAAATGATATTTTATATCAATATGTTTTGACTTTTTGTGATTTGTGGGATTATTAGCAATGCTAATGCAACTATTGTTGTCTTCGTATATTAGTATAGGCATAGTTAATTTTATATGTATACTATTAAGTAACGATTTTATCCAGATCGCCTCTTTTACAGCTTCAAATAGACCCATATATTCGGCTTCTGTTGAGGAAACGGCAACTGTATTTTGTTTACGTGTGCACCACGAAATTGTACAATTATCAAACATTTGAAATAAATATCCTGTTGTACTTTTTCTATCAGTTTCATCGCCTCCCCAATCAGAGTCCGCGTAGCCGGTCATTAGCTGTTTGTAATCACATTTATGATAAGTCAATTTTAAATTTAAAGTTCCTTTTACATATCTTAAAAGATGCTTTAAACATTTCCACAATTCCTCGTTGCCTTTGCTTTGAAATCTACTTAGGATACTGACAGCCGCACATAAATCAGGACGCGTACAAAGCATTGCGTACATCAGGCAACCTATGACTTGTCTGCTGGGTGCATTATATTGCACATCACTATTCAATGCGTCATAGTTCAATTTATTTGGAAAAGGTGATTTTGAGGGATTGCAATCATTCATGGAAAATTTGTTTAAAACATTTTGTAGATATGTTGATTGGTCTAATGATATTTTATCATTTGTTCTCTCAATTCGTATGCCAAGAAACAATTTAATATCATGTAAATCAGTCATTTCAAACTGCTGCATTAAGTGATTCTTAAGTTGTTGCATTGTTTGTACACATTTAGTTACTATAATTAAGTCATCCACATATAGCACTATATATACATTCAAATCAATTGAATTTTTATTTAATATGTACAAACATGGATCAACTTTTGAACTTTCAAAACCCATGCCCTTAATTGCCTGATCGAAACGTTCGTACCAACACCGCGACGACTGTTTTAGTCCATAAAGTGTTTTATTTATTTTACACACTTGATTAGACTTAGATGAAATGCCTTCGGGCACTTGCATGTAAATATCTTCCTTTAAAATACCATTTAAAAAGGCGGTTTTCACGTCCATATGATGTATTAATAAATCATTTTGATTCGCGAATGCCAAAATCAATCTAAAAGTAGTAATTCGCGCTACCGGTGCGAACGTCTCATCATAATCTTCTAAATATTGTTGGCTAAAACCTCGCGCGACTAATCGGGCCTTGTATCGTATCGGTTCTCCTAACTCATTATTTTTAATAGTAAAAACCCATTTACTACTTACAATATTTACATCCTTAGGTTTATCAACTAAGCACCACGTTTGATTACTACGTAATGAATCAATTTCACTTTTTATTGCACTTAACCACTCATTTGTATCTGGCCGATTAAAAATATCATTGAAATGCACCGGTAATGGTAACTGTTGTTTGGAACAAAGCGATAGAACCGTTGAATCTGGGTCATTCATTATTTCATAATTTTTAGGGGGTAGATTCCGGATTCTTTCGCTGCGTCTCAAACAACCGGGTTCGGTGTCGAGTGACTCTTTGTTTACGTCACTTTGTAACTGTTCATTTATGTGTTTTAGCGACTTGTTATTTATGTCACTTTGCTTATTTCCTATCGACTCCACCGATTTATTTGGCTTGTCGATTTTAGTGGGAATTTCGTTATTGCTGCATATTGGCTCGATCAACTCCACCGACTCATTGTTCGGTTTGTTGATTTTGGTTGGAATGTCATCACTGCATGTTATTGACCTAGATTCACCAAAATTTGACTCGTCAAACAATACGTCACGCGCAATTAAAAATTGATTATTTTCAGTATTAAATAATTTATAACCATTCGGCGCATATCCAATTAAAATAGACTTAAATGATTTTTCGTCAAATTTGGTCTTTCTAGTTTTGTTATGAACATATGCAGTGGAACCGAAAACCCTTAAGTGACTTATTTTCGGTTTTATACCGTGCCACATTTCATACGGGGTTTTGCCAATTAGCGCTTTGGTGGGTAGCCTGTTTACTAAATACGTTGATGTTAATACGGCTTCACCCCAAAACTGTTTACCTAATTTCGCACTTGTAACCATGGTTCTAGCCATTTCGGTTAATGTACGATTCATGCGTTCAGATATTGCATTTTGAACAGGTGTGTAGGGTACAGTTAGGTGATAAGTTATTCCCTTAGTTACACAATAATCTTTAAACTCATTTGACAGATATTCTCGGCCATTGTCACAATATAAATTAACTACCTTACAATTAAATAGACTTTCACTCTTAGCAACATAATCTTGGAAACATTTTAAAACCTCAGATTTCGAATGCAATAAGTAGGTAGCTGTGTAATGAGTGTAATCGTCAATAAAATTAACGAAATAATTTTTATCGTCAACTGTAGTGGGGGTGATAGGTCCGCATACGTCACTGTGAATTATAAACAGTGGTCTATTGTTGGTACGTTCTGGCTTTGACTTTGCAAAAGGAAGTCGAGACTGCTTACCTAGGATGCATGGTTCACATAACTCGTCTGTAGGCGGATTAATTTTATCTATTACTGAATAGTCATCAATCATATTTTTAAGATTTATGAACTTTTGTTTATGTATGTGACCGAGACGTTTGTGCCAAAGATCGTATAAATTTGAATTTCTAGTCGTTTGTAAACTCAATGCCTTTTGTAAATTTACTTGAAATGTGATTTTAGACAGATTATTGCAAGTGACACCTGACATAATACATTTATTATTTTCATTGTGAATTTGAACGCCTTGTTTTTTTAAAAATGTAATCGTCATACCTGCTTTTTGCATTCGATATACTGACAGTAAATTAGAGGGAACCTCTGGTGAGTACAGGACCTCTTCGAGGGAACCTTGTACTCCTAGATCGGTGATAACATCAATACGACCTCGTCCTGATGCTTGTATGAATGCTTCTATTTTAGCAATGTTTTTTTTCAGTGGAGTGGTAAACTGTGTATATGCCGAGAAAGAGTCCCGAGTGTTGACAATGTGGTCCGTGGCTCCAGAATCTAAAAGAAAAGTAATTTCATTACTGTTATGATTAGGTTGTGTCAACTTACATTTTGCAAACATAAAAGCGAAACTGTCCTCATTGTTTTGCTCCGGCACGGCGACGGCGGTGTGTGCGGTTGCTGCGTGCTGCTGCCGCCTCCGTTGCTGTTTACTTGTGATTTCTTGTAATATCGGCAATCCTGTTTAAAATGGTTTCGTCTTCCACAGAAATCACAGTACATCCGAGAAATGTTATGCGGTGAACTTCTAGGTTGCTGATTTCCTTTATACTGGTGATGATAATTATTAGGTTTCTTCCTTTTAAAATCAGGAACGTAGCTTGATGTATGATCCATGTGTCGCTTTTTCTTGTGAAAAGGGACGTGAGATGAGAATTTTTCGCTCGCCGCATGAAGTAATTCCAACCCTGTGACAGTTTCGTTCTTGATTTTAACTTCTTGATCCAAAAGGCGCGTTTTAACAAATGCCAGGTTTAGGTTATCTTCTCCGAGCGTCTCCAAAGCAGTGATGACTCCATCGTAAGTAGCAGGCAGCGTAAGTAATAAATGTGAGATTTTATCCATTTCTTCGAGTTTAGCGCCAGCAGAAATCAATTCCGTAATTAGGATATCAAAATTCGTGAAATGCTGGATTAAAGTCACATCCGGTTGCAATTTTAAATTCAATAATTGCTTACGTAATGCCAGTTGTGTAGCCAAGCTTCGCCGTTCGTATATTTTATCGAGATTGTCAATAACGGCCTTCGCGGAATCCGTGTCTTGGGCGAAATTTAAAAATGCGTCACCCAAATATTCGACAATCGTACCCTTGGCGATTAGATTCTTTCGAGTCCATATAGCATCAGGATTTTCGGGAACAGGATCTTCTATAACTGACGACACTTGAAGTTCCGCTAGTAGTGATTTGATTCGAAACTTCCACGTGCTGTAACGGTCGCCATTAAATGGCTGAATATTTCTTTTTGATCGCGTATTATCCATTGTAACGAATTTTTAAAGCCTTTAGAAACTTTTAAAGCCGCGTGGCCTGGGCCCATAACCTATAGGTATAGGTAGGGTCGGTAAAGAGAAAAAGCGTGTTAACAGTTCAACGATCTGTATTCGAGTGAGGCGAGAATCAAACTGACATCGAGTGAATGATTGATTGAGTGAATGAATGTATTTATACATAGAACGAATGAATGGAAGGTAGACTTGGATTTTTGTAATATACCAACACTATTTTGCTAGATTATTATTACAAGGTATACAGTACAGGGTTGGATTTTCTTTTGGGGTCAGTGAGGGCAGTTTTCAGGTCTGCTAATTCTTATTTTTTGCTACGATTAATTAATGTTTTATTACGAATGTTAGGATCCGACACAAGTCAACATTATCAACAAAGAAGCTGAAGCTGAGGCTGAAGCTGATGAAGCTTTACTTTTCAAAATAGAAAATAACTATTTGGCTACTACCTACTCATATTTTTCTTGGCACAAATTTTCTCGTTTATAAACTTAGTTAAAGTTCTTGTAACTTTAGTATACTTCAGGTATTGCCATCGCTGTTATCAGATTGCAAGTTACGGCGCCATAATTATGACCGGAGACGGAAATGTCGGCTACGACACGTCTCCGTCGCGTCGCCGCGCGACAAAGGGCTCGCAAGTTGCGTTATCGCCGGCCAATTTGTCCCGTGGCGGCTACGCTATCATATCATATCAAGCCTTTTATAAGAACACAATTTCTTGTTGATTTAATTTTAACTTTAAATTGAACAGAATTGAGCCGGTTATATGTAACATTAGACTTCTTCAGATTCTAACTAAATAAGTACATAGGTTGTAGAGCGTCCGTCACATGCGCTACGTGGCCAGTCGATCGCGCTACAGTTTATGGCATTGTGTTTCATAAAATTACGCGGTTTATTCCTCCTGTCACAAAGACCTAATCCTACTTAACGTCAATACGATATTTTGGTAACATGGTACCTATACTACGAGTATCACCTAACGTTTGCTGAAAACTGCCCAAAGCGCGCAACGAAGCCGGCCAAGCAGCTTAGGAGATAAATGCTCAGCTCACTTTGTGTCTTATGTCTACAAACCAGAAACTAACAGACAAAAAACAGCTTCAGTTTAGTAAGCATATGAAATAAAACCGCCTTAGTTTTTGTAGATCTTATAATCACTAGAATTAACCAGAATCATGATGAAAATATTAGATTGAATAACCATGAGGGCGTGCACACACGTGCGGGCGCGGCAGGTGCTCGCGACACGTAAGATAACCGCCGGCACACAATGTAAGCACACAGACACACGCTCCCACGGTGACCGGACCGCGCTTTGTACATTTTTCTACCACATTTTACGCGTTGCTCGCTCGTTGATTGGATATCTTCTCACAAAGACCCGCTATGAAAAGCGGCAAACTAAATATTTACCTACTTTTTATACACAATTTATATAAGCGCTGTTCTATTCTAACCCATTGTAGCCGAGTATCGATCAAATGAATACGGAATGCTGGAATGCAATTGTACGATAGAAACGCCGAGATTTCATTGAAGACGAACACAAAGTCGAGGGTTTAGCATCACACAACGTAGGAAATTGTATTTTACTATGATTCATACTCAGAGACGTTTGTTTGTGTTCCCAGACTGTGGTTCTCGCTCGGTTATGTCACCCTTATAATTTGGGTCAAATCATTTCATAGCCTTCGTTTATTTTGAACAAGATAAATTCAAGTGATATCTACAAGTATAAAATGACATAACTGACTCTACAAGTACTCGGATGTGATATAACGTGGCAGCGCAAATTAAAGGTGAGCTGAACTGTTTATAAAAAAATAAAAGACCATCGTTTTTTTACATTTCCATCCCCGTTGGATATGTATTTATACGAAAAACCTTGTTACTAATAAAAGACAGTATTTATAATAAAATTACCATTTCTTTTCGCGAACGGAATTGGACGATTCTGAACGTCGGGGGAAATACAACGGAGGGTAGATGGAGTTTAACGTTTGTAAAGTCATTTAAGAAGAGCTCGTACCTCTATCCCGACGATGAGTTATGGAGGCGAGGCGAGGCGAGTCGAGGCGAGGCGAGGCGAGGCGAGGCGAGTGTTTACCGCTCTTAATGTTAGGAATGAGTTACGGCCGAGGTCTGATGGAGAATTTACTGCGCGGCCTAAGTGACTCGCCAATTCACTCGCGCTTTCCTAAAACAAACTGTTATAAAAAAAATAACCAGTAAGGTAGTTGATATGTAGACGAGCTGCGATTTAGACAACCTGCGTCTTGGACGAGCTGCCCCCATAGACGAGTTGCTAATTAGACCCCGTGCTACTAACCCGTTTTATCTTTTTAAATATTAAACATATGAAATACGGTTATTGTGATGTTCGCAATATCATATGAAGGTACACACACATCCGTCATGTCAATGGTCGCTGTCAGCGAGCGTCATTTGTTTTATTTATACTATATTTAGTTGTCTGTCGTGTCCGTCTTTTTAGGGTTCCGTAGCCAACTGGGGAAAAACGGAGCTCTTATAGGTTCGTCATGTCTGTCTGTCTGTCCGCCCGTATGTCACAGCCATTTTACTCGGAAACTATAAGACGTATCATTATCAAATTTTTTCCTAAAGTGTATTGTGTGTGCTGCTACTTAGTTATAACGTGAAATTTCTGAATAAAATCATTTTAGGGGGGACACTCCATACATGCAAGTAATTGTCAATAAATATTTTTTTACCAAATATCAACATGATGCACATCAATCGATAGGTCTTTGAAAATAACATTGAGGTTTTTTAAACCTTTTTTGATTAAGTGGATATATTCAGAAATAATGACTCAAAAAGTCTTAAAAATTGTGCCCCCCCCCCCTCGTAACTTTTGAACCGTAAGTCCAAAAATTATGGGAAAATTCAAGAACAAACACATTTGAGTATTCTTTCAACGAAAATTATTTTGATCATTATCGGTTTAGGCGTTTTTGAGTTATCTCCAAAAAACTACGTACTTTAGGCAGATACAACCTTGCGATATTAATTTATTCGGTAGTAGCTAGTTTTTATATATAATGGTACGGAACCCTTTATGCGCGAGCTCGACTCGCACTTGGCCGGTTTTTGTTTATTTAGTATTGCACTCATATTAAAGCGGTCGCAGTATATTCTCACATTGTTATATCTCACCGACTTCCTTACGTGAAACGCCACTTACCACCAGCTTTGCGCTTCTTTGCATTCGCTTTCAAGGGTCAATCTGTCTCTTTACGTGTACCTGATGATAATGACTATCCGTTGGTGATCAAATTCTACCATAAAAGTAGCAGATGAACAAGAGATTTAACTGTTAACATTAATATCTCCAAGCAATCAAACAATACAACAAAAAGGTAATTTTTTACGCCATCTAAGTTTTTTTCGTCTTGTTTAGATGTGATCGCATGCTCTCCACAGAATAATGCGCGCAGGGCTCACTCAAATCGAATTGATAGCATAATTTTGAAATGCGCCCACGGACGTGGACGTTTGTGTTTGCGCTAATGGGTCGTGATTGGCTCGTCGACAGCTGATCGCCCGCCTGATGCAATTACGCCGCCGCCGGCGCAACGCCGGCGCCGACAACACTCCGTCACATCCCATTAACTCGTTCAGATTATGTCCGTCCGCTACATTATATATTGGATGTCAGTACTCTTAGCGCCTAAATATTAGGTACCTATTTCTACGTTTTCTACTCATCGACAATAATGCTTGAATTGAGACTATACAATACACCGAACTATTAGCGCATACTTTTCGATGGACCTTTTACGGTCCCAAATTTTAGCAACGTCGACTATGCTGAAACTGATTTATATACAATATTATAGAACGGTCGAGGAGGGGTCCATACTTCTGCCCGATCGCTAGTAGGTACAAACAGCAACACACTTAACCGATGACCATCGATAGACCTTATAATATGCTGTTGCAATAGGGATTACACAAGTGGTCGGCTAAGGCGATCATCACACTGGCGACGGATCCGCATGCAGCGCCGGTGCGCGAGCAAGATAGCGCTCTGCATGTGTATAGCGCTATCTCGCTCGCGCACCGGCGCCGCATGCGGATCCGTCGCCAGTGTGATAATCGCCTAAGAGTGTTTTTTTGGGGGGGCGGGTGGTACCATCCACCGGGAGATCGAAGTTATTAAATTGTATTGAGGGAGCACGTTGTGTGAGGGATTTGTCTAACTTAATTCTTACCGGCTTGCCCATTTTGAGCACTCGTAGAAATAATATTGTATACAATTGGGACTTAAATTTGAAAAAAGTTTTTCAATCTCTACCTTACTTTAGACACGGTACTCGAGTGAAAACCTTTTCATTAATGTCAAGATAGTATAAAATACTATAAAATGAAAAGTTTTGTTTAAATATTTGTAGTTAATAGATAAATGAAAAAAAAAAATATTAAACGATAGTAGGTGTCAATACATACTTAATAAGAATAAGATTATTTATTTCAGACCAGGTCCATATACATTTTAATTATAATACATTAATTAAGATTTATATTAAATTTTATAATAATAGTTAAAAGCTTACTGATTACCTACTTATTGAATTCCCTCATGATCTAAAAAAGATTGCAACATGTAATTTCTCGAGTGATTGTATGTGTAGTTAGGGCGGTGTGCTGAAAGCCTTCCCTTTCACAATAGCAGTGGTTTCACCCGAAACAAAATGCAAATACGCGCGGTTGAGCCTTAAACAAGCCCGAAACCCGGCCTCGGTCAGCACAGCGCACCGGCAGCTCCGCAGAAGGGACGTTCCTACAACTATATATATATTATCTCCTGTAACCGGACACAACATAATCTACTGTTTATAATTGTGGCACAGTCAGCTGCAGAGAAATGTACCCACCCCTGCATACAAACTTGTACGGTCGACGTCAAAAATATGTTAACACTTTTGCACCTTAGGTACTCCTTTTTAATAAGGTCCCGTCAGCTTAAAACATAAGTACCTTATAGTTATTAACAAACATGACAATCGAGAGCATGACCTGTATAGAGCTACTCACGACTATGTTACAAATTTGAAGTGCAGCCTAGGGGCCGTATTCTAACTTTAAAACACGCACAGACACGATCCAACTTCAATGCAAATCCAATGCAATAACAACACAATACAGCTAACATCTACACGTCTGAATCAAAAATGACGAAATTTGCTTGAAAATTACTCCGATGCAACTACAATACTACTTCAATATTGGTTAATTATTGGTTGAGTGTTGGAGTTATGTTTAAGACAGATTGTGTTGTTAATGTATTGTTTATACATTTTAAAATTAGAATACGGCACTAGGATTAATTATCATATATTTCGGAGATAGAAACTTAAGAAAACGATTGCCATACATACCTACTCAATAGCTTACCTGAGGACATCCGCGTAAAACAAAACCTTAGGTATTTTTAAGATAAATTAATTAAAGTGTTATTTATTAAATACACTGCTATAGTACATACTAGCTTTTGCCCGCGACTTCGTCTGCGTGGAATTAGTAATCCCTCGTTAAGGAATGAATTCTGGATATCAACTATTCTATCTCCTTCCCCAGAGCATCTCCAGCGTTCAACGGTTATTGATTCGCCATACAAACTTTCAACCCCCTTTTCACCCCCTCTAGGGTTGATTTTTGGAATGAAAACTATCCTATGTCGTTTCCCGGGACTAAAATGATCTCCATAATAATTTTCATCTAAATTGGTTTAGCGGTTAGAATTCTCCATACAAACTTTCAACCCCCTTTTCACCCCCTCCAGGGTTGATTTTCAGAATGAAAACTATTCTATGTCCTTTCCCGTGACTCAAGCTATCTCTATACAAAATTTCATCAAGATCTGTTCAGCCGTTTTCACGTGATGCGCGGTCAAATAAACAGACAAACAGATAAACAGACAAAAATTCTAAAAACTGTTGGAACGTGTTCTGTTATCGATTCTTAGTATCCCCAGCCAATTTTTTTTCGAATATCTTTCATGTACAGACTTTCGATTTCGACCCTCTTTAGCTTTATTATATGTATAGATAGATAGCTTTTGCCCGCGACTTCGTCTGCGTGGAATTAGTTATCCCTCGTTAAGGAATGAATTCTGGATATCAACTATTCTATCTCCTTCCCCAGAGCATCTCCAGCGTTTAACGGTTATTGATTCGCCATACAAACTTTCAACCCCTTTTTCACCCCTTCTAGGGTTGATTTTCGGGATGAAAATTATTCTATGTCGTTTCCCGGGACTCAAATTATCTACATACTAATTTTCATCTTAATCGGTTCAGCGGTTAAAAATTCTCCATACAAACTTTCAACCCCCTTTTCACCCCCTCCAGGGTTAATTTTCGGGATAAAAACTATCCTATGTCCTTTCCCGGGACTCAAACTATCTCTATACAAAATTTCATCAAAATCCGTTCAGCCGTTTTCACGTGATGCGCGGTCAAATAAACAGACAAACAGATAAACAGATAAACAGACAAACAGACAAAAATTCTAAAAACTGTTGGAACGTGTTCTGTTATCGATTCTAAGTATCCCCAGCCAACTTTTTTTCGAATATCTTCCATGTACAGACTTTCGACCCTCTTCAGCTTTATTATATGTATAGAAGATATATAGCGTAACAAACCAAAGCGAATGGAAATTCCCGTTGACAAAACGTTGACAATATTTATCAGTTATCAGTATCTGTTTCTAAAAATAAAGTATTTATTGGACCATAGGAAATTTTATTCACTTATATTTCTGCTTGCTTCCTTCCTTAAAGTACTTAAAGAGCTCTGTATTCTTAGGAATGTTCCTCACCTTGCTGAAAGGATCCCTGGCAGCGGGAGAATTCCCGTGGCCCGTCAGTGCAGCACTAGGCGGCAGACTCCTAATCGCGCATATTTCACGCTAACCCTTATAAATTTAACGCCCTCTACGCGCGCTCTATTATTCATCACTAGCTTTGCATCTTCACAGTTAAAGGGTCTTTAGAGGAAGACGCTAAAACCCTGCCCGGCACGGCGCGAGCCACGGTCAGCGCTCCCTCGATTTATCACCGTATAATTTTATGCCGTGTCTGATCGATGCAAGACATGGTGAAAGCAGTAAAAAATGTGTTTGTGAAATAAATACTCTGGTAAAAACTGTAATTTTTTTTGTTTCCGCGTGGGGCGTAGTCATGAACCAGTGAATACATCACCGCAAGAGAAAGAAGGAAAGTTATGAGGATAATCTGGATGGTTTTTAAGTTCTTGCGGCTCGTAGCCTGCAGATCTGGTGAACTCCTCAAGAAAGTTTTATTCACCTAGAAAATTGGCGAGAAACAGCCAACAGGAAGGATTGCATCACATTCAAAACTGTTTTTTTTGCGGAGCACCAAAATAGACGGCATATTGAACGGAAGAAACTAATTTCCCGTTAAGTATCAATGCCAGCAAGAACAGAGAACTTGGCGCTCAGCTAACACTGTTTTTGAGTCACAACGAATATCAGAATCTAGGTATATTGGCTCGTCGTGTGATATATGTTACTCGTAGTCAATATTTGACGTAAGCTGAAAGGCCTGCGTTCTCACAGCGATCTGTGACGTATCACGCGACGCGACGCGTGCGTCTCGTCTCGTCACGCACACGACCACACTCGCCTGTTCAATTATTCCCATCCACTATCTCATGCATGCTTAATCCGATGCCGTTTCCATCGTCTTAGTGTTCAGTTTATACAATATTACTGAGCAATCGCATTGTCTCACCAATGTAACCGGACCGGAGACCGACAATGTAGGTACATAATCAATGGCAATGTGCTAGCGCCGCACGGGTCACTTTGTTACAAAACATTTCCCCAAAGTTGTTTAGGAATTATTTAACATAATTGGGGGTACGAGTATGTCATTGAACCTCACCTTTTAAGAAAAATAAATACTTAAAGCTAATTAAAAGACAAAAAAACTAATTGTCTATTTATACAACTGACATCTTATGTAACCCTAACTTGAATGTTTTTTGTAATGATTAATTGTTATTATTATTCATATACAATGTATATTGTGACTGAATAAATGAAATGAAATGAAACGGCATATTATACTACAACGCATTAACCGTGAAGATATTTGGGTTGCCTATGAAATACACATACACTACAGTCGATAAAAAGATACGGTTATAATGATATTTATACACGACGCACGTTAAGAACAGCACAGAAAGCTAGCTGTACATCCTCCGGATATTCGGGTAGGTATACGCAACGGGCATGTAATTTCTGGTGAAACCTCTTTAGCTCAGGAAGCCGATACGGGCGCCTAGTGGCTGCTTATCGGCAGTTCCTTCGCCTGTCAGCGGTATCACATTAAGTTGTGCGCCTCATCTAATATGCATCTTCTAGCGGCGAGCAGGCTCGCGACCGCGAGCACGCGCCGCAAACAAACGAGCCAGCCGCGATATACACGAGATAACTTTACACAATATATTGCTACCTTCTATCACCTCATGCACCTGATATGCGAGAAAGAAAACCGCTTTAGATACCTCCGTTATAAATGTGCAGCGAATGAGATAGCGCCGGCGAGCGGTGACGTAATATCCACTTAACCTCTCGTCTTCTTCATAAAGTGTTGAAACTTTAAAAATTCCTAAACTAATTCTGGAAAGTATGTAACATTTACTGCACGATACTAGATGAAAGGGGTTTGGGTAAAGTTGGCGTCGTTTTGAAAGTTGGCGGCCACTCACGAAAGTTGTAAATTTTGAAAGAGCAATTCAAAATAAACTTATTTTATTATGGAGTACATATAGCTAAATAATATCGGGGCCGAGATATCACACTTTACAGTTTTCTAGTAAAAACCCATAATTCTTGTTCAAATGTATTGGAATGAGTAAAAACTACTACTTTCTCAGTTATTACTATATGTGTGTTCGTTAACCTTTTCCACGCCAATTACTAATATATCGGCATCACGAGTTTTTTTTTTTTAATGAGGGTCGCAGTCTCCGCAGCCCAGACCGGCGGGTGGAAGAGGAAGGGGCGCGGGGCAGAGAGCCTTCCCCAGGTGGGCTCTGGGCAGCCTGGACCGGGACTTGGCGGAAGAGGCTGCCCTAACAGAGGCCAGGTGGGGCCCCAGTAGCGGGTAGGGGACCCACAAGGTTGGCCCTACACGTCTGGGGGGGGGGGGGATCTGGGCGTTTTGGATCCCCCTCTCCTTTGGCGGAGGAATCCCGGTTCAGCTAGGCTGGGACGGCCGGGGGGCGTCGTGGCTAGTAATCACATTCCCATGTCGCCCCTACATTAATGGCAAGTGGTGGAAACGCCGCAGAGGTTTTAGTGGGTAGGCTCCTCTGCTCCCTCTGACTAGCAGAGAGAGTACGAGAGGAGAGAGTCTCACATACCCCCCAATGTGGGCCCTCTCCAAGGCCCCGGGGGATGCGTAAAGCATTTTCTCAGCGTTTAAAAAAGGCAGACGGTCAACGGTCTATTGAAACCATTCTGCTTTTGACACGTCTTGATTGTCTTGGTCATTTCTGAATTTTCACTAAACGGACAGCAGAAAAATCACATTTAAGAAAATACAGTTGCATTCTCACATGAGAAACCTCTTTTTTGAAGTCGGTTAAATTGACAACTATACTTTAAGGGCAATATCCTTGCCCCTTTGTTAGTGGTAATATTGATTTAAATAAGCCAGTAGTTGCCATCTGTCTCTTTAACCTGTCGGAGTAAGGTATATTCACTTGTTCAATAACATTGTTTCATCTTAGCTCCGATATTACTTACGGAAAAACTTATTTTTCAGATATGCTAGTCTAAGGTAATGCTACAAAATAGTAGTACAAAAAACGATGGCCGCTAGAAGCCACTAGTCCATACAAAGTTACCCAAACCCCTTTGCCAGATTGCGCTGGAAACGGAAATTGAGGACCGGCAGCAGTTCTAATTAAAAAGAAGTGATATAAATTGGAAACCGAAAGGCACCAGAATTGGAGTTGGCAGTGTTGGCACGTGTTTGGCGCTCATTACTCGCCATGTGGGTCGACGTCGAGGCAGCGCGCGGTCAGCGTCACTCGAGGCACATGTACACATAGTGCGCTCGTATGACTCACGCACGTACAAACACGTTGCAAGCAAATTATTCATGCATGTATAGCCCTGATTTAAGTAGGAACCTGCAGCTGCTGCCGTCAAATTAAACCGTTTTCATGTAAATATTTGGAAAATGTTGTTTAGTTACTTAGGTACCTAACTAAGCCTCAGTAGTGGCGGCGGCGCGTCCATAGAACACAATTCCCAATTTCCCTGAGCAATTTTCCTACAGCTCATGGAGACATTTGAAACCAAACTCAGCACCGGCTTGCCTAAGAAAATTTTTGACCCACCGCCACTGCTAATAAGACTCCAAGTTTGGAGCCAACTCCTTAAGCTATGTACTTCCATCTATATTCAAATCTCATTTAAAGTAGATTGATGTGTACTCAGTACAATGTACTGTATACGTAGAACAGCTCTGTGGAGTGGAGCGATGTTAGGCCCGTCGGGACGCAACCAATCAATGCCCGACGCAACGGCTATTTAAATGAAAATGACTTGTGACCCAACAAATTGCGGCTCAAACAAATGCCGGGCGAGTGCGGAATGCCAAGTGACAGCGGCCGTGTTCGGCCCCGTCGGCGTCGCGTCGGGTGAGCGGCCATTATGATTTACAATTAAACTCGTAACGGCCCATCAGAGCCTCCGCTTACCGCGAACGGCCGCCCCGCCCGCCTCGTGCTGCACATAGCAATGTTAAAATCTTGCCATGGGATTGTAACTCTAAGTCTTATTTGAGTAATTACTACCTATTACTAATTATTTTCTTCATTATAAGTACGAGTTTTAAATAGTCTGTGATAGCTTAGGCTGCTTAGGCACAGTATACTAGATTTGCATAGATAGAGTAACAGGTTAACGACATTATTATGTATCAGGTACGTTTACATGCAGGCTTTTGTAGGTTTACAATATTAACCCGTAAATATTCTGTGTAAGTATAAGTACAGTTAGGTAGATTTAAATCACCTAACCAAATGCTACTGAAATCAACCTATAGTTTAGAGTTAAGAAAATGGGTAAGGTACATTCTGTTGTTGTATTCGTACTATGTTGCTCTTGAGTTTACGTTGCTTAAAAAACTTATCGACAAGTTGAACATCATTTTTTTTGTTTTATTTAGAAACAAACAGTCTTACAAAACATATATGTAAATTGTCTTAAAACTAAATTTATACTTTATAGACCTATAGTTTCCTTTCTTTACAGTAACAACAATAAACATTTCACCATGAAAAGTAAACTTAATAGAAAAAATATATACTTACAATTGAGTATACTTTACACCAACTACTTTAACAACTTTAACAACTACCTTAATGAGGAATAAACATGTTTTTTGAATGATCCTAACGAACTGCCAAATAAATCTACCTGTCCACATCCTTCATCATACAACCTGCATGCGCGCTTAATGTATGAATGCCGTGCGTACTTATATAGTTCTGCTTCCTTCAACACTAAACAACATCTTAATACGACAACTGCGTTCTGCTCTGCGAGGCGAGGTACCCGGAATCGTATATTATGTAATAGTTCGGGACCATCTACCAGATTATTAACAATTTTGAATAAAAATGACATATCTGTACACGAGCGCCTTAATGAAAGAGGTTGAAGCTTGTGTTTTGAAATTGAGGCTGTGTAACTTTCATAGTTTCCATATATTCGGAGTTCAAGAGCTTTAATAAATATTTTTGTACCCTTTCAATTCTATTTTTATGTACCTTATAGTAAGGGTTCCATACTACAGATGCAAACTCCAAGCGGCTTCTGACATAACTATTGTACAAAATCTTATAAGTTAGAGGTCTTCGGAATCATAAAGGAATGTTTCAAAGATACTTTGTTATTCAGCAGCTGTGGTGTATCATAGATGAATGCCAAACGGCGACGACACTGCAGTTTTTACAACCTTATCGACCCCTACAGCAACCTGCAAGGAATTCTTGCAATTGTAGATGCCTACGGAGACCTATGAGGCGTCATGTAAGGCTTTCTGCAGCAAGTGCTAATTGAACAAAGCTTTAGTTAGATGGATGACAACAATATTTCAGCGATATGGAACAATATTTCATTTACATCACTCTGGGCGCTAAGTGAGATTTACCGCCCTAGGGCGCAGCGGAAAATCTCAATTCACATCCAGGAGAAGACGTAAAATTTTGTACGCATCACGGGCGGTAATAGGGAAGGCTTCAGATCGCTTGTTTATGTTTATGGCCCTTACCTTCGGTTCGGGCCACAAATGCCAGCGATCTGAGCCCTTCTTTATTTTACCGCCCTAGGTACGTTATGTACTATTTCACTTGCCCCCTGACGCATAGGAGTGATATTTTCAAGCATACGATAAAAAAGATTAAAAAAAAACAGTTATTATTGCGCTCATTCCATTTAAGTTTACTAGAATGGAATGAGTTTTACCAGTATGATAATAGTGCATGTTTGTATTAATTTTGTTAGTTATAACTTTATAAGTTAGTTTTTTATTAATATTATGTCGCACGTCGTGACGTCCATGTTGTACAAACTGTTGGTTCTTATATAGATAGAAGTATTGTTGACATCTTCGTACACAGTTATGCAATAAAAGACTATCTTATCTAAACTTGAGTATTTCAGAACAGATAACTATGGCATTATTCTTAAAAGTTTATACATACTCGTAGGTGCATTGATTTACTATTATAGGTGAGTATATTTTAAAACGCCGTTGACAATCGTCTTTCAGCTCTTTTTCTTAATTCTCACATGTATGTAACAAGGCAAGAAATATTCATATTATCAGTGCTTTGTTAAAGTTTTACAAATAAGTGAGGTATAATAGTTAGAGCAAACGTACCATAAAAAATTGTGTCCACTACTTGTTGAGGGCTACGATGTCGATACATTGGAATATGACACGGATAGTGTGGACAGTGAGTGCGGTGATTAGTGGTGAGCGGGGTGAGGGGGGGGGGGGGGGGGGGCTAGGCCGAGCCACTCGATTCCGTTAATGGCGCGACCGCTCGTTAGCGCTGATTGGGTTAGGCTCACACGCTACAACTAACCGCAAAGAAATCACTAGTACTGGCACGGTCACTAAAATGCAACGACGACCGTAAAAAAACATATGTGTCTCCTTGCTGGACAAACTGGGACTTCACGCTTTATTATCTAACTTTCACTACCATATGTTGATCATACTTCCGTATACGTATCATTTCCTGATATGTTGACCTACATGCATCACGAAATCCCAAAGAGTAATTGATATAAATCGAAGTCTGTGCATTACGCCCTCGAGCGATAGCTTAGTCTCGGTGATGTATGTGTTCGGAGACGGGCGGCTGATACGCTTCAAATTGATTAGCTCTCGACAGCCCCTAATGAGCTCTCGACGGCAGCTGGTCGAGCCCACGGACCGCGCACTGCATTAACCGACCACTCGTGGTTATTGTCACTCGACGCTGCGCTCCCTCCGCCAGCCGCCGGCGCCACCTCGCGCGCGACATATTTCCACCTCCACGATTATAACTTTTACCGTTGTGGTTGACCCGGGCTTTTCCCTCGGCGCTATTTTAGGAGATTGTCCTTTCTTTCGGTTATTGCTTTTATTTCTCTTTCAATTCGTTTCCTTTCAACTCGATTTAATAACTTAACAATATGAAAACAATCATGGGTCGACTACGTAATGAGTAATGAGTTATGATAAATAAGAACAAAACAATATTTCGTCAGAACAAAGAGTTTTGCACTTTGCACGGCTGAATATACCTATCAATTAGTCTCCGGCTTAATCGAGGAATCGATTACAGAAACCATTTAGAAGATTGTGAAGGTAAGCCGATTAGCCGAGATTAATCTCGAGCGAATCAGTCGCTGATCCGACGATTTACGGCGGGAAGCCGCGCGCACGCGTCGGCACGCGCGCGCTCTCGCGGCATGAATATTCATACTAGAATAAGAATTTAATTGGACCTGTCAGTCCCATCGCCGCGAGACTCCAATCGGGCCGTCAATATCGTAAAGCGATTTTAAATATCACGGTATTGAAATCTTAATTGTTTCTGTCCGCGGCGCGGCGTGGTCCATCGCTCACGGCTTTTAATAACTGACACAAAAAGTAGGAATCTAACGGTCATTGCGCAAAAATTATTTTCCCATTACGCGCGTAGCTCCCCCACTCGTGTGAGGGAGAGGGGGGGGGGAGGGGCTCGGCGGGGAGGACGGTCGTCAATCAAACCGCCGATTACGAGACGCCGCTGTATTATAATGCAAAAACCTTTACACAATTGATGAGCAGCCTTCGACCGCGGCCTGGACCCTCAGGGACATCGGAAAGAAACATGCGTTTTTGGTATGGAGCACGTGATAATAACGTAGCGTAGGTACCAGAGACACCTACACCGTCACTGGGGAAAACAAAGGTACCTCACTTCCCGCAGTTGAACACAGCTAGTACCTAATAGTCAATCTAACTTCGTAAATAGAAGACTTTTTCCTAATTGGCATCTTTACTACTACTACACGCCTCTAAGTGTGCAGCTTAGATAAACGTTGGGCACTTGATCCACATTTGAACTTGCGCTGCGAACAACTTCAAAATGAAATCAAAATTATTTTTATTTTCCTTCAACGCACAAGTCGTTTTTACAACAAGATCCAACATAAAAACATCCTGTAAGTATATAACAAATATTGTTAACGACATTCTAACAAACTAGGCATTAAAATTTAAAAATCATCGCGAATATTATTTAAGTAAGTAGAGGCTTTCTATGAATTGTCACGTCGCATGGACTAAATACAATCTCGCCGCTAAATCTCGCTCGCTTTGTCTAGCTCCATATACAATTCGTTCCGTTTTTACCATCCGTGAACTTTACTGCATCGAGGCAAGGACTAACAGTGCTCACGGTTAAGTTATTGTTTGCAGTATAGCGCCATGCTCCGATTAAGGCCGTTCTTCGATTCGGACAAGCGACGCCCATCCGTTAGAGACACGTTTATGGCTCCCGTGCACGAAAGAAAGAGATGCAGCGCTGTTAAGGAGCAGACTTTTTGACCAAACTACGATAAATAAGCGAATCTATAAAGTTTTGTCTAATTTTGTTTCAGTGACTTTTTAGATAAACCAGAATACCATATGTTTTACTTAGTTACATTGCTTAATCTCTTATAGTTTACGTAAGCTAAGAAAAATAAGGGGAAAAAGGACACAACTTCGGATTTTTTTTCTATCGAGGCAACTTTCAGCAATCGTGTTTCGGCTTGTGCCAAAAACAAGAGTATATAGTCTAATAATATATATTCGAAAATAAATTCAATTCCTTTTCCCGTTTAGTCACTAGAGCGTTTGAAAAACCCTATAATTTTTCAAAGTAGCCCCTTAATCCGCTTAGTATCAAGATGGAGTTCGGGCCGCTAGCTGCGACCGCGACCGCCGAACTTGTCCCGCACTTGCTCACAAAACGTTGTGCATTCGTACATGAACTCCCCCTTATAATCAAATTTCACCCCGAAAATCGTAACAAAGCGCAATAGAAAATCAGGAATTCGATGCGGCGATGCGGTCGGTAAGTTTTGTGAAGGCCTGCTCCTTATTATTATCCTGCAACACGCCGTCCACTTCCCTCCTGACCTCCCCGCAATGAACCTTATTCGACCTAAAAAAAATAAATTAAAAAATTAAAAAAACCCGCCTGCGTAAAATACTAAAAGGCCGTAAACAAGGCCAATATACGTTACGAATTTGTTATGTAGTATTGAAAAGCATAAGATACATATTAAATTCTAATGTGGAACATAGCGACATTAAACAGTCGGGACCCATTTGAAATCTAGTTGGCGCAAACCTTCCCTAAAATGGGTCCCGACTGTTTAATGCCGCTATGTTCCACATTAGAAATTAATATGTATCTTATGCTTTTCAATACTACATAACAAATTCGTAACGTATATTGGCCTTGTTTACGGCCTTTTAGTATTTTACGCAGGCGGGTTTTTTTAATTTTTTAATTTATTTTTTATTTCCTACTTTTTAGTATCATGAAAAGTCACTACATGTAATTCTTTTTGCGGGGAGCTCCGCCCCCCGAGCCCCCTTTCTCTGCCGCCCTTCACGTGGTAAGCTCTATCAAAACTCTTTTTCTCCCATCGTAAATGTTCAACGTAACAATGTTTGGTATAATTAGCAAAAGTACGGTATGTTTTTTCTTTATGCGGGGGGCTCCGCCCCCGAGCCCCCCTTATTTCGCCGTCCATCACGTGTTAAACTCTATCAAACCTCTTTTTCTCCCATCTTAAATGTCCAACCTAAAAATTTTTGGTATTCCACGTAACAATTTTTGGTATAATTAGCAATAGTACGCAGTGTTTTTTGTTTATGCGGGGGGCTCCGCCCCCCCGAGCCCCCCTTTTTTACCGTCCATTACGTGCTAGACTCTTTCAAACCTCTTTTTCTCCCAACTTAAATGCCCAACCTAAAAAATTTTGGTATAATAAGCAATAGTACGGTGTGTTTTTTCTTATTGCGGGGGGCTCCGCCCCCTTAGCCCCCCTTTCTCTGCCGCCCATAACGTGGTAAGCTCTATCAAAACTCTTTTTCTCCCATCTTAAATGTCTGTCTGAGAGCTACTAACTCTTTTTTTTACTAATATTTCCAATGTACAGATTTTTGACTCTCTTCACCTTTACTATATGTATATAGATATGACAATTTTCTGACGCACGTCATTGATTAATCATCGACAAGTCATAGTCTCCATATCAGAGGATACATACCAGCTCCTTCACTCTTAGTTGAACAAAATATTAACTTGGACCTTATTAGAAAGGAGTAAAATGCAAAAGTGTAAACATATTTTTGACGTCGACCGTGCCTATTACTTGAAATTCACATAAAATGTTTATACTTTTGGACCTTATTAGAAAGGAGTAAAATGCAAAAGTGTAAACATATTTTTGACGTCGACCGTGCCTATTACTTGAAATTCACATAAAATGTTTATACTTTTGGACCTTATTAGAAAGGAGTAAGGTGCAAAAGTGTAAACATATTTTTGATGTCGACCGTACCTTTTACTTGAAATTCACATATTATTATGTTCACGTTAATATTAACGTACGACGAACATATTATAAAGGTTGTTATTATTTAATAACAACCTTTATAATATGTTCGTCGTATTTTTGTTATAACTAAATACTCGTACCTAATAAAATGGAAATGTAAGTAAGATGGTTGCTAAACAATTTTAAATTATAATAATTCCTAAACGGTCATTCAAAATCAAAAATGATGAATGAGACCTCATAATACTTTTCAAAGTTCTAAACAATGATACCCTACTTGACATAGTACGTCAATTTTCATTTTTGAATTTTTTACAATATGACGTCTGACTGCCGTCATATTGAATTTGGATTGCTATTTTGTCTTTAGTGGCACTCGCGCAATCAAGACGAATCGATTGACGTACGAATCATCCAAATCGGCCCACTCGTTTTGCTTCTAGAGTGCCACAAAGGAACAAACATACATATATAGACTGTTAAACACTATCCCCTCTTTTGCGTCGCGCAGTCGGGGAATAAAAGGAAGGCACTTCAAAACATCACGTTGTTTTCTATAAAGGAATTCTACGAGTTTAAATTGAAAAGATGTTCCTACAGCGGACGTGAAAAGTAAATGGAAATGAATACTTTCCTTGGCGCGGCCGGGGCGGGTCGCGCGTATGACACGCTTACATTTACATTCCTACATATTTATATCCCTTTGTCGAGCGGAACAATTTATTGCTTATACTCCTGCGAGAAAGCCTTTCACGAACATATTTTAGTTTCGTAGTTTTTTGAGATTGCCTCATGAAATAACCAGCACCGCCTCGCCTCCACTCCCCGCCCCGCGTCGCGCGACGCCGACGCCGACGTTAGTGCCCCGCTGTCACTCGTAATGGAAAAGCTGGCGCGGCTCGTTCACGGCCAGGTACAAACTAATACGCTCTTGATGTTGGTAATACAATGAAGTGGCTGTAAATCATGCGCTCGCAATTTACTAAAGCGTAGTAATCGTATTACGCCGTCACGTCACGGTCACGGCGGGCGCCGCCGCGTCTCCCTCGGAGTCCGTTGGCCACGGCCAGCCGCGGCCGCTAGCTTCATGGGAGCTGAACTGAACTTATGTAACCATAGTGACGCGGTGTCTATTCCAATAATGGATAGAAAAGTTTCTTAGATGTTACCTACCTATGTGAAGAGATCAAACCTTAAAAAAACCGACCAAGAGCATGTCGGGCCATGCTCAGTGTTGCCCATCCTTAGTTACCGGCCCATCACAATACACGCACTCAAAAGGTGGGTTTTTATATGATATTTTGCGGTACTTACGTCATTTTACTATGCGGTACTCGAGTGATTTTTATTAGGCGTAGGTATTTGAGTGATAACTCAAAAGCGACTCGAGCGATTTTTAACCGACTTCAATTCCATAGAAGAAGGAGGTTCTGCATTCGGTATGGTGTTTTTTTATGTATGTTCACAAGGTGGTTCCATATTAATCTGGTGCTGTTCTGCTGATGGGATCCATGAGGAATTGAGGGAACTCCTCAATTTTTCAAGGCACATGTGTAGTGATTTGGGTGTTTTATTAAGCAGCTCAAGCATTTTCTCATGAAAACCACCAATTTGATGGAATGGACCTGATGATGATGATTGTTTTGATGATAATGATGAAGATTTTTTTAATGTAGGATGTTCAGCGATTACTCAGAGACCCGTGGTCCGATTTGAATGATTATTTTTTGTATGTAAGGAACTACCTTGAAGATGGTCTCACATTAATCTGATGCTGTTCTGATGACGGGATCCATGAGCAACTGAGGGAACTCCCGAATTAATGCTTGCCCGATTATTGCCGATGCCGACACGCCTGTTTGTGTCGCCTCGCGTGTTACTGCACGAAATCAAATTCAAATCAAACTCACGAAAACATTCTAAAGTGGAAAAGAGTTCATCTAAGACATAATTTAAACGACACAATGGTGTGGTGAGCTGGTGAGAGACTTCTGTTCCCAAAATCTGTGCTGTCTGCCTGCGGGACGACCCGACAAACCTGTTAAAATAGGTAGTCATTATGAAACTTGTTTTTAAACAGTCCTGACCAGTGTATAACTACATGCTAGCTGAATATATTTAATGAAGGTCTCTCTCTGCATGGTTGATAAAAAACGATAACTGATTGCATTGCACACTATTCACAGGAACTTGTGAAATGCATTTTGTTATGATGCGATGGCGACGTCACTAGGCTTTAACTAAAAAAGTCGCTTAGTACAGGGGGTTTTATGTAATAATATATGTGGATTGGCCTGCATTGCAATCGATGTGAAAGGCCTTTAAACCAGCGGCGGAAACGGTTTGCCTTAGCGTCGCTTGGTTTCATGGGCCCCTGGAGGCGTCACGTGATTGCGCGCGTAATTGTCTGTATAAAGACCACACGCGGCCAGCACGGATGATGCTTCCGAACGATGCAGGGTCGCGGGCCAGGAGAGCAGGTAGCATGGAGCCATCACGTGAACGAAAATAATCAATCACCTTACCGGTATTCAATCAAACCCCCACAACCCCCCGCTTCGTAGTCAGCGTTACTGCCAACTATACGGATAGACACACACACACACACACGCACACACGCGCGCGCGCACACACACACACACACACACACACACACACACACACACACACACACACACGCACACACACGCATACGCATGCACGCACGCACACACACATACACGCACATACGCACACACACCGACTTAATTGCCTCGCGGGTCCTTTCCCGCGAGCAAATTAAGGAGACTGTCCCGCGGATAATTAACCCGGAACCTGTATTATTTCCTTTCTTTGTTGCAACTGTTTGCGCTACGGTTAAATTAAACAGCAAAGTACCGGGTGGTATTTTCCTACAGTCTTTGTTAAGGTATACCCTATTACATACGTGGCCGCCGCCGCGATATCATTACTCAACTGCAATATAAAACTCTGCTTTTCCAGTGCCCAATAATACTTAATTCACTAGCTAAGTGTAAATATTTTAATAGTAGTTTATGCAACAATAGTAGTTTATGTATAAGAGGGGTCAAAAAAGGTGAGTGGCGTGGGTAATAATTTGAGCCGTAGGCGAAAATTGTTAAGAAAAACGCCACAAACATTTTTTGACCTACTTATACGACGTTGCATACCTACAATACTTTTTCTACGACTATACTTACTTTTAACATAAAATTCGAAATTGAACATTGCAGTTATTTTGTCACATAAAATCAACAAGTTCAACAATAAATTTCACCTTTAAAAACACAGTATTTCAAGAAGAATACTAACACAAACAATCGTTATTTAATCAATTATCAAATCAGAGCAACAGATATTAGTAAAAATCATGTTGAATTATATTATTTTTCAAAGTTTGCAGTTTGCCCCCACAAACGAACGTAAAAACTACAAAGTATGTCGGTGGTTTTTAATTTACTCTTTTTAAAAGTTATTTTTCTAAAAACGCTGCGTTTATTTAGGTTTCTTAGGTTGGCAGTAATTTATTTTCTTCTAAAGTCATGACAGCAAGCAGTTCTATTTTGGCGCTTTTATAGAACAAGTGCTATTTTGGGGAATAGACTAGATAGCTGACTTTTCGTTGAGTATATTATCTATGTTGTTATATAGGTGAAGACGAATGTATAAATGACAGATAAAAGTACGGGAGTAGAAAAAAATTATAAACAAACTACTCAACGTGCAAAATAAATTTCATAGATTTAGGTCAACGAACATTTAAAAAAGTATGCCTGAAGGTACTACAACCGATAGCTTTAAAATATTTTATCCATAATTATTATAATTAAATTCATCAACCTAACTTTACTTATTTATTATATAGGGGCGCAATGTTGTTGTTGAGACCCGAGCCAGCGAATGATGCTAAAATTCAGCGAGTAGTTCAGAAAATGGATCTTCTGCGCAGCGTGCGAGGACCTTAAGGCAGAGAGGTTGAATAAACTTTGTACATATTAATTTACATTTTACAGTTCCGCCTCCTGGGTATAGCCACAGTAAGGGTGGTTGGTTGTTCTTATCACACTGTCTGACCATTCAAGCGGCTTTACAAAGAACTTTGGAAATAAAAGAAACAGTTATTCACCCATTATATAGCAATAAAAGCAGGAAGGTAGCCGCCGTGAATGAGGCGGAGTAGTTTGTTCCAAGCTCGTGGCGTCGGCGGCGGCGGTCTGGTGTGGCGCGTGGCGCGTGGTGGGTGGCCGGCCGGGCCCGACCCTGCCACAAATACTTTAATTGTATCGCATTCACACCAATGAATAAATGCAATAAATATAGCGGCGAGGCTCTGTAACCAATCTCCGAGCGAGCGGCGTAAAGGCAATCAAAAAGTTTATTTTGAGGTGGGTGAGTCTTCAGAGGGTCTTCAAAGCAATGTATGTGGCTAGCGAAATTTGTTTCAACTGCTGCTCCTAGAGCTTAATTTCTGGTAAAAAAAAATGTCATCGTTCGGCTGGCACGTGGTTGTGTTTTAACTTATACTCAAAGAAACGACAATATTCACACATTTCCATCAACAGAAATGGAAAAATGGAGCCTAAAGGATGATTTGAAGCATGTGGAGAGTCAGAGGGTGAGGGCCGGTGTGGAGAGTAGTAAAGGTGTCCGTTATAATAATTAATTCATCGTTTATTAGGTAAACCACCTATTGCGTACATACTTACGTAAGATCATGAATATCGGATGGTCTGACCGAGTGCGAAATACCGAAGTTTTGCGACGAGTCAAGGTCGGTGGAATAGAGGCTTATTTAATGCGTCGACAGCTTCTGTGGTGCGGTCACGTATCGTGTATGTCGGAAGAGAGTGTGGCAAAACGCATCTTTTATTCTGAACTAGAGGAGGGTAAGCAGAAACAGTGCGGGCAACTCCTCAGATACAAATATGTTCAGAAACGACACATGAAAAGATGCAACATCGAGCCCTCTCAGTGGGAAGGTTTGACAGCACAGCGTCCTGAGTGGCGCAGGCTGGTGCAGGACAAAGTACGTGATTTTGAGGAGCATATGGCGTCGAGGTCAACCTTACGTAGGTTGACCTCGACGCCATACGCGACGAGTTGAAAACACGCCAGCCTGATGCTACCATTCACTACCACTACGTGGCTGGTGTCCTCACGTGCACTCAATGTGCACGGGGGTTCACCTCGAAGATTGGCTCAGCCTCCTAGGAGTTGAAGTGGTCGCCTTGGTCGAAATCGGCTGGAAAGATCATCCTCAAACAACCTATTTTATACACGTGTAAGGTCGTGCATCGCAAGCAGTACGCATTATGTTGTAGTAAACCATTAAGTTACTGTTGAACATGTAATGTGTACTGATTCACGTTGTAGAGTTCCGCGTCCTACACTTCCGACACTTCTTTTTGTACAGAGAACATCACGCGACCTCCGAGGGTCAGTGTCGTGCAGGACGCGAAATGTTATTAGTAAATATAGATACATAAATAAATAAAAGTAGTATCATCGGGTGACAACCAAAACTCATTAATTACTACCATAACTTTATAGTCAGCCTGAACCGTTCTAATTAGTAACAAAACAATTGACTGTCTATACTGTCAACGTCAACTGTCACGATTTTTTCCGTTCCTTTAAATAAATAATTATTTTAATTATTTTACTACCTGATTTAGCTTATATTGTCCAAAAAATACGCAATGCCGCCTCTTATTAGTCCAATAACTTGTGCAAAGTGCTCTAACAATATCTTAGATAAAGGATACCTGAAATGCTCCGTTTGTCTGAAGATATATGACATAAAATGCGTTAATGTTTCTGATAAGCGGTTTGATAATCTGATGGATGCGGATCATAAAAAGGTATGGAAATGTCCTGATTGCAATGCACCGAAAGGTAACACAGGTTCCGCCGCTAAACAAATCAGGGCCCCAGCGCAGACGGCGATTGGTAAACCGAACCTCCGTAACCATCGCCAGCCCTCGCCTCTCCGGCCTGAATCGCCGGCCACTTCATCCCATGAAATTATCGGCGAGCTGCGGATATGCCGCGAAGAGATGGAAAAGATGCGAATTGAAATGCAAAAGTTCAATCAAATTGTCTCAGGACTTGTCAAAGATGTTGAGAAGTGTAAAAAAAACATCACAGAATGTAAGGACAGCATTAAAGAGTGCAATGAGCGCATTGACCATTTGTCGGCCAGAATGGATAAGGTGGAACAACAACACAATACGAAGCTCACATGCGAAACCATTGACTTAGATCGGAAAATCGCCGACCTTCAACTTGAACTTAACAGCCGCGATCAAGAACTGCTCTGCAACGACCTAGAAATCGCCGGTATTCCGGAAGTAAAGAACGAGCAGTGTATCCACATCGCACTAACCGTAGCCAATAAGTTAGGTGTTACAATCGAGGCAGGGGATCTTGTTAGTGCGGAGCGTGTGGGTCCCGTGCGACGTGAGGAAGAGGGTGCGTCGGGTATGCGGCCGCGGCCGCTAGTAATACGGCTTACACTGCCAGACCAGCTGCTGGCTGCCGCGCGCACACGCCGTGGTGTCACTACGGATGGTATGGGACTGGCTGAGCCGGCACGTCGCTTCTACGTGAACGAACGCCTTACGCGTTATAATCGCCAGCTGTTCTATAAAGCACGCGAGGAGGCTTCCCACGCCCATTGGAAGTATGTATGGACGCGTGACGGTGCTATATTTGTGCGCAAAGAGCAAGGAGCGGTCCGCTTTCGCCTGCGTACAGAATCCGATTTTTCTAAACTTTTTGGCCATTGATATTGTTAGTCCCTTTTAAAAAGTTCGTTCACTTAGCTATTTTAAAAATTCATTATGTATATGTATTGTATTATAAGTTAATCAGTCATCATGCTACTCCTATTTACATACTTTATCTCAGTGTGTGTAAAAACGGTTTACTCTTTCTAGTTCTCGTATACCAAAATAATTTAACGTACGACAAACTCATACTAAACGACTACTCATGTGAAACTCACTACTCAAAACGAATTTATATACTTATAACAGTTATAACTCATTTCACAATATCTTTCTCGCACTGTAATACGATAATTACTTCAGATAGGCGTCACGTGACATTACTCTGTAAGCTGCTAAATAACAGCAAGCACATTCAAATTACATTTTCTTTCAAAATTCAATTCGTTAATAACAAAAACATGATTATTGGACTGCTTAACCCAGGTTCTCTTGGCACACGTCATGATGAGTTTCTCATTGCTATGTCGGGGTATAATGTCGACATAATGGCGATCAACGAGACATGGCTGCGCACGGGCGAAGAAGGACGCGCGCCCGCGCCCCCCGGCTACCGCCTGCGCCATATCCCGCGCCCTGCGGACGTACGAACGCGTGGCGGGGGAGTTGGATTCTATATCCGCAACGGAGTTACTGCGCGAGTCATTTCTCACCCGCCAGCACAATCAGTAGAACAAATGTGGTTAAGCCTTAGCATCAATGGTACTAAATTCGCGATTGGCACCGCCTACCGACCGCCGTGGCTCAACCCTGACTTATTTTTTGATGCCCTGACCGAAAGTATTGCTTCCATTGGTGGGATTGATAATTACATTCTACTGGGCGATTTTAATATCAATATGTTGAACGTCCATGATGCTAGCTCTAAGAAAATGTTAGAATTCTTAAACTATATGAATCTTATACAACATGTAGCTCAGCCAACTCACTTCACTGATCACAGTGAAACATTAATTGATGTAATCTGTTCCAACATGCGCGTAATCAATATAAAAGTAAATTATATTCCTACTCTAAGTAATCACGCGTTCCTCACGTGTGAAATACACGTAAAGAAACAACGAATTCCTCGCAAACTTCTAACTTATAGGCCACTCAAGAACATAGTACAGGATAATTTAAATAGCGACATACATTCCTTGGGGTTACATAATGTCTTGACCGGAAATGTTAATGACATGGTTAAGCAATTTACCGATGGCTTAATCATGCTATTCAACATTCATGCACCTGTTAGATGGACTTTCGTAAAAGAATGCTCGTACCCTTGGATCACTTACACCATTAAGGAAATGATGAAAATACGCGATGAAGCTTATTCCAGATATAGGCTGTCTAATCTTGACTCTCATAAAACGTACTATAAGGAACTGAAAAATATAGTCACTGCAGCATTGCAACATGAAAAAGCAGCCTTTTTCAATAGTCACATCAATTTTATAAAAAATCCCCGCGATCTATGGAAAAACATTAAACGAAACGTGGCTAACTTTAAGAAAACTGATCACCAATTACCTAAATCCCTGTGTAATGCTGATAAAATAAATGAACACTTTTTGAAGCTCCCTATTACTAACGGCATTAGCATATCTATTCTGACGTACTTTGAATTTCACAAATTTGGCAATAATATTTTTAAATTAGAGCCCGTTAATGAATTAACAGTATCTAATATAGTTAAATCCATTACAACTAATGCACAGGGCAACGATGGACTCAATATAAATATGGTTTCAATGACTCTTCCAATAACACTATCTACAATAACTGCTATAGTCAACAAATCTCTAGAGACTGGAATATTCCCTGATGAGTGGAAAGTGGCGGTTGTTAAGCCAATTCCTAAAATCCCAAATCCTAGTGAACTCAAAGACCTTCGTCCAATCAGCATACTTCCAGTGATATCAAAAATACTGGAAAAAATTGTATGCGTTCAAATGACGACGTTTCTTGAGGCAAATAACATCCTGCCAAAAATACAATCAGGCTTCAGAAAGCTCCGCAGCACTACCACTGCGCTTATAGATGTGGTTGATGATGTCCTAGCTGCACAAGATTCTAGTGAAGCAACAATACTGGTGTTACTTGACTTCTCTCGCGCATTTGACACGATTGACACGACTCTACTGTTATCTAAATTAGCCTTCTATGGTTTTGACACCTTAGCACTGAGATGGTTTCATAGTTACCTTAGCGAGCGCACGCAGTATGTCAAAATTTGTCATGAGGATGGAACTGACTTACTCTCAAGCACTTTACGTGTCACTAGAGGTGTTCCACAGGGCTCGATACTAGGACCTATCCTATTTAGTTTGTATAGTGCAGATTTAATTAGTAACATACAAAATTGTAACTATCACATATACGCGGATGACACCCAGTTATATATATCTTTCAAAGCTAGTGACACAAGTATAGCTGTAAATAAACTTAACGATGATTTATCCAACATAGTCAACTGGTGTCACCAGAATAATTTACAGTTAAACTCTTCTAAATCCAAATTTATGTTGTTAGGTACAAAAAAACAGATTGAAATAGTTGCACGGCATAACCCACAAGTTACAATAAATGGATCTCTTTTAGAGAGAGTTGTTGAGGCTCGTAATTTAGGTCTGTTAATGGATGAGTCTTTGAGATTCGAGAAACATATCTCAGAAACAATGCGCAACTGTTTTTATCGCCTTAGAGTGCTGTACAAAATCCGCGAGTGTCTCTCTGTTGACATGCGCATGAAGTTGTGTGAGGCACTCATACTGTCAAAACTTAATTACGCAGATGTAGTCCTCAGTGGACGCTTGCTGTATCGGACTAAGAAAATGCTGCAACGAATTCAAAATGCTTGTGCCCGTTTCTGTTTTCCCATTCCTCGACGTGCTCACATCACTCCGTTTTTAAATCGATACAATCTGATGAATATGGCCTCCCGGAGATCTCTCCATTTTGCGACCTTACTTTTTGGAATTATAAAAAATAGAGAACCCTCATATCTTTATGATAAAATAAACTTTTCCCAGCGTGCTATGAGACATGCAACACGCCTTACACACCGCACAACACACTGCACGGCTGCCTTTCGTGGCAGCTTCCGTTTTGCTGCCACAAAGTGCTGGAACGACTTGCCACCACCAGTAAGAAATTGTTTATCGGTCACCTCTTTTAAAGTTAAACTTCGGAATTTTCTTCTAGATAAACAAAAATTGTAGTACTTAAGAAACCGTGCACACTCCCTCACATAAGACACACTCACACACACACATACACACACACACACACACACAAAGGCGCGCGCTGTTCTTTTGATATCTTTTTTCTCACTTTGTTATGTTTTCTTAGTTATTTCTATCTAGTTAGTTTTAATTTTAGTTTCACCAGGGTTCACTGAAAATCAGCGTCACGTAGTGTGTCCTAGGATTCACTACGGGACATCAAGCTGAGTGAAGACCTTTTAGCACAATTCTGTTAATCGAAATGAATTTATGTTTGATGTATTAGTTTAGTTTTTGTGCTAATAAATATTTCTTATTCTTATTCTTATTCTTATTATTCTTATTTTAGTTTAATAATTTTTGGCAATTAGTGAGCGTTTGTAGTCAACTGATGGTATGAGCATTTGTTTGTTAAGTTTTTTAAGAGGCAATGCAATCATAGTAGCAACGGCAGGTCGACGGCCCCTCCCGCGAGCCCCGCCGGCTATTTCTGGCGGCGGCGGCGTCGGCGGCGGCGGCGCATCGATTGCGCTATTTGCAGCGTGTGCAGTTGTGCACCACTATGCTTCTGCACATCTACTTGCACTGCTCATCAGTGCTGTACGTAGCACGAAGCTTACTCAGTAAATACAGCAGTTTAGAATTCTTTGAGTTGCTCTTGTTTTTATTTGAATCTTTATTTTTGTACCAAAACCTCTATAGATGACTTGCTGCTTTAAAATTTAATTGAATGAATTCGCTTCATCATCATCACAAACGTGTGAAAAATAAATGATAAGTAGATATTACTGGACCGCGATTAGAATGGGATTAGAGTTGACAGATTTTCCATATCCTTACGTCAAAATTTGTATGGATTGACAGCTAGCTCAATCCCATTCTCATCGCGATTCAGTAATAGATAGTGTCAGTGTCGAGTTAATTCTGGCAATATACAGTCAAGACCCAATATTTAAAGCTGGGCTTAAATATTGGGTGATAAATAAATAAAATTTTAGACCAAATTTTATGTATGACGGCGCGCTGCCAAATATTACGTTCGCATTTGTTCACATCTTAAGAATACTCGCCAATATTTGTAATCAAGTTGTTTGTTTTGATCGCTTTAACGTCAGAATATTATGATTGTTATTAAATTGAAGGGTATCTTTGAAAACGTGTTGAGAATTGTCAGTTTATTGTTTGTTTTGATTGCTTAAGTGTCAAAATATTATGATAGTAGATTTTTTTAATAAGATCAATGGTAGTGTTGAACTTCTGTTTACATTTAACAATCGTAAAAATATTGAAGGTAGTAGTGAATAAGAGCGGGTTTCGCCCGAATAGGGTAGCAGGTAGGCGCCGACCGCTTGGCAGCTGTCATTCCATTGATAGCTGCGCACGGTGGTGCACGTGTTCTAACCTATTGGCTCTTAATCCGAATTTATTTTGTCAATCTTACATTATTTTGATTTAAAGTGTGTTAAAATAAAACCAGTGATTTGTAAACAAGTAGAGCGTGCTTTTATTTACGCGATTCCGACATATTTACGACACGATGAGTGACAATAATAAAAATGATGCCGCCGTACCTCCCGATGCTTCCTTAAGTGATGACAGTCGTCCCGCCAAGCCTCCTGATGCTTCGTTATCAGAAGTGGGATTACCCCGTGCACTTCCAGATCAGCCTACAGGTCAGAATGAAAATTTTTCACCCAATACCGAGTGTGATCGTTGGAAATCCCTTTATGAAATGCAACAACGAAACTTGATTGAGCTAATTCGAGCCATACAAGAGCCACGTGTCGGCGAAACGAAAATTACTTTACCTGAATTTAATCCTGATGTTCAGGATAGCGACGCCCGAGCGTGGTGCGAAACTGTGGATCTATGTTTACAAGAAAAACCCCTTTCTGGTGGTAATCTGGTAATGACAATGAGCAAGGCACTCAAAGGAAGCGCAGCAGCATGGTTGGCACAGTCTAGTTTTGCCGGAATGACATGGCCTCAGTTAAAGGACCTGTTTCTCGCTCGATTTGATTTTGTGGAAACCCCGGCCGCAAACTTGTGGCGACTTTTCAACGGTAGTCCAAAAGAAAACGAATGTTTGTCTGCTAACACTAGCCGATTCATGAGCGCCTTGTTGGCAAGATGGAAGTCTTTGACAACCGAACAAATTGCGATTGCTGTGACACTAGCACATGCTGCGAAGATCGAACCTAGACTTCAAAGATTAGCATTTACCACCGAAATTGACAACCGTAACAAATTACAGCAAGAGCTAATGGCTTTCACTTTTAGAAAAAGAGGACCCCCTAATCAAGAGAAGACTACTTCACCCGTAGACGCGAAGAGGCCACGTACTGAGGTCTCTCGAAGATGTTATAATTGTGGCAAGCCAGGCCATATATCTAGTGAATGTCGAGGGAACAGTAGTCGTGATGGCAATACGAGCGTACGCTCCGATAGTTCGAGTACATCTACACTTCAACCCTCGAGAGGAGACAGCGAACATAAGAAAACAATTACTCCAACATGTTTCAAGTGCGGCGAACAAGGTCACATCGCGACACGCTGCCCTAGCAAGGATACGAAGGCGAGCGAGCCACGGGTCGAGCGACGGGTGGACATCTGCTCCATCAAATCAGCCACTGACCATCTCATGGATGAAACCGGTGAGAAGTTTTCATTTTGTTTCGATTCTGGTGCCGAATGCTCTTTAATAAGAGAAAGCTTCGCAGATAGACTCTCTGGCAAAAGAATGCATTATGCAGTATCGTTGATAGGTTTAAACGGAAGCCTCAATTGCGATATTCAAATTTTATCAACAGTAACTATTCAAGGTTACTCGGTGCAGTTGCTCTTTCACGTGGTACCTGACGAGCATATTACTGATGACATAATGATAGGTAGAGATTTGCTTCTGTTGGGATTTTCAGTTGAAATTTTTGCGCATAAACTTGTGCTGAACAAAACGAAAGTAGTATCGGTCTGTAGTGTAGGGCATAAAGTAAATAGTTTTGAAGGTGTAAACAGCGATGTAACTGGACATGAAAGACAGCAATTGATTTCGCTTCTTGAAAATAATGCTACCTATTTTGTAGAGGGCACACCTACTGGCAGGGTTAGTACGGGTCAACTAGAAATTAAATTAATAGACCCCAATCGCACGGTCCAACGTAGACCGTACCGATTAAGTCCAGATGAAAGGACTGTTGTGCGTAATCAGATCAAAGAACTTTTGTCAGCCGGCGTAATACGGGAAAGCTCTTCTCCTTTTGCAAGCCCCATGTTACTGGTGAAAAAGAAAGACGGCACTGATAGGCTTTGTGTCGATTACAGGGAACTTAATAACAACACGGTCCCTGATAGATATCCTCTGCCACTTATATCAGATCAAATTCAGCGCTTAGTTGGAGCCAACTACTTTACCTCTCTGGATATGGCAAGCGGATATCATCAGATACCGGTGCAGGAAGAGTCTATTGAGCGTACGGCGTTTGTTACACCTGAAGGGCAATTCGAATACTTATCAATGCCTTTTGGGCTTCGAAACGCGCCTTCAATCTATCAACGAGCTATTAATAAAGCCCTGGGGCCATTAACTGAGTCGTTTGCAGTCGTTTACCTAGATGATGTAATTATTCCATCGCGTACTATAGACGAAGGGATTGAGCGGTTACAGATAGTTATGAAAGCTTTGACTGATGCAGGATTTTCCTTAAATATCAAGAAATGTGCTTTTCTGAAAGAGAGGGTCGAATTTTTGGGCTTTGAGGTGTCAGCTGGCGAAATAAGGCCAAATCCACGTAAAATTAGAGCCTTAACTGAGCTGGCGCCACCCCAGACCGTTACTCAGCTCCGCCAGTTTATTGGCTTGGCTTCTTACTTTAGACAGTTTGTCCCTGGATTTTCACAAAAAGCAGCCCCTCTCTATGGTCTTACATCGGGAAAAGGAAAAATTCACTGGACGTCTGAACTTGAGAAAATTCGCAGAGAAATCATAGATATTCTTACTGACAAACCTGTACTGACTATCTTCGACCCGGAACTTCCTGCGGAACTACACACAGACGCCAGCGCTGAAGGTTATGGTGCGATACTTATGCAAAAAGTTAATGGTAGATTACACGTAGTAGAATATTACAGTCGCAGAACCTCCACCGCTGAGTCGAATTACCACTCTTATGAATTAGAGACACTCGCGATTGTAAATGCTATCAAGCATTTTCGTCACTATTTGCAGGGGAAGAAGTTTTTAGTAGTGACTGACTGCAATGCGGTCAAGGCATCAAAATCAAAGGTCGACCTCACACCTCGAGTGCATAGGTGGTGGTGTTTCTTACAGTCCTTTGATTTTGATATCGAATACCGTCAGGGCAAATTAATGAGTCACGTGGACTTCTTTTCACGTAATCCTTTGCCGACCCGTGAGCAGGTAACCAAAGTCGAACAGAAACGAATCAATTTAACTGAAATTTCAGACACCTGGCTACAAGCCGAACAGCAAAAAGATAACGAAATCAAATCTATTATTACTAAACTTGGGGCAAATGAACTCGATAGTGATATCGCTAAGACATATGAAATTAGGCGTGGGTTACTGTATCGAAAAATTGACAGGAATAATAAAAATATTTGGCTGCCCATAGTCCCTCGAGCTTTTCAATGGGCCATAATAAATCATGTTCATGAAAACGTCATGCATTTGGGGTGGGAAAAGACTTTAGAAAAAGCATACTGTCATTTTTGGTTCCCACACATGAACAAGTATGTTAGGAAATTTGTAGAAAATTGCATAACTTGCAGAGTGGCAAAATCAAACTCGGGAAAAGTTCAAGCTGAACTACACCCTATCCCCAAAATGTCTATCCCCTGGCATACCATACATATGGATGCAACGGGAAAACTAAGCGGAAAGAAAGATACAAAAGAGTACGTTTTCGTGTCTATAGATGCCTTCACAAAATTCGTGATATTGTATCATACACGAAATATAGATGCAAATAGTGCCATCAAAGCTTTGAAGTACAATGTTTCACTATTTGGCGCACCTCAGCGTATTATTGCTGATCAGGGTAGGTGTTTTGCGGGGAAGGACTTTAGGGACTATTGCAATGCGCATAATGTTAATTTGCATCTAATAGCAACCGGCAGCAGCCGTGCCAACGGGCAAGTAGAGCGGGTTATGTCTACGCTCAAAAACATGTTGACAGCTGTAGAGACCAGTAGAAACAGGTCTTGGCAAGATGCGCTGCCGGATATTCAGTTGGCAATCAATTGTACTACGAGTAGGGTTACAAAAGCGAGTCCTTTGGAGCTTTTAATAGGAAAGGTTGCTAGACCTTTAGATTTAATGATAGTAGAAACGGATGAACCTGAAATTGACTTAAATTCCATTAGAGAGCAATCGGCACGAGAAATAGAGGCTAACGCTTCTTACGAAAAGTCCAGATTTGATAGAACTAAAGCAGAAGTTAAAAAGTTTAAAGTTGGTGATTATGTGCTTTTGGAGAACCATGAGCGTAATCAAACAAAGTTAGACTCAAAGTTTAAAGGTCCATATCTGGTCGTTGAGCTGTTGGATGGTGACAGGTATCTGCTGAAGGCTCTTAACTCTAATAGAACATACAAATACGCACATGATCGCGTGCGGGCAATGCCTGAGTGCTATGTTCCTTTAGAGTTAAATGCTGGATTGGAAGTCCCAGTTGACCAAGTTGAGGCAGAATGTGCCGATGACGGCGATGGTGAGTAATTTCATTACATACACCCTTTTTGCTAGTAATAATCTGTGGTCCCCTTGACAAAGCCTGCGTGGCATACTAAAGAGCCTGCGTGGCACTGACTGAAGAGCCTTCGTGGCACTGACTGATGAGCCTGCGTGGCACTGACTGAAAAGCCTGTGTGGCACTGACTAATCAGCCTGTGTGGGATTTCTGTTTTGTTTGTAATCTTAAGACTGTGTGTGACACCCCTAAACTGGTGTGGTACTCATGACTGTGTGATTATATCGCGCCTGCGTGGCACCTCTTGAAATTCATGTCGTTTGTAGCACATCATGGTCAGGGTGACCGAGTGGATCATAGCATAAACCATGATTTGTCTTGTTTACAGATACTGAAGGTGAGGCAGATATCTCTGCACACGAGGACGTGTGAATATGCAGGACGGCCGTGACGGCGCGCTGCCAAATATTACGTTCGCATTTGTTCACATCTTAAGAATACTCGCCAATATTTGTAATCAAGTTGTTTGTTTTGATCGCTTTAACGTCAGAATATTATGATTGTTATTAAATTGAAGGGTATCTTTGAAAACGTGTTGAGAATTGTCAGTTTATTGTTTGTTTTGATTGCTTAAGTGTCAAAATATTATGATAGTAGATTTTTTTAATAAGATCAATGGTAGTGTTGAACTTCTGTTTACATTTAACAATCGTAAAAATATTGAAGGTAGTAGTGAATAAGAGCGGGTTTCGCCCGAATAGGGTAGCAGGTAGGCGCCGACCGCTTGGCAGCTGTCATTCCATTGATAGCTGCGCACGGTGGTGCACGTGTTCTAACCTATTGGCTCTTAATCCGAATTTATTTTGTCAATCTTACATTATTTTGATTTAAAGTGTGTTAAAATAAAACCAGTGATTTGTAAACAAGTAGAGCGTGCTTTTATTTACGCGATTCCGACATATTTACGACACGATGAGTGACAATAATAAAAATGATGCCGCCGTACCTCCCGATGCTTCCTTAAGTGATGACAGTCGTCCCGCCAAGCCTCCTGATGCTTCGTTATGTATATATGTATATATGTAGGTAAAAAAAAGCGCTGATGGCCTGGCAAATAAACACTAAACACAATTGTCATCATGTCAATATACATCAAGCCTTCTATCTCTACCTACATATATTTACATTCACACCAGCATCTGACAGATCGCAGCAATATCTCAAAAATATAATCAAGCAAGATATATCAAAACCGCGTCTCATATCAGTCCTGTAGTCGGCGCTGCACAGCGGGCCGTTGTTCGCGATGTCGCCGATTATTGTAGCGAGTGGGTGCGGGCGGGGGACAGTGGGGGGGGGGGGTGATGAATGACGGCGGGATTTATTGATACAGCTTATTGCGTCCAGCGCGGCGCGGGCCGATTATCGCGCGCGGCCCATTTCACGCACAACGCCGCGGCCGCGGCCCACCCGCGCCCTCAAACGAATGGAACGGAGAATTCATACTTATTTTTAAAAAAAACACTACTTAGTTAATTGCGACAAGGATAACGTTATTTTGATAAGAATTAATAATGCATTATATAAGTACGGACACGTCTGAAAATATGGATACGTTTAATGTGACAAAAGCATGTTTCCAAGACTTAACGCCTTGGTAATGGAGTCGTGGCTACATATTTTTGTGACACTAACAGTATCCATATTTTCAGACGTGACCATGCAATTTTATTTTATTTAACTATTCGATAGAAACCCTGGATCAGGCTGACGCCCAACGTGGGGCCTACGCATCAATGAGGGCTACCGTTTTTTTACTCACCAGTTGGCGCCATTGTAGACGCAGGTCTGGAAATACAGCTGTAGTTTTTTTTTATTACATTACCACCTCTAGCGGAAATTTCTTACGCGTTAGTCCGCATTGAAATGTTACTAATAATATTAGCCTACTCGCTAAGTATGTCAGTAATGCGAGAGCTTCCGCTTCCGGCAGCTGTAAAAAGCAACTGCCGTGTAAGGCACATAATTCCCCTAACATTTTGTATTTTTTGTCTTTCTAGAACGGTAATGTTCATATGTGCGCAGAAGGCGAAATTAAGATTAAGATTGTAATTTTTATCAAACTGACTGAAAATTTCAATGATACAGGATAACCTGACGTAGATGTATTTTCTTTAATTTTGCTATTTGTAACATCGGAGACTTAAGCACAAAGTAAACATTAAAGTGATTATGTCCTTCACATCCAAACTCAAAAGTGGGACGGTCAATTAAAATTTGATTGCAACCGTGTCAAGGCTTAAGGTGGCCGGCCTTCGTCGGAGCGACGAATAAATGTTGTTGACCGACGTGCTTTGTGTCAAGACACCTGCCCAGCCATTAGTTCACTCCCCCTCTCCCAGGCGCGGGGGGGGGGGGGGGAGGCGTCACGCCGCCTGCCGGCTTAGTCATTTAATTTAAACTTTGTAATTTATTGAGACTTTTATTATCATTGGTGATTTATCGTTCCTTTGACGCCGCAGTAAGCAGCGCCAAATATTCAAAAGATGGTCTCATTGCCGTTTATATTGCAAAAATTACGATACAGGGAGCGCCAGGCTTTAAAAATATATAATACTGATATGACCTAGTGCATTTTTAGCACCAATTTTTGAGCGTAAACATATAATATGTATCATAGTCGAACTCGCGGAGCGTAAGCGAAGTGAGTTCTTACAAACAACTCCAGACCGCACTGTCACCTGGCTACTGGGACGTCTCGGCATTTGGATGGCTTTTTGATTTCGATAGTTTGTCGGACGATAACTTTAGTAAAGTTTTTCTGATCTTTATGAAATTTCTTGGGGCTGTAGCAGAGATACATAAAATTTGTAAGTTCGTATATGAGCAGGATCGATCAAGTGGTTATGGAGCTAGAAGGAGAAAAAAAATCCTCCGAATGGTCTTGTTATATTGGTCAACTCGTTTGCAAGTAAATCGCGAGTTCTCAGTTCGAGGCGGACTACTAGTGTATAAATCTGAATATGCCTCAGGGGAGGGGGCAGAGAGCTGAGAGTTCTCGGAAGTCGTACATCCATACCAGTTGCTATGCTGTAAGAAACACCTACAATACTCGGTGTGTGTGTGTGCGTGCTTCCCAGTGAATGTTCTCGGTTCTAATTCAGTTCTGGTACTGGATTAGTACACTAAATAAATATCGGGAACATACCCTTATGCTTCCGAAATGCACACAATAATTAATTTTTTTCTTACCCTTTTGCTGTGTAGGTTGTTATAAATGTTAAAATATTATACTTAATATTTATAGCTATGTACGAGTATTAGGTAGCATGTAATAAAAATTTAGTGCAAGCTGTGAGTGCGATTTTTCGCCTATAGCCAGCTTATTAATTTTTATTTTATATAAGCCGAAGGACAGGCGCGGGTTAAAAAACAGCGCCGTGTAGCCGACCAAGCTCGCAGCAAATGCTGAGCTCCAAGCCTATTGTCACGGATTTAGTTCAGTTGTGTTTATATATCATTAATTTGAAATAGAAGGAAGGTCCTCTAAGACCATTTTCACGTAGCAGCACGGGATCTGGTAGCTGCCCTCACTGACCCAAAAACAAAATCCACCCTGTATATATGTATTCAGTTACGTTCATTGTTTGTAAAAAAAACCCTTTCCTTTCTTGTGTGCCTATTGTGTTTCTGTTTACTTCCAGTGCATGTTACCTGTCTGTACTTTTTGTGTCTTTTTTGTGATAATAATAAGTATTATTTTTTCTAAATAAAAGTACTCAAATCTATACATATAATAAAGGTGAAGAGGGTAAAAAATCTGTACATTGGAGATATTAGTAAAAAAATGAGTTAGTAGCTCTTAGAATCGATAACAGAACACGTTTCGACGATTTTTAGAATTTTTGTCTGTTTGTCTGTTTGTCTGTTTGGATGGGGAGAGTTGGCGTCAAAACGCCTGAACCGATTTCGATAAAAACTTCACTGGCAGGTTCAACAGACCTCTGGTCAGGACATAGGCTATAAAAAATACGAACATTTTGGATTTAAGGGGGTTTAAGGGGGGTTTAAACTTTGAATATGAGTGTTAAGCTCAAGCAGCAAATTGATATTTGTTTAACTACTTTCGGTTAGTTTATATTCATTCATATACCGGTCCAAAGCTTGACGTTCAAATTTTTTTTTTAGATTCTCCACCTCAAGGACTATCAGAATATACCCCATGTATGTTAGCCGATTTTTTATAGTTCAGGAGCTATGATTTTTTTTTGTCAAAAATTCTGGTATGATGCTTTTTATTTATAAAAAAAAAACTACTCGTATTCTTCAAGAGATTTCTTTTGTACCATTAAGCTTGCCTAAGGAGCAGCCGTCAGTAAAAAAATCATCATCATCATCAGCCGGAATAAGTTGCGAAATTGATAAGTAAGTAAAGAAAATGTATTCTAACTTTAAAATGACACAGAATAAACCAAGAAGACTGAGTGTTGTGTTGTCACCACCGAAACATCATTTGCATACCTGCAACTCAATCAAACAAACGGCCCCGGCGGCGGCGACGTGTTATCAACAAAGGGCTCATTATCGTTAGCGCAAATTGTTAGCCGAATAGCAGCGTTTTACCTACCAATAAAACGCTTATTAAGCGTAAACACAATTTGAAGCCTAACCTAAATAAACAATTTGAGAGTAGCGAACTTGATTTCCTGTGACAGATCGGTCAAACCACGAATATACCCCACTCCATCCCTACCCTGTGACGTCACGTCCTGTGCACCAGGTAGGGCCACGAGGCGGGTTGCGCTCGGGGCCTTCGTCATTGGCTCTCAAATATGAATGTACCAGGCAGAATTTAAATGTTAGGCTTCAAATTGTGTTTACGCTTAATAAGCGTTTTATTGGTAGGTAAAACGCTGCTATTAAGCTTTGAAACGCCAATTTGAAGCCTAACCTAAATAAACAATTTGAGACCTGTTTGTTATCGCCTGGTGCACAGTAGAACGCCAATGTGATTAATAGGATAGGGAATGTTATCTTTTTCACAAAAAAGAAAATAAATTTAATCTCAAAAATTTATTTTAATGATAATTATTGCTATACTAGCACAAACTAATGTATGCCCACAGTAGGCAGTTTAAAAATAAACACACTTATTTAAGTACACTGTTATGTTATGATACATAAACCAGCCATATTCTTATTGAATCACAAACATTTATTTTAATGATAATTATTGCTAGACTAATAGCCCAAACTGTCATGTATGCACACACTAGGTCATTTTAAAAATAAACACACTTATTTAAGTACACTGTTGTGTTATGATACATAAACCAGAATTATTCTTAGATTAACATTCTTAATTATAGTATTAGTTTGTACAGAATAGATTTGATATAGCATTTCTCAATCATCAACTGGTGTGAATAAATTAGTACATGATTGTGACGGTAAATTAGCGGCCTGAACTGGCCGACAATAATATTTAAGAAATGTATTTTCTGATCGCCAATTTCCCCTGGCAAGAATCTCGTCTAGCGGGATATTCTCAACCCAACTTTTAGATGCTACTGCAGGCCGGATGCTGCCAGCACTGGCTTTAATGCCGGCTTGCAGTAGAATCTTTTTTACCCATCCAGCTATATTTGTACGTGATGCAGCCTTCGGTTGACCACATATTGTCAAAAATAAGTTGTCAACACCGCAGGTTTCTCGCCTAGGTTGAGATAATTGAATTACTCTTTTTATCCAAAATAGTGGATCTAAGACTTTGCAATCTTTATTTTGAAATATTTGCCATCCAGATTGACGATTGAATACAGTATCAGTTTTAGATCCATACTTTGGCCAAAAAGTCATAGAGTTATTGGCCTCGATACAGTTGTTATCACCTACAGCCAATAATGTCAAGTCATGCACCCGACGACCAGAGCATAGTAACAATAAAATTGCAGCGCGAGCGGAGCATTCGTATAAGCTATCCTGATTGTCACTATTACATTTTAACCAATTCACAAGGACATCTGTATCCCAAATGGGGGCTTTGTTATTTTTCATACACGAATTACGTATAGATTTTAGTGCTTGCCGTACCAATACATGTGAGCTAAGAGGGAAATTTAAACTTGGATCACTGAGTGTAGAAACTGCAGATTTGTATACTAAAATAGTATTGTAAGCCAAGCCCTGCTTTAGGTGGAGATCAATTAAAAATTTAGCTAAATCAGCACCCTGCGGATTTGTTACACTAACAGAATTTTGATTAGACCAAATACACCATTTTTGCCACGCATTTTTGTAGGTTTTAATCGAAGAGTCTCGCCAACTTTTTTGTAAAAAATCTATCTGATCCTTTGACCACCCATTTAAACTGGCCGACCACCCCCACATCTCCAGACTTCCAGCGTCATGTCCTGTGTCATGGGAGGGGGAAGGCCGGTGTTCGCGTCCACCAGAACTTGGTCCAGGTTGCGGATTGTAAACGGAGGACTCAGAGCTCTGTTCTTGAGGTCTGGTCTCCAGAATACTTTCAACCAACGTGGAGCCACTATCAGGTAAATCCCTCTCGCGTTGTTGAGGTGTTGTAGCACGCGGGGTATCAAAAACGGAGGTGGGAATACCCACGCCAGGGGATAGTCCCACGTTTGACTGAACGCATCGTACAGACTGGCCTGCTTGTCCGTCAGGTCTAAAGTGCCGTATATTGGGAGTACATGGGCTTCTGACGACGCAAATAGGTCTATTGATGGGCGGCCGAATTTGGCAAAAATCAGATTCATTACATTGGGGCGCAGGTGCCACTCGGGGGGTCCGGTAAGACGGGACAAGTGATCTGCTTCGCCGTTGTACCGGCCTGGTAAGTAATGTATCTCGATGTGTATTTTTAACTGGTCTAGAATATTGAAAATTTGATGGACCAGTTCCATCAGACGAGGCGACTTGGTGCCGCCTTCGTTCTTTAAATAGGCAACTACCGTCCTGTTGTCTGACTGAATCGACAAAGTGGAACGAGCTAGGTGCCGACAGTGACCTTTTAGGACGTAGAAAATTGCCAACATCTCGCGCTGATTGGAGTGCAGCTTTGCTTCCTCTGAGGACCAGAGACCCCATAGTTTCAGATTGTTTAACTGGGCTCCCCACGCTAGCCCCGACGCGTCCGTTACTAGATAGTTGGTTGCAGGTGGATGATGAATAGGGGAACTCACCGCGAGATTCGTACACCACCACTTTAGTTCCTTTAACACAGTTGTTGGTATCGGATAAAGATAGCATGGGTCTTTTAGCAACAGGTTTTGGCAATGATTTAGTAGGGACCTGTGATTGAGACGACCCCTGGGAACCATAAAGCTGGCAAAATTTACCATCCCTACTAGACTTTGTATCTCGCCTACATTGCCTATTTTTCGACGTAGCAGGTCTCGTGCTTTTTCCCGAAAGCTCTGTACTTTTGGAAGAGGCAGAGATTTTTCGTTTTTGTGTGGATCCCAAATCACGCCCAAGTACTGGAGACTCTTTTGGGGAGTCAAAATTGATTTGGCATAATTGACTTGCCAGCCTAGGTATTCTAAAAGTTGGGTGGCTTCTAGAGCTTGCTTGGCTAACATCTGGGGGTTCTGATTGGCCATTAAAAAATCGTCCAAGTAAACTACTACTCGAAAGCCCTTTTCCCTGAGTAACTGAGCCACCCAATTTGTTAGGGATGCGAATACTTTCGGGGCACAAGCTATTCCGAATGGCAGACAGGTCATCTGCAATAACTGGTTGTCGTAAATTAAACGCAGGAAGCATCGGTGTGCTTTGGCGACTTGAAGATGGAAATATGCGTTCGACAAATCTATTTTTACGAGCCAGTCGCGCGGTTGCAGGAATGTAGGTATCCTGTGCATGTTCATTAAGCGAAAGAGTTTCACTAAAACGTACTCGTTTAGACTTCTTAAATTGAATATTGGACGGGCGGAGCCATCGCTTTTTGGTATTATGAACATTGGAGATACAAAGCTGGGGCTGGGATCTACAGGTTCCAACACGTTCATTTGCAACATTTGACTTATGACTTGATCCATTTCGCGACTTTTGGGAGTTAACCATGGATGATTGACTACATTTGGCCAACATAAGGGGGGTTTGGCAATGAAGGGAAGTCGAAAATTTTGTATTATTTGAATTAACGTCGTTGGAGCCTGTAAATCCTTCCAGTGTTGCACAAAATCTGTTAAACGGCCAGCCCGAAAATTGCTCGAGTCACAGTTTCCGTCTAGATTGCCCTCGTGTTGAGGAGGGGCCGGAAAACCTACCTCCGCGGTAGCTATTGACAAAAGTGTCGTTGTTTTGAAAGCCTTTATTTTGCCTCTGGCGTGGTGGCTTTGTATGCTGATTTTGCTTTTGGTTAAAGCGAGGGTAGTCGCGCGCTTGTGACTGATAATTCATAAATGTATTTGGCATAGGCATTCGATTCATGTAATCAGGGTAAGCAAAATTGGCATTAAACAAAGGAGGTGCTTTGTTTGGGTAAGAATTAGCATAACTAGGCATGGCCTGAGCTTGCTGTTGTGGCTGAGCTTGCGCAGCAGCTTTGTTATTAGATGGCGCCCGGAGCGGCCAAAATATTTTAGAGGGCCCACCGGCCTTTTCAATTGCATTGGCAAACTGTTCTTTATTAAACAAATTCTCACAGGTGGGTGGGATTTTCTTCAGGCTAGCTTTCAGAAAATTGTCTTTAACTGGCCGCAACATATTGTCGCGTCTTTGTTGTATTAGTTCCGCCCTGTGGCCGCATGCAATTTGCAAAACATCATTACTTATTTTCTGAAAGCTACCCTGCACAAAAATTTCATTTAATTTCTCCTCTAGTAGGTTAGGTGTAACCTGGGCTACTGAATTTGACCAATCAACTAAGTTTTTGAAACCACTCTGAGCCGCTTCATTTTGTTTTATAAGCGCCTGTGTAATAGAAGCAAACCCACGTTCGATAAGCGCTAGTGAGTTAGATTTATCAAATGGCTTAATCTCATCATTAGTTTCCAAATACGTGAAACCTGGCGAAGAACAGTATTGTTTTTGTACTTCCGCATAGCGCACACTATCCCAGTCCTCAGTGTTAAAACGCTGAATGTCGTTAATCAAGTTAACGAAGTTAGGGTTTGACTTAGGGATAGCGGGTTCTTTCACAACCGTACTCAGCGGTAATTGAAAAGAGCACCCGGGAGCAGGCTGCTCTGTACGGGCCGGGGCCGCGGACGGGGGCACGGGCGCTGTACCCGGAGTATCGTCAACAAAGAGATCACCACTAACATTTGCACTAACTCCGTCTGAATCGTATGCATCCTCTACAGCAGGGGTGGAGTGAAAAGCAGGCTGGAGGGCAGGCTGAAAGGCAGCGCTAGTCGCGATAAAATTTGAAATTCCACTTACTTGCGCAGTTAAATATCGCCGCTTTGTGTGTTTCTTGGCCTTCCTCTTGCTTCCAACTTGTGAAGGTCCGGGCTCACTGGATGGCGCTGCATTTTCCATGGGGGCTGTATCCGTGGAAGAATTACTGGTAGAATCCGATGATTCACCAGTATCGTGCTCCATTGTTACAATGGAAAAACAACTAATTAAAAACCGAACGGTAACACCGTTATAAATTTTAAACTTTCTTAATACACTAACCGGTAATAGGTATCTGTACCTATTAGCAGTTCAAGGATTGTTTATAAAACGACCGATTGCTACGGCTAACAAGACGCCAATGACGAAGGCCCCGAGCGCAACCCGCCTCGTGGCCCTACCTGGTGCACAGGACGTGACGTCACAGGGTAGGGATGGAGTGGGGTATATTCGTGGTTTGACCGATCTGTCACAGGAAATCAAGTTCGCTACTCTCAAATTGTTTATTTAGGTTAGGCTTCAAATTGGCGTTTCAAAGCTTAATACCTTAATTTCTTACGGACCGAGCTGAACGGATTGTTGGAAGATGTCAACTTGCAGATAAGACTAGATATGGTGTTTCAAAATGATGGTGCTCTTTGCCATTATTCAATTGCGGTACGACAACACCTGAATGAAACCTACCCCAACAGATGGATCGGACGCGGTGGACCAATCCAATGGCCTCCTCGTTCACCGGATTTAAATCCCATTGACTTTTTTGTTTGGGGTTATTACAAGGAAATAGTATACGCAAGAGATTCGAACTCAGAAGTGGAACTTAGAGAAAAGCTGCAAGAAAGCGAGAGAATAATAAAAGAAAACAGAGAAGCTTTCAGAAAGCTAAAAGATAATTTTTTGAGGCGTTGTAGGCTTTGCATTGATGTAGGAGGCCGGACTTTTGAAAACCTTTTATAAAATAATTTTTTTTTCCTACTTATCTAATTTGTGTTTTATTTGATTTCAACCCCAAAAACTTGCATGACTTTCTAGCAAAGTTTGAATAAGACACATAGCTCTTAAAACTCGGTTGTATTTTTTAACCCGAAATCTAGGTCTGATTTTCATCAAAGTAATAAATCTAAACTTTTTACCAGCATTTGCTTCTTAAGTAGGCGTCTTGTTACAAAAGAAATTAATAAAAAAAAAAACAAGGTTATTCCATCTCATTTTAGCATTAGAATACATTTTATTTATTTACTTATCAATTTCGCAACTTATTCCGGCTGATGATGATGATGATTTTTTTACTGACGGCTGCTCCTTAGGCAAGCTTAATGTTACAAAAGAAATCTTTTGGTATAGTTAAAAAGCATCATACCAGAATTTTTGACAAAAAAAAATCATAGCTCCTGAACTATAAAAAATCGGCTAACATACATGGGGTATATTCTGATAGTCCTTGATGTGGAGAATCTAAAAAAAATTTTTGAACGTCAAGCTTTGGACCGCCCTGTATAAATAAATAAATGGGTTAAATAATAATATACTGGTTAAATATAGTGGAAAAGTAAAAAATACGTACCATCAAAAGGGGTATCTAGATATGTCTTTGGCTATACGATTAGGTAACGCTATCTCTCGCAGGACTTTGTCACTAACCGAGTCTTCCCTACGCAAAATCTGACCACTACATATGTAGTTTAGGTGCATACTAAATGCAACACGAGTTCGCAGAGATTTCCCTAGATGGCTATAGTAGGTAGGTACTCTCTATGCTACCTCTTTCTTCCTTCTTTCTGTTGAGGCCTGGCGCGCTAGCACGCGGTTGCTTAGCAACGCCTATCTCATCAACAGAGCTGTTGAAAACACTGATGTTTGTGGTTGAAAAGACGAATGATTGCTGCGGATACGAATTTGTATATTTTTTCTTTTCATCGGAAAATTACTCGATCACCTCTGTATTATAAATGTTTGTGAATAGTTTGTAAATCTTCTATCTATACCTACATATAATAAAGCTGAAAAGGGTCGAAAATCTGTAGGTACATTGGAGATATTAGTAAAAAAATGAGTTAGTAGCTCTTAGAATCGATAACAGGACACGTTACGACGATTTTTAGAATTTTTGTCTGTTTGTCTGTTTAGATTTGAACTTTGTATGGGAAATGACTTTATATGGGAATATATGCCATCGTATTTTAACTATATATTTTTTATACCACGACGGTGACATTGAAGCATACGGCCCGCCGCCTGATGCCAAGCAGTTAGCGTAGCCTATGGACGCCTGTAACTTCAGAGGATTTACATGCACGTTGCCTACCCTTTAGAATATTTTATTTATTTCATCTATATTGCACGAAATGGCGTGTAAGTACCAAATTGTATTCTCTACCAGTCGTCAACCATAGGGCTAATATAATCCTATGCAAGGGGAAAAAATAAATTAGAAATACAAAATTCAACAAACTTTTAAGTTGAATGTTAAAGACAGAAGAAAAATCAGTTTTGATAGAATTTACGTAATAGATGGTTAAAGGGGACTCGCATAAAGAAAAACACACTACTATTGCTAATGTTACCAAAAATGTTTGAATGTTCAAGATGGGAGAATTTTCCACGAGGTGGTTGGTAGAAGGGGGAGGGGATCGGGGAGCACCCCGCGAAAAAGGAAAACACACAGTAAAATTGCTAATTATACCAAAAATTGTTAGGTTAATCATTTAAGATGGGAGAAAAAGAGTTTTGATAGGGCTTACCACGGGATAGGCGGTAAACAAGGGGGGCTCGGGGGGCGGAGCCCCCCGCATAAAGAAAAAATACCCCGCACTATTGCTAAGTATACCAAAAATTTTTAGGTTAAACATTCAAGATGGGAGAAAGCCGTAAAGAAAGGGGGGCTCGGGGGGCGGAGCCCCCCGCATAAAGAAAAAACACCGCAGTATTGCTAATTATACCAAAAATTAAGTTAAACATTCAAGATGGGAGAAAAAGAGTTTTGATAGGGCTTAGCACGTGACGGGCGGCAAAGAAAGGGGGGCTCGGGGGGCGGAGCCCCCCGCATAAAGAAAAGAACACACCGTAGTATTGCTAATTATACCAAGAATTGTTAGATTATATAAAGAATTTAAGATGGGAGAAAAAGAGTTTTTATAGGGCTTACCACGTAATAGGCAGTAAAGAAAGGAGGCCCCGGGGGGCGGAGCCCCCGCATAAAGAAAAAACACACCGCACTATTGCTACTTATACCAAAAATTTTTAGGTTGAACATTTAACATGAGAGGAAAAGAGTTTCGATAGGTTTTACCATGTGACGGGCGGTAAACAAAGGGAGGCTCAGGGGGCGGAGCTCCCGCATGAAGATAAAAAAAACACCATACCATTGCTAATTATACCACAAATTGTTAGGTTAAACATTTAAGATGGGAGAAAAAGAGTTTTGATAGGTTTTAACACATGAAAGGCGGTTAAAGGGGGACCACCAGCATAAAGAAAAAACACACTGCGCTATTGCTATTGTTATCAAAATTGGTAAGGTTGAATGTTTAAGATGGGAGCAAGAGTTTGACAGAGTTTTCCACGCGGCAGACGGTACAAGGGGGGCTCGGGGGCGGAGCCCCCCGCATTAGAACAAAACACCGTACCATTGCTATTTTTACCAAAAATGGTAAGGTTGAATATTTCAGATGGGAAGAATAATGTTTTGATAGAGTTTGCGTTATGGCATAAGCGGCAGAAGGCTTGCATAAACCAAAAACACACAGCACTTTCACTATTAATACCAAAAATGGTTAAGTTGTAATAGAAAAATGCACTAGGTTAATGTAACACTGTGTATTTCACTTAATCAACATTCGTACAAGCCATTAATCGTCAAACAAAACTTTTGCCGGCGACGAGCTCCCCTCTCGTCAACTCACGCGCCTTTACTGCCTACTGTCAAAAATGACAGTGACGTAAGTGACATTCGAAACCGTTCGGAAATGTGAATATTCTTAAGCGTTAAACATACAATTAGGAATATTAGGATATCTTATAATTAAAATTAGGTGCATAAATTAACAGTCGCTAATAGTCGACCATCCTGAATTTTGCCTGTCCTCAGGCAAAGTTAAGTTACAGAAAAATATAGATCGAAATACCCCAACTTAACACATGACGGCAGAAGAGTGACGAACTCTATAAACCCAACTATGGTATATCATGTTCATAGCATAACATGTTGTTTTACTTCTAAATAATACTATTAAGATAGTAAAATGAACACGTGACGGGCCTATGCTAGATTAAATTCATACTGAGACCTATCATTGTTCCAGAACAGTAAACATTTAGATAATTATACAACTAAAAATAGGAGTTATTTAATTACAATATTGTCAAACAAATAGTGCAGGTAAATGTTAATGCACATAGGTTTGTAAAAAAAAAACATTTAAATAAATTATACAACCGGAAACGTTATCAACAACCAAGTTACAAATTAATTTAATTAAATACATATCGAAACAAGAATTTAACTGCGGTTTTGTATGCGAAGGTTAATATATAAAATCTTACTTAAGTAGAACATGTTCGGCCATCTTAAGCTTTTGAATGACCCCATTCAAATTCACGTGTTTAGTCTCCGTAAGCTACGAGTATTACCAATAAAATGTGTTATTGTCAGTTAAGTTTTTTTTTTACCATCGATGCACGTTAAGATTAGCAATTTTACACAAAGCTTAATTTAAATGTATACAATACAACAGAAGCCAATTTGGCATATATTATTATCTGTATTTTATATAGACAGCACTAACTTAAATATTTGTCAGCTACGAGGAGGGTTTAGGTGTTGTTAAAATTATGACATTGTAAAATAGTATGTCTCTCTAAACGTTTCATATTCCGATGAGTATAGTGAAATAAGAAAAATGTTCAAAGATATCAAATGAGAAAAAGAATGATTCTGGTATAAAGGTAACATAGACATTATCTATGTTAGTGGATCTATATCAATTAAATTGAAATATACATTGTTCAAATATAATTAAATCCAAATCAACACCGAAGTGTTGGCACATTGATGAAGCATGCATTTATGGTAACTGCGTGATTATACTAAAAAAGTCACATATAAATGCTCGCGCCATCCTAATAGAATAAGTTTCGTAAGTAGGTTGTCAATAGTAAGCATTAAATGTCTTATAAACTATCAGGATATCCACGTCCACTGCGAGTGTATACAGCATGTTTGACAAGTTAGCGCAATAGTAAAAATATTCAATACCTTAGATCGCAATGGAAAGTGTTTTTAACATTAGGTATTACACTATGAGCTGCAACGAAAATAACATTAAGTTATATTTACATTTCATAGAATATCTGACAACTACAAGAAATCCTATCTTACACAAACTCAAATTAAGCCTGTTGTTTACCTCTAATTTAATTTTATATTTTCGGTTTTGTTTTTGAGGTGTTCAATAAGGAGTATTTGTATTGTATTGTATTAAGGTCAAAACAAATTCCAGCCTATAATAACCGTAGAGGATTTATATTTCAACCTCAGCGTGCATCAAAATAATCATAATATTTATTTCAATATTGACGATAGGGTTTGTAAATCACACCTACTTTATCGTATAATACACTCTACTAGCTATCAAATAACACTACTTCTAGAGTGATACTCGGCTGCACGTCTATGTAAGAGAGGCGACCAAGTAGACACTTGGGGAATTCTATCACCATTTGCATTCATACACTATACAACAACTACTAAAACGCTACTTTTCAGCAAATGGCTATGGCAGTTGGAGAATGACTTCATTTAAAGTTTAGTTTATGCACTTTTATTTAAATATTTAGAATATCTCTGTGATCAGATTAGGGCAAGTACAAGTGTCTCAAACTTCGACATGTAATAAGAAAATTATGTAGGAATTCTATTATTATTATTATTTAGATATATATTATATATTACAAGTATTTATTTTTGTTATTATTTAGACCAAAGCCAAGGCATATTTAAAACTTTTCGTCACAAATCTCACATCTACGCCTCGGCATGTAAGGATGTTCTTAAAATTCTGTTCAAGAAACGGTGTATCTACAACGGTGAAATAATAGTAATAAGAAAATGCTTTACTGTACGAAATAAGTATATAACCAAGAAACATATAGTGCTTTAAGGGATGTCTTCCAGCTAACCTTTGAGATAGTGCTAAGAGAAGTATGATTTAGATGTACATATCTTGAATTCCTTAGACTCTAATTGCTAAAATAAGTTTTTTTTCTTTATTGTTTCTCTTTGTCTATGTACAGTGTTGTTTTCTTTCTTCCAAAGGTCCCGCCATCACTGGAGAGATTCAACCACGCCCTTGTAATATGTTTCAGGGAGTGAATTCCTGCAGTTATTTTGCACCAAAGTTCAGTCAGCATACGGCATGTACATGGAATATGAAAAAAAAGACTTATTATCCCGAATTTGTGTTAGAGACTTATTTGTTACCTTGCCAACATAAACTGTTTTAAATACTGTGTAATATAATTGGTGAGATCTTTTATCTTTTAGAGATGTGCAAATCTCGGACAAAACTTCTCTCTACGATTAATTGAGGCAAGCACTTTATATACGTAAACAAAAAAAAACTCTTATGAAATACTTAATGTACGAAATGTACATAATTATGGTAAATTTTATATTTGCAATACTATGCTACAATATACTTACAAGAAGCCCTGAACTTACTCACTTATCCCGATCAATCCCAACTTGTCCAGGGTGATAATAATAGTAGCTCTGGCTACCGCTTGCTCACAATCCTGTACGGCTTCGTCCAGGGTGACAATAGGGATTCTAGCTACCGCTTGCACACACTAGATGCTTCGGTCTCGTCCAGAATGGAAATAATAATGCTGGCTACCGCTTGCACACACTAGGTGCTTCGGTCTCGTCCAGGCTGAAAATAATTATTATGGCTACCGCTTGCACGCTCTAGGTGCTTCGGCCTCGTCCAAGCTAAAAATAATGTTTATGGCTGCCGCTTGTATACTCTAGATGCTTCGGCCTCGTCCAAGATGGAAATAATGATGATGGCTACTGCTTGCACACATTAGATCAGCCTCGTCCAGAATGTAGTAGAAGTCCAGACGCCGCTTGCACGCACCAGATGCTTCGGCCTCCTCCAGACTGTCTTGATGCGTCAATTCTCAGATATTCAGGCAACCATGTAAAAAAATAAGAAGAAGGAATTCGTATCAAATTTAAATCATAGAGCGGCCTCATGTAATAAAAGAAAGTAATGAGTTCGATTCGTGTCGAAACTTCAGGGTATCAAAGGGGTATATATTCTGGCTACCGTTTGCACACACTAGATGCTTCGGCATCGTCCGAATCGTAATAGAAGTCCAGATGTCGCTTACACGTTCAACTTTTACGTTTATACCTACTGCAATAGTAATAACAATAACTTGCATACCAACAATAGGCTGCGGATGCCACTATTCCAGGGCAAAAATAACATAAAATAAACTATGTATCTCAAAACTGAAAATAAATATTCCGCTCGTAAATGACCATCAAGGCCTTGAGATTGACTTCTACATTTTTAACCATTTATTTGTATCATATTAAGATTGACATGATGAGCTACATGCCATGTGTGAATCATCAGAGTGATAACAAAAAGCGGTCTCATTGCCGAAATGCGATTCTCTACAGTCAACCTTTGGGTGTCTGTATTTCAGGTCTAGTATCACATACTCAAATGAATCGAAAATAATATAGATGAAATAACACATATCAAATTTTCCACCGTCGTCAAGTTTAGCTGCTTTCTTATAATTTATTGTTATCATAAAAGCAATATTTTTCGATAAATGCAAAGCAACGGAAACATTGATTATATGTTATCCAATTTGAAATCGTAATAATGTATGGTAGTTTTAATGTACCTCTAATAATTGATAACCAGCATGATACCATAGGAGAAGATTAACAATGCCAATCACAATAATGTCATAATAATGTGATTTTCTTTTACTGCACGAAGTCGTAACGGACAAGTAGTTACAGAAAATTGATTTTGTATTTCAGTGTTTAGCAATTCCTCAATACTACGAAATAACTACACACACAATTATTATTACTACTTGCAGCCATATCAGATATCTTGAATCTGTCAAGCTTAAAAAAATAAAAAAATAAATCTACTAATGAATAAACTATAAACATAAATTTTGTTGAGCTTAAAAAAAAACTAACCCATTTATTGGCAGCAATTTAATGAAGTGGACGGTAAACTGGACCTGAACAGGAAACTAGCACAATCACCTACATACTGCAATAAATACGTCACATAGGACCAAAACTATTTTCACCTTGGGCGTTAACACTTGCATCCCTCACTACGCTCAGGATTCTACCTTTCTAATGATGCTAATAACCTAAAAATCAGGTTTAGGCTATTCACGTTTTTTTTTTTTATCCCTTAAGCGTCACTTATAACGCGCAGAGCAGTTTCCCGCGCCAACCCGGTTATATACCTAAGAGCTGGAGACCTTGGAAAGTGCGAAATAGTCCGTGAGACTGATTACGCGTGAGCACATCGCAGCGTGCGTTGCAATTTTGTAACAATAACTACCTCGTCACATACGAAATACCCCATCCCGTCGGGCGGGCTGTGTGCTTGTTCGCTACTGGCGTCGTATAAGCAAAATGTTTATCATGTAACTTTCATCTATATCTAGTATTTGCTATAAATTACTAGAGTCTACGGCTACATTTTACAAAAGCATTTTGCACTCTACAAAACGGCGCTGAACCCAGAGTTCACCGCAATGATTTTAGAATATTTAGAATACATGTACTTATACAGAATATTGTAATGTGACTGTCTACCTATGTAATCTTAGTATGATTATAGCTGTCAATGTGATATAAAGTTATTCTAAATACATTAGGATTAAGGACTGTCAAGTCATTCATGGATTATTTAAGTTCTATTATGTCCTATAGTCACAAGTTAGTTTGCTATTTTTGACTTTCTCAAGACTTCAATTAAACACTCTAAATCTGCTTAATTAAATTACGAGTCACCGCCACTAGACTGATCTCAATAGAATTATGTTGTTGGCTCTCGGTCTATGACGATATAGCTCATTAACGGTCACTTCATTGTTTAGGCATTTGCAATTTTAATGAAAGATATAGGTAACTAATTTACGTTTAGGGTGTGTCATACTCAACATTGCAAATATCAAGGACGGTAAACATCGTCCGAGGCAAATAAGAATATTGCCTACAATTTTCCGAAGGACACAATATATGCACTGCCGATTATTTTCTATACAAGTAAAGAGGATTTCCTGTCCACATCATTAAAATATTGATTAAAAGTTAGTACTTACTCGGCAGACAGCAAAAGTAAGCCATCGATAATTTAGTCGGGTTCTTTGTTGCCAGCAAGGAAAATAAACCTATTGTTTAGTGATAGGAAACAATATCAAAGTGTGACAATGACAAGGAACAACAGCAAATAATATTACCCTCTCTGTCACACCCATTGAAATCTGCAGAAGACCATTCCATTCAGTCTTGGTATTATTATTCTTTTCACCTGCAAGTATATCTAGTATTCTAAGTCTATGATATAAGTTCTAACCATATATATAGGTATTCATTTGCATAATTCAATATTTCACAAGTTATACATGCATGTTCCGTAAATTACAGTATTTATAATTGTTTTTACTTAAATATTATTAGGATTTCTTTTATGGAGAGAGAGATTAGAGATCATTCTTTAAACCTATTACTTTCAATGAGGCACTTTGTATGAAGTTCTCACAAGGGTCAAGTTATGCCTGGTTAAGTTTTAATGCAAATTGATGTTTAAGTCAAACAACTCTGATGAAATCCTAGATATGTGTGATAGTCAAGAAAAAGTCCAGGTAGTTGTCCAAAGTCCAAGTGATTGAGATACTATGTCTGTTTATTAATTTCAGTTTATTTTTTACAACAAGTCACAAACTTAAGGTGATGTGACTTCATTCCAAGACATTTCCCGAGACATGATATATGTTCATTCAATTATGATTAGGTAGTACAAATATCTATTGCATTATCAAAATTATTAAATATGAATTTACATTGATAGAAATTTAAAATAAAAATCTTTGGTGTTATGTCTACACAAATGTTAACTGCTATGATATGAATATATGATGCAAACAAAGGGTAATTTCAAAGTATATTGATAATTTATTGTTAGTACTGGGATAGTTAATTTAGATTCAGTGGTGATCTAAGGGAGTGGAGAACGAGGCAGCAACGTCATGATCAAACATTTTTTCAAGGGTCGCCCCGGGCCTTGTGATGGTTAAGGCCGCCACTGATTATATTGTAAACATTACGATGTTTTGAATGTGAAGATGATTCATTCCACATGGAAAACTTGTTGTACAAAGAAAGTTTAATATCCATGATAAGTATCTTCATATTAATATAACATCCTCATGAGACCAAGTATATGAAATAAAAGTAAATCATGTCAGAAACTGCAGTTGTCAAAGAAACATGTTATTATGAATTTTTAATTTTTAACTAACATATGTATATAGCTATTCCATAACTTTTCTGTTATTTTGACACATTCATGCTAAAGTAACAACAGTACTTACCCACTATATCAATAAGTTCAACATTACTTTGTAAATTCACAAGGTCTTAATTTGTGATAGGGCCCTAGGGCATTTAAGAATATGGGGCCCTTGGACTCTTGGAAATCAGGGGCCCTCAGTCGGTCAATTAGGGACAACGTTAACTGTAAAAAAAAATGTCGCCTACGATCTTTCGGGGCCCCCGTGTGCCCTTATGGTAAAGACGGCATTGTTAATGCACTTGCACCAACATAAGTTTTATGTGAGTAAAACTCGAATAATGTGCTTGTTAAACTAATAGACTATTTTACTACTTCAACATTCATTTAAGTAGCAACAGAATACGTAGTTATTTAGGTACCGGAACTGATATGTAGAAGACATGGTAGCTAATTTGTACTGATATAAGGTAGGTTATTTGTCAACAATTCAGAGCCAGGCACACAATTTGATTGAAGTACCACATAAAACGTAGTTGTAATATGACAAACTAGTGTTTACTTACAGATTGGTCGATGATTCGTTAATTTTGTTACTTACGCCGATTACCAAACAAACCACTTGTGCGGGCTGGTGTGACACTTCTGATTTAATAGAAAAACGCACTAGGTTAATGTAACACTGTGTATTTCACTTAATCAACATTCGTACAAGCCATTAATCGTCAAACAAAACTTTTGCCGGCGACGAGCTCCCCTCTCGTCAACTCACGCGCCTTTACTGCCTACTGTCAAAAATGACAGTGACGTAAGTGACATTCGAAACCGTTCGGAAATGTGAATATTCTTAAGCGTTAAACATACAATTAGGAATATTAGGATATCTTATAATTAAAATTAGGTGCATAAATTAACAGTCGCTAATAGTTGAATATTTAAGACGGAATCAATAACAGTTGATAGAGTTTACTACGTGAAAGGCTGCTTGGGGGCCATTTTGCTTACACTTTAACATCAAGGTTGTTTTCTCTGGGATGCTTCGGGTTTTCAACTCTAATTAGTGTTTAGCTGTCGGCCTACGCAGACCTTACCACTAAAGCTGCCTTGCTATTGATACGGATACGATTAAAGATAAGAGGGGACATGCGGGAATCGATCATCAGCAAGGCATCAGTCATGGTCACGGTGACGGTTCTTAGTTAATTCCCGGCTATTGGTTGATTCCCGCACGTCTCCTCTCATCTCCGCCTTAGTGGAAGGGCTGCCTTATTATTGGTCTTTCCACCCTTCGGTTTACTTTTAAGACTTATCATTAATTTGTGTTCGATCTCTGACCTCCTGCTGCACTTTCCTCTGAGATACTTCGGCCGTTCGACTCTACATGACTCTATAAAGGAAGCTCTGACTTTTTAGCTCGCCAGATCTTCCCACACAGATAGAAAAAATCTCTTCAACCAAAGAAACCTATTTGAATCAAGAGATATCCAGTTTCCCATATAAGGAAAAAATAAAATTCTTTATTTTAAGATATAAAATGTTTCAAAGTTTATTACTTAACCTAATAAATTCAATACTTTATCCGAGATATAAAAATCTTCTTTTTAAAATAGCTTAATATTCTCACGAAGGGCGTTTGAATTTTGTTTTTGTATTGTATTTTTTTTTAAATTGAACTTTATGTGTCTTAGTGCAATACATAAAGAACTTAAGCCAAGAAACTTTGTTTCTTGGATGAAGACTCATAGTTTAAATTGAGAATTGAATTTCTCCACGGAAACAAGAAAACGCATTAGTTCAAGAGCATGTGTTACTTGATGTAAAATTTGATATTTTCACACCAAGATCTAAAATTTCTTGGCTTATGAAATCGATTACTTGAAACAAACAATAACATTTTCTAAGGCGGTTATCACACTGGCGCGGATCCGCATGCGGCACCGGTGCGCGAGCGAGATAGCGCTCTGCATGTGTATAGCGCTATCTCGCTCGCACACCGGCGCCGCATGCGGATCCGTCGTCAGTGTGATAATCGCCTTAGTGTCTCAGTGCACTACTTAAAAACCTAGTAGCAGAAACTGTGTTTCTCGGGACTAATCCCAAGAAAGGAAGTTTAACTAAAAGTAGATAATACAAATATAAATTATGATTATTTATATACTCACAATTTATAATCGTATTAACTGGAGCTGAGATTGCTATTGTGAATCTCAAATAAGCCCGGGTAAAGCGCCGAGGGTCAATGAAGTTACGTTGAACAAACGTTCGCGTGTTCTAACCTACACGCAGAGACATCTATTGATGCGCAGGGTAACTAACGTCCAAGATTTAAATGTTTCAAAGCAAAAATTATGTGCTTCTTCTTTGGAATAGCTGTGGCTCTTGATTGTAAGTTGAAAACATCAAAGCAAAAATTAATCTCTCTTGCCTAAAAACTTAAAAATCTCAAATCTAACTTTTGGTGCTACCTACTTCTTTGAATTAGCTTTGGCTCTTAGCTGTAGATTGAAAACATCAAACCAAGAAATAATCGATCTTACGTAAACACATAAAACTCTTAAAGGAAAATGTTGGTGCTTTTTTGCCGTAAATAATTATTATCTTAACTCAATTCATTACTATTCGCTTTAAAAATAGGTAAAGTTAAAGCTAAATAATTTTAAATCTTCTTTTAAAAATCATGATATTTTTAACTCAAGTCATGTTTATTGGTCTAAGGTATTTATTACTCTCTTTAAGAAACCGCGTGCAAGAGAGTTTTGCGTTTTGAATTAAGATATTATTTCTATCTGTGCACTCACATGCTTCTCTTGACCATGGCTGACACAGTTCAATCTTAGACGCTTTCCGTCGATCTTTTGGGATGTCGAAGTTATATGGAAGAAGTCGGTTTTAGCTAAACTGCTAAACTGACTTTATAAAATTTTACAAGTAGAAAGCGTTCAGCAATGGACTGTTGAGGATAACGAAAAGTAACAGAATCAACTGCAACACACGCGAGCGAAGCCGCGCGGGTACAGCTAGTATCATATAAATTCGGAAACATAAAGGCATTTCGGAAAATAAAGTCGGACAAAGAGTACAAATGTCGACGAAATCCTAAAATATCCATACAAGGGAATGTATCCACGTATTGTTCAAAGGATTAAGGAAGGGCATGGCAGCGCACGCTTCAAAGATCCGTTTGTTCCGTCACGGCCCAGAGCATCGAGACAGAAGCACAACACCGGACCAGTAATGAATATTCAGAGAAGACTCTTCATATACTCTCTGCGTAGTGATTTGTGATACGCCGCGCCGGTGTAGAAGCTAAAATATCTCGCTGGAATAAGGTTCGCGATACGAGTAACACACCACACAGTTCTACAGTAAATACTAAATCTGCCTCAGGCTCTCGCTTTCCGCAGCACTATGTGCAAGTGTCGAATGATAAGATACCGTCAAACGTGACAACTTTACCACATTTTTACTCAAAAACTAAAATATGATTTAGATGATAATATCTGCATATGTATTAATGTGATATATCGTATACCTACCTACAATAAGCATAAACCGAGTACTTGATTTTCGTAACAACTAAGTAGTTAAATATACTCACAAAAGAATACTTTATGGACGGAAAACTAACACAGGTAAAGTTGACATGGCATCTTTACGTACTTACCGGTTTTCATAATGTGAATCTTGTGATCCATGTGATTAATGTCAAATATACATGTAAACCTTTGACACTTTTCAATTGGTTATGTGTTTTCATCTGAATAAAGTTGAAACAGTGAGCTAGTGACCAACATCGAAAAAAAACAGATGTTAGGTCCGTATAAATAACTACTTATGTCCTAGGTCATAGTCAAACCTGAGAGTCAAACATGTCAAACATGGTATAATGCTGCAATTCGTAGGTACCGAAACGCCTGGAGGAGCTATTAGTCGGTAAAAAAGTATGAGTAAAGTAGTTAGAAATGAAAAGTCTTTGATGCGTGTGTGCTAAAGCTATTACGTTCTTAATAATTAAAGCGATTTATAGTTAATAGTTAAACACTGCTCACAATTTGTCATTGAACACGTTAGTACAAAGGGTCCGGTGAAGAATTCCTCAGTCACTTAAACCTATTTGGAGACATTTCAAGACAAGGGGCGCGATTCGACAAGACAAAAAACGAGACGTGGACGTCACAGTAGAATCGCTAGGTGATAGAGTGATATCCATCTGTCCTCAGATGGACACGCCTAACTGTCAAATTTATAGTAGGTCTCGCTAGAGTGTTTGTCTATGGCTATTAGCCACCATTTTAGATATGTTGACAGGACATTGGGAATCCCATGGCAGAGACTAAAAGGCGGGTTTTTTTATACGAATATAGATAACACCATGTTAGTACTGGAACTGGAGCCCACCCTAATGTACATTTATCAAAAAACTTACCGGTTAGCTTCCATAGCGTTCCGTAGCGTTGTAGAACCCATCTCGGAGATCATGTAAACATACTTAAATTGTGGCTTTATGTATGGAGTCTAGTTGAAAAGCGTTGGTAGCCTGGCGGTTAGACGTCTGACTTTCAATTCGAAGGTCTCGGGTAACCCCCGCTCGTACCAATGAGTTTTTCGGAACTTATATACGAAATATACTTTACTATTTGGTGAAGGAAAACTTCGTGAGGAAACCTGCATACATATACGCGGAGAAATCCAAAGTTGTATGTAAAGTCGCCAATCTGCTTTGGACCAGCACAGCATGGGGACTATAGCTCGATCCCTCTTGTGTATGAAACGAAGCCTGTGTCCAGCAGTGGGACATATATAGGCTAACATATTTATTTATTTATTTCGATGGACGCATAAGATGTTAAGATTTTAAATCGTAATTTTTTGCTTTTCTGGTTCTGGGTGAGGCTGCCACGATATTGCAGCGCGTCCGGCATGTTTGCCGAGGCACGAACTGATGGCTTTGCTGCCATTATGAGAAAAAGAAGTGGGATCCTGTTTCGGCTTTGCGGCAGTCTCATCCGTATCCTCGGCGTTGAGATAGCCCTATACTAGCCCGGTCGACGTCAATACACGTTGTTAAAGATAGGATATAAGGAGGGTAATTTAATACGTGTTAGAGTAGTCTTATTAGCTTGGGTACATACACATATTAGATAACATTAAATTATTGGCAAATTACTATAACTAACAAGATGTATGGACTATTTGTCCATAATAAAGTTTTATTTGTTTATTTAATTTATGTTTGAGCTTACCATTCCAAATTTTCACTTCACATTTATACAGGGGTCCCATGCAAGGACCGGTACCGATTACCAATGAAGGGGTATACGGTTGTTATTAACCGACTTCAAAAAAGGAGGAAGTTCTCGATTCGACTGATTTTTTTATCATTATTTTTTTATTATTTTTTTGTATGGCGTACGCGAAGAGAGGCCTATGCTCAGCAGTGGGCGACAAACGGCTAAAATAATGATGATGATGATGATGTATGTTACTCGATATCTCCGTGAATCGTAAACTGATTTTCAAATTTTTTTTTATTGAACAGGTATAAACCCTAGATGGTCCCATTGTCACCATGTCGGGGTCTGATGAAGAACTACGCATTATTGTATATAGTATCTTTAATGTATTTGTAGTACTGTTTTGAAAAAATAAGTCCCGCCGAGTTTCTTGCCGGTAATAAGTAATACTTCTCGGGTCAGAGGTGTAGGGTTAGAACCGGTGGTAGTTTCTTTTCTCTCTGACGTTCATAAGTGCATTGTAATGTGCCTAAATTGAAGAATAAATATCTTTTATCTTTTTATCTTTTAGGATCCTGGAAAAATCGAGGGAACTCATATAGGCACACCTATAGTGATTTCACTATTTTTAACCGACTTCAAAAAAGGAGGAGGTTCTCAATTCGACTGTTTTTAATCATTTTTTTGTATGTATGTTACTCGATATCTCCGTGAATCGTGAACCGATTTTCAAATATTTTTTTTAATCGAACGGGTATAACCCCTAGATGGTCCCATTGTCACCAAGTCGGGGTCTGATGATGGGATTCTGGAGAAATAGAGGGAACTCTTCAACTATTATAGGCACACCTATAGTGATTTTACTATTTTTTACAGCAACTCGGCCACTTCTTCTTGGAATAGCGGGTCCTAAGTGAAGTCGGTTCTTTTTTGTTTAAAATTACCTACTACAAATCCTATCAATTCGATAAGCACATCGTTGGTTTAACCCAAAGGTAAGCGCTTACCGAAATCGAAAACCCCCAATAAGTTTACCCTATCAAGTGTTTTTAGAATGCGATCAAACTATTGTAAACTATATCGTCAAGACATTCGATAGAGAAATCACATTGAATATGGTTAACCTTATTTAAAATGGTTTCCGTAACAATAGGCTAACCCTAGTGATAGGGTAACCATATCATTATGTAACCATTTAATAGGTTTAATAGGTTTATCCTATCGAAAAGATTAATTAAATGGAGGGGTTTTCTGGGTCTGGTCCCATGCAATATGTTAGTACCCTCTGGTTAAAGCTGCTACGGGTTGTGTGGTGTTATCTTCGTAAAAAAAAAGACTATATAAGTTATACAATTTTCATACAAAAAACTTCTGTATAAATAATAAAGAAAGAATTGTAAAATGTAGCTTAACTTAAGTATCTTAAACAGAAAACGGACAACATATGAATTTCTTGTAAAAATTCATAAATTTTCAGTACATATTCATAATTTTGTACAAGTTCTATAAGTGGATCGTAGTTATATTGTTTATTGCTATGCTATTGCTACATAATACAAACTGATAATATATATACAGGTAAACAAATTATGTGATATTAATTTTCAAGCCATAAGATACAATTCATGTGACGTCGAGAAATTACTAGCTTACGGAAATTCTCACCATAAAGGGAGAATTCTCGGTAACATTTTCCTCAAGTAAATTTGACCACGATTAAAACTGGCTTAACTTGAGGTGCTAAAGGCGCTAATAGTAGTTTATGTAACTGTTACGTAATAGGGGTCCTTAAAACACGAGTGTGGTTTTATGAAACGAACGAAGTGAGTTTCATAATAAGATCACACGAGTGTTTTAAGGCCTAATTACGTACAGTTGCATACACTGCTTTATCTACACACATATTATAAACCCGAAATGATGATTGGATGACTGCAATTGCACGGATTGCACCGCCATCGCTATGGCCAACTCGATTGTACCGGCGGTCGGGCGGGCGCGTGCCGGCGGGCGGGGCCCACCCGGATTTTCATAATGAAATCGAATTTTTGATTATTATTTGAAAATAATAACATCGTTACAGATAAGACATTTGTTCTAACTACTAACGAAACAATCTATTTTTATGGTGGTTATAACGTGCGGTTTTTAACGCATCATGGAGGGTTTATGATATGGGTGTAGATAAAGCATTTTATAGCTCGTATTATTAAGCAATAATGTTAATAATTTGCAATTATGTCGATGTGATCGGGTCGGTGGTTATCAGTTAGCGTTACGTTCTTACTTCAGGTACGAAAAAAAAAACAACTTCTTGCAGTATTTTTTCTAAAATGACGAGAATGAAATGGAAGATACATGGGGGCGAGGCTTATCTTTATAATAGTTTAGAACAAATCTTAGTGTCGCCTGATTGGCGTTCACAATATCAGGCAGAAGAGGGGAAAATACAGGGTGTTTGGCACATGACATGACCCAACAAATTTGTTTGGGGTGTGGGTGGTGTCATATCCTTCCTTTCCGTCCTTGGTCGTTCTGGAGATACGATTTTTTAAATATTTTCCTAAATTTCCCAAAATCTGATACCCCATATAGAAGCCCCATAACTTATTTTTGTGTGTGGTTTTAAATGCATAATTTATTTTCTTGTCTTACGTTTTGTCTGTCTTCTTCCAAATATTCGTTTTTTGTTACAAATATATCACAAAATGAACACAGGGGCCGGTTTAAATCCGATTATATTTATATCAATAAATAAACAATAATGTTGACTTATCGTGCATACATACCAATATTTTGATTAAGAATTAAAATGATATTATGTTGAAAAAGTAAGAATATTTGGAAATTTAAACTATTTTCTCGATAATTACCGCCGCGGAGAATGTTACCGAGAACTTTCCCCTTAAATTCTCTTCGTTTTCGTAAATTTCGGTAACGGCATATCACTTGAGTTGAGTACCCTAAAAGTTCGTAAGCGCAATTTTTTTCCTTGTTATTAAACAACAAATTTTAATCTCTTTCGATTTAAGTCTTTAAGACTTATGTTTTTACGATCTCCGAGATTGGCTGTACATCGCTGTGGAAGCCGACCGATAAGATTTTTGATAAATTTACAGTATGGCAGGCTCCAGTACCTATTATGTTTATTTATGTGAAGTATATCAAATGTCAAATAATTATTTTAGGCATTGACATATAATCATGAAGAAACTTTAAACTGGAGCAATATCAGCCAAAAATATCAATAAGTCAAATACACTCTAATGTGATTACTTTAAGGTTAATTTTCGCTCGACATAGGTGAAGGAGGAAAACAAGCCGAGAGAGATGCTAAAACGGGGAGACCTCTGTCCCTCTCTAAACGTTGCCATTCGGAAAAAAATTAATTCTGTGGTAAAAAGTATTTAGCGTGAAATTAATAACAAAAAAGTTTTTAAATATATTTGATTACAAGAATTACGTATGCTTATCATACTTTTTTTATTTTTAACCGACTTCAAAAAAGGAGGAGGTTCTCAATTCGACTGAATTTTTTTTATTCTTTTTTTATCATTTTAATTTTTTTATTTTTCTTTATTTGTCATTTCTCTTGCATTTCTGGTGCATTATTGCAGTGAGAGTGAGGCTGCGTGTAGGTGTCCCGCGGTTTTAAGCCTGGTCCCGCAATGTGATCGTAAATGTACCGCGAATCTCTGAATCACAGTTGGCAACCCTAGGTATAACCCCTAGATGGTCCCATTGCCACCAAGTCGGGGTCTGATGATGGGATTCTGGAGAAATCGAGGGAACTCTTTAACTATTATAGGCACATCTATAGTGATTTCACTATTTTTTAAAGCAACTCGGCCACTTCCTCTTGGAATAGCGGATCCTAAGTGAAGTCGGTTCTATTTTTGTTTAAAATTATCGAACTCGCGAAGCGTAAGCGAAGAGAGTTCTTACAAACAACTCCAGACCGAATTGTCAACTGGCTACTGGGACGTCTCGGCATTTGGATGGCTTTTTGATTTCGATAGTTTGTCCAACGATAACTTTAGTAACGTTTTTCTGATATTTGTGAAATTTCTTGGGGCTGTAGCAGAGATACATAAAATTTGTAAGTTCGTATATGAGCAGGATCCGTCAAGTGGTTATGGAGCTAGAAGGAGAAAAAAAAATCCTCCTTAGGGTCTTCTTATATTGGTTAACTCGTTTGCAAGTAAATCGCGAGTTCTCAGTTCGAGGCGGACTACTAGTTTTAATAAGTTAATAAACTAGCACGAAAAATCTTTAATAACTAGTAGTCCGTCTAGTAGTAAGTAAAAATATCGTTAAAAATCTTAAATCTTGAAATAGGGTGTCCGCTTCATATAACTAATGAGACAAGTTTAAGGTTTGAGTTTTGTTCTTTATGAGAATAATAGACCATCTATCTCCGGTTTTGATGCACAGTTGTATTTTGCTGTGCTGTCAGCATTATTTTGATAATCGACTTGAATATTTCTAGAATACCTACCTATGGTGTGTTTTATTTCCTTATGTTTTATTTTTCTAACGATAATATATAATAGGAGCCTCCACACATCCAGTCAGTAGCAGAAGTAGCTAACGCACTGTTTTCTAAATTCAAACAACACTAACTGCAGCTTTCCCAATGGGTATGTACCTACTAGGGCTTGCAATTGTTTAACGGCCTCCTAGCCTAGTTGGTAGTGACCCTGCCTATGAAGCAGGAGATCCCGGGTTCGAATCCTGGTCAGGGCATTTATTTGTGTGCTAATCACAGCTTTTTGTTCCTGAGTTATGGATATTTTCTATGTATTTAAGTATTTATCTATATCTATCTATATCGTCACCTAGTAGCCATAAAACAAGCCTTATTGAGCTTACTGTGGGACTAGGTTGATTTGTGTAAGATTGTCCTAATATTTATTATTATTATTAATTGTCCGGATAATTCCATACAAATTACTATTCAAAATATCCGGATTGCAAGTCCTTGTATGTGCAGTCGCCATCAGATATATCGGAGCGGCCAAGGTAGTCACAAGTATTTGAACAACGCCTCTACTTCCAAGGCGATAAAGTGCATGTTCAGATGTTGAGTAACCTGGCCGGTCCGATATATTTGATGACGACTGTACCTATGACGCGCCGCCGCTGAATCTTGCCAATAAGGTGGTTAGTACAGTATTGCAGTATTTGATGGCGACTGTATCTAATAACCGCCTGCTCACTCTACAGCAAGTTGAGATAGTTGCGTCCTTGTCAGTTCTGTTTTGGTTGTGATTTTCGGAAGCGAATGCGTAGGTGGACTAATTGCCAAGACTTTACCGAAACCCTCAGCCCAAAAATGGGAAAAATCATTACGTAGACATAGATAAGTAGCAGAGGAATGGTTGTTCGGAAAGATAAGTGTCGTGGCTGATATGAAAGCTCATGCATTCTAACAACACTTCTCTTTCCGAACTTCTACAAAATATCATTATGACTATAGGATTTAAAATGAGTTGAGTACCTACGAATAAAAATTTGTTAGGACTGAATATTATAACACATACTTAGCATTAATTGAACGAGGATTTCCCAAGGAATTCCTAACTTTTGAAATTAACGTGGTCACCCTAATAGAAAGAGGTGAAGATGAAGGTCTCCCCGTGTGCCATCTCACTCGGCTCGTTTTTTCAAGGCCTGTGTATTATCACAGAATAATATAATAGTATTTCATACAGAAATTCATCTTCCTTACAAAATCGGCGTTTGACATAACTTTGACAGATAAACAGTGACACATGACGTCTCCATACAATTTTGCCTTTCGACTGTCTAGGGTTGACAAATACGCGATTAGTTTGATCGCAGGACTTGCCCTAATCTGCCTCAATCTTCCTAATCCATCAATTATTTTAACATTAAAATGGATAAATGGCAGATTTATTGCCTAATTTATCCAATCTAACTGTTATTTTAGAAAAACACCACTACTTAAATACTTTACCTTATCTATGGTCATACCGCAAACGAACGAAGGGGATTTTGACAACCCCGAAAACGTATCCGATACGTTCCAAACCCGTAGCTGTCACTTCATGGAGATGGACCCCCCTGGTATTATCTTGTTTATCTATGGTAAGTATATCTATGAAAATTACTACTCAACTGAGAGACGATGACGGCATGGGCGCACAATATGGCGAATTTTTCGGCCGCATTGGGTTTTTACGTAAATACCCGTCTCTCTTTTTGATTATGGATATAGAGGTGAGTTAAAACGAGACGAACATATTTTTATGTGTTTTCAATTTCATATGTCGCGTCCCTTATATACAAATCTCGAATACAGTGCCAGCAAAAATAGTAGAAATTAGAAAGTGGCAACATCGTAGTGTCGTCCCGTTTTTTTAGATTGATTTGAAAGGGACGACACTACGATGTAGCCACTTTTTAATTTCTACTCTTATTGGTGGCACTGTACATATAGATGTCGCTTTCAAATGACTTTTCATAAAATGCTTCAAGGGGGCTGGCTCTCTTTACCTACTTTTACTTACTTTACTATTTGCTACGTGGGATTCCCCTAATATACTGACGTCTACGTCAAAACTAATAAGATGGCGCCCATGCCCATAGAGGCAATCCTCTAGCGAGACGTGTCGATTTTGACGTAGGTGGATATCACTTTTGAGTGATTCCATGGCGATTGTGGCTGTCACAAAAAAGTGATCTCGCAGTGGTCTCGTCAGCTAATGTCAATTATGCCATGTCGAATATGGCTCAAGGTTAGGTACGTGTAACGAAGAGAATAAACATGGTTATATTGTAGTAAGACTCCCATGACAATATGGCACTTTTAATACAAAGAAAACTGGATTACTAGTTAAAAAAAACGATAGGTGCTGGATCCGCGCTGGATCCAGCTGGATTTATGTCAATCCAGCAAAAATCCAGCTGGATTGAAAATGGTGCTGGATTGCAATCCCTAAAGGGAATCAAGTAAGGTTATATTTACTAGGACACTTATTTGGATTTAAATTAGTGCTTGGTTAAAATAACCAAGAACATTGAGCAATAATTGCTTGTTAATCATTAACAAAGCTTTATTCCGTGTTTTAAATATGTCTTGGTAGTATGCAACCAAAAATGTCTTAACCGAGCCAAATTGGTATTTTGCTAACACTCATTTTTTTCCGTGTATACTGGTGGATTTTCTTATTGGGTCAGTGAGGGCAGCTACCAAATCCCGTGCTGCTACGTGAAAATGGTCTTAAAAGACGTCCTTCCCTCTATTTCAAATTAATGAAGGATGGCATTTACAGATTTTGGAACAAACATAAGTACAGGTGCGAAAAAAAGGTAATTTTTTTGAAACTTTTTTTTGATGCCATTTGATTCCATTCCTATCCAGGATCAAAAGATTGTACGGGACCAAAAAAAAATTCCGGCTCGAAAAACCACAAATCGAAGAAATACTTTTCCCATGGGTACATGTTAATTGTGTGTTGACAGTGGCAACTTTACCTAACCTAAAGTAACATTACTCATGAATGTTTTATAAATGGTTATGTATGCATATTTGAAGACTGAACAAATTAACTGTACTATAAATTTTACATAGTATTTATCAAATAGTATAGTTGGCCCAAAGTAAGCATACCTAGTTAAGTGCAGTAACTAAGTCGCTGAGCCGCCCTGAGGGATGACGGGAACATAACAATGCAATATGTTGGGGCACCTGATACTCCTGATAGTCCTGATACGACACGACGATTACAGGTAGATCATAATAGAAGGGAAATTAAAGGATAAGGATGCAGCAAAAAATACCAGTTTTATACTAGCCTATTTGGGTGTCCCACTGCTGGGCAAAGGCCTCTCTCCCTGGATCTCCGTATCACCCGATTTTGCGACTCTTCCGCCCAGTTGTTAAGGAAGGTATCTAAATTATCCCGCCATATCCATTTGGGCCTATCGCGTCCGCGCCCCTCTACCAGCACCCACTTGGCGGCTATGCTAACCCATTTCTCCAGATGTATGCATTGAACGTGGCCGGTCCAATCCCATTTGTGCCTAGCGGTTTTTTTGCCTACGTCAGCAATGCTCATTTTAGAGCGCAGCATACTATTTCTGATGCGGTCGGTCTTTTTAACACCAAGAATGCTGCGCTCCATAGCGCGTTGGCAAGTCTTCAGTTTGGACTTCTGAATCTCTTTGAGTGACCGTTTGGACACTGTAGGTTAGGACAGACAAGATACACTTGTCGAAAAGTTTTCGCTTCAGTGACAATGGAAGGTTACCCTTAATTAGGTCTTTCATGGACCAGTAGCTCTTCCAAGCGTTGGTGACCCGGCGTTCGACTTCTTTGCCTTGTCTGTTTCTGAAAGAGACTAGCTGGTCCAAGTAAATATAGTGTATACTCTGTCCGTCTACCTCGACCCTACGTTTCGTGCTGTTGGTCATCACTTGGGTCTTTGCACGATTCAGTTGGAGTCCAACCTTTTGGCTTGCGTCACTCAGGTCTTGGAGCATTAGCTGTAGTTATGTGGCAAAAGAAGCAAAGAGAACAATATCGTCGGCAAAACGAAAGTTTGATAGCCTCTTGTTGCCGACGACTATTCCCCTAGCCTCGCAGGAGACCGCTAGGCTCTTAAAAAAGAAATACTATAAGCACCTGCAATGAATAGCTTAAGCACTATGAGGATAACTTTACAATGACTCTTTATCTTTATCTTTTATCTTTATCTTTTATCTTTATCTAATGACACCGAAGACACATAACTCCTTACCAGGTTTAAGTGACATATTTTCATTACTGTGAATGTCGCCGGTGTCCGGTGTCTAATAAAAACCCGTTGCCTGTTATTTTTTAAAAGCTAACTATTTTATCAGGAGGTTTGTATAAGTAATTTATATGTACTAATACCATATTTTCTCACTCATCGTACGAAGCCAATAACCGCTCTAAATGGAGAGAGATTGGAGAGGCGTATGCCCAACGGTGGGCGAACACACGCTGATGAAGAAGAAGAAGAAGAATACCATATTTTGTCACTCAAGGTACACAGACTATGGTAAAGGTGCTTATAGAAGGTAAAGATGCCACGTCGGACTGTAGCTATGTGAAAAAAAATTGAGTGTTAATAGTGGTGTTGTCATGTCTCTGACAGTTTTCAATTTTTACAGTGCTATGAGGTATTGAAAATTCATCCGAGACTCTGTGAAAGCAGCTTGTAACTGGCCGAGGAACGTATTCAGTTTTTGGATTTTATCTACAATTTCATTCCACTCAACCTCGCCTGATTTCTTATTCTTGCGCCCCGGGCATACTGGGTATGTAAATGCGCATCTAATAGCGCCGCACGTCTTTAATATGGCTGATTTAATTTTATGAGCCGAGTCTCGTCGTAAAAGCCAAGGAAGATAAACCACTTCCTGGCGATTAGCTTTTAAATATATAGCACACATATTTATATGGCACAAAATAAAGAACATCTTTCACAAAGTCAACAAGTTAACTGAAAATACATATCAAACGCGTCGATAAGGAAGTTAACCGCTAAATATTATTATGTTCTGCTACTGAATCGTTTTCGTGATAGGTACATTGCAAATGCGGTAAAGGACCAAAAGTAAAATGAACAATGCAGTAGGAGCGCGATGTGGCTGCAGAAAGCGTGCGATGCCTAGCGATATCACCACATTCAGTGTGGAGGTGGCGAATTGTGCCGGTGTAGCAGGAAGACGTGCCACTTTATCCCGAGCGGGTGCGGTGCGGTAATTCGGCGATATCATATCACCCGTTATCTGCGGCCTCGTGCAGCGAGCGAGCCATGTCCGGCACAACGGCGCTAAGTGGGTTAGTAAGCTAGATAGATAGTTGGCTGCTCGAATGTAGAGCGTAATAAAGTCGACTAAGGTTGCAATTCGTGCAGCAGTCTGCGGGCCCGCGGCGGTCTGTGTCGCGGTGCGTGTAGTGTCAGCCCGGAGTTTTTCGCGGCATGTCGAGTGGCGGGCGGCGGGGGTGTGCGGGGCGGGTAGTGCGGGGGTAGAGACACGACTATCGCATTAGCGGCGCTGTTGACACACCCCTTCAGCCGCCGGCTCCATAAATCACACATCCTGCCGAATAACTCTTTCCGCTGATATATTAAGACAGTCTAACGCGCGATCACCGCGACCTCGCCCCGCGCGCCGCCTACCCCGCACCCCGCACCCCGCACCCCGCCGTACGAGTGCCTAACCATGCTCGAGTAGAGCTTCAATTGGCTCAAAAAGCAAAGCATCACAATTATTGTCTTATGTAGCCGGACCACATTATCATTATTTTCTGGGTTATATGGCGATACTTCTGTCATTTGGTTTGTATGTACTGTCAGAGCTGTCTGAAACAAATTAAGTATTGTCATAGGACTTCCGTCCGAGACGCAGGGTAGCGCGGCCGTTTTGAGAATCGTTTTTTGTTTTATGCTCATTTTAGTAGTTCAGTGTGTATTATTGATAGCTTACTGTGCGGTGATATATATACAAGTGTGCAGCTTATAAAGAATTAGTCTCATAACACGTGTAGCCACTCTTTAGTTAGACGGACGGTTATCCTGGCTGGCCGCCACGTTGCTTATATTTTATTAAAAGTAATAAAAGTGTGATTAACGTCCTATACTCGACATTGGCGAAATTCCCATTGCTTTAGACAAAGGCAGGAAGCCATTACCTATATAAAACCAAATATCTATCTATATAGATTCACAGATTTTGGAAAAAAAATGATTTGATGCCAAACGATCCTGTTTCGAACAATGAAAAGATCCTAACAATGCAATGCAACTCCTGTGTTGGACAACGACACCCTAAAATTAAATAACCTTTTAGGGCACCACACTATCCGCCCTGCCTGAGTCCGTAATTAATGTTCTGAGTATTGACGCCAGCTCTTGTCTACTAGGTTCATCTGTGGCACAGCCAGTCGGACTTCCTTGTAACTCGTAACGAGCAATACTTATAAAAGAGAGAGCGATAATTGCATGACTGTCAGTAAGTTAGCGAAGCCCGTCATTTCCGAAAGCTCCTCCGACGTAGGACAAATACCTGCCCGCTCCCTCCCACCCGCCCCTTGCGCTCCGTTAAGCGTAATAACATTTCATTTCCTCGAGTTGCGGCGATACGGCTCGGCTTCATATCTTATTTTGTAGAGGCCTATACAATTTGTATATAATCTCCGACGGTTTGTTTTAGCCGTCGAGCCGAGGGATGGATGATGACAGCGAAAAATTCAATTATTCAGTAAAAGATAAGTCTCCGCAAAGAGCGTCTTCAAGGAGAATGAGTCCGCGCGCGGCGGGAATACTTTATTTAATTTACCTCTCATTCATAGCTAAGTCATGCATATTCAGGCGCCGTCGCAGAGGATCGAGAAAACCTTGGAATATACGTGCCGAGGAGCGCGTCCGAGATACAACCGGCCAATCAGCGCCGCAACAAAATCCTTCATCAGAGATCCATTTAATTGCATCAGAAACTAAGTCGCGACGCGAAGGGCGGCGCTCGGCTCGTCGGCATCCATTGTCTCGGCCACATTAACCCTGCATATTTTATCCGCGAGGCTGAAGTTGTAGCGTCGGCCGAATACTTGGCGAGTTTTGCAAAATGTATGACGCAGCTGCTGGCGTAGATTCCGGCTCTTAGGTTTATTAGTCTCGGTATGCGGGGGTATCGGGACTGACCCGTGGCATTCAGTGGTACTACTGTACACGGGTCGGGGCGATGCAAGCGCCATAAACCATAAACATTTATGGAAAAGGGTTGTGTTAACGATGTTGATGTCATTGGTTTTCTTTCCAACTGATATTTTCCGTGCAACGCAACATCACATCTCAAAAGCCTCTCCCTATTACGTTGCCTCATAATCCACCTTTTGCTTCTTTATGTGCTCCAGATGTACACGTTTATGAGCCTTTTACTAATGTGGCAAATAATGCTAGTAACATTTGTGTCTCGAGCTTAAATTGAAGGAGCCCTTCTGGGTTGTAGTTAGGACCTCGTTCGGGGAGTAGGTAGGTAGTTAACAAGTGAGGACGGAGTCACGTGCTTGTACAATGCTTTGGTTAGAAGCAGTTGGAGGCGTCAGCGTTAATTTGGAACCCACGAGTCAACTTATATTCTACTCTTGGAAAAGGTCCAAAAGACGTTCTTAAGAATGTACTACAAAAAGTTGTATGGATACTATCCGTTCCTGTATCCTACTAAATTTATATTAGGAACCCTGGCCTTCAATTCTTTAGAAGTGAGGCGCAACTTGAGCCTTCTACTTTTTGTATGCCGTGCTCTTCGCGGGGAATCTGATTGCCTTGAACTGGTAGATAGGGTTGAAAGACTTTTTGTGCCTGATATTAAATAACAAAAATATTACCCTCAGGTCGCGTCTGCATCCCCTGTTAGCAATGCCATCGGCGCGTACGGCTGCACATAGGAACTCGTACCCTGGACCTACTGAATGCGCTCCTGACATCTACACCAGAGTGTGACCTGTTGGCGTTGCGATGGGCGAATATCATGTCATGAGCGCTTGATATTTTGCGAGCGGATGGATAATAGGCAGTCAAGTATGTTCGCATGATAATTTTTTATTTATATTTATAGTAAGTACCTAAATATATAGTTTGGCAGTGTATTAGTGATAAGACTGTAATTCTGTGTAAACTTAAAATAAACAATAAACAACAATAAAATTTCGAAAAATTTGTAGCATTAAATGAAGTTCGTGAAGACCGGACATGGCCAATGATCTGTAATAAGTATTATTATTTTTTCCACTCTGTTAGAAAGCTATTCTAGCCCGTCCCCATCACAGCTCTTACGCTCTGATGGTATAATTCCGAATAGCGCTTGGTGAAATTCAAAGACAATCATAAAAATGAGCACCTAACAACAGAACTCGAGGAATCACAAATATTGTGCTTGTAGAATAATAATGTTTCTGATTTGGCTTCGGCCGTTAATCTCTTCCATACATACATGTATATGATTATATGTAGTTAAGAGCAGAAGGAATCAGATATCATTAGAGGTTGCCAGATGCCAGATGCCAGGACCCCGCCCCTGGCCCCGTGGCGCTAATGCACATTAGATTAAATTCCGTGTGCGAGTGTTAGTACATACCTCAATGGAACAATGACGTGGCTGCATTTATGCCATTTATTCTTTAAACATTACTTGATTTGATACATACATACAACATTAAAATGCTTCGGGGAGTTGTTTATTAGAATGTTCATGGCTTTATTTCAACAAATATCAATCAATAAATAGTTTTACTTAATTGAACAATGTAAGCAATCAAAGCAGCATTAATATGTATAATATTTTAATGATGCCATTTGGGTGTGTTCATGGTGTGTTTATAGAATACAATATAGCTAAGCACGAAGGGGTAGGTACAATTATCATAGAATGAGGTCGGGAGCCACAGCACAGAAACGTCCGCGCGGGGATGATTGTGCTCGAGTTGGAGGGATTACAATCAAATTTCGAAACTAATTGAGCATTATCTGCAAATCGAACAAATCAAATTTGGCGGATAGCGAATGTGGAGTAACACTGTGTTGGCGTGCCCATGAATATGCATGTGAGTTGCGCATGCAAACCGCTTGTTTGAGCGGTGTCCATCGCGTTGTCACTTATTTCTGTATTGTCACTGACAATTATATTAACGTGCTTTCTGTTTGCAACTAATGTGATTTAATACTTACAGAGTATACGAATTAAATTCACACATTCAGCGAAAAATTTATAAAAATAGCTCGCTGATATGGCGGTGCACTTACGTTAAAGTCGTTAAGGCCATTCCTCGATTCGGACAAGCCACGCCCATCCGTTAGAGACACGTTTAAGGCTCCCGTGCACGAAAGAAAGAGATGCAGTGCTCTTAAGGATCAGACTTTTCGACCAAACTACGATAATACGATAAATAAGCGAATCTATAAATTTTGTCTAATGTTGCTTCTGTGACTTTTTACATAAACCAGAATACCATATTTTTTACTTAGTTATATTGCTTAATCTCTTATAGTTTACGTAAGCTAAGAAAAATAAGGGGAAAAGGGACCCAATTTCGGATTTTTTTTCTATCGACGCAACTTTCAGCAGTCGTGTTTCGGCTTGTGCCAAAAACAAGAGTATACCGGGTGTACAATCCAAATGGGTCAGTATGGAGAAGTCGGAAACTATGAGAGATAGCGAGATCTGTTCTTAGGAACCATGACGTCGATTTTAGATTTAATAATAATTACATTCAAACTTTTTTATTAACTCTCATACATAACCGGGAATCGAACCTGGTCAAAATCAATGTCATCAGCCCCTTAAACGGAGGGAAAATGCTACTCCGTGGAAAATGCAATCAGGATCGAGATGCTAATCTAGTCAAACTGCTTAGAATGGCCTCGTAGATTTGCACACAGAAAGTTTACATTTGTGTAAATAAAAGCTCCGGAGCGGTGCGCGCGCGTCGTGGCGCTGCCGTCGCATTATGTATTTATGTTCGGATTAATGGCGGCGGTTATGCTAACGGCGAAATTAATTCAAAATACGTCGTTTAGGCGCGGGCGCGGCGCAAACCATACAATATTCACGCGTCCCCCGCCTGGTAGTGAACCGCCGCCTAAACGCCGCGCCGAGAGCCCGCGATTACTGCCGCTCATATTTATTAACTTTTAATAATTGGAAGTTTTCGGCGGCCTTCTAGTTAACCCGAGCAAGTTGGTAAACTAATTAAATTACGACTTTCACGATCGCTCACCGGGAATTTAGTCAAATTAATATTCGCACATCACATTTGGGCACTTCGTTACTTTAATCCGCACTGGCCCAGAGAAGTGCCACTTACATTTATAAGTGCCAGCGTCGCCGAGTGCCGGAGAGACTCCGCACATACTTGTTCGACTCTCCTAAACTATTAACGACCCCATTAAGTGCTCATCGCTTGACTTCAGCTCGTGTATAGTTTAACACTCATTAAACAACGCCGATTCATGTAGTGACTGTAATTAAGCTCGAATTACGTAATTACTAAAGCGACAGGCGACAAATCAATCGGAGGCGGAAGAGGTATATAGGTACACTCGCTCCTGCGATCAGTTTAGTAGAAAGCCTCGCCACACAGCGCTGTACAATGGATGTGAACTTTAATTATTGTACGTTGGGAAATAAACGTGAAACAATGATAGTGTGACGGCGGCTGACCGCAGGCGGAATGCCGCGGCGGTCGCCGGCGCCGCAGCACGCCGACATAGGCCGACACACGCCTCGGCCACTGGTCCTAGCTTACAAGACATTGGGCCTTTCCTGGCTCGGCCGTTTGATATAATTATAGAGTTATTGCGATTTCTTGTCATAATATAACATTGAAGACCTGGCAAGTAACTTCCTATGTACTGTAGATATTAGATAAGTCCATCACGAGCCATACTTTTTAAGCCAAGGTGTGGGGTTAGTTGAGTCAAGGCTTGCCTTTTCTTGGATCTGATAACTTTTAACTGCGAAAGTAGTTAGTATTGAGTGCTTGCCGACCATGGCGCCAATAATTTTATTTTGGGATCTCATTTATTTTCGTGAGATAGACAAAAGCAAATTTCTTAAGTAAATAATTATAGCCTACATGCTCATTAAGACTGTGTCGACCGACCGTACAGTAGCGCCCTCATTGGGGGGATTGTATTTCCTCATAAACGAATCAGTTTCTGTATAATCCCTCATGTTAAGTTGTAGTCCTACAAATTCCGCAACTTTTGGTCTTTGTTACATAGTTGCATTTTGCGTATTTTTTGCTTCAACGGCAAATCGTGGTTATTTTTTCCGTTTAGGTGATGAAGGCAAAAGTAAGTAATATATCTAACACTGTATCACATACATAGTTCATAAGTTGCGGAATTAGTAGGACTACAAATTGACATGAGCAATTCAATTATACAGAAATTGATTCGTTTATTAGGAAGCACAATCCACTAAAAGGGCACCCTTTACTGGACTGGACGGCCGACGCAGTCTTAACAGTAGTGGTTGGGTGGTGGTGAACGTTGCAACGTTTTTTCTTGTTTACTTATGCAATTCTCAACCGGCATAAAACAAATTCAGCTTTCTAAGAACTCGGAAAGTACAACTAAAGTAACTATTCTATAATTTTTGTATTCAAATCCGCCCCTGTAGGTACTTTAGAGCTAAAGTTGTAGGTATCATTTTTTTCCATTGTATGCCCATAAAACAAAGGCTCTCTACTGAATTTTAGATGTTCAGCTCCATAAATAGTTCGGTCAGTGTCAGTGAGTGAGTGGCCAAATCGTCGTATTTCTAATTCATAATGTTTTTTTATCTTTTCTAACTGCATTTTATCATGTGAAATTTAGGCTCTTTGGTATTATCTGAAACAAAATTATTAAGGTTTGAAAATAAGACGAAACGATCCGAGAAAAGGTAGTGCCCTGCGGTATGTTTGTTCCTCGTGACTCTTGACTTGACTACGGGTAATAATAAATAAAAACTAATTATTTGATATCGAATATCGAAATTATTACCGGACATTTAAGTCAATCTAGATACCGTGTATGTTCCTACAGCACTACGATGAGTAAAGAGGGGCGTCGTCGAGGACTTCACTACAATCTCATCTCGGCTGCGTTGGGTCGCTTGAAGGTCACCCCTCCGCAATTAACGCGGCGGCTTTGATGTCGCCTGCCAGCTGTTCAACTTTCACTACAATCGAGTCACTCCTTCTCCCCCTCCCCTCTCCCTACTCGGCTCGTTACCGGAAACTCTCCGCTGAAGGGCTTACTTAAACAACTAGGACCTCGCCGAACACCGACCGGGCCACAGACCGTAAAAACTTTACTGCGACGTATAAAAACGCTATAGAAATGTTATGCTTGCGTTTTTTTGCGCAAGAACAACAAAGGCGATTGAGAAAAAGGACGGGTAGTGCACATTTTCTCCCCAATCGTAAAGCGACCGATTTTTATCCACATACCCCAAAAATTTAGTAGACTACCTATTAAATCCAAATCTAAAACCAAAATGATTTTTGGACATTAATTTCATTACCTTAGCAAATTTGATGTACTATATTATAAAATATGAAATATTTATTGCTAGAACATAGTTTTTACATCGGTGGTCTTATACTAAACAGGTGTCCTTAGTTCCACCTTAAAATAGGCATGCAATGTAAAGTAGAGCAAGCAGCAAGCAAGCAAGCAATTTCTATACAATAAAGTCAGTAAAATTATAAGAGCAATAAGCTAGGTATCCACATTATTAAATAATGTCATATTAAAAATTATATAATGTCAAGTTCAATTTTATAAAGAGATTATAGTATACAACAAAAAAATAAGAACATTATATGTAAAGATTACAATAGGTAGGTAAAATTAAACTAGCTACAAATAAAACTACTTAAAAATAATGAAATAAATAAACAACATAACTAAATGTCGATATTACAAATTATGGACAACAAAAACAAAAACAACAAAACAATAAAAATGGCTTGATTATTGATTCTCGTCGGACATAAATAAATGGCTTGATTATTGATTCTCGTCGGACATAAATAAATGCCTCAACTCAACTCGACAGCGAGTAATAACATTTTGATAATAGCCATTTATAGAGGGCACTTTTAAACAATCTTGTTTCGCTATCTAGTACCTACACATTTTGGTAATTTACGGTAAATGACGATTACCATGTAGAATTATTAAGGTATTTATTTTTAAATATATCTTTTCTTTTTTCTTTACTTTCAGGTTTCACAAAAATATAGTTAACTCGGAAATGAAGCTCAAAATACATATTCAAATCACTCTTTATTTAGTTGTAACATTTACAGTAACATAATTAACGACAAATTATTTAAATTCAACTTTCATTCAGTTACAATTGGCCATTTACGTTACGCAAGTTTAACGTAAGTAACAATCTTTCCTATTGGCTACAAGAGCTCGAAACAGATATGCCCCGTGATTCGATTGGCCTCGTCTCGGCTTACATTACCTTAACTATTTATAAAAAAAAATTGCAATTTTCACTCGGCGAGACGTTTTGAGTATTTGTACGAGCTTTTGCGGGTCCTGCGACATTAATGAAGGTACTTCCCCTTTTAGTTACTTAAGAAGTGATTTTATGACCGTAAGAAATAAAACGGTTTTACCTGGGCTGGGCGAGTAAGAGAGCGAGTATTAAAGCAAACTGAAGCTCGGTGTGCGACATAAAACTCCAGCGAGGTGGCAACGGAATCATAATCACTTTACCGTACGAGCTCTCGTCTCGCGTTCATCAAAGGGAGTACTCGTAAACCCGCTCGTAAAGCGGCGGGGCGGCTGCCGGCTGCGCCAGTGCTTCCACCGCCGCCGCACCGCGCCGCGCCGTGTGTCGAACTACTGCTAGTTTTACCACAATTTACATCCTATTTCTTAACCCCGCTCGCTTTAATGAAATACGTTTAAGACGTTTCTTACACCGTAAAAATACTATCGAAAGTAAGTAATAATACTACTAGTCCGCCTCGAACTGAGAACTCGCGATTTACTTGCAAACGAGTTGACCAATATAACAAGACCCTTCGGAGGATTTTTTTTCTCCTTCTAGCTCCATAACCACTTGATCGATCCTGCTCATATTACAGCCCCAAAAAAATTCATAAAGATCAGAAAAACGTTACTAAAGTTATCGTCCGACAAACTATCGAAATCAAAAAGCCATCCAAATGCCGAGACGTCCCAGTAGCCAGGTGACAGTTCGGTCTGGAGTTGTTTGTAAGAACTCACTTCGCTTATGCTCCGCGAGTTCGACTATATCTTACGAAAATCTATTATTTTTATTGATGGTTTAGTTATGGGGCCCACCCACTATCAGTCGGCCTGACGATATTGGCCTGTCAGTTGTTCGGAGCTGTCAATTTTTATTTCTAACTGACAGGCCGATATCGTCAGGCGGACTGATAGTCGGTGTGCCCCCTTCCCTTGGTAATAGCGGTTTAGGATAACGGAAACGATTTCCAAATCACGAACGGTTTTTTTTAATTATTATTATTTGTGTCCACTTGTGTTTTGTCCATTTTGAAAATGTTTATCGAGTCTATTTTTAAAAGAGTTCACTGAGGGTGCACTGATCACTGATTCGGGCAAACTGTTCCACACTTTCACTACGCGGTTAGACAAGAAGTGTCTTCTGGGGTTGCTGCTACTACTATGCGTCCGGTGCAGTTTCAGAGAGTGCCCTCTCAGTCTCACATTCATGTTCCGGGTGAAAACATCACTTATTGCGGGTACACAACTTTAATGTCAAAGGGTTATTACAGGGTCGAGGACTTTATGACAGACATATATGCATGGCCCAAACCAGAATCTATAAAATCATCTAGCATTTAGAGGACACAGTTCAGGTAAGAACAAATATCAAACGTATTGCGAAGCAGTCAGATTTGGATTTTATTTTGTCATGTCTGTCTCTCAAGCTGTTTTGATATGCCTTCTTTAAGAACTACGCATTATTGTATATAGTATCTTTAATGTATTAAATTAGTATTACTGTTTTGAAAAAATAAGTCCCGCCGAGTTTCTTGCCGGTATTAAGTAATACTTCTCGGGTCAGAGGTGTAGGGTTAGAACCGGTGGTAGTTTCTTTTTCTCTCTGACGTTATGAAAGTGCATTGTAATGTGCCTAAATTGAAGAATAAATATCTTTTATCTTTTATCTTTATCTTTTTAGATTGTAATGTCCTGTAAGAATTTTATATGTTTCTATCAAGTCATCGCGTTGCCTCCGCTGCTCCAAGGTTGTTAGATTGTTAAATTGCAGCTCAAAGCTAAGGTTCTGTTATTGTTATTTTAGAAATGGCAGTGGATAGCAGCCGCGGGCGTGGAGCCTGCCGCTCGGTCCCCGCGGGCCAAGTTCGGCCAGCGCCGCCTCAATTATTCGATAACAGTTCCACAACAACTGTCGGCAACTTCGACCGCAGCCGGCAGCCCGGCACGGCACTCCTGATACCACGCCACCTTTCACTTAGGCTTAGCTTTGATCGATCCCCGAGACTTGCCCGAGTACCGGAGACTATTTATAAGTACGTAGTTAGTATTCGAATGCTGCAGACCGGCAGAACGGAGCTGTGGTCTATATACCGCCTCACATACTTATGTATAAAACAGAATGCTACAATTATTTAGTTTTATAAGTAGATTTTAGGGTATTCATATATTATCAATAAATGTATAAAACCATGGAGACAGCCGTCAACGAACGGCCGCGTGCCCCATAGTTACAATTCTTAAACATAATACGTAGGTACATAGGTAAGTATATATGCCTTCTTTGCACAGCGTACACGGAAAAAAAAGCTTCCTAGATATTTTCATTCCAAGACATTATTATTTTCTTGGAAATATTTCCTCGTGACAAGTATTTATTTCCTTTACCAAAAATATGCTGATTCTTCGCTTAATAAAACCACGTTTTCTTAAAATAGAAATAAAAAATGTATTGTTTCAAGAGTATATTGAGTAAATAAGAGAGATTGTACTTTAATCAAACAAGTATTATCTCAGGTAAAAGAAAAATAGAAAATCTGTAAGAATATATTCGCTTCGTTATATTTAAAACTTTAATTTATTTTCGTTAAAGGAAATAAATGCTTGTCACGAGAAAATATTTTCAACATAATATAATAATGTCTTAGATTGAGAATGTCCCGGAAGCTTTTTTTCCGTGTGCATGCGCAGTAATAATAATAATAAAATACTTTATTGCACACTACAAACATAAAAAAAAGAGTAATGATACAACAAAGAGAATCTGACATCGTAGGTAACAACAGGCGGTCTTATCGCTAAAAAGCGATCTCTTCCAGACAACCTTCTTAAGTCGAGACGGCGATCAAAATACAATGTAACGTCAAAAAACTGAAATAAGTAGGAAAAAGAAACTTATATAATAATAAAATACATATACTACAAATAAATAATCAATAAAGAAAATAAACTACTTAAATTACCACATACAAATAATAGATACAAATATGTATAGGGTATACATACAAATATAAACATGACAGGGCAGCTTCAAAATAAAGAGTAAGTACCAAACAGGACTAGAATTATGGAAGAGATAAATAATAATCTTTTAATTGGGATTTAAAAATAGGGAGTGATTTAGCACGTATTACCTGAATAGGCAGAGCATTCCACAGCCGAACAGCGCGAAAACTGAAGGAATCACTGAAAAACTTTGAAGAAGAAGCAGGGAGAGCAAGAAGCAAATTTTGAGAGCACCTAAGAGAGGAAAGAAATTTAAACCGGGCTTTGAGATAGTAAGGAGTATTGAGGTGAAACAGCGTGGCATAAAGGAGAGAAAGAATATGTAAGTTACGACGTAAACGAATGGGTATAACCACTTCAGCTGCACCCGATAGCTCAAAATGTGATCAAATTTGCGCAATCCAAAAATAAACCTTATGCAAACGTTTTGAAGGCGTTCGAGTTTATTTAATTGCTCTTCAGTAAGATCTACATAACAGATATCGGCATAATCTAAAATAGGCAAAAGGAGAGATTGGGCAAGCGCAATTTTAGTGGCGAGAGGCAAAAAGTTACTAAGCCGTCGCAGGGAACGAACAGTCCCAACCCAAAGATCTTTCTGCTCACCTCGTTCATCTGTGGAATCCACGAAAGGGTTCTATCGAAGATCACACCCAGATTCTTAACCTGATTAGAGAAAGGAATCGATTTTATAAAAATTGAAAAAAGGAGAGGGCTCAGCACACCACCCTGCGGTACGCCAGACAGCGTGTCACAATAGGAAGAGCGGGAGTTATCTACTTTAATACGTTGCCGACGACCCCCAAGATAGCTGTGGAACCATTCAATAGCAGCCGGTGATACGTTGAGAGATCTCAATATACCCAACAAAATATCAAAGTCAACGGTATTGAAAGCGTTGCTAAAATCTAACAACGTCAATACCGTTAGCTTCCGGTTATCCAAACCTGATCGGATATCGTCTGAAATGTTAATTAAAACGGTGACAGTGCTATGACCGGAACGGAACCCTGACTGGAGAGGATTTAGAAGAGAGTTCCTATTGATGAAGGACGTTAATTGGAGTTGCACAAGACGTTCTAGGACTTTGGAAAGAAACGGTAGGATGGATATGGGCCTAAAATCAGAAAAAGAAGACAGGTTGTTTTTTTTGGAAGAGGAATGATGTCAGCATCTTTCTAGGAGTTAGGAAAACTACAGGATGAGATAGAACAATTAAAGATGTCTGTGATAATGGGAACGAGAAGGTCAAGGAGAGGGATGATCATATTGCGGCCCACGCAGTCGACACCGATAGCATTTAATGTTATTGATGAAATATTCTTCTCAACGTTACTGACAGAGAACTGAGTAAATGAAAAAGGGGAGAACTCAGGAGTTGGAGAAGAAGAAAGACAATGGAGGGTGTGAGACTTAACTGGGTCGCTAAAAGTAGTCGGAGTATGGCTTCTTTATCAAACATTTATGATCAGTGTAAAGAATGTGTAGAGACATTTTCATGCGTAGCGTAAGTGAGCGCGAGCAAGTACTTGGAAAGACTCGTGCTGCTATTTATTAGAAGTTAATCTCAACTTCAGGCCGTCGTTCTCAGGGACCACCAACGTCACTCTTGAAACGACTAAGTAAATTTTGAAGCTTTCAAGCTTGTTGGTACTATACAATGAATTCCCGTTTTACGATTAAAATAAAATTGCGATGCATTGTTCGTCAACGGAAAGCGTCGTCGTTTATTTAAATTCGATTCTTCTTATTAAATTATTCAGCGAGTAACCAGAAATCTTGTTTAAACGCCAATTTGCATAATTGTCGTTGAAAACACAGTTCCCGATTTTCCCGACTTGAGATGTTGAAGCGGCATGCAGAGCAGAGGTAGTTGAATATGCGCCTGGATGAATGTGAGCCTCGGAGAGCGGTGTAATATAAAATATGAAATAGTGTCGACTCAAGTGCAGTGTGCACATATAAAGTGCAGCCGCTCGTGCTGGGCCACCGCCACCGCTCCGCCGCTGCCGGGTGAGGGTGATCCAAACACATACTTACGTTACGCCTAAGTATATGGAACGACAGTTACAATCTACGTATGAATCTGTTTTCACACTTTTTTGGGATTCGGTACATTATTTCTCTCAAATTATTCGGAACTAGGTAACTAACTATAATATGTAACATGTAAAATGTGAGAAAATTTCGAAATGCCCTAATTTAAATTACTACAGTTAACATAAATTCGGGCATTTCGAAGTTTCCTATGATCAGGCAAAAATAATTAAGTAAGCATTATTATTCCTTACTTATTTATCTATGGCTCAGGTTAGGATGCCCGTCCCCTCTCATCTCATCTCTCACCGCAAAAGACGCTTTCCATAATTTTTTTTTAATTATGTTCGACAAAAACAACTTTTTTATTGTCTTCTTAATGCCTCAGAGTGGATTTTAATTTGATCGCTGGGCGGAGGAGGGAGCTAATTCTCTTGGCGACCATGGCCATGTAAACAGAGGGCGGGTGCGTGTGCCGCGGGGGCTGCGGGGAGGGATGAAGAAAGCCTTCTTGCCTAATATTATCGCGTTATTTATGGGCGGGATGAGCCGCGGCCGCGACGCAGCGGGATCAACCCATCAACGGCTTTACCACTGAAATATTGGCAAACTTCACTTCAACCGCAATGCTGCCATATAGCTTTCCTTTTACCATTCTTCAGGCCGCGAGATCGGCGTCAATAAAATATTAGACATTTCAACAACTTGACTCCGAATATCGGAATGTTTTATACTTTTTGGCTGTTATTAATAGATGTGCGGTGAGTACTTCGCCCGAAAACTAAGTAGGTAGTTAGTAAAGAAAAGAGTAGCTTTGCGTTTTCCATCCCGCGCGGCGCCGGAGAGACCTTTGTCTCGTGGCATGTGCCAGGCTATTACTAATAAATGAGTTTTCCATTTCGTCGGTCCCCGGTATAACCTTTTACATTATAATTAGATTAAAGAAGGTCCTTGTGTGAGTGCGGCGTGACAGCGACCCATGTTACCGCGGGCGCGGGATAGTTTCTCGCGGTCATTTGTCGCCGTCGCCGTCGCCGTCGGCCCCGGCCCCGGCCCCGGCGCTGCCCGCGCGTACTTGCTTGTCTCAATCGTTACTTGTTATTGTAGCCGCCGCCGCCGTGATCTTTACTGCCACTGGCTATCCCCCATTCTTCTCTTTTCTTTCTGTTTGTTCACTGTCAACACTCGTTCATTTTCGGTCACCTATTTAATTGCATGTTGATTGACTTTTGTTTATCTCGATATATTGACTTAGTTAAAAACGAGCCAAGTGCGAGTTGGACTCGCACCCTAAGGGTTCCGTACAATACACAATATCAACAATCACCAAATTCAATTGAGGAACAAACTTTGAATTTGCAGTGAAATGATGTTGTCTCCATTTATCGACATAGGTCGCAATTATTTTACGCGATTTTTTTGTGATATTTGGACTTTTTCCCTTAATTGTGCTGTAAGACCAAAATTTAATATTTAATATTCTGGGAGTAATACAGGATTCATTCAGGATAAAACTTCTTCGTCAACGCAATTCAACCATACTGCCATTTAAGGTTCATTTTGTAATACTTCGCAGGAGAATGAACATTTAGGGTACTATGGTACCCTATGAATTCATGATGATTGATTTTTTACAGTTTCAAGGGACCGCAGACATAAAATTAAGTTTGATGTTAATTTGAACTGAATACCTCCATGTATTACTGAGAAAAAGGCTCTTGACAGACAGACAGCCGCGTAACAAAGTGATTGTTTGATGAAGGTTTTTCCTCTTTAGGTACAGATCCCTGAAAAGACAAATGTAGACTGCGCAGGAGGTAAGTAAATAATATTATTATCTTATCATAGACCTTACCTACCTGGCTATCTACATATACATATTTACGATTGTTTTATTTTAAAACATGGTCGCCTTGCTGAATGAAACTAATGCCCGCATTGATTGTGCATAATACATACCTACTATAATTATGCACAAAAAAATGTTAACGCCAACGTAAAATAAATAAATATCTGCTGCAGTAGATGGCTACTCGTCCCACGCCCCGCACCCCGCACCCCGTACCCCGCAGACCTCGTAAACACCGTCTGCAAGAGAGTTATCTTTAAATAAACGCTACTGAATGATCGCCACCACAATGCCTTGTTAATTGACAAGTGAAGCCTCCTCTCAAAAAGACCATCTCCGGCTGCGCTGTCAGACCAGAGTAACACGTAGATACTGTTGAATACGTAGATCCTACTAAATGTGAGGGTCAAGAGAGGCAAGAGTCGAGCTGCGTCGAGTAGGAGCGGGGTGCAGAAAAGCGGGGTGTCATTAGAGACGGATGCAATCAGGGGCGGATGCTCGAGCCGAGCGCCCTCCGCGCCGCTTAGGCTATCGACGAGCATCGCGGGCACGAGTGCTACAGCCGCGAGCCGGCCGGGCACATGCCAGCGAGAACATTATCGTCCCACTCCCACCTATTTAAGCGGGACTATTCATTATTACACACCATGAGAATATACACTATTTTTTGTAAAAATATTTTTAATACTCGTATAGTCGCCATCAAATATATCGGAGCGGCCAAGGTACTCAAAAATATCTGAACATGCACTTTTTTGCCGTGACAATAGAGGTGTTGTTCAGATATAACATGACCACCTTGGCCGCTCCGATATATCTGATGGCGACTATACTTACTTTGACAAGCGGTTTTATTTAAAGTAAGTAAGTAAGTAAGTAAAATCATTTATTTGTGACGCTCACTACACTACAAATACATTGAAAGACAATATAACAATAAAAACAAAAAAAAAATGAACGTGCATCACAAAATGGACCCAAATCAGCATAATGCCAGCTTAAAAACCGGCGCTGGTCTTCCGTAGGTATTTGACTACATATGTTGCTTACTGCACGAAGATCCTGTCCCTGCAAGGTAATTACAGCCCGTGAGCTTTAAGAAGAACCTTCGGGAATCGGCGATTACACACGAAGGTAATATTGCACGGAAAAAAAAGACTTCTTAATATAAAGTAAATTTCGTCCATGCAAAGCAATAAAGTTTTAAATATAACGAAGCGAATAAGATTCTTAAATACATATTTCCTAGTTTTCTTTCAACTAAGATAATACTTGTTTCTTTGAAGAACAATCTACTCTTATTTTAAGTCGAAGTGTTTCTATCAAGTAGGTAAAGATATTTTACACTCTTGGTGTGAAACAGTATATTTGCTCATTTAAAAATCTTATTTCGTCATATTGAGAAATTTATGTTAAACTGAAACTTTAAAATAGTGTCGGCAAATGAATACGGTCTGAGACCAAAAACAATTGTATTCAATTTAAGAGAATAATTTAAGAGTTCTCGTCAACTTCGTGTGAACTATTGACATTGTTAAAAAGCTTATACCAGAAACTTCGTTTTTTAAGGGCTAAACCCAAGAAACGAAGTTTAATTAAAAAGAGGTAATACAATAATAAATTATGAATATCTCATACTCATAACTTATATGTAATTGTATTACCTAGATCTGTAATCGCTACTGCGAATTTCAAATAATCCTCTGCAAAACGCCTAGAGGGTCATGAAGATACGTTGAACAAACGTTACCGTGTTGTAACCTACACGCAGAGACATCTATTGGCGCGCAGTGTAACTAAACTAGCGCAAGAAAATATTTACTTGAGATAAGATTACAATGATTTTGTATAAAGATTAAAATAACTTTGTGCTAATAATTTAAAATTTCATTCGAAAGGAGTTGTTTGATCTAACGAAAAGAAAAATCTTCCTTACAAAGAAGAATTGATTTATGTGAAGAACACATTTGTGTTTAACCAGAGAAACTTATTTTGATTGAAATAAAATGCATTTTTGCTATGAAAACGATATTAAGTTCTCCCGAAATGATTTGAATTACTTGAATCAATTTCTCCATATCAACTTATTTCAAGTAAATACTCTTGAAACAATATATTGTTGTATTTCTATTTTAAGAAAACATGGTAATATATACTTGTCACGAGGAAATATTTTCAAGATAATATAATGTTTTAGATTTTTTGTTTTTAATGTTTTAGATTGAGAATAACCCGGAAGCTTTTTTTTCCGTGTGCTGCTCTGTCGTCCACTCGTCGCATAATGAGCGCTTGGCTTTGCGACGCTAATCCCAGAACTAGAGACCGAAAAACCTTTTCTCATACAAAACATTAAAAAAAAAACACTTAATTTCACATATTTGGCAACTCGTACTAATACTATAGTTCTGAAGTGTAAATGCCTATAGATTTAATGTACATAATGATACATATATATGTCGGCGGCCGGTCGTAAAACCCGCCACATCACGAATTTCCTAGGCATATCGAGATACGCCGCCATTTCATGATATGCCTAAAAGTTGGCCAGGAAAATCACGATGTGCCTGATAAACAATACGGCAGATCGATTAGAGCAACGCATTCGTCAATATTCCTAGCTATATGCCGGGCACATCGTAAAATAGTTTACATTTAGTAAATAGACACAATTTTAGCACTTGGAAATTTTTGATGATTTTTTTGCGTCAAGTTTTTCTATTACTGTATCGTGTAGAATATGTTATAATAAGCATCTTTTGTTATTCGATATTTTCCACTGAATTGAACGGCTAAGGAAATAAGGACACTAATAGATGAACATTTTTAAAGGCGTTTGGGAATATAATCACGTAATTAATTGTTGTTATAAGCAGAAACGTCTGCAAACGATATTTCAATTTTATAATTGAAAGGAATTAATTTCCATTAATTCCAAATGCAATGCAGGCGGTGAATTTTTCCATTTTTCCTTTCAATTATAATAATCACGTAAGACTGTTGTGTCACAGAGCCAAGATAGGTGCGACGACGAGCGAAGCGAGGAGGAGTGTGTTAGATGAACCGTGACCTAACAGAGCGGGAAGCCGAGCGAGCGAAGCGAGCGTACCTCGGCAGCGGCCGGCGAGTGCCAGAACCGACTAAATCTAATGTACAATATAATGAAAACAACATCCATCGAATTTTTGCAAAGTCCTAAAAACGGTGAGTATTAAACGATATGGCGGCGTTACATGAGATGCCTAGGAATTTCATGATCTGCTTCTAGGCAAATCGATGGTGAATTATGAACGATATGGCGGATGTCTCTTAGCCGAATCATGAAATGGCGGCGTTTCATGATGTGCCTAGGAAGTTCATGATCTGCCTAAACGTCTCTAGGCAAATCGTTAAATGGTGAATTATGAACGATATGGCGGATGTCACGCAGCCAAATCATGAAATGGCGGCATTTCACGATATGCCTAGGAATATCATGATGTGGCGGATTTTACGATCGGCCCCCGACATATACATTAAATCTATAGACGACATGTGGTTGATAATTAATTATATTTATACGTATTTGAAGTTTTTCAATAATCGACCTGTAAAAGATACGTATACACAGGGTGATCAATCCAAATCGGTCAGTATGGAGAAGTCAGAAACTATGAGAGATAGCCACATCTGTTCTTATAGGAAACATGACTTCGATATTAAATGTAATAATAATGACATTCAATCTTTTTTTTATCTCTCATGCATAACCGGGAATCGAACCTGCTCGAAGTCATGTACATGTGTGATGAATAACATCTTATTCATCAGATCACATAAGTTGTACATTAGTGATGACTGAAGTTGTATCGTGCGTGTCAAACGTGTTTTAAACTTACAATAGGTACGATACGACTCTTGCGCACTGTTCGCACTGAATCTTCCACGTGCTTGTCCCAGCTTTTTGCTCTATTGAGCCTGGGGTTCGCTAGGCAACCTAATCCAAGGAATTGGCGTAAGTTTTTACGAAAGCGACTGCCAATTGACCTTCCAACCCAGAGGGGAAATTAGTCCTGGTTTGAATTAGATCCGGTTTCCTCACGAAAAGCGACTGGTAAATATCCAATAATATTTCGTACCTACATAAGTTCCGAAAACGCAGTAGTAAGAGCCGGGGTTTTGAACCCGAGACCTTCGGAGTGAATGTCTGACGTCTTACCGCCAGGCTACCAGGCGGCGGCGGCGGCGGCGGCGGCGCACCTGTAGCGTTGCTACGTCGACTGAATTGCTACGACAGTAGCGTTGCTACGGCGTAGCGCTACGTAAAAAGCTAAAATGTTATCGAGTAGTTTTGAAATTTTACGTGAAATCGGTTATACTCGTAGTACATTACGGCAGAGGCTGGGAAAATACCCCACAGTGGCGGTGGGTCAATTTTTCTAAACACACTTGTTTTCACATACTTAATTACTTACTTATTACCGAAGTTGTCTCGAATAATATATTTCAAAACGAAGGCCGCAAACATTATATTTCCCGCTTATAACACTACAAATTAGACTGAAGATGTTTTGGTTTGTGACGCATAAACTAAAAGTGCATGACAGTACCAAGACATAAAATAAGTAGTTGTGGTTATATCAGTGTGCAGCATCGTCAGTGAAAGTGCGTGGCGGGGATGCGTGTAGGGGGGTGCGGAGCGCGCGGGGCGGGCGGGGGAGGGGGGGGGGAGCCCGCGGCGGTATGTGGGTCAGGGCCGGGCCGGGCGCGCCGCACCGACTCCGCGCGACACGACGCGACGCGCATACACCGTCGTCTGGAGAACACGCTGTACTGCACCGATTACTGCACGTGATGACGGATGCCGGGCACGGGGCAGCGCTCGGCAGGCGACACGTCGCGTGAGGTAATATCGGCGCTCGTGGTGCACCAGCCGGGTGACTAGCAGACGAAGCGCGGGCGCGCTGTCTCAGGGGGCTGACATACACTCATCAAAATAATGTTTTATCAGGTCAGACTGGAAAAAATACATTTAATATTATTAATAACAATAACTATTCAATAATAGGCACCTGCATAAACTAGTAGTCCGCCTCTAACTGAAAACTCGCGATTTACTTGCAAACGAGTTGACTAATATAACAAGAAGATTTTTTTGGCCTTCTAAGTTCACAACAGCTCATAAACGAACTCTCAAATTTTATGTATTTCTGCTACAACCCCAACAAATTTCATAAAGATCAGAAAAATGTTTATTAAAGTTATCGTCGTACAAACTCTCAAAATCAAAAAGCTATCGAAATGCCGAGACGTCCCAGTAGCCTGAAGTCGCTTCGTTTACACTCCGTTCGTTCGTTCGATTAACTGGGTAAGTATTTTACTAAAATGTTTGTATCACAAACATGCAGAACACGAGATACCTTGTAGCGTCCTTGTTCTTGTAACATAGCTATATTTCCTTGCTTTAGCAGTTTTTAATAACATAATCTCCGTACCTATAATTGACACTCGCCGGACGAAGGCAGAGCGTTTCAGATTATGAAACAATTGAGATTTCACTGAATGGTGAGTGTTTTTGAGAGTTATCGTTATACTAAGAGAAGGGTAATTAGCCATAATTAGCAATTAGCGTAATGAGTGTTTCAGTGATCATTAGAGGCAGCTTGCCGCGAGGGGCGCGGGCCGCGGGCCCCTGGCAGCTGCTCCACCTGGCGCGACGCCTTGTTATGCGAGTGTTGTACATTTGTTTGCATAGTTAATACATGTATGATATACAATCTTGGTGATGCCTGAATAAGTTTCCTAATTCAATGTATTGACCGCATACACCATGTTATTGTTTCTTTAGTAGAACCTATTAGGAATGTTCATTCTCAAAAATTCAGTAACATTCTCGGGAATTTCCGGAAACTTACACGAGAATTAAAATTAAATTTCCAGTTGCATTCCAACGACCAATATGACATTCTAACCCTGCTATGTATATTTATCCAACGAGTAGCGGTCTTTACACTCTTTACCCACACTAACCTCAATAGATTTACAGTGAAACAGGCAAACCCAAGCCACCACTTGCGTAGTAACAACAAGAACGCAGGCTGCCTTGCATCTGTGCTCCATGGTCTACCAAAAGGCAAGCGATCAGCTCATGTACTCGGCCCGAGCATATACAGAGTGGATTTTCTTTTTGGGTCAGTGAGGGCAGCTACCAGATCCCGTGCTGCTACGTGAAAATGGTCTTAGAAGACCTTCCCTCTATTTCAAATTAATGAAGGATCGCATTTACAGATTTTGGAAAAAAATTATGCCAATCGATTCCATTCCCGTTCAGTATCAATAGTTTCCATCGGGTCAACTTACGGTAATGTACCAAACAGCCACAAGTTGAAGAAACTTTTTCCATACATTTACTATGGAAAAAATGTGAAATTTTATTGACACACGGAGAGAAAAATTTTACTACAAATAAGTAATAAATAGTAATCCTAGGACAAGTAAACGTTTACTAAAAACAAGGAAACTTTTACCAAAAACAAGTAAACGTTTACTAAAAACAAGTAAACTTTACTAAAAACAAGGAAACGCGTACATGTTTTTAGTAAGCGTTTACTTGTTTTAAGTAAATTGTTTACTTGTCCTTGGAATTACTATTTTTTACTTGTTTCTAGTGAAAATTTCTCTCCGTGCATTTTCTAATCACGCTAACCAGTCCTGTTACATTTAAGGACAATAATACTGTATCAGGACATCACAGTCAAAGCATTCAAAGTAACAAAAAACGGGGATTTTAAAGCAGTAAATGTATGGAAAAAGTTTCTTCAATTTGTAGCTGTTTGGTTGGTACATTACCTACCGTAAGTTGCATGTGAAAAATAAAAGTTTTAATTTTCATGATAATGATGATGATGATGATTTCTTCCTGTTATCCCTCATTAGGGACATAGGGCTCGCAGAAGAGTTTTCCATTTGTCGCGATTTGTTTCATTTTCATACTAAATGTAATTATGGGAAAATGTTTCCCATACAAGCTTTTGATCCTGGATAGGAATGGGATCAAATGGCACTGGCAATAAAATTTCTCGCACCCTGTATGTTTTTCCAAAATCAGTAAATGCGATCCTTCATCAATTTGAAATAGAGGGAAAGTCTTCTAAGATCATTTTCACGTAGCAGCACGGGATCTGGTAGCTGCCCTCACTGACCCAATAAGAAAATCCTCCCTGTATAATCACCTGCCAAAGATGATTATGGATGCATCTTCCGTCCATAAATTCAAAATAAAATTAAAAAAATGGTTGTTGAAATCACAATTTTATGACCTAGACGAATATTTTTTAACAATTAATACTTCATACCTATTAATATTTAAATAAAAAGTACCTATATTATGACATAGGTACCTACAATTGTAATACGAGTATTCTTTATTGATATGTTCAACTATGACGTGTAACCTTATGTTATTAATAAATTTTTCATTTCATTTCATTTTATTTCAATGAGAACAATCCCTATGGGAATTATCAAAAAATGTAGGTGTTAAACTTGTAAATGAGACAGTCAGTTTTAAATAATTGCTAACGGCGGTGTCCTATCCAGCGACTTCCTGAATCATTTTTATTGGTCGTCAAAATTTACTTCTGAGAACATTCCGTAGGTTGTTATTTAGCGGCACAACTCGAAGCGTAAAAGTGTCTGCATGTTAAAGCCCGTCAAGTGCGCCGTAAAACCGTGTCTATACGGTATAAGTAGTAACTGTAGGTAATAGGTACCTAAGTAGCTGATGAGCGATGAAGATAGCCGCGGGCGCCGCGCGCCGGTGCAGCGATAGCACCGGGTGCCATTCATGACACACTACACTACCCATAGGAAGCAGAGTGCGCCGTTACTCACCCAGTATACTGTGGCCTCTGGTTGGTAACTATTATTACGAATCTAGCGGCCAAGTTACACAACCAACTAATCGTGTGTAGAAACCAGTTCAAGAATAGCGAAGGAGGTTCGAGGTGTAACGCGGCCGTAAAGCGCGCGGATGTGGCGCCGCGATACCGCTTATCGCGCGCGCCCCCTGCCCGCACCCGTCCCCGCCCCCGCCGCCGCCGCCGCCCGCACCTGACATACCACCTGCCGCTGCCGGCCCGTTCAGAATATCAGCACAGCAATTAGGCGCCGACGCGGCGACGGAGGGAATACGATTATCCGGCGATCCCGCGGGACGCCCCAGCTTTAATACTCTTTTTCAGTCTAACTTATACTCGTACTGAAGTAAGCAATTGAAATATTGAGTCTAGCTAATATGCGTCCTGGGCACAATTTCGTTATTATGGCCCTTGGCTGCTAAAAGGTTACCAACCCCTGGGTTAGCGCTGCCATAACCTACCCGCCTGTTGGATAAACATGTCGCCGACGCCGATGCCGACGCCGACGCCGACGCCGACGGCCGCGCTCTGTCGCCGCTCATGTGGACCAATTTGACTAAAATAAGATAAAAATACCAATTACTGTTACCAATTAACCACCCACACCCAAACTTTTGGTATTAAATTAAGGTCTAATAATATCCGTTAATGTGGTGTTTCAAAGTTAGAGACCGTTTTGGATTAAAAAAGTCAGAGATATATTTGTTGAAGCAGTTATTGAAATGAAATGAAATACTTTTATTTTCAGGTAACTAGTGGCCCATAGACAAATAGCTTAAAGACTAGCATATAAACTAAAACTATTATTTTGGTGACACGACGGTTTTCTGTTGCGCCACCTTGTCTGGTGTAATATTTGGCAGTAATGGCAGTGTTCCCTGGAACCGCCGAAACATTACACCAATTAGGGAATACAAATGAGTGGCGAATCTAAATTTTGGTGGTAGAAAATATGCTTTGTATTGCACTGAATATCCATGTTAAAGCGCGCTTGCATCGAGGCCCCTCGAGCGTCGAGTGCATGCCGTCGCGGTCGCGGGCGCGGGCGCGGCAGACGGCGCCGCCGCCGACCCTGCAAACCTGCTGCGACCCTGCTGGACGTGCAGCGTACAATGTGGACGATATTCATATTTATAATATTCTCAATATTACATGTCAAATAGGTATACACAATAATTAAAATAATCATAATCCTATTGATTAATAGGTAGGTATACATTATGTCTTATTCATTAACTAATTAGTCTTTTAAGTATACAATTTTATAAGTTTAAAAAATTCATCGAAACTTTAAAATGTGTGCTCGATAAGCCATTTGGCAGACAAAATAGGTACCTATAGCTTGACCACAACTGCTGACCGCTCGCGTCATATGCGAGCGTACCGTTACAGCGGTACAGCGGTTGTGGTCAAGCTATACTCCATGCACACGCACGTTTGATATGTTTTCACTTTTGCACCTTATTACAGAGTGCAGAGGTGTAAGGGCTCCTCTACATGATGGGCCATCATAGGGACGCAGCTATGCGTTAGAGCGAGCTAACGATATTGCCATCTCGTTCTGTCATATAGCTGCGTCCTTATGATGGCCCATCATGTAGAGCAGCCATAAGGTGAAACAATGTGAACAAATCTTTGACGTCGACTGTACCTGGATACGACTAAATTTTTTGACAGTTAGTTACATGTATTGTATGCAATGGAGTGCCCTCCCGGTTCCTCCCCTAAAATATTGTTTTCAGCATTTAATAATAGGTACTACAAAACTAAGCAGCGGTACGCAAAATACACCTTAATATGTTATGATAAAGATACGTGCACTATAAGTAAACAATATAAGCAAGTAGTTTCCGAGTAAAATGGCTGTGACGTACGGAGTATACGGACAGACGGACAGATGGGCGGATATAACGAAACTATAAGGGGTTCCTTTTTTGCCATTTCGACTACGGAACCCTAAAAACGTTATAATTATATTCTGAAGACGAGCCAGAGCTTTGAGGCCACCGAACGTATTCTACTGGTGCTTGGTAGGGTAGGTATGTTAAACTTATGTACTTAAAGCTTATCAGTGATTAGGTTAGAAGCAGGCACGCTGGTGCTGCGGCCACGTGGCGCGTGCAGCGTGCAGCGGCGGCGGCGGGAGTGGCACGCCCGCCCGCCCCGCCGCCGCCGAGCGCGCAGCTCGGTGCGCCGCGGCGGCGGGCGGCGGCGGCGGGACGGGCGGCAGTCGTCGGCGCGCCCTCGCTGTCCGCGCACGTACCATGCCGGCCTGACCCGTGCCAGACCGCCACCACCGACCGCGACCACTCGCCGACACTGTGCCCCGTCAGCCGCTTGTGATCATTCTAACGTGAACGCACCATGAATTGAAGCTTTGGAATTGCAGGCAAGGACGTCCCAGTGAGCCCCGACTTTGTACCACGTTTACACGCACTGTTGTCGAGCCGCACCTCGCGCCGCGGCCGCGGCAGCCACTCGAGGCACCACGTCGTGCAGAGTCCGAAGCACGGGATCAATGTTGTCGCCGCGCCACGCCACGGACGACCGCGGCCGCGGCGCGTGGTGGCGGCTCGGCGTGCCTTCACTCCACACTTGCGGGACCCAACTTAATCGTTTTATAATACTTAAATAGCACCTCCACAACCACAAATTCTGGTCCTCGGCGATACTTATAGTCAAAGTACTTAACGCAAAAAATAATAATTGTCACGCAAATTATATTCCGGAAAAGATTTCTTGTAGGTAACCAATTTTCTATCCTCTAAAATACAATACCTATATCGAAGTAAGTCATTGTAGTTTTCTACTGCTTCTAAAACTACATATATTCGATAGAAACTAATTAGAACAAATCAAAGCTTTACAAACAATGCAGTCGTTTCTTCCGAGAACGTTTATTTAGAATTTCTTTCAAAACCCTCATTGCTGTTGGATGTAACTTACAAAGTTAAGAAACTGAGCATCGCATTTATTAAGTAAGTAGTTATGTAGGTATGTTTTTTGGAAGTAGAGTTCCTAGCGAAAATCGAAATCCAACAAGGGTCTTAGTTGATGCCTACTTATTTGAAGGTAGGCTCTAAACATCAAGCAATTTGCTGCGAATAAAAATGGAATGGATATGTAAATACTCGAACTGTACTTTACAATTACAATACTCTTGTATTTAGGTTAGTAGCTTTTACCTAAATATTACACTCAATAAATATGTGCTAAAAAGTGAACTTGGACGTCGGAGCGTACCTATCGGATACGTTTTCGGGGATGTCAACATTCATTTCGTTTATTTGCTGCATCACCACAGATAAGGTTAAACATTTTAAGTAGTTAAAGTATATTAGCTTTGTACTAAAATAATAATTAGATTGGACAAATAAGGTAAATAATCTCACATTTATTTAGTATTTTTATTAAAATTACTAATAGATTCAGTAGATTGGAGCAACTACTAATTGCGTACTTGTCAGCCCTAGAACGTCGAAAAGGTAATACTGTACGTCATGTGTCACCGTTCATCTGTCAAAGTTCTGTCAAACACAGTTTTTGTATGGAAGATAACCTTCTGTATGGACTTGCGGCCATCTTGTCGAGCAAGGTGGTTTGGTTTCGGGAAAAACTTCTTATTTTATGTTCATTTTCGTGATTCAATGTGTAATATATAGCTTATTCTGCAGTGATTTAACGAACTAGTGAGCAACTAATGAAGAATTAGTCTCGAAACATGTGTAACCCCTGTTTGAGTTAGATATCCGTTAGTCCACGTGCTGTTTGTAGGGAGTAGCTATCTCCTTATAAAAAGCCTAACCTCACCGTACAACGTCCAGCTCTTGGAGCGACTTCGACATTGGCAAAATTGTCCCAATATTGTGGACAGAATGCCATATTTTAAAAATTGAATTGAATTGAACCTTCTGTGTGAAATACTATTACATTATTCTGCGACGATATAGTAGGGATGTAACGAAGCATTCGTAAAATTCAATGCGAATATTTGAGTGCATTTTATCTAAGAACAACTACTAAAACTTCGTTTTTCGATACGAAAGATAGCCTTTGACCTTGGAACTTTAGAACTGATTAAATGCTTCTCAAACTCAGCTACTTTTAGTCCACAAAATTCAACATTATTCATATTTAATTAATTTTATTAGTAGCTAAAACCGGCCAAGTGCGTGTCGGACCACTCGTAATGGAGGGTTTCGTACTTACTATCCAATAATTAATATCGCAAGGTTCGGAGATAACTCAAAAAGGATTTAACCGATAATGTCCAAATTATTTTTTGTGGGAAGAATATTCAAAGATGTATCTTCTTGCATTTTTTTCATATTTTTTGGACTAACGGTTCTAAAGTTACACACATTTTTTTAGACTTTCTAAGTGATTAACTGATTATTTCTGAAAATATCGACTTAATCAAAAAAACCTCAATATCATTTTTAAGACCTGTCGATTGATAAGCATCATGTTCATATTTGCAAAAACATACATATGTGCCCCCTCTGAAAATATGTTTTTGGTTATTTAAGTAGGTATTATATATTGTTTCATAGAATCTTAATATTATTTTCAATTAACATATGGGCAACGAAGCGATTGACATCGTTAATAGGCACACTTCAAACTGATGATTTTGCAGCACCTACATACATCGCTTGATCAAATAAGTATAGAACTGTAAAATTCATTATAAATACAGTTATTTTCTAAAATTGTAGTTCAACTGGTTCAGTTTTATGAGCAAAATCGATCCTTACATTTAAAGCTCCATCGTCGTCAGAGGCACAATGTAATTGTTGTTGTTTCTTGATTTCGAATCGCAAAAAAGGATTTTTTAAATGATCGATAATGATTTCTTATTGTGTCGTTTAAGAACCTATTTTTTTTTCAGAGTTTAGTCTTTCAAATTTAAGTATATTATTTACATGCTTTAGCATACTTTAATACACAGTTTGCGGATCATTTTTAGGGTTCCCCAAATGGTAAAACGGACCCCTATTACTAAGGCTCCGCTGTCCGTCTGTCTGTCTATCCGTCTGACACCAGGCTGTATCTCATGAACCGTGATAGTTAGACAGTTGAAATTTTCACAGATGATGTATTTCTTTTGCTGCTATGACAACAAAGAATAAAAAAACCGAGTAAAATAGACATGCCGGTAAGGATGGAGTTCGACGAAAGACCTGCTGCCTCTATACAATTTAGTAACTTCAATCTCCCGGCGGATTGTGCCATGGACGTCTTGGGAATAGTTTTTTTGCTAATTTTAGTACCTAGTTACCTACTTACTGATTTTTATGTGTTATTTAAGAACCTATATTTTGATTTCAAGAGCTTAGTCTTTCGAATTTAAGTATATTTACATGCTTTAGCTAGTTCAGCTCTGCTAAAAACTACCAATAATACATAGGACATCTAGACTGAGCCCCATAGGACAGAAAGTGTTTTTTTAATTGGTATTAAGTTTATAAACGACATACCTAACCACATAAGAAATGTGCAGAGAAAAGTTTGTAAATTCAAAGCGTGATGTATTTCAACTTCAAGATGACATTGATAGTGGCATTAATTTAGTGCTAGGTACTATGTTCAGTTTACGCGTAATATCAATGTTGTACAGTCGCCATCAGACGTATCGGAGCGGCCGAGGTGGTCTGGTCACATATATATTGAATAAACTTAATTGCTAAGCTTAATGAATGCACCTCTCGCGGCGCGGCGGTCGGGCATGCACTGCCGATGCCGGGACCGCGGTTTAAGTAAAGCGTGAAATATGAAATACGTTTTGTCGCTATTTGCGGTCCGAGGCCGTACAATCTGAACGTGAACAACGCCTCTATTGCCAAGGTGATGAAGTGCATGTTCAGATATTGTTGAGTACCGTGCCGTGAGTGCCGTGACCGCTCCGATACACCTATTTGATGGCGACTGTACAGTATTCTTATTACACAATCTTATTTAAAAAGTCGACCACATCAAAGATTTAATTGTGACACTTTCACCAAATTTCAGACTAAGTAACATCCAGGACTGAATCCCAGTATTTCTCTTTTTTTGTAGAAGGTAATTTCGTAATATAACGATCTCTGTTTACACGTTACTTAATGTTATATTAACTTTAAGTTGATGCATGTGGTGTTGGCCTCTAATTACCTGTGCAATAAGCTTAAGAACACAATTTGTCAGATATCTTTCAATTTAATATTGTAACTGCTGTTGGCAGACCCAATAAATAAAATAAAATAAACATTGAAACTAGACGAATTTCAAAAAAGTTTACATGTATGATATTTTACAATTTGGAATATAGTGTCAAAATATATAACTAACATATTTATATTTTCCTCGCGGGCACCGTGTATATATACTGAGTTCTGAGCTTCTGAGTAAAAAATCCTAAAATTGTCATTAAAAGAACATGCAACATTCTTAAATAAATTTACAAAATGCGGTTATGTGGTGCTTGAATGCAATTCAAGTTCAAGATTTGACTTGGCTAGCTAGTATTTGCAACAAACCAGAGAAGTAGCATTGGTTTAATGTTATCAACCTAATCGTATAAGTAGGTATAGTAGGTACCTACAAATAGCCTATACGAAAACTACGATAAACTTTGAATCACTCAGTAGGTATAATTATTCCAACGAGCGAAGCGAAACAACTTCTGGCTACTATAACGTCTCGGCATTTCGATGGCTTTTTGAATTTGAGATTTTGTTCGACGATAACTTTAGTAACGTTTTTCTGATCATTATGAAATTTTTTGGGGTTGTATTGTAACAGAGATATATAAAATTTCAGAGTTCTTTTATGAGCTGGATCGATAAAAGTGTTGTGGAAATAGAAGGTGAAAAAAATCTTCATTAGGGATCCTGTATAGGGTTTGCAATCCAAAGGGTGTAGCAGGATAAGCCTTCAAAAATTGCCCCCAAAGCTTTGAGTTCAAAACTACTACCAGTTAGTGCCCCGTCAAATGAAAATAATCCATACCAATTTTTAACCCTCTACTGCCACCTGGAACCCCACGACATTCATTTAACTCTAAAACGATTTTATTTTTTTCCCCGACTGCGCGACGCAAAAGAGGGGATAGTGTTTAACAGTCTATATATGTATGTTTGTTCCTTTGTGGCACTCTAGAAGCAAAACGAGTGGGCCGATTTGGATGATTCGTACGTCAATCGATTCGTCTTGATTGCGCGAGTGCCACTAAAGACAAAATAGCAATCCAAATTCAATATGACGGCAGTCAGACGTCATATTGTAAAAAATTCAAAAATGAAAATTGACGTACTATGTCAAGTAGGGTATCATTGTTTAGAACTTTGAAAAGTATTATGAGGTCTCATTCATCATTTTTGATTTTGAATGACCGTTTAGGAATTATTATAATTTAAAATTGTTTAGCAACCATCTTACTTACATTTCCATTTTATTAGGTACGAGTATTTAGTTATAACAAAAATACGACGAACATATTATAAAGGTTGTTATTAAATAATAACAACCTTTATAATATGTTCGTCGTACGTTAATATTAACGTGAACATAATAATATGTGAATTTCAAGTAAAAGGTACGGTCGACATCAAAAATATGTTTACACTTTTGCACCTTACTCCTTTCTAATAAGGTCCAAAAGTATAAACATTTTATGTGAATTTCAAGTAATAGGCACGGTCGACGTCAAAAATATGTTTACACTTTTGCATTTTACTCCTTTCTAATAAGGTCCAAAAGTATAAACATTTTATGTGAATTTCAAGTAATAGGCACGGTCGACGTCAAAAATATGTTTACACTTTTGCATTTTACTCCTTTCTAATAAGGTCCAAGTTAATATTTTGTTCAACTAAGAGTGAAGGAGCTGGTATGTATCCTCTGATATGGAGACTATGACTTGTCGATGATTAATCAATGACGTGCGTCAGAAAATTGTCATATCTATATACATATAGTAAAGGTGAAGAGAGTCAAAAATCTGTACATTGGAAATATTAGTAAAAAAAAGAGTTAGTAGCTCTCAGACAGACATTTAAGATGGGAGAAAAAGAGTTTTGATAGAGCTTACCACGTTATGGGCGGCAGAGAAAGGGGGGCTAAGGGGGCGGAGCCCCCCGCAATAAGAAAAAACACACCGTACTATTGCTTATTATACCAAAATTTTTTAGGTTGGGCATTTAAGTTGGGAGAAAAAGAGGTTTGAAAGAGTCTAGCACGTAATGGACGGTAAAAAAGGGGGGCTCGGGGGGGCGGAGCCCCCCGCATAAACAAAGAACACTGCGTACTATTGCTAATTATACCAAAAATTGTTACGTGGAATACCAAAAATTTTTAGGTTGGACATTTAAGATGGGAGAAAAAGAGGTTTGATAGAGTTTAACACGTGATGGACGGCGAAATAAGGGGGGCTCGGGGGCGGAGCCCCCCGCATAAAGAAAAAACATACCGTACTTTTGCTAATTATACCAAACATTGTTACGTTGAACATTTACGATGGGAGAAAAAGAGTTTTGATAGAGCTTACCACGTGAAGGGCGGCAGAGAAAGGGGGCTCGGGGGGCGGAGCTCCCCGCAAAAAGAATTACATGTAGTGACTTTTCATGATACTAAAAAGTAGGAAATAAAAAATAAATTAAAAAATTAAAAAAACCCGCCTGCGTAAAATACTAAAAGGCCGTAAACAAGGCCAATATACGTTACGAATTTGTTATGTAGTATTGAAAAGCATAAGATACATATTAATTTCTAATGTGGAACATAGCGGCATTAAACAGTCGGGACCCATTTTAGGGAAGGTTTGCGCCAACTAGATTTCAAATGGGTCCCGACTGTTTAATGTCGCTATGTTCCACATTAGAATTTAATATGTATCTTATGCTTTTCAATACTACATAACAAATTCGTAACGTATATTGGCCTTGTTTACGGCCTTTTAGTATTTTACGCAGGCGGGTTTTTTTAATTTATTTTTTATTTCTCAAAACGTTTAAATAGGAAAATTATCAAATTTTTCATAAATGTTGATGTGATCAATATATACTATCAAAAAAATGAGCTCTCTACTTACTTATTTTCCTAGAAAAAACCCTAAATTAAAAAATAAAACATCCTGTATAATAATTCAGGCTCGTCATACTATCACCATTTTTGTACTAAATATTAACCAAATACCTATCTACATAATATGTAAGTTTCATGTAATTAACAAAGGTGGAACAGTGTGAAAATATAGGTATTGTTCAGTACGTACCATGTATGTAACAGCTTGGTGACGACATTAGTCTAGTAAAAGATATCGGCCCGCCAACCGGGAAGCCATCTGTAATCGATTTTTTTTAATTTTGCTTAGGAGGATTAATGAAACTCATGAATATTTATTCCAAAATAGGGGCACTAACTGGTAGTAGTTTTGAACTCAAAGCTTTGGGGGCAATTTTTGAAGGCTTATCCTGCTACACCCTTATCCGAATAATATTCGGATAATGCAAACTCTAGTCCTGTAATAATGGTCAACTCGTTTGCAAGCAAATCGCTAGTTGTCAGTTCGAGGCGGACTAATAGTTATGTATGTGTTAAACAAGTAGTGATCTCAAATCCACGTGGATATCCACGTCTCATAGTTTGGCATTCAGAAGGCGGTGAGAAAAAAAATTGATCGAATTAAAAACCTGATGTCTAAAAGACGGGAATATCAAAGTCTATTATTTAAAAAAAATCTAGGCGATAGAAAATAATATCATTTCAAGGAAATTTTATTAATTTCACAGTATAGAAAATACAAAACGGTTTTACTTAATCGTGAAATTTATATGCTTTACTCGGAAAAACAGAGTTCTATAAATTCTATAAAACTTTCCTTGAATTTATAAATGGTGCACTAGCTCCATTACATAAAGATTTGTAGATTATACAAATGTATTAATAATTAAAAGTCAAATCTGATTTTCATACTTGGTAGTCTTGTTTTTAGTAAACCGAACATGTTGGTTTTATCTAATGCAGATTAATATTTTCACGTAACATCGCTAAGGCGCTGGTGGCCTGGCAGTAAAACATTTGACTTTCAATCGTGAGATCTCGGTTTCAAACCCCGGCTCGTACCACTGAGTTTCCAAGGCCTGCGGTAATTCCTGGGCTTTAGGTTGCCGAGTGGGAACCCAAACTCAAAAAAAAAACCACAAAACCATTATAAAGTTCACTTGTTTTTAGTAAACGTATTGTTTTTCCAAAGAGGACATTTTTTTGGTTTTAGGAAATACTATTTGTAAAATTGGTTTATAACCGTTAGTATAATTTACTTGTCCCGAGATTCACTAAAATTTAACAAATGATTAATATTTTTTACTTGTTTCTACAAAAAAATCTCTCCGAGTCTTAGGTCGCCACTTATATTTCGTTTTTTTGAGATTAGAAATTCAGTAAACATAGAAACCGAAGTTGCCAACCTGTTCTAACCTGGTGCCATATTCTAATTTTAAAATGTATAAACAATACATTGACAACACAATCTGTCTTAAACATAACTCCAACACTCAACTAATAATCAACCAATATTGAAGTAGTATTGTAGTTGCAACGCAGTAATTTTCAAGTAAATTCCATCATTTTTGATTCAGACGTGTAGTCGTAAGCTGTATTGTGTTGTTATTGTATTGGATTTGCATTGAAGTTGGATCGTGTCTGTGCGTGTTTTAAAGTTAGAATACGGCCCTTGTTCTGTTTGAATGTTCAATTTAAACACACTGCAAGCACACCAACAAAAGATTAGTTAACATGATAAAGAGTTCACATTTGTAAATAAATAATGGCAATTTGCAGATTATAATCCATAACAGCAATAAAAACACAATTTCGTTTTGATTATCACGTTAGACTCGTTAGAGACACATGACAATTGAAAAACTGACAGTGACACACGCATATGTTATAAATCGAAAACCATATGTTTCGAACCTCTTTAACTCCAGGTTTTTTATTGTGCAACATTCACTAAAACATTAACAATGATAAGAATAAATTATTTCGTAATAATGACTACTATTACAAGACTGTAAAATAATTAATATTATTCAATTTAACATTTACAAATACCTACGCATGGCTTTATTATAAATACAAATATATTTAAATATTTTTTATTGGCCGCATTGGCACTTAGACACTTGTGACATGTATCATGCCGTATCATGCCGTATCGTGCCTGATAAAGAACCCTGTACATGCGCCTGTCAACTTTTTTTTAATCTAAAAAAAACGAACTATAAGATAGGAATAGGAGACGGGACTGACGGGAGTGGTGTGGTGTGGTGATGATGTGTATTGTCGTGTTTTGCAGCGGGCTCGCGGCGTGCGCGGCGATGCGCTGACGCCATGCGCGCGCCGCCATGCGCCCCCGCGCCCCCCGCGCCGCGCCCGCCTGCCCCCTGCTGCTGCTGGCGCTGCTGCTGGCCGGTGAGTGTGCGTGTCTCTGCTCCACCTCCTCTGTTCGCTGCAGTGCGCGCCCGGTACTAGGCTCCCACTGATGTGCCCGCCATGTTGCAGGCTGCGCCGGCAACCCGGACGCCAAGCGGCTGTACGACGACCTGCTCAGCAACTACAACAAGCTGGTGCGGCCCGTGCTCAACGTGAGCGACGCGCTCGCCGTGCGCATCAAGCTCAAGCTCAGCCAGCTCATCGACGTGGTGAGTCACCCTCACCCTCACCCTCACCCTCCTCACCTCACATCTTACTTACCTACTAACCTGATCTGTCCGACCGTACCATACGTGATGCACACATCCACACACGACACGATATACATCATCTCATTAGCTGTTATTTGTTACAGAATCTCAAAAATCAGATCATGACAACCAACCTCTGGGTGGAGCAGGTGAGTCTGACGTGAAGAGGCGATTGAGTAGTTATAGAAAACATTACTTACTAATATTACTCTTGAGCTTTCCGACACTTCAACTAGGAAATATCAAAATAATATAGGTACAGAGAAAATCCCTAGTCGTAAACAAATATTATTGTTTCGAACGCAGTATTTCGAATCTAATTCATTGCATTAACTGTAAAAGCAAACTTTGTTGATAATTATTTTTGAATAGTAAATACACCAAGCTTATGGTCACCCTATTCGATAAGACTTGTCCTGCCATCGTGTAGTGTTGGATACCGTTGTGTTCATAAACCCTTCTCTTGATTTTCACCACATAGGTTTAGTCCAATCTGATTGTGTGTCGACGTTGGTGGTGACTCAAGGTGACGTTCTCGAAGTGTATATATATATGAATATGCAGCCGGCATTTTGAACGCAAGTTTAAAGTAATTTTTAATACCTATTTTGTTGTGAAACTAGTGTAATGTTTTGAATTTGTCATTATCATTTTATTCGTTCTAACATGGCTCTAACCAGCAAAAACAAAGAAGTTGAGTCTGTGGGGCTATGACAGTTCAACGTAAGAAGCAGGGTGACCATGAGATTCAAAAAATTCTAATTTTTTTTTGGAATTAATTAGTTTACAAAATACGTTTAAATAATTTGCATGTTGTTAAGGTCATTTAGGTATTTACACTAAACGTACAAAGTAAGAAACACATGCTTCCGGGATATTCTCAATCTAAGACATTATTATATTATGTTGAAAATATTTCCTCGTGACAAGCATTTATTTCCTTTAACGAAAATAAATTAAAGTTTTAAATATAACGAAGCGAATATATTCTTACAGATTTTCTAGTTTTCTTTTACCTACTTTACTTACTTGTTTGATTAAAGTACAGTCAGCGTCAGAGATACGTGACCCCCCTAGGTGTAAAACTGGAACTCTCGTTCGACACGAGAATCGGCATTTACCACATTGTCATTTAATTCTTTCAAAAATGAAATATCTCAAATCTGCTTGTCAGCTAAGCTGGGATCGATCCTGGGGCCTCGGCTCACACTCATTCGCTTCACTGATACATTAGTCCGGCTTTTTTCCGCTGGGCTATCGTAACACATGGACTACACAACAAAAATATGAACCAGTTCCGACCGGCAATAGAGAACTATGACAAAATCTATAAAAATGGACTTTATTGTCAATGGCGCTTACGCCGCATCGGGTTGCGCATCGTTGCATTTTTATTGGAGCATCGCTGATAATGGCGTAAGCGCCATCGACATCGAGGTCCCTTAACATAGATATTCTGTTCCAACTATTACTTATATCTATACTCGTCCCTGTTTTGCAAGCTTGTTTTGGATCATATTAGTAATGTCTTTGGTTTATCAATATTTTCCTACCCTCATTTTTATTCATTTTATTTCCACAGACGACTAACAACGACTTTTACCAATTACATTTTAAGGTTTAATTTACTGGAGTAAATGCGTCTAGTTATTTCGTGGAGAAAATTTGTCTGAGGGTAAGTCATAATTTGCGTGTGCGAATCATACCTGTGTCGCAACGCAATTACGATCTCTCGACAATCCTTTTGCATTTCAAGCAATTGAATAACTGCCCCCGTCCGTTTTTTTGTGTTTCAATGACAATATGGTTCGATAAAATTGTGGTTCTTTGGGAAGAGAACAAAAGTATTAAACAAATACCACGAGTACTGAATATAACGGTAAGTTTGTAACCTGTGACTCCATTGGGACATTTATTTTTTAGTAAAAAAAGTAAAAGTAAATCAATAAGTTAAGCCACCAGATTTTGTTTGTGCGGATTTACTGTCGTGTGTTTACCTATATATGGGATAAGATAGAAAAATATATTTAACGGAAAAGTCTTTTAACCCTTCGGGTGGCAAAGTCCGGGAGCCGGACTTGTCGTAAAGTGGCAGGGATCCGGGAGCCGGACCTGACATAACCAGCTTTTGAGTGGCAGCGCCACAGATTGAACGGCAGCAGAAGTGGCGCGGCCATTTTGGAAAAAATACCGTCAAGTGGCGGGCCCCTCACAGGTTATCATAGCGAATCTTCCGCGTGTTAGAAAAATTACCATTTCTCAAAAAAAATGTATGGATGCTGTATAAAGACCATGTATTATTATATTGAGTATTAAATATCCTATTTTATTATAGAGTAATTTATGTCATTCTATATAAGTGAATTTCGTTAGTCTTGATCAAATCTCAGATGATAATTTTTTTTTACTTCATGTATATAAATAACTATGATTAGGAAATAAAACAATTAATTGTACAAAACACAGATTTTATGACTAAACTATACAATTATTTACACTTATAAACCTCCCAATACAATATTTTTACAATACAAGGTTTTCAAAAATGTGCCTAAAAATTGGAGACACTCGATAGGGCGGGAACCGCGGGAAGTATGACGCAATTTGTAACTAACTTCACTCGGCGCGGCAATTCGACCGTTATTGAATGCCATCCTTGTCTATTGACGAATACATCATGCAAGTGTGACCAGGCTAACAGTAGTTTTGTCGGCTCTAAATTAGGTGCGAAATATGGAATCGCACAGGGTCCGGGAGCCGGTCCCTGCCACTCAACGGCTTGTTATGTCAGGTCCGGCTCCCGGACTCATGCCATTTTCGGAGCGATCCGGCTCCCGGACACTGCCACTTAGCGGTATATTTTCCAAAATGGTCTTGCCATTTCTCTTACCGTTAGACCGCTGGCGCTGCCACCCGAAGGGTTAATCGGCAGCTTTTTTATGTGAAGTAATAGGTATAGTCTTAGAGCCATGTTTATTTTTAAAGCTATTTGAGTTTTTTAAGTTTTATCATCATAAACGAGCAAATTTAATACTATTTTTACTTGCAGAGAAATACGATTCGAAAGACGATGGGTGAGATTCGTTATATCGTATTTACTGACGAGAAATATTTTAAGTCAGACAAAGATGGAAGAAAAATATTGTGGCGCAGAAGTGGAGAGCGATTTGACCCCAAAAATATGCTAGACCTTAGAACAAGCGGAAGGATATCATTAGGTGGGTATATTATATTAAGTATACAATTTTCATTACCTGCACTTTAAAAAAAAACTGTGATTTCAGTTTTACGTTTTTCAAGTTATGGTATGCTCATGATATTTTTTTTTAGCGTATTGGGGCTGGATGTCATCTATGGGGCCCGAGCAGCTCGTTGAAGTTGGAGGCCGAATGAACAGCGAGCGATACCTCGAAGTGTTACGTGACGTCATGTTGCCTTCCGTTCGCGTCGCCTATCCCGAAGGACAAATTTATTTAGTGCAAGACATAAATCATTGGTGCATGACAATAGTGCAGTGCATCGTTCCCGTATAGTGAAAGAGACATCACTGTATTAGATTGGCCTTCTAAAAGCCCTGACCTTAATCCTATTGAGAATTTATGGTGCTTAACTGGGACCCTACACAAGTCAAATCAAGACAAAACTTAGACGAAGAAGTTTATAGAAAGTGGGAATTGATGAGGAACACCAATGTATGTTCAAACATGGTTTCAAGCATGAAAAGCCGGCTAAAACAGGTAGAAGATAAAAAAGGTTTTCCTCTATGTTATTAGTAAAAATTGTAAAAAAAAATGTGTTGTTGGCATTTCTCCATTATTGGGCAAATATTTACTCCATGCAAGTTTTAAAATAATGAGTAGGTATAATGCTATTGTATAAGTAGTGTCTAACAAATTATATTGTTTTTTTGCAAATAACAAGATAGTGCTTAAACAAGTAGGCTTTTCCAAGAGGTAACTCGTTAATTTCTACCTTAAAAACCATACATATTGTTAGCCATTTAATGTAGTTTTTTTAACATGGATTCTTCTTCATTAGTATTATTTCAAGTCAATTTGATGTGACATGACTGAATAAAGTGTTTCTGTTAATAGGAAATTTCAATGTAACTTTAATGGGAGCTGTTTGAATTCGCCCTAATTAGTGGAGAAATACCCTATGCTTACTAAGATTGTGGTAAGGTTGCATTGCATTGGTAACGGGCTAAGAGATGAATCATTGTTATCTTTGATAACATGTCGTTTCTCTTTGCAACGTTAAATAGCTGGTTTAGATTACGTATTACATATTGATAATGGCATACAGACTAATAGGGCGAGGGGCGGTCTAACCTATACTCATTTTTGAAATTGTTTTTTGTATAGCCCATTTTATACTTAAAAGCCTCTTCCCGCAATTTCCACAACTCCCACCGCTGTGTCCCGCCATCTCTGTCTAAAGTATAACTGAAAAATTGTGTTAAATGCAATAAGAATATTAATTTATAATCAAAGAAAAGGGAAACTATACATTTCACTTTTAACCGAGTAGTTTGGTATTACTTATAAATAAAGTTATGACCCGACTTGTTTTTACGGTTCTACTCAATGAAGTAAAATGTAGGTATATTCTAAAGTAAACAACCAAAGTGTAATGCCTTATAAAGTTTAACAGCATGCAGACCACCAATACCACAATTTTAAACAGTAATAGTTAAGCTGAAGGTATTTTACTTGTTAACTTTAAGTTTCACTGATGTATAATTGACTACACATTATCATTATAATTTAACTAGTAAATATTTAGCTGTAAAATATATAGTAATCAGTTTACAGAACACGCATAATATATCTACTGTCATATATATATATTACCCCCATTATTCAGTTAGTAAACAATATTGAATATAATAGTATTTAAATACCTACTTTTTAGTTAATAAAAAGTTACCAGTGACTATGGAATGTTCATTATTAGTCCTTAAAAAAAAGATTTTAACTTCTATTTTAATTAAACTTACTATATTATAGGATGTTAATAAATTATTAATAAAAAAGAACAAGTATAAAAATACAAAAAGTATCCTCTACGTAGATTCGAACCGCGAACCTAGTGTTTACTAGTCTGTTACACTATCCATCACGCTACACGGACTCTTGTGAAGTTAACGAAATTATTGTTCTAGTTAAAAATTGATTAAAAGGGTAATTTTAATGTTCCGAGTTAATAACTGAGTAGGTAATAAGGAATAACAAAACGTATAAAATAAATATTTGTGGTAATGTAAAAAAATATTAAAACCAGGATTATAAAACAAAAGTAAAAAAAAAGCAAAAAGTGTGATTCTTATGCTGGGGTTCGAACTAGCGACCACATTTGTCTATTGCTGGAGGGGGGTCACATATCTCTGACGCTTACTGTACATTCTCTCTTATTTACTCAATATACTCTTGAAACAATACATTTTTGAATTTCTATTTTAAGAAAACGTGGTTTTATTAAGCGAAGAATCATATTTTTGGTAAAGGAAATAAATACTTGTCACGAGGAAATATTTTCAAGAAAATAATAATGTCTTAGATTGAGAATATCCCGGAAGCTTTTTTCCGTGTAACATCTTCTTTCCTAGATTAGAAAGAAAGTGTAATTTTGATTCTAAATACAGATAGTTAGCGGTAGTAATGGTTACCTTGCATTATTGCAGAGTTGGTACGACTACAAGCTGTCGTGGGAGCCGCGCGAGTACGGCGGCGTGGAGATGCTGCACGTGCCCTCCGACCACATCTGGCGGCCCGACATCGTGCTCTACAACAAGTGAGTAACATCACTACACATGTAGACAGAGCTGGTACGACTACGAGCTGTCGTAGGAGCCGCGCGAGTACGGCGGCGTGGAGATGCTGCACGTGCCCTCCGACCACATCTGGCGGCCCGACATCGTGCTCTACAACAAGTGAGTAACATCACTACACATGTAGACAGAGCTGGTACAACTACGAGCTGTCAGCTCACAAGTCATCATTCTCTCCTTAAAGTTAATTAAGGATACGGAATACTTTTCAGCTACCCTCACATTTTTTCGTCATATTGACTGCCTCAAAACACCTCGAAAGTCATAATAAAATAACGAAATAAAAGTTCGAGACTCTTATATCTTTTTATAAGGTTTGTTGTCATTGCAGTGCCGACGGAAACTTCGAGGTGACACTGGCGACGAAGGCGACGCTGAACTACACGGGCCGCGTGGAGTGGCGCCCGCCCGCCATCTACAAGTCCTCCTGCGAGATCGACGTCGAGTACTTCCCCTTCGACCAGCAGACCTGCGTTATGAAGTTCGGCTCCTGGACTTACGATGGCTTCCAGGTACTGTCCAGCCTCTTCCTACCTCCGCCCCTCCCGCCCCGCGACCTGTGCTGATGGAGTGTGGTGTTGCAGGTGGACCTGCGGCACATCGACGAGGCGCGCGGCACCAACGTGGTGGAGCTCGGCGTCGACCTCTCCGAGTTCTACACCTCGGTGGAGTGGGACATCCTGGAGGTGCCAGCCGTCAGGTGCGCCTAGACCCTGTCGCAGTGAAGTGTGCCTCCCTCCCTCCCCGCGCTAACTCCCCGTCCTGTTGCAGGAACGAGAAGTTCTACACGTGCTGCGACGAGCCCTACCTCGACATCACTTTCAACATCACGATGCGGCGCAAGACTCTGTTCTACACCGTGAACTTGATTATCCCGTGCATGGGCATCTCTTTCCTGACCGTGCTCGTGTTCTACCTGCCCTCGGACAGCGGCGAGAAGGTGTCGCTGTCCATCTCCATCCTGCTCTCGCTGACTGTGTTCTTCCTGCTGCTGGCTGAGATTATCCCTCCGACGTCGCTCGTAGTTCCACTGCTGGGCAAGTTTGTGCTCTTCACCATGATTCTGGATACTTTTAGGTGAGCATGAGGACTTAACATAGATAACATGTAAAAACGAATGCTCATACTTTGTATTCTAAGTATGAATTTTGTTATTTTTATACCTATACCCACGTAACCCACTCAGTTTTTCATTCATTATTTAAGCTTTATGTTATAGTTGCGCTTGCACGCGACATAAAAAAGTCAAATACGGCTTTTCGTGAACAAGAGATTTCCCTCGTCATGATTGTTCCTTAGGTCTCAAGGATGGATTTGAAAAGTGGAGCCACCAAAATGTAAATTTTTAGGGGGGGGGGGGAGGTTCTCGGCTTTATCTTGATTTTGGTATCGTTTTCGTATAAAACGGGGATAGAAAAAGCATTTTGATTGGATTTTTTTCCATTATAATTTTTAGCACCATTAACAGTTTTTTTAGTACACCCGTATATAGCACCTTTTAGTTTGAGATTACATTTTTATTAAATAAACAAATAGGTAATAGGGCTCTCCAAAGCATCTGTTATTTTTTCATGATTCATGGTTATTTTTAAATTATGATTTTTTTCTTTTTGAAATAAGAAATTCCAAATTAGGTTTTTTTTTTCATACGGTGTCAAAATGATACCTTAAATGAAATCGGCATCCCCGATTTATATAAAAACGATACCAAACTTGGTCTAGTAGCGTAACTGATGTAGATATCAAGATTAAGTTGAGATCCTCCCCCCCCCCCCCCTAAAAATTTACATCAAAAATCTTGGTGCTCCACTTCTCAAATCCATCCTTGGATCCTAAAGAACAATCATGACGAGGGAATCTCTTGTTCACGAAAAGCCGTATTTTTATGGGTGCAGCCGCAATTATTAGATATTAAGAGCTTAAGAGCCTTGCATTATTAAAGTGTGTCCCGAATAATCATTGACCATCACGTCACTTGAAATGATCTGGTCCTCAGACAATTGTCTCATTCAGTAAATCGCCGTTAGTACCGAGTGTGTTCGTGTTACAGCATATGCGTGACGGTGGTGGTGCTGAACGTGCACTTCCGGTCGCCGCAGACGCACACGATGGCGCCGTGGGTGCGCCGCGTGTTCATCCACGTGCTGCCGCGGCTGCTCGTCATGCGCCGCCCGCACTACCGCCCCGACCCGCACCGCAGCCGCTTGTGAGTCCCTACATAGTACACACTACACTACACACATCACAAACTTCTACTCATGCTATCATCATCATCTTACACGCAACATTATTGATGGACTCGTCGTACCTTTCATATAAGAAAGGGTTTTTGCTTCTCGCTAGGAAGTGGTCTAACGATTAGACGGAGAGCTAGCCACGTCAGATATGACACAATAATGAGAGCAACGAAACCCCTATTCCTTCAAGGGATTACAAATTCCACGCAGACGAAGTCGCGGGCACAAGCTAGTAAGATAATAAAATTTAAAAGATTAACATATTTCGCAAAAACTAATCATAACTTTGTCGTTGACTGCACTTAGTATAGCCTTTGTCGGTTAAACGGGGTCGGGGTGACCCGCAACACTGGCTTTCTCGTTTCGTTATTTCCTTTATTTATTTTTCTTCTTAGGATAGGTTATTTATAATATTTTTATAAAAGTAAAATACAAAATACATCTAAAACATACAAAAACTAACCTAACCTAACGTGCCGCCGGCAACGGAGCAGGGCCCATTCTGCCGGTGGTTAGGGACGCAGAGAGAGGAACCTTCGGACTATTCGCGCCGTGTCCAGGATTACCGCCTTCTGAATCTGACCCTTGATTCTACCACAACCCCGTAGCGAAAGTCTTGTTATTTTATTATTAGTAAAATGAATTAGTTATGCCTAACAATATGGACATGTTTGTTATAATGATTTGTTTTGTTGCAGCGCCGGACTGGCGACCGCAGCGGAGCCGGTGCAGTGGGAGCAGGAGGTGGGGTGGTGCGGGGGCGAGCTGGGCGCGGGGGGAGCGGGGGCGGTGCCGCCCGCGCCGCTGCCGCCGCCCGCCGCCTCGTGCCGGCTGCACGACGCGCCCGCGCTGTGCGACGCGCTGCGCCGCTGGCACCGCTGCCCCGAGCTGCACAAGGCCATCGACGGCATCAACTACATCGCCGACCAGACGCGCAAGGACGAGGAGGCCACGAGGGTGAGTGCGTGCCGCTCGCTACTTGTGAGAGGCACGTACATACGAGTCTGACACTGTGTCGTTGTGTGCAGGTGAAGGAGGACTGGAAGTACGTGGCGATGGTGCTGGACCGGCTGTTCCTGTGGATCTTCACGCTGGCGGTGCTGGTGGGGTCGGCCGGCATCATCCTGCAGGCGCCGACGCTGTACGACGAGCGCGCGCCCATCGACGTGCGCCTCTCCGAGATCGCGTACGCCACCGCCAAGCCGCGCCCGCCGCCGCCGCCGCCGCCGCGGTAGACCCGACCCGACCTGTCCTGTCCTGTCCTGTCACAACTCTTTGTACATAATAATAATAAAATAATTATATTAGTTTATACGACGAAATAACGTGATCGAAAATGAGTCGAATTTCTTTTGATAGAGACGAAAATAAATCGATTGTTTATAAAATAATTGTTTTACTGCCACCCATTGTGTCAAAATCAACATGCTGCAAGGCGAAGAAATAAAAGTTAGACTAAGAAAAGTAAGTAAAAGAGGTTTGAGATCAGTAACTCACTATAAGGTAACCAACGCCTCCCTAGTGCTCTACATGCGAATGCCCAAAAGTTGACACTTTGCTGTCAACTCTGCTGTTCATGACTTAAGAGGCCGTATTCTAAATGTTATGTTATACAGGATGTTTCCTGTAATAGGAGCAACGAGTTCAAAATAGTACATTACGTACCTAGGGCGGTAAAATAAAGAAAGGCTCAGATCGCTGGCATTTGTGGCCCGAACCAAAGGTAAGGGCCATAAACAAGCGATCTGAGGCCTTCCTTATTACCGCCCGTGGTGCGTACACAATTTTACGTCTTCTCCTGGGTGTGAAGTGAGATTTGCTGCTGCGCCCGTGGGCGGAAAATCTCACTTACCGCCCAGAGTGACGTAAAAATAATTATGTATTTTGTAGGCTGTCTCTTTTTCATACAAAATAAATAGTATTTTCAATGTACGTTAAAATCCGTCTAATTTTAGACATAATCAATTTCGGAATACATTACGTGTTCGAATAAATTTTAAAGTGTCCTAAAAATCAAACCATAAGTTATTTTTAAAAGTCGCTGAACAAACTTGTGCGAAGTCGGTTAACGCGTCTGACGCGAATGCAAAAGGCGCTGGTTCGATCCCAGCCTTGGGTACCGGAGGCTTTGGCCACCTCCCAGCCCCATCACCAGACCCTGGATATAATCTAAAGATAAATTATTCGTCAATACGAACCAAACGAGCTCAAATTCGATAGGGTTGCCTCGTTTCATTACAGAGTTCATATGGCCACCTTCCGGCTCCATCATCAGATCAGCTTCATGTCATCATAATAATGCATAGTCACGCAATATACATATTGGTGCAAAATTTCAGATTAATCGGAAACCGGGAAGCGGGTGAAATTTAACTTGCAAGATTTCATTACAGACAACGCAGAAACAACTAAATGAAAGCTTACCTTCCCACTCCATCATCAGATCAGCTCCATGTCATCATAATATTATATTGTCACGCGATTTACATATGCGTGCAAAATTTCAGCTCAATTGAAAACCGGGAAGTGGGTCAAATTTAACTTGCAAGATTTGATTACAGACAACGGGACAGGTGAAAGTTTATACAAAGAAACCGACAGATGGCAATGTAGAACGCAAAAAGAAAAATTAAGAACGCGCTGTTAAGATTTTCCCTCGAGTGGCCTGGTCATTTGAACGATACATAGGTTAGGTAAGGTTCGGAGTTAGGTTAGGTTTTGAGTTAGGTTAGGTTTTGAGTTAGGTTAGGTTTTGAGTTAGGTTAGGTTTTGAGTTAGGTTAGGTTTTGAGTTAGGTTAGGTTTTGAGTTAGGTTAGGTTTTGAGTTAGGTTAGGTTTTGAGTTAGGTTAGGTTTTGAGTTAGGTTAGGTTTTGAGTTAGGTTAGGTTTTGAGTTAGGTTAGGTTTTGAGTTAGGTTAGGTTTTGAGTTAGGTTAGGTTTTGAGTTAGGTTAGGTTTTGAGTTAGGTTAGGTTTTGAGTTAGGTTAGGTTTTGAGTTAGGTTAGGTTTTGAGTTAGGTTAGGTTTTGAGTTAGGTTAGGTTTTGAGTTAGGTTAGGTTTTGAGTTAGGTTAGGTTTTGAGTTAGGTTAGGTTTTGAGTTAGGTTAGGTTTTGAGTTAGGTTAGGTTTTGAGTTAGGTTAGGTTTTGAGTTAGGTTAGGTTTTGAGTTAGGTTAGGTTTTGAGTTAGGTTAGGTTTTGAGTTAGGTTAGGTTTTGAGTTAGGTTAGGTTTTGAGTTAGGTTAGGTTTTGAGTTAGGTTAGGTTTTGAGTTAGGTTAGGTTTTGAGTTAGGTTAGGTTTTGAGTTAGGTTAGGTTTTGAGTTAGGTTAGGTTTTGAGTTAGGTTAGGTTTTGAGTTAGGTTAGGTTTTGAGTTAGGTTAGGTTTTGAGTTAGGTTAGGTTTTGAGTTAGGTTAGGTTTTGAGTTAGGTTAGGTTAGGTTAGGTTAGGTTAGGTTAGGTTAGGTTAGGTTAGGTTAGGTTTTTTTTTTTTTTTTTTTTTTTTTGCGGCGAGGGAGGAAATACTCATGTATACGGCCGGGCCCGTACCCGACCGCATGCCCGACTCAACTGGGAATTGCTCCCAGTCGCCTACGGACTAAAACCTCCCCCGCTTCGTGTAGAGTGTGTATGGTGTGAATTGATGTGCAAGTGGAGTGTTTTTGTGGTGTGTTTGTTTTACAGTGATGGACAACAGGCCCTCGCGAGGGATACGGGCGACCTGTTGTCCGTTCAAGATTAGGGGAGCAAGGTCTGCCGCCCGATCGCCCGCCTCAAGACAGATGTCATTGAGTGCAGGCGGCCGCCCGGCCACCGCCCCCCTGTAAGATATTGGCGGTGTTTTAAATTGGAGTTGACTGATAGATAATTGTGTTATTTGTTAAATTATGGTGAGTAGATATAATAATTTGAAGATTAAACTTGAGACACTAGTTATAAAAAGGAGTGAAACTTTATAAAATTAATAATATGCATGTGGCTTTGCAGTTAATATCAGTTGAATCTGATTACTTAAACGGTTTGGAAATTATTGTTTAAACATTTTCATATTCTATGCGGGATTTGATTTTATTTGTCATGGTTTCTATTATGGGACAAGCAGATGATGTGGCGCTATGAGAGGTGTTATATTTGTTGTTGGTGGCAGTTTGTTGTTGATTGTGGTTATCGCAATTGATGCACTTGATTTTAGTTTTGTCCTCCCGGTGGGGGCACGTTTTAAATTCATGATTTTGCGCAGAACAGTGTGAGCAGGTGTTATTTCCTGCTTTGCAGTGTTTTCTAGTGTGCCCGAACTTTAAACACTTATAACAGTGCAAAAGTGGCACATGCTCTTCAACATGTACACGCTGGTGATCAATGTTTACTTTATTTAATTTGATTATTGCGTTGAAGGTGGCTGGTGTGGTCATGATGACAGCATTATATAATTTGGTATTTTTGTTGCCTTTTTTGAAGTGAAATTTCATTTGTTTGTTTTCGTTGTCGCTGGCTTCTTTTAAAGTTGGGTTTTGATTTTTAATAATGCTGACAAGTTCGTCAGCTGGGATATCTGCAGACACGCCCTTGAGTATCACCATAGGTTGCAACGAACGGGATGCCTCGGCGGTGACTTCCGTGCTGGCCGCGTTCGTTTTTGTGAGGGCTATGTCTCGTTCCCTTTTACTATTAAAGGTTAGGTTAGGTTAGGTTAGGTTAGGTTAGGTTAGGTTAGGTTAGGTTAGGTTAGGTTAGGTTAGGTTAGGTTAGGTTAGGTTAGGTTAGGTTAGGTTAGGTTAGGTTAGGTTAGGTTAGGTTAGGTTAGGTTAGGTTAGGTTAGGTTAGGTTAGGTTAGGTTTGGGCTATAAGGGGAATGCAGCTCCCGCGCATGGTCACCATATGCTACGCAGATGACACGATGGTGGCTGTGCGAGGGAAGCTGCTAGAGGACACGCTCAGGCGGGCTGCGGTGGCCACAGATCTGACAGTGAGCCGAATTGAACGCTTGGGCCTGAGGGTGTCACTGCCCAAAACGGAGGGCATCGTCCTTGGAGGACGAGGTTGGGGACATGTTGTGGGCCGCACAATGCAGGTGGAAGGTGGACCTGTCCGGATCAAGGCTTGCATTAAGTATCTGGGCCTTGTTCTGGACAGGAAATGGGATTTTACGGAGCACTTCACCAGGCTAGCTCCCCGTCTGGTGGGCGCAGCTTCGGCTTTAGGAGCACTGTTGCCAAATGTGGGCGGACCGCAGAAACCCTGCCGGAAGCTCTATGCAGGTGTGGTCCGCTCCATGGCGTTGTATGGGGCGCCTATTTGGGCGGATAGGCTGACGGAGAAAACTAGGGCCCTTCTCCGTCGGCCGCAGAGGACTATAGCGCTGCGTGTGAGCCGAGCGTACAGGACTGTCTCACACGCAGTGGGATGCCTCCTTGCCTGCACCCCGCCGTGGGAGCTTGATGCTCGGGTGCTGGCAGAGAGACACTGGAGGAGGATGGAGGAGAGGGAGTGGGAGGTCCCTCCTGCCCCCGATGAGAGAGCGAGAAGGCGACAGGATGAGGAGGCCAACCAAATAGCGGAGTGGCAGAACATGCTGGAGGAATCCCCCTATGGAACGCGCACCATAGGGGCGATCCTCCCTTCGCTCAAGAAGTGGCTGGAGAGGGGCCACGGAGCCCTATCGTATAGAACGACGCAGGTAGTGACCGGGCATGGCTGTTTCGGCTACTACCTGTGTCGAATTGGAAGGGAAGAGGGACCCCAGTGTCACCAGTGCGGGGCCCCAGAGGACACGGCACAGCACACCCTTGAGGTGTGCTTCCAATGGGAGGAAGAAAGACGGGAAGTAAGGAGGGTGGTTGGGGGGGACCTCTCGCTGTGCAATGTGGTAACAGCAATGCTGCGCAGCGAGAGGAACTGGGATATTGTAGCCTCCTTTTGCGAAACAATCATATTGCAAAAGGAGGCTGCAGAGAGGGAGCGTGAAGAAAACGCGAACGCTCCCCAATGCCGAAAAAGGCGCAGAGGCGTAAGGCGGGCCCGCTTCCTGCGGGATGCCTAGCTCCTGTAAAGGATAGGCGGTGAAATTGGTGGTCGGGGACCCACCACAAGGCGAAGGGCAGACGGGCATCCACAAGACCCGTTCCCTGTGGCGTTTACCCTGTAAAGGGTGACCGGGGGGGTGTCGCGGAAGAATGCGTATGCGAGCCTGTAGCACCCCCCTCACAACGGTCAGGCGTGAGCCCGGAGTGTTTTAGTGGGTATTCTCTTCCCCCGCTCTTCACTCGGAAGAGCGGCAGGAATTGAGCGAGTCCCACATATCCCCCGTAAGTCCCTGAATCCCGAGGGCTGGGGGAATGCGTAAAGGCATTTCACTCCGTTATAAAAAAAAAAAAAAAAAAAAAAAAAAAAAAAAAAAAAAAAAAAAAAAAAAAAAAAAAAAAAAGGTTAGGTTAGGTTAGGTTAGGTTAGGTTAGGTTAGGTTAGGTTAGGTTAGGTTAGGTTAGGTTCAAAGAGGGAATCTTTCCTCGTTGCTGGAAGGAGGGTAGGTTGTGCCTACTGCGAAAAGAGGGTCGCCCAGCTGAATCACCTTCAGGATACCGCCCCATCGTCCTTCTAGATGAAACCGGAAAGATGCTGGAGCGCATCATAGCAAGACGGGTCACTAGGCATTTGGAGGGCACAGGACCAAATATTAGTGACCGGCAATTTGGGTTCCGTGAGGGGCGATCTACAATAGATGCAGTAGGCACGTTGAAAACATTCAGCGACCTGGCAGCAGAGATAAGGGAGGGAGTTATAGCAGTGTCTCTAGACATCGCCAATGCCTTCGGCTCCCTCCCTTATGGCGTAATAAAAGAGGCACTCAGGTATCACGGTGTACCTCTTTATCTGAGGAAAATCATAGAACACTACCTCTCTGATAGGGCAGTGCTATATGAATCTGGAGACTTGCGCCTAGAAAGACGAATGGAGTGTGGTGTTCCGCAGGGGTCGGTTCTAGGGCCCCTGCTCTGGAACATCGGTTTTGACTGGGCTATAAGAGGAGAGCAACTTCCCCGCATGGTCACAATTTGTTACGCCGATGATACAATGGTGGCCGTGAGGGGAAGAGATTACCAGGAAACCCTAAGGAGAGCCGCAGTGGCAACCGAGCTCACGGTGGGACGCATTAATCTGCTAGGGCTTAAGGTGTCGCTTAACAAGACCGACGCCGTGGTTTTCGGAGGAAGAGGCTGGAGACCGCAGCCTAATGACACGATCCCTGTAGGGGGTGAAGTAGTCCCCCTAAAAGCCCACATAAAGTATTTGGGCCTCATCTTGGATCGCAAGTGGGAATTCGAGGAACACTTTACCAACTTGGTTCCTCGACTAGTTGGTGCTGCTTCGGCGCTGAGCCGACTTCTGCCCAATATTGGAGGCCCCCAAGCCCCATGTCGACGCCTATATGCGAACGTTATTCGCAGCATGGCGCTGTACGGGGCACCTATATGGGCCGGGAGGCTTAACAACAAAACGAGGGCCCTCCTCCGAAGGCCTCAGAGGGTCATCGCGCGGCGTATTATTAGAGGATACTCGACTGTAGGGCACGCAGCTGCATGCGCCCTCGCTGGTACCATGCCATGGGACCTAGACGCCCAACTACTGGCAGAGAGGTACACTCAAAGGACGGTACTACGAATCGCCGATGAGCGTCTGGCTCCTCAAGAGTTAGAGGCCCGGCTTATGATGGCAAAAAAAAGGCAGAGAGATCGGTGGAAAAGCCAGCTGGAGAATGAGCCCTATGGAACGTACACTATAGGGGCGCTCCTCCCATCCTTCGATAGCTGGCTAGATCGTAAAAGTGGACCCCTGACCTACAGGCTAGTACAGGTAATGACTGGACACGGCTGCTTCGGTCATTACCTGTACACAATAAAGAGGGAACCTTCGCCGGTTTGTCACCACTGCGGGTACGAAGATGACACTGCTTGCCACACACTGATGGAATGCCCAACCTGGGCACCAGAAAGATGGGAGCTAGAAATGGCCCTCAACGCGGATGATCTCTCGCTGCATAATATAGTAGCAAAAATTCTAGCCAGCGAGAGATCATGGGCGGCGTTCGATAACTTTTGCGAAAAGGTTATAAGGAGGAAGGAGGAAGCAGAGCGGGCGCGCGAAGAGAGAGCTGATGCGCATCCGCTACGACGCAGGCGGAGGGGAATCAGGCAACGACAATTCGTCAATGGCTTGATTCCTCAGTAGAGCCGCGGCCTGGGGACCCGCAGATGAGGCTCTACATGACTGGGGAAGGGTTGTAGCGTTACACAATCCTTCTTTCTTTAACGCGAGGGTGCCCCCGGTAAACAGCCGGGGCGGCCGGGGGAACATTGTGGTAGAATATTAGTGACCCCATGATGTTCCCCTACAACGGCAGAGAGGGTAACGCCGCAGGGGACGTTAGTGGGTATTCTCCTCCCCTCACTCTGTGTCGCAGAGGGAGTTAAGGGAGGAGCGAGTCCCACATACCACCCCATCCCCAACGGGCTCTTGCAGCCCGGGGGTGAGATACGTAAATGTATTTACCCCTGCGTCAAAAAAAAAAAAAAAAAAAAAAAAAAAAGGTTAGGTTAGGTTAGGTTAGGTTAGGTTAGGTTAGGTTTTTTTTTTTTTTTTTTTTTTTTTTGCGGCGAGGGAGGAAATCCTCATAGGATACGGCCGGGCCCGTACCCGACCGCATGCCCGACTCGATTGGCGATGGCACTCCACCCTGAGATGGAGTGCCATCGTCAGTCGCCTACGGACTAAAACCTCCCCCGCTTCGTGTGGAGTGTGATTTTGGTTTGGTTGGGGGTGTGTGTGAAGTTTCTTTGGGGTGTGTTTGTTTTTGATTGTGGGATAGCTGGCCCTCGCTATCGGTATACGGGCGACCAGCTATCCACAAAGAGCGAGTGGTTTGGAGGGAATTCATAAGAATGCCCTCCAGTGTGTTGGTGTAGTTTTTTGGGGTTGGTTGGGATTGATTGGGGTGAGTTTTTGGGGGTAACTGCCTGGCAGTTTGCTCCAGCGAGCCGTCGGTCCACCGCTACGTTGCATAGGCGCCCCGGCGCGGTGGCCCGGCGGTGCAATGTGTAAATGGAGCTGTGGCGTTAGTTAGTAGATTAGTTAATCTACTAAAGGATAAAGAGTTTGGGGGAATGTTGTTGTTGGGAGTGGTTGAGTGGATGTCAGTGTATGGGGGTATTTGGGAGTGTATGGAGGATAATATTTGCGAGTGTATGGTTGGTATTTGGAAGCGTATTGGGGTTGATATTTGGGAGCATATGGGGGTAGGTAATTTGGGAGTTAATGGGGGTTTATATTTGGGAGTGTATGGGATGAGTTTTTGGGGGTGCCTGCCGGCGACGGCCGACAGTTTGCGCCAGCATTCCGTCGGGCCACCGCGGCAGCGCAATAGCGCACCAACGCGGTGGCTCGACGGCGCATTATGTTAATGGCGATATGGTGATAGTTAGTAGGTTACTACTAAAGAGAGGATGGGGGTTTTTGGTTTTTGGTGGGACACGGCACTTAAGCCCACGCAGGAGCAAGCTCAACTGCAACCACTTCTGTGACTGGTAGTTAGCAGAGGGAGAATAGCAAACGCGCAACTGAGCGGCTATCCTCCCCCTCCCAGGGTGCACCACGAGGAGGTCTACCAGCCCTGCACCCCGGTTAGGTTTTTTTTTTTTTTAGGGGGGAGTCGCCTGAAGGGCCAAAGACGAGAGTCCTTGCTTTTGTTTACTTTAAATAATTTTTTGATATAAAGACTGCGGTTTAAGGAAAATCCATCATGGACGACTGGGAAGGGAGGCCCAGACAGTGTCGGACTCTTACCGACTAAAAACCTTAACCCGCAGTTTTTACATCACTCTCGGTTTTTAATATCAAAAAATTTTTGTCAAAGTGAGTTCAGGGGGGGGGGGAGGGAAGAAGGGTATGGAAGCTTAAGTACTCGCGAGATCCTTACCTCAGCCAGTGCTGCAAGGCCGGGAGAGAAGGTGCTTTCTCCCGTTTGGTTTCTGCGAGGTGCTAAGGTCAAACATCGTGATGCCGTTGCTGGGCCTCTCCATGTTTGACCTCCGCCCGAACTTATTTTAATACATTATCTACTGAGTCGACTTTGTGGATGGGGGGAATTCTGATGCATGCATTGCTTATAACTACGGGCTTCCTATCTTTTGCCCGTCGCTGGAAGCGTGGGTCGGAGATCTTTTGTAGACCGCAGGTGTGGCTGTAGGTGCCCTCTTTTGGGTGGGGCTACCCTTGTGGTTTGTTCTTTTTTTTTTTTTTTTTTTGCGTGTCTCCTCGCGTTGCCCTCTTTTCGTTACCTCTTCCAGCGATAGCTACACTGCCAAAAATAAGAAGGGGGGGGGGGGGTGCGACGAGTGCTCGTCGGACGACTGAAACATGTCAGCGTGTGTGGAGTTTATTACCCAACCGGTTGGCTGCCACTGTGGGGCCCCGGCAGATCCATTGCCCCAGCCAGTGCTGGAGGGCCGGAGGAAAAGAGTTCTCTCCGTTTAGGCTTCTGCTGGGACGGCACGTCTGTGACGGCTACCGGTAGCCGTTTGTGGATGGCTCAGCTATTGCTGACTGTGTCCTTCGTCCGACGGGCACCCGTCTCAGGATGGGAGATGCATGCATCAGGATTTTTATTTTTATATCTACACGTTACAAAAGTATTTCAACCAGAAAAACTAATCTAACAGAACATGCGAAGAAAAGAAAACATGCTAACATGCCCCGGTTAGGTTAGGTTAGGTTAGGTTAGGTTAGGTTAGGTTAGGTTAGGTTAGGTTAGGTTAGGTTAGGTTAGGTTAGGTTAGGTTAGGTTAGGTTAGGTTAGGTTAGGTTAGGTTAGGTTAGGTTAGGTTAGGTTAGGTTTTTTTTTTTTTTTTTTGACGGTGGAGGAGGAAATACTCATGTATACGACCAGGCCCGTACCTGGCCGCATGCCCGACTCGACTGGGAATTTCTCCCAGTCGCCTACGGACTAAAACCTCCCCCACGTGTGTAGAGTGTAATGGTGTGGATGGGTGTGCAAGTTGAGTGTAGTTGGAGTGTGTTGTGTTTTCGGTTGTGGGACAACTGGCCCTCGCTAGGGATACGGGCGACCAGCTATCCACAAAGAAGCGGGAAATTTCGGAGGGCAGTCGTGCCGCCCGACCGCCCGCCTCACGACAACGTCAATGAGTGCAGGCGGCCGCCCGGCCGATGCCCTCCAGTGTGTTGGTGTAGTTATGTGTGTGTGTATGAGATTTTATTTGTTGGAATGGGTTATAATGGTAAAATAAGTGAATAAAGTACTTAATATATAAATAATATGATATATAGATAGAGGAGGAGAAAGAAGAATCGGGAAATAAATAGGGAAGGAAAAGTGAAGAGATTTGGTGAAAGAGTCCACCACGATCCACAACCGCAGTTATGTTCCATAGTCGACTCTTCCCCTTATCTTGTCTGCCATAAGGGATAGCCGTGAGCATTTGGAAGAAGTTGCACTATGGTCATTGTTAAGGACTACTTTATATTTATTTGCGTGTGTGGTGCAGTTGTGACATTTAATTTTGCTTATGTCATTTTTATCTGGGCAGTTCTTGTATTCGTGCCCAGCTGTGGCACAGTGGGAGCAAATGGTCACCTTTTCGGTGCAGCGTTTCCGTGTGTGTCCCACCTGCAGGCACGAGAAGCACTGCAGGAGTGGGACGTACTCCTCCGCATGCACCTTTTGGTGTTCGACATTAAGTCTCGCAGCTTTAATAATGGTTTGGAAGACCACGGGTGATGTAATGAATACGGCATTGTACCTCTTGGGGTTCCTGTTGTTTCGAAGGAAGTGTAGGGCAAAGTCTTTTTTATGTTTAATTACTGCTGTTAGTTCTGGGTTCTGTCCAATGATAATATCTACCAACTGAGCTGATTTAACGTCTTTTGGCAATCCTTTAAGGATTACCATTGGGTTGAGGGTTTTGGAGGTTTCGGCGCTGATTTCGCTATTTGGACTGTTTGTCATGGAGAGCGCCCTGTCTCGCTGCTCCAAAGTGTCAAACTCGATACGTACCTTGTTGTTAGATACGTATCTCGTGTTTGATGGAGCGAAGTTGGAGTTTCTGAAGGACACGCACTTCTTCCATCTCTCCAGAGTTTCGACAGGGCTGTTGGTGGCTCCGTTGGGCTTTATAATCAGCGCCGGTTTGTTTCTAGGTATGTTTGATGTTGGTAAGGGTGTGGTGATGTGAGTGTTTGGTTCTATTGGTTGTGAACCTTCCGCCGTAGCATTAAGGCTTACATTCCTATTCATATGTACATTGCTGTATGTTGTTATGAATTTAGCCAAATCTTTTCTGAGTTCTTGGATGTCGTCCTTGATTTTATCTATTGTGGCGTGTGTTTGTGTATGTTCCGCCGCCGCTACCGCTTGGGTGGGGTCAAACTGAGGCAAGGACTTCTCCCCACACTCGTCCGTTTGGACGAAGATGTTTATAGTCTCAGACATTTCTGTCTGAGTCTTGATAGAGGCGGTGATTGGAACTGGGGGTGGGCGGGAATTGTAGGCAGCATCGAGTAGGTCGCTGCTCAAGCGTTCCCATTCTTGACTGTACTTATTGGCGCATTCCAGTATATCATTGGCGCTGTCAATTATGAGGCTCTTGTTCATCCTCGTCACACTTTTGTTTTGGGTTAAATTATGATATATGCGCTCGACATATTCTCTCATTAGCACTCTGAATCTGCCACTTGGTTAGGTTAGGTTAGGTTAGGTTAGGTTAGGTTAGGTTAGGTTAGGTTAGGTTAGGTTAGGTTAGGTTAGGTTAGGTTAGGTTAGGTTAGGTTAGGTTAGGTTAGGTTAGGTTAGGTTAGGTTAGGTTAGGTTAGGTTAGGTTAGGTTAGGTTAGGTTAGGTTAGGTTAGGTTAGGTTAGGTTAGGTTAGGTTAGGTTAGGTTAGGTTAGGTTAGGTTAGGTTAGGTTAGGTTAGGTTAGGTTAGGTTAGGTTAGGTTAGGTTAGGTTAGGTTAGGTTAGGTTAGGTTAGGTTAGGTTAGGTTAGGTTA